>CM060943.1:998328643-1000828643 GCA_030765085.1 Allium cepa
TCTATATTATTTTAAAATATTTGAACTCAGCAGATTTTCAGTGGAAATGAATAAATATTCGTAAATATATTCCGCATAAGGAAAATGCTTTGAAAATTTGTTTCGAATGGATTGTAATGTAAATAGTGATTTGAAATTTGTTTTCAAAAATAATAAAGAGATAAAAGTATATCTTGCGAAGATATTTTGGAAATAAATGATTTGGGGAAATTATTTGAAATCCAGTGATTGTTGTGAATGTTGATTGATAGTTAAATAACCAACTATCAGTATTGGCCTTTTCATGACATTTGAATTTCGATGCGATCGGGGGTCGGATTCCAAGTGGATATCCGAAAATCACATTGAACCTTTGTGATTGTGATGGATCTTTTATTTAGAAGATCAAAGTAGAAACGGTTGTGATTTGTTTGAAAACTGAATGTAACACTTATTTTTAAAAATAAGCGCTCGTTATTCTAATTAGCCGGGAGAGGACCTTGTGTCATAAAACCCATTCCGAATAATGATACGACGAAATGGGATTGCATTTGAAGATGGTGTTGAAGACCGGGTATTTTCAAAAACGAAAGGATTACCGGTCGAATGTCTTTGCACCGGGTTGCTCCGGTATAGAGATTTCATCACCCTTTCCGATGGGGATTCCAGACGTGATTAGTGAATATCCTGATTTGCAAGGGCTTCTTTGAAGTGCCTTCGGTTCCGTTCGATCCCGGAACGGACTTGTATGGATGTTTGTCAGACGTTATACTTTGAGATGTAAAGATGGTTTCTATCAAATACATTTCTGTTGGTGGCGGAGAATTTATTCTCTTAGCTTAACACCCTTCTCTGAGACGTACGAGCTCAAAGGTTAAATAGTTGATGGTTACTAGTGGCACATTCCCAATTTGGTAGTGTTGCATATGAAGTGCTGCTGATCATTTGTTGATCAAATCATGATTTTGTGAAAAGTGTAGCTTTATGGATGAGACTTCGTCGGACCTCACACCTCGAAAATGGTCGAAACAGGAAGGATGCGGCAAGGTTATTTGAGGGTAGCTCCCCCTGAGGGTATGTCGTTTCCTTTTGGAAAAGGGTATTATCATGGTATGGAGCCCATATATTTTACCTATGTGGATGCTGCAAATTTATTATACATTGTGGTTGTTGCTTTGAGGATCCTTGGATAAAGGTCGCAAACGACCGGGGGATGGCATACTCGTGGAGTAGTTACTAGATATAGAAGTAACCCGGCCTTGTGTTGGCAAAGATCCGGTTAGGTTCTCGGGGCATCCCTCCAGAGGCGTACCCATGTGGCAATAGGAAGTTACTTAGCCTGATCATTTGTTGGAAATCTAAAGAAACAATATGAGCCCTTTACGATTGCAATTATATAACTTGCCTCCTCAGGAGGTGGCTATAGCAGGCATAATATAATGGTACCTATGCTGGCTAAGATTAATATTATACTTTCGAAATGTTTTCCACACTATGTACTAATAATAATATTAAAAAGGTTTTTACGTATCAAGCATGTTTGACTATCATAAGGGGAAATCTCTCCCAAGTCTGCGACTGCATTGTGTGTGTGCCGGGAGGCCTTATGGTAGTTTCATTTTCCAAAAAGCATTGCGAATTTCTTTATTTTCTCTTTTGTTTTCTTTTGTTAAGGAATAACTGTTTTTAAGATCCCACACCAGTCCCACGACTGATCTGGAGTTTATTGTTCCCTTTCTAAACGCTGGGTGCCCATAATTTTCCACATGGGCAGCCTAGAGTCAGGTTATCATTATTCTGGAGCGAAGTCGAAAAAGAGATGCTGTGGAGATCAGGAGCAAGCTGGAAAGCGAAGAGTATCACTGGTATATGTTATATTCTTTTCCGATGTTTGTTGTTGTAACACTCTGATAATGTAATGTGATGTAATGTAATAACTGATATAGTTCTTTGTTTTAAAGATATTCAGTTATCTATTATATTTGTTCCGCTGCGATATGTGAGATTTTCTATATTGTTTCTGTTCTTCTTCTATCTTCTTCTTCTTCTACCTCTTTCTTCTTTGAACCCGAAGACTCGTACATTTGTTCCACTTTGGGCTGAATTGTTGTGGAATTTTGCCAGCTCAAAAGGGGTAAGGATTTGCGGGCCTTTACAGTAATCGTTACCTTAAGCCTCATCGAAGTGGAAATGACCGAAACAAGATTAGATGCAGCAAGGATAAGTGGGTCATTCCCAAGTAGGGTACGATCATCCCCTAACACATATTTCTTCCCTCTATGACGTTTGAGATGTAAATTAATGCAGTGTATGGAAACAAGCGCTCGGTTAAAGGTCGGTAACGACCAAGGGATGATATATTCATACTATCTAGTTATAGAGGTAGTCCAGTCTTGTGTTGGTAGAGGATCCTTTATGATGGTCCTCGGGACATCCATCTAGAGGTGTACCCATCCGCAAGGTAGAACCTTCACCTGGTCATTTGTATGAAAATCCATTCTCCAATAATAACCTGCGGTTTTTTTTTGCATTGGCGTAATTAATAGCATCAAAATGCTATATGGGTAACCATTTCAGATAAGATTAATAAGTTTATTTGCAAATGTTTTCAAAGAATGTCATTAAAGTTAATATCAAATGTTTTGATATAAAATTATTTTAGTTATCATAAAGTAAAAAACCGTCCGTATTTATGTGTGGGCATGGTCTTATGAGATACTCTTTATTTTCAAAGGATTTTATTCAAAGGCTGATATATGACACTATCATTTATTATTAAGTTTTTCTCACGTTGGTTTATCAAGCCTGATTTGGGTATTTTCAATACTCGGGTAAGATCCGAGTAGTTTCAAGTTAGTCGAAGACGGTTGAAGTTTCCAGTGGAGAGCTGAGATATTCATCAACGTAAGGACGTATTCTATTATCCACTTTTCTTAGTTTGTTTTAGTTTGATGTCTCTCAGCAACTGTAAGGACATATGTTTATAACTGTCCAAGATGAATTTATGTTAGACTCTGTTATATGTATTTAAAAGTTTTCCGTTGTAAAGATATTTTTTCAATATTATATGTTGTTCCATTCATGTGTGATTCTGTTCTATCTATTTTTCTATATTACTCTTGATAATCCACAGTTCCGTGCGATTTGGGCCTGATATGTGTGATATCCCGGAATTTTTGGCAATATCAATTTAATAATCTTTATATAAAATTAAATTGATTTGATAATATTGATTAATAAAATATAAATTGGTTTAATAATCTAATTAAATAAATATTTAATTAGAGATTTAATCTTTTAGAAGCTAAATAAATGTTTCTATTTATAATATATATCTGTATATATATTATAGATAATCTTTGTTTTGGAATTTAATAAATAAATAAAGTTTTGTTTCCAATTTCTAATAATATATTTAGTAATTAGGATATTAAGTTTTAAATTAATATTAAGTTTTTCAAACTTATTTAATTAATAACTATATGACTTGTAAATACTTAAGATAAATGTTATTATTTAAATTTTACCTTAGCTTAATTTTTAAATTTAAATAAAAAAATTTGTTTTATTTCTTTTTAAATATTATTTGATAAATATGATTTGAAAATTTTATATATAAGTTTAAAATACAATGTAAAATATGGTTTTAATTCATTTAATAATAAAAGTGATTTATAATCTCCTTTATAAATCATTTAAAATTTGTAAAATTTGTTATTTTCAAGCTATATTAATAATGTATTATTTTTCCATATAAATATAAAAAGAATTAAAATAAGAAAATGAAATTATCATTTTAAATTGAATAAGTTGATTTTAATTTGGATTTCAAAAGCTTAATTTGAATTTGGAATTTATTTTGAAATTCAAAATAATAGATTCTTAAAAATATTTGAATAAGTTTCAATTTATAATTTTTTTTATTTACATTTTCTTTAAATAAGAAATTCACATATATACTTATATAAATATAAATAAATTAAGTTAAACTTTTATTAACATTTAAATTAACTAATTTAAATAAGAGACATGTGTTAACATATTAAACAATCAAACTACATGTGTTAATTAAAGAATAAAGGTTCATGACAAGTGTCATTGTATTTTATCTTTTGCTTTCATTTTAATTAATCTAATTTCAGCCCTTATAAGCATATATTTTTTTCTCCTTTATTCATTTTCCGTTCTATCTTTTTACTTAACTAAGAGAAACTCAAACTTCCTTTCAAAAACAAAAATCAATGCCCGCATTTGGAACCTATAAACATTTTGAAAACCTGTAATCTCATTTCCATTTTCAAATATCTGCAAATCCACCTCAAAAACATATCAGAAATCATCTCCTCAAACATGCAATTCAATTCCAAAAACATTTCAAAAACCTGTAATCCACTTTCTAAATCATCAGCATGCATACCACTTCATCATTCTGGAAATGATCAGCTTGAAAGTCAATTTCAAATCTGTAATTCCTTCTCTAGAAGCAAGCAAACCGGTATTTTGTACTACTTGTAGATCAAGGCGTACATGCATGTAGTTTAGATAGGGAGCAGTATCGTTTCAGTTTCATTGGCATACTACTGCAGTTTTTAAAATCAAAAGACAAATGCAAGCAACCCCAAGTTCTAAAGTATGGAGTGCTCTGTTCTTTTTCAGAAAATGTGAGTAACATTTTTTGATAATCACTTAAGTTAAATCATGGTTGCCAAATTTAGTATGATTCTGGTTGTCTAATTTTTTCTTTGGAAGTAAGGTTGCTTGTGTGAATATTTACAAGTATATTTGTATATATGGATGAATGATTTGTGCATGTATGTTGTGGTCTGCAATGACTCCGTTCCTAGATTGAAGTCCATTTTTTTATTTAAATCCCCTATCTCTTGATCAAATTATTGTTATGAATTGAGTAACAAACAAAAATTATTTGTGTGATCATAAGTTTAAGTTTAAAATTTTAATTAAGTTAGAATAAATACAAACTTTCTCTGGAAACCAAAATGATTAGGAAAACATGAGTTTGTATAAAACATAAATTCCTTAATTCATTAAATTAAGCTTGTGATCTGAAACCTTATACGAAAACATGATTTTTAAATCGGAAATCATAATTTTTAGTTTGAGATTTTGGGGGCAGTTCACTTTTATCTGGAAATGATGTTTGGGGTATTTTCTGGTGATCGGGGCAATCTGGATGGTCAACATTCACAATGGAGGAAGTAGAGGAATCTGGTATCTTGGAAAAAATGTCAGGTGGTGGTTCAAGTCGATGTGGTGGCAGAAGAAGATCAATCTTATCAGTAACCCTAGTTTTTGGGTTAGGTATTTGATGTGTTCGTTCATCATATCTGGTGGATCGAGCTCCACAGAGTTTGGGAATTGGATGAGCGTTGGTAAAGGAGGATGTGGCGGAGGCAGTGCCATTCTGGTGATCGGCAGTGGGAGAACGAAGTGATGTTGCAGGTTTGGGTTTGAGGATAGGTTCAGTGTTCCAGGTTTGGGTATTGTATCTCGATTTTGAATTCGAGGGTATGTTGAAATTCTGGTGGTTGGATTCAAATTCATGGTTGATCGTGGATGTGTGGGAAGCATAGGCGATGGTCGGAGCTTCGTCGTGGGTGGTGCAGGGTGCACGGTGCAAGTTTGGGTGTCAGGTTTTTATTTTGCTTTGGGAGAATGTTTTGAACTCGAGTTTGTCTCGAGTAACTCAGGTGTGTAGCCCGAAGATTTTTGGTTTGAACTCGGGGCAATGTCCGTTTGGCTCGAGTAACTTAAGATTACAGGTTTTGTTTTAAAAACCTGACTGTGTTCAGTTTTTAAAATTTTAAACTAAATTTAAGTAAAAGAAAAGCATGTTGTAAACAAAAGTTTTGAAATAAGTTTTAATCTGAATTCAAATAAGTTTGAATTCTACTTTTTAAAATAAAATAAATTTATAAAAATGAAATGTTTTAACCACTTTAAAATGTTAAAGTATTTTATAAAGTGTTTTAGAAATCTGAAATGAGATTTAAAACAAGATTTTAAATTTAAGTTTAAAATCTGAATTGTAAATCTGAATTCAAATTTGAATTTGAATCTTAGGATTTGAAAAGAAAATAAAAGTTTATGAATTCAAATGTTGTAAATAAGTTTGAATCATAAAGTATTTTATAATGAGGATTTTAAAATCTGAAATATAAGATTTGAACAGAATGTTCAAATCTAAGTTTTGAATCTAGAATTCAAAAATGAATTTGAATCCTAGTTTGAAATAAAATAAGCTTTAGAATTTAAATGTTTTAAAACAACTTTGAAAGTTTCAAAGTATGGTTTAAGTTTAAAATTGAATTTGGTTTTAAAATTCTTTTAAAATTCTTTTATAAAATAAATAGATTCTTCAACATATAATTAAAAAGGTTTTGAATTGTTTTAAAAAGTTTTGTTAAAGTAAGAATTGTTTTCATTTTAAATCTTGAATTTAAAATGCAATTTAAAGGTAAATTTAAAAACAAGTTGTTTTTAAAATACTTTGTTAATGATAATTTAATCATTAATAAGATTTATCTTAAAGTTAATTAGAACTTAATAGTTTATAATTCATTAAATGATTAACGTAATTAAGATTTGTAATTAATTAATTAATAATTTGGGATAATTAATTATATAATTAAGGGTTTATTTAATTAATTAAAGGATTAAGTAAGTTAATTAAGAATGATTAAATTGTAATTAAGAAATCATTAATTAGATAAGATTTGATTTTAATTTAATTAATGATTTGAATTCATTAATCAAGTAATTAAAAATTAATTAAGTTTTAGATTATCACTTGATTAATTAAATAGTTAGAGATTAATTAATGCGTTATATAGATAATTTAATTTGTAATTAATAATGATTAGTCTCACTTAATTACTTTAGAGAAGTAATTAAAGATTTGTTAATGGTTAATGAAGATCATTAACTTAGGATAATTTAATAATTAATTAATGTGATTAATTTTAATGATTAATTGGATTAATTAATTTAAAGATAATCATTTGAGAATTCTTTAAATGTAATTATTTAATGAAAGTAATTAAGAAAATAATTACTATTTGTAATTAATTAAGCTTATTTTAATTAGTTTAAGTTAACTAATTAAGTTTAATTAATTTAAATTATCGCTGGATAATTTAAGAAGTAATTACCCAATGTAATTAATAATGAATAATTACTTAGTGAATTAATTAAGAAGATAAATTACTTGATGTAATTAAATTGAAGGATAATTGGGTAATATAGAAGTTTTGGAAATTAATTTCTTTGTGTAATTAATATGTAATTAGTATGCAGAATAATTTCTTAAAGGAAGTAATTAATAATTAATTACTTAGTGTAATTAATTTAGAGTTGATTAATAACGTTATTAGAAGATAATAAAGAGATGTAATTAATTAAGTGTAATTAATTACTTAATGTGATTAATCAAGAGTGATTAATCAATATGGATGATTGATAAATAATTACTTAATTTAAATAAGGTAATTATTAATAGATATAATTAGGGATCATTAATTTATATATTTAATGATGTAATTAAGGATTGATTAATAAGAACATTTAATCAATGAAGGAATTAATTAACGTAATTAATTAAGGATTAATGTAATTAATTATAATTAATTAATTAATTAAGTAATTATAGGTTAATTACTGAATTTGGTTTGGAATAATTAATTTGTGAAATTAATTAAAGGTTAATTACTTGAATGTAATTAAAGGATAATTAATCAAGGATGATTAATTTGGTTAATTTGTTGAGGGTTATTAATTGATTGATTTGTAATTAATTAATGGATATGTAAGCAAGATTTATATGGATGAAGAAATTAATTTAATTTACTTTAAATTAATTAGGGAAGAAGTAATTAATTTGATTCATTTTAAATTAATTATAGAATGGCGATTAACAAGTCATTGCTTGTGAATGTTGATTAATACTGATTACCCTGAATAGGTGAGATCTCAGATATGAGATAAGTGATGTTGTGTGATTTGGATGCTATGGTTGCATTTGAGTTGATAATATGAATTATCTGTTTGGGACGAAAATATGGATTATCTGTTGTGATGATAATGTTGATTATCTATTGTGACATTGTGAATTATCTATCTGCGTGTATATGGATAATATTGAATATATATATATAATATTGAATTGAATTGTTTTAAACATTAAAACAACTTGGACCTAAAAGATGGCGATTTGGATTTCGATGAGACCAGGATCGGGTTTCCATATTTGGATATCCAAAAACCACATCGATCCAAATCAATGATAGGTCGTGAATCTCAAGTGAAGATGAAGATTCAGAATGACAGGGTTATCGTCGTTAATTTTGAGGGGTGATTCCAAAATGAGTGTAACGAGATAATGCCTTCAGTTTCGTTCGAACCCGGGACGAACTTGTATGGATTGAATACTTTCAGAACATCGTCAGGTGGACGATGAGCATTCTAAGAGATGTGTTCTCTAAAGGTAAACATAGCCTCAAGACTTATCAACCGGGAATGACTAAAACAGGGGAGGTGTAGCAAGGTTAAGTGGGTCACGCCCAAGTAGGACGAGATTTTCCCTTGTCTAGAAGTCCCTTTATATTCGGCCATGTGGGGCGGTTGATTGCAACAACTACCTGGGTTGTCTTGTTCGGGACTGTTCAGTAAGGAATGGTTCCGGCCTTGTGTTGCAGGGGATTGGGAGTGATCCTCGGTACGGTGATCTAGGCCACGTGCTGTGACGGGCGGTACCCTATTAGCCCTGCCATTGTATGGAAACCAAAATCCAATAAGTGTCGTACGTTTTAGACGCACCCAACTATGTTGGAAAGTGAGATGTAAGCATTCCAACTATTTCTGTATTTTACTTGAAAACCCTAGACATTATTATAGTATCAACGGATTTCCTATCAAATGTTTTGGTTAGCGTAAGGTAAATACTTTTCCATGTTTATGTGTGGGTCGTCGTACGTGATACCTTTTCTTTTCAAAGGTTTTTAAAGTTAAGCAACCTTAACCTGTCACTCACACCAGACCCGTGTTTGACTCGGAGTTTATCTTCTGTTTTCTTAAACTCTTGGGTACACAAATTTTACGAGTCGTCATGGGATACAGGTTGGCTTTGATGAATTATGGAGGAGCAATGGAGCAGGAGGCTTCAGCGTTAGACATATAGTTTCCGCTGTGTGTTTCCTGTGTTGGTATCTCTTGTTGAGTTGTATTGAGTTGTAATAACTAGACAGGTGTTTATAACTGTCTAGTATGTGATGTTTATGCTGTGTAACTCTGATAGATGTTGTATACCATGTAATACTTATGTTATTAATATAATTTATTCGTTCCGCTGTTGAGATTCTAGTGTTGTTTCTTATTTCTCTTCTTTCTTTTCTCTTCTATCCCTTTCTTTCTTAAAGATGATACGACTTTCTGTGGAGAAAAAGACGGGTCTTCACAGTTGGTATCAGAGCATTAGGTTGAGTGAATAACTAGGCTCTGGAGTGGTGTCTACCTTGAGAGAGCATATTTGTAATTTTTAATATATTTATATATATTTATTTATTTCTAGCTATCTATCGGGTTACCTGTTTAGGTTTTCCAATATGAGTTATAAAGGTAGATGGGGTAGTGGTGTGTATAACACAACTACCATTGGTTGGAGTTTGAATGTTTGAGGTTGGAAGTGTATCTGTCGAGACTGTAGACCTAATACCGTCTCGGTTGAGCTTTGCAGTGGTGTAAGGACTTCATCGATCTCTGAAGGTAACCTGTTAAGGTTCAGAGTTCATCTTTGAAGTTGGATGATAGAGTTTGGATCTGTCGGTTGGGCAGAAGTGAGTGATGGTATCTCGATACCTCAGGAAATAGTAGCTGCGTGATGAGATGCAGTGACTATGGATGTTTCCGAAGACGATTTCTTTGGAACAAGTTGAAGGAAGTAGGTCTGCTTCGGTGTTGTGGCTGAGTTCTGTAGGTTGTTTCTGTTTGTTTTGAAGTCTGAGTTTCTCGAAGAGCTTTGGATTGGGAATTCTTTGGCATTGGTGTCAACAGTGCAGCTCGGAGTGTTCTATGTGTCGGCAGAGTTTTCTGGCTTAGCAGTGTCAGAGAGTGGAGTTCAGAAGTAGTAGAGTAGAATCCATTTCTTCGATGGATTGGCTAGACCAGCGTAAGCTGTTCGGATTGGTAAAGAGAGAACAGTTTTCTTTGGATTTTAGTTTGCATTGATCGCAAAAGTGACTTGCGATAATTGAGTATTCTCTTGGATTGTTGGAAATTTTTCTGGATGTCTTCAGGAAGTCATAGATTGTCCCCATCTAGAGATTTAGTTTTCTTATCGACCAGGATTCCAAGAGTGGTACCGGGGGTTCAACTAGTTGAGGGTTGGTTCCTTGAGATGGAGTTTGTTGAAGCAGCTCAGGATTGGAGGAACTTCTGAGTTTTCTCTTGGTTATCAGAAATCTTCTAGGTTATGTTGTCCGGTTGTGCTTATGTTCATCATCAGCATTATTTTCTACTCCAGATCAGAGTTGTGCAGCGGAAGCAGTTTGGGAGTGCATTTTCTTTTCTTTTCTGGATAGGAGAAGTTTGTTTTCTTCTGACGGTTGTGAGTGGAGTTTGTTCTTGATCTTGGAGGATCATTCTGGTGGATTAGGTTTGGTCCAGTTTGTTTCTTGAGACATCAGCAAGGATTGAGCTGACCAGGAAGGATGTAGGCAACTCGAGATCGTCTAACGGGTTTTGTGAATCAGGATCGAAGATCTGACATTGGATAAGTTTTCTCTCCGGTTTTAGGAGCTATAAGATTATGTAAATCGGGTAAGATAGCTCCGAGATGATTTGGATTTCTTCTGTGTTCGGTTATAGGTAAGTGTTTGGTTTTATGGATTGAATTGCCAGTTTGGACAACTGGAATACGATGTGTTTCACGTATCTCTGTGGGAGTACGTGTATGATCTATTTCTGGTTTGGAATCAGCTGTTCTGGGATATTTGGTTGTTAAGTCAGATTTGTCTGTAGTCTGATATCTTGTTCAGTTATAAATCTAGATGAGTAGGAGCTCTGTAACTTAGTAGTGTTGATTGTTTGGATTTTATATAGCGAGTATCCCGGTGTTTACTTGGGAAACTCGAGGAAACTCTATCCATAATTTTGTCTGGATAGTTAATTTTGTTTCATTGGGTGAATTGATTGCTATGGTTGTTAGCATATGTTTGATATATGCTTGTGTTTTATAATTTAAAATCTTTAAATAGATTATTAAATTACCTTTGTTTTAAATTTTGGGGACGAAATTCTTTTAAGGGGGAAGGCATGTGATATTCCGAAATTTTTGGCAATATCAAATTAATAATCTTTATATAAAATTAAATTGTATTTGATAATATTGATTAATAAAATATAAATTGGTGTAATAATCTGATTAAATAAATATTTAATTAGAGATTTTATCTTTTAAAAGCTAAATAAATGTTTTTATTTATAATATGTATATATATATATATATATATATTTGTATATATATTATGGATAATCTTTGTTTTGGAATTTAACAAATAAATAAAGTTTTGTTTCCAAATTCTAATAATATATTTAGTAATTAGGAAATTATGTTTTAAATTAATATTAAGTTTTTCAAAGTTATTTAATTAATAATTATATGATTTGTAAATACTTAAGGTAAATGTTATTGTTTAAATTTTATCTTAGCTTAATTTTAATTTTAAATAAAAAAATTTGTTTTATTTATTTTAAATATAATTTGATAAATATGATTTGAAAATTTTATATATAAGTTTAAAATACAATGTAAAATATGGTTTTCATTCATTTAATAATAAAAGTGATTTACAATCTCTTTTATAAATCATTTAAATTTGTTAAATTTTTGATTTTCAAGTCATATTAATAATGTATTATTTTTACATATAAATATAAAAAGAATTAAAATAAGAAAATGAAATTACCATTTTAAATTGAATAAGTTTTTTTAATTTGGATTTTAAAAGTTTAATTTGAATTTGGTATTTATTTTGAAATTCAAAATAATAGATTCTTAAAAATATTTGGATAAGTTTTAATTTATAATTTGTGTTATTTACATTTTCTTTAAATAAGAAATTCACATATATATTTATATAAGTATAAATAAATTAAGTTAAACTTTTATTAACATTTAAAATATAACTAATTTAAATAAGAGACATGTGTTAACATATTAAACAATTAAACTACATATGTTAATTAAAGAATAAAGGTTCATGACAAGTGTCATTGTATTTTATCGTTTTCTTTTGTTTTAATTAATCTAATTTCAGCCCTTATAAGCACTTTTTTCCCTCCTTCATTCATTTTCCTTTCTATCTTTTTACTTAACTAAGAGAAACTCAAACTTCCTCTCAAAAACAAAAGTCAATGTCCGCATTTGAAACCTATAAACATTTTAAAAACCTGTAATCTTATTTCCATTTTCAAATATCTGCAAATCCACCTCAAAAACATATCTGAAATCATCTCCTTAAACATGCAATTCAATTCCAAAAACATTTCAAAAACCTGTAATCCACTTTCTAAATCATCAGCATGCATACCACTTCATCATACTGGAAATCATCAGCTTGAAAGTCAATTTCAAATCTGTAATTCCTTCTCTGGAAGCAAGCAAACCAGTTTTTTGTAGTACCTGTAGACCAAGGCCTGCATGCATGTAGTTTGGATAGGGAGCAGTAGCATTTCAGTTTCATTGGCATACAACTGCAGTTTTTAAAATCAAAAGACAAATGCAAGCAACTCCAAGTTTTAAAGTATTGAGTGCTCTGTTCTTTTTCAGAAAATGTGAGTAACATTTTTTTGATAATCATTAAGTTAAATCATGGTTGCCTAATTTAGTACGATTCTAGTTGTCTGATTTTTTCTCCGGAAGTAAGGTTGCTTGTGTGAATATTTAAAAGTATGTTTGTATATATGGATGAATGATTTGTGCAAGTATGTTGTGATCTGCAATGACTCTGTTCCCAGATTCAAGTCCATTTTTTTATTTAAATCCCCTATCTCTTGATCAAATTATTGTTATGAATTGAGTAACAAACAAAAATTGTTTGTGTGATCATAAGTTTAGGTTTAAAAATTTAATTAAGTTAAAATAAATACAAACTTTCTTTGGAAACCAAAATGATTAGGAAAACATGAGTTTGTTTAAAAATTAAATTCCTTAATTCATTAAATTAAGCTTGTGATCTGAAACCTTATGTGAAAACATGATTTTTAAATCAGAAGTCATAATTTTTGGTCTGAGATTTTGGGGACAGTTCACTTTTATCTGGAAAAGATGTTAGGGGTATTTTCTGGCGATCGGGGCAATCTAAATGGTCAGGGTTCACAGTGGAGGAAGTAGAGGGATCTGGTATCTTGGCAAAAATGTCAGGTGGTGGTCCGAGTCGATGTGGTGGCGGAAGGAGGTCAATCTTATCAGTAACCCTAGTTTTTGTGGTCAGGTATTTGATGTGTTCGTTCATCATCTCTAGTGGATCGAGCTCCACCAGAGTTTGGGAATTGGATGAGGGGTTATAAAGGAGGATGTGGCCGGAGGCAGTGCCGTTCTGGTGATCGGTAGTGGGAGAACAAAGTGATGTTTCAGGTTTGGGTTTGAGGAGGGGTTCGGTGTTCCAAGTTTGGGTATTGTATCTCGATTTTGAATTCGAGGGTACGTTGAAATTCTGGCGGTCGGATTCAAGTTCGTGGTTGATCGTGGATGTGTGGGAAGCATAGGCGATGGATGGAGCTTCGCCGTGGGTGGTTCAGGGTGCACAGTGCAAGTTCAGGTTTTTCTTTTGCTTTGGGAGAATGTTCTGAACTCGGGTTTGTCTCGAGTAACTCATGTGTGTAGCCCGAAGATTTTAGGTTTTGGACTCGGGGCAATGCCAGTTTGGCTCGAGTAACTTAAGATTACGGGTTTTGTTTTAAAAACCTGACTGTGTTCAGTTTTTAAAAATTTAAACTAAATTTAAATAAAAGCAAAGAATGTTGTAAATAAAAGTTTTGAAATAAGTTTTAATCTGAATTCAAATAAGTTTGAATTCTACTTTTTAAAAATAAATAAATTTATAAAAATGAAATGTTTTAACCACATTAAAATGTTAAAGTATTATAAAGTGTTTTAGAAATCTGAAATGAGATTTAAAAAAAGATTTTAAATTTAAGTTTAAAATCTGAATTCAAATTTGAATTTGAATCTTAGGATTTGAAAAGAAAATAAAAATTTATGAATTCAAATGTTGTAATTAAGTTTGAATCATAAAGTATTTTATAATGAGGATTTTAAAATCTGAAATATAAGATTTGAACAGAATGTTAAAATCTAAGTTTAGAATCTGGAATTCAGAAATGAATTTGAATCCTAGTTTGAAATAAAATAAGCTTTTGAGCTTAAACGTTTTAAAAAACTTTGAAAGTTTCAAAGTATGGTTTAAGTTTAAAATTGAATTTGGTTTTAAAATTCTTTTAAAATTCTTTTATAAAACAAGTAGATTCTTTAACATATAATTAAAAAGGTTTTGAATTGTTTTAAAAAGTTTTGTTAAAGTTAAGAATTGTTTTCATTTTAAATCTTGAATTTAAAATGCAATTAAAAGGTAAATTTGAAAACAAGTAGTTTTTATTTGTTAATGATAATTTAACCATTAACAAGATTTATCTTAAAGTTAATTAGAACTTCATAATTTATAATTCATTAAATGTTTAAGGTAATTAAGATTTGTAATTAATCAATTTAATTAGTTAATAATTTGGGTTAATTAGTTAAATAATTAAGGGTTTTATTTAATTAATTAAAGGATTAAGTAAGTTAATTAAGATTGATTAAATTGTAATTAAGAAATCATTAATTAGATAAGATTTGATTTTAATTTAATTAATGATTTGAATTCATTAATCAAGTAATTAAAAATTAATTAAGTTTTAGATTATCACTTGATTAATTAAATAGCTAGAGATTAATTAATGAGTTTTATAGATAATTTAATTTGTAATTAATAATGATTAATCTCAGTTAATTACTTTAGAGAAGTAATTAAAGATTTGTTAATGGTTAATGAAGTTCATTAACTTAGGATTATTTAATAATTAATTAATGTGATTAATTTTAATGATTAATTGGATTAATTAATTTAAAGTTAATCATTTGAGAATTGTTTAAGTGTAATTATTTAATAAAAGTAATTAAGAAAATAATTACTAATTGTAATTAATTAAGCTTATTTTAATTAGTTTAAGTTAATTAATTAAGTTTAAATAATTTAAATTATCACTGGATAATTTAAGAAGTAATTACCCAATGTAATTAATAATGAATAATTACTTAGTGAAGTAATTAAGAAGATAAATTACTTGATGTAGTTAAATTGAAGGATAATTGGGTAATAAAAGAGTTTTGGAAATTAATTACTTTGTGTAATTAATATGTAACTAGTATGCAGAATAATTTGTTAGAGGAAGTAATTAATAATTAATTACTTAGTGCAATTAATTTAGAGTTGATTAATAAAGTTATTATAAGATAATAAAGAGATGTAATTAATTAAGTGTAATTAATTACTTAATGTGATTAATCAAGAGTGATTAATCAATATGGATGATTGGTAATTAATTACTTAATTTAAATAGGGTAATTATTAATAGATATAATTAGGGATCATTAATTTACATAATTAATGATGTAACTAAGGATTGATTAATAAGAACAATTAATCAATGAAGGAATTAATTAATGTAATTAATTAAGGATTAATGTAGTTAATCATAATTAATTAATTAATTAATGAAGCAATTACAGGTTAATTACGGATTTTGGTTTGGAATAATTAATTTGTGAAATTAATTAGTGGTTAATTACTTGAATGTAATTAAAGGATAATTAATCAAGGATGATTAATTAGGGTAATTCTTTGAGGGTAATTAATTGATTGATTTTTAATTAAATAATGGATATGTAAGCAAGATTTATATGGATGAAGTAATTAATTTAATTTACTTTAAACTAAATAGGAAAGAAGTAATTAATTTAATTCATTTTAAATTAATTATAGAATGGTGATTAACAAGTCATTGCTTGTGAATGTTGATTAATACTGATTACCCTGAATAGTTAAGATCTCAGATATGAGATAAGTGATGTTGTGTGATTTGGATGCTATGGTTGCATTTGAGTTGATAATATGAATTATCTGTTTGGGATGATAATATGGATTATCTATTGTGATGATAATGTTGATATCTATTGAATTGAATTGTTTTAAACATTAAAACATCTTGGACCTAAAAGATGGCGATTTGGATTTCGATGAGATCGAGATCGGTTTCCATATTTGGATATCCGAAAAGCACATCGATCCAAATTAACGATAGGTCGTGAATCTCAAGTGAAGATGAAGATTCAGAGTGCCAGGGTTATCGTCGTTAACTCTGAGGGTGATTCCAAAATTAGTGTAACGAGAAAATGCCTTCAGTTTCGTTCGAATCCGGAACGAACTTTGTCGGATTGAATGCTTTCAGAACATCGTCAGGGAACGATGGGCATTCTAAGAGATGTGTTCTCTAAAGGTAATCGTAGCCTCAACCTCATCAACCGGGAATGGCTAAAATAGGAGTGGTGCAACAAGGGTAAGTTGGTCATGCCCAAGTAGGATGAGATTTTCCCCTGTCTAGAAGTCCCTTTATATTCGGCTATGTGGGGCGGTTGATTGCAACAACTGCCGGGGTTGTCTTGTTTGGGGATGTTTAGTAAGGAATGGTTCCGGCCTTGTGTTTCAGGGGATTGGGAGTGATCCTCGGTACGGTGATGTAGGCCACGTACTGTGATGGGCGGTAACCTAGTAGCCCTGCCATTGTATGGGATCCAAAATCCAATAAGTGTCGTATGTTTTAGATGTGCCCAACTATGTTGGAACGTGAGATGTAAGCGTTCCAGCTCTTTCTGTATTTTACTTGAAAACCGTAGACATTATTATAATATCATCGGATTTCCTATCAAATGTTTTGTTTGGTGTAAGGTAAAAACTTTTCCATGTTTATGTGTGGGAAGTCTTACATGATACATTTTCTTTTCAAAGGTTTTTAAAGTTAAGCAACCTTAACCTATTACTCACACCAGACCCATGTCTTACCCGGAGTTTATCTTCTGTTTTCTAAAACTCTTGAGTACTCAATTTTTATGTGTAGTCAAGGGATTCAGGTTGGCTTTGATGAATTATGGAGGAGCAATGGAGCAGGTGGCTTTGGCATTAGACATATAGTTTCCGCTGTGTGTTCTCTGTGTTGGTATCTCTTGTTGAGTTGTATTGAGTTGTAATAACTAGACAGGTGTTTATAACTGTCTAGTATGTGATGTATATGCTGTGTAACTCTGGTAGATGTTGTATACTATGTAATACTTATGTTATTAATATAATTTATTCGTTCCACTGTTGAGATTCTAGTGTTGTTTCTTCTTTCTCTTCTTTCTTTTCTCTTTTCTATCCCTTTCTTTCTTAAAGATGATACGACTTTCTGTGGAAAAAAAGCTGGATAGTCACAGTTGGTGTCAGAGCGTTAGGTTGAGTGAATACCTAGGCTCTAGAGTGGTGTCTATCTTGAGAGAGCGTATTTGTAATTTTTAATATATTTATATATATTTATTTATTTCTACCAATCTATTGGGTTACCTGTTCAGGTTTTCCAATATGATTTATAAAGGTAGATGGGGTAGTGGTGTGTATAACACAATTACCATTGGTTGGAGTTTTAATGTTTGAGGTTGGAAGTGTATCTGTCGAGACTGTAGACCTAATACCATCACGGTTGAGCTTTGCAGTGGTGTAAGGACTTCATCGATCTCTGAAGGTAACCTGTTAAGGTTCAGAGTTCGTCTTTGAAGTTGGATGAGTAGAGTTTGGATCTATCGCTTGGGCAGAAGCGAGTGATGGTATCTTGATACCTCAGGAAATAGTAGCTGCGTGATGAGATGCAGTGACTACGGATGTTTCCGAAGATGATTTCTTTGGAACAAGTTGAAGGAAGTAGGTCTGCTTCGGTGTTGTGGCTGAGTTCTGCTAGTTTGAAGTCCGAGTTTCTCGAAGATCTTTGGATTGGGAATTCTTTGGCATTGGTGTCAGTAGTGCAGCTCGAAGTGTTCTTTGTGTCGGCAGAGTTTCTGGCTTAGCAGTGTTAGAGAGTGGAGTTCAGAAGTAGTAGAGTAGAATCCATTTCTTCGATGGATTGGCTAGACCAGCGTAAGCTGTTCTGATTGTTAAAGAGAGAATAGTTTTCTTTGGATTTTAGTTTGGATTGATCGCAAAAGTGACTTTCGATAATCGAGTATTCTCTTGGATTGTTGGAAAATTTTCTGGATGTGTTCAGGAAGTCATAGGTTGTCCCCATCTAGAGATTCAGTTTTCTTATCGACCAGGATTCCAAGAGTGGTACCGGAGGTTCAACTAGTTGAAGGTTGGTTCCTTGAGATGGAGTTTGTTGAAGCAACTCTGGATTGGAGGAACTTCTGAGTTTTCTCTTGGTTATCAGATATCTTCTAGGTTATGTTGTCCGGTTGTGATGTGTTCATCATCTGCATTCTTTTCTACTCCAGATCAGAGTTGTGCAGCGGAAGCAGTTTGGGAGTGCTTCTGCTTGTCTTTTTCGGATAGGAGAAGTTTGTTTTCTTCTGATGGTTGTGAGTGGAGTTTTTTCTTGATCTTGGTTGATCTTGGAGGATCATTCTGGTGGATTGGGTTTGGTCCAGTTTGTTTCTTGAGACATCAGCAAGGAATGAGCTGACCAGGAAGGATGTAGGAAGCCCGAGATCGTCTAAAGGGTTTTGTGAATCAGGATCAAAGATCTGACATTGGATAAGTTTTCTCTCCGGTTTTAGGAGCTATAAGATTAGGTAAATCAGGTAAGCTAGCTCTGAGATGATTTGGATTTCTTCTGTGTTCTGTGATGGATAAATGTTTGTTTTTTTGGATTGAATTGCCAGTTTGGACAACTGGAATTTGATGTGTTTCACGTATCTCTGAGGGAGTACGTGTATGATCTATTTCTGGTTTGGAGTCAGCTGTTCTGGGAGACTTGGTTGTTAAGTCAGACTTGTCTGTAGTCTGATATCTTGTTCAGTTGTAAATCTAGATGAGTAGGAGCTCTGTAGCTTAGTAGTGTTGATTGTTTGGATTTTATATAGCGAGTATCCCGATGTTATCCAACATATTAAAATTTCAAACCATATTTCTTCTTGAAATAATCGTAATAAATTTTGAACCCAAATATATCATATTTTCCTTTAGAAATTCATAATAAATTTTCCAAGCAGCTTGGAAAATTATGAAAACTGAAACTCATCTCTAAAATCATGTTTTACCTTATATATAACTTTTCCATGGCATTCTAAACTCAATAACAATTGGTTTTGACCAAAAACCGTGCGAATTCATATGTAAATAAATTAACTTAAATCAAACATATAATAATTCAAGCATATCACCATCCGAAACATCAAATAAATGAATTTAATCTTAAATCTGAAAACATATAATTATAAAAAAAAAGGTGGAATGAATTATTAGTCACCTTAAATATAATAAGAGCTTGGAGTTTTGGTTTGTAATTAATCCCCTAGCTTTAATTCCTTATCTTGATTGAATTTCTCTTCCTCTTCTTCCTTGTTAATGGCCGGCTCTTCATAGGTTAAATTTTTATTTTTTAGTTTTTGAGAAAATGAATGTGAATAGGAAAATAATAGTGTATGGCCATGAATACTACGGTTCGGCTATATTTAATAACTAGTGTGTGGCCCATGCTACGCACATGGGCATTTGAGTTGTAAAGATAGCTGAAGTTTCAAAGTTATTGTATAGTATTTGTAGTTTTACATTTTTTCACATAGTACTTTTCTTAACATTTTTACCAAAACTATCGAATATATGATTGTTAATACATTTGTATTTTCATTATACATTTATCTCTTCAACATACAACGTTGTACAACACAAATCATTAAACACAAATAAGTAGAAATAAACTTTTCCACCTATGTACCAAATCCCTTGACACTTATTTATATGTTATAATCCACAATGTGGGTACCTACATCACAGTTGATTAAAGCATCAACAAACTGGCACAACATGAATTTATGTGAGGCAATATTTCATAAGTAGCTCTGATAAATCAAGTTTACATTTTTGTTTTTGTAATTATTTGCAAGTACACACACATCTAGCTTGCTTCATCTTAAACATTGTATCTTCGAAACCATCAATACTTTTCAGCATCGGCCATGAACTATAACATGGTAAGCAATTTGTGCACTTGAAGGCTAGCTGCACACGGTCTGGGCTTTAGTAAAACATCAATAGTTATTAGTTATTCTCAATGCAGCCTTAGTTGTAGAGCATGAAGCCTGCCTACCATATTTTGCGTGCAATTTAGAGCCTTCCTGCCTACTTTTAGTCTACAAACTCAGCCTGCCTGCGTCCATTCAGTGTTTTCCTACTGTTTCAGTATTAAAGCTTGCGTCAGCTTCATTCACATTATTACATTTCGTATTAATAATGCTAGCTTCATTCACTTCATTGCGTTCAAGTTTGTCCTTAGTCCAGAAAGGTTTGCACTGCTATCAGAATTTCTAAAGCATTTAATTCTTTCACTTCATCGATATTGAACTCTATTCATGTACATGTAAAACCCATTATGACAAATTCATTGATTAATAGACTCCTTTTCATTTATTATTGGCATGCAATATTAATAGTAATAACTATAAGTGGATGTAGTTAATTGTAGTGGGTTGATCAGTGGTAAGTAATTAATCCAACCTATAGCCTCAAATTCAATTGTGTAGAACATACTTATTCTCGTAAAAGTAAATTAGGGGTTAAATAGAAACACATAAATGAAACCGCGATATTTATATTACCACAAGGTTTATAACTGAGTTGTACCAAGCTTCTACCAAATGTAGTTTTTTTCCCTACATATAAAACAGAACAGAGAACAGGAATGTTTCAAATAAAAAATAAACATAATTGTCAGAAGTTAGACATAACAACTTTAGGAACATCATTCAATAACTAATAACTTCCACTAATAATAACCTGCACATGTTTCCCTTTTAGAATAAAACTTCTCACTTGGCCTATAAAATCAGAACTATATTATTGAGAAAAAGTGTCCTAAAATACCCACACATCGTATTTTAATTATATAATACTTCTAAAAAATATCCATGTATTGAAGCAATTTAACATCTGATTACAGGAATCAATTCTTCATATGACTATAGGAAGCAATTTATCGTCTATTATACGAAACAATTTATTACGTGATCATAGTAAACCTCTTGATTTCTTCCATGTAGGAAAAGATGAGGAAATTAATGTTCAATTTTAAATGCTTACCTGTATTAATTTACTTTCTCTTGCTTTCCATTATAAAAATATGATTGCATCTTTTCAAATAACGAAGAATACTATGTATTAATAAGAAAATTTAAGTTTCATCTATGCATTAACCCACATTTCATTTCAATGGCACTATTCAAAATATATCATTGCTATATATATAAACTTACCATTCTAAGCTCTCCAAATTGTGCAGCTTCTAACAACTGCCTAGTCTTCTCCATTCTAGGATAATGAGTCGCATAATAATACCCACAAATTGAAACAAATGAAGTTCACATTTCCTTCAAATCATATTCAAAACCTCAATATTCAATGCGCATGGATGGTATGATAATAGTTATAATAATCATTTCTGATTAAAAAACATGACACATCCATAAACTACTAATCGACATGTTATGTTACTTTGGCTTATACAATATATCCTTGTGTATAATAAATTCTATATCGGGCCAAAGTCAAATGAAGAAAAGTTTCTATTCAATATTAAAGTTCTATGGTTTGTTTCTGTGTACAATAATAAGAAACTTACTTTATTTTCGTATCAATTGTATAGTATTGTGGTCCAGCTTCAATGCTCTATCTTCATACGGTTTACTCCATGATGTAACTGTGATTGCTCCGTGTTGAACTACAATTTACAGGGTGGACAAAATATAGAAATAGTTTGTATCATGTCAAACTATACATAAAGACATTATAGTTCTACTTAATTTTAAAATCCAATACCAAATTGCTTTCAGATGCATACATAGTATCGGTAATTACTTGGCTAGGGTGGATCTTTCGACTAAATAGCATCTCATTAGTCAAGCTGCAAAGGTATATATAACGATACTGGATGTTATAACCTGGTTTTGTGAAACTTTTTATATCATCATGTCATTAGTACACCAATATTTTTAAGCAAGAATTGAACATAAGTAAACTTAGTTGGCAAAGTGCCAAAGGTATATCCATTATTATGCTTACGAAATATCTACATGCCCAAATAAAGAAGCGTATACAAAGAAAAATGAGACATATATATTATATATATTTTTTCAGCAGCAAAGGAAGAATTAGAGACTGAAAATAGGATAATACTGAATTGATACTAATTTTTTGTATCATACTCAAAGCCATTTTTAGGTATTACAAAAGTGATATTAATGTGAAAGAATTGGAATTAAGAAGAAAAAAAATTGACTTTTACCTTCAGTCTCCAAATGCTATAAAGCTACAATGCATGAATTTAAATATTTATTAAAAAAATACATTTTTATGGCATTTAATGCATTGCGGTCATTGAGTCCCTCCAGCCCAAAATTCCATACGCAATTATCACAAATTCATATTACTATTTTTGATTAAGTACAACAATGATGAGTTCAGCGTATATAAGGATTCAAATGTTAAATAACAACTTCTTTGTCGTCCATTAAATCAACAATTTGATGGGATATTTTGATTCAATATACCTGATAGGCAATTAGGATGAAAGCACTTCCAAAAAACGGACGTTAAACACAAAATTAACCTTGAACATAAAAACAGTCAAGAACATAAAACAAATAAAGAAATAGAATTCAAAAATAGTAATACCTAAAATAATTTAATAACAATGAGAGGAGAAGCAATATACATGGTTGAAATGAGAGCTTTTGAAAACTGTCAATTTGTGCCGTGGGATTTTTGGTGCAGAACAGTGAAGAAACGGGGAAGGAGGATCCTAACTGTTTTCTTTGAATATCGAAAAATAACTATTGCAATTTATTTATTTAAATGTTCTTTATGAATATAGATGTCAGACTGATTGAGGAGATAACATTTTTGGTTTTTGGTTTTTTTCCTATTTAAATAATAGATACTAAATTCGAACTATTATTTGGTTAGGTTTTAGGTCATAGTGGAGGAAGATTTCACACAAAAAAATGTTTTATACAAACACTGGTTAGTATGTATATAACCAGATTGCCTACATTATAAGTGAATGAAAATTTTTGTACGCATAATTTAAACATAGCCACCCATTTGTATGAACTATGGTTCTGATAAGAAGAAGATGATAATTATAAATCACACACAGTCTTATGAAAATAACAGCTCAAACATCCATATCACTACTTCTTACCATTATGGAGTTAACATTAACAAACAATGCTGTATGAAATAACAAAAATATGTTACTACTATACACACATGTTGGTTGAGTGCCTAATAAGCTAACCACTAATTTTTGGTATTAAGCAATCAGTCATTAAGATTGCACTGTATGTTGCTCAGAAGCATATAGTTTTTTCAATGTGTACCTATTATACTTGCCTGATTTCAGTGTGCACCACTAATCTTTTGCTTACATTTGGATATACTTTTAAATCACAGGTTACAACGCTCATCATGTTATTATACAGTAGTTCAATTATCAAAATTGTTAGACTAAACAACAACATACCTAGTTGGAGGTATTAAACATTTCAAAGAAGCAGCAGTCCTCTCTTTGCAGTGTATAATAGAACCGGTGTCCCTGTACCACTTGACCTGGCTAAACAAAAATTGCATTATGGATTAGTTGAAGGAAGAAAGTACCAGTAGTTTGAAAATTAAATTGATAGGAGGAACAATGTAGTACCGAAAAACAGTGAAAATTGGAAAAGGTTGCAGATAGAAAGACAGTAATGTAACAGTGAAGGCAGCGGTAACAAAACGTCGTGTAAATATTTGTACCAAAGAAAAGCATTGTACGCTAAATATGATGCTACATGAATTAGGTTAAATCTGCAACTGATCGGAAAACAAGGTCATTAGAATTTCGCTGCAAACATAAGTTGGCGTCAGCATGTCAAAATATAATCAACAACCCAAAATTTAGGGAAAATCGAAATCAATATTCAAAGGTTATAGTGCAGGTGTTAAATTGGGGAATTAAAAAAATTGGTTAAACAAATTTGTGAAGAAAGCGGAAATAAGTACTTAAAAAAGCAAATTACCCGAGAAGACGTTGTTTTCACTTTGTTCCAGGAATCCAATTTTGATAGATTCAGTCGATAAAAGGCGTGGATGTAATCAACTGTACGTAACATTAGCAGGTTGGAAGAAGGAAGTAGGAATAGGTGTTATGCAGAAAGTAAATAACATCCACATCGCGATCAGAAGCTCTTGAATTGAAAATTTGATTCCTTTGATTAGTTAAGATAGATGGTAAGAGAAATATGTTGTACATCAGTTGAACTATGGAAAGCCAATATGATGAGTGCATAATGTTGGTTAGTTTAACTCTATATTTGATTCATTTCTGTCACTGCATTCTAATATGGTGGAATTTATGTCGGATGCAATGCATGGAGAAGGCGACCTTCTTTCCCATATTGAAACTATTGGTTGCAAGTTGAATTATTAGCAGGTATCAGTGTTAAATGACAAATGTATGACATTTAATCACCAGAATATGGGTCAATATAGCTTTAATCTCCACCTTGTTTCAAAATACATTTTCTCTACCCACTAATTCGTATTAATAACATGGGCGACAGTATCTAATATGTTCCGAAATCATGTTGTAGCCGGATGATTAAAATATCGTAAAACAAATAAACATCGCGATCCGTATGTTGATCAGTGGGACATAAATAAGGAATATAAACAGAAAAGTACATGCATCAGTGGATATAAATAGCTACAAACGTAAAGGGTTTCATATGGTAAGCAAATGAATAGTTCACTTGCTGAATATATTACGGCTGAAAATCGTGTCACTGAGTTATGTAAAAAATAAATCAGAGATTGAAGGAGAATGAAGAAGCAGTGATAATTTCCATGGGAATGTGGAGGACAACATCATTTTTCAGTACAGTTGAGTGTACACGGCTTGAAATTTTATTTCATACATGACGTCAAACAGGAAATAGACGCAAGTATTGCCCAAAAAAATTGGGTACAACAAAAAAAAAGTGTACACTGTAATCACAGTAGCAACCCGAGGAAGCTAAAATTTTGAAAGTGTTAGCAGTGCTTTGTAATCAGGAGGAGGAAAAAACAGGACCATCTTGGTACAACTGAAATAGAAATATGTGATGTATAACGGCTGTAAACTGTTGTTATGATCCACAGTTTTAGATTTAGGTTGACAGAGGTAGAAAAAATTAGTGACAATGTAGTAAACATTTTCCTCAGTCTTAATTTACCACTGTCTGTTTCATGTAACCACCTACCAGAAGGTGGGAATAACAATGATGCGCAATATGCACATGGTCATTCACAGTTCCGTATATGCTGCGCAGATACGGAAATGAGAAGATGGACAGAAAGAAACTGAGCTGTTTGTAATGATGCAGTAAGTTACGAAAAGAGAAAGGCAGAGCAACGCAGAAAGAAATAAAATTGACCCAAACTACTGTCTTACTGATATTCAGCCATTTTGATCCGGTTTAGGGATTTAAAATCAGAATCAAACAAAAACCCGAAATAATGAATACTGTAAACAATTAAATATAAGGACAGTTATTTCCTATTTCAGAACGTAAAACATAAATTGGAACTCAGTCACAGAAGATGAAATGTAGTTCACCGTATACAGCACAGTACAGCCGGAAACGTTTGAGGAAGAAACTGTAGGGAACACCAGTGTGAACAATGAGTCTGTATGGAATTGAGGAAGAAAATGTTCGTTCGACATGGAGTTTGAAGACAGACACCATCGCCGTACTCAGTTACTATCCCTGATCGTAGGTCGAGCAGGAAGGTAAGCGGATAACAGCCCCTGGCCAGGTTATGACGAATTGGAAGAGCGTAGAGTTGACAGTCAACGGAGTTAATACTGAAGCCAGTCGTTCGTAGGTAGTGAATTGGGGAAAAAACAAACTGAAAATTGGGAAGTGAGTAGGACTAACCATGGAAACCCTGTTGCTCCAAATCTTGTTTAAGGCGGCAGAGGAAGAAAATCACCGCCGGCGACTGCGTCGAAGAGGTGGACGGTGGGAAAAGGGAAGGGGGGACGCGCACAACTATGTAGAAGAAGTGGAGGATAGGAAAAGCGAAGTTGGGAAGGAGGATATGTTTGACCGGTTGGTAACAGTGGCGGTTGAGGGCGGTGATGTTTGTGGAGACGGTAACGGGGGGAGAGGAAATTCGTGTTGACAACAGTATTTTGGTAGTTAATGGTACGGCGTAGGGGGTAGGAATGAAAAAGTACAGGTGTCACGATGAAAACGCTTTGGTTTCTATTTTCCTATTTAAGTAATAGATATGGCTATGTTTTAGTTAATAATTTAAAAGCCATTTTAAGCCCATTTAAGGAAATTAAGCACGGTGTTCTTATAATTATATTCAAATCTCAATCCCCTTATCATCATTATTCTATTTAATATATCTAATTAAATATCTTGAATAATGTTATCAAAAACTAGGGGTGTTACAACAAGGGACTATAGCATATGTGTATTTACTATTTTATCTTTTACCATACAAACAAAGAATTACTGCATATCGGCGTAATTCACTTATTTTGAACTTGGATATATGACTTGAAATTTTGAATCAAATCAAAGGGGTATGATTGCAACATTTTCAAATAATACCGCTTTATACAACATCTTAGGTTTTGAGCCAATTTTTTGCTTAAACAATTCTATGTTGAGGGTAAATCCATAGGAGATTTATCAACGTGTAATCCTTCTATATTCATAAGACGGGAAAATGACTTAAGCCTTCTAATAATTGTTACTAGAAATGTTGTTTAACTCGTAAAATAACTATTTTTTAATATTAATTTGAATTTATACAAGACAAGGCAACTCACAGGTAAAAAGATAGGATAAGATATATCAGTTGATTAGTTGCAATTGTATATGTTATATTGAATAGTGTCATAACATGGGTGTTACAACTATGTGAATACGGGGCTCTGGGAAACTGTTTGGTGTGTGTGACCATGTGTGTAACTTATATGCCCCTATAGAACCCAACACGACACAACGTTTATATTCTATTGCATGATTATACTCATAACCAGATGTCAAGCCTTACTCGATGCTTTGTTTTGTGACAACTCCTTAAGTCAGACCAAGGTTTTTTTTACAGGTTTGATATGATATTGTACGCTTTATGGTCTATGATATGAATTTGGAGAAGATGAGGACGACGACGATGTGTATTTAATCTATTTGTACATATATTGATTTTTCATTGTATTGATCAGTATAATGTAATGACTTGCATGAATATCAGGTAATGTAATGAAATTTCAGATATGACATAATCAATATTTTATTCACTCTGACTGTTATTAGGAAAATATAAGTTGTATCAAATACTATATTATTTAACTCTATAACTCATGTACATTGCTTTGCATTAAGACGAGATACGGATTATTTCGGATGTATCCAGCCTATCTGATGGTAAACTCTCTCTGGTATTTAGGTCACTAGAGCCGGAGTGTCAAATCTTATCATAATATGCGATAGCTTCTTATCTTAACATCCGATAAACTCTTGGATCGACAAGCGATAGTCTCTTATCCTTGTATGTAGTATCTTTTGACATTTGATAGCATTGCTTCTCAATAGTCGATAGGTCTTACTATGTGATAACTCTTGACATTCAATAGCATTACTCCTCTACACTAGATAAGCCTTATGTGATGGCTCTTGACACTCAATAGCACTACTCATCAACACTTGATAGCCCTTGTTAGGTGATAGCTCTTCACACTCAATGGACTCTTCCATACTCGAAAACTCTTGTTATGCGATAACTCTTAACACTTGCTAGCACTACTCATCGAAACTCGATAGCCTTTGTTATATGATAGCTTGGGTCATCGACTCACTACTCCTAAACACTCGACAATTTTAGATTTTGGCCTTTGATAGTGTTGCCTCCTTGAACTTTGATAGACCTATTCCCATTCAAACTTTCAAAAAATTGGGGTGTAACATAGTTATAAACTTCTTGCTTTATAATAAATTTTGCAATATTTCATATCATTTCAAGTTTTGCATTTTAGTCATTCAAAATCCTTTTTTGATACTTTAAAGACTTTAAACTATAAACTTATTATTTATTTCCAGTATCAAGCTTGAGTATGATTATAGGTATTTTGAACTTCATGTTCAATTTTGTCCACTTAAATATATGCACTTGCACGGATATGTAATGTAATCTAAATTTCCAGTATATTTATTTTTCAAATATAGTTAAGAAAAACTCCTTCAAACTACTACTTCAAATTTACCTTAAAGGTTTTCAATCCAAATCATGTTGAACTTCTAGGTCAAATTAATTTTATATATAACTTCAAGTAGTTAATTCTTCAATTATATTTCAAATATATCTTTTGAACCTTCTATATAATTATTTATCCATAGAATAATATCTAATTTGAATTAGATATGGAATATCTTCTAAGATGTTTAACGAAAGGAATATTTTTACACAAAAACAAAGAGTATTTTCCCAACATTTGAAATGTTATAGAAGTATGCAATAAATTTGTTACATATAATTTTTTTCCCACATTTATAGTTTTCAAAAAAGTATGATATGATATATAGATTATCCCTTCAGGAGAATATCTAAAGATATTTCTTCAATGGATAGTTATGGATATAATATTCAATTCATAGCAAGTTTTTATAAGATAATGAATCATAGATTATTATTTCACACTTAAATTTGCCCAGTGGAACTACAAATCCATGGTAATGAGATACTGATTTTTGTAGATGTATTTTCTACCCATTACTATCGATTCTATTTGGATGAACAAGTTCTTTGAGTTATCTATAGCATAATACTTTTTGAAGTGCTATATCACATTCAAAATTATTTCATAGGCAATGCTTTTAGAGTGCTGATGAGAATATAATATATCTTCTAGAGATATTTTACAAACCCCACTTTTGGAATGTGATAGTAAAATTACAATCTCAATAATTTATTTATGAAGTATTATACTAACACACGTTATCTCTTTCAGGGATATTTCAAAAATATCGTATAGATATAAGTTATTGTCATTACTTTTGGAGTGCTATAAAATAACCCATTAAGATATATAATGTTATGGTTAAACTAAGATAATTATAACAAAAAAACATAATAAAAATTCTAGAAATCTCTTATGAGATGTCAGATTTTGCAATATAAATACACCTTTCAGACACCTCATGTAAAACATTAGAATTTTCTTCTGGAATAACGATACTACTTTTAGAATAATGGAAATAAGTTGCTAATATGTGACTTATGATTATAGAAATGAAGAGTGGTGACATAAGTGTGATTAATTACATTTATAAATGCATGTTTAATGCATTAAACTTTATTTTTAAAATAAGTTACTGTTGTATCATTGTCATAAGTGATTTATTAGCAATGTAATTGTCACAAATAATCACTAACCTTTTGCTTTTAAACTGTTAGGTTTATTATTTCTTAGCTATAAGTGCATTAATAAAAAAAATACTTAAAACAACCTAAGTGGCTTTTACAAAACTTATCAAAGGCATTTAATACTCTTCCATAATCAACACATTTAACGCATTTTATGACAAACACACATTAATTTAAAAATGATAATCGATCCAATTATACTGAAAACTTTAGGTTGTGTTTGGTTAGAAAATAAGTTTTGTGTTTTGTGTTCTCAATATTTGTTTGCGTGGGAATGGAAGAGTTGGAATATCGTACTCAATCCAACAATCAAAAGAAGAGATTACAGAAGATATAAGTTGATATCTTACACAAGACGGAAAACACGAGAAAGTCTTTTTCACTTTTATATGTTAATTTTTTTTTCTAATCGACCGTTTCCATCCTCTTCAGCTATTGCGTATATTTTAATAAATACGTTGGAAACGCAAAACACAATACTCAATTTTCAAATCAACCACCACCTTAGTTTTTGATTCATAGGAAAACTCTAGGTTTTATAAAACGGTAGCAGTAATTGCACTATAGTAAGCATATATCTTCACGATGTAAGTTAATGAACAATTGTAATTAAATACCATTAAACGGTAGCAAATATTTATATGCAAGCCATTAAATATTATTTCTATGAAAACATTTTGTAGAATGAACTAGAAGTATTGCAATGAAAAATGCATATAAGGAATGTATATAAATACATATTTTTTTATCAGAATGTGTAAACGCACATCTAAAGTCATACAGTTTCCATATCATATCATAATGACTTTCATACATAATAGTATGTGGATTTTTTCTCAAACGGCTTCTTTATGCAGGGTAATAAGTTTTAAAGATGGCACTTTTGAAAAATTAGTTTTAAAGACAATTTTCAAAAAAAACAAATGAAGTTATCATTTTCGGTTATATAGAAATAATGATATCATTTTCCTATACAACTTAAAAAGATTAATGAATTTATCATTTTTCTGTAAATTTTTCTTAAAACTAATTATTCAAAAATATTGTCCTTAAAACTTATTACTTGAAGTGAGAAGGTCTTCAACCTAATTTCCACTAAGGCTTATCTAAAAGAATAAATAAATAAAAGATGATAGTATTGTATTCATGAACACCTTTAAAGCCAGGTTAGCATATTAGAGTGGGAGAAATAAATTAGAATTCACATATTGATACTCGCTTTAAAATAGCTCCGTAGATGAAAAATTACCTATCTTCCATTTAAAACATGTTTAGATCTTAGATACCTATCTTTTGAGCATGACATTACTCGCATTCCGTGATTTATAAATAAATTCAAAATCAAAATATGTTTCAATTATTTTTACAACGGAAAAGAAAAGGCTGGTTACAAGTTTTTTTTTTTGAAATGGTACTTTATATACAACAAATCATTAGGACAACATATCCCATGTCAATAAACGTTCGAAAGTAAGTTTCGAACTTGTGACCTCTTGCACCAAAGCCTGAATCAACTAACCACTTGGACAATGGTGCTTGTCGGCTGGTTACAAGTTAGGGATCATGCTGATAACATTTTGAAAATATAAAAAGATTAGAAGACATTAGAAAGAATGATCATAGAAAATATTTATGTAGAACACCCTTGATCTCTATTGGACTCAAATGATACAAATTTTATAACATAGTCCTTATAAATATAATTAAGCATATTCACAATTTCCATATTCCAATATGTTACAACATCATTAATAATAATATTAATTTATTACTATTCACAAATAATTATTAATATTATTGTATTAATATTGATAAACAATTATACTTTTTCGAAAATATTGTCACTAGTTTAAATTTTTGTGCACCAAAAGAAAAAAGATTATTTTTCTTATGTTTGTCATAGCATGTTCACATCGAACATAAATATTTACGTCCAAATTGAGCTATCAACCGTTCAATTTTGAAAAAACGCGAAACTTCTTCACGTGAAAATACATTTTTGAATATGCTAACTTGTACTAACACTACTTATATAAGTCATCACTTAAATAGCATAAGTTAGTAAAGGAGGAGAAATTAGAACAATTATTTGCTCCGTGGTAGAATGTTATCAAATTAGAAGTATTTACTACCAAACATCACTTACTTACAACAGATGTTACAAACCTAAACCTGAGGACACTTAGAAACTAAATTCCTGCTTCTAAGCTCCTTACGGCGATTTGCATTTGGACATATTTCCAAACATGGCTCTCGAAGAACTTTGTCGTTATTTGGTTCTGATTTCGAAATGCCAAATTTGAACTGTACAAATAAAAAGTGAAGTTTTGTCAAACATCGTTCTATCACTTTCAAATACAATTCCTTCGATTCTCAAAAAAATGTTTTACGATACATTCGTAGAAACTATTTGTGACGACCCGCCTTTCTAACCCCAGAAAGACGTATCATCATTAAGAAAGAAAGGGACAGAAATAGAAAAGAATAGAAAGAAAGAAATAACAACATCAGAATCTCACAGCCGAATGGAACAAAATATAATACATCACATAACTATTACATAGTTATACATACATTAGAGTTATACAATATCATACAACCGGACAGTCGTATGCATATATGTCCATACGGACATCCAAAATATAGCATACACTAACTACACAGCGGAATTATATAGATAGATACATACGTCTGGTCTTCTTCTCCAAAGCTCCTCCAGAAAATCAATACTCCCAATACCTATCACTTGGCTACTCATAAAAATTTGATTACCCAAGAGTTTATGAAAAACAAAATATAAACTCCGGGTCAGACATGGGTCTGGTGTGAGTAAATGGTTAAAATTATTCAACTTTGAAAGTCATTTGAAAAAAAGGTATCATGTAAGACTCCCCACACATAAATACGAGTAAGTTTTTACCTTACGCTAACCAAATAATTTTAAAGGAAATCCGATGATATTATAATAGTATTGTGACGACCGCCCATGACTCCCGCACCAAAACAAGGAAATAATGCGCTGAAAGGTGTGCCAGGCAGCCATGGACGATAGTCAGGGTAAAACAAAACAAAAGAATCTCTATCGCATAACTCACAGCGCATGGATAAAATACAATAGAGAAATATAATATAGTGAAGCTCCATAGAACAGAAACATCATCATATAAGCATCACAGTAGTTTTATACAATCATCTACACAAATCCATACATGAAAGCCTCACTACAAATCACTCAACCAAATACAGCAGCGGATACCCAGTACATATAGTAAGAAAACTAATATGCAAAGCCTCCTGCTCGTCTTCGTCATCTTCAGCGTAGAACTCCTAGCACAGCACCTGTCACCTGCTACCTAGTCTGCCCATCCCAAACATGGATGAACAGCCCAAGGTAATAAGAGGAGACATAAAACCTTGAGTCAGACAAAGTCTTAGTGAGCAGTAAATTAACTATCAAACATACCAAAAGAGCATAAAGGATAAAAGGAATAGGAACCAAACCATCCCACTCCACCTCTTTCTACAGTGATAGCCCCCAGACACACACTAAGGAGAAGCAGGCATAACACAGCAGGCAATTAAAGTAAAGTAATTATCACTCGAGTCAAGGTCGATGTTTTCCAAATACAAACCCCCAAGGCCTAAACCAAGATCAGATAAGCACCCAGAAAACACCGCTCTTGAGACCGAATGATGATACAACCAAACATCCATGACTCTGGCTATCACTGTTAACTTTGCCTTGATTTCACCGTTAGTTGAATGACCACCTGTCAAGGGCTAATGGTAACCCCGGTTCTAACCATAACTCCGCACACTGCCTTGTGCCTAGGACTTATCTACTTTGCCCAGAGTACTCAACTACCTACCTGTAGTCTTTTGGGTGTCCCGACTACCTACCTGTAGTCGTTATGGGCGCCCCATGTACTCTTGCTTTTGAGCATGCTAGAACCTTCAACCACGATGAGATCCAGGCCTCCTAGCCATCCTTCTTGACGACTATCCTCATACAAGCTCAAGCTACCTCTTGAACAATCCATTATCAACCAACTTGAACTACCCTTCAAGTTATCAACATGCTTGGAATGGTCCCTGCTTGGATTAAGCCAAAACTCACATCATACTTCGCTTCATCGCATCAAAGCAAAGTCTCATCTCAACAACATGGTTTGCCTCATCAAATCATGGCAAAGTCCCATCTCAACATCATCCAATCTATACATATGAGCTTCAACATCCGCTACATATGCCTTAAGCAGCTTTCACCATTCAAGAGCCTTCTTCCATAGCTTTTGAATCCTCTTCCATCCTCTTGTTCCAAATCAACTACTAGCTAACTTGGAAACAATCAAATCAATCATACATTCAAATATCAATCATTCAAACAAGATCTAACAAGCAATATAAGCAATATCAACTATAATGGCAATTTCGTAAATAAGTGAGCAAAAGTCCAACATATGTGAAACCATAGTTTTTAGCATAGATCTATCAAATATAAAACATGGGTTTTGTCTCTAATACTTGTTAAACTAACTTGCATAAGTAAACATCTTCAAAAACCATGGATCTAGACTTCGATCTAAGAAAAATGCATGAAATCTCTAACTTTAACACCCAAACATGCCACCAATCCAATATACTCCTTTGGATCCGCGTGAGAGATAACTACCACTCACCAAATCACCAAAACAACCTAAAAGCAATCAACTCCAGATCTGGACAGCAAGGATTCAAGCTCGATTCGTCGAAATCTCGCTTGAAACGATGAAATCTAGCTCGAACGGATGAAGATCTTCAACTTTGGCACTTGGATCTTCGATCTCGATCTTCGATCTTGGATGGATGTTAGAATTAGATTGGAAGTAGAGAAAGAAGATGAAGAAATGTTGTAGACGAGTCTTCAAAATGGCAGCACTTCGTCGCTTCAAAAACCGGTGCCAAAAAGTGAGAAAAACTCCACTATTTATAGGCTGAATTCTCTCTTAGATCGGCCAGAACCTTAACTCGGAGCTCGCTATTAGGTCGTTACCGACCTAACGACCTACCTCTAACTCGGCAAGGCCGACCTAACTCCATTCCGAGTCAACAACATACGACTCAAGACACCACACGACCTAAAACACATGTCATCCTAACAAAACAACCCGAGCTACGACTTATGACCTAACCCGTATACGAGTCACGACTTACGACACATCAGGTCATACGACCCAACAACATACACATACCAACTTAGGTCGTCCACTCCTATAGGTCGCATACCACTAGGTCGGTCATTCCTAAGCCTTAACTCGGCAGTTTTCCTTAGGTCGCTCCCTTCGACCCAAGCTGTCTACGACCTAAGCTAACTCCCATAACCCGTAAGGTCGGTCTTCCCTATAACTCGCTAGCCCCTTAGGTCGGTCATACGAGCTAACTTTTAACTCGGTCACATACTACCATGTTGACTCGCTCATATCACTAGGTCGCTCAAACCTAACTCGTGCACGACCTATCTCCTTAGCTAACTCGAACACGACTCAAGCCTTAGTTGACTCGGTCATGTCTTAACATCCAACACGTTAACTCGTCTACGAGTTAACCTCTATTCGAGTTAACTTCTCCATACGACTTAGGCTATAGCTAACACAAACAACACCAATGACCTGCAAATCCTATGATATATCGACACGTAAAATACGGGTCGTTACATTCTCTCCTCCTTAGGAATTTCGCCCCCGAAATTCCAAGCAAACAACAGCAATCAAAGATATTCCGCATGCCTACCATCCATAGCAATCAACAAACCATGCATCCAATTCTAGCCTAGCATGCAGAATTCTAAGATAGAAATCAAGATGCAAATTCATGAGATGTCACGACACCTTAGGGTCATACCTCGAAGAGTTCTGGATGAGCTGCCTTCATCCTCTCTTCCTCCTCCCATGTACAATCGTTGACATCTTCACTCCATTGTATCTTGAGTAACATAATCGTCTTCCTCCTAAGCTGTTTCGTATCAGTTTCAACAATACGAAGCGGCTTACGAGGTCTTGTAACAACTGGATCAACCTCCAAATCTTCATAGCTATCAGCAGAAACCACTGTCTTTGGGTCGTGCACATACTTCCGTAGATAAGCTACATGAAAAACATTGTGCACACCCGCCATCTTTTCCGGTAACTCCAATCTATAAGCGAGCTTTCCAATACGCTCGATAATCGGGAATGGTCCAACAAATCTCGGAGTCAACTTTCCTTTCTTCCCAAACCTTATAGCATTCTTCAATGGAGAAATCTTCACAAAAACCATATCACCCACATCGAATTCCAAATCCTTTCGACGATTATCTGCATAACTCTTCTGACGATCCTGGGCTGCCCTCATTCGTTGTCGAATGATCTCTATACAATCCGTAGTTTGACGAATCATCTCTGGCCCAAGCATCAGCTTTTCTCCCGTTTCCAACCAACATGTCGGAGAGTTACACGGTCTTCCATATAATGCTTCATATGGTGCCATACCAATACTCGACTGATAACTGTTATTATAAGCAAACTCCACCAAATGAAGGTGATCTTCCCATGATCCTCCGAAGTCCAAAACACATGCCCTAAGAAGATCTTCCAAAACTCGGTTGACTCTCTCAGTCTGACCATCTGTTTGAGGGTGATAAGTTGTACTCAAACACAACTCAGTTCCCAAAACTTCCTGGAAGCTCTTCCAAAATCTACTAGTGAACAATGGGTCTCGATCGCTCACTATACTCTTCGGAACACCATGGAAACGAACTATCCACTTCACATACAGTTCAGCCAACTTTGATGCAGTCCTAGTCGATCGAACAGGAATGAACCTTGCACTCTTGGTCAAACGATCTACAATGACCCAAATCCCTTCATTCCCTGCTCTTGTCCTAGGTAGACCATCAATAAAATCCATCGACACTTGCTCCCACTTCCATGTAGGAACCTCCAATGGCTGAAGCAATCCACTGGGCTTCTTCTGCTCAGCCTTCACCAACTGGCAATTCATACACTTGGAAATAAAATCTCCAACATCCTTCTTCATACCTTCCCAGTAGTAGGATCTTTTCATATCCCGATACATCTTATTTCCGCCTGGATGAATTGTCAACTTCGAGTGATGACTTTCCCTCAGAACTTCATCTCTCAATCCATCAATATCGGGAACAACTAGTCGTCCTTGCTTTCGAAGCCAACCCTCTCGATCGACCTCGAATCCCTTATCCTTCTCTGGGTCCAACCCAGATTCCAAATCACGGAAAATCTTGACAAGCTTATCATCTCTTCTTTGGCTCTCGCCAATTCTTTCCACAAGAGTAGGCCTTATCGATAAGTTTGCCAACATCTCAGGTTCCAATTCACATCTAGGCCTGAAATCAAATCCAGCCAAATACTCAAGACTCTTCCATTCCGAAAACATGGCTCCTAATCCTGCATGTCTTCGACTTAACGCATCAGCTACTACGTTACCTTTTCCCGGAGTATAGGCTATACCAAAATCATACGATGCTAAGAACTCTAGCCACCGTTGCTGTCGAAGATTCAAATCCTTTTGGGAGAAAAGATACTTCAACGACTTATGATCTGTAAACAACTCGAATCTAACTCCCAATAGATAATGTCTCCACATCTTCAAAGCAAACACAATCGCCGCTAACTCCAAATCATGAGTCGGATAATTCCTTTCATGCGGCTTCAGTTGTCGACTAGCATACGCAACAACTTTATCCTTCTGCATTAGCACCGCTCCTAGTCCAGTGCCACATGCATCGGTGTAAACCACCATCTCATCATTCCCACTCGGAATAGTCAAAACAGGAGCACTTGTCAGTCGTTCTTTCAGGATTACGAAAGCTTGCTCACACTTATCATCCCATCTGAACACTTGGTTCTTCTTCGTCAACCCTGTTAACGGTGCAGCTATCTTGGAAAAGTCTTTGATAAACCGTCGATAATATCCTGCTAATCCAAGAAAACTCCTCACATCGGATGCATTCTTAGGTCTAATCCAATCCTGGATTGCTGCCACCTTAGCGGGATCAACCGCTATGCCATTTCCAGAGATAACATGGCCTAAGAACCTCACTTCACTCTTCCAGAAGTGACACTTCGAAAATTTAGCCTTCAGCTGATGTTTCCGCAAGATTTCCAAAACAATCCTCAAGTGCGTCTTGTGCTCTTCCTCAGTTCTGGAATAAATCAAAATATCATCCACGAACACAAGCACGAACTTATTCAACTGATCTCTGAATACCCTATTCATAAGATCCACAAAATATGCTGGCGCGTTAGTCAATCCAAACGGCATTACCAGCCACTCATAAAACCCGGATGGTGTTCTGAAAGCAGTCTTCGGCACACTATCCTTTGCCACTCTCAACTGGTGAAATCCCGTTGCCAAATCCATCTGAGAAAACACCTTAGCCTCGTGAAGCTGATCAAACAAGTCATCTATTCTCGGCAATGGATACTTGTTCTTCTTAGTCACCTTATTCAGCTCACGATAATCAACACACAACCTCAACGATCCATCCGCTTTGGTTGCGAACACAACGGGCGCACCCCATTCGGACACACTTCTCCGAATGAATCCTTTCCGCAAAAGGTCATCAACTTGCACCTTCAGCTCTTGCTGCTCCCTCGGTGCCATTCGCCTAAGAGGCATCACAACAGGTCTGGCTCCCTCAATTAGATCGATACGAAACTCGATCTCCCTATGCGGCGGTAACCCTTTGACTTCCTCAAAGACATCACCAAACTCATTCACAATAGGCACTGATGACAGTCCATCCCGTGGAACAACCAGCGAATACATGAAGCTCATGAAGACGCCTTCCTCATGCTTACATCGTATCACAACCTTTCGCCCTTCCACATTTCCGACTGTCACCTCAAGCCTCTCACAATCAATCCTAGCCGCATACTTCCTAAGCCAGTCCATGCCCAAAATAATTCCGAACCCCGCAAAGTTCAGAACAAAGCAATCACAAACAAACGAGCAATCATGACTCGACACAACTAGACCACGGCATATCATACACAAACATGACGAACCCCCAACCGGATTAGTCACAACCAATGGCCTATCAACAATATCCGGTTTCATACCTAACCGGCATACCAACTCATCACAAACAAAAGAATGCGACGCTCCAGTATCAAACAACACTCTAACTGGAACACCACAAATAGAAAGAGTACCTTGAACCACCACACTCTTCCCCTTCTCCTCAGCAGTAGGAGCTTTCGAAGACGATGGAACAGCCCCCAAAGCATAGGCTTGCACAACCTGCCTATCTTTCCTCGGTTCTGGACAGTCCTTCTTGATATGTCCCAGCTTATCACAGTTGTAACACTTTCCCGGCACCTTGGGATTCTTACAATCTTTGTAAAGATGGCCCTTCTGCTGGCAGTTATAGCAAGTCATTTCGCTCTTCGGCTTCTTCTGGCCATCCTTACCCTTCTGTTGCTGCTGCTTCCTCTTCCTGTTGCCACTCTGCTGTGGTTTAGATACTTCCCTGGTTACAGCAACAACAGAACTTTCCTTAGGGAACAAACTCTCATGCCTCAAAGCTTTCTCCACAAGCTTCTCAAATGGATCATCCAGATGATCCACTAACTGCCTTCCCAGATAAGCATCCAGACCAGTCACAAACTTCTCGTTCTTCTGGTAGGGAGAATCAATATACGATCTGGCATACTTAGACAAAGCTTCGAACTCAGAAATATACTCAAGAACAGGCCTCCCACCTTGCTTGAGCTCCACAAACCTCTTAAACAAGACCGATTTCTGAGCAGTAGAGATGAACTTAGCTTCAAATCTAACTTGGAATTGCTCCCAAGTAATCTCTTCTTCTGGTGTATCTATAGTGATAGAATTCCACCAATCCGCAGCTCTCCCCTGAAGCTGTCTCGATGCAAGCTTCCTCTTGGTTGCATCCTCAATCCCTAGATCACCAAAAATCCTTCGACATGCTTCAATCCATCTCTGCACCTCAATAGTCGACTCCGTTCCCAAGAAAGCTTTTCCTCCGAGAGAAGTATAATCCTTGCAAAGCTTGGCAAAATCCACCGGTCTTGGAGCCTGGACTTGAACTCCAACATCAACAGTAGGCCCTGGAACGGGCATCCTCCTCATGATCGAAGTCATCATTGCTTCGAACATAGCCCCATAATCTGCAGCTCCTTCTGTAGCACGGCCTTCCCTAGCAGCTGGTCTTCCTCTTTGACTCATCCTTAATATCTGTAAAAAGAATGATTAGAACACCTTAAGAAACAACTGCATAAGGAGTTCAAATCCATCTTAACTACTATATTATATATAGTAATCATCCATCAAATTACAATTACGTCTCTCTTACGTAGTTACATCAGCGAGCGTTGGCTAAAATCGATTAACCAAAGCTCTGATACCAAATGTGACGACCGCCCATGACTCCCGCACCAAAACAAGGAAATAATGCGCTGAAAGGTGTGCCAGGCAGCCATGGACGATAGTCAGGGTAAAACAAAACAAAAGAATCTCTATCGCATAACTCACAGCGCATGGATAAAATACAATAGAGAAATATAATATAGTGAAGCTCCATAGAACAGAAACATCATCATATAAGCATCACAGTAGTTTTATACAATCATCTACACAAATCCATACATGAAAGCCTCACTACAAATCACTCAACCAAATACAGCAGCGGATACCCAGTACATATAGTAAGAAAACTAATATGCAAAGCCTCCTGCTCGTCTTCGTCATCTTCAGCGTAGAACTCCTAGCACAGCACCTGTCACCTGCTACCTAGTCTGCCCATCCCAAACATGGATGAACAGCCCAAGGTAATAAGAGGAGACATAAAACCTTGAGTCAGACAAAGTCTTAGTGAGCAGTAAATTAACTATCAAACATACCAAAAGAGCATAAAGGATAAAAGGAATAGGAACCAAACCATCCCACTCCACCTCTTTCTACAGTGATAGCCCCCAGACACACACTAAGGAGAAGCAGGCATAACACAGCAGGCAATTAAAGTAAAGTAATTATCACTCGAGTCAAGGTCGATGTTTTCCAAATACAAACCCCCAAGGCCTAAACCAAGATCAGATAAGCACCCAGAAAACACCGCTCTTGAGACCGAATGATGATACAACCAAACATCCATGACTCTGGCTATCACTGTTAACTTTGCCTTGATTTCACCGTTAGTTGAATGACCACCTGTCAAGGGCTAATGGTAACCCCGGTTCTAACCATAACTCCGCACACTGCCTTGTGCCTAGGACTTATCTACTTTGCCCAGAGTACTCAACTACCTACCTGTAGTCTTTTGGGTGTCCCGACTACCTACCTGTAGTCGTTATGGGCGCCCCATGTACTCTTGCTTTTGAGCATGCTAGAACCTTCAACCACGATGAGATCCAGGCCTCCTAGCCATCCTTCTTGACGACTATCCTCATACAAGCTCAAGCTACCTCTTGAACAATCCATTATCAACCAACTTGAACTACCCTTCAAGTTATCAACATGCTTGGAATGGTCCCTGCTTGGATTAAGCCAAAACTCACATCATACTTCGCTTCATCGCATCAAAGCAAAGTCTCATCTCAACAACATGGTTTGCCTCATCAAATCATGGCAAAGTCCCATCTCAACATCATCCAATCTATACATATGAGCTTCAACATCCGCTACATATGCCTTAAGCAGCTTTCACCATTCAAGAGCCTTCTTCCATAGCTTTTGAATCCTCTTCCATCCTCTTGTTCCAAATCAACTACTAGCTAACTTGGAAACAATCAAATCAATCATACATTCAAATATCAATCATTCAAACAAGATCTAACAAGCAATATAAGCAATATCAACTATAATGGCAATTTCGTAAATAAGTGAGCAAAAGTCCAACATATGTGAAACCATAGTTTTTAGCATAGATCTATCAAATATAAAACATGGGTTTTGTCTCTAATACTTGTTAAACTAACTTGCATAAGTAAACATCTTCAAAAACCATGGATCTAGACTTCGATCTAAGAAAAATGCATGAAATCTCTAACTTTAACACCCAAACATGCCACCAATCCAATATACTCCTTTGGATCCGCGTGAGAGATAACTACCACTCACCAAATCACCAAAACAACCTAAAAGCAATCAACTCCAGATCTGGACAGCAAGGATTCAAGCTCGATTCGTCGAAATCTCGCTTGAAACGATGAAATCTAGCTCGAACGGATGAAGATCTTCAACTTTGGCACTTGGATCTTCGATCTCGATCTTCGATCTTGGATGGATGTTAGAATTAGATTGGAAGTAGAGAAAGAAGATGAAGAAATGTTGTAGACGAGTCTTCAAAATGGCAGCACTTCGTCGCTTCAAAAACCGGTGCCAAAAAGTGAGAAAAACTCCACTATTTATAGGCTGAATTCTCTCTTAGATCGGCCAGAACCTTAACTCGGAGCTCGCTATTAGGTCGTTACCGACCTAACGACCTACCTCTAACTCGGCAAGGCCGACCTAACTCCATTCCGAGTCAACAACATACGACTCAAGACACCACACGACCTAAAACACATGTCATCCTAACAAAACAACCCGAGCTACGACTTATGACCTAACCCGTATACGAGTCACGACTTACGACACATCAGGTCATACGACCCAACAACATACACATACCAACTTAGGTCGTCCACTCCTATAGGTCGCATACCACTAGGTCGGTCATTCCTAAGCCTTAACTCGGCAGTTTTCCTTAGGTCGCTCCCTTCGACCCAAGCTGTCTACGACCTAAGCTAACTCCCATAACCCGTAAGGTCGGTCTTCCCTATAACTCGCTAGCCCCTTAGGTCGGTCATACGAGCTAACTTTTAACTCGGTCACATACTACCATGTTGACTCGCTCATATCACTAGGTCGCTCAAACCTAACTCGTGCACGACCTATCTCCTTAGCTAACTCGAACACGACTCAAGCCTTAGTTGACTCGGTCATGTCTTAACATCCAACACGTTAACTCGTCTACGAGTTAACCTCTATTCGAGTTAACTTCTCCATACGACTTAGGCTATAGCTAACACAAACAACACCAATGACCTGCAAATCCTATGATATATCGACACGTAAAATACGGGTCGTTACAAGTATCTAGGGTTTTCAAGTAAATAGAAAATAGCTGAAATTGTTACATTCATTAAATTCCAGCAACTAGCCACGAAAGTGGGTAATGCAAATCAAAACCGTAGGGTCTCGTAGGGAAATTGGGTTTCCAACAATGGCAGGGCTAGTGGGGTACCGTCCGTCACAGTACAGGGCCTAGATCACCATACCGAGGATCACTCCCGACCTCCTACAACACAAGGCCGGAACCATTCCTTACTGTACAGTCCCGAACAAGATAACCCCGCAGTTGTGGCCAACAACTGCCCACACAGCCGAAATAAAGGGACATCTAGACAAGGGTATACCTCGTCTTGCTTGGGCATGACCCACCTAACCTTGCTGCATCTCTCCTGTTTTAGCCATTCCTGGTTGATGAGGCTTGAGGCTGCGATTACCTTTATTGAACGTATCACTTAGAATGCTCATCGTCCGCCTAACGATGTGTTGAAAGCATTCAATCCATATAAGTTCATTCCGGGTTAGAACAAAAATGAGGGCATTATCTCGCTACACTCGTTTTGGAATCACCCTCAGAGTTAACGACGATAACCCTTGCATTCTGAAATACTATCTCAACCTGCAATTGATATGTCATGACCTGTCGTTTAATTTGGATCGATGTGGTTTTCGGAATATCATTTTAATACCCGACCCCGGTCTCATCGAAATCCAAATGCCATTTTAAGGGCCAAGTTGTCTATTTAACTTAAACAGTTTAAATTAATACTTAAAAATTCACATAATAGATATCACAGATAAATCATATACAGTCATCACAGATATATCCAGAATATATCACGACATATCACAGAATATCATCAAACAGATATTAGAGCCAATCAAACAAAATTATCAATTCATATCAAACTGGTTTGATTAACTTAACTTAATTAATTACTTAAGAATAAACTACTTTATTCTGTTTAATTAGTTATTGATTTATTAACTTATTAAATTTATTGATTATTACTTAATTACTCCGTTAATTAATTGATTCTTAATTATTAATTAATAACTTGATTACTAGTTAATAAAATTTATTTATTTATTTAATTATCACAAATAATTTTAATTAATCATTTATTATCAATTAATTAATCATTTATTATCAATTAATTAATCATTTAATCCTTAATTAATCACTTAAGTTAATTACCATTTATTAATTAACTTTAAGTAATTAATTAAATTCCTAAAGTTAAATTGATCAAATACAAGATTAATTTCTAATTACAAATTTAATTAAAGTTATTAATTTAGTTACAAGTATAAATAAATTTACATTCCTAATTACCTTATACTTTCATTAATTAATTATCTTACCTTCACTGACCTTCTTTTAATAAATTTAAATCAAAGATTAACTTAAAACTAACCAATCATTATTTACTTAAATAAGTGCTCAACTTTGTTAATCCAAATACTTAAAGCATTAAGGCAATACAACAGACTCGAGGCAAGCGCCATTTTTACTCCAGAAAATCTTGAGTCCCTCCCTATTCTTCCCCGCGTCTTTCTCTCTCTCTCCACCTCTTCTTCTTCTTACCTTATCCTTTTCTACTTTTTTTTAATCTTAGCTTCAATTATAAATTTTAAACTGCTGAAACATCGACACTCACGCGTGCACCAAGTTAAAACTCGAAGTAACTCCCAAAATTCTCATGCAAAAATCATGTGACGATCACGTCACCAACCCAGACCCCCAAACGCGACGCGCTGTTCGCCGATCACCACCGTGCATGTGCACGGTGGTTCGCCTCACCTCCGGCGACCCTCGTCATCACCCACAAACCACAAATCGACTCAATGTTCGAAAACAAAACCAAGATTTTAGAATAAAGGCAAACCGAAAAAAGCCTGAAGCTCGAACTCGAAACACGAACATCTCACTCGAAAAAAAACCCTACTTTTATCTCAACCTCAAAATCCCTACATTCGAAAAAAATTTAATCATTTTTCGTGCGTTAATTCATCTTCAAGCTTGCTTCATAAGAATTTTCATCAATTAAAATTAGCTGAATCAACCGAAATGGACAAAAATGTAACTTTTATTCATATTCAAACTGCAACTTCAATTATGATCTAAAAATCATCATTTCTATTTTAAAAATCCTAACTTTGTATGCTAATTCAAGATATGTGATCAAATTCACAAATTACAACATTCGAATTTTAGCTTTTAAATTCTTTTTACTTAAAACTTGTATAAACAGTTTTTTATAAGTTACCGTGATGCTTTAAAATTCACTTAAGGTACAATTAAAGTTTTAAACAACCTACTTTATGTATAAATTCTAAGCCTATATATGAAGGTGTATAAGCTTTAAATGATAAAGAATATACAGCTTCCAATACACAGGAATCATTACAGGTCCTTTAATAACAATATGTAGCAACACAAACATCAGAAGCTAATTATCATAATTAAAATTTCAAGAAAAGTTAGTTTACTCACTTGATAATTTGTTGAACAGAAAGCAAGTTCTATGAAGAAATTACATATGAAATTTCCTGAAAGCTTTTCTACCCTGAATTTGAATCTATTTAAATTTGCAAAATAAAACTATTTATTTTCTTTTTCTTATCTCAGGTTTGCATCTAAATTTTTGTTAAGTTTTTGTAAACGAACACAATAACGTGATGTATATAAATAAAAAGACTTTGAACAGCTGTAGGTTATACAGGTACAAGTTTCACTTGTTTGACCCAATGTGACTTGAATTAAATTACTGCAAAATGAAATGATATAGAGATTTCGGCTGTAAGATTTTTCTTGCAATTGAGTTGACAAAATATTGTGCTAATTAAATGCTTGTGTCTTCATTTATGTTAAGATCTAATTAATGGTTTTTGATACTTGTAATTTGTACAAAGATATTTGTTTTATTTTTTTAAATAAGATGTGAATTCTTGTCTTCTTGCATTGTACATGTTTACACAACAACTTGTTATAGTTTTTGTTAAAAATTTTGCATTGTACAAATGTATATATAGGTTATGAAATAGTTTATTTCCTTCTCTAAGCTTATCTTATATGTTCATGTATAGTTATTATAGTTATAATTTCTGAACTTTATTCTATTGGTAATTTAAATTTTCAAACATTTATTTATAACATTCTATTTGTATATTTATATTTCTAGTTACTTGTTATATTTTATAATTATGTTTTATACTTATGTTTTAATCTTCATGTTTAATATTGATATGATTATTTATTTTTAAACATTATTGTATAAAGACTACAATTATATATTCATATATATATTAACAAATGTGAAATATAGAATCTTTTCTTTTTATTGAATAAGAGAGATTTTGTTATAAACAGTTTGGAAGATTCTATTTTAAATTTTCAAATCAAATTTCCCTTTACAAAACATATATAACAGATTAATCTCCAAAAATCTTATCAGTTTACAAAATTGAAAAGCTTGTATTTCATTTAAATTAGATTAAATATTTATTATTAAAATATACCGTCAAAATCCCGGGTCGTTACATTCCTCCCCCCTTAATAGAATTTCGTCCCCGAAATTTAAAACAACTGTAAATTTCAAAAGCTTTTATATTAACAATCCAAACATACATATCATCTATACAATAGCAAACAATCAAAAGTCTATCCTAACAAACATCACTAGTTATCTGAACACAAATCCGAATAAGCTTTTCTAAAACTATCGAGAGTTTCCCAGGTACAATCTCTGGGATCCTAACTCCACTACACTTTGAGGAGTTTCAGCACTTTGCTCTTGAGTTGTTTCTCATCTTGATCCACAATCCGAACTGGATTTCTGACTACAATCAAATGGGGTTCGACTTCCAAATCTTCTTGAACTACTGGTTCCACAACCTGTGATGGATCATGAACAAATTTCCTCAAATGCGATACATGAAACACGTTGTGAATCCCAGACATCCGCTCTGGCCATTCAATTTTATAAGCTACTGCTCCAATTCTTTTCAGCACTCGGAATGGTCCAATATATCTTAGAGCAAGTTTTCCCGTCTTATTGAATCTTATAGCACCTTTGATTAGGGAAACTTTGATAAAAACCAAATATCTGATCTCGAGTTCCAATGATCTTCGCCTTCTATCAGCATATTTCTTCTGACCATCCTGAGCAGCTTTCATTCTTTTCTTGATAAGCTCAACCTTCGCAGAAGCTTCTCGAATCAGATCGGGTCCGAGAACAAGACGATCTTTTGATTCAATCCAACAGGATGGGGATCTACACGGTCTTCCATACAAAGCTTCATAAGGAGCCAACTTAATACTTGCTTGATAATTGTTATTATAAGAGAATTCCACTAAATGAAGATGGTCTTCCCACGATCCCACAAAATCTAAAACACAAGCCTGTAGCATATCCTCAAGAATACGATTAAGCCTCTCCATCTGTCCGTCTGTTTGAGGATGATAGGCTGTACTCAATCTCAAACTTGTTCTCATTGCTGATTGCAGAGCCCTCCAAAATTTGCTAGTGAAAATAGGATCACGGTCACTTACTATACTGACTGGAACACCATGCAATCTGACTATCTCCCTCAAGAAAATTTCTGCCAGAGATACTACAGTACGAGTTGCCTTAACAGGTATAAAATGGGCGCTCTTAGTTAAACGATCCACAATAACCCGTACACCATCATTTCCTTTCCTGGTTCTAAGCAATCCGTCAATAAAATACATCGAAATCATCTCCCATTTCCAGTTTGTAATTTCCAAAGGCTGCAATAATCCGGCTGACTTTTGTTGATCACCTTTAAATTGTTGGCAGATGGCACAACTATTTACGAATCTAGCTACATCTTCCTTCATGCCCTTCCACCAAAAGACTCTCTTTATATCATTATACATCTTTGAGATTCCTGGATGAATATCCAATTTGAAGCGATGACTCTTAGACAACACTTCTTGCCTCAGATCCCTATCATTCGGAACACAAATTCTCCCGTTAATCCTTAATGTTCCTTGACCATCAATTTCAAAACTGGGACACTGACCCTTCCTAACTCTTTTGATGATTCTTCTTAACATCTTATCAGATGCCTTCTTGCTAGAAATCCTTTCAATAAGAGATGGAACCACTTCCAGAAGAGATAGGACAGCGTTCCTGCTAAGAGCATCAACCACAACATTCGCCTTTCCCGGAGTGTACAGAATATCCAAATCATAGGATGCCAAAAATTGGCCCACCGCTGCTATCTCATATTAAGATCCTTTTGAGAGAAAAGATATTTCAATGGTTTGTGATCCGTGAACAATTCGAATTTCTCTCCCAAAAGATAATGTCTCCAAATCTTCAAAGCAAAAACAATGGCTAGCAATTCAAGATCATGCGTAGCGTAGTTCTTCTCATGTGGCTTCAACTGCCGACTCGCATACGCAATTACCTTTCCATTCAGCATCAGAACTGCTCCCAGACCAACCATAAAAGCATCAGTATATACCTCGAATTTGCTCTTCCCATCCGGAATACCAAGCACTGCTGCACTAGTTAGCCTCGTCTTCAATTCCTGGAAAACTTCATCGCACTGGGATGTCCACTTGAATTTTGCTCCCTTCCTAGTCAGCTTAGTCAGATGTAAAGAAATCTTGGAATAATCCTTAATAAATTTCCTGTAGTAGCCAGCCAATCCTAGAAAACTACGAACTTCCATCGGTGTCTCAGGCTGTTTCCATTCCAGAATTGTTTTAATTTTCGTTGGGTCTACAGAAATGCCTTCACCAGAAACAATATGCCCTAAAAATTTGACTTTCGATTTCCAGAAATGACACTTCGAAAACTTCGCCTTCAACACATGCTTCCTCAGAGTCTCTAATACAATACTCAAATGCTCCACGTGCTCTTCTTTAGATTTGGAGTAGACCAAGATATCATCAATGAATACCAGCACGAACTTATTCAACACATCCCTAAAGACTCGGTTCATGAGGTCAACAAAGTAGGCAGGAGCATTGGTTAACCCGAAAGGCATAACCAACCACTCATTGAAACAATTCGGTCCCCTAAATGCAGTCAAGGGAATACCGTCTTCAGCTACCCTCAACTGATGGAAACCGAAAGCTAGATCTACTTGAGAAAAGATAGAAGCACCATGCAATTGGTGAAAAAGATCATCGATACGAGGAAGAGGATATTTATTACGGATAGTCGCTTTGTTCAATTCTCTATAATCCATACAAAACCTTAGCGATCCATCCGATTTAGTGACATACACTGTAGCAGAGTCCCAACAAGAAAAACTGGGCCTAATCAACCCCTTCTCCAAAAGATCCTGAGTCTGCTTAATCAACTCCTCTCTTTCCCTATGAGCCATTCTCCTACTGGGCTGAATCACCGACACTGCCTCTGGAATCAAATCAATGCGGAACTCTATTTCTTGATGTGGCGGTAGACACTTAACTTCTTCAAAATCATCAGGAAAATCTTAAACCACGTCGATATCTTCAATCTTCTATTCAGAAGTCTCAATCCCATGAATAAGACTCCTCAAGTGAATTCCAGAATTATCACACAATACTCTGGCAATTCTACCCAAATCAGTTTCCAGCGAATCTTTTCTCTCGTCACAATTCAAAACTGCTCTATACTTATCCAGCCAATCCATTACCAAAATAAGATCAAATCGCTTAAAATTCACACATACGGGTCACAAGAAAAACTATGGGATACATAATAAATTTTCAAGTCCTTACAAATAGTATCTAATTTAGTCACCCCTCCTATAGTATTAGATACCAAGGTAGGATAGTCTACAGAACTAGGGGTAAGAAAGAATTTCTCTACCGATTCCAGAGAAATAAAACTCAAAGAAGCACCCGAATCAAACAAAACTTTAATATATTTTCCATCTAAAAGTAAAGTACCTTCCAAAACTCCTTTGCCTTTCGAAGAAGAAGATGGGCCGGCTTTCAGAGCAAAGACTTATTTTGAGGTGCCCTCTGCAAAAGTGGACAATTCTTGATCATGAGACCGGGACGATGACAATTAAAGCGCAACGATCTCTGAACCATTAGCTGATCCTGGACCACTATAATGCGGTTGCTGCTGCTGCTGCTGGAATCCTTTTTTAGGACACTTATTTGCCAAATGTCCTTCCTCTTGACAAATGTAGCATTTGCGAGGTCCGTTGTTATTTCTAGGCTTCTTCTTGTTTGGATTTCTCCATTTGCGATCGAACCTTCGCTTATTCGGATTAGTGAAATTCCCACCTGCAACTGGTGCCACAAATTTCGTACTCATCAAATTCTCATATCTCAATGCCATATCAATCAAATCAACAAAAGATCCTTTCAAAAGCACCGTCAATTTTTCATGGAATTCAAGCCTCGATCCTTGCAAAAACCTTTCATTCTTTTTGAGGGGAGTATCAATGAGCCCTGGTCCATAACAAGAAAGTTCATTGAATTTTGTTTCATACTCCGAAATAGACATGTTACCCTGCTTCAAATTCATAAAATCCTGAAACAATTGCGTTTCCCTACCGTCGGCATAAATTTCTCTTCAAATAGCTCCTTAAATCTGTCCCATGAAATGTCATCCTTGGAAATGTTTGCTACTGTTGCATCCCACCAGGCTGCTGCGCCACCCTGCAATTGCCACGATGCCATTTCTCTTTTCTGTTCATCCGACAATTTCATGCTCTTAAAAATGTGCTCACAATAGCGTAGCGAGGCTTGAACTTCAATTGTCGATTCTGAACCTTTGAATGGTTGGCCTCCAAGGTTGTTAATTTCTTTGCATAAAGCTGCAAAACTAACTTGAGGCAGTACTGGATTTACAGCCTCACTAGCATTTTAACTCCGTCCATTATCTGTTGAAGCACTGCCCCGAACTCTGCCTCTTCTTTCGGAACTCATGTTGGCCACCTGAAAAGGTAACTCAACAAATTTAGATAGATATATAATTATATGAAAAATACAAATACGCACTCTCAAGATAAATATTACTCAACAGCCTAGGTACTCGCTTAACCGCGCTCTGATACCAGCTGTGAAGACCCGCCTTTCTAACCCCAGAAAGGCGTATCATCATTAAGAAAGAAAGGGATAGAAATTGAAAAGAATAGAAAGAAAGAAATAACAACATCAAAATCTCACGGCGGAATGGAAAAAATATAATACATCACATAACTATTACATAGTTATACATACATCAGAGTTATACAATATCATACAACAGGACAGTCATATACATATATGTCCATACAAACATCAAAAATACAGCATACACTAACTACACAACAGAATTATATAGATAGATACATACGTCTGGTCTTCTTCTCCAAAGCTCCTCTAGAAATCAATACTTCCAACACCTATCACTTGGCTACTCATAAAAATTTGTGTATCCAAGGGTTTATGAAAAACAAAATATAAGCTCCAGGTCAGACATGGGTCTTGTGTGAGTAAACGGTTAATATTGTTTAACTTTGAAAATCATTTGAAAATAAAGGTATCACGTAAGACTCCCCACACTTAAATACAGGTAAGTTTTTACCTTGCGCTAACCAAATCATTTTATTGGAAATTCGATGATATTATAATAGTGTCTAGGGTTTTCATGTAAATAGAAATAGCCGAAATTGTTACATTCATTAAATTCCAGCTAATAGCCACGAAAGTGGGTAATACAAATCAAAACCGTAGGGTCTCGTAGGGAAAATGGGTTTCCAATAATGGCAGGGCTATTGGGGTACCGCCCGTCATAGTACGGGGCCTAGATCACCGTATCGAGAATCACTCCCGACCCCCTACAACACAAGTTCGGAACCATTCCTTACTGAACAGTCCCGCACAAGATAACCCAATAATTGTGGCCAACAACTTCCCACACAGCCGAAATAAAAGGATATCCAGACAGGGGTATACCACGTCCTACTTGGGCAGCCATTCCCGGTTGATGAGGCTTGAGGATGCGATTACCTTTATTAAACATATCTCTTAAAATACTCATCGTCCGCCTGACGATGTGCCGAAAGCATTCAATCCGTACAAGTTCATTTCGGGTTCGAACGAAACCGAAGGCATTATCTCTTTACACTCATTTTGGAATCACCCTCAGAGTTAACAACGATAACCCTTGCATTCTGAAATACCATCTCAATCTCCAATTGATATGTCACGACCTGTCGTTTAATCTGGATCGATGTGGTTTTGGGAATATCAAATTGATACCCGATCTCGGTCTCATCAAAATCCAAACGCCATTTTAAGGGCCCAATTGTCTATTTAACTTAAAAAGTTTAAATTAATACTTAAAAATTCACATAATAGATATCACAGATAAATCATATACAGTCATCACAGATATATCCAGAATATATCACAACATATCATAGAATATCATCAAACAGATATTAGAGCCAATCAAACAGAATTATCAATTCGTATCAAACTGTTTGATTAACTTAAATTAATTAATTACTTAATAATAAACTACTTTATTCTGCTTAATTAATTACTGATTTATTAACTTATTAAATTTATTGATTATTACTTAATTACTTAGTTAATTAATTGGTTCTTAATTATTAATTAATAACTTGATTATTAATTAATAAAATTTAATTACTTTTTTAATTATCACAAACTATTTTAATTAATCATTTATTATCATTAATTAATCATTTATTATCAATTAATTAATCATTTAATCCTTAATTAATCACGTAAGTTAATTACCATTTATTAATTAACTTTAAGTATTTAATTAAATTTCTAAAGTTAAATTGATTAAATACAAGTTTAATTTCTAATTACGAATTTAATTAAAGTTATTAATTTAGTTACAAGTATAAATAAATTTACATTCCTAATTACCTTATACTTTCATTAATTAATTTTCTTACCTTCACTAACCTTCTTTTAATAACTTTAAATCAAAGATTAACTTAAAACAAACCAATCATTATTTACTTAAATAAATGTTCAACTTTGTGAATCCAAATACTAAAAGCATTAAGGCAATACAACAGACCCGAGGCAAGCACCATTTTTACTCGAGAAAATCTCGAGTCCCTCCCTATTCTTCCCCGCGTCTCTCTCTCTCTCTCCACCCTCTTCTTCTTACCTTATCCTTTTCTACTTTTTTTTAATCTTAGCTTCATTTATAAATTTTAAACTGCTGAAACATCGACACTCCCACGCGCACCAAGTTAAAACTCGAAGTAACTCCCAAAATACTCGTGCAAAAATCATGCGACGATCACGTCACTAACCCAGACCCCCAAACGCGATGCGCTGTTCACCGATCACCACCGTGTACGTACACGGTGGTTCGCCTCACCTCCGGCGACCCTCGTCATCGCCCAAAAACCACAAATCGACTCAATGATCGAAAATAAAACCCATATTTTCGAATAAAGGCAAACCGAAAAAAGCCTAAAGCTCGAACTCGAAACACGAACACCTCACCGAAAAACCACCGTGTTCTGCCATCACCCATCACTAGAGGCCAAGCCACATCGCCCATGCCATGGCCAAACCTTCCTCGGCCTTCATCCAAAACCATTAGCCACCGATCAAAGCACGGCGACGAAAACCAAAATTTACAGAGCATCAAAAAACATATGAACAAAACCCTACTTTTATCTCAACCTCAAAATCCCTGCATTCGAAATTTTTTTAATCATTTTTCTTGTGTTAATTCATCTTCAAGCTTGCTTCATAAGAAATTTCATCAATTAAAATTAATTGAATAAACCGAAATGGACAAAAATGTAACTTTTATTCATATTCAAACTTCAACTTCAATATTGATCTAAAACCCATCATTTCTATTTTAAAAATCCTAAATTTGTATGCTAATTCAAGATATGTGATCAAATTCACAAATTACAACATTCGAATTTTAGCTTTTAGATTATTTTTACTTAAAACTCGTATAAACAGTTTTTTATAAGTTAATTTGATGCTTTAAAATTCACTTCAGGTTACAATTAAAGTTTGAAACAACCTACTTTATGTATAAATTCTAAGCTTATATATATGAAGATGTATAAGCTTTAAATGATGAAGAATATATAGCTTCCAGTACACAGAAATCATTGCAGGTCCTTTAATAACAAGATGTACTAACACAAATATCAGAAGCTAATTATCATAATTAAAATTTCAAGAAAAGTATGTTTACTCACTTGATAATTTGTTGAACAGAAAGCAAGTTTGATGAAGAAATTACAGACGAAATTTCCTGAAAGCTTTTCTGCCCTGAATTTGAATCTATTTTGAATTTGCAAAATAAAACTATTTATTTTCTTTTTCTTATCTCAGGTTTTCATCTAAATTTTTGTTAAGTGTTTGTAAACGAACACAATAACATGATGTGTATAAATAAAAAGACGTTGAACAGCTGTAGGTTATACAGGTACAAGTTTCACTTTTTTGACCCAATATGACTTGAATTAAATTACTGCAAAATGAAATGATATAGAGATTTCGGCTGTAAGATTTTTCTTGCAATTGAGTTGACAAAATATTGTGCTAATTAAATGCTTGTGTCTTCATTTATGTTAAGATCTAATTAATGGTTTATGATACTTGTAATTTGTACAAAGATATTTTTTTTATTTTTTTGAATAAGATGTGAATTCTTGTCTTCTTGCATTGTACATGTTTACACATCAACTTGTTATAGTGTTTGCTAAAAATTTTACATTGTACAAATGTATATACAGGTTATGAAATAGTTTATCTCCTTTTCTAAGCTTATCTTATATGTTCATGTATAGTTATTATAGTAATAATTTCTAAATTTTATTCTATTGGAAATTTAAATTTTCAAACATTTATTTATAACATTCTATTTGTATACTTATATTTCTAGTTACTTCTTATATTTTATAATTATGTTTTATACTTATGTTTTAATCTTCATGTTTAATATTGATGTGGTTGTTTATTTTTAAACATTATTATTTAAAGACTACAATTATATATTCAAATGTATATTATCAAATGTGAAAATATAGAATCTTTGATTTTTATTGAATAAGAGAGATTTTGTTATAAACGGTCTAGAAGATTCTATTTTAAATTTTCAAATCAAATTTCCCTTTACAAAACATATATAACCAATTAATATCCAAAAATCTTGTCGGTTTATAAAATTGAAAAGCTTGTATTTCATTTAAATTAGATTAAATATTTATTATTAAAATATACTGTCAAAATCTCGGGTCGTTACACTATTCCAAGAAAATTTGTAGTTTTTTGTGCATAAATATATACAAAAAATTGCAAATTTTCGCTAAATATGATTAATGAGGTATTTCGTGAAACTTGTTTTGAAATGGAACAAAAGTTGGATAAGTTTGAAAATTAGGGGTATGCGCCTAATTTCCATAGTAAAAGAACCATGTATGAAGCTTTTATATTATGCAGATGTGTAGGCTAGGTTTGAAAAAACTAAGAAAATTCATATAAACATATAATGACACATAACATGTAAGATTATTGCATAAACCATGCGAGTTCATAATTTCATAATTCAGAAACTAACTTTGAATAATTTCAGTGCCAACATATGTACCTGGCAGCTATAGTCTGTGAAGTTCGGTTCCATATGTAAAGGAACTCCCATGCAATCTTTGAAGAATGTCTGGCATGGATTATTACAGCAGTTAACAATATAAACCAAAGCTATTGACATGTACAAGTTATGAGTATGTAATCTACATTAAGGGTTGACCTAAACCTCATTAAGTGTTGTTGCACTTATAATGGTCATTTATGCACAAGAAATGGATGTATGGTAGTTAAAATTTTTATTCCCTTTTGTTTAAATTTTTTCCAATGTTATGACTTTTGATTCGATCGGTGAAATAAGTAATCCTATTGATTTTAAAAATGTATTCGCTTATATAACATTTATTGGTTACTTTTGATAGTTATATACTGTCTATGGATTCAAATGAACAGAACGATGGATTATAATCTCAGAACCCTGAGTGCTTTGTAATCGTTCTAACTCCATATACAAGAATTAAGTAACAAAAATTGATTAACTCAAGTGAGGCAAAAGAAGAATTCTCAACAAGTAACCTTAAACTCAAATAACTATTCACATCCATACTCGAAAAATGAAAAAATAGTTGATATCCGAAAAAGTGGATACATACATGGATATAATATAACAACAATCCAAAGATCCATTTGCACCTACATCTGATAAACATCCGCTCGTTTTTTATCAATTTGATGGTTTATATTGTGTGTATTTTAGTAGAATAGACGATTAAAATTTGTATTGTTTTAGTATATTTTAAACACAAATTTGTTGGCAAACAATATTTTTGTTATCGCGTTGTCTATTTCTTTAATTTTTTTTGGAAATAACATTGAAACGGTTCTTGGTTAAGTCATATTTGTCATAACGATTTTTTTGAATCTAACAACTACCAGTAGATTGATGAAAACACGACAACCATCTGATATTGGTGTATACATAAGTTTGTTATCCCAAAAGGATTTTGGATATAAACATAGATACAGCATCATTTGAATTTTAAAGTATATATTAACAAGCTTAAGCAAAAGAGACAAGATAAGTGTAGGAAGGTTAGTTAGAGGCATAGACTAAGACAACCATGTCAAGGTTAGTGGGACAAAGAAAATTTTCCTTTTTTGTTGCATGTTATCTTCACTTTTATAATTTAAGATGTGAATACACAAATTAATTCTTGTTTTTAGTGGAATTTAGGCTTTGGTATGTTAGTCAAGAGATGAATTCTGGTTGTTGACTTGTCTTTTCGTTTGTTAGAGATAGTTTTGGTTAGTAAATCTATTATTTAGGAATTTTGATTTGATTATTTAAGGAAATATAAATATAATATCATGTATGTTTATTAAATGGCTAGGATTACTTATAAAATATATAACAATATATTTAGTGGTTATTATCAAATGATAATAATTAAGTTAACATAGAGTTAGCCATCATCAATGGAAGCTGATTAAGGTTTGAGTATATTTGGCTATTTGTTACAGGTTTTGGTAAAACTGAAGATATAGTAAAACTAACATGGTATTTCTTTAACCTTTATCCTTCATTTAATTCAGTAGAAACCTTACATAGCAGCCAAATAGAGTCTCAAACAATATAAGTCTCTTCGATAACGACTAACTCTATAAAATTGTCATCATTTAATAATAATAGTTGGATACATTGTTACGCATTTTTCGAATTAATCCTAGTTATTCCATAAATGTAATGACAATATATGCCTATTTGGTAAGAAAACATAAATGAATGAACTGTATATCTACAAACAAAAAATATCTTCAACAAATAGAAGAACAAATTAACAAAATAGAATCGATCACTTGAAAAATATGCTAAAGCTATAATTGAAAAACTAGCTAAGAAAGAAATTATTATTTGTTCATTTATTTTATTTTTTAATTTAAATATATAGATAAAAATCTTTACAATTGGCACCAGAGTCCCCTAAATGTCTTTGATGCAAAATATAGACGAATAAAACAACATCTGAGAAATTGAGCAAAAGAAATTGGAATATATGAAAAACGAAAAAATAACACTATTTGCATCTCAATTTATCTTCATTGACGGTTGAAGAATAACGGAAAAAAACCATATAAACTAAATGGGAGAAGATGGACACATAAATAAGCAGTTAAAACTATCAGTTAATCATTGGAAAATTTAGCAAATGGATAATGTGTGTAGTTTTGTTGGACAACATAAATGAAATTGTTTCAATTAATTTGGCGGTTAACAACTTTCTCAATGAAGAGCCGATATGGGTGAATCTCGGTGGTGATGGGGATAGTCTGCATCATTTTGAATGACTCAATTTTATGGAAATCAAATGGATCATGTAAAAAAATAAGGTGGGCAAATAGGACTATTTATAAAATGAAAAAAGATTATCGGATTAAAAAACATGTAAGACAACCTCATGTCCTACTACTATCAAAAATTGGGTCAAGTGCAATGTATTTGCAACAAGCCCAAAAGAATAGAGGGTTATTGAAAGCGTTAGAAGAAGAGAAGATGAAATATGATAAAGGCATTAATAAAGAGACAAATATTAACACCGAAGATGATGAGTCTTTGTTTTGTATTGACAAGGACAATTGTAAAGAATTTGATTTGGGGGCATGTTACAAAATGGTGGGAAATGAGGCAACTTCATGATTTTGGTATGTTTGGCAAGTGATCGATTAGGTCTTGTTAACGTTCTTTTATATATTAGAGATGTTCTAGTTAGTAGTTCTATTATTTAGAGATTTTTCTTATTTAATGCTAAGTGTGTACATGTACGAATAAATAGCACTTAAGAACAAATCCATGCATCATCCTACACATAGCCACATATACAACACACAAGCATGCATACATAGACGTCAATCATATACAACAGTGAAGAAATCCAAATATAGTGGAAAGTTTTACACATCTGATTTTTCAGTCTCCAAATTGTCTTCGCTTTAAGCACGAGTCTATTCGCAACTTCTATCAAGCCTTCATATCCAGGCCTTTTTGAATCCCATCCAATCTCCTACAGCTTTAAAACATTTCAATGTTATATAAGTTTATTTTACTTTCTTTCTAAAAGGGATTTAGAATGTAATGCCCAGTTGTGAAGCAAAATACTACTAAAGAACATCAAATGAACTTTGTTTTTGTAACGATGACAATCAAAATAGGAAAGAGATCGGTAATAATTCTGTGTTGGTTCTAATATTTGACTAAAAATCTCTTAAAAGGTACATACCAGTATACAACTATTTCCAACAATAGACTGAATTCTTTTTTATGTTGGAGCATCCCAACACTAGAGGGTGGTGGAGTGTAATTCTTATATGACATAACAGTTTACACCTAAAACATTCACACAGCCAAATTACTTCAACATGAACAAGTCAGTTGGACTATGCATAATATAGTGGTGCCAATGGTGTAGAGTAAGTAGTTATTCAAACCTCATTTTGTGAATATATTGTTATGTAGGTCTAGCAGTTTGGGCTGCATTATATTTAAAATGATCCAGACAGTACCATATTTTATAGTGTTATTAATGATGCATAGTTTCTAAAATGCCAAATAAGACCACATTACAGCAGTGTGAGTTATTTTTCTTCAGCAACTATAGGTTAATTTCTCTGTTTACTTCAGGAACTGAACCCTTGGTTGGATTGGCATTGAGGGTCTCTTTGGTAATCAAAAGCAAAATTGTTTTTGCTTCTTTTTTAAAATTCTTGCACTTTTAGAAAGTTTGAAAGTCAAAAAGTCAATATGGCAAATTATTCGCATACAAGTTACTTTTTTTCCAATATTAATAAAATTTAATTTTGTTTTCGAAAAAAACCTTTTTTTTGGTTGGCCAAGGTCTCCTGACTCCATAAAGAAATATCCATCGGATAAAAGAATAACAATAAAATATGGCCCTACCATTCATATAGATTACAATTTACACTCAAACGTCTGAAATTCAATTTCAACTATACGCAGCATTTAAGCGGAGGATAATTTTACCACTGCAAGAGAATGGTTGCATTGCATCCATCAGGGCCAACTCTGTAGTTAATGTTGCCGTTGGCAATGTGTAAAAAATTTTGATGCTTAATTTGCCATTCCCCAGCACTGAACCTGCACCATTTCCCTTATCGACTTCATTGCTAATAAAATGAGCTAAAGGTAATTATATATTGAACATATACCTCGTTCTTTATATTTTCTAAGTACAATTGTATTTACTTTTCAGATCATTGGCCATGGTTTCCCCATCTAGGGGGATTTCCCTATGAGGTCACCTATTTGGTCTAGCCCTAAAACCAGGCCTTGCGTCCACTTTACTATTAGGGGTGGGTATTGTCACGGCCCAATTTTCTAACACCAGAAAGTCGCATCACTAATTAAGAAAAGAAAGGGATAGAAGAAGAAAAGATAAGAAAGAAGAAACACAACAACATCAGATAACTCACAGCGGAACAGATGAAATATAATATATCACATAAAATATCACATAATATCATACTACATCAGAGTACACAACTTATACAACACATATTAGACAGTTATAAACATCTGTCTAACTATTACAACTCAAGATATCACAAGATACATATATAACTCAAAAACGGCGGAACCATAATATACCTACACGTGGAAGTCTCCTGCTCTAAAACTCCTCCAGAATTCGTCAAGCAAACCTGAATCCCTCGACTACTCATATATAATATGAGTACCCAAGAGTTTAATAAAACGGAAAATAAACACTCGGGTCAGACAGGGGTCTGGTGTGAGTAAACGGGTTAAAATTGCTTAACTTTAGAAAAACCTTTGAAAAGAAAGGTATCACGTAAGACTTCCCACACATAAACATGGAAAAGTTTTTACCTTACGCTAACCAAAACATTTGATAAGAAATCCAGTGATTTTATAATAGTGTCTAGGTTTTCAAGTAAATAAGAAATAGTCGAAATTGTTACATTCATTATGCTAACGCTAAAATTTGAACGCTAACACCCCGGTGTATGAAGTGTAATTGTGAAAGCACCACCCGATAGCTCGGGAACAGATTATAAGCAGATAATAGCGGAAAAGCAGTAAACAACAGCAATTTTATAGTGGTTCGGCTTAAGAGAGAGCCAACGTCCACTTTGAATATCTTTATTGACGATTTGATTACAAGTCGATGCAATTACACTTTGATTACAACACACTTCGAGTTACAAGTGACTTAGGACAAGTAGCCTAAACTTCAATGTCGATCAAAATCTTTGAACTCATGTTGGACATGTATGATTTCTTCGTGAAGTTCCTTGAGGCGTTCTTTGTATCTCAAAAGCTTCAAGTGTTGAAGTAGTTCAGAATGCAGCAGAGTAACGGCCCTTCAAAAAAAATGAATCCCCCCGAATGTTGGAGGTGGCCATGTATTTATAGGAGTTTTCAGCCCTGAGTCGTGAGTCGTGTTCGACTCATACTTGACTCGTGGTCGAGTCAAATTAGGTCGTGGCCGACTCATCGAGCCAAGCCCTTGGTTTCTCCATGGCCCATTCCTTTGCCGGATTTTAAGCTAAGTCCTGAGTCGCTTACGAGTCAATCCTCATTGGCATAGGCACTGTGGCAATGGACTACGACTCAATGGCTTTAAGCCGTGGACGAATCATTCTGAGTCATGAGTCGTTAAGTCGTTAACGACTTATCAGGTTGCAGTATATAGGTGAAGCGACTTAGGGACTTATCTTCTTAGGTCGTCAATCCTCTTGAGTCGTTTCTTATGATGAGTCGTGGACTTGTTGAGTCACTGAGGCGATAGTCTTGATGAGTCGGTAATGCACTGAGTCGGCTTACCTTGTGAACCGTTAACCCCTTGAGTCGTCCTATCCCTCTAAGTTGCCTTGAGCCCTAACTCGTCAGCTAACTGAGTCGCTACCAGTTGAGTCGGTACCTTCCTTAAGTAGATGAGTCGGTCTAGTCCTTAAGTAGATGAGTCGGTCTAGTCCTTAGGTAGATGATTCGTTGAGTAAAACGAGGTTAACACTTGCCCCTCGAAGTACACGCCTAAGTCGTAGGTCATGTGCTTCGACTCATCCTGTCTCGTGTGCCGATTCAACTTTCACTGCTCACAGCTATAAAAGACTTGAGTCGTCACTCTTACCTCCTTCTTCTCATTACCTATCTCTTAAGTCGCATCTGCCATTAATACTTCTCTGAACCTTCGAAGGCGTTTTCGAGTTAATCAGTCGATGACTTATCCTTGCTATTACATTGTGTAAGTGAATTCAATATTTATCCAACCATGTTTGCCGCTAAATCGTGAATCCCCATCCTCTGATTCTAATCCAACGTCATGCGTCGCGTTGCATTCTCGAGCCAAGCTGCGATTGATTTCCAATCGTTATTAGCTATGTTGTTGCGGCTTACGAGAGCTCAGCTACGTGTTGGATGTACGATGGACCTGAGACGATTCGAATCTGTCTTGGGCGATTTGTTGGTGCAGATAAATAATAGGTTTTACTGAGAAAGTGGTGGATTTCGTTGTATAGACGATAACGGGTTAAGGGTTAGATGGCTAACGGGTTAGGAGTAGGAAGGCGTATTGGACGAAGAGGATGGAACGTTGCTTCGGATGCGACTCAGTAATTTTGGACGACCCAATAACCTCCACGAGTTAACTCTGGACCGACCTACTAATTCTAGCGACACAAGTCTTGAGTCGTGGCCGAGACAAGACTTGGAGAATTTCACACTGCCTCGAACTAAAATCTTTTCCCATTACTATGCCTTACGACTTAGAGAACCAGTGACTCAAGGCATCAATGTGTTGGAGCATAAACAACCTAGCTTAACTTGCTTCATAACCTTTAAAACGTGGACGAGTTATCACATTGTACTGCTTTGAAGCATAATTCTGACTCGATCTTTGACTTGAATTGCTGAAATAAACTGCCTGAATATTGAATTGTTTGGACTTTAACCTGCTAAACTTTGTTGCATATTTTAGTTTTACAGATTGCTTCAATTTGCAAGTATACAACCTGTTTAATACAACAATCACAGAAAATCGAGACGAATATACTGCCATTGATTGCCCACATCCAATGACAGATTAGTCAATAGAAGATAAATGTTAAATAGATTGCGTGAATGAAGTACTTTAAACCAACGAATCCAAGTAGAGTGCTAAAGCAATGTTGAAACAGTCAACTGAAATTGACCGGTTTGCACTAACACTATACCTGAAACTTTAAATTAACAAGTCCTGAAATTTAGTAATTGATCAATTGCCAACTAGCTTAACTTCAGTTATATTTACTTGTTTATCTTCATTTGTTCTGCACAACACTTCACACTTTTAGGAAACGTGCACCTTCCCATTTGAACATCCAGTTGCTTGTGTAGAATGACTTCTCAACAAGAAGAACCGATGGGCCAGGCTGAAGATGTCTTCCCAATAGCTAACCCATTGGATAACCCTCCGGAGAGAACTTCCACAACTCTGAATCAGCGGGTGTTTAACCAATTGCGCATCCAGTTTGGCATTGCCAAAGCTGATGCCTTACTGCCGGGGCCAAATGATACTGCAGATAGGCCCCCTCTTGGCTTTATTGCTGTCAATCGCCAAATGTGCTTGAGCGGTGCCATCCCACCTTTTAATGACTTCCTTCAGCAGTTCCTGCTTCGGTTATCTATCTCTCCATCCCAATTGCACCCCAACGGCCACGCCATTCTGATGGGGTTATGTGTGCTATTTAGGAGAGTTTTGGACCGATTACCGAGCTTTGGGGAAATCTGCTACTTCTGCTCATTCACAAAAATTAAAGACCATCCCTCTATCGTATTTATAAGGAGTGCTCGAAACCGCAAACTCATCACCGATCTTCCTGAAAGCGTTCATGGATTTCTAAATCGGTTTTTCTTTTTCGCTGTCCTCCAGGGTTTTATGCCATCTGGAGAGTAGGAAGTAAGATTTCCTGTTTTTATTTCTCCATTCTTGAGCTTTTCGAAATCTGAGTTGCTAAATGCTAACTTCGCTTCTTTTTTTTCCTGTTTTAGCACTTCCTCCTCCCTCTAGAGATCCATGATATAAGCAAAATTTTGAGAGACTGAATGCCGTGGCGGCAGAAGAGAGGAGTATAAAGTTTTTGTTAAATGATGAATTTTTACATCAATATGGGCTTCTTCATTCCTCTCGCTTCACTCAGCCTCATGAAGTTCCAACTGAAGTTCCCGATTCTCCGATGGAAACTCCTGATGCCCCGGTCTCTACTAAAGAGCACATGCGGGGAGGAACCTCTATAGAAACTTCACTAGTGAAGTGTTCAACTCCGAAGGATGCTGAGGGGCCGTCTGACAAGTCTGTACTTGCCCCAGTTATCGAAGAGGAAGAACCTCCACGATCTTCCGGGAGATCTGCTGACGAAGGAGTTGAGAAAGCAAGTCCCAAAAAGCATGATGGTGATGATGTTTTTGAGGGGTTGAGCGACCTAATTGTGACTTCACAAGAACTTTTTAAAGATGATGCTTCCAAAACTATCTCTTCTGTAATCGAGGCGACATCTTCTCTACAACAAATGCCAACTTCTCCTACTCAAGTTATCACCACCTCTACTCCACAGAGTGGTCTGTAGCTTGATGCGTGTAGTTTACACATTACACAACACTTAGGATTTTTCAGCACTTGTTTGTGTTTGACTTCTTTCCTCTAAAGGCTTTTAAGACTTGTCTTTTTGCCTTTCAGATCCTTCAATGGGGCGTAGCGGCAGCGGCTCTTACTATAAAGACTTTCAGCGCTATGGAGGGCGTGGCAACTATGATTATAGACGCTACCTTACTGGTCCCAGAGAAACCGATGAGCAGAGAGCTGCACGAAAAGCTAGAGAGAGGAGAGAATATGAAGAACGTCATGGTGGGATAGATGTGCGACATGAGTCTTCTTCAAGAGGCGATGACTCTCACAAACGTAAAACACATGATGGTCGGGGGAAGAGCCACATTGTTGAGGACCCGAGCAAGCGGGCCAAACCTAGTGAGAAGCACACATCTGCAATTTCTGAAAAGTCTGACGCTCCCATCTCTATCGACATTCCTTCCAAATCCCCTGCTCTTGAAGGAAGCGCTATTCAAACACTTCTTAATAGGCCTTCATATCGTGTTGAAAGGGGCCCACCGACCCTACAGAGCCGATTCCCGAATTGGTGCTTGAAGGGGGTTCGCTTCGATCTTGATTTAGTTCCCATCGATAAAGAAGCCATGTACCAAAATCTTGATGCCGTCAGACTCGATATTGAAAGAATGTCTGGATGGCAAAAGCTTGTTGATGAACTCCAAAGGGTCAATCGGGCCAATATCGAGGCGATGCTAACTATGGAGAACGATAAGTCGGAATGGCAGAAGATTCTTGACCAGCACAACATCGAGATGAAAAACATAACCGAGTATAACGAGAAACTTGAAGCTGAAGTCAAGCAGCTTAAAGATGGTCTTACCACCTCTTCTAACACTTACACTCAAAGAGAAGAGGTGCTACAAAAACAAGTGCGGGATGCACATGCTGGCCAAAGAGATGCCGAAGCTAAAGTTGAGAGGTTAGAAGAGGTCGTAGAGAATTACCGCACTGATGCCGCTCAGTTGCGGAGTAAAATGAGCGCCCAAGACATGGAGATTGAAGCGTTAAAAGCTCAACTTGCTAAAACTGAAAAAGAACGAGATGAGGCTATGGCTGGTAAAATCGCAGCTGAAGAATCTATTCAAACCATGGAAGCCAACGTCAGTTCAAATCTATTCGACTTTTACTTGCACAGCTTCTTAGGGCATGGCAGTCTCGCTTTTCTCGGTCCTAAATACGAAATCACCTTGGCTGAAGTGTGGGAAGCTGCCCTCGACATGTTCAAAGGCGCCGGGTATACCGAGGAAGAGCTTGAGGCGCGCTACCTAGATGAGGAAGCTCGCGCTGCTCTTGTGAAGGGAAAAGAGCAACTCGCCAGAGTGCGGACTGGGATGGCGGAAGAGGAACATTCTGAAAAAGAATTACCACCTACTACCTCTAAACGTCCTTTAGTTTCTCCCGGAGTTGACATCACAGGATCCAGTGCTCATTCCCCGCCTCCTACAAGAACCGGGGTAATTACCCCTACTGATGATGAGGCTTTGGAGGATATTGGAGCTCAAAATTATGAGATTGAACTAACGAAGCAAATATCTTCAGGTAACTTTGACATTGGTCCGATTCAGGTGGATTGCCTGCTTGCTCCTCAAAAGTTTGATGAGCTTCTCGATTACTTCTTGAATCTTGACGAACCCATATCTCCCTTCTTTTCGGGAGATACTAATATTTTTAGTTTCTCTTCTTCTGCAGTTGAAACACCAAGTGCTGTGCAAACTTCGCCTCCACCGGTTATCCCTCCACCGTCTCTTCAGGTGGCTCCTCCTTCTGCTTCACAGCCCGGGTCACAAGAGGAGCAAATAGAGGCTCTTCATGGCTTAGATGACCCTATCGCTTCGCAAGAGCAGAAAGACGAGGGACTTGAGGGAGGTGAGATATCTCTGGAGCGGACTCCTTCTAATGACATAATTTTGTCTGCTCTTGTTACTCCAGGGAGTGAGTCTTCTTCGAAGAGGAGAAAAAAGCACGGAACATCGAAGAGGAGGGGGAAGAAAATCATTGCTACTGAAGAGGAACCGGAAGTTGCACCAGTTGCACCTCCCTCCCCTTCTTCCCTTATGCTTATAGACCGACCTGAAAAGCTAACCATTCGGCCGGGTAAAGGGTCCAAAGGTGGCAAGAAGAAATGAAGATTCCAGCTTTTAGCTTCTTGTCTTTTGCATGTACTGGTCGAGAATTGTGCGGGTACCGGCCCCTGCTTTTTATTTTGAAACTTGTATCTGCAATACAATTGAATAAAATGATCCTTTATTTGTACAGACTCCTGTTTGAATTTGAGAATGCATTTATTATTCATTTTTGCACAAGTTTATTTATATGATATTGCAGCGGGCTTATGGCATGTTGTTTGAGCATTACTTTTGCCGATGTGGCTATACCATATTGTATGTAACTACACCATGTTGCCCCCATACCATAAGCTTGCTGCAATATTTTATACTTCGAGGGGACTTGCACTCTTATTTTCTGAAGAATAATTATTTCATTCGTGAAGAAATTTTTGTAGAGTACAACTCCCTGCATATAAGTTTTTACGCTTTGTCCTTCGAAGAAATCACTTTTTTCTTTTGCTTATGTACACATTTTACCAAGTGAATTCTTCTATGAGGTAAAGCGGGCCTCTGAAGGGTACTTTAACTTTCTTTTTTTTTTTTTGGAGGAAGATTATTTTCCAGAATAGGTAAATTACTCTTCCTTTGAAAGTTAAAGTATGCTTTTAATGAGGATTTTTTTTAAAAAAACGTAGAAAGTTGTACTTCTGAGGAGGGATTTTTCACGTTTCAACACTTGGAAGTTTTATTTCAATCTTGGTAAAACGTGTACCTCCAAAGAGTTGTGCCTTTGAAGAAAGCCTTTTCACGTTTCAACAATTGGAAGTTTTATTTCAATCTCGGTGAAACGTGGGCTTCCGAAGAGGTCTTTCTTCTTGATTGTGTCTCCGGGAGGAGGTCTTTATTTTGTTTGCATTTCAACTCTGGTGAAGTGAAATTCCGAAGAGCGGCTGTTACACTTCAACTCCTAGTGAAATGTGCCTCCGAAGAGGTCTTTATTTTTTTTGCATTTCAACTCTGGTGAAGTGAAATTCCGAAGAGCGGCTGTTACACTTCAACTCCTGGTGAAATGTGCCTCTGAAGAGGTCTTTATTTTGTTTGCATTTCAACTCTGGTGAAGTGAAATTCCGAAGAGCGGCTGTTACACTTCAACTCCTGGTGAAATTTGCCTCCGAAGATTGCCTGGAAGTTACTCTCTCATCGTTGGAGGGTCATGACTCCTCCAATCTTTTTTGGTTGAGTAGAGAACTTTCTTTTTTACGGCATATGCTTCGTTAGAGGTCTTTATCCTCCGAAGAGTTGTGCCTCCGAAGAGGACTTTAGTTGTTCCTTGTCCACTTGCTTATGCCTTTTCAGTGATCCTCTATATTATTTTTTTAAGCTTGCACTCCCTTCTCTTACAAGTAGCCTGTTTAATCCAAAGAAGTGTACTTCATTGCTAGGCCAGTTCACGAGAACGGACATAAGCTTCTTAATTGGATGTTTGTTTGTTCAAACTTCTCAATTTATTAGCTAAAGCCCGTTTTCGGCGAAATCATTGACCGTTCAATTGAAGCACTTCTTATCTAGGATTTAAGCTCGGGAATTTTGCGACTTGGAATTTGCTTGTTGAATGATAACAAGAATCACTTGGTCTTGTAATGTGCAAGTTTTGTTTTCATTGCCTGCAAAAATTTAAATCGACATTTCAGTAATACATTTAATGTACTTTTCATATCGAAAATAAAGCAAACATGTAATAATAATAAGGAACACAAGATTTATAGTGGTTCGGCCAAGAATTTGGGCCTACATCCACTTTATAGTCTTTCATTATTCACTTGCATCAGTTTTACAATCGCTTTCAATTACAGGAATCATACATTCATAATTCTTTTTACAATATTTCAACAAAGCTATCAAGTAAAGTATGGACGCAAGTGATTGCTGTTCCAAGCTCTTGGAATTTGATCTCCTTCGACAGTAGTGAGTTTGAATGTGCCGTCCAGAAGCTTTTGACCTATGACATATGGTCCTTCCCAATTTGGCCCAAACACACCTGTTGCTGTCATAATTCTCTTTAGGACTAGATCTCCAATTTCAAAGTTGCGTTGGCGAACTTTGGAATTGAAATGTCTGGCTATCCTTCGCTGATGAGATGCGATTCTGAGCTCAGCCTCTTCTCTTTTTTCATCAAGGAGATCTAGTGCCTCAAGCTGTAGTTTCTCATTCTCCGCTTGATTGAAATGGATTCTTCTATGTGAAGGGACCTCTGTTTCTACCGGAATCATTGCCTCTGATCCGTATGCCAATGAAAACGGAGTATGCCCAGTCGCAGTTTTGTGGGTAGTTCTGTATGCCCATAGTGCCAGCGGTAGCTTATCGACCCAACCACCTTTTGCTCTTTCAAGTTGCTTCTTGATGGTTGACTTGATAATTTTATTTACTGCTTCCACTTGCCCGTTTGCCTACGGATGGGCTACTGCTGAGAAGCTTTTTCAGATTTTGAATCGTTTGCAAAAATCTTGGAATTCTTCACTTTCAAACTGAGTACCATTGTCTGTAATTATTTTTTGAGGCACACCGTATCTGCAAATGATACTTTTAGTCGCAAAACTTATCATCTTTTTTGAGGTGATAGTAGCCAGTGGTCCAGCCTCTGCCCACTTAGTAAAATAATCTACAGCAACAATGGCATATTTAATTCCAAATTTGGCAGTTGGTAACGGTCCTACAAGGTCGATTCCCCATATCGCAAATGTTCATGGACTAACCATCTGTGTGAGTTCAGTGGAAGGAGCTCTAGGAATTTTGGCGAATCTTTGGCATCTGTCACATTTTCGGGAATAGTCTGCTGCATCTCGATTAATTTCTGGCCAAAAATATCCGTATCGGAGAAACTTTTTCGCTAAAGTTTGACCACCTAAATGATCACCACATTCTCCCTCATGCACCTCAGCTAGGATTGTTTTGGACTCTTCCCTGGATACACATCGAAGTAACGGCATTGAGAATCCCCGTCTGTATAACTGGCCATCCTGGACTATATAGCGAGAGGCTTTCCTCAGTAGCTTCTTTCGTTCTCTTGAATTTTCCGGTAAAGATCCATTGAGCAGATATTCCGTTATTGGAGTCATCCATGATTCTTGCTCTTGAGACACGCTCATGATCCAATCAATATCCATCTCATCAATGCTTGGAGTCGACAGGACCTCCACTGGAGTTAACCCCAGAAATTGAGCTTCTCCTGTGCTAGAGTACTTTGCGAGAGAATCTTCTTTCATGTTTTCTTCTCGAGGAATATGACTTATCATGTAATGATCGAAATCACCCAGGAGTTCCCAAGCCTTTGACAAGTAGGCGGGCAGATTTCCTCCTTTCGCTTGGAATTCCTTCTTGACTTGGCATACAATAAGTTGAGAATCACTGAAAATCTGTAATGCTCGGATGTTTAGTTCTTTAGAAATCCTTAGGCCAGCGATAAGGGCTTCGTATTCTGCTTCATTGTTTGTTGAAGGAAATTCCAATATTAGTGCATAGCATAATGATCGACCTTCAGGGGTCTCGAGTACAACTCCGGCTCCAGAACAGTAGTCGTTTCTCGCGCCATCGACATATAACTTCCATTGGATTGGGGAATCGTCGGATCGTTTCCTCCTCACTGTTACCCTTATCAGTGAATTCTGCGATGAAATCCGCTAAAGCTTGTCCATTGATTGCTTTTCGGGGATGATAAGTGATGTCATATTGACTGAGTTCAATATTCCACTTTAGAAGACGACCCGAAGCCTCAGGGCGAAACAGGACTTGCTTTAAAGGTTGATCAGTGAGGACTCTGATAGGATGAGCTTGGAAATATTGCCTCAACTTCCTAGATGCAATTAGTAGGCAATAGGCGAGTTTTTCCAACTTAGAGTAATTCATCTCTGCCCCAGTGAGTCTTTTGCTGATATAGTAAACTGGATGTTGAATCCTCTTGTCTTCTCGTATCAGTGCTGCACTTAAAGCATGAGATGACACTGCCAAGTATATAAGAAGATCCTCGCCATCGCCAGGCCTAGAAAGTATTGGAGGCGTTTCCATATGGCGAATCAATTCATCAAAGGCTTTTTGGCATTCTGGAGTCCAATCGAAGTTTTTCTTTCCTTTCTTTAGGGCGTCAAAGAATGGGATGCATTTATTTGTGGCTTTGGAAATGAACCGACTCAAGGCGGCGACTTTTCCATTGAGACTTTGCAATTCCTTCTTTGTTCTAGGAGCTTTGACTTCTTTTAAGGCGGTAATTTGAGCTGCACTAGCCTCAATTCCCCTAGCGCTCACGATGAAACCTAAAAACTTGCCGGATTCCACTCCAAATGAACATTTTAAAGGATTGAGCTTCATTCCGTATTTTCGGAGGACTGCGAAAATGTCTGCTAAGTGTTCTATGTGATCCACTGCTTTCTTAGACTTTACTAACATGTCATCGACATAGACTTCCATAGTCTTGCCCAATTGCGGTTTGAACATAGCATTAACAAGTCTTTGGTATGTTGCCCCTGCATTCTTCAGCCCGAAGGGCATAACTCTGTAGCAGTAAAGACCAACATCGGTGATAAAGCTCGTGTTCTCCTGATCTGGCTCATGCATCATGATCTGGTTATATCCGGAGTAAGCATCCATAAAAGATAACAATTTGTGTCCTGCTGTTCTGTCTACCAGTTGATCGATTCTGGGTAATGGGAAGCAGTCTTTGGGGCAGGCCTTGTTTAGATCTGAAAAGTCGATGCATACTCTCCATTTTCCGTTGGCTTTCTTAACCAACACTGGATTTGAAACCCAATTCGGATAGGTAGATTCTTTGGTAAAATTATTCTCCATGAGCCGATCAACTTCTTCTTTTAACGTTGCTGACCTTTCTGGACCTTGAGTTCTCCTTTTCTGCTTCACAGGTGTAAATTTTGGATCAATATTCAGGGCGTGTACTGCAACTTCTGGGGATATTCCGCACATATCGGCATGAGTCCAAGCAAAAACATCCAAATTTGCCTTTAAAAAAGATATTAAGATATTCTGAATTGACGCATTAAGTTGTGAACCCACATTCAACACCTTGTTTGGGTCCGTTGGGTCAACAGGTACTGGTATTGTCATTTCCACTGGTACCACTCTATTCTCCCCTGCACTGACTTTTCTAGGATCCATCTCTTTCCGTGCTCCGCTGTGCTCCGCTGTGCTCGCCAGTGCAGGGTCCGCCCTGTAACTGCTACAAGGCTGGTTCTTTGATGCGGACTGGGGCTGCCGCATCCTTTCCCATTTCTCTTTTCCTTGTTTCTCGTAGCTCTGTTAGATAACATTCTCGCCCCGCATTTTGATCCCCTTTTATAACTCCCACTCCATTATCTGTGGGAAATTTAATGGTGAGGCACCATGGGGCCAGAACAACTTTGAACGCTGCGAGAGTTGGACGGCCAAGGAAAGCATTGTAAGCAGAAAATTCGTCGACAATCACTAAAGTTTGCTTGCGGACCACTTTTCTCTCTCCTTCTCCAAGTTCCACAAACAAATCAACGGTTCCTACCGGCTGCTTTGGCTCCCCAGTGAAGCCAGCGATTTTCTGCGATGAGGCTTGCACATCAGCCATAGGGATCTTCATTTGGTCGAATGTTTTCTTGAAGAGGATATTGCAGGATGCGCCACAATCAATGAGAACTCTTCTGACAATAGCTGGCCCGATACCAGCCGAGATGACTAAGGGATCCAAGGTAGGAGCTTCAATACCTGCGGAATCCCTGGCTCTGAACACAATATCATCATTGAAAGTTCTTTGTTGCTTCAGAGGCATAGCACCTTCCAAAACGAATACATCTTCCTCGGTCGGTACATACTTCAAAGCTCGGGTATACCTTTCCATCTCACCCCAGCTTCTGCCTGCTGGGTGAGGTCCTCCTGTAATGACATTGATAACAGGCCTTCCGGATTCATGCCCTGCGGTCTTTTCACCTGTCCTGGGTTGATGAGCAGGAGCTCGTTGCCCTTGACTTGTCGAAGCGGGATTGCTGCTATTCTTTTCCACAAATTGCTGCAGCTTGTTTTCCCTTATCAATTCTTCAATCAAATTTTTCAATTGGCGGCATTCATCGGTATCATGACCAGGTTGATTATGAAAGCGGCAGAACTTCCCACTTTGCACAGCTTATTTCCCGGTTCTCAGAACAGGAGGTTTAGGATATTCAACAGAATCTTTAGTGGCAAGGTATATACGCTCCGGCGTATCTGATAAAGGAGTATATTCTGATGGCTTGAAGGAACGAGGCCTCTTCAGATTTTTCTGTTTCTTTCCATCGTTATTTTCCCTTTTCTGTCCTGCAGATTCACTTTTGCATTATCTTCAGCTTTTTCTAACACTGCCTTTACCGGTACAGGACGGCTTTCGAGGCGCATGAACTCATCTGCTTTCTTGTAGAATTTTTCAAGGGAATTTGGTTCCTTCATGTTTAGCCATTTTCCAAATTCGCTCGACTTGTCGATGGCCCTCATCAGATAGGTCAAGATCATCCTGGTTCTGCATTGTCTACCTCGGCCAGCGCTATATTAAAGCGATTCAAGAAAGATCTGATAGTTTCACCTGGATTCTGCTCTAAACTTGACAACGACATAATATCTTTGGCTTTTGAAGCGTATAGTCTGAACTGCTCCTTGAATTTCCGGGTTAAGTCAGAAAACTGATCTATAGACCGGACTGGCAGCTTGGTGAACCAAAGCAGAGCTACACCTTCCAGATATACAGGAAAATATCGGCACTTTATTTCATCAGAAGCTCTGGCACCTGTCATGTGCCAATCATACTTATACAAGAATTCGTTCGGATCACTTGTTCCTTTGTAAGCTGGGATAGTTGAGGGGACGAACTTCCTTGGGAATTCAGCCTTTAAGATTCTTTCGGTAAACGGGGTTTTACTTGGAGCGAAACCCCATTCCTTCTCATCTTCATTCCTTTGCATGCTTTCCTTCATGATTTGTCGAACCATTTCAGAAAGATATCCCTCATCGTTTCGAGCTCTAGATCCACCAATTTCAGGAAATGTCCGCTCAAAGGGGCTGGCAGCCCTCTCAGGAATGTTTCTTTCTTCATCCTCATGAATGTTGCCAGCAAAGTTCCTTTCATTACCCATTGGTTGACGGTTTACCCCAAGCAAGTCATTCAACTTATTCAAAATTAGGGCATTTTGGGCGTTCTGAGCTTCCAATTGTGCACTTTGGGCATTTATCTGCTGGTTCAGCCCTAAGATTACAGCATCCAACTCTGCTTTTGTAACCCCAACAGGCGGAGTGGCTTGATTGGATACTGGGGAAGCGGAGGTTCCCTCTTGAGCATTTCCAGATTTAACAGATCTACTCTTTCTCCCTGGAGCCATGATTTCGGATAAACTTCTAGTCTTCAGAGAGGTTACTTCAACAAACTTTCGTGGAGCGATGATGACGATTTTCCTGAGTTCACCTTCTCAGTGAAAGCACCAAAAATGTTAACGCTAAAATTTGAACGCTAACACCCTGGTGTATGAAGTGATATTGTGAAAGCACCACCCGATAGCTCGGGAACAGATTATAAGCAGATAATAGCGGAAAAGCAGTAAACAACAGCAATTTTATAGTGGTTCGGCTTAAGAGAGAGCCTACGTCCACTTTGAATATCTTTATTGACGATTTGATTACAAGTCGATGCAATTACACTTTGATTACAACACACTTCGAGTTACAAGTGACTTAGGACAAGTAGCCTAAACTTCAATGTCGATCAAAATCTTTGAACTCATGTTGGACATGTATGATTTCTTCGTGAAGTTCCTTGAGGCGTTCTTTGTATCTCAAAAGCTTTGAGTGTTGAAGTAGTTCGGAATGCAGCAGAGTAACGGCCCTTCAAAAAAAATGAATCCCCCCGAATGTTGGTGGTGGTCATGTATTTATAGGAGTTTTCAGCCCTGAGTCGTGAGTCGTGTTCGACTCATACTTGACTCGTGGTCGAGTCAAATTAGGTCGTGGCCGACTCATCGAACCAAGCCCTTGGTTTCTCCATGGCCCATTCCTTTGCCGGATTTTAAGCTAAGTCTTGAGTCGCTTACGAGTCAATCCTCATTGGCATAGGCACTGTGGCAATGGACTACGACTCAATGGCTTTAAGCCGTGGACGAGTCATTCTGAGTCATGAGTCGTTAAGTCGTTAACGACTTATCAGGTTACGGTATATAGGTGAAGCGACTTAGGGACTTATCTTCTTAGGTCGTCAATCCTCTTGAGTCGTTTCTTATGATGAGTCGTGGACTTGTTGAGTCGCTGAGGCGATAGTCTTGATGAGTCGGTAATGCACTGAGTCGGCCTGCCTTGTGAACCGTTAACCCCTTGAGTCGTCCTATCCCTCTAAGTTGCCTTGAGCCTTAACTCGTCAGCTAACTGAGTCGCTACCGGTTGAGTCGGTACCTTCCTTAAGTAGATGAGTCGGTCTAGTCCTTAAGTAGATGAGTCGGTCTAGTCCTTAAGTAGATGAGTCGTTGAGTAAAACGAGGTTAACACATTAAATTCCAGCTACTAGCCACAAAAGTGGGTAATACAAACAAAACCGTAGAGTCTCATGGAAAGAATGGGTTTCCATCAATGGCAGGGCTACCGGGGTACCGCCCGTCACATTACGTGGCCTAAATCACATTACCGAGGATTACTCCCAATCCCCTGCATCACAAAGCCGGGACCATTCCTTACTGAACAGTCCCAAGTAAGATCACCCCGTGGTTGGCGCGACCAACCACCCACTAAGCCGGAATAAAGTGACATCTAGACAGGAATGACGTCACCCTGAAATGGGTGCTACCCACCTAGCCTTGCTGCACCTCCCCTGTTTTAGCCATTCCCGGTTGATGAGGCTTGAGGCTACGATTACCTTTATAGAACACATCTATCTTAGAATGCTCATCGTCCACCTGACGATGTTCTGAAAGCATTCAATCCATACAAGTTCGTTCCGGGTTCGAACGAAACCAAAGGCACTAACTCGTTGCACTCATTTTGGAATCACCCTTAGAGTCAACGACCATAGCCCTTGCACTCTGAATCACCACCTCGAACTAGTAAGTACTATCTCCGTCAAACTCATCACGGAATCACCCCCAGAGTTATACTGACGTATAGTTCTTACACTTCGAGCCTTAATTAAGCTCCACTTGGATTCATGACCTAACGTTTAATTTGGATCGATGTGGTTTTCGGATTATCCAAATATGGAAACCTGATCTCGGTCTCACCGAAACCAAACGCCATTTTAATGTCCAAGTTGTTTAAGGGTTTAAACAATTAGCTTATATTCAGGATGATATAAACAGCTAGATGAATTACATTATCACAATAGATAATTCATATCAAATATTCATCTCACAAAGCAACATATCATATAACAGAGATATCCAAATCATCCAATATCAACCAATCACCCAATATCAATCACCAAATATCAATCAATCATCCAAAAGCAAAATTGATTAACTCTAAATCAATTGGATTACCTTAATCCTTCTTCATTTATTTATTCCAGATAAATAAATTAATCATCTCTTAATGATCTTCCTTAATTAATCTCCTTTGATTAATCATCCTTTAATTACATTCAAGTAATTATCCTTAACCATATACAGTAATTAACCTTTAATTACTATCATTAATTATAATAATTAATGATCCTTCATTCACTTCCAGTAATTAATTGACTATAATTAATTACAATAAACCTCAATTAATTACAATTAATTAATCATACTTAAATTAATTACTTTTATTAATCAACCTTGATTAATTCATTAATTATATTAACCAATGATCCTTATTAATTAATAATCCCTTTAAATTAATTAAATAATTAACTTGTAATTAATCATCTCATTTATCATAAACAATAATTAATAACTTGTAATTACTTATCTTAATTAATTATCTTCTTAAATAATTATATTAACCCTGGATTAATTATTCTAATTAATTAATCTTTAATTACTTTATTAAGTAATTATTAATCAATTAAATTAATAAATAATCCTTAATTAATTACTTTATTAATTAATTACATTTTAATTAATTACCCTTAGCAACTAATCTTAAATTAATCACATTTATTAATTAATTGATCACATTAACTAATTAACTAAATTAATTTAGTAATTAACCCTTAATTACTTACATAAGCTATTATCTTCTAATTACTTCCATTAGTTGATTATTCTCTTAATTAATTACTTAACAAGTAATTAATTCCATCATTAAATAATCCTTTATTATTTAATTAATTACTCCATAATTAATTGACTTCAAAACAATTATATTAATCAATTCCTTAATTAATAACATCAAGTGATTATCCATTAGTTACTTCCATTTAATTACTCCCATAAGTAATTCCATTAATTACTTTCATAAGTAGTTTCCTCTTTCCTTAATTACATTCCATAATTAACCATTAATTACTTCATTAAGTAATCACACTTAATTAATTCATAATTAAGTGATTATTTAAAATTAAATAAATATTTAACTAATCATTTAAAATTAATTAAATAATTAATTAATTAACTTCTTACATTTAAAGAAAATCCTTAAATAAATTAAGAAAAGCATTTATCTTAATTAAACTTTAACTTATTAACAAATCCTAATAATTAAGTATTCTTAAGTTCATATCAAAATAATTTAACATTATTTATCTTCATAAATAAATTATTTGAAATTAATCAAATTTTAAAAAATTAAAAACAAATTATTATATTTGGTTTTCAAAATCATAACAATAACCTTATTTTGAAGATAAGGAATTTAGAAATCAAATTTGAAATTTAAAACACTTTAATTATCAATTTAAACTTATTTATTTTCAATATAAATTGAAACTTAGTTTTAAAAACATTACTTTAAAAATTTAACTTAAAACTTTGATTTAATTCTTTAAATTCAAAACATTCTTTTAAATTGGAATTCAAAATTTAATTAGATAATTACTTTCAAAAAGCAATCATCTTAAAACAATTTAAATTTTAAATTGAATTCAATTATCCCTTTTTAAAAGTTTGATTTACATTTATTTTAAAACAACAAGTTTTTAACTTTGTATTTTGTTTCCTTTATAAACTTGTTTTATAACTTAATGCTTCATTTCATTTATTCAAACTCAAGTTTCATTTGCAACTTGTTTTTAATTTTCAGGGTACTTAACATTATACAGTAACTAGAAAACAACGATCTAAAAAAACTCGAGTTCGAACCCTCCTAAACACGAGCCTCTCCCCGAGACACTCCAGCTCCCCTTCGACTTCGAGTCATCACCGAGAAAAACGCGAGAGCCAACCCGAGTAAAACCTTTCTTCCCCAAACCAAATTACCCACTGCACACAAACGTGCATGATGCCCCTACCCCATCACCTCCGGCCGCCGTAGGTCGTCGCGACCGTCATTGACGATCATACGAACCCATACGAGCATCAGTACAAACATAGATTCAAGAATCCATCACCAGATCGAAATTCGACCTACGCATCGAAAAACTGCAGCAGATCACCTCCATAAAACTCCTCACGACCAACCACCATGACGTCGTCGAACTTCGCCTACCTCAACATCAAACACCATGACCACGAGCTTCATCTTCCCAAAATTCGAACGACTCCGGCCAGTCACCCACGTCGCAAATATCACGACAGTCAAGCCGAAACAAAAACAAGGTAAAAACCCTAGTTCGATCAAATTCGAACAATTCTACTATTTGAAAATTTCAATTATATTTTTCCCATTATCCTTGATACAAAAGCATGCTTCACCCAAGATTTTAACTCAAATCATGGAGTTTATCATCGGCAATTCACTCAAATGCCGAAACCCTTCATCCCCAAATCCCCAATTGGATATCACTTTAAAAATTATGAATTGCATATTAAAAATCATAATTTCTAACAACTAATCCATTTACATAATCCAAAACAAGAATTTAGGAAATTAATTTTTTGGCATGCAGTTGTGTTTCACTGTATTATCGTATTTAAACATTATTTGTAATAAATTTACAGAAACCATTCTTAAAATTACTATCAAACATTAATACACAACTTTCATTTAATCATCAAAATCAAATAATGGTGTTAGGGGGATGATTTGAATTAAATTGTAAGATCAAAGTTGTAAATGACAGAACATATCTATATAGTCACCATATACCTTCTTTGTATTCAAACATGCAATCAACTTCGCTTAACATTTGTAACTAAACCACCGTATAATTCATCACACATCTAGATTAAATAATAGGTTCAGATCTGTTTTTAAAATGAAGATTTACTCACCTTATTCTTAAGCAGAGTAGGTTTAAAAAAATTCCCAGGCTTGAAATCTGAAAAAGCTTTTGATTATGAAATGCTACTGCATGTCTCCAATTTGTTGTTTTAAAGTGTTGAACTGATGTTGAAACTGCTGAGTTGATCATTATTCCATTTGAATTGCAATACATTTGAAGTTGCAGCTTTGATCGTTGATAAGAACTTTGCTTTGCAGATTTAGTTTCATATTTGATCTAGCATTTGCTTTTAGTTTTCAAGTTTTAAAAGAAATTTTCTAGTTTGAGTTAAGAAAAGAAAACAAAGAAATAAAATGTTTGGTAAAAAAACACTAGTTTTCTTCTTAAAAACATTTATTTAAAAATTAAAATGAATATGTTGCCACTTGTTGATTAAACTTACATTTGTCACTAGAATAACTTAAATTTTCAACACATGTTTTTGAGAGGTGTTAATGTGTTACACATGTTGCTTAAGTATTTTCAATAAATTTTTATTTAATTTAAAAGATAATATAAGCTTACTTATTAAATTCACTAAACTAATAAATACTTATGTATGAATATATATAAATTAAATCTTTAAAGAAAATATTATAAAACTTGTTATAATACAAATAAATTTTATACATGTATTTTTAAAATATAAAACATTTAATTTTATTGTTTAAGAGATAATTTGAAAATGAAAGTTTATTAATAACTTTATGTATACATTTATAACCATTTTAAATTAACCACTTTTGAAGAAAATAAAAATAAAACTTTATTTAAACCTTATTTAAACTATCATATTTAAAAATAAATAATTATCTTATATTTGAAAACAATTGTATTAATCTAAATTAACTTTTGAAAATATTAATTCTAAAGCAAAGCTTTAAATTACAATTCATACATATATAAATTATCAATAAATTATACTAAATATCGAAACAATTCCAAATTATAACATATACTACATATATATTACAATTTGAAAATTAAATTTTTTATTTAAAACAAAAGATCTTCTATTCACAATATATAAAAGATATATATATTATAAATAGAATAAAATTTTATTAGCTTTGAAAATAATTCTTATCCATTTTAAATTGATAGAAAGATATTGATCAAAATTACCAGATTAAAAATTTATTAACCTTTAAAAGAATAAATTTATCAATTTAAATTAAAATTATAAAGAAAAATTATCAAATCAATTTAATTATTAATACGGATTATTAAATTGATATTGCCTAAAATTCCGGGTCGTCACATTCCTCCCCCCTTAAAAGAATTTCGTCCCTGAAATTAAAAAGCAAAGGTAATTTAATAACCCAGCAAAAATTTCAATTTCAAACAGCAAAGCATACCTATCATTCAGTTACTAACAACCATAGCAATCAATCACACACACAAACCTAACTAATTATCCTGACACAAATCAGGATAAATCTTCTAATACTATCTAGAGTTTCCCAAGAATAAATCACTGGGAGACTCGCTCTACAGAAGCTAAACAAAATACACCACTAAAATCCAAAGCTCAACTCATCTCTAGATCCACCAATCTGAACAGAACATCAGACTATACCCAAGTCTAGCTCAACTTCCAAATCCAACTGAACTGCAGATTCAACAACCAACAATGAATCATACACGTACTCCCTCAGAGATACGTGAAATACAATGAATTCCAGCTATCCAAACTGGCAATTCAATCTTGTCCTATCAAAAACACAGATAAGAAATCTCAAATGCCTCAGAACTAGCCATCCAATCTTACCCAATTACTGCTCTCTTAACCAGAGAAATAATGAAGACTTCAACTTCGAATTCCAAACTCCTTATCTCATATCTGCATAACTCAACAGACAATCCTAGGCTGCCAATCCTCTTCCTAATCATCTCAACCTATGCTGATGCTTCCAGAAACAACTAGACCAAAGAAAACTATTTTCTTGATCCTATTCAACAGAAAAGTCTTCCAAGATCCATCGAAATCTAGAACACAAGCTCTACTTCTCAAGCAATAGGAAACTGAATTTTCTTCCTTCCTTGCACAGCTGCTACCTCGCTTTCGCTGCACAACTCTGATTCTGAAATAGATGAGAAAAATGTTGATGAGCACGAATACAAACTTATCCAATATATCTGGGAACTTTGTTCATCAAATCCATATAATCTTAGTGACCCATCTGACTCGGTCACAACCTTACAGTAGAAAGCCAACTCAAAAACTAGATCTGACCAATCCAAATTCCAAAAATTTCTGAGCTGCTACACCAACTCTTCCTTCTCAAAGAACCATCCTACTACCAGCATCGCTTTTGGAACCAAAACAATATGGAACTCAATTCCAGATGCAGACAAACTTCTGATTACATCAGTAGCTCCTACTTTCACATGAGAACCCTTAATCTCAAACAAAAGATTGCCCAAGAAAAATTCCTAAATTAATCGCAAGTCACTTTCGCGATCCAACCTAGTTCAGATTCCAAAGAAACTGTTCTCTCTTTACCAATTTGAACAGTTTTAAGCTTTTCCAAACAAGGTTAACCTTCAAGAAAACAACGCCATCTGCCCAGACTGCTGATAGAAGAATCACCAAGATTCCTGAACTATCGGAGAAATGGCCACACTGCTGCTTCCAAACTTTCCTCGATGATACTGCAAAGCTAAAAGACCTTCTTGTCATCACACCAACATTTTGAGCTGCACTGCTACCATAGCTAACCAAAAACTTCTGATCCAAAGGCTCTTCAAACCCAAAACCATTAACAAACCACACAACAGATCTTCGAGATGGAAGACATCCTTTCAAGCAATTCGGGCTCCAAACTAAGCATCAACATCTCGCTCTCCTTAAGGAATGACAAATGAGACCATGCCGAAGCGAAGCAACTTATAAACCTTAGTCTCATATTCTAAAATAGCCAACCTCCTTGCTAAAGATCCAGATAACTACTACACAGACGAATCTTCCCTACAGCAGGTAAAGACTGCTCCTTGATCACTTCTAAAACTGCTTCAAGAGAAAACATCTTCGGAAATATCCATGGATATTGCATCTCATCACGCAGTTATCAAGATATCATCACTTACATCTATACTTCCGACGGATCCAAACTTACACTTCAAAGATGGATTCCAAATCTTTAAAAAATAAATTCCTTCGGAGATTGGAAAATTCCTTACTCCAAGCTGCAAATCTCACTCGAGATGGTATTAGGTCTACAGTCTCGACAAAATACTTCCAACCTCAAACATATGGATCTCGTCCATCAGTGGTAGTTGTGTTATACACATACACCATTACTCCATCTACCTCTAAGAATTTATGTTGAAAAATACGAACAGATAACCCAACAAACCAGGTAGATATAAATATATATATATATATATATATATATATAGTTATACATAAAAATACAAGTACGCTCTCTCAAGAAAGACACCACTCCAGAGCCTAGGTATTCACTCAACCTAATGCTCTGATACCAACCGTAGCGACCCAACTTTCTAACACCAGAAAGTCACATCACTAATTAAGAAAAGAAAGGGATGGAAGAAGAAAAGATAAGAAAGAAGAAAAACAACAACATCAGATAACTCGCAGCGGAACGAATGAAATATAATATATCACATAAAATATTACATAGTATCATATTACATCAGAGTACACAACTTATACAGCACAAATTAGACAGTTACAAACATCTGTCTAACTATTACAACTCAAGATATCACAAGATACAGATATAACTCAAAGACAGTGGAACCATAATATATCTACACGTGGAAGCCTCCTGCTCCAAAACTCCTCCAGAATTTGTCAAGCAAACCCGAATCCCACGACTACTCATACATAATATGAGTACCCAAGAGTTTAATAAAACAGAAAATGAACACTCGGGTCAGACAGGGGTTAGGTGTGAATAAACGGGTTAAAATTGCTTAACTTTAGAAAAACCTTTGAAAACAAAAGGTATCACGTAAGACTACTCATACACCAACCACCCACTAAGCCGAAATAAAGGGACATCTGGAATGACCTCACCCTGAAATGGGTGCTACTCACCTAGCCTTGCTGCACCTCCCTTGTTTTAGCCATTCCCGGTTGATGAGGCTTGAGGCTGCGATTACCTTTATAGAACACATCTATCTTAGAATGCTCATCGTCCACCTGACGATGTTCTGAAAGCATTCAATCCATACAAGTTCGTTCCGGGTTCGAACGAAACCAAAGGCACTATCTCGTTGCACTCATTTTGGAATCACCCTCAGAGTCAACGACCATAGCCCTTGCACTCTGAACCACCTCGAACCTGTAAGTACTATCTCCGTCAAACTAATCAAGGAATCACACCCAAAGTTATACTGACGTATAGTTCTTACACTTCGAGCCTTCACTAAGCTCCACTTGGATTCATGACCTAACGCTTAGTTTGGATCGATGTGGTTTTTGGATTATCCAAATATGGAAACCCGATCTCGGTCTCACCGAAAACAAACGCCATTTTAATGTCCAAGTTGTTTAAGGGTTTAAACAATTAACTTATATTTAGGATGATATAAACAGATAGATAAATCACATTATCGCAATAGATAATTCATATCAAATATTCATCTCACAAAGCAACATAAATAACAGAGATATCCAAATCATCCAGTATCAACCAATCACCCAACATTAATCACCAAATATCAATCAATCATCCAAAAGCAGAATTGATTAACTATAAATCAATTGGATTACCTTAATCCTTCTTCATTCATTTATTCCAGATAAATAAATTAATCATCTCTTAATGATCTTCCTTAATTAATCTCCTTTGATTAATCATCCTTTAATTACATTCAAGTAATTATCCTTTGTAATATCCCGGAGATTTAGGCAATGTTTATTTAATAATTATTTTAAAATGTGTAATATCGATTTAATAATCTAATTTGACATGATTTATCTCTAATTGTTTAATTTGATAAATGTTACCTTTTTAAAATCTATAATGATAATAATTTAATTTGGGAATTTTATTATTTCCAAAATTAAAATATTTAAATAATAAAATTTATCTTTCTAAGCTTATTTAAAAGATATTTAATTTATAATGTATATATGTGTATACATTGTAAATAGAGAATTTGGTTTTTAATTTGTATTGAATAAATTATTAATTGGTGAATTTGATTGAAATAGTATTGAAACTTTTCAAAGGATAATTTAAAGGTCTATCTTATATCTTCAAAGTAATTAAAGTAAAAATCAATTTTGTTTAAAAATATAAAGGTTTAAATTGTATTTCATAATAAAAGTTTATTTTGTTTTATTTTAAAAAAATATTCAAATAAACATTAAGATGTGTAATTTTATAAAAGTAATTTATATGTAATCATTTAAGGCTAAAAATAGATAAACATTTATATAAACATGATAATATAAATTAGAAATTGATTTAGATAAATTTAAATACATTTGCAAATTAAGAAATTTCTTTTAATATTAAGATGAACATGTGTAAGACATTTGTACTTAAAGAAGACACTTGTAAATTAATATACATCATTATGTAACAAGAGGCATTGTTTTTAAATAACATTTTATTTAAAATTTTATTAAGTAGAAAACTTAATAATTCATTTTGTTTAGCACATTATCTTAAAAAGAAATCTGAAATCGGATTGTAAGAAGAGAACTCAAAACTCGATTTAAAAAAAAAAAGAGTTTCAAAGCCAAGTTTAGAAATCAGAATCTATTCAGAAATCTGCAAAATAAAATCAGTGGCAAATCTAAATGCAAGAATCTGTAAAGCAAGGGCTATAATCAACATATCTACAAGGATCTCTGTGTCTACAGCAAGCAATTTCAACTAACAAGACAACAGATTCAAGTTCAAAATAAGATCAAACTAGAAGCATTTCAAAATTAAAAGAAGAGGATGCCTGGGAGTATGGGATTCAACAGGCTATATTTGTCAGGTGAGTAAATCTACCTCTTGAAAACCTAAATTCTACTTTATAATTGAATGCATGCAAGATTGGATTATAGAAATATCTCAATTATTACTTGCATGAGTGAAAGGATGTGATGCCTGGGTATTTAAGTGATAATTATGTGAGTAATCTGCCTAGTTTATTCTGTTCTTTTTGGAATGACTAAATTAAAAGCTTAATTGAACGATAGCTTGTTGCATGTGAAAGTTTCTATGATAATTGATGCTAGCTTGATAATATTTATGGGATTTTCTGTATAAATTTGAAGTGTGTGATTAAGGTATGTGTATGATCTATTCTACCCTGTTCCTGATACAGAATTTAAAATTTTGAAACAAAATTTCAATTGTTTATCTGATCTTTGTCAACATGGACTACAAACAAATTTGTTAAAGTTTTTTTTTACTTGAACTAAGATTTAAAAAAAAGATTCGAGTTAGTAGCTTCAGATATAGATTCTCTGTTCAATAAATTATGTGAGTAAATCTTCTTAAAATAATAGAAGGGAAAGAAAAGTATTTACTCTGTTGTGAATTACTGGGTGTAACATAATTCAGAAATCATTTGGTTCTTTTTCTGATTTATGGTATAATGTACTGTTTAAGCAAGATTTATTTAAGATTTCGAGATATAAAGATTTTTTTAAACATTGAAAGAAAGAATTAAGAAGAATATCAACCAGAAATATTCAATTACAGTCAAACTCGAGATTTATCAGGAAATTGATTTCAACAATTAATTGTTTCAAGTATATTGCTTGAATCTACGTCAAGAATTAGGAATTTTAGTATGGTAATCTAGATTATTAGTATTGTGAATTGTGAGAAATCAGTGGTTGAACAGAAAACAAATTTCGAGGTTTATCTAATAATCAACGAACTGTTGTTGGTCGAAGTTTTTGTCGAAGATAGTACGCCCATCAGGGAGGCCGGGAAAATTATCTGATGGGGTTTCAGATCATCGTGGCAGCGTGGGTTGGATGAGGAGGTGTCTAAACCTAGTTTTTTCAAGGCTTGAAATAAATTGTCGCTGTAGACGCATTGATGTGTCGAGCTACAAGAAGATTGGAGTATTGGTAGCATGGAGGATAACTTTGACGCCGGTGAAGTTTGGTAACATATGGAGGTCGGCACTGCCTGGACGAGGCGATCTATGGTCGGGGTAAGTTCGCTTGGAAGCTCGAATGAGTTGAATTTCGTTCTCGTGAATAATTACTGTTTTTGGCAGCAGAGATCGCAAGAGGGAGGGATCATTGACTTGTGGGTGATCGTTTCAGGCGACGAAGGTTCGTCGGCGGTGAGTGCAAGTGCACGGTGGGAGGTGTGCATGTTTTAATGTCTGGAAGGTTTGGTTTTCGGGGTTATGCTCGGGTTGATGTTGGGTTTACTCGAGTCTCTCTTCTAGTTGCTCGCGTGAACGTGTAGTACTAGGTCCCCGAACTTATTTCTGATAATTTGTTAAAGGAAGAAAGACTTGGGGTTTCAAAGATCAGGGTGAGGAGCATTGTTGGTTTCAGGTGTAAAAACCTGTAAAGAATTTAAACTGTAGGCAAGATTTTATACGGTTTAAATCAATTTAAAGTGTGGATTGAAAACTTAATTCGAATCCTAGTTGAAATAGATAAGTTTTATAAAATATAAAATATTTAAACAACGGTAAATTGTTAAAGTACATTTTTAAAATGGTATACTCGAACTTGTCCCGAGTAAATTTGAGTTTAGCTTGAAGTAGGGTGGGATTTTACTCGAAGAGATTTAAGGGTAGCTCGAGTAAACCGCTTAGTTACTGATTTCAAGTAATTAAGTGTAATTAAACTTAATTTAATCAAGTGGTTAAGATTTACTAATTAAGTAATTAGTGAGTAATTAATTATGTAATTAAAGGTTACTTAACTAATAATTAAGAAGTGCTTAACTTGGCATTAAGTTCTATTAATTAATAATTAAGGTTTTATTAATTAATAATTAAAGAATAATTAATCCGTAATTAAGGATTAATTAAGAAGTTATTAAGTGGAAATCAATTGATTAATCAATAGTGATTAAGGATTTATCAAATGGTAATTAAAGATTGATTATCTGTTAATTAAGGATGGGTTAACAGTTAATTAAGGATTTTTAATTGATAAATAAAGGATAATTAATCTAGGATTAGGGATTAGTAAATTGATTGATTGGAGTTAATCAAGGATGTGATTAATTAATAAGCAAGATTTAGTGATTAATTCTTAAGGATTTAATTTAATTTATGTAATTAAATTAAATGTGATATGAATTGATAATACTTGCTTATGGATGATTGGTTGTCGAATGTCTGAATTTGATGATAACTATTGAATTGATATCTATTGAAGATTAATCAAGATTGATTAATGAATGTAATTAAGCTAAAGATTAATCATTATATGATATTTAAGATTAATTTACTAATGAAAGTGATCAATCTTGCTTATTAATGATTGAATTGTGATGAGTACTTTAAATTGGTGGATATCTCTATTTTGAATTGATTTGTAATATGATATGTTGGATGGGTGATGATAATTTTTTTTTCATTCAATTAGGAATTCATGTATAAAATGTATCAGATAATTAAAGTTGAGTTGTATTTAATTGGATAACTTGGTTTTAAATGACATTTGATTCGAAGAGACCGGAGTCGGGTATCGTAAATTGTAACGGCCTCGGATTTTTATGAATTTAAATTGATAATTTAAATGAAAATTTGAATTAAATTTGTGAAATTAATTAGTAAAGTGATGCGAGTTTCCCCGATTCAAGTAGAAAATATATATTAAGTCATATAAATTTGAAAATTTGTATATATGTGAATATAAGTATATATTGGATTAGAAATAAAATCTTAAATAAATGGTTTTAAAATAAATAGAAATAAAAAAATAAGTAGTCAAGTAAGAATAAAAAAATAAATATAAAAACTTTTAAAATATGTACATAAAGTAAAATAAATATCTTTCAAACATAAACAAAGCAAACAAATGAAAATGTAAATGCAAACAAACAAATATATGAAGACAAGTATGTATACTTGTAAAAGGAATAAAATAAATAAATAAACAATAAATATATAAGTATGCACACTTGTAATATGAAACAAGTAAAGAAGAAAAATGTAAATATATTCAATAGCTTGCAAAAGAAATGATAAGCATACATTCAAGTATGGTACAAACAAATGAAAGTGTAAGTACATAACATATTAGCCACCACATTTTCATAAAAATACGTGTTGCCTGTAAAGTGAACATTGGTTTTGCACATAATAAACTAAAGTGTTTATGTATAGAAGGAACAAAAGAGCCTGTACAAAAGTCAAATGGAAATAGAAAAAAAAAAGTGATATGCATAGGCAATATAAAACAAGACAAAAGAAATTTATACAAGTATCTTTAGTACACTTAAACTAGAAACAAAATTGCATATGCATTTAAAATAGCATAAGACAGCAAATATCTCTAGCACACAAAATCTATCAGCCAAGACAAGAAGATATAATCAAGTATGGGCAAATTAAATAAGGATAGATTTGTACAATGGCATTTAATGTTTATACCTCTAACCATTAATACAAGCATGGTCAGCCACCCTTTGAAGAAAGAAAATCACTGATATAATTTTACAAAACATTATAATATGCCTATTGTACTAAGTAATATAATCCACCTGCATTACCTTATTTCGTTCAAGAAAAAAAAAAGGAAAGAAATTTAAATTCTTCAAACCTGGAAACTACAATCTGTTAACTTCAAATTCATGAAGCAAAGCAAGTAGCAGACCAAATAAGCTAAAAAAAAACCATTGTATGTCAAAAGCATTTCCAGATTTTTGTTCAAAGCCCCTCTGTTCTTTTTCTGGAAACCACGGTGAGCAACTCTTCCTTTAAAAGCCTAATCCTATTGATATATTTTGATGGTATGATGATTGTTTGATTTGTGTGATGGTTGAATATCTTAGTGAATGCAATATGACAGTATGAATATCATTGCATGTCTGCATATATATAAAAATGTTTGTGTGTATATGACTGTAAATACATGAGCCTCTGTCTAAACTAACAGTTTTTAAACAAATTCAAAACCTGTCTCAAATAATGGACTCTGTTCTTTATTTCTGGAATATCAAGGTGGGAAAACTTTTGAATCTGAATTTAGCGGGTTGTTTTAATAATCATGATAAAGTAAAAGTGATGAAGTATTGTATGCATACAGATAGGTATGTATATGAGCATGAGTGAACTATGCCTGTCAGAAAACAGACATGTTCTCAGTTTGAACATAACAAGTTTCCAAATATGTTTTGAAATCAAATTCCCTCTCTTCTGATTATTGTTAAACTTCAGACCTTAAATAAAAGTTGTTAGTTTTAATATGGTTCAAATATAAAAAATAGATTTAAGTAAAACAAAGGAAGTCTCTCTTGAAAATTTTGAAAATACAGACATCATTTAAATTATGTCGAAATTTCAAACATCATAAATCTTAGTTTCAGGTGGACCATTTTAAATGACATTGAAGATAATGATTTTTGAAAATAAAATCACGATTTTTAATGAACTATGGAACGAGAAAATCGAAGTGGAACAATATTTGGGTTTTTGATGAATTCGAGTGATCTCGTCGTTGAGGGACCTCGGGGTTTCGGGTGAAGGTAGAGGGGAGTACTGTGTGTCGGGGAAAAATGAGGGGAAGTGCTCCAGTTCAACGTGGAAGCGGCGGCGAACGTTTTAAATTTCTAAACCTAATTTTGACTGGGTCGAGTGTTTCAATTGGCTCGTCCTCGTCGCGCGATCGAATATGGAGAGTTTTGGGGTGATGGTAGGGGGAACGTGGACGAGTAGAGGGTCGAAGTTTGAGGCTCTCTAGTGGACGAGATTTCGAGAACGTCGACGAGTTCCAGATTGATGTAAGGTCTGTTCTTGTGTTCCAGGTTTCCATTTTTGTGTGATTTTGATTCGAGGCCGATGGTGAAGGTTTGGCAATCGGAGATGGTTGCAGTGATGATGTCTGATATGTTGGAAGGTTCGTTGGTGGTGGTAGGCGACTCCGGTGATGTGCATATGCACAGTGGGTTGTCGGTGTCAGTGGGTATGGCGTGGGTTTGAGGAAGATGAGTACTCGGGTGTTCTCGAGTTAAAAAAAGGTGTGGCTCGAGTAATCCATGTGTTTGACTCGAAGCATTCGAGTATTGGACCCAAAATAAAAATGGTTTTGTCTTGGGTCAATTTTGTTTGCGTAACTCGCTTTCCAAATTAAAAAAGGGTTTAAGCAATTAAGTGAAATAGAAGATTTGTATTCAAAATAAACTTGAAAGTTAAATTAAAAAAAAAACTTGAAAACTGAACCTGAATCAAAACTGAATCCCAAATTTTGAAACAAAAATAGATTTTTTAACTTTAAATGTTCAAAAAAAAATTGATTTGTTTCTAAAAGGAGTATGCGATAGGTTAATTTCATTAACTTCTGAATGTTTACGAATGGGATTTTAATGATACTAATTAAAGAATGATTAATTTAAGGATAATTAATCAAGGGATTTAAGTATAATTACTCGATGTAATTTAATTTTGATTTACTAGAATAAGTGATCGGGATAAACACTTATTGTTGCCAGTTAAGGATAATTAATGGAATAATAGTTAATTAAAGATTACTTAATTAATGAGTAATAATTAATTGAAGATTTATTAGTTATAGTAAGTGGTTAATTTTTAAGGTTAATTTATCAAGTGATTAAGATAAAATTACATTTAATGTAATTAAAATGTTGATTCATTATAAAGATAATAAATTACTTAAAGATAATTATTTAATGAAATTAATTAAGGTTAAATGATTTTGTGATCAACTTAAGGTTAATCTAATTAATATGATTAATAAAAAAAATTAACTTATTTAAACGTTTGATGAATTTATTGATATCAAATGATTTGTAATTAATTAATCAAGATTGGGTAATTTATTCGCAAGAAATTAATTTACTTGGAAATAAATTGAATTAATTAGGATTATATGATTAATAAATCCTAATTATAAATGATTATTGAATGTTTGCCCTACTTATAAATGATTTTATTGTATGAGATGCTTTGAATTGATTGTCCTATCTGATCTGTGATATTTTGTTCTGTGGATTGAGCTGTGTATTTTATTCATTTATTTACATTCGTATATTATCCGTAAATCTGTGAATAGACGATAAGCGTTATAGCTTATATCGCTTATCGACTATATTTCTGTGTTTTGATCTATGATGATTGAATGATGTTGCACTATTGTGTTGAAACCTTGGACCACACCATACACACACAATTATGGATTTCACGAGGAAATCGGTTAAGTCACAGATTTTTGAAATAGTTTAAAATTTGAATTTTTAAATTCAAATGTTTTGGAAATGGAATTGGAATAGAAGTGAAAAGCTTTTGAAATGGAATTTCAAAGATGGAAATTTATTTTGAATAACTGGATTAAGTGTTGGAATTTAAATACTTTAATTTAAATTTGAATTCAATATTCAAATTGAATTCTGTAATTTGAAACTAGGGATTAATGATATTATACTAGTCATTATGAGTTAAATCATTTTTAAAGTATTATTTTTGGGAATTTGAATTTAACCCAAGGATTTCAACTCGTATAAATGAATCAGATTTCCAAAATGAAAACTGTTGTTTTCAAATGATAAACACTTTTAGATAAGAAATGAGATTCCAGTTAATTAGGGGAATTTCAAGGTTGAATAGAGAAATGATTTTCCTAAGTTATGAGTGAATTATTTTTGAAAGCTATGAATTAAATCTGTTTATTTTTAACAGATTTAAATTGATGATTTGTTTAAATCAAATTGAAATGAAATTGTTTTGAAGGCTATAAGTTAAATCTTTGATTTAAAGATTTAACGAGTTAATCAAATTGAAATGAAATTGTTTTGAAGGCTACAAGTTAAATCTTTGATTTAAAGATTTAACGAGTAAATCAAATTGAAATGAAAATTGATTTGGAAAATCTGTGAATGAATCTTTTGTTTAAAAGATTAAAATGTGAAAATTGTTTAAACCGTTAAAGGTTGTGAAAATGAATCTTTTTGTTTAAAGATTGAGATTGGTAATTTATTTAAACCATTTGAAAGAAAGTTTTGAATTATTAAGTTGTGACTTAATTGAAATCCCATATCCATATGTTTTAAATGTTTTCGCTCACTATTCGGTTTAGCCGGGAAAGGACCTTTGTGTCGTATAAACCATTCTGAATATGTGATTTGACGTTATGGATAGCATTTGGAGACCGGTGATGAAGACCGGGTATTTGCGAAAGCGATAGGATGACCTATCGATTGTTTCTGCACCGAGTCGCGCCGGTATAGAGACTCATATGTGATGGGAAGTCCGAACGTGATTAGTGAATATCCGGATTGCAAGGGCTTCTTTGTAAGTGCCTTCGGTTTTGTTCAAACCCGGAACAGACTTGTATGGATTGTATGTCTGACATTACAATTGAGATATAAAGATGATTTCTTTCAAATATATTTCTGTTGGTGGCGGAGAATTTATTCTCTTAGCTTAACACCCTTCTCTGAGACGTACGAGCTCAGAGGTTATGTAGTTGAAGGTTATCAGCGATATATTCCCAATTTGGTAATGTGACTTGCTGAGTGTTGCTGTGAAATGATCATTGTGTTGATCATTTGTGGTAAGACCATTTGTTTGATCGTTTATCTTTGTGATCATTTCTATGATCATTTGTTGACCCAAAGCACGGCTTTTGTATAAAGTGTGTCTTTGTGGACGAGACTTCGTCGAACCTCACACCCCGGGATGGTCAAAACAGGAAAGATGCGGCAAGGTTATGAGGGGTAGCTCCCTTTAGGGTATGTGCATTTCCTTCTGGAAAAGGGTGGTATCATGGTATGGAGCCCAGATACTTACTCATGTTGAAACACTTTATTTATGATTGTGTGATGTTGATTAGAGAGCTCTTGGTTAAAGGTCCCAAAGGACCGGGGGATGACATACTCGTGTCAGTTGTTACCCAGTTAGGGGTAACCCGGCCTTGTGTTGGCAGAGATCCGGTTTGGTTCTCGGGGACGTCCTTCCAGAGGCGTTCTCATGTGGCAATGGGAAGTTCCTTGGCCTGACCATTCGTTGGAAATCCAAAGAAACAATACGATCTTGTACGGTTTTAGTTGTAGAACCCGCTTCCTCAGGAGGTAGCTATAGTAGGCATAATATAGTGGTACCTATGCTGGCTAAGATTTATATTCTACTTTCGAAATGAATTTGTCCTACACTATGCAGTAGTAATAATATCAAATGTTTCTTTTTAATGCGTATCAAGCATCTTTGACTAACATAAGAAGAAATCTCCTCCAAGTCTGCGTTTGCATTGTGTGTGTGGCGGGAGGTCTTATGGTAGTTACATTTTCAAAAAGCATTGCGAATTGATTTTTGAATACCTCTTGGTTTGTTTTTAAAGATAAACTATTTTTGTTGCTCACACCAGTCCCATGACTGATCCGGAGTTTATTGTTCTTCCTAAACTCTGGGTGCTCATTATATTTCTACACGAGCAGTCTAGAGTTGGGTTTTCAGATAGTTAGATATAGTGGATTATCTGGAGTTAGTTCAGTCTTTGGATCACACCAGTCTTGCTGAGCTTGGTGCATTGTTATGGGGAGTTCGAGCTATTGGTGGATTAGTTCTTGGAGTTCAGATTTGGAGTTCTTCGTTGAAGACTATCTTAGAGTTATAGTGTTCCGCTGCAAGTTGTTATCTATTTTTTTTCCCGCTGCTATATTTCTTGTATCTCTAATGTATATTGATATCTAGTGTATCACTCTGTTGTATCAGATATTGTATCAATGCTGTGTATCAATGTATTTCTCTTTTTATTCCGCTGTGTTGTTTACTTAGTGTTGTTATAAGCTCCGGCGAATCGGATTTGAACGGTCGAATCTACGGCATTCGAATACGATTTGAAGTATGGATGTCGATTTTCGAGCGCGCAAAATCCGCGTCGTCACATAAATACACGGAAACCACTTCAATTCCTTATAGATTAATATGTGGAATCAATATTCCGATGTAGAACAATTTAAGTAAGTTGGGTTATTTAATCTAAGTATGGCACTAAGAAATTGACGTGTGGAATAAGTATTGTCTATAACAGCTTGCGAAATTGTAAATTGATATAAGTTATCCCGAGTTTATATAAGTTATATGCTCTTGTATTCCTTGTTAGATGGGTTTACTCACGCTGGTTTCCAGCCCGACCCGGGTGTTACTTTGATGTAATGCTCGAGTCAGACCGAGTATTACAGATTTTCAGGTAAGGACGTTCTGGAGCTCAGGAGGCGAGCTGAATGGCAGGGACGTATGGAGAGTTTCCACTATGATATTATATATATCTGAGACATGTTAAATTGTATCTGTCTAATATTGTGTAAATTGTTGTAACTCTGATATATCGATGAAAATTGATAGATACAGTTTCTCTATGTATAACTGTTATTATTATGTGATATTATATTTTGATCCGCTGCGAATGTGAGGTTTCTGTGTCTTGTTCTTATTTCTTCTTCTTTCTCTTTCTTCTTCTTTCTAACTATCTGGAATTTTCAGTTTCGAAAATTTCGGGTCGTTACATTTGGTATCAGAGCTGAAGGTTAAACGAGAACCTTGGCTCTGTTGGGATTACCCATTAAGGATAGGGTAGGTGGTATCCTAGAATGAGTAGAGTGTGTGTGTGTGTGTGTGTGTGTGTGTGTGGTGTGTGTGTGTGTGTGTGTGTGTGTGTATATATATATGAGAGAGAGCGTTCTTGTTATTTTCTTATATAAAGGTTTTTAAATGATTTTAAAAGTAAATGAATCTTATATAAGAAATAGATTATTTATTATAAGGAAATTGGTTGTAGTATTAATTAAACTAAAAGTAATAGTGAGAATTAAGTGGTAATAGAATTACAACCAAATTGAAATTAAATTAAAGACAAGTTTGAAATGGATTCAAACTGAAATTAAATCTTGAATGTAGGAAAGGTTTTAGGATAAGGATAATCAATTAATTTATGTAATTAATTAAACTTTATTTAATGATGTTTATTAATGGATAATAATTGGAAATGATAAATAAAGAGGGAATTACTTAATGAAGTAACTAGAGGTAAGTAATTTAAGGGATAATTACTTAATAAAGGTAATTAAGAAATAAGTTAATTACCAAATGTTGAGTTTAGAATTTGGAGTAAGATATGATACCCAAAGTGATAAGTTTTTGAACCTAATAGTGGGAAGATTATTTATGAGAAGTTCAAAATGTGAAATGGAAGTTCAAAGTGGGTAAGGTTGACTGGATTAGGTGAATTGAGTTTGACTTTGGAAAAGTTAAATAAATTGGAATGATCAACCTGATTTGGAAATTTGAAGATGAAATTAAGATTTAACTTGGAAAGTTAAATGGTTGATTTGAATTAGGAAGTTTGAGTAATCTCAAAATGGGTTTGAGATCTAGAAATTGAAATAGACTGTAGTAATATATCTATTATTTAGATAAAAAGAAAATTTAACTTTAGTTTGGAAATAGAGAGATGGAATCACTTTGGACTTGAGATTTGGGTGTTTAAAATAGAGTTTCAACAAAAATTGTTGAAAATTTGTTTTAAGGTTGAATTTGAATAATAAATTGGTTTTTGAAAAATGAAATTAATTTAAAATGAAATTATGGAATGTGGACTTAAAATTTGAAATTAGTTCAAATTGAATTTGATTTGAATTAATTGAAATTTGTGATTAAAGATACATAAGTATAAAAATTCAAATGGAAAATTTGAATTGGATTAATTTGAAATGATTTGAAATTGAAGAGGGTTCAATTTGAAATTGGACCGAATTGATTTGAATAATTTAAAATTGTAATTAAAGTTGAATAAGTTTTAAATTCAAATGGAATTTGAATTGAATTGGGGGAAAAATCAAGAATAACTCAATTTGATTTGGAAATGGAGTTTGAAATTGAGATTAGTTCAAAATGGAGTTGAAATGAATTGAAATTGGACTAGTTTAATTGAAATTTATTTGAATTAGTAGAATTTGAGATCAAGGTTGAATAAAGTTAAATTTGGAAAGAAACTAAGGCTAGTTCAACTTGAATTGGGATTGAATCAATTTCAATGGAAATTGAAGTTATTTAAATTGGAATTGGGTCAATTTAAATAGAAGCGGAAATTTAAATTAAATTGATGAGAATGGAGATTCGGAAGTGAGCAGTTTTGACTTTGGACTATTTTTAATATAATTTTTTTTAATATAAACTTATTTTCCAAAATATTCATTATATATACAACCTTTCTTTTAAAAACCAAACTATCTTATATTTGTTTACAATTATTTTTGAAACTGTTTAGCAATTTTCCAACTGTTTTATAAACTAATTACTATATTTCAACTATTTTACGAAACTAAATACTATCTTACTATTATTTTGCAATTATCCAAAATTTCTATAATTGTTTAAACTATTTTACATCTATTTTACAAAGTAGTAATTATTTTCCAACTACTTATCTATTTTTAAATACTTCAAGTTATTTTCTAAATTAACTGGTCGGAGTTTAAACTGTTATTATTTAAAAACCCAATCGAGATAAGAATAGAGGTGATAATCCGAATGGATTTAAGAGATTGTGAATAAGTGAATGAAAATTAAAGGGAATGTGAATAGAAAGAGAAATTGATTTGGCTAATAACCAATAAAGATAAATACGTAGGGTGTACGTATGTTATTCTATTCGCATAATGATTTGATCCACATTCGACCATAGAATTTCGAGATAGTATGCCGATTCGAGTTGGGATTTTTTTTCCACTCGATATTCGACGGCGAACCTGGATATGGGTTGTTGATTGGTTCTGGATATTCTCAATCATAGTTATGACCATGCAAGGAGAATGATGGTTTCTGATCAAGAAACCAGATCTGAGTCCGCACTAGGAAGTCGGGTGGACGATACTAGTTCGAAAGTGAAATTGTGTGATCGAGTGAGCGATCCGATTGCTATAGCATAAAGATGATATGTGTATATCGTACGGATTTGAATGAAAATGATATTGAGAGAGTAATCAAATTTGAGTATTTGGTTTTGAGTAAACAAAGTTAAATATCTTTTTTTATAAAATGAAACTCCCCTTGTTGAATCTTTGCCAGAAGAAAAGGGTTTTTGAAAATGTTTGAAGTATAAAAATAGTTTTATACAGGTTTGAAATGATCCAAAGTTTTAAAAATTATATATATATATATATATATGTATATATATGTACAAACGATTTTATGAGGATTGTGGAAAAGGGTTTCGGGAACCTATGGATTTGGAAAGGCTTTTGATTTTTGGGTAAAATCAATATTGAATTTGGAAAGCCTAGTTTGAGAATTATCGATTTTTGGGATAATCGATTTTGTGTAAAGGAGCTTTGTATGAGATCATACTAGGTGTATGATTTGAAGATACTATATGTGTATAGTATAAAATGTTTTGATGATGACTCTGGGGAAAAAGGCGTTTCCTTGAAATGAGCTTCTCAGGAGTACCACCGGGTGGTGCTGCCTTGAGCCCCATAGGGGGGTTGTAAAGTTGATCCTGTGAGGAGTCCGGACAAAACTAGTTCCTGAGGATTATGAGTTGAGTATACCATAGTGTAAGTCGTGTGTGCCGCTGAGAGCCAACAGTTACATGGACTTTTGCTGCGATGGCAACGTAACCCAGGATGTAACTGTGACCTATGGTATAACATAGCGAAAGTCGTGTGTGCCGCTGAGAGCCAACAGTCTGTGTTTGATTTTATATCGGTAGACTGCGGCCTATGTAGGAGTGGAGAGGTTTCATTTCGACAGCGAAAATCAGAGGCCGTTGAGAGCCTGCAGTTACATGGACTTTTGCTGTGACGGCAACGTAACCCTGGGTGTAACTGTGATCTGTTGTGTGGGATTCATGGCGTAATCGAGAGGCCGCGGAGAGCCTGCAGTTACATGGACATTTGCTGCGACGGCAACGTAACCCTGGAATGTAAATGTGACCATGGATGGGGGTGATGATTTCCAGAGCATTCTCACCAAAGCTATATCCTCTATTTTCAAAAACTGTTTTCTATATTTTCAATGAAATTATTTTCCAAGTATTTTCACTGGGTGTTGAAAACGGGTCTGCTAAGTACTTATAGATTTTCAGTCCTATGCCTGATCAACGTACGACCGAATTTCTGTAAGAACAAGGATGGACTGGTTAAAACATCAAGTTATAAAAGTATTTTTGTAAAACAATTTTGGCAGTATTACAAATTTAAAAAGTGTTTTAGAATGATCGTAGAATATTTTAACTGGTTTTAAAATATTTAATAAAATCTGCTTTCGTTCCTTTTCGTGGATGAAAAGATTCAAAAGGGGGAGGAATGTAATATCCCGGAGATTTAGGCAATGTTTATTTAATAATTATTTTAAAATGTGTAATATCGATTTAATAATCTAATTTAACATGATTTATCTTTAATTGTTTAATTTGATAAGTGTTACCTTTTTAAAATCTATAATGATAATAATTTAATTTGGGAATTTTATTCTTTCCAAAGTTAAAATATTTAAATAATAAAATTTATCTTTCTAAGCTTATTTAAAAGATATTTTATTTATTATGTATATATGTTTATACATTGTAAATAGAGAATTTGATTTTTAATTTGTATTGAATAAATTATGAATTGGTGAATTTGATTGAAATAGTATTGAAACTTTTCAAAGGATAATTTAAAGGTCTATCTTATATCTTCAAAGTAATTAAAGTAAAAATCAGTTTTGTTTAAAAATATAAAGGTTTAAATTGTATTTCATAATAAAAGTTTATTTTGTTTTATTTTAAAAAAATATTCAAATAAACATTAAGATGTGTAATTTTATAAAAGTAATTTATATGTAATCATTTAAGGCTAAAAATAGATAAACATTTATATAAACATGATAATATAAATTAGAAATTGATTTAGATAAATTTAAATACATTTGTAAATTGAGAAATTTCTTTTAATATTAAGATGAACATGTGTAAGACATTTGTACTTAAAGAAGACACTTGTAAATTAATATACATCATTATGTAACAAGTGGCATTGTTTTTAAATAGCATTTTATTTAAAAATTTATTAAGTAGAAAACTTAACAATTCATTTTGTTTAGCACATTATCTTAAAAAGAAATCGAAAATCAGATTGTAAGAAGAGAACGAAAAACCAGATTTTTTTTTAAAAAAAAAAAAAGAGTTTCAAAGCCAAGTTTAGAAATCAAAATCTATTCAAAAATCTGCAAAACAAAATCAGTTGCAAATCTAAATGCAAGAATCTGTAAAGGAAGGCCTGTAATCAACATATCAACAAGGATCTCTGGGTCTACAGCAAGCAATTTCAACTAACAAGACAACAAATTCAAGTTCAAAATCAGATCAAACTAGAAGCATTTCAAAATTTAAAAGAAGAGGATGCCAGGGAGCAGGGGATTCAACATGCTATATTTGTCAGGTGAGTAAATCTACCTCTTGAAAACCTAAATTCTACTTTATAATTGAATGCATGCAAGATAGGATTATAGAAATATCTCAATTATTACTTGCATGAGTGAAAGGATGTGATGCCTGGGTATTTAAGTGATAATTATGTGAGTAATCTGCCTAGTTTATTCTGTTCTTTTTGGAATGACTAAATTAAAAGCTTAATTGAATTATAGCTTGTTGCATGTGAAAGTTTCTGTGATAATTGATGCTAGCTTGAGAATATTTATGGGATTTTCTGTATAAATTTGAAGCGTGTGATTAAGGTATGTGTATGATCTGTTCTACCCTGTTCCTGATATAGAATTTAAAAATTTGAAACAAAATTTCAATTCTTTATCTGATCTTTGTCAACATGGACTACAAATAAATTTGTTAAAGTTTTTTTTACTTGAACTAAGATTTAAAAAAAAAAGATTCGAGTTAGTAGCTTCACGTATAGATTCTCAGTTCAATAAATTATGTGAGTAAATCTTCTTAAAATAATAGAAAGGAAAGAAAAGCATTTACGCTGTTGTGAATTACTGGGTGTAACATAATTCAGAAATCATTTGGTTCTTTTTCTGATTTATGGTATAATGTACTGTTTAAGCAAGATTTATTTAAGATTTCGAGATATAAAGATTTTTTTTAAACATTGAAAACAAGAATTAAGAAGAAAATAAACCAGAAATATTCAACTTACAGCCAAACACGAGATTTATCAGGAAATTGATTTCAACAATTAATTGTTTCAAGTATATTGCTAGAATCTACGTCAAGAATTAGGAATTTTAGTATGGTAATCTGGATTTTTAGTACTGTTAATTGTTAGAAATCAGTGGTTGAATAGAAAACAAATTTCGACGGTTATTTGATAATCAACGAACTGTTGATGGTCGAAGTTTTTGTCGAAGATATTACGCCCATCAGGGAGGCCGGGAAAATTATCTGGTGGGGTTTCAGATCATCGTGGCAGCGTGGGTTGGATGAGGAGGTGTCTAAACCTAGTTTTTTCAAGGCTTGAAATAAATTGTCGCTGTAGACGCATTGATGTGTCGAGCTACAAGAAGATTGGAGTATTGGTAGCATGGAGGATAACGTTGACGCCGGTGAAGTTTGGTAACATATGGAGGTCGGCACTGCCTGGACGAGGCGATCTATGGTCGGGGTAAGTTCGCTTGGAAGCTCGAATGAGTTGAATTTCGTTCTCGTGAATAATTACTGATTTTGGCAGCAGAGATCGCAAGAGGGTGGGATCATTGACTTGTGGGTGATCGTTTCAGGCGACGAAGGTTCGTCGGCGGTGAGTGCAAGTGCACGGTGGGAGGTGTGCATGTTTTAATGTCTGGAAGGTTTGGTTTTCGGGGTTATGCTCGGGTTGATGTTGGGTTTACTCGAGTCTCTCTTCTAGTTTCTCGCGTGAACGTGTAGTACTAGGTCCCCGAACTTATTTCTGATAATTTGTTAAAGAAAGACTTGGGGTTTCAAAGATCAGGGTGAGGAGCATTGTTGGTTTCAGGTGTAAAAACCTGTAAAGAATTTAAACTGTAGGCAAGATTTTATACGGTTTAAATCAGTTTAAAGTATGAATTCAAAATTTAATTTGAATCCTAGTTGAAATAGATAAGTTTTATAAAATATAAAATGATTAAACAACGGTAAATTGTTAAAGTACATTTTTAAAATGGTATACTCGAACTTGTCCCGAGTAAATTTGAGTTTAGCTCGAAGTAGGGTGGGATTTTACTCGAAGAGATTTAAGGGTAGCTCGGGTAAACCGCTTGGTTACCGATTTCAAGTAATTAAGTGTAATTAAACTTAATTTAATCAAGTGGTTAAGATTTACTAATTAAGTAATTAGTGTGTAATTAATTAGGTAATTAAAGGTTACTTAACTAATAATTAAGAAGTGCTTAACTTGGCATTAAGTTCTATTAATTAATAATTAAGGTTTTATTAATTAATAATTAAAGAATAATTAATCTGTAATTAAGGATTAATTAAGAAGTTATTAAGTGGAAATTAATTGATTAATCAATAGTGATTAAGGATTTATCAAATGGTAATTAAAGATCGATTATCTGTTAATTAAGGATGGTTAACTGTTAATTAAGGATTTTTAATTGATAAATAAAGGATAATTAATCTGGGTTTAGGGATTGATAAATTGATTGATTGGAGTTAATCAAGGATGTGATTAATTAATAAGCAAGATTTAGTGATTAATTTTTAAGGATTTAATTTGATTTATGTAATTAAATTAAATGTGATATGAATTGATAATACTTGCTTATGGATGATTGGTTGTTGAATGTCTGAATTTGATAATAAATATTGAATTGATATCTATTGAAGATTAATCAAGATTGATTAATGAATGTAATTAAGCTAAAGATTAATCATTATATGATATTTAAGATTAATTTACTAATGAAAGTGATCAATCTTGCTTATTAATGATTGAATTATGATGAGTACTTTAAATTGGTGGATATCTCTATTTTGAATTGATTTGTAATATGACATGTTGGATGGGCGATGATAATGTTTTTGTCATTCAATTAGGAATTGATGTACAAAATGTATCAGATAATTAAAGTTGAGTTTATTTAATTGGATAACTTGGTTTTAAATGACATTTGATTCGAAGAGATCGGAGTCGGGTATCGTAAATACCCGGAAACCACTTCGATTCCTTATAGATTAATATGTGGAATCAATATGCTGATGTAGAACAATTTAAGTAAGTTGGGTTATTTAATCTAAGTATGGAACTAAGAAATTGACGTGTGGAATAAGTATTATCTATAACAGCTTGTGAAATTGTAAATTGATATAAGTTATCCCGGGTTTATATAAGTTATATGCTCTTGTATTCCTTGTTAGATGGGTTCACTCACATTGGTTTCCAGCCTGACCTGGGTGTTACTTTGATGTAATGCTCGAGTTAGACCGAGTATTACAGATTTTCAGATAAGGACGTTCTGGAGCTCAGGAGGCGAGCTGGATAGCAGGGACGTATGGAGAGTTTCCACTATGATATTATATATATCTGAGACATGTTAAATTGTATCTGTCCAATATTGTGTAAATTGTTGTAACTCTGTTATATCGATGAAAATTGATAGATACAGTTTCTCTTTGTATAACTGTTATTATTATGTGATATTATATTTTGATCCGTTGCGAATGTGAGGTTTCTATGTCTTGTTCTTATTTCTTCTTCTTTCTCTTTCTTCTTCTTTCTATCTATCTGGAATTTTCGGTTTCGAAAATTTCGGGTCGTTACATCCTTAACCATATACAGTAATTAACCTTTAATTACTATCATTAATTATAATAATTAATAATCCTTCATTTACTTCAAGTAATTAATTGACTATAATTAATTACATTAAACCTCAATTAATTACAATTAATTAATCATACTTAAATTAATTACTTTTATTAATCAACCTTGATTAATTCATTAATTATATTAACTAATGATCCTTATTAATTAATAATCCTTGTAAATTAATTAAATAATTAACTTGTAATTAATCATCTCATTTATCATAAATAGTAATTAATAACTTGTAATTACTTATCTTAATTAATTAACTTCTTAATTAATTATATACCCTGGATTAATTATTCTAATTAATTAATCTTTGATTACTTCATTAAGTAATTATTAATCAATTAAATTAATAAATAATGCTTAATTAATTACTTTATTAATTAATTACATTTTAATTAATTACCCTTAGTAATTAACCTTAAATTAATCACATTCATTAATTAACTAATCACATTAATTAATTAACTAAATTAAGTAAGTAATTAACCCTTAATTACTTACATAAGTAATTATCTTCTAATTACTTCCATTAGATGATTATTCTCTTAATTAATTACTTAACAAGTAATTAATTTCATTATTAAATAATCCTTTATTCGTTAATTAATTAATTACGCCATAATTAATTAACTTCAAAACAATTATATTAATCAATTCCTTAATTAATAACATCAAGTGATTATCCATTAATCACTTCCATTTAATTACTCCCATAAGTAATTCCATTAATTACTTCCATAAGTAATTTCCTCTTTCCTTAATTACATTCAATAATTAACCACTAATTACTTCATTAAGTAATTACATTTAATTAATTCATAACTAAGTGATTATTTAAAATTAAATAAACAATTAACTAATAATTCAAAATTAATTAAATAATTAATTATTTTACTTCTTATATTTAAAGAAAATCCTTAAGTAAATTAAGAAAAGCATTTATCTTAATTAAACTTTTACTTATTAACAAATCCTAATAATTAAGTATTCTTAAGTTCATATCAAAATAATTTAACATTATTTATCTTCATAAATAAATTGTTTGAAATTTATCAAATTTTAATAACTTAATAACAGATTATTCTATTTGGTTTTCAAAATCATAACAATAAACTTATATTGGAGATAAGGAATTTAAAAATCAAATTTGAAATTTAAAACACTTTAATTATCAAATTTAAACTTATTTATTTTCAATATAAATTGATACTTAGTTTTAAAAACATTACTTTAAAAATTTAACTTAAAACTTTGATTTAATTCTTTAAATTCAAAACATTCTTTTAAATTGAAATTCAAAATTTAATTAGATAACTACTTTCAAAAAGCAATCATCTTAAAACAATTTAAATTTGAAATTGAATTCAATTATCCCATTTTAAAAGTTTGATTTACATTTATTTTAAAACAATAAGTTTTTAACTTTGTATTTTGTTTCCTTTATAAACTTGTTTTATAAATTAATGCTTGATTTCATTTATTCAAACTCAAGTTTCATTTGCAACATGCCTTTAATTTTTATAGTACTTAACATTATATAGTAACCAAAAAACAATGACCTAAAAAAAATCTCGAGTTCGAACCCTCCTGAACACGAGCCTCTCCCCGAGACACTTCAACTCCCCTTCGACTTCGAGTCATCACTGAGAAAAACGCGAGAGCCAACCCGAGTAAAACCTTTCTTCCCCAAACCAAATTACCCAATGCACACTAATGTGCACGGTGCACCTACCCCATCACCTCCGACCGCCGTAGGTCGTCGCGGCCGTCGTTGACGATCATACGAACCCATACGAGCACTAATACAAACACAGATTCAAGAATCCATCACCAAATCGAAATTCGACCTACGCATCGAAAAACTACAGCAGATCACCTACATAAAACCTCCCCATGGCCAACCACCACGACGTCGTCGAACTTCGCCGACCTCACCATCGAACACCACGACCACGAGCTTCATCTTCCCAAAATTCGAACAACTCCGGTCAGTCACCAACGTCACAAATATCATGACAGTCAAGCCGAAACAAAAACAAGGTAAAAACCCAAATTCGATCCAATTCGAAAAATTCTGCTATTCGAAAATTTCAACTATATTTTTCCCATTATCCTTGATACAAAAGCATGCTTCGCCCAAAATTTCAACTCAAATCTTGGAGTTTATCATCGGCAATTCACCCAAATGCCGAAACCCTTCATCTCCAAATCCCCAATTGACTATCACTTTAAAAATTATGAATTGCATATTAAAAATCATAATTTCTAACAACTAATCCATTTATATAATCCAAAACAAGAATTTAGGAAATCAATTTTTTGGCATGCAGTTGTGTTTCACTGTATTATCCTATTTAAACATTATTTGTAAACTTAAATTTAGAGAAATCATTCTTAAAATTACTATCAAACATTAATACACAACTTTCATTTAATCATCAAAATCAAATAATGGTGTCATGGGGAAGATTTGAATTAAATTGTAAGATCAAAGCTGTAAATGACAGAACATTTCTATACAGTCACCATATATCTTCTTTGTATTCAAACATGCAATCAACTTCCCTTAACATTTGTAACTAAACCACTGTATAATTCATCACACATCTAGATTGAATAACAGGTTCAAATCTGTTTTTAAAATGAAGATTTACTCACCTTTTTCTTTAGCAGAGCATGTTAAAAAAAATTTCCAGGATTGAAATCTTAAAAAGCTTTTGAGAAATCCTACTACATGTCTCCAATTTGTTGTTTTAAAGTGTTGAACTGATGTTGAAACCGCTGAGTTAATCATCATTCCATTTGAATTGCAACACATTTGAAGTTGCGGCTTTGATCGTTGAGAAGAACTTTGCTTTGCAGATTTAGTTTCAGATTTGATCTAGCATTTGGTTTTAGTTTTCAGGTTTTAAAATAAATTTTCTAGTTTGAGTTAAGAAAAGAAAACAAAGAAATAAAAATGTATGGAAAAAAACACTACTTTTCTTCTTAAAAACATTTATTTAAAAATTAAAATGAACATGTTACCACTTGTTGATTAAACTTACATTTGTCACTAGAATAACTTAAATTTTCAACACATCTTTTAGAGAGGTGTTAATATGTCACACATGTTGCTTAAGTATTTTTAATAAATTTTTATTTAATTTAACAGATAATATAAGCTTACTTATTAAATTCACTAAATTAATAAATATGTATGAATATATATAAATTAAATCTTTAAAGAATATATTATAAAACTAGTTATAATACAAATAAATCTTATACATATATTTTTAAAATCTAAACAACCCTGGACGCCTCTTCAACTTCCCTAGACTTTGGAATTGCCAGCTCCAATCTCGCATGGCTTTCTTCCAATGGTGCCTTATCCATGGCCGCATTAACACCAGAGACAGACTCATTCGTAATAACATCACGGTGGACCCATGCTGTGCCTTATGCTCTAACGCAACAGATAGTATACAACATCTATTCATAGAATGTGATTTTTCTTTTAGGGTTTGGGTTGCAACATCCGTTCACTTACTCAGCTATGTCCCAACAATCACTTCAATTTTCGAATATTGGCAGTATAACCCCCCTCCCCCAACAAGCACTTAGATCCCTTTGTGGCTATATTCAGTTGATGCATTTGGGCCGAGCGAAATGCACAGGTGTTCGGTAGGCCCAAATCTCACATAGATGGAACATGCAGGCATATTATTTACTATTTCTCATCTTTAACAGGCCACAGTTTCTCAGCTTCATTCAGGCTTAGTCTGCCATTCTCCAGATCTTCGTCAGCTGAATCAGCAGGCAGCTTTTCCGCAACTCCTACCTGTAGGCAACCTGCACACCACCGCTGAACATTCTGCAGTTCCTATCTACTATATATATACTGATATATGTATTAAGCTTTTATGTATCTATGCCTCTACTGTGTAGTTGACTGTCTATGTGACTGTTGTGCAGTCTCCTCCCATTTTGGCCAGCGATCAGGCTTGCAGATCGTACTATTTACATATTTTTATGCTATATAACCGGCTGTGTAGTGCCACGCTACACAACCGTCTTGCTCAAAAAAAATCTAAAACATTTAACTTTATTGTTTAAGAAATAATTTTAAAAATAAAGTTTATTAATAACTTTATATATACATTTATAACCATTTTAAATTAACCACTTTTGAAGAAAATAAAAATAAAACTTTATTTAAACCTTATTTAAACTATCATATTTAAAAATAAATAATTATCTTATATTTGAAAACAATTGAATTAATCTAAATTAACTTTTGAAAATATTAATTCTAAAACAAAGCTTTAAATTACAATTCATACATATATAAATTATCAATAGATTATATTAAATATCAAAACAATTCCAAATTATAACATATACTATATATATATTACAATTTGAAAATTCTATTTTTTTATTTAAAACAAAAGATCTTCTATTCACAATATATAAAATATATATATATATTATAAATAGAATAAAATTTTATTAGCTTTGAAAAAAATTCTTATCCATTTTAAATTGATAGAAAGATATTGATCAAAATTGCCAGATTAAAAATTTATTAACCTTTAAAAGAATAAATTTATCAATTTAAATTAAAATTATAAAGAAAAATTATCAAATCAATTTAATTATTAATACGGATTATTAAATTGATATTGCCAAAAATTTCGAGTCGTTACAGGAATATTTTCATTACTACTCGATTTGGATCCGATCCGATTATTAGTAGTCCATGATACAAAACACGAGTGTGCATGTGTTTATTGTTTGGGCATCATTTTGTTTGAGAACTTTGACTGTGTTGGTTCTTTTATTTGTGAACTCGATTTCATCAGTACCCAATTTGTCTGTAGGCTTTGTTTGTGTGACAACTCGAAATTTTCGTCTTTAAATTTTGAACATTTAATTCATTTTAAATGTTGAATGATAATTTTAGTTTGATTTGAAATAAGAAGATTTTGGTTAAATTAATGAAATTAGTTGAAATTTCAAATATGGTAATTCAATTGGATTTGAATAAGAATAATTTAATATTTGGAATTGGGATAATTGGTGAATCTAGATATAAATGGTTATGGAAATGGTTTCTAAGATTTATTTTAAGTCTAGTTTGATATGAATTTTACTATTGGACTTTTGAATGGAATAAAAAGTCGATAGGTTATATTTGGAATTTTATATTAATTTAATAATGGAAATTAATATATAATAACAATGCAAATAATCATATTTTGATTTGAAATGAATCAGAATGATTTCTAATGTGATTATAAATTCTATATGAATTATAATTCAGTTAGTAAAATTTTAAAAGTGAATTTTAAGTGATTTCGATGATTTTAAAAATTGCTTGAATAAATCGATGAGTTAAAATAGCTTTTGGGGGCACAGTCTCAGAATTCGACGAAACTTATTCCATAGGATCCGTAATAGTTAGTTATTACTGGATTTCAAATTTCGTAATGTTTGAAGTTACCGTTTGCCCGTACGGGTGAGAAACACGTTGAAATTTAAATCCATAATTTAATATTTTAAATCGATTGAAAAAGCTATCTTCCACGTACAATCAAATTGGGCTCCAAAAACCGTTCCATTGTATTCGGAATGCGGGTAAAACATTATGATCGCCTGGCGGCATGTCTGATTCGGAGTTCGTTTGAAAATGTTATTTAAATGTGAATTTAAAATTGAAATAATAATTATAAGCGTATATATGCTATAATGACCCGTATTTTTACTTGTCGACAAATCGTATTATAATTGCCACTAGGTTGTTAGTATTGTTTGAGTCATCCATAGATGAGTCGTGTGGAAGCTTAGGTAGTGGAACGACTTAGTGGAGTGAGCGACTTAAGAGTTGCCGACTTAAGGGTTAACGGGTTAGAGCGAGTTAACAGCTTAGGGGTTAAGCGACTTACTAGACAGCGACTTAAGGTAATCGGCCGAGTTAAGGAGGTAGCTGACTTAGTAGTTGGCCGGCTTAAGAGATTGACCGACTTAGGGAAGCGAACGACCTATAGGTATTGGCCGACTTAAGGTATGGACCGACCTATAGGGGTGAGCGACCTATAGTAACTGACCGACCTAGTGGTTAACCTGTGTTGGAGTTAGGTCGTTGAACGACTTATGGTAGGTCGTTAGGTCGGCAAGGGTTAGGCCGTGCATGCTATAGGTCGCTTATAGGTCTGTGAGTGGTTGGTCCTAAGTCGTTAGGAAGTTAGGTCGGCTACATTTGTAAGTCGTTGGGTCGGCTATGTAGTTAAGTCGTGTGCGTGTTAGGTCGTTAAGCCGTTGTGTCGTTAGGTCGGCTTGAAGAGGTAAGTCGTTGGGATCTTAGGTCGGTATGCCGTGGATGCGCATGTATTTTAGGTCGTAGGTCGGGGCAGTTGATTCGTTAGGTCGTAGGTCGGCTAGTGTTGGGTCGGCGACGACTTAAGGTGGGCGGCCGACTCATGGGATTTCTGCCTATAAAGACAAGGCTTTGGTTCACATTTTGGCACCGGATTTTGGAGCGACGAAGTGCTGCTATTTTGAGAGCTCGACTACAACACTTCTTCACTTCTTTTCTCCACTCTAATCTAGTGCTTCCTTCCATCCAAGATTGAAGATCAAATCGAAGATCCAAGAGCCAAAGTTGAAGATCTCCATCCATCAAAGAGAGATTTCATCATTTGAAGGGAAACCTTGTCGGATTAAGCTAGATCCTTTGCTGTCCAGATCTGGAGTTTGTTGTTTTTGAAGTGTTTAGGTGATTCGGTGAGTGGTGGTTATCTCTCACACGGACCCAAAGGAGTATATTGGATCGGTGGTTTGCTTATGTGTTAAAAATAGTGATTTCATGCATTTTCCTTAAGTCTGCATGTAGATCCATTGTTCATAAAGCTTTGATATCCATTTTACTATATGTTAACCTATGCTAGTTCATTCATCAAGATATTACTTAGAATTCATGACTTAATAGATTTGGACCCTTTAATTACGAGATTGCCATTATTGTTATAACTATTTATTTAGATCTTATTTGAATGATTGATTACTTGGATGAATGATTGATTTGATTGATTAGTTGATTAGTGATTGAATTTGGACAAGTTGGTCGAAGATGATTCAAATGCTAAGTGGAAAGGCTCTTGAATAAAGAAAGCTGCTCGTGGCATATGAAGCGGATGATAAAGCTCATATGGATAGATTTGATCATGATGTTGAGATGGGACTTTGCTATGATGTGATGAGGCAAAGCATGATGTTGAGATGGGACTTTGCTATGATGCGATGAAGCAAAGTATGATATGAGATAGCCTTGGTTTAATCCAGACGGGATCATCCCAAGCATGTTGATAACTCAGTGATATGGTCTGAGTTTGTTGATAATGGTTGGCTCGAGAGGCGCTTGAGCTAGTATGTGAATAGTCGTCGGGGAGGATGACTAGAAGGCTGAGATCTCATCGTTATTGAAGGTTCTAGCATGCTCAAAGCAAGAGTACGTTGGGACGGGTCACGATGACGTCCCAGGCACGGGTCACGATGACGTGTTAGTACTCTGGGCAGATTCGATAGTCCTAGGCACGGGCTGCGACGATGTGCGGAGTTATGTCTAGAACTGGGGTTACCATTAGCCCTTGACGGACGGATGAAATAATGAGCCGGTCATTCAATTAACGGTGATATTGAAGCAATGATAACAGTGATAGCCAGAATCATGGATGTTTGGATGTTTTGGTTGTATCATCGCTTGGGCCAAGAGCGATGATTTCAGGGTGCTTACCTGATCTTGGTTTAGGCCTTGGGGGTCTGTATGTGGAAAACACCGACCTTGACTCGAGTGATAATTACCTTACTTTAATTGTCTGCTTTGCTATGTTTGATTTCTGCTTAGTGTGTCTGGGGGCTATCACTGTAGAAAGAGGTGGAGTGGGATGGTTGAGTTCCTATTCCTTTTTACCCTTTATGCTCTTTTGGTATGTTTGATAGTTGATTTACTGCTCACTAAGACTTTTGTCTGACTCAAGGTTTTATGTTTAACTCTTATTACCTTGGGCTGTTCATCCATGTTGGGATAGGCAGACTAGGTAGCATGTGACATGTGCTGTTCTTAGTGACCAACGCTGTTGATGACGAAGACGAGCTGGAGGCTTTTGCATATTGTTTTCTTACTATATGTATTGGATGTTCCGCTGTTTGTATGATTCTCTGAGTGTTATGTAGTGAGGCTTGATGTATTGACTTTTCAGATTGTTGTACCAAACTATTATGAGTTTATTTGATGAGATTCTGTTCTATAGAGCTTCACTATGTATACTTTCTATTGTATTTTATCCATGCGCTGTGAGTAATACGATAGACTATTCTGTGTTTACTTTACCCTGATGATTGTCCATGGCGGCCTGGCACACTTTTCAGCGCATAATTTCCTTGTTGGGTGCGGGAGTCATGGGCGGTCGTCACATTTGGTATCAGAGCTTTGGTTAATTGATTTTAGCCAACGCTCGCTGACGTAACTACGTATGAGAGACGCAATTGTATTTTGATGAATGATTACTATATATAATATAGTAGTTTAGAAGGATTAGAACTTCTTATGTAGTTGTTTCTCAAGGTGTTCTAATCATTCTTTTATAGATATTAAGAATGAATCGAAGAGGGAGACAAGCTGCTAGGGAAAGCCGTGCTGCTGAAGAAACTGCTGATTATGATGCTATGTTTGAGGCCATGATGACTTCTATCATGAGAAGGATGCCATCTCCGGGGCCATCAGTAGATGTTGGAGTTCAGGTTCAAACTCCAAAACCAGTGGATTTTGCTAAGTTGTGTAAAGACTATACTGCTCTTGGAGGAAAGGTTTTCTTGGGAACAAAATCAACCATAGAAGTCCAGAGATGGATAGATGTTTGTAGAAGGATCTTTGGTGATTTGGGAATTGACGATGCAACCAAAAGGAAGCTTGCATCAAGATAGCTTCAAGGAACAGCTTCTGATTGGTGGAATTCTATCACCATTGATACCCCAAAGGAAGAGATTACTTGGGAGCAATTCCAAGCTAGATTTGAAGCTAAGTTCATTTCTACAGTTCAGAAATCTATTCTGTTTAAGAAGTTTGTGGAGCTCAAGTAAGGTGGAAGACCAGTTCTTGAGTATGTTTCTGAGTTTGAAGCTTTGTCTAAGTATGCTCGGTCATATATTGAATCTCCCTATCAGAAGAATGATAAGTTTGTGACAGGCTTGGACAGTTATCTAGGGAGGCAGTTGGTGGATCATCTGGATGACCCATTTGAGAAGCTTGTGGAGAAAGCTCTTAGGCATGAGAATTTGTTTCTTAAAGAAGGATCTGTTGTTGCTGTGACCAAGGAGAAAAGTGGAAACAAGAAGAGGAAGCAGCAACAACAGAAGGGTAAGGATGGCCAAAAGAAGCCGAAGGGTGAAGTGACCTGCTACAACTGTCAGCAGAAGGGTCATCTCTCCAGAGATTGTAAGAAACCGAGAGTGCCGACAAAGTGCCACAACTGTGACAAACCGGGGCATTTCAAGAAGAATTGTCCGGAACCGAGGATGGACAAGCAGATTGTGCAAGCTTATGCTTTGGGGGCTGTGCCATTGTCTTCGAAAGCTCCTATGGCGAAAGAGAAAGGAAAGAGTGTTGTGGTTCAAGGTATTCTTTCCATTTGTGGTGTTCCAGTTAGGGTGTTGTTTGATACTGGAGCGTCGCATTCCTTTGTTTGTAGTGAACTTGTAGGTCGGTTGGGTTTGGAACCAGATATTGTTGATAGACCATTGGTTGTGACTAATCCAGTTGGGGGTTCATCTTGTTTGTGTATGATATGCCGTGTTCTGGTTGTCTCGAGCCATGATTGCTCTTTTGTTTGTGATTGTTTTGTTCTGAACTTTGCGGGGTTCGGAATTATTTTGGGTATGGAATGGCTTAGGAAGTATGCGGCCAAGGTTGATTGTGAAAGGCTGGAGGTGACAGTCGAGAATGTGGAAGGGCGAAAGGTTGTGATACGATGTAAGCATGAGGAAGGCGTCTTCATGAGCTTCATGTATTCGCTGGTTGTTCCACGGGATGGACTGTCATCGGTGCCTATTGTGAATGGATTTGAGGATGTCTTTGACGAGGTCAAAGGGTTACCGCCGCATAGAGAGATCGAGTTTCGTATCGATCTAGTTGAAGGAGCCAGACCTGTTGTGATGCCTCTTAGGCGGATGGCGCCTAGGGAACAGCAAGAGTTGAAGGTGCAAGTTGATGACCTTTTATAGAAAGGATTCATTCGGCGTAGTGTGTCCGAATGGGTTGCACCAGTTGTGTTTGCAACCAAAGCGGATGGATCGTTGAGCTTGTGTGTGGATTATCGTGAGCTGAATAAAGTGACTAAGAAGAACAAGTATCCATTGCGGAGAATAGATGACTTGTTTGATCAGCTTCACGAAGCTAAGGTGTTTTCTCAGATGGATTTGGCAACGGGATTTCACCAGTTGAGAGTGGCAAAGGATAGTGTTCCAAAGACTGCTTTTAGGACACCATCTGGTTTCTATGAGTGGCTGGTAATGCCATTTGGATTGACTAATGCACCAGCATATTTTGTGGATCTTATGAATAGGGTGTTCAGAGATCAGTTGAACAAGTTTGTACTTGTGTTCGTGGATGATATTTTGATTTATTCCAGAACTAAAGAAGAGCACACGACGCACTTGGGTATCGTTTTGGAGATCTTGCGAAAACAACAGCTGAGGGCTAAGTTTTCGAAGTGTCACTTTTGGAAGAGCGAAGTGAGGTTCTTAGGCCATGTTATATCTGGAAATGGAATAGCGGTTGATCCCGCCAAGGTGGTAACGATCCAGGATTGGGTTAGACCTAAGAATGCATCTGATGTGAGAAGTTTTCTTGGACAAGCAGGATACTATCGTCGGTTTATCAAAGACTTTTCCAAGATAGCTGCACCGTTAACAGGATTGACGAAAAAGAATCAGGTATTTAGATGGGAAGCTAAGTGTGAGCAAGCTTTCGGAATCCTGAAAGGGCGACTGACAAGTGCTCTTGTTTTGACTATTCCAAGTGGAAATGATGAGATGGTGGTTTACACCGATGCATGTGGTACTGGACTTGGAGCAGTGCTGATGCAAAAGGATAAAGTTGTTGCATATGCAAGTCGACAACTGAAGCCGCATGAAAGGAATTATCCGACTCATGATTTGGAGTTAGCGGCGATTGTATTTGCTCTGAAGATGTGGAGACAGTATCGATTTGGAGTTCGATTTGAGTTGTTTACAGATCATAAATCGTTGAAGTATATCTTCTCCCAAAAAGATTTGAATCTTCGACAGCAACGATGGCTAGAGTTTTTAGCATCATATGATTTTGGTATAGCCTATACTCCGGGAAAGGGTAACGCAGTGGCAGATGCGTTAAGTCGAAGACATGCAGGATTGGGAGCCATGTTTTCAGAATGGAAGAATCTGGAGTATTTGGCTGGATTTGACTTCAGGCCTAGATGTGAATTGGGACCTGAGATGTTGGCAAACTTATCTATAAGACCTACTCTAGTGGAAAGAATTGGAGAGAGACAAAAGTGAGACGATAAGCTTGTCAAGATTATCCGTGATGTGGAATTTGGAGTGGGCCCAGAAAATGATAAAGGATTTGAAGTCGATCGAGAGGGTTGGCTTCGGAAGCAAGGACGACTAGTTGTTCCCGATATAGATGAATTGAGAGATGAAGTTCTTAAGGAAAGTCATCACTCGAAGTTGACAATTCATCCAGGTGAAAATAAGATGTATCGGGATATGAAGAGAACCTATTACTGGGAAGGTATGAAAAAGGATGTTGGAAATTTTATTTCCAAACGTATGAACTGCCAGTTCGTAAAAGCCGAGCAGAAGAAGCCAAGTGGATTGCTTCAGCCATTAGAAGTTCCTACATGGAAGTGGGAGCAAATATCGATGGATTTTATCGATGGGTTACCTAGAACCAAAGCAGGAAATGAAGGGATTTGGGTAATCATAGATCATTTGACTAAGAGTGAAAGATTTATTCTTGTTCAATCAACTAGGACTGCATCGAAATTGGCTGAGTTGTATGTTAAGTGGATAGTTCGATTCCATGGTATTCCGAAGAGTATAGTGAGCAATCGAGACCCATTGTTCACTAGTAGATTTTGGAAGAGCTTCCATGAACTTTTAGGGACCGAGTTGTGTTTGAGTACAGCTTATCATCCCAAAACAGATGGTCAGACCGAGAGAGTCAACCGAGTTTTGGAAGATCTCCTTAGAGCTTGTGTTTTAGATTTCGGAGGATCATGGGAAGATCATCTTCATTTGGTGGAATTTGCATATAATAACAGTTATCAGTCAAGTATTGGTATGGCACCATATGAGGCACTGTATGGAAGACCGTGTAACTCTCCGACATGTTGGTTGGAAACTGGAGAAAAGCTGATACTTGGGCCCGAAATGAGTCGACAGACTTCGGATTGCATAGAGACCATTCGGCGACGAATGAAGGCAGCCCAAGACCGTCAGAAAAGTTATGCCGATAAGCGTCGTAAGGATTTGGAATTCGACGTAGGAGATATGGTTTTTGTGAAGATTTCTCAACTGAAGAATGTTATTCGATTCGGGAAGAAAGGAAAGTTGACTCCAAGATTTTTTGGACCATTCCCGATCATCGAGCGAATTGGAAAGCTCGCCTATAAATTGGAGTTACCAGAAAAGATGTCGAGTGTGCACAATGTTTTTCATGTATCGTGTCTACGGAGGTATGTGCACGACCCAAGTACAGAGGTTTTTGCTGATAGCTGTGAAGATTTGAAGGTTGATCCAGTAGTTAAGAGACCTCATAAGCCGCTTCGTGTTGTAGAGACTGACACGAAACAGCTTAGGAGGAAGATAGTCACGTTGCTCAAGATACAATGGAGTGATGATGTTAACGACTGTACATGGGAAGAGGAAGAGAGGATGAAGGCAGCTCATCCTGAACTCTTCGAGGTATGGCCCTAAGGTGTCGTGGCATCTCATGAATTTGTAACTTGTTCTAGTCTTAGAATTCTGCATGCTAGGCTAGTAATTGGATGCATGGTTTGTTGATTGCTATGGATGGTAGGCATGCAGAATAGCCTTGATTGCTCTTGATTACTCGGAATTTCGGGGGCGAAATTCCTAAGGGGGAGAGAATGTAACGACCCATATTTTTACGTGTCGACAGATCGTATTATAATTTCCACTAGGTCGTTAGTATTGTTTGAGTCATCCAGAGATGAGTCGTGTGGAAGCTTAGGTAGTGGGACGACTCAGTGGAGTGAGCAACTTAAGAGTTGCCGACTTAAGGGTTAACGGGTTAGAGCGAGTTAACAGCTTAGGGGTTAAGCGACTTACTAGACAGTGATTTAAGGTAATCGGCCGAGTTAAGGAGGTAGCTGACTTAGTAGTTGGCCGGCTTAAGAGATTGACCGACTTAGGGAAGCGAACGACCTATAGGTATTGGCCGACTTAAGGTATGGACCGACCTATAGGGGTGAGCGACCTATAGGAACTGACCGACCTAGTGGTTAACCTGTGTTGGAGCTAGGTCGTTGAATGACTTATGGTAGGTCGTTAGGTCGGCAAGGGTTAGGTCGTGCATGCTATAGGTCGCATATAGGTCTGTGAGTGGTTGGTCCTAAGTCGTTAGGAAGTTAGGTCGGCTACATTTGTAAGCCGTTGGGTCGGCTATGTAGTTAAGTCGTGTGCGTGTTAGGTCGTTAAGCCGTTGTGTCGTTAGGTCGGCTTGAAGAGGTAAGTCGTTGGGATCTTAGGTCGGTAGGCCGTGGATGCGCATGTGTTTTAGGTCATAGGTCGGGGCAGTTGAGTCGTTAGGTCTAGGTCGGCTAGGGTTGGGTCGGCGACGACTAAAGGAGGGCGGCCGACTCATGGGATTTCTGCTTATAAATACACGGCTTTGGTTCACTTTTTGGCACCGGATTTTGGAGCGATGAAGTGCTGCTATTTTAAGAGCTTGACTACAACACTTCTTCACTTCTTTTCTCCACTCTGATCTAGTGCTTCCTTCCATCCAAGATTGAAGATCAAATCGAAGATCCAAGAGCCAAAGTTGAAGATCTTTATCCATCAAAGAGAGATTTCATCATTTGAAGGGAAACCTTGTCGGATCAAGCTAGATCCTTTGCTGTCCAGATCTGGAGTTTGTTGTTTTTGAAGTGTTTAGGTGATTCGGTGAGTGGTGGTTATCTCTCACACGGACCCAAAGGAGTATATTTGATCGGTGGTTTGCTTATGTGTTAAAAATAGTGATTTCATGCATTTTCCTTAAGTCTGCATGTAGATCCATTGTTCATAAAGCTTTGATATCCATTTTACTATATGTTAACCTATGCTAGTTCATTCATCAAGATATTACTTAGAATTCATGACTTATTAGATTTGGACCATTTAATTACGAGATTGCCATTATTGTTATAACTATTTATTTAGATCTTATTTGAATGATTGATTACTTGGATGAATGATTGATTTGATTGATTAGTTGATTAGTGATTGAATTTGGACAGGTTGGTTGAAGATGATTCAAAAGCTAAGTGGAAAGGCTCTTGAATAAGGAAAGCTGCTCATGGCATATGAAGCGGATGATAAAGCTCATATGGATAGATTTGATCATGATGTTGAGATGGGACTTTGATGTGATGTGATGAGGCAAAGCATGATGTTGAGATGGGACTTTGCTATGATGCGATGAAGCAAAGTATGATATGAGATAGCCTTGGTTTAATCCAGACGGGATCATCCCAAGCATGTTGATAACTCGGTGATATGGTCTGAGATGGTTGATAATGGTTGGCTCGAGAGGCGCTTGAGCTAGTATGTGAATAGTCATCGGGGAGGATGACTAGAAGGCTGAGATCTCATCGTTATTGAAGGTTCTAGCATGCTCAAAGCAAGAGTACGTTGGGACGGGTCAAGATGACGTCCCAGGCACGGGTCACGATGACGTGTTAGTACTCTGGGCAGATTCGATAGTCCTAGGCACGGGTTGCGACGATGTGCGGAGTTATGTCTAGAACCGGGGTTACCATTAGCCCTTGACGGACGGATGAAATAATGAGCCAGTCATTCAATTAACGGTGATATTGAAGCAATGATAACAGTGATAGCCAGAGTCGTGGATGTTTGGATGTTTTGGTTGTATCGTCGCTTGGGCCAAGAGCGATGTTTTCGGGGTGCTTATCTGATCTTGGTTTAGGCCTTGGGGGTCTGTACGTGGAAAACACCGACCTTGACTCGAGTGATAATTACCTTACTTTAATTTTCTGCTTTGCTATGTTTGTTTCTGCTTAGTGTGTCTGGGGGCTATCACTGTAGAAAGAGGTGGAGTGGGATAGTTGAGTTCCTATTCCTTTTTACCCTTTATGCTCTTTTGGTATGTTTGATAGTCGATTTACTGCTCACTAAGACTTTTGTCTGACTCAAGGTTTTATGTTTAACTCTTATTACCTTGGGTTGTTCATCCATGTTGGGATGGGCAGACTAGGTAGAAGGTGACAGGTGCTGTTCTTAGTGACCAACGCTGTTGATGACGAAGACGAGCTGGAGGCTTTTGCATATTGTTTTCTTGCTATATGTACTGGATGTTCCGCTGTTTGTATGATTCTCTGAGTGTTATGTAGTGAGGCTTGATGTATTGACTTTTCAGATTGTTGTACCAAACTATTATGAGTTTATTTGATGAGATTCTGTTCTATAGAGCTTCACTATGTATACTTTCTATTGTATTTTATCCATGCGTTGTGAGTAATACGATAGACTATTCTGTGTTTACCTTACCCTGATGATTGTCCATGGCGGCCTAGCACACTTTTCAGCGCATAATTTCCTTGTTGGGTGCAGGAGTCATGGGCGGTCGTCACATATGCGTATAAGGGCCGAAACCCTAGTTTCCTTTCTTCAGCCGTCGTTCACAATTTCTATGGCCGAAAACCACCGTGTTATCTTCTTCATTTCCTCTCGATCTAGGCTGTATTATCGAAAATTTTCAATGAGAGAAACGAATAGGACCTCGAGATCTAAACATCTAACGGCGGAACTTGCTTGATGTTGTCGTTTGAGGGTGTATTTTGGTGTCGTGCATCGTGTGTTCATGCGTCGTTTTCAAGGACCATGGAGTGCTAAGCTTAGAGATGATTGGTGTGAAGGTTGAGACGACGAAGGGCTTCTAGGTGGAGACATTTGATCGTAGTCTCGGTGAGCAACATGGGAGCGACGATTAGGGTTTTGAGGTGATGTTGGGTTCGGTTTTAGCCTGGGCGTTGCCTGTGGGAAAAAGAACTAGTATGCGGCCCTGATTTTGAGTTGATAATCTAACGGCTATGGTAATTCATTGAAAATAAATTAGAGTTTAGTTTAAAATTCAATTCGAAATCCTTGAAACTGAATATCTTAGGCATGCTTAATCAGATTCCGACGAAACAAGAAGCGCCGGAATCACAACGACGAGCAGTTCGCTGAAGTGCAGATCTGGAGTCGTTCTGAGAAAGTGCAAATATTGCACCAAATCGAACGTGCTTGATTTAATGTAAAATTTGAACGCTCAGCATTCTGAAATTCCAGATGAGTTAATCTCACTCACATCTGAATGCCACTTAATTTAAATAGTTAGTATTTGAATGATTGATTGATTAGTTGAATGTGAAAATTATTATCAGATAGGATCAATATTTATTTGCTGTGCTAACATCTGTATTTGCAGGGAAACAGGTTGGAGGGATCCAACTGGATTCCTCACAATGTAGAAATTATCTTCATAATCTGTGATGAATTTTATTGATATTCCGTGATAGTTTAATTTTGGAAATTAAGTTATGCTATGGTATGGTTGGAGAAATATAATATGGTATTTTAAATTGTAAATAAAATGAATTAGATTAAAAAGGGAAATGAAAAGGAATCATTAAGTGATGAATTTAATGGAATTAAATTGGGGAAATTGGTTTGGAATGTGTTAAATGTTTTTGAAACTGTGATTGGGAAGGAAATGAGGAATGAAGCTTTACAAACTGTATTTATAAATGAAGGGAATATTTATCAGAGGATAAATTTGGAAGTAGAAAATTTTCGGTGGAAATTTCTATAAGACGGTGCAAATTGTTTTAAAAGGTAATAGTGAGATTATTTTTAAAAGATGGAAAGGGTATTTTTCCAGGAAAAATAAGTACCTTTTCAAAGAAAAAATTTCGAAGTATAAATTAGAAGTTTAAAAATTTAGTTTTTAAAATGTTTTAGAAAATTATTATTTTTAATTATTTTTAAGAGAAAAGTAGATATTTATAAAAGTAATTATGGTATTTATTTATTATAATGGTAAATTTGGTATTATGTTTCCAAAGGGAATTTTAATATAAATATTTGATTTAATAACTGTTATCCCGCTTTTTGGCAAAGCCGTGATATCAAAAGACTGGTCAAAAAATAGAAGACAGTTCACCTCAGAGATTGATCGCACTCCCCTTCGCTATGGATAACGATGAATATTGTCCGAGCCCAGATTGGGCCAAAATTGACAAGACATGATGAGCAAAGTCATAGGAACCGGCATTTCAAGTTTCAAGTCAATCCGAGGTCGTATGCTCAAGTTATGATGGCTTCAAGATTGAAAGAGAGGAATGTTGCTTGGTTCGAACCCATCACCTCCACGTTGATTCGAGTTCGTCCAGTTCGAACCCACATAATTCGAAACCATCCCCTGACCTTCCTTCGAATCCATCAAGACGCATGTCGCCTCGAACCCATGAGTAGTGCGTTTGCTTCGAGTCCATCAAGCAAGCCTTCACTTCGAATCCATCTAAAGCACTCCCTACTTCGAATCCATCAGGGGCGTGCCTCCCTTCGAATCCAGCGGAGGTGAATACGCTTCGAATCGACGACTTCACCTAACCTCGTATCCATCAGCCAGTACATACTTCGAACCCATCAACTTCGACTCCATCGGCCTCGCATCCATCTGCTTCGAATCCATCCACACAGTACACCACGTCACTGCCTTCGCATACAAAAGCATGGATTCGAACCGTATGGATTCGAACCCATGGATTCGAACCGTATGGATTCGAACCTGTGGATTCGAACCATATGGATTCGAACCATATGGATTCGAACCATATGGATTCGAATGAATCAATAAAGGGAGTCGAAGCAAACAGGGTACACGAAGACGCAATATTAAATCGATCATATCTCTCAATCCCATGATCCAAATGCCATGAGATTTTCACAGTAGCTTGCATACATGTTGAAGAATGTCCACACCAAATTTCGACTCGATTGGATGCATTTTTGATCGATTCGAAGTTCACTTCGAATCGATCCCAAACTGGGCACGGACTCCGAGAACGCGGGCTTATGGGCCCCCCTCACGTGCCAGGCAACCTCCCTGAGTTTTAGGCGGGATTTTGGCCTTCCACACCTATAAATAGAGCCCCTGGTCATTCAGAAAAGGGGTCGGAGAATTTAGAGAAGAAGGATAAGCCTAAACGCTGCCAGAATCACTCCATACCACCTCCTCGGCTGCTAATTTCGAATTTAAGTCCATCTACTGTTGTAATTTGCTTAAAAACACTTGTAATCTTCAAGTATTAAGGAATAAAGTGATAAAGCTTCATAGTGGACGTAGGCGCATAGCCGAACCACTCTAAATCCTTGTCTTCTGTGCAATTTACTTTTCTGTGACTTGGAGTTTTTGTTAGATAGTACTTATTTCCACTTCCAGTTTTTTATTCATTACCTCTTCAAAAACTCACAAAGGGTGTTGCCCAATTTTGGTGCAAACATTTTGGTGCTTTCACTGAGAAGAAAAAAAACCAGCTCTTTCTCCTGCTCCGTGGATCTATCTTCAATACCGGATTGCATAAATCTAAGAGGGGGATCCAGACCTCAAATTCAGATTCCTTCCATTCTTTTCAGATTAGCTAAAAATCTAGGACAGGAATCCAACCTTCAGGATGGTTAGTACAAGAACCACTTCCAACATTGGTAATCAAGAAGGCCGTGATAGGCAAAATCCCGCACAGCTACAGTCAGTCAATCAGGATACCGCTGGGCAAACGGATCAGTCAGGTCCGGTTACAAGACAGGAGTTCCAAACGTTACTCCAGGAATTAACTCAAAGCCGACAACAGCTAACTGAGCAGTTACGTGTCAATGCTGAATTGACTAACCAACTAAACCGTCAGGGGCAAAGAAGATTCAAGAGGGACCACGCTTCGCATTCTTCCACGGAAAGCTCTGCCTCATCCGACTATGACGGCAGATCTACGCGCCCCAGGCTAGACGGAAGTCATGCGCATGCTTCTGGTCTCCGGCAAACGTTAACTGTTGGACAAATAAGGGTTGGCCCTCTGCCAGTTTTCATACGGGACTTTCCTCTCGAGGAGGCACTGTTCCACAGCACACTGCGGATAACCAAGCCACCGCAGTTGACACAGGAGTTGACACCCGAAATCACTCCAGTCCAAACTACCGCCAACAGGAACGTGTCCCCGAACCGAATGTACCAGAAGACATCGAGCCAAGGAGGCGAGATTCGGATCGTCGACGGCGCCCGATCCCACCTCGCACTGTAGAACCCGACCACACTTTGGCTCGACACCCTTCGAATATGGCAACGCCTGATCTCTCAGCTATGGTCCGCCAAATGGTTCGCGAAAGTCAAGGCTTAACAAATGACGATTGGGGGATCTCTCGAAGTCACACCCCGTTCACTAATAACATATTATATGCTGAGCCTCCCCGGCGATTCAGGATGCCAGCTTTGCCCATGTATGAAGGAAACTCCGACCCTAGCCAGCATATTCTGAAATACGAATGGTCAATGACTGCTGCCAGAGCTGATGATGCAGTAAAGTGCCGTAGCTTTCCTATTTCCTTAGGGGGAATTACGACAATGTGATTTACACGTTTACCACCACGGTCTATCTCCTCGTTTGACCAATTGGCTACCAAATTTATTGAACAATTCCGTATGCACATCGCCGGGCCTAAAGACGTAAATACTTTATCTAGTGTCACTCAAGCCCCCGGGGAGACACTCAGGCGATACCTGGAAAGATTCAACGCCGCCTGCACAGAAATCACTAACCCCAATGATAATTCAATCTTGATGGCTCTGACTAAGGGGATTGACCCTGACTCTGATTTTGGAAACCGGCTAACTGGAAAACCTCCCGCGTCGTTGAATCGTTTCTATTCCAAAGCCGCCCAATTTTTGAGGCGTGAGGATGCGAAACAATCTAGGAAGCAGGACGATGCGAGGCCTAGCAATGAAGGGGTTCAAAGCAATGTGGCGGTTAAACAGTCAGGGGAAGGCTTAGGAAGAGTGCAGCTGAATATTCAGAACAAGCAAACCCAGCCAAGGAACGGCGATAATAGGAGTAAGAAGCAGGATTAGAATCGTGGCCCGCAACGTAGGGCACAAATGTTTGAAAGCTATACACCGCTGAATACGACATTGGAAAACGTATATCTACAAACCTGTAATGCGATGCAGTATAAGAAGCCGACTCCGAAGCCATCATCGGAGAAACAGATTCAAACGGGGAAGTTTTGTAGATTTCACGAAAGCTATGGGCACAACGCCAATGACTGCAGGCATTTGCAAGACCTTATTGAAAAGCTGATCAGATAAAGGAAGTTGGACCAATTTGTGCGGGCACCGCAAGCCGGTGGTGTGGGCCCGTCAAACCAAAATCGTGCACATAACCAAGAAAGACAGGAGGCGCCCGCTCGTACAAGCGGAAGGTTGGTCATAAATACAGTCAGTGGTGGCCCTCATCTAGCAAATCGAAGTTGGAAGGAAATGGAATCATACGCCAATTCGATCAGGCACGTGAGTTTTGAAAGCTGCAGTACACTTGACGAAGGGGCTTCGGCTAAGCAACAGAGGACGATGGCGGATGATATCGTTTTTAGAAATCAAGATGCTGATAAAATCGAAGCCCCGACTATAGACCCACTAGTCATATCCGCCCAGGTTGGTCCTGCTTGGATGAAGAGGATCCTGGTAGACAGTGGAAGCTCAGTAAACATCTTATTTAAAAGGGCATATGATCAGATGAAGATGGAAGCTAAAGATCTAAGGCCTTGTCAATATTGGATCCACGGCTTCGATGGAAGTGCTAATATACCCACCGGGATGATAGAATTGCCAGTAGAACTGGGAAACGGAGAACGCCGCAGAGTCCGAATGTTACAATTTGTTGTCCTGGATATCCATTCACCCTATAATGCCATTTTGGGCCGACCAGCCCTTGCCGAATTTAGGGCAGCAATTGCCCCGTGGTGTTTGACTCTAAAGTTCCCTACTGACCACGGGGTTGGGGTCATTCAAGGGGACCAGGCTGCCGGGAGAGCCTGTTATGTTGCTGAACTACGAGAAGCACAAAGGAGGGAGAAAGGAAAGGGGTAGAGGAATCTCTCTGCGTCCGCTTTGCCGACGATTGACAATTAGCGCCTGGGCCTCTGCCTGGGCACCACGACCAATTCCAGAAGGATCTTGACCCTCGAGACACTGAAGATAATGATGAATCCAAAGAAAGTCAAGCTTCCCCAGCCGAGCTGACGATCGATGTTCCAATTGATGACAGTAATGATTCGAAAATATTAAAAATTGGGTCTCAGCTAAACCTGCAAGCACAACAGGAATTGCTCGAATTTCTCCAAGCGAATCTAGACGTATTCGCCTGGACGCACTCCGATATGTGTGGAATCTCGTCGGACATCGCGAGCCACACTTTAAATATTGACCCGCGGTACATCCCGGTCAAGCAAAAGAGACGCGGTATGGATCCAGAGAGATCTGCCGCCCTCAAAGAAGAAGTCGATAAGTTGAAGACGAATGGGTTTATTCGAGATGCTTTGTACGTGGAGTGGGTATCCAATCCTGTACTTGTCCGCAAACCAAATGGAAAATGGAGAACGTGCATCGACTACTCTGACTTAAATAAGGCTTGTCCGAAAGACAGTTTTCCACTTCCTCGAATTGATCAACTTGTGGATTCGATGGCCGGACATGAATTATTATCTTTCATGGACGCTTACTCTGGGTACAATCAGATACCCATGCATGTGCCCGATAAAGAACATACAAGCTTCGTAACTGACCTGGGACTATACTGCTACAAGGTCATGCCTTTCGGTTTAAAAAATGCCGGAGCAACTTACCAACGCTTAGTCAACCGAATGTTTGCCGACCAGATCGGGAAAACCATGGAGGTCTATGTGGATGACATGTTGGTAAAATCACGACACTCCACTGATCATGTGAAAGACTTAGAGTCAATGTTCAATGTCCTCCGGAGATATGGGATGAAGCTTAATCCGCTAAAATGTCATTTCGGGGTCGCTTTCGGAAAGTTCCTTGGGTTTATCGTCAACGCCCGGGGAATAGAGGCCAACCCCGAGAAGATCTGGGCGATCAGGAATCTTCAAACCCCAAGGACCATAAAACAGGTTCAGAGTCTCAATGGGAAGGTTGCAGCGCTGAGCAGGTTCATCTCGAAATCAACAGATACATGCATACCCTTCTTCGATCTGATCCGAAAGGGGAAAAGAAACTTCGAATGGACTAGGGAATGTGAGGGCGCGTTTCAATCGCTAGTTCAGCATCTTTCCACACCACCGATTCTTTCAAAACCCGTTGAACCCGAAAAATTATACCTTTATCTGGCTGTATCTGAAAACGCTATTAGCGCTGCATTAGTTCGAGAGGAAGACCGAACACAGAAACCAGTCTATTATGTCAGTAAACGATTAACCGGGGCCGAGAGAAATTATCCAAGGCTAGAAAAATTGGCATACTGCCTAGTCATCGCCTCGAGGAAGCTCCGTCCATATTTTCAGGCTCACCCTATCATTGTGTACACCGACCAACCGTTACGACAGGTCCTCGCATGACCTGAGACGTATGGAAGGTTACTAAAGTGGAACATTGAACTGAGTCAATTCGACATCACATATGTTCCGAGGAGAGCCATACGCGGTCAAGTCCTAGCAGATTTCATTGCCGAATTCACTGTTCCTGAAGACTTACCTGAAACTAGTAACTCCCCCGAATATGTATGGAAGCTATACACTGATGGAGCATCCAACGATCGGTGCTCGGGTGCAGGGATAGTGCTTGAGACTCCCGAAGGCCGATCCATCTGCTACGCCTTAAAGTTTGATTTCCGGGCAACCAACAACGAAGCTGAATACGAAGCCTTGCTCACCGGGTTGAAGTTGGCCCGTGACCTGAGAATTATCGCTGTGGAGATTTACTGCGATTCCCAGTTGGTGGTATGCCAAGTTCGGGGTGAATATCTGGCCAAGGATCGAAGACTAGCAGCTTATCTAGCCCGGGTCCGAGAAATAATGGGTCAGTTTGATTATTATACCATTTTCTACATACCACGAGAGCGCAATCAGAAAGCCGATTCGTTGGCAAAGTTGGCAAGCACAGGCGAAACTCAACACTTGGGACTCGTTCCCGTCGAGACTTTATCCTCTCCAAGCATTGATCGAACAGAGAATGAACTCATATTTGAAGCTACCTCCGAGAGGGAATCACGGATGACCCCCTACCGAGACTACATTGAGTATTGCACACTGCCGGAACGGCGAAGTGAAAGAAGGCAGATTCTTCGAAAGGTTTCACGATTTGTCATTCAAAACGGAGTTATGTTTCGAAGGGGATACTCTGTTCCTCTTCTCTGGTGTATCGCACATGACGAAATCAAGCGAGTGTTGCGTGAGGTGCACGAAGGAGAATGCGGCGATCACACTGGGGGGCAAGCACGTGCCAAGAAAATACTTCGATACGGATATTATTGGCCTACCGTTAACCGCGATGCTATGGATTATGCCAAAAGATGTGATAAATGCCAGAGACACGCTCGGATCCCTAGAGCCCCGCCTTCTGAAATAACCCAAATGGTCAGTCCGTGGCCATTTGCAATGTGGGGGATGGATATAATCGGTGCGTTGCCTTTAGCTAAGGGGGTGCAAAGTACGCCATAGTTGCGGTTGATTACTTCACCAAATGGGCTGAGGCTGAGCCTCTTGCAACAATTAAAACAAAGAAGGTAATCAACTTCGTGGTACGCAACATCATCCGCCGGTTTGGTCTCCCGCATACTATTATCACCGACAATGGAGCCCAATTCGACAGTGCTGAATTTAGGGACTTCTGTCAGCGATTTCACATCCATAAGAGATTCTCAGCAGTAGCGCACCCACAAGCGAATGGTCAGGTCAAGGCCGTCAATAAGGTTATCAAGTATATATTGAAGAAAAGACTGGAGAAAGCCGGGGGCAAGTGGGTTGATGAACTACCAATGGCTCTGTGGGCGTACAGAACGACTCACAAAACTACGACCGGACACACTCCTTTTTCTCTATCCTATGGCTCTGAAGCAGTTATTCCAGTCGAAATGGAAGTTCACTCTCACCGTGTGACATACTACAACCCGAAAACGAACGCTATATTACTTGCTGAATCCCTAGATCTGCTTGATGAGAAGCGTGAAGAAGCCGATGTGAGGGCAGCTGCATATCGAGGACGAGTCGCTCGAATATACAACGCCAAGGTCCGCCCACGAACTTTTGAACCCGGCGACCTGGTACTCAAGAGGGTTTACCCGGTCCCTTCGCACATAAACCCAAATTGGGAAGGGCCGTATATGATTTCACAAAAGCTCAGAGATGGCACATTCAAGTTATCAACCGTTGATGGTCTCACTTTACCAAGAGCCTGGAATAGCGGAAGCCTCCGTCGCTACTACATCTCACAGGCTTTATTTATCTATCTTTCACCAATTTCTTCCTTAGCATTTTGTTTTTGCATTTTGAAATTTGAACTTGTAATAAGGCAGCTGATTTTGCCATGTTTCTTTCGTTTCAGCAATAAAATGCCATCTCTTCGAGCCAAAAGTTGTGATTCACTGAAAATAACACATAATATCACATTGCACGAAGAGCTAAATTCCATCGCACGGTGGGACTTATTCAAATAGGGAGTAACTGTGATACGACCAGTCGCTCGCTAAATGAAACCCGAGCTCGGGGACAAAACACAATACCATCATTCACAGGGATTGATACACGACAATCCTTTTTCTAACTCCAACTTCCCACAGCGTAAATTGGAGTATAAACATTCCATAATTCGTTCCCGGAGTGAGAACGGACTCCAACTTCCCAGAGTGCGAATTGGAGTATAAACATCAAATCCGTCGTTCCCAGAGTGTGAACGAATTCCTAAAAAGCCCAAATAGGTGTGACTGACCACCTATCGGCTAACTCCAACTTCTCACAGCGTAAATTGGAGTATAAACATCAAATCCGTCGTTCCCAGAGTGCGAACGAATTCCTAATAAAGCCCAAATAGGTGTGACTGACCACCTATCGGCTAACTCCAACTTCCCACAGCGTAAATTGGAGTATAAACATTCCATAATTCGTTCCCGGAATGCGAACGGACTCCAACTTCCCAGAGTGCGAATTGGAGTGTAAACATCTAGTCCAGATTCCCGAAGCACGAATCAAAACACGAACAACAATTCGAAGTCCCCGAAATACGGGCCGAGATGTCAACATCAACTCCCAATTCCCATAGCGTGAAGTGGAGTATGAACATCAATTCCAAGTTCCCAGAGCGCGAACCGTGTTCCAAACATCGATAACTCTCAGATTCTTGGAATGCAGGACAGATTATCGATCTCAAATTGTCATAATTCCCCAGAAGGGGGGCATATGCCCAAGACTTGCAATAAATGCAATCAGCCGCCAGAATATGAATATTATTCCCTGCAACTAAGGGGCAAAAAGCTGAGTGTTAATCACTGGCCTAAGTGATAATGTAATCAGAGTCCAACTAATTCATTAAATCACGACACGAAGCTATATTTAAAATATTAAGCGGATAGAAGACAAATGCTGCAAGGCATTTAGGTAAAAGAAAAGAATAATTTCCCATTTCATCAGCCAACAAAAACAGGTTTGATTACAGGGCAAGTAAAGATGTTTCGATTAAGTAGAGGTCGGATCCACACATATACACGGCCCAAAAAGAACAAGTGAAAAGATAAAAGAATTGTTATCCGTAATCACATGACGAAGCGAAGGGCTCACTCTTTCTTCCTCCGGTGCTTCTTCCTTGGAGTCGAGCCGCTAGACCCACTGCCTGGCTTCCTGCGAGACTTTTTGCCTTTCTTGGGAACATCCTCCGGGTCTGGCATAATATCGACGTCTTCCTCAGAACTAGAAGGGATAGAGATCCTTCTGTGGGGGTGAGCTGAGGGCATGGGAGCGGTAACATGTACTTGTTCAGCAACACTCAAGACGGTTGCCGTGCCACCAGGAGAAATCATCATTAGAGAAGATAAGCTTGAGGGAGCAGCGTCACAACCGGGACCAACTGTCACTGTCATAGCCATCTCGGCACTTATCTCGGCTAAAGTCTCTTCCTCTCGAGACAATTGGGCCGCGCTAGATACGCTAGTGGTCATCACAATCGAGCTAGAAACTGGTGCAGCTCCACTCGTCGCAAAAGGAAGATCGGGAATGGGGTCAAGAGGGTGACGAAATAGCTCTTCAAACATTTGAACATCGAATGACATTGAGCCTCCCTCTCCCATATCACCAACCATGGCGGCAGTTGAAATCACCTCGGTGACAATAACTCCACGCGTAGGATATAAAGCTGAAGAAACAGGGAGCACGGGTGCGACACTCTTGGTCACTAAACAACAAAAATTAGAGCTATCAGACCAAGAAGTTCCCTCGAAAATCAATGTTTTAGGACGTAAGAAGAGTAATCAAAATACCTACTTTACCTTGCCTTGGAGCTTGAACAAGCTCGGGGACGAGAGTCTTGCCCGAAGACAGTTCCGGTTGGTCCGGATTGTAGGCTGGAATGGCTTGTGGATCGACCGCAGCAACAGCTGCGGACGAAGTCGAAACAGGGACTTCAGTATTCTCGCTATGATGCATAATACCCGAACCTTCGCCGACCTCCGTTTGATGGACACCAAGTCTTTCTTTTTCAACAAAAATTACTGCTTCATGAAGGGTTCTCCTCTCATCCTCGCTGAGCAGACGTGACTCAAGCTCAAACTCATCTAATACCCCATCCGGACAAGACATCCTCTTGTCTTCCACTAATTTCTTCCAAGCATTGTAGAGAGGCATCGAGTAATCCCCTAGCCAGGAGAGATTTCTATGTTCTAATACATTGGCATTATATGTGTCCAAGAGATCGTCGAATTCGGCCTCCATCTTGAACCTCTCCGCTTGGACTCTCTCCTCCACCTCCGATTCAACCTCCTTAACCCTTGCAATTGCTGCATCACGCTCAGCTCGAAAAGATACAGCTTGCTCACACGCTTCTTGCGCGGCCACATTCGCATCATCTTTTTCTTTATTCATGTCAGCAAACTTAGCCTTTAACTCCTCTAGTTCCTTGACTGCCGCATCCCGCTCAGCTTCAACATTCTTGTATCGATGGCCTAAGTCATCAACTAAAGTACAATGTGCCTGTTGCATCTTCGCCATCTCAACTAATGTCTCATCAACCTTTTTTAACGACTCGACCTCGGCCTTGCGGGAAGATTCCGCCTCAGATTGGAGTATGTCGACGATGCGACTCTTTTGAGCCAAGTCGGCTTCCAGCTTCTCGATGGTTTGGGCCCGGTCGAAGCCAGCTTTGGAAGCCTTAACAGCCGCCCTGTACCATTCTTTGTACTGAGCATAAAAGTCACGGGTATAGCTGAGCGCCGTGGTCGCAGCATCCTCGGGAATTCTTTTAAGATTGGGAGGAAAAATACAAGCGTCAAAGCAAATCTCTGGAAAATCCTTCCTCAGTTGAGCAAGCCTGATAGCCCCTTCACCAGAAGACTCAATAAGGGTCTCCTCCGCGGACGTGGACGTTGCAACCTCAGTTCGAGGACGATGTGGCTCGAGCCTCGAAACTTGCGAAGACGGTTGATGTCGCATAGGCTCGGATACCTAGACATGACTTCAGGATGGCGGAGGAGATCGAGAGGGGAAGCGATGCCTACGATCCCTGTCCGATCATTCCTGGCTAGAGTAACCGCGGTGATGATCCTTTGCATGATACTCCTGGCCATGATGCCTCCGGTCGCGATCACGATCGGGGTCTCCACGTCGAGATTCGTAATAAGCTGATGGATGATGCACTCTCCAGAGTTTGTCCAATGTAGACTGACGGCCAGCCATACTACCTGGAAAAGAGATGCGATTCAGTTAAGTACCAGGCAAAATCGATATGGCATGAGAAGCAGTCATGTAGCGTTATGAAAGTGTATGCAAATTTGCAAAGCCCCGACCAACCGGAAGTATCGACTGCACTAACAGGTAAAAGCTCACTTATGTCTAACGCTTCCCGGAGCTCAACCAACCCGGACTTGTGATAAAGAGAAACGCATTCCGGGATGGGAACGTCATCCAGTCCTATGAAAATGTTTCCTGGTTGACAAAGAGCGGAGTCAGAAGAATTAATTCCAGGGATCAAGCGAGACACGACTACAGACTTCCGTCTCTTAAATTTAGGAACAACAGCCTTGCCTTTCCGCTTTTTTCCTGCTCGGAGAAGGTCAGCCGCTAGCCCGGTGTCAGTAGGCGTCCTCTCATCATCGCTCTTATTTCTCTTATCACTACACCGTTTTTCCTCTTTACCTTCGGAGCCGATTTCGCCAATCCCTCAATGACAATACTCTGGTTCGTCTCGATTAAACCCAGCATCCTTAAGTTATCATCAGTTAAGACCAAGTCAATGTTCCGCAAAACACGCGGGATCTCTTGTAAACTTCGGATGACGTTTCTGTATCGACCACCGTCTGGCCTTGATATGATAGCTGTAAGAAAAACGCCTTACGTCAGTTCGAGTGTCAACAACGGCTATTAAAGAAGGCTTACTTGTTTTACGGCACTCACGTCTGGACAGCCATCGCCTAGCGAATCCTGGGGGCATCAGACAAAAAACCATTCATTCTTAAAGTAACTAAGTCTGGTCCAGGCTCCCGTCACAATCTGGCAGTTTCTAACTGCCTCCAGAAAGGTGAAAGATGGACTATCACCCTTGCTCTTGAAATTGAATATATGTCTAATCTCAGCTGGCCTAGGCGGACGAAAAAGGCGATACATGAATAAAATGAAAACACTGTTCAGCAACGCGTGCCCGTTGGGATGAAGTTGTGCGGGAGCAATTCCAATGAATGATAGCATCTCCCTGATATATTGGTTAAACGGGGGGGAGAGTTCCAGCCGCACAAGCATGGCGATAAAAAGCAGTGTAGCCTTCGGGTGGATTGTGAGGTCTATCACCAATTCCCGGTAGCAAAACGTCATCCGGAGATAAGTTATGTTTCGAACATATCCGACCCAATAATGCTCCAGAAATATTGGATCGAACGGAGTCTATGGGATCTTCGATAAGTAAGGCCTCCGGCAATTCGTCCGGAGCAGGATCTATTACTTCAGGAAGGATCTCTGGAATTTCTAGTACTGGAGGAGGCAAGCATTGTAACTCTTGTTGTTCAGAACCCGAAGACTCCATAATTAACTAACTCACGAGAAAGCAGCGTTAAAATACAAGGAAAGCCCGTATATTCCCCGGTGTGAAGTATATGAATATGCCGTGCAGTGCAAGGGCATAACTAAAGAAAATTTCACAAGATTGGAACACGGTGTCCGAACGACGAAACAGTGGAATCGGAAAACGAAAACGACTGTCATCGCTGACCGTCACTTTCATGCCACTCAGATGCTACTGACCAATTCAAGTATGAATTCGTTATATGTGTTTAAGTCATGGTGCCATCGACGAGCTTCAAAAGACAGGTCAGGTCAACTTTGATCATGCAAGGCTGAAGCTCGTCGGAATCAAATATGCTAAAAATTTAGTGAGTTCGTCAGAGTTCAACTTAAAGTTGGTCATAGTTCAGATATTGGAACAAATCAAAGGAGTGGAAGTTCCAGAAGCGAGAACGTTCGAATCGATCGACTCGATTCGACACGAGTCGAATCGATAAACTTCGAATCGGCGCGCCCCAATGCCACGTAGTTCGACTCGATGAGACATGGGAACAGAGAGGCAGTTCGAATCCATGGAGCCCCACCTGACTTCGAACCGATCGAAGTCGAACTCCTTCGAATCCATCAAGAGCAGTTCGAATCCATGGAACTCCACCTGACTTCGAATCGATCGAAGTTAAACTCCTTCAAATCGATCAACGTATCATCGCTTCGAATCGATCGGAATCACCGCAAGCCTTTTTCTTGTTCACCTGCAATCATCGATTCGAAGCCACACATTCGAAGCCAACTCGAATCGCTCACCCCTGGATCGATACGAAACAGTGAAAGACAATACTCTGAATGATACGACTCGAATGTTTTCATTCCTCAGTTCCATCGAGTCGACCCACTTTGTTCATATCTTATCACACTTCAAGATTTCCAGAAGAAAGCGTTGAATCAATGCCAAAAAATTGCAGTGTTACCATTTTCAACTCGAATCAATCCCTTGGTTACCTGGCTTGGTTCGATTGCAAATAGAAGCTGGAGGAATTTGATCGACTCGTGGAAATGAACGTTTGATTTGGCTCTGAGATCGATTCAAAGAAGCAGCTAAAGCAATGGTAAAAAGGTAAAAAGAGATAAATGGAGTCGGCCTCGTGTATTTATATGGATTCCAAAGGGGGATTAGTGGCGCTTCAACTCTCGGTCATTTTGACCGCTTACCACAGGTCACAACCTCATCGATTCGAACGACTACTTTCGAATCCTTTCTAAGCTTCGAGTCCATCACTGCTTCGAATCCATCATAGCTTCGAGTCCATCACTTCTTCGAATCCATCACAGCTTCGAGTCCATCACTGCATCGAATCCATCGCAGCTTCGAATCAATCACAGCTCCGACTCCCCCTTAAGCTTCGAATCCGGCAAGGCAGCATCGATACGAGGCATCATCGATTCGAAGAAACACATGAGAAAGGGCTGGATCGAAGGTCCAATCGATTCGAAGCACGAGGTCCATCGGGCCATCGATTTGAAAGCCACCTATTTACGCAAACATAACTTCGAATCCATCGAAGGCCACTGGCAAAAATAGACGAGATCACCTCAAATGTAAAAAACTACTCGTCTACCTCGTATAACGATTCAGGAGAGGATCGATACAAAAGGATAATCATAGACAACCATAAAAGCAATACTTTGACTTGAATCTTAAGAAGTCAGCAGCAAACAAAAACCAGCATAACTCGTGAACGCACGACGTTAATAGGGATCAAACTAATACATATGCACACATATCAAACAAACATTCGATTTTAAACATTTACAGGGATCAAACACTCATCCTGTTACGACTACAACAGCCAACGACTAAGCGCAATTATACAGCAATCCATCAAATCAAGGCAAAGTTACAACAATACGGCGTATGAGCCTCAGCGAAAAGAGAGCAATGGTTTTTCAGAAAGAGATGGCGACTATTCAAAGAACGTCATGTTCCCACAAGACATACTTTGGGGGGCAAAATGTTATCCCGCTTTTTGGCAAAGTCGTGATATCAAAAGACTGGTCAAAAAACAGAAGACAGTTCACCTCAGAGATTGATCGCACTCCCCTTCGCTATGGATAACGATGAATATTGTCCGAGCCCAGATTGGGCCAAAATCGACAAGACATGATGAGCAAAGTCATAGAAACCGGAATTTCAAGTTTCAAGTCAATCCGAGGTCGTATGCTCAAGTTATGATGGCTTCAGGATTGAAAGAGAGGAATGTTGCTTGGTTCGAACCCATCACCTCCACGTTGATTCGAGTTCGTCCAGTTCGAACCCACGTAATTCGAAACCATCCCCCGACCTTCCTTCGAATCCATCAAGACGCATGTCGCCTCGAACCCATGAGAAGTGCATTTGCTTCGAGTCCATCAAGCAAGCCTTCACTTCGAATCCATCTAAAGCAATCCCTACTTCGAATCCATCAGGGGCGTGCCTCCTTTCGAATCCATCGGAGGTGAATACGCTTCAAATCGACGACTTCACCTAACCTCGTATCCATCAGCCAGTACATACTTCGAACCCATCAACTTCGACTCCATCGGCCTCGCATCCATCGGCTTCGAATCCATCCACACAGTACACCACGTCACTGCCTTCGCATACAAAAGCATGGATTCGAACCATATGGATTCGAACCCATGGATTCGAACCGTATGGATTCGAACCTATGGATTCGAACCATATGGATTTGAACCATATGGATTCGAATGAATCAATAAGCGGAGTCGAAGCAAACAGGGTACACGAAGACGCAGTATTAAATCGATCATATCTCTCAATCCCATGATCCAAATGCCATGAGATTTTCACAGTAGCTTGCATACATGTTGAAGAATGTCCACACCAAATTTCGCCTCGATTGGATGCATTTTTGATCGATTCGAAGTTCACTTCGAATCGATCCCAAACTGGGCACGGACTCCGAGAACGCGGGCTTATGGGCCCCCTTCACGTGCCAGGCAACCTCCCTGAGTTTTAGGTGGGATTTTGGCCTTCCACACCTATAAATAGAGCCCCTAGTCATTCAGAAAAGGGGTCGGAGAATTTAGAGAAGAAGGATAAGCCTAAACGCTGCCAGAATCACTCCATACCACCTCCTCGGCTGCTAATTTCGAATTTAAGTCCATCTACTGTTGTAATTTGCTTAAAAACACTTGTAATTTTCAAGTATTAAGGAATAAAGTGATAAAGCTTCATAGTGGACGTAGGCGCATAGCCGAACCACTCTAAATCCTTGTCTTCTGTGCAATTTACTTTTCTGTGACTTGGAGTTTTTGTTAGATAGTACTTATTTCCACTTCCAGTTTTTTACTCATTACCTCTTCAAAAACTCCCAAAGGGTGTTGCCCAATTTTGGTGCAAACAATAACTTTGTCTAAAAAGGTAATCTTGAATAAAATTTCTCAGATAACCTTGTAAATTTCATATGTATTATTTTTATTTAATAAATTTTAGTAACCTTATTTTAAATAATTTAAGTACATCTTTTGAAAGAGATATCCAGGAAAAAGGGAAATGTGTTTGAGAAAAAAAGGTGTTTTATTTTTAAAGTGTGGAAAGAAATTTACGGGATTGAGATGTAAATTTGGATTGAGATAAATCGAGCAGGATTTATAAAGGGTTACATGGCTTATTCTGAAATGGAAGTATGTTTACTTGAAAAACCAAGTATATTTTCAAAGGAATTTTTATGTATAAGCCTAATGTTTTAAGATTTGTTTTAAAAGAGAATGTTTTAGAGAAATTTATTATTTGTAATTGTTTAAAATTTTAAAGTAAATCTATTCAAATTAATTTTAGTAACAATTATTTTGAAGGTAAACTGGCATTTTGCTTTTAAAGAAATTTTCTAATATTTATACTTTAAACGTTTATTTTAAAAATAGTTTTGTGGCTAAAATTTTACTTGGAAATTTAATATAGAATTTTCATAGCTATTATTTTGAGTAAAGTGACTTAAACAGTTTTACTTTTAAATGTTTTAAGTATAATTTTTCGAGAAAAGTGATTTAAATTATAAAAATCTAAGTTTTAAGAAACTTGGTGTTTTCAGTGGAAATGAAAAAATTGGTTGAATTGTTTGTTTGTTTGATAGTTAAATACTATCAAATCTGGACCCAAATATAACTTTGGAAATATCTAGAAGTGGTATGAGAATTATGGTACAGTTACCAATCGAGGTGCTATACTGTACGTATAACCTCGTTTGTTCTTTTAGGACGTCGGTAAGGAAATCCGTCCACTAACGGTTTGGAGGTGAACTCTGATCTTACGTTCGTCTGTGTATTTCCTAAAGAACCGGGGTTGAGTTAACCGAGAGATAGCGAACGTTGCATCGAAGAGACCGAGATCGGATTTGTAATCCAAAAACCACTTCGATCCAACGAGTACATTTTCGTGATGACGATAAGAGTTTGAAGTCGAAGATGGAGCAGTGAAGTGCAAGGGCCAATCGCTACTAGTCCCGAGGGTGATTCCATAATGGATATAGTAGGATTAGTGCCTTCGATTCCGTTCGAACCTGAAACGGACTTGTATGGATGAATGCGTTCAGAACATCGCTAGGAGGACGATGAGCATTCTAAGTGAAATGTTCTAAAAATGTAACGCTTAGCCTCGAGCCTCATCAACCGGGAATGACATAAAATCAGGGGTTATGCAACAAGGCTAAGTGGGTCGCACCCATTAGGGTGGGGTCATCCCTGTCTAGATGTCTCTTTTATTTCGACTGTATGGTGCGGTTGCTAATCCCAATCGCAGGGTGATGATACTCGGCATTATCCAGTAAGGGGTAGTCCGGGTCTTGTGTTGTAGGGGATCGGGAGGGATCCTCGGTACGCTGATCTAGACCAGGTACTGTGACAGGTGGTACCCTAGTGCCTAGTCATTAGTTGGAAATCCATTCTCCCTACGATCCTTGTATGATTTTGATTGTAGAACCCACCTTGTGGCTAGTATGTTGGAATTTAATCATGTAACATTTTCAGCTATTTGAATAAGTATTTTCATATAGACACTATTGTAATATCAGAAGATTTTGATAAAAATGTTTTGGCTATCGTAAGGTAAAAACCCGACATGTTTATTTGTGGCGTGGTATTATGAGATGCTTTTGATTTTCAAAGGATTTTTGATACTTTAATAAATAATTTGGGTGTATTTTTATCATGCTGGTATTCCAGACTGACTCAGGCTTTATTTTATTATAATGCTCGGGTCAGACCGAGTATTAAATGGGGTATAGGATGCTGTGGAGCTTAGGAAAGGAGCTGGAGTCCGAGACGTATTATCTATATTTTTTTATTTCTGATGCTGTGATTGTTGAATTTCCAGCAAGTTGTGAGACAGACAGTTATAACTACCAGGCTGGTAATTGTTGTTAAGATTGTGTGTTACACTGATGATGTATATATGCAATAGATATGTTTTTCATTTTGTGTAAAGATATGTTATTAACTATTACATTTTGTTCCGCTGCGATTGTGAGATTCTGTCATTGTTTAGTTCATCCTTCCTTCGATTTTATTTCTTTTTTCTCAACAATCTTTCATTTCTGGCACTCGATCGTCGGCATAGTGTACTGCGGCGTATTTTGTGTCGATTTTCGATGGTCGTGAAGGACGGGTCGTGACATGTGGTATCAGAGCTTAGGTTGGAGATAACCTTGGCTCCGGTGGGGAAATTACTCATTAAACAGAGTCAATAGTACTCTATAATGAGTTTAGAGCAATAATAGCTATAAGAGCTTATTTGTTAGTGAATATAAAAAGAAATTGTTTTCTATACTGTTTTGACTTATCGGTTGAGTGTTTATGAATTCTTGTCAGTACAAGAAGTACAACCGTATCGATAGGGGTTTCTAAACTCTTAAACAAGATAAGCCGATATAGTATTGTTTTTTAAAGTGGGTAAATGAAATAATTTTAGCCAAAATTATATTTTGATATAAAAGAAATAATTTCATGAAATTATTTTTTATATTTGGATTTGGATGTTTGGATGTTAATGCTATAATCAAATAAGAATCTAAAATTTGATCTAAATTTTGAAATGGTTTATAACCAAATAGAATTCTATAAGTATAACTTATCCAAAAGAAGTATAACTATAATTTGAATTAAAGCAGAATTTAACTCCATGAAATTTTAAAAAAGATCTCAAATGAATTTAAACAAAAGGTTTTGAAATTTAAAATCTTTGGAATGTTTGAAATGTTTCCAGAATGTTGAAGGAAATAATGAAATATTATTTTGGGAAATATTTTTGAATGTAAATTGTTTTGAAAGGAATTTGAGGAAGTAAGGAAGCACTGAACTCAGTTCAGTCGCTGAAAAATAATCCTGATGATGATGGCCACATCATCGGTATTCATTTTCGAGTTTCTAAAGTGATGGATTGCTACCAGGGTAGTTGGGTATGATATTGTTTTGTCTTGTTGGGTGTACAAGTTGTCTTAGAAATTTCAAAAGGGAAATTTGTTTTGGTAAAAACAAGTTGTTTGGAATCCGGAGTTTGATTTAGTATACCAAGTAGGCATGTGTAGTTTATGATTTCAAAATGATTTTGAAATAAAAAAAATAGGCAATGAATTCATTGATTGCGATTTAATAATGTGGAAAGTTAAGAGGAATCAACTATTAAACTTATAAAGTTAAGTTGATCTAATTAAGAAGGAAAATGAAAATTTTAATCCTGGAATTAAAATTTAACTTACGTGTATGGTAGTGAATAGAATATATTTGAATTTAACTTGAGATAAGTTAAATAAAATTGAAATTGGAATGGAATTAAATGGAATATAAAATTGAAATGTAAAATGATTATATAATTGTATGGTATAATTGTGTAATGAAAATTTATATCCTTAAGCTATTAAGTGTTATATATAATCTATAATTGTGATTATAAGATGTAAATGGTCACAAATGAGTAATATAAGATTTTAAATAAATAAGTTTGTGAACTTATGGATAGGAAATGAAATTGTAAATAACCTAAATAAAATGGTTGGCATTTAATGGAAAATTCAAAATTTAAATCCTAAATGAAATATGAAGTGAGAAGGCAAAGTGAAATATAAAAGGGTGAATGGACTTACGTTAGTAAATAAGTTTTTGGACTTATATATTGGGCAATAAAAATTTGAAATGAAAGGAGAAATAAAAATTGGATCGAATTGGATTTAACTTAAATTAAAGGAATTGAGATAAATTTAGATTGAAGTAAAAATCAAAATTCAGTTGTGTTATAAATAATATTAAATGGAATTAAATTCTTATTTAAAATAGTAAAGGAAATGGCATGAATTTAAGTTAGCTAAATATAATTTAGTTGAACTTGAATTAAATTTGGAAAATAATCGAATTGAAAGAAAATTTATTTAAGTTGAAATGATATTGAATGAACTAAATTTTCATTCTACTAAATTCAAAAGAATTGTTGGAAGATGAATTTAGCATAAACTAAATTAAATGAAAAAAATAGTAACGGGATGAATAAAATTTTGGTAGCTTGTTAAAAATTTGAAAAGCAGGTAACGCTCAGATCTGGTTTAGAATAATTAGAATGGTCATGTTATTAAATAAATTCAAAATGAGTTTAGAAGGCGAATTAAATTTTAAAATGGATTGAGTAGGTAAACTAGTTGAATTAAAATTTGTAATGGATTGGAATTTGATAAGATGAGAATCAAATTAAAATGGAAATAAAATTGATGTAAGAAGATTGTGAAATATTTGATGTCAAACTTATGAAATGGTCTTGGATGAACCTGTATGGATAATGAAAATGAAATGAAGTAAGGATGTTCGGATTGTGAATAATTTCGAATATTGTGTTGGAATTAATTTAAAATGGGTATTTGCTTGAATAACAACAAATTTGCATTTAGTTTAGTCGTTTTTATTGTAAACAAAGTTAATATATTAAGGGAAGTAAATAAAGTTGGTTTTTGAATATATTGGAATAGATAAAAATTTAATTTAGTAGATTGCATAGAAATGGAAATGAATTATGAATATGATGCAAATAAATCAAATTGGAGATAAAATTGATTGTGAATCAATTTGGAATTGGAAAGGGTGAAATTTATATAAGTAAGGCTTATAAATCAATTTGTTGTGAATATGAGATTAACTGGTGAAAGTATGAATTGTATGTAGTAAACTTGAATGTCATTCGAGTGAAATAAAATGAAGTTTGGATTTGTTAGGGAATTAAAATGATGTCGAAACTTATGGTTGCTTATAAAGATGGTTAGCATGTAGGATTATGGAAATGGGTTGGTTGGGCTATGTAATTATTATGTTTGGCTAAGATTAATGAATGGAATGTTGTTGAAATTTCATATTATTGAAAACTTATGTGCTTGTTTAAGTAAGTACAGGTACAGGAGGAAATCGATAGAGTTGGAGCACGTAAATGCAATATAAATTAGCCGCTTTCTTTTAAAACTCTAATGTAAGGCACGCCTACTTAATAAACTTGGAATATGATAATATATTGTGATATATTTTGTTTTCCGACCGTGTGGGTCGATGTATAAATATATATATATATATATATATATATATTTCTTATAATTGTGATATTGTAAAACGCTCAACGTACAAAGGAGACGTTGTCAAAAAATTTCAAAAATTTTAGGAGCTAGAAATTTTTTGGGGATTTTGAAAGTTTTGGTCAACTAGGAAAGTTGTAGAAATAATGGTGAAACAAATCTTTTGAGTTAGTAATGAAGCAAATGGTTTCGGAATTGAGCTAAAGGTTTTGGCGAAATGAATGTAAGTTTTTAACTAAGCAAGTTTGGGTAAGTAAATGAGTTTAGTAGCATTTTTTTACCTTAGCAAATTTCGAGGACGAAATTTTTATAAGGGGGAGGAATGTGACGACCTGAATTTTTGGTCGTTAAATTTTGAATATTTAATTCATTTTAAATGTTGAATGGGAATTTTAATTCGATTTGAAATAAGAAGATTTTGGTTAAATTAATGAAATTAGTTAAAATTTCAAATATGGTAATTCGATTGGATTTGAATAAGAATAATTTAATATTTGGAATTAGGATAATTGGTGAATCTGTATATAAATGATTATGGAAATGGTTTCTAAGATTTATTTTAAGTCTAGTTTGAATTGAATTTTAATATTGGACATTTGAATGGAATCAAAAGTCGATAAGTTAAATTTGGAATATTTATATTAATTTAATAATGGAAATTAATATATAATAACAATGCAAATAATCAGATTTTGATTTGAAATGAATCAGAATGATTTCTAATGTGATTATAAATTCTATATGATTTATAATTAAGTTAGTAAAACTTTAAAAGTGAAATTTTAAGTGATTTCGACGATTTTAAAAATCGCTCGAATAAATCAACGAGTTAAAATAGCTTTCTGGGGCACAGTCAACTAGTTCCGTTGGATCCGTAATAATTAGTTTTTATCGGATTTCAGATTTCGTAGTTTTTGGAGTTACCGTTTGTCCGTACGGGTGAGAAACACGTTGAAATTTAAGTCGATAATTTAATATTTTAAATCGATTGGAAAAGCTATCTTACATATACAATTAAATTGGGCTCTGAAGCACATTCCATTGTGTTCGGAATGAGGGTAAAACATTATGATCGCCTGGCGGCATGTTTGATTTGGAGTTCGTTTGAAAATGTTGTTTAAATGTGAATTTAATATTAAAATAATAATTATAAGCGTATATATACGTATAAGGGCCGAAACCCTAGCTTCCTTTCTTCAGCCGTCGTTCACATTTTCTATGGCCGAAAACCACCGTACTATCTTCTTCATTTCCTCTCGATCTAGGTTGTATTATCGAAAATTTAGAACCAGAGAAACGAAGAGGACCTTGAGATCTAAACATCTAACGGTGGATCTTGCTTGATTTTGTCATTTGAGGGTGTATTTTGGTGCCATGCATCGTGTCTTCGTGCACTGTTTTCAAGGGCCATGGAGTGCCGAGCTTAGAGATGATTGATGTGAAAGTTGAGATGACGAAGGGCTTCAAGGTGGAGGCATTTGATCGCAGTCTCGGTGAGCAACGTGGGAGCGACGATTAGGGTTTTGAGGTGATGTTGGGTTTGGTTTTAGCCTTGACGTTGTGTGTGGGAAGAAGAACTAGTGTGTGGCCCTGATTTTGAGTTGATGATCTAACAGCTATAGTAATTCATTGAAAATAAATTAGAAATTAGTTTAAAATTTAATTTGAAATTTTTAAAACTAAATTTCTTAGGCATGCCTGATCAGATTCCGACGAAAGAAGAAGCACCGGAATCACAACAACGAGCGGTTCGATGTGGTGCAGATATGGAGTCATTCTGAGCAAGTGAAAATTTTGCATTAAATCGAACGTGCTCAATTTAATGTAAAATTTGAACGCTCAGCGTTTCGAAATTTAAGGTGAGTTAATCTCACTCACATCTGGATGCCATTTAATTTAAATAGTTAGCATTTAAATGATTGATTGATTGGTTGAATGTGAACATTATTATCAGATAGGATCGATATTTATTTGTTGTGCTAATATCTTTGGATGCTGGGAAATAGGTTGGAGGGATCCAACTGGATTCCTCACAACGTAGAAATTATCTTCATAATCTGTGATGAATTTTATTGATATTCCGTGATAGTTTAATTTTGAAAATTAAGTTTAGTTATGCTATGTTATGGTTGGAGAAATATAATCTGGTATTTTAAATTATAAATAAAATGAATTAGATTAAAACGAGAAATGAAAAGGAATCATCAAGTAATGAATTTAAGGGAATTAAATTGGGAAAATTGGTATGGAATTTATTAAATGTTTTTGAAACTATGATTGGGAAGGAAATGAGGAATGAAAATTAATAAACTGTGTTTATAAATGAAGCGAAAATATTTATCAGAGGATAAATTTGGATGTATAAAATTTCCGGCGAAAATTTCTATAAGAAGGTGCAAATTGTTTTTAAAGGAAATAGTGAGTTTATTTTTAAAAGATGGGAAGTGTATTTTTCCTTGAAAATTAAGTACGTTTTCAAAGAAAAATTTTCGAAGTATAAATTAGAAGTTTAAAAATTGACTTTTTAAAATGATTTAGAAAATTATTATTTTTAATTATTTTTAAGAGAAAAGTAGATATTTATTAAAGTAATTATGGTATTTAATTATTATAAAGGTAAATTTGGTATTATGTTTCCAAAGGGAATTTTAATATAAATATTTGATTTATTAACTTTATTTAAAATGGCAATCTTGGATTAAATTCCTCAAATACCCTTGTAAATTTCTTAAGTATTACTTTTATTTAAGAAATTTTAGTAACCTTATTTTAAATAATTTAAGTATATCTTTTGAAAGAGATTTCTAGGAAGAAGGGAAATGTGTTTAAAAAAAGATGTTTTATTTTTAAAGTGTGGGAAGAAATTTATAGGATTGAGACGTAAATTTGGATTGAGATAAATCGAGCAGGACTTATAAAGGGTTATATGGGTTATTCTGAAATGGACATATGTTTACTTGAAAAACCAAGTATATTTTCAAAGGAATTTTTATATATAAGCCTAAAGTTTTACGAATTGTTTTAAAAGAGAATGTTTTAGAGAAATTTATTATTTGTAATTGTTTTAGAATTTTAAAGTAAATCTATTGAAATTAATTTTAGTAATAGTTATTTTAAAGGCAAACTAGCATTATGCTTTGAAAGAAATTTTCTAATATTTATACTTTAAACTTTTATTTTAAAAATAGTTTTATGGCTAAAATTTTACTTGGAAATTTATTATAGAATTTTCATAACTATTATTTTGAGTAAAGTGACTTAAGCAGTTTTACTTTTAAATGTTTTAAGTATGTTTTTTAAGAAAAGTGATTCAAATTATAAAAATCTAAGTTTTAAGAAACTTGGTGTTTTCAGTTGAAATGAAATAATTGGTTGAATTGTTTGTTTGTTTGATAGTTAAATAACCGACTATCAAATCTGGACCCAAATATAACTTTGGAAATATCTAAAAGAGGTATGAGAATTGTATAGTGCAATTACCGTTCGAGGTGCTATACTGTACGTATAATCTCGTTCGTTCTTCTAGGACGTTGGTAAGGAAATCCATCCACTAACGGTTTGGAGGTGAACTCTGATCTTACATTCGTCTGTGTATTTCCTAAAGAACTAGGGTTGAGTTAACCGGGAAATAGCGAACATTGTATTAAAGAGACCGGGATCGGGTAATCCTAAAACCACTTCGAACCAATGAGTGTGTTTTCGTGATGAAGACAAGAGCTTGGAGTTGAAGATAGAGCAGTGAAGTGCAAGGGCTAATCGCTACTAATCCTAAGGGTGATTCCAAAATGAATGTTGTAGGAGTAGTGCCTTCAGTTCCGTTTAGACCTGGAACGGACTTGTATGGATGAATGCCTTCAGAACATCGTCAGGAGGAGGATGAGCATTCTAAGTGAAATGTTCTAAAAAGGTAACACTTAGCCTCGAGCCTTATCAACCTGGAATGACTGAAAATCAGGGGTTATGCAGCAAGGCTAAGTGGGTCGCGCCCATTAGGGTGATGTCATCCCTGTCTAGATGTCCCTTTTATTTCAGCTGTGTGGTGCGGTTGTTGATCCCAACCGCGGGGTGATCTTACTCGGGATTATCCGGCAAGGGGCAGTCCCGGTCTTGTGTTGCAGGGGATCAAGAGGGATCCTCGGTAAGCTGTTCTAGACTAGGTACTTGACAGGTGATAACCCAGTGCCTAGTCTTTTGTTGGAAATCCATTCTCCCTACGAGCCATGTACAGTTTTGATTGTAGAACCCACTTTGTGGCTAGTATGCTAGAATTCAATCATGTAACAATTTTAACTATTTGAATAAGTCTTTGTATATATACAATATTATAGTATCAGAGGATTTTGATTAAAATGTTTTGGCTATCGTAAGGTAAAACCCGACATGTTTTTTTGTGGCATGGTCTTACGAGATGCTTTTGATTTTCAAAGGATTTTTGAAACTTTAATAATCAATTTAGGTGTATTTTTATCATGCTAGTATTCCAGACTGACTCGGGTGTTATTATATTATAATGCTCGGGTCAGGCCGAGTATTAAATATAGGATATGATGTTGTGGAGCTTAGAATTGGAGCTGGAGTCCAAGACGTATTATCCGTATTTGTTTATTTCTACTACTATCATTGTTGAATTGCCTGCAAGTTGAAACCTTACGACACTCGCCACTTGGTAAGTATTACCCTGCATTGGTCCTATAAGTTTTGGTATCTAAAGCCAATATAAATCTTCGTCCTTATATACGTATTAATTTAACGTGTCTTCATTTTCGTTTGCGCATCTCTAAACACCATTCAACAAAAAGTATATGGAGAAATATACTGTATTAATAATAACTAATAGAAAATTAAGATAATGTCTGTTTTCTATTACATATACTTCAAAAGGTACTAAATAGATTATCATGAACAATCATTCACATAACTAACCCTATATATTAGGATTTTGTTAACCAATTGACAAAGATAATTTTTAATCCACAAACAATGGAATTATCTGCAAATAGCACTGAAAATGAATCTGAATGAAAACCATCTATATAGAACAAAAAGAATTTGTCATTATCCTGTCAATTCAAAAATTAGTATTTGAATTTTTCCAAATGAAGTAATTATCTAAAAAAATACTATAGACGATAATTTTAAAAAAGACATCTAATAATTTGAAGAATAAAACATTTTCTTTGAATCAATTTAAGAAAAAATACATCATTAAATTTCCAACCAAACAGTGTTGTTTTCATCAAATTTAGCATTCCATCAATACTTATTTCATGAGATTCATAACATAAAATCAATTATCAACTTAATTTAAAAAAATATAAAAGTTCTAACCTTTGATCCAATTTTAAGCAAAGTAATATTGAAGGAAAATGAGAGAGAAATTAGAATTCAAAGCACTGAGAATGGGAATGCTCATTGGAGATTGATTGCCTTTGTCGATGGCCCTTTTTACTTCTGCACTTCTGCATATGCTCTATGATTTTTTTGTGCAACTATGTTTTCTCTTTATGTACTTTTCTTATATATGATGCGGCAACATTTGTTGTGACCTAGAAATTTGGAAGCCCAAAGCAGCTGCTTTTGCTGCTTTGGGTAAAGACCGACGTTGGTATTGCCTTATAGATTCGGGATAAAAGCTTAAAAATGAATATCCACCACCATATCATAATGAAAGCTATTGCATTCCAGAGTTTCAATAAACCTAAAATATTCTAAAGTAGTATAATGAAATCTTCAATTTTTATCATTTTAGTTTACGCATGGATGTGGAAAGGATATTTGGTATTTGAAAAAAACAAATATCTTATGGGACATATCGACAAATATTTTCACAAACTAGAAGAGTTTGTCATTGCACCTTGTATTGTACATAATTTTAGATGAAACTAGATGGTATAGGTCGCGATCATTAAGAAATTGTTAATGAAGAAGTTCCATCAAGTTATGCAAAATATTTGCATGAACGGTATCAACACAACCATGGTGGTGCAAGTTAATCGAATACAACATATATTGTTGCAAAATGTGATCAAATCAGAAATGCTTCGTTTGCTACATGATGACGTGGATGTATTAAATATTCATATGTTTTTATCGTTAGTTTGAACTTGTATTTGAATTCGTAGTAGGTGTTTGAATTTGTATTTTAATTTTAATTTTAATTTCTATTATTTCTTAATAAATATTAAATATGTATAATATACATATTGTATAAATTTATTATATAATAAATATTGGTAATAAAAATTAAACACTATATGTTACATAAATACCTTTTTATCCAACCTCTAATCAAATTTTTGTCCACGAATGCAACAACCTTTAATCTTTAACACCTCTAACCTAGTTTTTTTATTAACATACCCTGAGATAGCCTTGACGAAGAGACACATAAGCATTTGTCTTTTGAATGCCCATCTACCAAGTGTTTCAGTTTTAGATGTTTATTTAATAAGCATTGAGCATCAGATACTTATTTTACAAACATTTATATAACGTTCTCATTTCACTCATATTCACAACTTTTGTTAAATTTTCAATAGAAAAACACTGAAATGTCGCTGCAGCCGACCAGAATTACTAGCAAACAGCTCGTTGATAGATAAAGACTGGAGCTGGTCCAATGCATAATACTTTGTCCTTGAGATGACGATTGACAATCTATAGAATATATATAAGCTTCCAAATGGATATGCACATATCAAAGATAGCTTTCTAGATTCTGTATAGGTATATTTATATAATTGTTGGTTTTAATTAATCATTCGTAATTCATATTTATGGCATTCAAAGATATTTTAGGTTGGTACTTATTCCAAAAAGGACTATCAATTTCGCCATAAAACCCCTCGTCCCCGCAATGTAAGAAAAGGCGAAATAACTAAACATGGGAAATATTTTTAGCATTAGGATGCTCTCCATTGCTTCGTTTTTCCAATCATTCTACTCTTGATCTATGAAACGTAAAAGAGATCTTATATTAGGGGTACATACGCAAAATAATTTTTTTCATTATATGATATACAATGAACTTAAATACTAATACAATCTAATTCCCCAACAAAGTACTTTTTAGGTTAAAGCATGTCTTTTCTAGATCTAACTACTTTTATTGTATTTAAAACTGTGATTGACGTGAACTATTAACGAACGGGTAGTATGTAATGATAGGCTAATTGAATATTAATTATACACGATTATTTACCATATAAAAATAGTACATCAGTTATCGTTGTAGTAGGACCAAGTGCATTGCTTAATTTTCCAATCAGAATTTTAGTTTTCCCTACATAGTTCTCAACTATGCTAGAAAACCTAAGTATCCAATCAGAAACCCTCATCAATGTTTTTTGTTAAGAATCGAGTGATAAATCTTTTTTTCAGACTAGTGTAAATACCTCAAAGTCTTATACTCGAATCATAGATCAGAATCGTATGACGAAATAATCCATGTACCTTATACGTAATGATTAACCTTCCCAAAATATTTTTATGAAAACATTTCATAAAACTTAACTTTGATTCAAACCATTTTATAAAGACAATTTTATATATAAATTAATTCACCAAATATATCTTCTTAAAGGAAACCCGCTTATTCCAAAAGGTAAATACCTTTTCCATAAACATCTTTTGTTATAATGCATGGATAATCATTTCAAAATATTTTCCCCAAAATATTTCTATCCCTATTTGGAAATCACTTACTATAACAATAATGTTGCAGTCCAAGTCTTTCTCACTTTCCAAAAACATTCATTATAGCAGGAAATGTTGAAATCTATGTTTTCATTATATAGTACATTTTAAATCACTTTTGAAAGTCATTAATCTTCATTTGAAAGATATCACTTTGAACACATTCCTTTAAAAGATTATTTTTTTAATTTTTAAAACATGAATGTATTTTCTTTATAAAATCCATAATTAAATCTCAACATAAACCATTTTCCATATTTGTAAAACTATGTTTATAAATTTCCTTTCTATTTTACAAAACTTTTTTTGTATAAAATTTCTTTATTTATAAAATTCCATGTATAAATCCATTTAATGTAATCAATTTTAGATCCATTTTTATATTTGTAAAACACCGTTTATAAATCTACTATTTGTTTATAAAATCTCACATTTATAAATGTTGCTCTCAATGTGTGTGTGTGTGTGTCCCTTTATATAAAACGTTTAATTACCATGTATTAGATGTCTTTTTTCTATTTTTTTAAAAAATTTCCAAAAAATTTCACAACACTATGATTTAAATTCTCAAAATCCTATTATAAAACATATCTTCCAAATTTGTCTTCTACAAATCATTTGATTTTCTTGTGAAACACAATTTTATACAACATGCTCATTTATTATCTTCTAAATTCATTAAACCTAAGCTAATACTATTATCAAATATCTTATAGTCAAATCGTGAAACTTAATTCAAAAGAAGTTTGTATTTAAACTTTTAAATCAAACAACTAACCACAATATAAATAACTATATCATTTGAAAGATATTTCTTCATATAACCCTATGTAAAATTATTTCATTTACAAACTTTTCAAAACAAAAATCATCCATACATAGCGTTTACAAATAACGCATTCTTATATAATATTCTCAACTTATTCTAAAGTGTCTCTTTCCCTATCTCTAATGAATTACTCATCCTAGGGTATTACTAACCCTATCACTGAATAGTCTTTACCTCTATCGGATATTTACTCAACCTAAGCTCTGATACCAAATGTGACGAACTGCCTGTGCTTTTGTATCTCATTTTTTTTTTAATTTACACTAATTAATTTCAACCTAACAAAAAGTTTACAGACTGACCACCTGTATTTTTATTTACGCACTTGCTACACAAAAGGATTGTATTTCCCCCATCTTCCAAACCCTAAATCAATTCCTCCTCCATCTTATTTTCTTATCACCTCACTTTAGTTGTCGTTATGCTTCAAAGCGTAGAGGCTACCTTCGAAGTTTGCAGATTTGATCTCATCTTTCAACCTTCGAAGAACAAGGTCTTTAGATCTAGATCGTTCGTAGAGTACAACTGCCCCATCACCCTTCTTTTTGCTCGAAGACTTAGAATTCTTGTCTAGCTTCACTACATCGACGCAGCCTTGATAAAGGCGGTCTTCCAGTTTCTATTTAGGTTGTTGTTGTTGTTTCCTTGTGTAAGATTGTGTGGAGCTTCTTGTTTCTGTTCTATTGTCGTTTGGCTGTTGGTTTAGTCTATCGTCTAGCTTTGCCATCGTTTGTAAATGTGGTTGTGTAATAAAATTGCTTTTTACATGTGATTGTGTAACAAAATTGTGATTAATGCTCATAAGTTTTGAGAGTCTAATATGAATTAGAAGTTTAAATTAAATAATTAAACTATGGTAGGAAAGAGATTTTTGATTCTAAATAATACGTTTTAAAAAAATGGACAGCCTATAAGTCATTTGATATCTATGTTATGATAAGTAACATTACAGCGATTTCTTATAGTCAAAAGCAAGAAAACCAACTGCAAGTAAAAGTAATGTATGTTGCATTGAAGAGCCTAAAGTATAGAATCGATGTAAAATTGTGCTTATTTTACTGAGGTTATTTTTCTATCTATTCTAGTTATAAAGTTTGTGTATAAGAGAATAAAAATTGAAGATTATATTGTATACCATGTTTGTACGAAATCTATACTGCTATAAGTTTTAATGTTATATATAGCTGGATCCTTTAAAAGTAGAAGAAAAAACAAAGAAAAGTCGAATTACTTTACAGTTCGTATGTGCAAATAAAAGTGGAGCCCATAAAAAACTAGAGAGAGCCGTTAAAATTTTCCACTTATCAAAATGTATGCAAATTTGTTAGGTGGCACGGTTGAGTTACTTCACTTAAAGTCTAATGATTAGTTGTTAAAAGTTTCTTATGTCATTTTATAGGTGACACATCCGCAAGATATGTGTTTAAAGTTCTATATACACAAAGCGATTACTGCAAATAAACCAAAATGAAAATAGCGCATTGATCAAATGAAATCATATCTTAATTATGATTAAGTGATTAGTACATGTAGCTTGGTTTTATGATGAATTTCAATGACACATGTGTTATAAACTTCTACCTGATGCAAATTTTATACTAATTTATATTAGGTGGATTGTGCACTGTTATTCCTAATCTATTTCTTCTTTTGAACTTTGCAGTAGGTCCAGAAAGTAGCTGGCAGGTCAAGAAAGCAAATGGCAGGTCCGAAAACACATTTTGCTGTTGTGACGACCTGCCTTTCTCTCCATAGAAAGACGCATCATTATTAAGAAAGAAAGGGATAGGGAAGAGAAAAGATAGAGAAGAAAGAAAGAAAAAACTTCAAATTCTCAACAGCGGAACGAATAAATAATATTAATCACATAATATTACATAGTATCATATACATCAGAGTTGCACAGCTTATACAACAAATAGTAGACAGTTATAAACACGTGTCTAGATATACAACTTAATATACAATACAGATAATAACACAGAGGTTAACACAGCGGAACCACTATATCTCCACAAACGCTAAAGCCTCATGCTCCATATCTCCTAAAGAATTCGTCAAAGCAAACCTGAATTCCTTAGCTACTCATAAAAAATTTGAGTACCCAAGAGTTTAATAAAAACAGAATAAACTCTGGGTCAGACATGGGTCTGATGTGTGTAAACGGTTAAATTTGCTTAACTTTAAAAAACCTTTGAAAACCAAAAGGTATCACGTAGTACTTCCCACACATAAACATGGGTAAGTTTTTACCTCACGCTAACCAAAATATTTGACTGGAAATGCAAAGATATTATAATAGGGTCTAGGTTTTTCAAGTAAAATACAGAAATAGATGGAATGCTTACATCTCGCGTTCCAACATAGTTGGGCACAATCAATAGGTATGACACTTATTGTAGATTGGATTCCATACAATGGCAGGGCTACCGGGGTACCGCCCGTCACAGTACGAGGCCTAGATCACCGTACCGAAGATCCACCCTAAATTCCCTGCAACACAAGGCCAAAACCATTCCTTACTGAACAGTTCTGAACAAGACAACCCCACGGTTGTAGCTAGCAACCGCCCACACAGCCGAATAAAAAGGAGAATCTAGACAGGGGTAATCTCAACCTACTCTGGCATGACCCACTTAGCCTTGCTGCACCTCCCTTGTTTTAGCCATTCCCGCTTGATGAGGCTTGAGGCTACGATTACCTTTAGAGAACACATCTCTTAGAATACTCATCGTCCACTTGACAATGTTCTGAAAGCATTCAATCCATACAAGTTTATTCCGGGTTCGAAAGAAATCGAAGGCATTATCTCATTACACTCATTTTGGGATCACACCCAGAGTTAACGACAATGACCCCTGCACTCTGAATCTTCAACTTCACTTGAGATTCACGACCTATCGTTAATTTGGATCGATGTGGTTTTCGGATATCCAAATCTGGAAACCCAATCCTGGTCTCGTCGAAATCCAAAACACCATCTTTTAGGTCCAAGTTATTTTAAAGCTAAAAAAATTCAATTCAAATCATTATCTATATTCACACAGATAGACAATTCACATATACACGTATAGATAATCTGTATCATCATAGTTCAACCAAATCATCTCATATCACATATTACACACATCTCAACAGAGATATCAAACAATCAATGCATTCAATATCAATCAGCCATCCATAAGCAATGTTTAGTCACACATCTATAATTAATTTAAAATGAATTAAATTAATTATTTCATCTCTAATTAATTTAGAATAAATTAAATTAATTACTTTCATCACAATAAATCTTGCTTACATAACCATTAATTAATTACAACCAATTAATTAATCATCATCTTAGTTAACACCCTTGATTAATTACCTCTTAATTACATTAAGTAATTAACCCTTAATTAATTACACAAATTAATTATTCTTAACCATTCATAGTAATTATCCTTTAGTCACTTTATTAGCTATAATTAATTACATTAATCCTTAATTAATTACAATTAATAATTACCTTATAATAACTTATTATTGATTAATTAATCTTAATTAATCAACTCTTAATTACTCTTATTAATTACATAAATTAATGATCCTTAATTAATTACTTCAATTAATCAACTTTAATTAATCATAAACAATAATTACCATCCTGTAATTACTTACCTTACTTAATTAACTCCTTAATTAATTATATTAACCCTTTGATTAATTACACCAAGTAATTAACCCTTAATTAATTACACAAATTAATTATCTACAAACCATTAAAGTAATTAACCTTAATTACTTTTAATAAGTAATTATCCTTTAATTACTTCTCATTAAGTAATTTCCTTTAATTAGTTACATCCAGTAATTATACATTAATTACTTACCATAAGTAATTAAACTTTTCAATTTCTTTAAGTATTTATACTTAATCAATCATCAAGATTACCTTTAATTAATCAACCAATTAATTAATCACATTCATTTGATTAATTACAATTCGGTAATCCATTCCTTAATTACCCTTTTAAATAAATTAATTAAACTTTAATTACAGATTAATTAATTCATAATTATTAATTAATAAACCTTAATTATCAACTAATAAAATTTAATAACCAATTTATTAATCCTTAATTAATTAGTTAATCAATCCTTAATAACAATTAATTAACCCTAAACATTAGTTAATTAATCCTTAATTAACTAAAATTTTGGATTAGTAACTTCTTAATTATTAATTAATAAAGTCTAATTGTTAATTAATAAAAATTAACTACAAATTAATGTATCTTTTTAATTACCAATTAATTAACCCTAATTACTTAATTAATTAATCTTTATTCATTAATTAACAATCTCTAATTATCTAATTAATTACACGTAATTATAAATTAATTAAACTATAATTAATTAACTTATAATCCTTAATTATTAATTTTAAATAAATTAATTAAATCAATTAATAACTCTTAATTAATTCCTCAATTAATCTTAATCATTATTAATTAAATTAATTAATTATACTTAATTTCCTTTAATTAATTTAATTAATTTCAACCCATTAAAAACCTTAATTATTTTAGGATAAAACATTATCTTAATTAATGACTTAATTATCATTAAAAACATTTTGTCTTAATAATTAATTTTACTTCATTAAATCAATAATTAAGTTTTAAAATAATTATTAAATTGATAAATTAAAGTTAACAAAACTCCCTTTAAATACTCAAAATATTATCAAGTAATAGTTTTTAAAACTAGTTTCAAATTTGAATTTAAAACTTGCTTTTACAAATACCTTTACAATTTCATTTCTAACTCAACTTTTAAAATTAACTCAAAACTTTGCTTAATAAAATTTAAGTTAAACAAATTTCAAACCTCTTAACAAATTGTTAAAGAAAACATTTATTTTATATAAAGTGAATTTAAATAAGAAGATTTAAAATAAATTAAAGTTTAAGTTTCGAAACTTTGAATTTAAAACTTTTTTAAAAAAACTAATCAACCACTTGCATCGGGTCGAACCCAAAATCCACTCAGGTTTAGCCTGAGTTTCCTACTTAAAAATTTAGTTTAGTTTTAGATTTAAATTTAAAATTTAAAACCTGGAACCAAACTATTTCTGGAACCATTCCAAAAATACTCGAGTCCATCCTCAAGTTTTCGTTCCAAAAACTCGATCTCCCCTTTGAGTCAACTACCAATACAACCACCTCAATCCCACTGACACCAAAATCATCTCGTGCACATGCACTAGCGCCAGAATCGTCTCCGACCTCTGACGAACCCTCCGACATGTCACCCTACGATGCAGCAACCCCCTCCGATCACCAAACCACCATCACGAGCTCTCGAGTAAGATCGAGCAACCCAATAGAGTCTGAAACAAAAACCCACGCCAAAGAAACCCTTCGACGCTACTGCTCCGACCACCAGAGGTTAGACGACTCAGGCCACACCCTACCGACACACCATGGCACCATTTCCCTGATAATCAAGCAACTCGATCCACCATAGATGACACGGTCATCCCAATTCCAAACACGACCTAATTTAGGGTTTAAAACTTCTCGCGACCACCATTGACGCCACAGTGAACTATCACCCTCTTTGCCATTTTTGTCGTACTCCCTATACCTTCACCTACCTCCAGCCAAGTTCCCGACCCTCGCAGACCTCGTGGCCATCAGAATTTGCACAAAAACCCAATCCGAACATTTCCAAAAGGCACACCCATCCTAATACTAAAAATCTTGATTTTTGTTTTAAAAATCCTATTTTCCAAAAGTGATTCAAGATATGTACTTGAATCAATAAATTTCAATAATTGGTTTTATCATATTATTGAGAATGTTACTGTATTTTCCCAGATGCAACCATATTTCAATCTTAAATTCTTATTCACATTTTTAGCACTTAGATTATGCTAAAACTAAACTGTTTTGTTTGAATCTCAAGGTTTAACAGAGATCAGATGCCAAGATTTTAATTTTGGATCAAAACCATAAGCCTGAACTAAGAATAGAGGTGTTTTTAACTCAACAGATATGCACACATCATAAATACACAGAGGCTTACATATATACATTCATGCAAACAATCATCATCACAGAAACTCACATGCAACAAATAATTATTACTTTAAATTTTTAAATAAAAATTTTACTCACCATTTTGAAATGTAGAGGCTTGATAAAACTGGAAACTTGAAGGGTCTTGAAGTTGAAAGCCTTGATTGCTTTGATTGAAAAAAAATTGCTTTGTTACTGAGATGATTCAAGAATTGATTCCAGATTGAAATCTAAAGATGTCACAGGCTCGAGTTTCTGGTTTTCCCTGATTTGAAAAAATGCTTGACAGGTTTGAAAATTACAGGCTTTTGATAAAAAAAGTTACGAGGTTGAGTTTGATTTGTTTTTAGAGCAGATGATTACAGACTTTTGGTTTGAGATGGTTGCCGACTTTAAAAGATTATAGGTTTGATGATTTTCTATTTTGCATTTGAACTTGGGGAATGTATTACTGGTTTGAGCTGGAGGAATGAATTTCAGGCTTGAGAATAAAGCAGTTTATAGGGTTTTGAAAATGTCTTACAAGTTTTAATGATTTTTTTGAGGAATAAATTACAGGGTTTTAAGTTGAAGATGTTTTTGGGTTATGATTTGAGGAAGTGATTTCAGATCTGGCCATTATTTTCTTGCTATTAGAGATGAAGATGGGAAAAAGAAAATGAAGAGGAAGCTAAGGGTTTTAAATAAGTTAATTTTGATTTTATTAGAAATCAGGAAAATAAAATAAATGGTGACACTTGTCTCTACTATTGATTATTTGTTTACACATGTTATTTAAAGATGTTTATAACTTAACACTTGTCATTATTTATTAATATTTATTTTTAAAAGAATTTTAAAAACTTTTGTATTAGTTTCTTTATTAATAAGTATGTTTCTTAATTTATAAAGGCTTTCCTAATTTTAAGTAAATAAAACTCTTAAAAGAAAATAAAATAAAGTCCAGTCATATTTTAAATAAAATCATATATAATATATTTAATCCATTTATAAATGTAAATATAAAACTTTTTGTATCTATTTACTATTTATCCAAATTTCTACAAATAAATTTCCTTTAAAGAAAATATTATAAAACAAATCTTATTTTAAATAAAAACCTTATCCATATATTTTAAATCCAAACTATATTATTATTTCTATTTTTAAGATATATGTATATCCCTTTATATTCAATTTTAAATTCAGATTCAAATTCAATTCAAAATCCGATTTAAAATTAATTCAAATAAATATCAATTTCAAACAAACACATGATTAAATTTGTAAATAATTATTCCATTTAAAAGTAAATTAAACACACACATACACACATATATGTATATTTAAACACACTTGTTAAATTTCAAAATAATAAGTCTACTATAAATCTATTTGCAAAATAACACAATTTAAAATTTAAAATTATTATTCCATTTAAAAATCTATGTATAACTATATTAAAAACAACTCATTACATTTATTATTATTTAAAATTAACAAATTTTACCAATTTTAAATAATTAATTAAGAGATTATCACATTTTAACTTCCTTGAAATTCCGGGATATCACATTCTTCCCCACTTAAAAGAATTTCGTCCTCGAAATTTAAAGCAAAAGATAATCCAAAGTTTTTATGTTATTACAACTAATTCAAGCATACATATTAGCCAATCTAACAATTTCATCCAAACAATCAATTCAACAAACAACATTAGCTATACGAACACTGATCCGGATAAGCTTCCTAAAACTATTCCGAGTTTCCCAGGTACAAACACTGGGATACTCGCTCTACTGAATCCAAACTATCTATGCCACTAAGCTAATGAGCTCCTACTCATCTAGATCTACAATCTACACAAGATACCAGACCACACTCAAGTCCGACTCAACATTCAAATCCTCCCAAACAGCTGGTTCCAAAACCAGTGATGGATTATACACATATTCTCTCAGAGATACGTGAAATACGATGAATCCCAGTCTTCCAAACTGGCAATTCAACCCTTATAAGCCAAACACTTATTCCTTACAAAAACTCAGAAGAATCCAATAATTCGGAGCTAACTTCCCAGTCTTACCCAATCTCGTTGCTCCCTTGACCGAAGAAAATCTCAACAGAAACAAAGTTTCTAACTTTGGATTCCAAATTCCTCCATCTTTTAACCACAAAATCCTTCTGACAATCCTGAGTTGCCTACATCCCTTTTGATCAGCTCAACCATCGCTGATGCCTATAGAAACAAACTTGACCAAAAACAATCCAACAAAAAGCTCCTCTCAAGATCTTAAATCAAATACACAATCTCTACTTCACAATCATCAGAAGACTTCAAACTTACTTCTCTTATCCAAAAAAGCAAAACAGGTGCACTTGCCAATCTGACCTTCAGATCCTAAAAACTTCCCGTAGAAACTTTTTTATCCAAACATTGCAACTTTCGACTGCTTCCATTCTAGAATAGCTACCACCTTGCTTCCACTGCACAACTCTGATCTGGAGCATATGAGAATGTTGTTCGATGAACACGAGCACAGACTGGTCCAACACACCAGAAATATGGTTCAATAAATCCATAAAGAGAAAACACAAAAGTTCCATACAATCCTGACTGCTTCACCAAAAACCTCTCTCTAGGAGACATCCTTCTACCTAGCTGAACCAAGTCGATATGGAACTCAATCTCTAATGCAGAAAAACTTCTGACTTCCCTGAAGACATCCAGAAAAATCTCTGACAATTTCTATAACTCAGGAGAAAACTCAAACTATCGCAAGTCACTTTTGCGATCCTATCCAATCCAATATCCACAAATATTGTTCTCTCTTTACAAATCAGAACAGCTTATCCTCGACCAATCCAATCCATCGAAGAAATGGGTCTACTCTGCTGCTTCTGAACTCCATCTCTAGGATATTGCTAAGCCAAAAGATCTTCCCATTGCCACACAAAACTCTACCCAGCTGCAACACTGCCACAGATGCCAAAGACTTCGCATCCAAAGCTCCTCAATCCTCAAAATCAGATCAACCAATCCCACACAGAACCTTGAGATGGGCAGGCATCTCCTCGAGAAACTCGGGTCTCAAATCAAAAATAAACTCAGTCTCATTACTAATGTAGACACACTTCCTTATACTTGCTCCAAAAGAAACATATTTGGGAACATCCATAGTCGCTGCGTCTCACCACGTAGCTACTCCATCCTGAAGTTGTCAAGATACCATGACTCGCTTCTGCTCGACCGACAGATCCGAACTGTAGAAAATCCGCTCACATGAGCGCGATTAACTTACACTTCAATAATGGACTTTGAACCTTTAAAAGGTTTCCTTCAGAAAGTGTTGAAATCCTTACACCATACTGCAAAGCTCACTCGAGACGGTATTGGGTCTACAGTCTTGGTAGATATACTTCCAACCTCAACACTCAGACTTCTTCTATTGGTAGTCGTGCTACACACACCACTACCCCATCTACCTTTAGAATTCACATTGGAAAAACCCGAACAGGTAATCCAACAAATAGGTAGAATAGATATATATAGTTATATATAAAAATTACAAGTATGCTCTCTCAAGAAAGACACCACTTCAGAGCCTAGGTATTTTCTCAACCTATGCTCTGATACCAAATGTGACAACCCACCTTTCTCTCCATAGAAAGACACATCATTATTAAGAAAGAAAGAAATAGAGAAGAGAAAAGATAGAGAAGAAAGAAAGAAACAACATCATATTCTCAACAGTGGAACGAATAAATTATATTAATCACATAATATATTACATAGTATCATATACATCAGAGTTACAGAGCTTATACAACACATATTAGACAGTTATAAACACCTGTCTAGTTATACAACTCAATATACAATACAGATAATAACACAGAGATCAACACAGCGGAACCACTATGTCCCTACAAACGCTAAAGCCTCCTGCTCCATTTCTCCTGTAGAATTCGTCAAAGAAAACCTGAATTCCTTAGCTACTCGTAATAAATTTGAGTACCCAAGAGTTTAAGAAAAATATAATAAACTCCAGGTCAGACATGGGTCTGGTGTGAGTAAACGTTAAATTTGCTTAACTTTAAAAAACCTTTGAAAACAAAAAGGTATTACGTAAGACTTCCCACACATAAACATGCGTAAGTTTTTACCTTATGCTAACCTAAACATTTGACGAGAAATGCAATGATATTATAACAAGGTCTAGGGATTTCAAGTAAAATATAGAAATAGCTGGAACGTTCCAACATAGTTGGGCGCAATCAGTACGTACGACACTTATTGGAGATTGGATTCCATATAATGGCAGGGCTGCTGGGGTACCGCCCGTCACAGTACGAGGCCTAGATCACCATATCGAGGATCCACCTTGAATCCCCTGCAACACAAGGCCGAAACCATTCCTTACTGAACAGGTTCGAACAAGAAAACCCCACGGTTGTAGCTAGAAACCGCCCACACAGCCAAATAAAAAGGGACATCCAGACAGGGGTAAATCTCATCCTACTTGGGCATGATCCACTTAGCCTTGTTGCACCTCCCCTGTTTTAGCCATTCCTGTTTGATGAGGCTTGAGGCTACGATTGCCTTTAGAGTACACATCTCTTAGTATACTCATCGACCACCTGATGATGTTTTGAAAGCGTTTAATCCATACAAGTTCGTTCTGAGTTAGAACGAAACCAAAGGCGTTATCTCATTACACTCATTTTGGAATCACCCTCATAGTTAATGACAATAACCCTTGCACTTTGAATATTCATCTTCACTTGAGATTCAGGACCTATCGTTAATTTGGATCGATGTGGTTTTCGAATATCCAAATCCGAAAACCCAATCCTGGTCTCGTCGAAATCCAAAACGCCATCTTTTAGGTCCAAGTTGTTTTAAAGTTAAAAAAATTCAATTCGAATCATTATCTATATTCACACAGATAGATAATTCACATATACACAGATAAATAATTTAATTTGATCCATGAATCTAAGAAATAGTTAGAATTCTTGATCTCACTCAATATTTCTCTCAATTCGAAGATCCAGGATTTGAATTGATATCGTTTCATTGATTCCTCCTAAAGATTTTCATTGATTCCTCCAAAAGATATCATTTCAATTGGAATTATCATCACAGTTCAACCAAATCATCTCATATCACATATCATACATATCTCAACAGAGATATCAAACAATCAATGCATTCAATATCAATCAAGCGTCCATAAGCAATGATTAATCACACATCTATGATTAATTTAAAATGAATTAAATTAATTACTTTATCTCTAACTAATTTAAAATAAATTAAATAATTACTTTCATCACAATAAATCTTGCTTACATAACCATTAATTAATTACTAACCAATTAATTAATCATCGTCTTAATTAATCACCCTTGATTAATTACCTCTTAATTACATTAAGTAATTAACCCTTTATTAATTACACAAATTAATTATTCTTAACCATTCATAGTAATTATCCTTTAGTTACTTCATTAACTATAATTAATTACATTAATCCTTGATTAATTACAATTAATTAATTGCCTTATAATAACTTATTATTGATGAATTAATCTTAATAATTAATTAAGGTTTAATTACTCTTATTAATTACATAAATTAGTGCTCCTTAATTAATTACTTCCATTAATCAACTTTAATTAATCATAAACAGTAATTATCATCCTATAATTAATTACCTTAATTAATTAACTACTTAATTAATTATATTAATTCTTTGATTAATTACACAAAGTAATTAACCTTTATTTAATTACACAAATTAATTATCTACAAACCATTAAAGTAATTAACCTTAATTACTTCTACTAAGTAATTATCCTTTAATTACTTCCCATTAAGTAATTCACTTTAATTAATTACATCCAGTAATTATACATTAATTACTTACCATAAGTAATTATAATTTTCAATTTCTTTAAGTATTTATACTTAATCAATCATCAAGATTACCTTTAATTAATCAACCAATTAATTAATCATATTCATTTGATTAATTACAATTGGGTAATCCATTCCTTAATTACTCCTTTAAATAAATAAATAAATCTTTAATTACAGATTAATTAATTAATAACTATTAATTAATAAACCTTAATATTCAATTAATAAAACTTAATAACCAATTTATTAATCCTTAATTAATCAGTTAATCAATCCTTAATAACAATTAACTAACCCTAAATATTAGTTAATTAACCCTTAATTAACATAAATTTTGGATTAGTAATTTCTTAATTATTAATTAATACCACTTAATTATTAATTAATAAAACTTAATTACAAATTATTGTACCTTCTTAATTACCAATTATTTAACCTTGATTACTAAATTAATTAATCTTTAATCATTAATTAATAATCTTTAATTATCTAATTAATTATACTTAATTATGAATTGATTAACCTCTAATTAATTAACTTATAATCCTTAATTATTAATTTAAATAAATTAAGTAAAACAATGAATTACTCTTAATTAATTCCTTAATTAATTCTTAATCATTATTAACTAAATTAGTTAATTCTACTTAATTTCTTTTAATTAACTTAATTAATTTCAACCCATTAAAAACCATAATTGTTTTAGGATAAAACATTATCTTAATTAATGACTTAATTATCATTAAAAACATTTTATCTTTATAATTAATTTTACTTAATTAAATTAATAATTAAGTTTTAAAATAATTGTTAACTTGATAAATTAAAGTTAACAAAACTCCATTTAAATACTTAAAATATTAACAAGTAATAGTTTTTAAAACTAGTTTTCAAATTTGAATTTAAAACTTGCTTTTACAAGTACCTTTACAATTTCATTTCTAACTCAACTTTTAAAATCAACTTAAAACTTTACTTAATAAAATTTAAGTTAAAAAAATTTCAAACCTCTTAAAAAATTGTTGAAGAAAACACTTATTTTATATAAAGTAAATTTATATAAGAAGATTTAAACTAAATTAAAGTTTAAATTTCAAAACTTAGATTTTAAAACTTTTTAAAAAAAAAAACTACTCAACCACTTGCATCGGGTCAAACCCGAAATCCACTCAGGTCTAACCTGAGTTTCCTACTTTAAAATTTAGTTTAGTTTTAGATTTAAATTCAAGTTTAAATTTTAAAACGTGGAACTAAACTCTTTCTGGAACCACTCCAAACATACTCGAGTCCATCCTCGAGTCTTCATTCCAAAACCCGATCTCCCGTTCGAGTTCACTACCAACACAACCAACTCAATCCCACTAACACCAAAATCATCTTGTGCACATGCACCAGTGCCAGAATCATTCGACCTCTGATGAACCCTCCGGCATGTCACCTTACGATGTAGCAACCCCCTCCGACCACCAAACCACCATCACAAGCTCTCGAGTAAGATCGAGCAACCCAATCGAATCTGAAACAAAAACACATGCCAGAGAAACCCTTCGACCCTACTGCTCCAAACGCCAGAGGTCAGACGACTCTGGCCACACCCTGTTGACACATCGTGGCACCATTTCCCTGATAATCAATCAACTCGATCCACAATAGATGACACGGTCGTCCTAATTTCAAACACGACCTAATTTAGGGTTTAAAACTTCTCCCGACCACCATTGACACCATAGTGAAATACCACCCTCTTTGCCATTTTTGTTGTACTCCCCGTACCTTCACCTGTCTCCAGCCAAGTTCCCGACCCTCTTAGACCTCGTGGCCATCGGAATTTGCTCAGATACCCAATTCCAGACATTTCCAAAATGCATACCCATCCTAATACTAAAAATCTTCATTTTTGTTTTAAAAATCCTAATTTAAAAAAGTGATTTAAGATATGTACTTGAATCAATAAATTTCAATAATTGTTTTTATCGTATTAATAAGATTGTTACTGTATTTTCCCAAATGCAACCATATTTCAATCTTAAATTCTTATTCACATTTTTAGCACTTAGGTTATGCTGAAACTAAACTGTTTTGTTTGAATCTCAAGGTTCAATAGAGATCAGATGCAAAGATTTGAATTTTTGATCAAAACCATAGGCCTGAACTAAGAACAGAGGTGTTTTTAACTCAACAGATATGCACACATCATAAATACACAGAGGCTTACATATATACATTCATGCAAACAATCATGATCACAGAAACTCACATGCAACAAATAATTATTACTTTAAATTTTTAAATAAAAAGTTTACTCACCATTTTGAAAAGCAGAGGCTTCATAAAACTGGAAACTTGAAGGGTATTGAAGTTGAAAGAGCTTGAATGCTTTGATTCCTGAAGCTTTGATTGAAAACAGAATCTCTATGTTGACTGAGATGATTCAAGACTTGATTCTAGGTTGAAATCTGAAGACGTTGCAGGCTTGAGTTTCTGGTTTTCTCTGATTTGAAAAAATGCTTGACGGGTTTGAAAATTACAGGCTTTTAATAAAAAAAGTACAGGGTTGAGTTTGATTTGTTTTTAGAGGAGATGATTACAGACTTTTGGTTTGAGAAGGTTGCAGACTTGAAAAGATTATAGGTTTGAGGATTTTCTATTTTGCATTTGAACTTGAGGAATGTATTACAGGTTTGAGCTGGAGGAATGAATTTCAAGCTTGAGAATAAAACAGTTTACAGGGTTTTGTAAATGTCTTATAGGTTTTAATGATTTGTTGAAGGAATAAGTTACAGGGTTTTAAACTTGAAGATGTTTTTAGGTTGTGATTTGAGGAAGTGATTTCAGATCTGGCCATTATTTTCTTGCTATTAGAGATGAAGATAGGAAAAAGAAAATGAAGAGGAAGCTAGGGGTTTTAAATAAGTTAATTTAGATTTTATTAAAAATAAGGAAAATAAAATAAATGATGACACTTGTCTCTACTATTGACTATTTGTTTACACATGTTATTTAAAGATGTTTATAGCTTAACACTTGTCAATATTTATTTATATTTATTTTTAAAAGAATTTTAAAAACTTTTATATTAATTTCTTAATTAATAAGTGTGTTTCTTAGTTTATAAATGATTTTCTAATTTTAAGTAAATAAAACTTTTAAAAGAAAATAAAATAAAGACCAATCATATTTTAAATAAAATCATATATAATACATTTCATCCATTTATAAATGTAAATATTAAACTTTTTGTATTTATTTAATATTAAATAATACTTTTCCAGATTTCTATAAATAAATTTCCTTTAAAGAAAATATTATACGACTAATCTTATTTTAAATAAAAACCTTATCCATATATTTTAAATCCAAACTATATCATTATTTCTATTGTTAAGATATATGTATTTTTAAAATAACACAATTTAAATTTGTAAATTATTATTCCATTTAAAAATCTATTTATAACTATATTTAAAACAACTCGTTATATTTATTATTATTTGAAACTAACAAATTTACCAATTTTAAATAATTAATTAAGAGATTATCATAATTTAAATTCCTTGAAATTCCGAGATATCACATTCCTCCCCCCTCAAAGAATTTCAACCTCGAAATTTAAAACAAAAGATAATCCAAAGATTTTATTTTATTACAACCAATTCAAGCATACATATCAGCCAATCAAACAGTTTCATCCAAACAATCAAATCAACAAACAACATTAGCTATACGAACACAGATTCGAATAAGCTTCCTAAAACTATACCAAGTTTCCCTTGTACAGACACTGGGATACTCGCTCTACTGAATCCAAACTATCTACGCCACTAAGCTAATGAGCTCCTACTCATCTAGATCTATAATCTACACAAGATACAAGACCACACTCAAGTCCGACTCAACATCCAAATCCTCCTAAACAGCTGCTTCCTAAACCAGTGATGTATCATACACCTACTCACTCAGAGACACGTGAAATGCCATGAATCCCAGTCTTCCAAACGGGTAGTTCAACACTTATAAGCCAAACACTTATTCCTTACAAAAACTAATAAGAATCCAATACCTCGGAGCTAACTTACCAATCTTACCCAATCTTATTTCTCCCTTGACCGGATAAAATCTCAATTGAAACAAAGTCTCTAACTTTTGATTCCAAATTCCTCCATCTTTTAACCACAAAACCTTCTGGCGATCCTGGGCTGCCTACATCCCTTCTGATCAGCTCAACCTTCACTGATGTCTCTAGAAACAAACTGGACCAAAAACAATCCAACAAAAAGATCCTCTCAAGATCTACCCAAATCAAATACACAATCTCTACTTCACAATCATCAGAAGACTTCAAACTTATTTCTCTTATCTGAAATAGAAAAAACAGGCGCACTTGCCAATTTGACCTTCAGATCCTAAAAACTTCCAGTCGAAACTTTTTAATCCAAACACTGCAACTTTTGGTTGCTTCCATTCTAGAATAGCTACCACCTTGCTCCCGCTGCACAACTCTGATCCGAAGCATATGAGAATGCTATTCGATGGACAGGAGCACAGACTGGTCCAACACACTAGAAATATGGTTCAGTAGATCCATAAAGAGAAAACACAGAAGTTCCACGCAATCCTAAGCTGCTTCACCAAAAACCTCTCTCTATGAGACATCCTTCAACCTAGTCTAACCAAGCCGATATGAAGCTCAATCTCTAATGTAGACAAACTTCTGACTTCCCTGAAGACGTCCAGAAAAATATCTGACAATTTCTATAACTCAAGAGAACACTCAATCTATCGCAAGTCACTTTTGCGATCCTATCCAATCCAATATCCTCAAATAATGTTCTCTCTTTACAAATCAGAACAGCTTATCCTTGACCAATCCAATCCATCGAAGAAACGGGTCCACTCTGCTGCTTTTTAACTCCATCTCTAGGATATTGCTAAGCCAAAAGATCTTCCCATTGGCACACAAAACACTACCTAGCTGCACCATTTCCAAAGATGCTATTATACCATTTTTGGTCAAAACTGGAATATCAACAAATTGGCAAGGAATGTTGAATATCGGGGTTGGAGATCGATTGGGATCAAGGCTGCGATCGATATCGCCAACATCTGGTTGAGCTGCGATCCAGACGAAATTGATTGGAAATGATGATAAGGACTAGGAAAGGCTATATTTCAAATTTTAGGTTAATCGGAGTTCGTTTGAAGGAGATATAACCGAGCCAAATGAAAGGAAGTACTGCCGAACCATCCGTCCTCCACTCCCAAGCACTGCCGGTCCAAACTTCACCTCCAAGCATGGCCGGACCATATTGCTACCGAACCAGCTACCTCCTCCCACTACCGAACCAACCATCTTTCCATGCACTACCGAACCGGCATACCACCGAGCCAACATACTACCGAACCAACTGCCGCTCCAACCCTCACCGGGCCAACTCACCACCGAGTCAACCTCCACCGGTCCAAGGCCTCTCCGGACCAACCACTGCCGAACCAACTCCCTTTCCATGCCTGCTGAACCAAAGTGATACCGGACCAATTCCACTCCAACCATCTCTGGACCATGGCCTTGCCGAACCAACATTGCCAGGCCAGATTGCTTCAGCCCAGGCCCACCAGCAGCTATATACATCCAGGACCCCTACCTTCAGCCTCACTCTATAAATAGAGGGGCAGGGGTACAACAATGGCAGACAAGTTGGAGAGCTCAAGCACGGATAGAATTTGCAAACAACTTTCAATTACTTGTAATCAAAGCTTTTTACTTGTAATCTGAAGAGAAAAGGAGAATAACATATAAAGTGGAAGTAGGCACGTTCTGGCCGAACCACTATAAATCTGTATGTTTTTTTTACAGTTTAGTCCCTGCTTTTTACATATTTGCATAAATCATCCAAATCACTAAGAACAACTTAAAATCTACTAAATCATACGACTTGGAGGTGTTTGCCCATTTTTTGTGCAAATATTTTTGGTGCTTTCATTGAGAATTGAACTCAGGAGCGATTTAATCATTGCCTCGCAAAGATTTGTTGAGAAACTCTCTTTAAGAACCAGAAGTCTATCCGAGATTATGGCTCTTGGGAGGAAAACAAGTAGAGACCAGAAAGAAGTCAGCACGAAGGGAGTCAAGGGGCTTCCTCAGGAGAGAACCAAACTTCAGTCTTCATCACCAGGGATGAGATGGAGACAATGATGAAAAGACAAGAGGAGTTGATTCAGAATTTGTTTCAGCAGATTGGGCAAATTGGAGCACAGAATAAGGAAGCGGATGGAGTTCGGAACGGAGCAGGACCATCCGGCATGGCACCTGAATTAGGGGGCACACCCATGGGGAACATAGATCCAATTTTGGATAGAGAAAGAGGAGCATCTGTACAACCTGGGAGCAGCAGAGGAGTGAACGCTCAGTCAAGGGGGCAGATCCCAGAATTCCCTCGTGGACTCGAGGGACAGGTCAAAGTGGCAACGGAGGGAGCCGCGATTCACCACTTACTCTGAGCTGAATGAGAGTCTGGAACGAATTTATCACGATACTAAAGAGCAGGTTCCGTATCGTAGACCGATGCAAAGGGATCCAACTTCTGACGAAAGAAGATCAGATAAGTTTTGTGTATTTCATGAATTAAATGGTCATAACACTAACGATTGTAGGCATTTGAAGGACGAGGTGGAAGGGCATATCAGGAACGGTATGCTCCTTCAGTATGTGAGGAGGCGAACTCCAGCAGTGGAGCCAGAGCGACCGCCGTCTACATCGGCTAAAGGTGACCCTGGATAGGGGCACCGTTTGATTATCCATTGATTGCTTGATTAAAATAACGATGAACAAGTTGTAAACCTCTCACTAGCGTGGTTAAATCATTTACACATGTGAGCGATCGCGCACGATCCATAGGCATGCTCTGAATGGCTACCAATCGCGTTATAGTAAGAGTTTACGCTTTAACATCTTCATTTTGCTTTTTGCTTTGATTTTGATTTGAACATTTAAATTCTGCCTGTTTGGCTGTAAGGTTCATATGATTATTGCTTTAATATTTACAATTCTGTGAAAAAAATCTACATGTATGCCCGTTGGATCGCGAACGGTCCACGAGCACCTCTTGCATGTCAGTAAACTGCCGAAGTCTTTGATTCGAAAACTCCCCCAAACAATAACTCCGGCACTGATAATATTAAGTCCCCTCCCCCCCCCCCCCCGAGGCACACTCATTCGCCTAGAATGGCACCCGACCTCGAACGGTCACAACTCGCCTCGAACGACACCCGACCTCGAACGGTCACAACTCGCCTCGAAAGGCACCCGACCACGAACGGTCACAACTCGCCTCGGGCACCCGACCTCGAACGGTCACAACTCGCCTCGAACGACACCCGACCTCGAACGGTCACAACTCGCCTCGAACGACACCCGACCTCGAACGGTCACAACTCGCCTCGAATGGCACCCGACCTCGAACGGTCACAACTCGCCCCGAACGGCACAACTCACCTCACCTCAAATGGCTCGATCACGAATGGTCGTCATTTGAGGTCCGCCACTTGACCGCACACGGTCGCACTTCACCTTAAATGGCTCGATGCCAAACGATCGTCATTTGAAGTTAGGCGCTTGACCATGAACGGTCCCACTTCATCTCAAATATCTCGATCCCGAACGGTCGTCATTTGAGGTCACATAAAACTGTAAATTCCTTTGCAGGACATCAACAGGATATGAACATCCAGCTCATGGCATTACAAAACACGCCTTCCTACCGCAAGGCATATTTTGGGGTGCAAAGTGGTATCCCATTTTTGGTCAAAACTGGAATATCAACAAACTGGCAAGGAATGTTGAATATCGGGGTTGGAGATCGATTGGGATCAAGGCTGCGATCGATATCGCCAAAATCTGGTTGAGCTCCGATCCAGACGAAATTGATTGGAAATGATGATAAGGACTAGGAAAGGCTATGTTTCAAATTTCAGGTTAATCGAAGTTTGTATGAAGGAGATATAACCGAGCCAAATGAAAGGAAGTACTGCCGAACCATCCGTCCTCCACTCCCAAGCAATGCCGGTCCAAACTTCACCTCCAAGCATGGCCGGACCATATTGCTACCGAACCAGCTAACTCCTCCCACTACCGAACCAACCATCTTTCCATGCACTACCGAACCGGCATACCACCGAGCCAACATACTACCGAACCAACTGCCGCTCCAACCCTCACTGGACCAACTCACCACCGAGTCAACCTCCACCGGTCCAAGGCCTCTCCGGACCAACCACTGCCGAACCAACTCCCTTCCCATGCCTGCCGAACCAAAGTGATACCGGACCAATTCCACTCCAACCATCTCCGGACCATGGCCTTGCCGAACCAACATTGCTAGGCCAGATTGCTTCAGCCTAGGCCCACCAGCAGCTATATACATGCAGGACCCCTACCCTCAGCCTCACTCTATAAATAGAGGGGCAGGGGTACAACAATGGCAGACAAGTTGGAGAGCTCAAGCACGGATAGAACTTTCAAACAACTTTCAGTTACTTGTAATCAAAGCTTTGTACTTGTAATCTGAAGAGAAAAGGAGAATAACATATGAAGTGGACGTAGGCACGTTCTGGCCGAACCACTATATATCTGTGTTTTTTTTTTACAATTTAGTCCCTGCATTTTACATATTTGCATAAATCATCCAAATCAATAAGAATAACTTAAAATCTACTAAATCATACGACTTGGAGGTGTTTGCCCATTTTTTTTGCAAATAGATGCCAAAGACTTCCTATCCAAACCTCCTCGTTCCTCAAAATCAGATCAACCAATCCCATACAGAACCTTGAGATGGGCAGACATTTCCTCAAGAAACTCGGGTCTCAAATCAAACACAAACTAAGTCTCATCACTGATGCAGAAACACTTCCTTATACTTGCTCCAAAAGAAACATCTTTGGGAACATCCATAGTCACTACGTCTCACCACACAGCTACTCCATCCCGAAGTTTCCAAGATACCATCACCCACTTCTGCTCAACCGACATATCCAAACTCTACAAAATCTGCTCACACGAGCGCGATCAACTTACACTTTAATAATGGACTTTGAACCTTTAAAATGTTTCCTTTAGAGAGTAGTGAAATACTTGCACCATATTGCAAAGCTCACTCGAGATGGTATTGGGTCTATAGTCTCGGAAGATACACTTCCAAACTCAACACACGGACTTCTTCTATTGGTAGTCGTGCAACACACACCACTACCCCATCTATCTTTAGAACTCACATTGGAAAAACCCAAACAGGTAACCCAACAAATAGGTAGAATAGATATATATAGTTATATATAAAAATTACAAGTACGCTCCCGCAAGAAAGACACCACTCCAGAGCCTAGGTATTTGCTCAACCTATGCTCTAATACCAAATATGACGACCCACCTTTCTCTCCACAGAAAAACGCATCATTATTAAGAAAGAAAGGGATAGATAAGAGAAACGATAGAGAAGAAAGAAAGAAACAACATCATAATCTCAACAGCGGAACGAATAAATTATATTAATCACATAATATATTACATAGTATCATATACATCGGAGTTACACAGCTTATACAACACATACTAGACAGTTATAAACACATGTCTATTTATACAACTCAATATACAATACAGATAATAACACAGAGAACAACCCAGCGAAACAACTATATCTCTAAAAATGCTAAAGCCTCCTGCTCCATGTCTCCTCCCGAATTCATCAAAGAAAACCTGAATCCCTTAGCTACTCGTAAAAAATTTGAGTACCCAAGAGTTTAAGAAAAACAGATTACACTCCGGATCAGACATGGGTCTGGTGTGAGTAAACGGTTAAAGTTGCTTAACTTTAAAAAACCTTTGAAAACAAATAGGTATCACATAATACTTCCTACACATAAACATGGATAAGTTTTTACCTTACGCTAACCAAAACATTTGATAGGAAATCTAATGATATTATAATAGGGCTAGGGTTTTCAAGTAAAATATAGAAATAGCTGGAATGCTTACATCTCACGTTCCAATGTAGTTGGGCACAATCAATATGTATGGCACTTATAGGAGATTGTATTCCATATGATGGCAGGGCTACTGGGGTACCGTCCGTCGCAGTAGGGGCCTAGATCACCGTACCGAGGATCCACCCTAAATCCCCTACAAGACAAGGCCAGAACCATTCCTTACTGAACATTTCCGAACAAGACAACCCCACGGTTGTAGCTAGCAACCGCCCACAATCCGAATAAAAAGTGACATCTAGACAAGGGTAAATCTCGTCCTATTTGGGCATAACCCACTTAGCATTGCTGCACCTTCCCTGTTTTAGCCATAAACGGTTGATGAGGCTTGAGGCTACGATTATCTTTAGAGAACACGTCTCTTAGAATGCTCATCGTCCACCTGACCATGTTCTGAAAGAATTCAATCCATAAAAGTTCGTTCCGGGTTCGAACAAAACTGAAAGCATTATCTCATTACACTCATTTTAGAACCACCCTTAGATTTAACAACAATAACCCTTGCACTCCAAATCTTCATCTTCACTTGAGATTCACGACCTATCGTTAATTTGGATCGATGTGGTTTTCGGATATCCAAATCTGGAAACCCGATCCCGGTCTCATTAAAATCCAAAAGCCATCTTTTAGGTTCAGGTTCTTTTAAAGTTAAAACAATTCAATTCAAATCATTATCTATATCCACAAAAAGATAATTCACATATACATAGATATATAATCCATATCATCACAGTTAAACCAAATCGTTTCATATCACATATCACACATATTTCAACAGAGATATCAAATAATTAATGCATTCAATATTAATCAGCCATCCATAAGCAATGATTAATCACACATGTATAATTAATCTAAAATGAATTAAATTAATTACTTCATCTGTAATTAATTTAAAATAAATTTAATTAATTACTTTCATCACAATAAATCTTGCTTACATAACCATTAATTAATTACAAACCAATAAATTAATCATCATCTTAATTAATCACCCTTGATTAATTACCTCTTAATTACATTAAGTAATTAACCCTTAATTAATTACACAAATTAATTATTCTTAACCATTCATAGTAATTAACCTTTAGTTACTTCATCAATTATAATTAATTACAATTAATTAATTACCTTATAATCACTTATTATTGATTACTTAATCTTAATTAATAAATCCTTAATTACTCTTATTAATTACATAAATTAATGATCCTTAATTAATTACTTCCATTAATCAACTTTAAATAATCGTAAACAGTAGTTACCATCCTGTAATGACTTAGCTTAATTAATTAACTCCTTAATTAATTATATTAATCCTTTGATTAATTACACGAAGTAATTAACCCTTAAGTAATTACATAAATTAATTATTTACAAACCATTGAAGTAATTAATCTTAATTACTTCACTAAGTAATTATCCTTTAATTACTTCACATTAAGTAATTCCCTTTAATTAATTACGTCAAGTAATTATACATTAATTACTTACCCTAAGTAATTATACTTATCAATTTCTTTAAGTATTTATACTTAATTAATCATCAAGATTAACTTTAATTAATCAACCAATTAATTAATCACATTCATTTGATTAATTACTATTGGGTAATCCATTCCTTAATTACCCCTTTAAATAAATAAATTAATCTTTAATTACAGATTAGTTAATTCATAATTATTAACAATAAACCTTAATTATCAATTAATAAACTTAATAACCAATTTATTAATCCTTAATTAATCAGTTAATCAATCCTTAATAACAATTAATTAACCCTAAATATTAGTTAATTAATCCTTAATTAACTTAAATTTGGATTAACAATTTCTTAATTATTAATTAATAAAGCCTAGTTATTAATTAATAAAACATAATTACAAATTAAGTACCTTTTTAATTACCAATTAATTAACCTTAATTTCTTAATTAATTAATCTTTAATCATTAATTAACAACCTCTAATTATCTAATTAATTATACGTAATTATGAATTAATTAACCTCTAATTAATTAACTTATAATCCATAATTATTAATTTTAAATAAATTAATTAAATCAATTAATTACTTTTAATTAATTACTTAATTAATTCGTAATCATTATTAATTAAATTAATCAATTATACTTAGTTTCCTTTGATTAACTTAATTAATTTCAACCCATTAAAAACCTTAATTATTTTAAGATAAAACATTATCTTAATTAATGACTTAATTAATTAATGATAAATTGTTAAAGAAATCATTTATTTTATATAAAGTAAATTTATATAAGAAGATTTAAACTAAATTAAAGTTTAAATTTCGAAACTTAGATTTTAAAATTTAAAACTACTCAACCACTTGCATCGCGTCAAACCCGAAATCCACTCAGGTCTAACCTGAGTTTCCTATTTAAAAATTTAGTTTAGTTTTAGATTTAAATTTAAATTTAAATTTTAAAACATGGAACCAAACTCTTTCTAGAACCACTCCAAACATACTCGAGTCCATCCTCGAGCCTTCATTCCAAAAACCCGATCTCCCATTCGAGTCAACTACCAACAAAATCACCCCAATCCCACTAACACCAAAATCATCTCGTGCACATGCACCAGCACCAGAATCATCTCCGACCTCTGAGGAACCCTCCGGCACGTCACCCTATGACGCAGCAACCCCCTCCGATCACCAAACCACCATCACGAGCTCTCGAGTAAGATCGAGCAACCCAATCGAATCTGAAACAAAAACCCATGCCAGAGAAACCCTTAGACCCTACTGCTCTGACCACTAGAGGTCAGACGACTCTGGCCACACCCTATCGACACAACATGGCACTATTTCCCTGATAATCAAGCAACTCGATCCACCATAGATGACACAGTCATCGCAATTCCAAGCACGACATAATTTTGGGTTTTAAACTTCTCCGGACCACCGTTGACGCCACAGTGAACTATCACCCTCTTTGCCATTTTTGCCGTACTCCCTATACCTTCACCTAACTCCAACCAAGTTCCCGACCCTCTCAGACCTCGTGACCATCAGAATTTGCTCAGAAACCCAATTATAGACATTTCCAAAATGCACACCGATCCTAATACTAAAAATCTTGATTTTTGTTTTAAAAATCCTATTTTCCATAAGTGATTCAAGATATGTACTTGAATCAATAAATTTCAACAATTGGTTTAATCATATCATAACTTAAATATACACACACAAATACATACATATATATAAAAACACTTATTAAATTTGAAAATAATAAGTCTATTTTAAATTTATTTATAAAATAACACAATTTAAATTTGTTAATTATTATTCCATTTAAAAATCTATTTATAACTATATTTAAAACAACTCATTATATTTATTATTGTTTGAAATTACAAATTTTACCAACTTTAAATAATTAATTAAGAGACTATCACATTTTAAATAAATTCTGGGATATCACACCTGTCATGCATGTTGATCATATCCTTATGCATGCAAAGCCTATTTAAACAAAGTCACGTGATCAATTGGATTTTATATCTGATGCTTAATATATTCCCCATGTTCAGTCCAGTTCCAATACGGTTCTAGTTTGTCACTCGCTGCTTTCCCCTACAGTAGAATCAGATGATGTAACTATATTACAATGAAGACATTTGTTTTTTTTCAACCGTGCCTTGCGGTGAATGAAATTAGGTATTAATTTATATTTTAAATTTTTTGGTACCATAATATATGCAATGCCATGAACTTGGTATTGACAAAGTTCACACGCGTATCCGAGGTTTTACGAAAGCCTAATCTTGTAAGGGATATGCAATTCGAATTTTTCTTTCTTTGATGTTCATTGTTTGAAAGTCTCCATCTCTTTCTTTTATATTTGTATGCTTAAACAACTTCTTAAGGAAAAGGTGCCTTGATCAAAAAATAGAGGAGATGAGGATTTTAGTTGCCACTTCAACAAACTATTTTCTTACACTGAACGGATGTTGTTCCTTTTTTGTTGATAAATAATGTGGTCTAGGTGAGTATATAATAGGCAGATCTGTTGCGGTGCAATAAAAAAGACACACGAACAAAAAAGTTAATGATTTTCTTTCCTTCTTCAGCTTTGAAAGATTTTAATTAACTCTGAAGTGATTTAAATATTGTATCCAGATTTCTTACATCATATTTATTGTTGATTTCTGTTATAGTTTTTAGAAGATTTGGACCGGTGATTCATAAAAAAAACGAGGATAAACTTGACTTTCTGTTTGGAATTGATGATCATTGGGGTCCACTACACTGTTCCAAGAGGTGACATGTTTCTATATTTGGAAATTTGCAAAGATTTCATAGAAAGTTAGATGTTTTACTCCGTCCATGAAAAACAGACTAACCAAACTTCCCCATGCAAATCACCTACTTATATAATACAAATGTTTTACAAAAAAAGGAATTTGGAAAGCAAAAGCAACTAAAATATTTGTACATTTACTGAAACATATAGTTATACAAACACTTGCATCTCTTTTCGAAAACCTGTCGGTATACATAAAATGTTGTATAAAAGAACGAATTGGGGATCCTTTTTTAAAGCCTGTACAAATTAGGACAAACATAATTAGAGTGTCATAACACCTATAGAATTTAACCTTCTAACATCGTGATATATTTTTAGATCCTTTTTTTAAAGCGATATATTTTGGCTCGAAGATGGTCAGTTTAGTACAAGTAAATACAATTGTAATATATGGCTTTTTAGGAATCTTTCTTTTACACTATGTTACATTATTTTTTGTTAAACTAGTGTGAATATCAAAGAAATGAAATGGTACACGACATAGTTCACATGTCAGTTTCATTTATCTAGTCAATTTCTTTACCATTACCAAATGGTGCTTTCTAGATAAAATTTATTAATGAATGTAATGATAAAATATTTTGTTTAGTGATTTTTTTTTGAACTGGTACTTTATATACAACAAATCATTGGGACAACATATCCCATGTCAAATAAACGTTCGAAAGCAAGTTTCGAACTTGTGACATCATGCACCAAAGCCGAATCAATTAACCACTTGGACAAAGGTGCTTGTCTTTTGTTTAGTGATTATTTGATCATCCAATGCATTTCTTTTTTTAAGAAAATTTAGCTTCATAAGATAGCCACCTCTACTATTTGCATATTTGGTCAGTATCTATTGTTTATCACACTAAAACCACTCTTTCTGTTATCAAATAAAAACAATGTGAAGACATACAACTTTAATACTTTATTTATTAACGACATAGATATCATTGGATGTACCAACTATTGCATTGTCGATTGAAAAGGAAGGTCATACTCATGCATTTCGCTAGACAGAGGAAGGGTTGGTCTGGGTAGCTTGCTATGTAGTAAACTTGATCAAAAGCCAAATTCCAATTTAATTTGGCAATTCAGGGATTTTCCTTTGAAATATATATATCACTTTCTTATTTGCAACTAGATATACAGAATTCAAGTGGACTTGTTGTCAACTAGTAATAAATTATGGTTGAGAATACCTAACCTTAGCTAATGCCAAATAAATAAAATACATAAACATTCTCTAATGCCTTGATGCAAGGTATCCATCTTTTGTATCGAGGCAAGCTATAATAAACAATTGATAAGCATTATTCCCCTTATTTCTTTAGTAGATGTAGGTCAATATTCCCCATGCTTATAAGATAAACTATAAAATTGGAAGGTTGTAGACATCTATTTTTTTTCCCTTATTTTTTTCTTTTCCTTTTCTGTCATGTACAAATATTACATAGTATTTGTCCTACAACAATTCATTTTACATTTCGGAGATGGTCCTTTTTATAAAGGTTATGTTAGAACTAGATATGAATGAGGTGATGAAAGTGTAATGCATGTTTATCAATTTATCTATTGATTATGAATCACCTAATTCTTGTCCACCAATAAAACACAAACAATCAGGATAAAGAAAAGATTATATTCCATTTTATAGGGAAGGCTTAAATATAGTTAATAAATTTAGTAAAAATGAATATATTAGTACAAATATCATTATATTTATTGAATGGTCTATGACTTAAAAATGCAATCTTTGGTGTATAAATGGAAGAGCATTCCAGCAATTGGACCAATTGCAGTGAACAAACAGCAATTTAAAGAAATCACAAGTAACTCATTTCCATTAATAGAGAATAATCTTTTGAATGTTATGTCGTTACCACCTATCTTATCTTTATGCATTATAAAAAGTAGTTCGAAAAAGATAGTTAGCATACCGGTTCAAGAAATATCTTAATATCTGGTGTGCTTGATAGCTCGTATGCCAGGTGTCCATTAATAGAGAATAAACTTTGAACGCTCTTCCTATTCCATTAATAGAGAAATAATAATCCTTGATAGCTTGTATGTCTGGTGTGTGCTGCTTCTACAGACAATAAGTTTTTAAGCCTAAGAAATATGTTAATGTAAAAGAATACGGAAAGCTAAATGATACAAAGATTTTTAAATCAGGATGCTCGGATGATAATCATACTAGTTCACTAAAATTGTCTGAATAACTTCGAAAAAAAAGATCAAATTCTTGCTTTACAGACATAAAGTACGCTGCAAAACAGTCAATAACTTTCAGTAGCATTTTAAAGACTACAGAAATAAATGTACACCGCTAAAAAAATAAATCGAGCAAGGTACAAATGCTATAAAAAATGTATAATAGCAGAAAAACCGCTACAAAAAACCATTAAAGGATGCATGAAAAAATGCCACTAAAATTTCTAACCTTGTACCAATTGACAAACGCTACAGAAATAAACTTTTGTAGCATTTCTCAAACGCTACAATATGTCAAGTTCTGGTACGGTTTCCTACAGCTCTAAAAAAAGTAAAATTAGTAGTTGTCTATCGTGTCGCAGCATTTATAGAAACGCTATAAAAAGTTTACGTAGCTTTTGTCAACGCTATGAAAGGCCTTTTCTGGTGCAGTGCTCGACCCTTTAAAATTGACAAAAGGACATCCTTAGTATTTATGTACCGCCAATCCAAGTGTCGAAGAGGCAGATTATCATGGAGTAAATGAAAATAAATACAAAACAAAATCTTGCACGAATGGAGTAACATATATTATTTTAATATATATATATATATATATAGCTTTATGGAGGAAATTTTAAATATATTTGTTAACTTCTATGGCCAACGACTCAATAAGCAAACGACTCAAGGTGGGCGGCGACTCAATGGACAAGCGACTCAGTGAGTTATCTACTTAACGAGTTAAAAGATGCGACGACTTAAGGGACTAACAACTTAACAGTTTAAGGGGGTCAAATGACTTAACGGTTTAAGGGCTTAACGACCTAAAAAGTATAACGGCTTAGCGACTTAGCTGGTAGCACGACCTACCGACTTAAGGAAGTATGACTTAGCGGCTTAAGAGAATGGACCAACTCAATAACTTAAGGAAGTTGCCGACTCAGGGTACTTCACGACCTACGACTCAAAGTATGGACGACCTAGCGGTTTTACAAGAGAAGGGATGCTTCACGACCTAAGACATCCGCGACTTAAAGCTATCTGCAACTTACGACCTAGCATGTGTCGTAAGCAACTTAAGCAAATGAAGCGATGCTCCTTACTTAACACGGTGGCCTCTTAACTCGTACACGATTCACGACTCACGACCCAGCTTGAGTCGTCCACGACCTAAAGCTACTAAGTAGAAGTCCAGTACCGCGTTACTTATACAAGAGGGTGTTGACTCGTGGGCGAGTTAGGACTTATACAAGTGAACCTTTGTGAGACCATGGGGGCTAGGCCAGATAAATCGGCCACGACCTACCATAAGTCGATCACGACTCATGACCCAAGGGGGGAATTTCCCTATAAATACCAACCTACCTCAAGCATGAAGGGGACTTTTGGACAATCTCTCCAAGCGCCGATACTCTGCCAGTTTCTAAACCAACTCTACACTTGAAGTTTCGAAGAACACTACAAGCTACTTTGAAAGACTTTCACACATCCGACATGGATTCGAAGACTTTCATCTACATCGAAGCTTAAGCTACTTGCTCAAACTGTTTTGTGACTAAAGAGATTTGTACTTGAAGAGCATTGTATTGTTTTGTAACAAGATCAGTAATAAAGATACCTAAAGTGGACGTAGGCTACTCCTTAAGCCGAACCACTATAAAATCGCTGTCTCTTACTATATTTTATGTTATCTTAACTGATATTCTGTTCCCGAACCATCGGGTGGTGCTTTCACACTCACATTTCACACACCGGGGTGTTAGCGTTCGATTTTTAAGCGTTAACATTTTTTGTGCTTTCACAGAGATCCTAACTCAGGATACTTCCATCATTGCTCCGCAAAGGTTTGTTGAAAGGATTTCTTTTAAAACCAGAAGTTTATTGGAAATAATGGCTCCTGGGAGAAAACGAAGTTCTGTAAGATCCAACAATGTACAAGAGAATACTGCTACCTCTCCTCCTTCAAGTCAAGCAGCTCCAACTGTTGGAGATACGCGAGCAGAATTGGACGCCTTAGTTTTGGGGTTGAATCAACAATTGAATGCCCAGAATGCATAGTCGGAAGCCCAGAATGCCCAGAACGCCCTGATCTTAAGTGAGTTGAATGATCTACTTGGGACAAACCGTCAACCAGTTAATAATGATTGAAACCCTACCGTGGGAGTTCAAGATGTTGAAAGGAACATTTCTCAAAGAACCGCAGACCCTGCGGAAAGGACACCTCCCCAAGTTGGAGGATTAGGGCCGCAACCGACCCTTCGTGAATGGTTGTCAAGACAGAATTCAGAGAGAGTGGCTGATGTTTACCCACTAGAGCCTCTAAATGATGAAGAGTATTTTTCGGGTATGGTTCGTAAAATCATGAAGGAAAATATGCGAAGAGATGAAGATGAGAAAGAGTGGGGTTTTGCTCCAAGCAAAACTCCATTTACTGAAAAGATCTTGAAGGCAGAGTTCCCAAGGAAATTCATTCCCCCTACTATTCCGGCTTACAAGGGGACGAGTGATCCTAACGAGTTTCTGTATAAGTACGACTGGCATATGATGGGTGCCAGAGCGTCTGATTAAATCAAATGTCGATATTTCCCGGTATATCTGGAAGGTGTTGCTCTATTGTGGTTTACAAAGCTGCCGGTCAGGTCCATTGATCAGTTCTCCGATTTGACCAGGAAGTTCAAGGAGCAATTTCGATCGTATGCTTCAAACGCAAAGGATATAATGTCGCTGTCAAGTCTAGAGCAAAATCCGGGAGAATCCATCAGATCATTTTTGAATCATTTTAACATAGCATTGGCTGAGGTAGATAATGCTGAGCCACGCATGGTCCTAACATACTTGATGAGGGCGATTGACAAATAGAGTGAATTTGGAAAATGGTTGAAAATGAAAGAACCAAACTCACTTGACAAATTTTACAAGAAAGCGGATGAATTCATGCGCTTGGAGATCCTCCAAACACCGGCTAAGGTGGTATCAGTGGAAGCCGGGAACAAATGTGTTGCTTCGAACAAGAAAGAACCTAACACTCAGAAAAGAGGAAATGATGGTGGAAAGAAACCGGGAGATGCTAAGAAAGGCCGTCCTTTCAATTTCATGCCCTTGACCGATACCCTTGAGAACATCTTCTTTGCAAGCAAGGATGATGTCAATTATCCGACACCGCCTAAAATGAGAGTGGGAAATAAGATGGAAAAAAGTGGAAGGTTCTGCCGGTTCCACAACCAACCCGGCCGTGACACCAACGAATGCCATCAGTTGAAAGAGGTAATTGAACAACTTTTGAAAGAGAACAAGCTCCAGCAGTATGTGAAAAGAAATAGAAATGCCCCAGCCTCATCGACTCAAGGACAACAAGTTCCCACTCACCGTCCTGGCTCAAGTGAGAAGGCCGTAGAGCATGAATCGGAAAGACCTGTCATCAATATAATAACTAGAGGGCCTCACCCAGCAGGCAAAAGCTGGGGCGAGATGGAAAGGTATGCCCGGGCCTTGAGGCATGTACCGACTGAAGAGAATGTTTTTGTTTTAGAAAATGATGCGCCTTTAAAGCAACAAAAGACTTCCACAGATGATATTGTATTCAGTGCCAGAGATTCTTTGGGTTTCGAGGCTCCTACCATAGATCCTTTGGTCATATCCGCTGGTATTGGGCCGGCTACCGTGAGAAGAGTTCTAGTTGATTGTGGAGCTTCATGCAACATTCTCTTCAAGAAGACCTTTGATCAAATAAAAATTCCAATGGCTGATGTTCAAGCTTCATCACTTAAGATTGCTGGGTTTGCTGGGGAACCCAAACAGCCGATTGGGACCATAGATTTGTTTGTGGAACTTGGAAAAGGGCCGAGGAAGGTGGCTCGAAAGCAAACCTTTATAATTGTTGAAGAATTCTCTGTCTACAATGCCTTTTTAGGCCGACCACCTCTTGCTGCATTCAATGCTGTTCTTGCCCCCGGTGTCTGACCATAAAATTCCTCACGGATAATGGAGTTGGTGTGATTAAAGGAGACCAAGATGTGGGGCGAGAATGTTATCTTACAGAGTTGCGTGAATCAAGGAAAAGAGAAACAGGAAAAGGTGCGGCGGCCCCAGTCCGCATCATAGAACCAACCTTGTAGCAATTACAGGGTGGACCCTGCACTGGTGAATGTAGCGGCGCACGAAGAGAGATGGATCCAAGGAAAGCCAGTGCGGGGGAGAATAGGGTAGCACCGGTAGAGGTGACAGTGCCGGTACCCGTTGACCTAAAGGACCCAAACAAAGTGCTGAATGTGGGTTCACAACTCAACACGATGGTTCAGAATGTTCTGATTTCATTTTTGAAGGCAAATTTGGATGTATTCGCTTGGACTCATGCTGACATGTGTGGAATATCCCCAGAGATTGCAGTACACACTCTGAATATTGATCCAAAGTTTGCACCTATGAAACAAAAAAGAAGAACCCAGGGTCCTGAGAGGACGGAAACGTTAAAAGAAGAAGTGGATCGGCTCATGGAAAACGGTTTCGTCAGAGAATCTACTTATCCAAATTGGGTATCAAATCCAGCGCTGGTTAAAAAAGCTAACAGGAAATGGAGAGTATGCATTGACTTTTCGGATTTGAACAAAGCCTGCCCCAAAGACAGTTTCCCGCTGCCCAGGATCGATCAGTTGGTGGATGGGACGGCGGGGCATGAATTGTTATCTTTTATGGATGCATACTCCGGATATAACCAGATTATGATGCATGAGTCAGATCAAGAGGACACAAGCTTCATCACAGATGTTGGACTCTACTGCTACAAGGTCATGCCTTTCGGACTCAAGAATGCAGGGGCAACTTATCAAAGGCTTGTTAATGCCATGTTTAAACCGCAGATTGGCAAGATAATGGAAGTTTATGTTGATGATATGCTAGTGAAGTCTAAGAAAGCAGTGGACCACATGGATCACTTGGCAGATATGTTCGCAGTACTCCGAAATACAGAATGAAGCTTAACCCCTTGAAATGTTCATTTGGAGTGGAGTCCGGAAAGTTTTTGGGTTTCATTGTGAGCGCTAGGGGCATTGAACCTAATCCTGCTCAGATCACTGCCCTGAGAGAGGTCAAAGCTCCTAGAACGAAGAAGGAGTTGCAAAGTCTCAACGGAAAGGTTGCTTCCTTGAGTCGGTTCATTTCAAAAGCTACTGACAAATGCATTCCATTTTTTGATGCTCTGAAGAAAGGAAGAAAAAACTTTGAGGGGACTCCTGGATGTCAGAAAGCATTTGATGAGTTGGTTCGTCATATGGAAGTGCCTCCGATACTTTCAAAGCCTGACAATGGTGAAGATCTCTTCATATATTTGGCATTTTCATCTCATGCTCTTAGTGCAGTATTGGTACGGGAAGACGCAAGGATTCAACGCCCAGTCTATTATATCAGCAAAAGATCCACTGGGGCAGAGATGAACTATTCAAGGTTGGAAAAGCTCGCCTATTGTTTGTTGATCGCATCAAGAAAATTGAGGCCGTATTTCCAAGCTCATCCCATCAAAGTCCTCACTGATCAACCTCTAAAGCAAGTCCTATTCCGTCCTGAGACTTCGGGCCGTCTTTTGAAATGGAATATTGACCTCAGCCAATATGACATCACTTATCATCCCCGAAAAGCAATCAATGGACAAACTTTAGCGGATTTCATCGCAGAATGTACGGATAATGGTGATAGTGAGGAAGAAGCCACTGATAACGTCCCAATCCAATGGAAACTGTATGTCGATGGCGCAAGGAATGATTACTGTTCCGGAGCAGGGGTTGTCCTTGAAACCCCTGAAGGGCGATCGCTATGTTATGCACTGAGACTAGAATTTCCTTCGACAAATAATGAAGCAGAATATGAAGCTCTCATCGCTGGTTTGAGGATCGCTAAAGAACTTAACATCAAGGCATTGCAGATCTTCAGTGATTCTCAACTTATTGTCTGCCAAGTCAAGAAGGAATTTCAAACAAAAGGAGGGAATCTACCCGCCTATTTATCAAAAGCCTGGGAGCTTCTTCAAGATTTTGACCGTTATTCAATAAACCATGTACCCCGAGAAGAGAACATGAAGGCGGATTCTCTCGCAAAGTATTCAAGTACCCGCGAAGCTCAACTATTGGGATTAGTTCCCGTCGAAGTCTTGTCAGCTCCAAGCACAGATGAAATGGATGTTGATTGGATTATGAAAGTATCCCAAGAGCAAGAATCATGGATGACTCCGATATTTGAATATTTACTCAATGGTTCTTTGCCAGAAAGTTCAAAAGAACGGCAGAAGCTGATAAGGAAAGCCTCCGGATATATAGTTCAAGATGGTCGTTTGTACAGACGAGGATTTTAAATGCCATTACTCCGATGCATGACAAAGGAAGAAGCTAAGACAATTCTGACTGAAGTACACGGAGGAGAATGTGGGGATCATACAGGTGGTCAAACTTTAGCAAAGAAAATCCTCCGTTATGGATACTTTTGGCCAGAAATTAATCAAGATGCTGCTGACTATTCCCGAAAGCGTGATAAATGCCAAAGATTTGCCAAAATTCCTAGAGCACCTTCCACTGAGCTAACACAAATGGTTAGTCCATGGCCGTTTGCCATCTGGAGAATAGATCTCATTGGGCCTTTGCCGACTGCCAAATCGGGGATTAAATATGCTATCGTTGCTGTTGATTATTTCACTAAATGGGCTGAAGCCGAACCATTGGCTACTATTACCTCTAAGAAAATGATAAGTTTTGTGACTAAAAATATCATTTGCAGGTATGGTGTGCCTCAGAAGATAATCACAGACAATGGTACCCAGTTTGAAAGTGAGGAGTTCCAAGATTTCTGCAAACGATTCAAGATCCGAAAAAGCTTCTCAGCAGTGGCTCATCCACAGGCAAACGGGCAAGTGGAAGCAGTAAAAAAAATCATCAAATCAACCATCAAAAAGTAGATGGAAAAAGCAAAAGGTGGTTGGGTCGGTAAATTACCGCTTGCACTATGGGCATACAGAACTACCCACAAAACTGCGATTGGGCATACTCCATTTTCATTGGCATACGGATTAGAAGCGATGATTCCAGTGGAAACTGAAGTCCCCTCACACAGAAGGATCCATTTTGATCAAGATGAAAATGAAAAACTGCAACAGGAAGCGCTTGACCTCCTTGATGAAAGAAGATAAGAGGCTAGGCTTAGAATTGCAGCTCATCAGCAAAGGATAGCCAAGCACTTCAATTCCAAAGTTCGTCAGCGCAGCTTTGAAGTTGGGGACCTAGTCCTGAAGAGAATTATGACAGTCATAGGTGTGTTTGGGCCGAACTAGGAGGGGCCATATGTCATAGGCATGAAACTTCTTAATGGCACATTCAAACTCACAGCTGTCAAAGGATAACCAATTCCAAGAGCTTGGAACAGCAATCATTTGCGTCCATATTTTACTTAAAAACTTTGCTGAAATGTTGCAAAAAAATTTTTACGAATATATGATTCTTGTATTGAAAGCAATTGTAAAGAAAGTGAATAATGAAAAGCTATAAAGTGGATGTAGGCCTAGCTTTTGGCCGAACCACTATAAATCTTGTGTTCTCTACTACTTTAAACTGCTTTGTTTTATTTCGACATATAAAATACGTTAATTGTGTTACTAAAATGTCGATTTAATAATGCAGGCCATGAAAACAAAGCTTACCCATCGCAAGACCAAGCGATCTCCGACATTACCCAACAAGCAAATGCTAAACCATTCAAAATTTCCATACTCAAATCCTACGAAAGGAGTGCTTCGAACAAAAGTTAGCGATGTGGATGGAAGTAGACTATTTCTATTTAACTGCAAATGTTCGTACAAACAAGCATCCAGTTAAATCGCCTATGTTTACCACCACCAACTCGCTTAACTATGAAGTATGTTTCTTTGGATCAGGAAAATTGTCGGCAACTAAAAAGGGATGATATTTGGAAAGGATAACGGGGATCGCCGACATGAATAGATGGCAAAGAGACACGGGCGAGCAAGCACCAAACAACAAAAGACCTCTTCGGAGGCACAAGCCCTCTTCAAAGGCACAACTCTTCGGAGGATAAAGACCTCGAACGGGCCTCGCCAGAAAAAGAGAGTTCTTTCTCGACATAAAGTTGTGGACTGATCGGTGATACACTCCCGTGAATCCATCCAACCAAGATAAAGAAACTCCAAACTTCCAAGCAAAAGCCCTACTTAGAGGCACACGTTTCATTGAGATTGAAATAAAACTTTCAAGTATTGAAACGTGAAAAGCCCTCTTCGGAGGCCCATTTCACCACAGTTGAAATGCTAAAAGACCTCGAGCGGGCCGCGCCAGAAAAAGAGAGTTCTTTCTTGACATAAAGTTGTGGACTGATCGGTGATACACTCCCGTGAATCCATCCAACTAAGAGAAAGAAACTCCAAACTTCCAGGCAAAAGCCCTACTCAGAGGCACACATTTCACCGTGATCTGAAATAAAACTTCACACGAGTCGAAATGTGAAAAGCCCTCTTCGGAGGCCCGCTTCCCAACGAACAGGGAAAAAATAAAAGCCTCTCCCAAGAGGCAGAAACAAAAAGACCTCTTCCCAGAGGCACAATCAAACAAAAGACCTCTTCTCAGAGGCATAATCAAACAAAAGACCTCTTCGCAGAGGCACAATCAAACAAAAAGACCTCTTCGGAGGCACACGTTTCGTCGAGATTGAAATAAAACTTCCAAGTGTTGAAACGTGGAAAGCCCTTTTCGGAGGCACAACTCTTCGAAGGCACACGTTTCACCGAGAATGAAATAAAACTTCCAAGTGTTGAAACGTGAGAAAGCCCTCCTCAGAGGTACAACTTTTCAAAGAAGCATTTCATCAAAAATGCAAAACAAAGATCAAAAAGCCCTCTACCGAGGCGCAATATAAAAAGAAAAAAAAAGAAGCCCTCTTTAAAGGCACACTTTAGCTTTCAAAGGAAGAATGGTTTATCTATTCTTGAAAATACTCTTCCTCAAAAAAAAAAGGTTAAAGTGCCCTTCGAAGGCCTGCTCTACCACATAAGAGAATTCGCTTTGTAAAAATGTATATATGCAAAAGAAAAAGTGATATCTCCAAAGGGTGGAGCATGAAAACTCATATGAAATGAGCTGTACTCTATTTTGAGCAGAATAATATTCCTCCAAGTATGGAAAAATTATTCTCCAGAAAATAAGAGTACAAGTCCCCTCAAAGTTGATATTGCAACGAGCTTATGGTATAGGGGCAACATGGTATAGCTACATTAGTAAAAATAATGCTCAAACAACATACCACAAGCTCATTGTAATACATGTAAAGAAACTTGTGCAAAAACGAATAGTAAATGCATTCTCAAATACAGACAGAAGTTTGTACAAACAAAAAGAATCATTTTATTCAATACTGTCAAAATTTTGTACAGGTACAGGTTTCAAAAGAAAAAGAAAAGTGGAGGCCGGTACCCGCACAATCTCCGGTCAGTACATGCAAAAAGCAAAGAGTAAAAATAAAGGGAAGCAGGGCCCGTTACTTCTTCTTGCCACCACCTTTAGAGCCTTCACCTGACCTAATAGGCAGCTTTTCAGGATGGCTTGGGAGAGTCGGGAATGAAGGAGAGAAGGTTACTACCGGATCAACCTTCGCTTCCTCTTCAGAAACAAGAATGTTTTTCGTCTTCTTCTTGGAAGTGGTACGCTTCCTCCTCCTCCTTGAAGAAGACTCACTTCCAGGAGTAACAAGAGCAGCCAGTTTTACGTCATCAGAAGTAGTACGCTCCGGGGATTTGTTGCCTCCTTCAAGTCCTTCGTCCTTCTGCTCCTGCGAAGCGATTGGATCATCCAAGCCTTGTAGGGCCCCTATTAATTCTTCCCGTGATCCCGGTTGGGATATAGGAGTGATTTGAGGGAATGGAGGAGGGACAGCTGGAGAAGGAGAAGTTTGTGTGGCACTTGGCGTTTTTTCTACAGAAGAAGAAAAGCCAAAAATATTAGTATCTCCCGTGAAGAAAGGAGATAGCGGCTCATTGAGATTTAAGAAATAATTAAAAAGTTCGTCAAACTCATGAGGAGCAAACAAACAGTCCACTTGGGCAAGATTAACGGTAGAGTTACCTGGAGAAGTCGGCTTCCTAATGTCAACTTCATAAGCCTGTGCTTCGGTGCTCTCTTCGCCTTCATCTCCACCCTACGTGCTTGTGATCTCAGTTATAACTTTGGCAGGGGACGGAGAATGAGAACCGAAGCCTGTAATGTCAACATCGGCTGAAACCGAAGGAGGGACGGGGGCAGTTAATGGTGCTTCTTTCACAAAGTGCTGCTCCCCTGCCTCAGCTCATGCTTTGGCAAGCTGCTCTTTCCCCCGGGCTAGGGCAGCTCTGGCGTCATCATCTAGAAAGTGTTCTGCAAGAGATGCTTCAGCATAGCCAGAGCCTGCACCTCCAAGCATGTCGAGAATTGACTCCCAAACCTCGGCCAGGGTAATCTCATACTTCGGCCTAAGAATGAAAGGCTCCCACGCCCCATAACGCTATGCATGTAGAAGTCAAATAAAGTGGAGTTGATGTTGGCTTTAGTTGCCTCATGCGACTGTTCAGCAGCCTGCCTTCCAGCGATAGCTTCGTCACGTTCCTTCTCTGTCTTTAACAATTGGGCTTTCAGCCTCATGATCTCCAAATCCTGGGAGTTGACCTTCTCCCGTAACTCTGCAGCGTCAGCACGATACTTTCCTGTTGTTTTCTGCTCAGCCTCAAGTTGCCACTCGGCATGTCGCTGAGCAGCGTGAGCATCGCGAACCTTCTTTTGAAGTACTTCTTCTTTTTGAGTATATGAGGTAGAAGAAGCAGCAAGCTCTTGTTTAAGTTTCTCAACTTCTGCTTCATGCTTCTCATTGTAATCAGCAATGTTCCTCATCTCAGTATCATGCTGGCTTAAAGTTTTTTTCCACTCGGCCTTATCATTTTCCATGGTTAGCATGGCCTCTATATTCACGCGGTTGACCCTTTGAAGCTCATCAACAAGCTTTTGCCACCCTGACATCCGCTCGATATCAAGTCTAACAGCATCAAGATGTTGCAGCATTGCTTGTTTGTCAATAGGGACCAAGTCAAGATCGAACCGCACTCCCTTTAGGCACCAGTGCGGGAACCGGCTTTGCAAAGTAGTCGGGCCTGGTCCGATTTGGAATTTAGGCCTGTTGACTATTGTCCAAATGTCTGTCTTCCCGAGAGCAGGAGAGCCAGAAGGGATGTCAAGTGAGACGGGGGTAGTGGCCTTTTCAGGAGTTGTAGATGCACGCTTTTCACCGTGCCTGGCACGCTTGCTTGGGTCCTCAACTATATGACTTTTTCCCCGGTCGTCATGCGACTTTCTTTTGTGAGAGTCGCCACCTCTCTGGGAAGAATCATGGTGCTCCTCCCTTTCTCTCCTCTCATAACGCTCTTCTTGAGTCCTCCTCTCCTGAGCCTTTCGAGCGGCTCTCTCTTCGTCAGTTTCTCTGTAAACGGGAAGGTAGCGCCTATAGTCATATTGACTATGCCTCCCGTAGCGCTGAAAGTCGTCGTAATAAGAGCCGCTGCATCCCATCGGAGAATCTGAAATTGAAAAAAGACAAGTCTTAAAAGTCTTCAGAGAAAAGAAGTTAAGTACGAATAAGTGCTGAAAATCCTATGTGTGTGTGGTGTGCAAACTACACGTATCAGGCTACAAACCGCTCTTCGGCACAGGGGCGGTAGTGACTTGAGTGGTAGGCGTCAAAATTTGTTGAAAAGTGGGTGTCGCCTCGACAACAGGAGAAGAAGCTTTAGGGACATCATCTTTAGAAAGTTCTTGTGAAGTTATCATCAGGTCACTTAGCCCCTCAAAAGTATCATCGCCGCCAAGTTCGGCGGGAGTTTCTTTTTCGGCTTCCAGACCAGCCGCATCTTCAGAGCAACGAAGAGGTTCTTCCTCTTCAATAACTGGGGCAAGTGCCGGTTTGCTGGATGGACCCACAACATCAGTAAGTGTGGGGCACTTCACAAGTGAAGTTTCAGTAGAGGGCTCCTTCAGCATAAGCTTTTAAGCAGGGGTTGAGACATCTGGTGCCTCCGCTAGAGAATCGGGGACTTCATAAGGCTGAGTGGAGCGAGAAGGGTGAAGAAGTCCGAACTGGTGAAGGAATTCGTCGTTCAACAAAAATTTCATATCCCGTTCTTCAACCGGTACAGCCACGAGCCTCTCCAGAGTTGGCTTGTGACTGGGATCTCTAGAAGGAGGGGGGAACGTTGAAATGAAAAAGAAACGAAGTTAACACTTGGCAATTCGGACTTCACAAAACTCAGAGAATAGAAGAAGTAAAGGTAGATGATCTTACTTCCTTCCCTCCACATATAGCATAAAACCCGGGGGGCAGCGGACAAAAAAGAACTGAGTTAGGAACCCATGAGAAGTGTCGGGAAGGCCAACGATCAATTTGCGATTTTTGGAGCTTCTCACGAATGTGATAGAAGGGTGATCCTTGGTCCTGGTAAAGGAGCATAGGAAGCAAATCTCGTCGGAGCTTGGAAGTCGATTGAATGTTCTCCTAAATAGCACACACAACCCCATCAAAATGGCATAGCCATTAGGTTGTAGCTGGAATGGGGAGATGGCTAGTCGACGAAGAAGATTCTGGAGAAAGTTGTTGAAAGGGGGAATGGCCCCACTCAGGCACATTTGCCGGTTAACCGCTAGGAAGCCAGGAGGCGCCACATCAACAGTGTCAGTTTTCTCAGGAAGAATGGCATCTGCTTCAGCGATGCCAAACTGAATGCCTAACTGACGAAAAACTTTGTATGATAAAGTGGTAGAGGCTCTCTCTGGAGAATTAACTAGGGGAGCCGGAATAAGAGTGGCTTCTCCAGTCTGGACTGTTATCTCTTCTTGTTGAAAAGTCATTCTACACAAGCAACTGGATATTCAAATGTGAAGGTGCACGTTTCCTAAAAGTGTGAAATGTTGTGCAGAACTAATAAAAATAGCAAGTAAATATAACTGGAATTAAACTAGTCGACAATTGATCGATTACCAAATTTCAGGACTTGTTAATTTAAAGTTCAGGTATAGTATTAGTGCAAACTGGGCAGTTTCAGTTGACTATTTCAATGTTGCTTTAATACTTTACTTGAATTTGATGATTTAAAAGCACTTCGTTCACACAATCTATGTAAGTTGATTATCTGTTACTAACTAATCTGCCATTTGATGTGGGCAGTCAGTGGCAGTATATTCGTCCCAATTTTCTGTAAATGTTGTATTGAACAGATTGTAAACTTGCAAGTCAAAATGATCTGTGAAAAAGTGCAACAGAGTTTAACAGTTCAAAGTTCAAGCAACATGTCAAATTTCAGGTAAAACTTAAGTGTTAACTCGCCAACGACTTAAGTGCTGACTCGTCGACGGCTTAAGAAATTTTTCCTACAGGTTAAGATAAGTTGTTGGTTCTCTGGCTAACTCGTTTACGACCTAAGGATCAAGAGACGAGTTAAGTCAGGCCGTTTCAATCTTGAGTCATTGATGCCTTAAGTCGGCTGTGCTCTAAAGTCATAAGTCGTGGAAGATGGGAGAGATTTCAATTCAAAGCAACAGAAAAAAATCCTCAAGGCCTAACTCGGCCACGACTCAAACTTAAGTCGAAGGGTATGTTAAGTCGATTCGCACTTAAGTCGCCAAGATCACTAGGCCGCACAAATTTGCTAGGTCGTACCCGAGGCAATGTCCCACTCTATTTGGCCAACTCACATTCTCATCTAACTCCTAACCCGGTAACCTTCTAACTCCTAACCCGTTAACCCAATAACATCTCAATCAACAACAACCCTAGTTCTATCACACCACTGGATCGCCACAAATCGCGAGTCGTCTTAGGTCAAATCAAACAGCCCTAAATCCATCGATGACCAATGCAACAATACTCGCACGGCCAAAGGGGTGAATCGGAGACGAAGGACGGGGTCATAGATTGACGATGTTCGGCGATAGAAAAAGAAGCAGGATCGCTTACGTAGTGTGATGCTAGAGAGAATCGAAAACAAATCAGGAAGGAATCGTCGTAGGGAGCTCAGAGAAATGTTAATGGCAGATGCGACTTAGGAGATAGGTAATGAGCAGAAAGAAGTAGGAGAAACGACTCAAGTCTTTTATATCTCGGGGCAGTGGAACTTGAATCGGCACACGAGTTAAAATAAGTCGAAGCACACGACCTACGACTTAGGCATGTACTCCGAGGGGCAAATGTTAACTCCTATGGCCAACGACTCAATAAGCAAACGACTCGAGGTGGGCGGCGACTCAATGGACAAGCGACTCAGTGAGTTATCTACTTAACGAATTAAAAGATGCACGACTCAACGAGTCAAGAGGTTGGAAGACTTAAGGGACTAACGTCTTAACAGTTTAAGGGGGTCAAATGACTTAACGGTTTAAGGGCTTAACGACCTAAAAAGTATAGCGGCTTAGCGATTTAGCTGGTAGCACGACCTACCGACTTAAGGAAGCTATGACTTAGCGGCTTAAGAGAATGGACCAACTCAATAACTTAAGGAAGTTGCCGACTCAGGGTACTTCACGACCTACGACTCAAAGTATGGACGACCTAGCGGTTTTACAAGAGAAGGGATGATTCACGACCTAAGACATCCGCGACTTAAAGCTATCTGCGACTTACGACCTAGCATGTGTCGTAAGCAACTTAAGCAAATGAAGCACTGCTCCTTACTTAACACGGTGGCCTCTTAACTCGTACACGATTCACGACTCACGACCTAGCTTGAGTCGTCCACGACCTAAAGCTACTGAGTAGAAGTCCAGTGCCGCGTTACTTATACAAGAGGGTGTTGAATCGTGGGCGAGTTAGGACTTATACAAGTGAACCTTTGTGAGACCATGGGGGCTAGGCCAGATAAATCGGCCACGACCTACCATAAGTCGATCACGACTCACGACCCAAGGGGGGAATTTCCCTATAAATACCAACCTACCTCAAGCATGAAGGGGACTTTTGGACAATCTCTCCAAGCGCCGATACTCTACCAGTTTCTAAACCAACTCTACACTTGAAGTTTCGAAGAACACTACAAGCTACTTTGAAAGACTTTCACACATCCGACATGGATTCAAAGACTTTCATCTACATCGAAGCTTAAGATACTTGCTCAAAGTGTTTTGTAACTAAAGAGATTTGTACTTGAAGAGGATTGTATTGTTTTGTAACAAGATAAGTAATAAAGATACCTAAAGTGGACGTAGGCTACTCCTTAAGCCGAACCACTATAAAATCGCTGTCTCTTACTGTATTTTCTGTTATCTTAACTAATATTCTGTTCCCGAAAAATCGGGTGGTGCTTTCACACTCACATTTCACACACCAGGGTGTTAGCGTTCGATTTTTAAGCGTTAACAATATTTATCAGAGTTCAACATGGACAGTATCCATCCTTACAAATGTTTCAATAGTACACACATGTGGTGAGAAAGAGGTAACAGTCTACTATAGAATCATCTAATTCCATGCTCCAAGCACTTCTAGATTTCTTCCAACTAAACCATACAACTAGGCTGCCCAAAAAAGGACACCCGTAGTTTAAGGAAAGGTAAATAACTCCGGGTCGGTCATGAGACTGGTGTGTGGAACTCAAAATATGGACATTTAGAACTTGGGTATCTCATAAGACCACGCCGTACGTAAACATAGAACATGTTTTTGCCGTATGATAACCAAAATATTTACTACGCAAAATCTACTAATATTCTTTTTAATGACAATACTTTGAAAATACATTTCAAATAGGCCTATGAATCTTAGCTAAAATTGTTATATTGATTAAATTCTAACATATTAGCTACATAGTAGGTCCTACAACCAAAACCAAAAGCGCTTATTGGAGAATGGATTTCCTTAAAATGGAAAGTTAGGAACTACCTTTTGCATAATACATAAGGGACATAATGAGGATCAATGACTTTTGAAACCTATTGTAACATTCCTGGATTTTAGCTAAAAAAGTAAATTGATAATTGATTTAATATTTGGGATTAAATTTTTAAAAAAGGAAATTGGTAATCAAATTTAATCTTGGATGTAATTGTGAATTTTTCTACAATTTCTTGGGATTTGAAATATAAAAAATAATAAAATTTAATTCATCAAATTTAATAATAAATATATGTTCATCTAGTTAGACGAATGAATTATAATTTGGAAATTAAATTTTGAAATTTAATAAATATATTGATAATAAATATTGTTGAGGTGGAAATACTAAAATGAGTATATTGAGAAAACAAATTGGATTTATTTTGGAATAAATATGAATATTCCAGAATAAATTAAAAGTATGTGTTTATAAAATAGTATTTTGAATTTGAATTCAATTGTAAACATTCTGAAAATAATTTGAATTTAAAACCCTACATTTTAAATTAGTAAAAGTTTGATTTCTAATGATTTTAATGTATCTTTTGAAAATAAATATAGTTGTATATGAATATAGAAAAGTAATAAGTACAAGATTTGAAATTTTATACTTGTACAAAAAAGAAATAAACATTGTTAATATGCATAAGAAAATTAAATTTGTAAATATAAAACTAGCTAGGGATTTAAATATAAATTAAACTGAATATATTCAATTATCAATATAAAAAAACATGTTAATAAATAAGGATCATTTTTATTACGGTTGTATAAATAGTTATAAATAAAAAAATAGGAAATAATATAAAGATAAACATAAATATTTAATTTAAATAAAAATTAAAAACATAGAAACATGTTTACAAATTGAAATAAAGTCAGATTTAATTAAAATTTGAAAATGCTTTTCTTTTATACTTGAAGATAAAATTAATAGTATACACGCGTATGTTATTTATAAAAGTATAATTCTTTTAATAAATACAAAATGAAGTTGTTTGTTTATATATACATAGATACTTAAGTAAACAAGGGTTAAAGTATGTAGTTTGAACATAAATTAAGTAATTTATAATGAGGTAAGGATTTAAAAAAAAATTATAATTAAGTTTAAAAAAAGGGTTAAACACAATTTTTATCATGTGTGACAAGTGTTAAGTAAGTAACCATACTAGTTTACATGTGTAGTTCATGCATAAAGAAAATAAACAAGTGTCAAAATGTTTTATTAAAAAATAAAACAAAATTATATCAGGCCATTCAACTTCTAAGATCTGAGAAATCAAGTTTTAAGCAACTCAAACAGTAAGCAAAAATCAATAGATTAAAATGCAGTTCCAGCTTTTTCAAAAAAAGAATCTATCTTCAAGCAAATAATAGAAAGAAAAAAAAATAAACATCTTCAACCGGAAAATTCAGAAACAAAGAAAAAGCTTCAATCTGGAATCGATGCAATGTAAAGCTTCAACATAAAAACAAATCCATTTTCAATATCAAAGAAAAATTTCAAGGCTGAAGTAGGCAAATGCAAGTTCAAGACCAAGTCTCAGAGAAGAAAAAAGAGAGAAAAAATTTGAACCTGGAAAATAATATGAAGCAACTTAAAGTTTCTCAGCAATCAAACTACAAGATTCAAAACCTGAAGCAATCAGATCCAGATCAAACAAATCATTCTCTGTTCTTTGTTTCTCTGATCTGTCATTCCCAGGTGAATTCAAGAAAACTCATGAGTAAGGTAAATTTTTTAAGTATTTGAAGCAATTAAAACCTCAAATAACTCTATCATTTTCAATCTGAGGGGATGATAACACAAAATAAAGAAAATCTGGGGATTAAGCAAGTAAACAAGTGAGATTCAAAGACTGAAAGCAGAGTAGTTTGAAAGATTGCATGGCCTAGATTTTCAAACCCAATCTTCTCCTCTGTTCTTCAAAAACAATGTGAGCAAACTTGGCCTTATTTTGTTTCTTTTGTTGTTGGATCTGTGTTTAGAGTTTGTGTTTGCGATTGTGTGAATATTTTCTGCATACATGTGTATATGAAAACACAAGAATGGGGGAAAGCATGTCTGTGTGTATACACAGATACATCCATGTTAACAACAGATTAGCAACCTTCCAAAAAAAAGAAAAAAAATCATAACTTCCTGCATAATTGAATCCAGGTTGTGATTATAAAAGGAAAAAAAGGACTGTTTGAATGTGATGCAAATTTTTTAAACTACTTTTAAGTACTAGAAATAGATGAGTGTATTGAGATTTTAAATACACATCAAATTCAAATTTTGTTTAAAATTTAAATTGATAAAAACTCGAGTTTGAACTCATGATCTGGTTCACCTACATAAAACATGATTTTTAAATGTAAATTCATGATTTTTAAGCTAGGAAATTTCGAGCTTATGGAGGTTGAACAAAATTTCTTTGATCTTCAATTCCAAATGATCATGGTGAAATTAAGAGTCGAGTTTGAATATAAAGGAAGAGGTAGCGTGGTAGATTGTAGAAAAAACATAAAATGAATTTGTAAATGATCGAAGTTCTGAGATGATGGGAATTTAGGGTTTAATGTGAAGTTTCTGGTCGGCATGATTCTCGTGCTCGTGCAGAGTAAGTGGTTGATCGAGTTCGATGATACTCAGGGAGGTGTTGGCTTGGGGGTTGACGAAGACGTTGCCGGAGGTGGCGACGCTCTGGTGGTCGGGGTTGCGCATGCGAGGCAGTTGTACGAATTGGGTTTCGATTCTAGGAAAATGAGAATAGCTCGATTTTGATTATGGGGTGATTTTGGTTTTTGGGTTGCTCAAACTTGCTTGGGTGGTCAGGGGTGACATTCCGATGGCATCAACGTTGATCGGCGAGGGGAGCCGCGCTTGTGCACATATACATGCAAGTTTACATGTCTGGGTTGAAGATTTTGGGGAAGAAAGGTGGAAATCAGGGTGGTCTCGAGATTTTAACGTGTTTACTTGAAGCAGATGTTAGTTGAACTCGAAGTAGATTTATAGGCGTATAGGGTTAAGTACTTAAGAAAATTTAGGTATGGAGAATTTTAAAACATACGATGGTTTCTTGAACTCGAAGAAAATAGGGAGTAGGCTCGAAATTTTAACAGTTTTGGCTCGGGTTTCCTTAGTTTACTAATTTTAAGCAAGTTTTAGAAAATTATGATAGGATTTGGTTTTAAAACAAATTAAAACAAACATATATAAATTAAACTTCCAAAAGAAAAGTATTAACAAAATTTTCGAAACAAACCCAAAATCTAAATTTAAATAATTTTTAAACTTGTTTTAGTTTTGAAAAATCATATTAAGTTAATCGTTTAAATTACCCTATGTCTCTTCAAATTTAAATTGATGATGTAATTAAGTGATAGTCGAGTTAAATGATTTATCTTAAATATTTAGGGTCTTATTAATAAAAGTAATTGAAGATTAATTACCCAAAGAAAAATTTCTTAATTAGAGGTTTAGTTAAAGATTAATCAAAGATTTATTTAAAGATTGATTAAGGTTAATTAATTACATGATTTAGGTAATTAATTAATGATAAAAGGTTAATTAATTAATGAAATTTATTAGGGATAATCACTTATTATAATTAATTAAATGGTAATTAATTAATGGTTAATTTATCAATGTAATTAATTAAGGATAATTAATTTAAGGACAACTATTTAATGATTAAAGGATGAATTAATAATTAATTAAGGTAATTAATCAAGGGATTAGTTATAAATTAAAATTTAATTAATAAATAATTAAGGAGTAATTAACCAAATTGATTTGTTATTAATTAATATTAATTAACCAAGATTAAAAATTTATTCATAAGTAATTAATCTGATTTAATTTAAGTCAGATAATTTAAATTTATTTTTACTTATGAATGTTTGGATTCTATTGGATGTTTAGATGCTTGATATTCCTTATATGTGATGCTTTGCGATATTTTGTGATGTGAGTTGCTGTGTATTGATCTGTGATATCTGCAATATGTTTCTATGTAAATACCCCTTGGCCGTAAAACGACATTGAAATTTCAATGCGACAGGGAGTCAGATTCCAATTGGTTATCCGAAACCCACATCGAATCGTAATGGTAAATCTTTGTGATTGATAAATTTACTTTATCTGTGAATGAAGATAAGCGTTATGGATTATACCGCTAATAGATATTGATAATGATTGATGATGTTGCACTATTGTGTAAAACCCCTAGACTACACCATCACACACAAATATGGATTGCACAAGGAAATCGACCAAGTCACATATTTTTAAACAATTTTAAAGATTGAATTCTTGAATTCAAAATAGTTTTGGAATTGGAATTGAAAGCTTTTGAAAAGGGATTTCAAAAATAAAAGTTATTTTGAATAACTTAATAAGGTCTTGAAACTTAAATAATTTGATTTAAAATTTGAATTCAATATTTGAAATTGAATTCTATGATTTGGAAACTATGGTTTAAGAAGATTACACAAGTTAAAAAGATGTTTATATGGGTTTTTAAACCATTTAAAAAGCATTATTTTGGTAACTTGAATATTTAAACCCAAGTTTACACTTGAATGGCTTTAACTTATGTAAATATAATCAGCATTAACTTATGTGAAAGATTATTAAACCTTGTTTTGAAATCGAAGAGAATTTTAAATGGTATATCTCCCATATAAAGATTTGAATTGGAAATGGTTTGAAAAGTTATGAATTAAATCTTTACTTTAGGATTGGATAAGTTAATCCAATTTGAAATGGAGTTGTTTTGAAAACTATGAATGAAACTTTGTGGAAAATTGGTAAACTTTGTGAAATAAATCTTTTTGTTTAAAGATTTAAAATGATAATTTGTTTAAACCATTTGAAAGAAAGGTTTTGGATCATAAGTTGTGACTTAACTGAATTTCTATATCCGTATGTTTTTAAATATTCCGCTCATTATTCGGCTTAGTCGGGAGAGGACCTTTGTGTCATATAGCCCATTCCGAATACTGATACGTCGTTATGGATAGCACTTGAAGACCGGTGGTGAAAACCGAGTATTTTCGAGAACGAAAGGATAACCCGTCGATTGTCTCTGCACTGAGTCGCACCGGTATAGAGATTCCCTAAGTGATGGGAAGTCCGAACGGGATTGTGAATAGCCGGATTTTCAAGGGCTTCTTCCTTTTGTGCACGAAGTGCCTTCGGCTCTGTTCGAGCCCGGAACATATTTGTATGGTCGTGTGTCTGACACTACGCTTTGAGATATAAAGTCGATTTCTTTCAAATACATATCTGTTGGTGACGGTGGATTTATTCTCTTAGCTTAACACCCTTCTCTGAGACGTACGAGCTCAGAGGTTTTGTGGTTAAAGGTTATCAACGATATACTCCCAATTTGGTAGTGTGGCATGCTAAGTGCTGCTGTATATTGATGATCATTTTTTGATCATTTGTGATCAAAGCATGGCTTTCGTGTAAAGCATAGCTTTGTGGACAAGATCTCATCGAGCCTCATAACCCGGTAATGGCCGAAACATGAAAGATGCGGCAAGGTTTCAAGGGTAGCACCCATAGGGTATGACCATTCCTTCTGGAAAAGGGTGGTATCATGGTATGGAGCCTAGATACTTACTTATGTGAGCACTGTAGTATATTTATTATTGTGTGATGTTGTTGGTGTAGAGGATCCTCAATTAAAGGTCCCAAAGGACCAGGGGTGGCATATCTTAGATTTTATTCCCCGGGAAGGGAGTAGCCGGCCTTGTGTTAGCAAAGAGCCGGGTAGGTTCTCGGGATGTCCCTCCAGAGGCGTTTCCACGTGGCAATAGGAAGTTCCTTAGCCTGACCATTTGCTGGAAAATGGTATCAAAAAAATACACGCCCTATATGTTTTTAGTTGTATAACCTGCCATGGAATGTGGCGGTAACCTGCTATTGAACATGGTAGCTATAGTAGGCATACGACGAAATGTTGTATGCTGGCTAGGATTTATATTATACTTTCGAAATGGTTTTTCCACACTTTGCGCTTATAGTAATAATATCAAATAATTTTTCTCGTATCAAGCATATTTGACTATCATAAGGAGAAATCTCCTCCAATTCTGCGTTTGCATTGTGTATGTGGCGGGAGGCCTTATGGCAGTTTCATTTTCCAAAAAGCATGCGGATTTCAAATTATAAAATATGTTTTCTGTTTTAAAGATAAAAAAGCTGTTTTGTTTGCTGACACCAGTCCCATGACTGACCTGGAGTTTATTGTTCTTTTCCTAAACTCTGGGTGCCCACTATTTTCCACACGGGCAGTCTAGAGTTGGGTTTTTTAGATAGTCTATAGTAGGAATTGATTCGATATCCTTCGAAGCTCTTTGGATTTGTGGATCGTAATTGCTACACTTCAGCATCCACAGACCGACCTTGCTTATTTTTGTGCATCTTGATGGTTCGAGCTAGCTTCGGATTGAAGATGGAGTCCTTGGAGTTGGCATTGAAGACATTATCCTTCCGCTGCTATTTCTTGTATCTCTGATAGTATTGATATCCATTGTATCAGTCAAATGTATTCTGTTGTATCAAATATTGTATCTAATGTTGTATATCATATGTATTATTTCATTTCTTCCGCTATGTTATGCTTAATGTGTTATAGGCTCCGGCGAACCAGATTCGACGTTTGGATCTACGGCATTTGAATACGAGTGTCGTATTCAGTGCCGATTTTTGAAGGTCGAGTCAGAATCGTTACACTTATGCACTTGCCAAGACCGGCCTAGCCGTAGACCCAACTTAGAGACGGGTAGAATTGAATATGAAATCTTCCCGATTGAAACAGACCAATCAGTGACCACTTCATACTCGACATATAGAGAGCAATCTAGAGAGGTGATAACCAAATCCTTTTGGGCACGACCCACTTTGCCTCATGGCATACCCTATACAAGACATTTTCGGGTGATGAGGCTATGGAAACGATTACCTTGCACATAGTACATTTCACTTTGAATGCCACATCGCCATTCCATGATTACCCAACTGATTTCCACAGACTTATAACTCCTGAGCTCGTATGTCTCAGGATAGTGTGTTAAGCTAAGAGAATCTTCGGCCCGAATGGATGATACGTTTATAGAGATTAATCAATATGATTAGAAATGCAACGTAAAATATTTGTCCATACAAGTTGTCCAACAATAGTACAAACTGAGCGAACTCTCTTACCACATCCTTTTAGGAATCATCCCTATGATAAGTAGAGAGCAGTCCTTGCATTAAAGATCAAATGAATATACTACTACCTGCCACTCCCTACACACATATGATATGTGAAATTTCACCCGAGGGTCAGTGGCAAGCAGCCCTTCATTCATGTATTATCATTCCATGTCTTCACTTTAAATATGTAAATTTGTTAAAAATGGTTTTTTGATAAGAATTACTCAAATCTTACCCTAGTTCCTTCAAACCAATCATCGATAAAAAGATGTTAGGTAAATAGGCGTTTATCATTTGACTAATTACTTTCTTTTTATCAAAAATATCTTCTAGATATACGTATTTAAAACTTTTCTTTCTGGTATATATGGAACCATTAAATCTCTCTTTGACTTTGGAAATACCAAATCAGTTTCACTATTCATATTGGAACATTATTGAGTTTAAAGGGTTGATAGAAATTAAACTAATTCTACTCAACATCAATTTCCACGCTCATCCACTATTTTCAATCAAATAATGGTGAAATCACCTTTTAAATTCCTGCGGATAGTATACGTTCTCTCCTTGGAATTTGATACCAATTATAAGAAGATTATCTCAATTCAATCTACGTTGTTAAATTTGGAAAATAAAATCTTTTATTCTTGTCTCATTTCCGACATTTCGACCATATCTATTCCACGCCCAAGAAAGAGGCCAAGTGAGCCAAGGCAATGTTTGCTCCTAAACATCTACTTAGTTTAAGAACCCAACATTTGGATCACACGATTAGAAAAATCCAGTCTATTCATCGGTTTTTATAGCCAAGCTTAAATTAGTTTATTTAGAACAGCTTTTTTTCAGATCATTTATTTAACCTATTAAAATAAATCGTAGATCCTTAAAATCATCTTCATGATACTTAATTATTTATTTGAAAACATGTAAAAATGATTTGGGAAAGAATATTTAAGTTTAGCTCCATATTTCAAAAGTTATTATAAGTGCTGCAAAAAGTGTTGCGAATTGAGCTTTTAAGCTTATTTGATCAAAAAAACTTTTCGATCATTTAGAAACCCATTTTTATAATTTGAATATCTTTTAAAAACATTTTAAAAGATTTATAAAATTTATTTTAAATTTTCAAATAATTAAAAATATCATTTATAAAAAATTTGTCACTTTGGTTTTTGAACTGCGAACCTCGACTATTTTGAAAACTTTTTCTGTCATATTTCAAGATCTACTAAACGAAATTTCGATTTTTCTCTTCTGTTTGAAAAACCTAATTATAAGAGTTCATAAAATTCTTATTACAAAGAATTTCGACTCCTTATCCGTCGTATAAATGGATTTAACTTTCTACTGCGTGAAATCACGAACTACCGTTACGCGACGTGCCTATTTTAACCAATTTTCATTTTACTTTCAAACTTCGTCGAAACACTTCTAAAAGTCTTTAAACATTATTAAATCATTTTAAACCATTTCTAAAGAGGTTTAACAACTCCTATATACCATTTCATCTACAATAAGGAAAGTGATTTCCTTTATGATTTTCGACTTGTATTTAATGTGACTTGTTAATAAAATCGAACAGTCATATCATTGACATTCAAAACATGATAACCAATCATCATAGCCAAGCATAGCAAACATATATATCTTCCAACATATCATATTATAATTATAATTTCACACCTTCACTTGATGACGAACTAACTAGAGTCAACTTTATCCTTACAAACTTTAATTTTATGTCCACGGCACTTTCTTTTCTTTCTTCCTTGGGGCTCGGCCTTGCTCCCTGGAAGTGGAAGAAGAAGATGATGATAAGTATTGTGCATTTATGAAGAAAGGGATGTATATTTATAGGAAAAATTTAAAAACAAACATCTAAATGCGTAATTACACTTTCGCCCCTTACCCATAACCCCTCAATCCCTTCCAAATGCCTAGCATGCCTCATTGATGCTTTTGAGTTGCTTAAGTATCATGTTTTTAAGAAATATCTTGGTATTTTATAGTATACATATATTCAAATATATGTGTATATATGTATTTATATATATATGTTCAAATGCGTGTTAGGGTGTGCACGTATATGGTATAGATGTGCACATGACATATAAACAAGGTTGCAACGGCTTTTGAATGACTACCCTTCGTTTAACCGTTGAAACTGGGAAACCGATTCCCAGTCATATTTTCACCTATAAGTTAATTTACTTATAAATGTAAAAAAAATTGAAAACTCATTTCTTATCATTTTTAACTTATTAAAATGATTACATCTGACTTATAAAATCATATAAATTAAGATTAAAGAATCGTTTACAAAAAGTGCTCTTTTAGCGATATCAATTTTCTTATATTTTAAAATCAAGTATAATTTTTTATAAAACTCTTATAGATGATTTATTATCACTTTATAACTATTTAAATGAATTATTATCAATTAAAACAATTACTAGAACCATTATGATAATTATTATATCATTAAATCTCAATTTAAATTCACAAATCAATATTTAAATATAAGGGCATCACTGATGATGTCATACATGCATTTATTTTACCCAGAAATAAATAAAAAATTTATATTCTTGTTCAATGTTAATAAGAAAAATTTTCAAACATCCCAAAGCTAAGTTGTTAACAAGAAATATTGTTAACACCTTAAAAGAAGGTTTTTCGAAGTGACCAATCTCTTGAAGCCCCTTTCGAATAAGTTGATTAGGATGGATTGCTTTCACAGGATGGTCTTATGAAAATGTTAATTATAGTTATAAAGCCCAACAAACCCTTTGAAATGAAGGTTAAGGAGAGATCATCTCCTTTGTAACCCATTTCGAGTGAGTCGAAAGGGTCTTTTTGCATCGGTCATTTATCTCGTTGATTGTGTCCAAAGGACCATTCTGCCCCAAAAGGAAGAATTTACTTTCGATAGTATTTTTTCTGCTATTTCAGAAGAACTCCATCGATACGGTTATATGTTTTGTTATATAGGTTCTTTTGAATATACCCAACCAACTAGCATAACTTGGTATTCATGCATCGAGTCCCTTTCGAAACGTCCCTTTCGATCAGGTCGAAAAGTTGTTTATTCTTTCGTAGTGGATTTGATGTATAATATACAAGTTTTATGTTCAATATGCAATGGAATAACATCTCGCACAATATTAATTTCATGTACTTATTAACATCAAAACGCTGTCATCGTCTTAATTTAACGTTTGATTTCATGAAACATGATGATAATATGATTCAAATACACATTGCCTATGTTGATCCCATTGCATCGCATAAGTCTAATAGGAGTTATGAAAATAAGTAAGCATCATGTGCAATAGGTCGTTAGTCAAGCTAATGGTCAAAATAATCTTTCTCATATTCAAAATCTATATTGAATCCATGCGTTTCCTTTCTTGCATTTGTCCAAACTGAGTTACAAGTAAGAAAGTTTTCCCCAAATTGATTTAGGGTTACAAAGATTTTATTTGTAAAATCTTAATTTAGAATTCCAAAATGCGATCCCCATCTTGGACCGTTAGTGTCATACTTATAGACGCAGGTTGACCTCCTTTCAAATCCATTCTTTCACTTCGATTGAAATGCCTTCCTTCAAACTTATGTGTGCCTCCTTTTGATGGGGTTGAACGGTTTTTGTTTTAGCTTTTCTTATTCGTTCTTATGCCTCCACCCTTTCATATCAAACCTTCCGACCCAGTCGAAAGGATTACCTTGACAACCTTCTTCCACCGTTAAAGTTTGAGCGCCCATTTTACTTTGCTTTTTTACTTGACTACTTTCGACTTCATCGAAAGGGGGGCAGGTGCGCTCTCCTCATTGTATTGCTATTCTTTTGCAAGTAAGAGATGATTTATGTTTTCACATAGCTTCAAAAGTAATGGTGGGTGACGACTAGATCATTATGGAAAGACACCTGGCCTTCATATGGAGTTTTCATTATGCCTCGAAAGATTCTAACCATTTCGAAAGGTGCATATTGGAATCATTTCTTCAAGTAGTAGATTGATAGCAATGGAACCCACTATTTTGAAGGAATTGGTTCCTGTTTGCAAGTCTATCATTCAGTACCTTCTAAAGGTGCTTCGAATCCATACTAGCCTCTCTTATGTATGTGGATTCATCTATGTTGAAAGGCCTAAATGAAGAAGAAGAGGAGCTTAGCTTTCTATTCTATGCTTTCGAAAGATTTAATTTCGCTTATCATCTATAAAGGCATCTGGCGCTTGCCACTCCTTCGAACGCTATCTCAATGCTTTTGAAATGTTGCTTTTAAACTTTGGCGAAACCCATGTCTTTAATTCTTGTGGAGCCCAGCACTGTTTATGAGCCTTTTTTTCATACCCATATTCTTAAGTGAATTATTATGGTTAACAATCAATTATAAAAATAACCGTATGTATCCAGCTCCATGCATGATGTTTTATAATTATAAAGTTGTTTATTGATAAATCATTTTCGACCATTTTATCGATATTTTTCCAAAGTATATATTTTTGTAAATACTTAATCAAAATAAGGTTACCATAATTACTCATTATTTAAGACAGCGCAATCTATGTTAAAAAACCGTATATATGAATATTTGAAAAACAAATATAATTTGTCAAATTGGTAAATTTGCGGGTCAATTAGACCTTAGTATTTTTTTTTAATTTTCTCTCCTGTTAATCCCTTATTTGTGGTATTCAAAATTTAGAAGTTGTCATTCAATGCTGATTTTAGGGTATTATGATCCACGAGTTTTTACAAATTCCCTCTTAGATAAAATTAAAATATTTTAAATCAGGGATACACATCAAATTTCATAAATAGTTCAAAACTAACTACAAACAGTTTTTTCTTTTTTCCTTTTTGTGATTGTGAGAGAAAACATTATAGGAAAAAGTTGCACTAAAAGCTAAATGTATATAGTTTATTATCTACAGCTAACCTATTTTCAAATGCCTAATGCGATAGCTTTCCAAATTGCTTAGTTCTGTAGTTGAAGTGAAATAATATAGCATAATATTTAAGTTATAAATTTACATTCATATAGTTTTCCAAATTATTTAATTCTATATTTTTATCTAACATTAATTGGTTAACATGATATCCAATCTTTGTGACAAAAGTAAGAAATGAAGTAAATAATGAGGTAAAATTCCTAAAAAATCTAAAATTTTGTATCAAAAAGGGTAAAGAGGAAAAACTACTTTGGAAACTCCGCCTCATAACATAATAGAATAAGAAAAGCAAACCAAAATTATAGTATGTAATAAAATATCACATCGATCATTATTTATATCAATATAAAACAAACACGTAATAGATGGTTGTCACATATTATATTTCTCTATTTTACAGTTCATAATAATAAACATAGGTGAATTTCACAAACGTCCTTGGGCTAATAATTCAATAGCATAGGGCATTCATATCAATATCTCATCAACAATTTGTCTATATTTTTGTTGCTTTTAGTTACATTACGCATTTTTGTAATCTACTAGGTAAGTGGTCTCATTTGGGATGTTCTCTCAGATTCGTCTGTACCAAGGTATCCACATATAAAACCAGACATTAGAAGATAGCTAATTTCAAAAACAATAAACTATCCGATGTTGATGCAATAATCTATGAAGTAGTTTGTGACTTTACATACTCCTATAAAGGTACAATGTCATTTTTCAGAATGAAATTATCATTATGCGAAAACTGATTTCAAATAAGTGTGATTAAAGTTGAAATTTATCTTTCTTTAATATGTTTTTGTTAGGCTCATATTATAGGAAATGAATAAAATATTTGATATCTCTATTATTTTGTTGATTTTATTGATTTCTTCAATTAAGAAGAAAAAAATAGCCATATTTCAACCATCTCATGAATTAAGATCTCGAATAAGATGCTTTGAAAATTATTTTGAGTTTTATAACCAATTAACTAACCTCAATAAGATGTAGATGTAAGAAAATTGTAAGTGAATATATTATGTGTTTGTTCTACATTCAAACATCAACATTTAATAATTATTTACAAAATTCTCGTAAGTTTTATCATATTATTTTATATTTAAGTCACACAAATAGGTAAGGATCGTTTACATCTTATTTTGGCTATACCTAAGTTCGTTCTCATTTTAACCACATGTTTCGATTTAAATATTATATTTTTTCTCCTACATCACCTCGATATATTATTTAACTTGGAGCATGTGGTTGAAATAAGGGTTAATCGTGGTATGGAAAAAATGAAATGTGGTTGATCCTTGCCCTATACATACGTATAAATATAATTATATTTTTTTGATTTTTTTCAAAAGACGGGTACTTTATATGCTTAGAAGAAGAGTTACAAATTGACAATGCTCCAAATGGGTGGAAGAGTGCGTCTAATACGCCACTGGAAACCGCCCGTATGACAACGCATAACAACACCGATACAAATAGATAAAATTATATCGATAGTTTAAACCGTCAAGACTCAACGCACAATGGACAACGCAATGAAGACAACTAAATTATTATTCCATTATAAATACAGTAAGACTAATACTAATCTAGCTCCCCTGAGAAGATCCTAATTCGACAATGTTTTGATGAAGCGTTTACCTTAAGTCGCGGCCGACTTATCACATCGCTGCCGCCCTATACCTTAAGTCGCGACCGACCTATCACCCCCCTAAGTCGCGGCCGACCTATCTCCGCCTTAGATCGCGAACGACTCAACTCCATCGTCGACCTATGACTCAACTCCATCGCCGACCCACGACCCAACTCCATCACCGACCCACGACACAACTCCCACGACACAACTCCACCATTCCACGACCTACGATCCACCTATCCCCGACTCACGACTCAAATTCATCCCACGACCAACGATCCACCCCCTTTCCCCATAGTCGCCGCGACTTATCCCTTCCCCGACCTAAAACCTAAATCGCGAACGACTTCAAGCTCAGTGTCGTTCTGTTTTAGGTCGTTAATGTTTTTTTTTGTTTTAAGTCGTTGTTGATTTCTTAAGTCGCGAACGACTTATTCCTTAAGTCGGCAAGTTCTGTTACGTGAACCATTTTCTTTAGGTTGCAGAGGAGAATGTTGAGTCGTTTGTACCGTGTAGTCTTGAGTCGTGTACATATTATGTTGTATTTTTTTAGTCGTGGGTTGAGTTGTAAGCCTATAAATAGGCAAGTCGTGTCATTTGTAAAGGAGTTGAAAATTGAATAAAATTTTGTTTGTGAAGCTTTGTGCCTCCATTAAATTGGTAGTCGAGTGTTAACTCCTTTCTCCACTTCGGCACTCGAGTGCGCTCGAATCAACGAACGTTGAAGCCAATTCGCGGAATCAAGTGCGCTTGATCAACGCTCAAAGAATTGTACATCTTTCTTCATGGAATCGTGCGTGATCAATGTGTCGAAGATTGCTAGAATCCGGTATCTTCGTGATCAACGGATTTGGGTCTTTCGGTACTCTTAAATCCATCGATTCTTCATCGATTCACCGATTATTTCCGCTAATCGTGTGAGATCCTGGACAGATTCGATTTACATCGTCGAATTCGCTTCCCATGCTGCATCAGTTTGGTATTAGAGCAAGATCGCAAGGAGATTGCATCATTTGGAGACTTGGGTTTCGAGAATTTGAAGTTTGGAGAACGGATTTGCAAATTGGGAGAAGTTGGTGTTCATCGTGTTCATCGAGAAGTTGCAACAAGTTGGGAATTTCAATCCATCTTACTTCGGATCAAAGTTCGGAAAGTGTTTGAAATTTATTCTTGAATTTGTTTGATGTTCAATCATGCCTCCGAGACGAGCTCAACGTCATCGCAACATGAATGTTTTGTATGGAAGAGAAGAGGCCGACAAAATGGTGCAACGAATCAACGAGAGTTTCACTGAAAAGTTGAATGAAGGAATTGGTCGATTAGAGAGAATGATGATTGAAATGAATCAAAGTAGAAGAAGAGTTTCACCTGAATCGAACCATGGGGGAAGTAGAGCTTCGATACATTCAGATCGGGAGAGAAGAGAAGATCAAGATCATAGAAGTGTTGATAATCGTGATAGGAATGTTGATCGAAGGAGTGGTATTAGAGATGTTGGAGGTCGTGATCGACGTCGATATACTTCAGATTTTGATGAGGAGTTTGATGGCGATGGAGGAAGTGTTCATTATCGAGATAGAGCTCAAACACGACGTCAGTATCGAGATGTAGAGGATGATCGTAGATGGGAATTGGGAATGAAGATGGAGATTCCAGAGTTCAAGGGTGGAATGGTTGCAGAAGAATTCTTGGACTGGTTGTCTAATGTTGAGGAGATCTTTGATTTCAAGGAGGTTCCGAAAGACCGTCGAGTGAGTTTGATTGCTACTAGGTTGAGAGGGAGAGCTATGGCATGGTGGCAGCAAACCAAACTGTTAACTCCGCCTCGGTTTAGACTCTACGACTCAAGGAGATGTCGACCTAAGGCTCAACAGGGGTGCCGACCTAACGTCTAATGGTTATGCCGACCTAACTGACTTATCAGGGAGACCGACTTAAGATTCAAAGGGTTACCGACCTAGTAGGATTGAGAGACATACCGACTTAAGAAATACCGAGTTAAGGCTAAAACAGTTGCCGACCTAAGGTGGGTACTGGCCTAAGACTCAGAGGATGCCGACTTAATAAGAAGGCCGACCTAAGGTCTAAAAAAGATACCGACTCAGTAACTTGACCGAGTTACCGATCTAATGCCTTACCAAGCTGGCGACCTAGAATAGTTGCCGACCCAAGTCACAACCGATCCAGCTCCCCAGTTATCTCGATTACGATCCAGGACTTATCATTTGGACCGTGACTTGCGACTTACCGAGTTAACTCGTCCACGACCTAATATAAGCCCGATGCCATGATACTGAGAAGAGGTGGTGTTGACTCGGAGGTAACCTTAGACCGGTCACGACTCACCTTAAGTCGGCTACGGCTTAACTTGAGTCGGCCACGGTTTAGGACTTGGCAAAAATTTCAGACCAGAACTCTCTATAAATAGGCAACCACCTCCAACATTCAAAGGACTTTTGGCACATTCTCTTCATACACCGTTACCTTGCTGCATTGAGAACTTCATCAACACTTAGAGCCTTCAAGATTAGAGGAATGCATCAAAGAACTTCACGAAGAAACCACACATCTTCAACATGAATTTAAGGACTTTAATCGACATTGAAGCTTAAGCTACTTGTTCCAAATCATTTGTTACTTGAAGTATATTGTACTTGAGAAGAATTGTATCAGCTTGTAACGGGATTATTAATAAAAGTACCTAAAGTGGACGTAGGCTAAACCCTTAAGCCGAACCACTATAAAATTGTTGTTGTCTACTGTTTTTCTGCTATTACCTGCTTGTAATTCATTCCCGATCTATCGGGTGGTGCTTTCACAACTACACTTCACACACCGGGGTGTTAGCGTTCAAATTTTAGCGTTAACATTTTTGGTGCTTTCACTGAGAACTGAACTCAGGAAACTATCATCATTGCTTCACAGAGATTTGTAGAAAGAATTTCCTTAAAAACCAGAAGTCTATCTGAGATTATGGCTCCTGGAAGGAAAAGTAGATCTGTCAGATCTGGAAACATTCAAGAGGGAACCTCCGCTTCCCCTGTACCTAATCAACCCACTCCGTCAGTTGGAGTTACGAAAGCGGAGTTGGATGCTGTGATTCTAGGGCTAAACCAGCAGATAAACGCCCAAAATGCACAATTAGAGGCTCAGAGTGCCCAAAATGCTCTAATTCTGAATAAGTTGAATGATTTGCTCGGGGCAAACAATCAACCGGCTGGTAATGAAAGGAATTATGCTGGAAACATTCATAATGCTAACGAAAGGAATGCTCCTGAAAGGGCTGCTAGTCCCTTTGAGCAAACGCTTCCTGAGGTTGGTGGATCTGGAACTCGACATGATGAGGAGTTTCTTTCTGGAATGGTCCGGCAAATCATGAGAGAAAGTATGCAAAGGATTGAAGATGAGAAAGAATGGGGTTTCGCCCCAAGTAAAACTCCATTTACTGAGAAAATCTTAAAGGCAGAGTTTCCAAGGAAGTTTGTCCCTCCAACTATCCCAGCTTACAAAGGGACAAGTGATCCGAATGAATTCTTGTATAAATATGATTGGCACATGACAGGCGCCAGAGCCTCTGACGAAATAAAGTGTCGATATTTCCCCGTATACCTGGAAGGTGTGGCTCTACTATGGTTCACCAAGTTGCCAGTCCGATCTATCGATCAGTTTTCAGACTTGACCAGAAAATTCAAGGAGCAGTTTAGACTATACGCTTCGAAGGCCAAGGACATCATGTCACTGTCGAGTTTAGAGCAGAATCCTGGTGAGTCTATCAGATCTTTCTTGAACCGCTTTAATATAGCGCTGGCTGAGGTGGACAATGCTGAACCACGAATGATATTGACTTATCTGATGAGGGCTATTGATAAGTCAAGCGAATTTGGGAAATGGTTAAATATGAAGGAGCCAACCTCTCTCGAAAAGTTCTACAAAAAAGCAGATGAATTCATTCGCTTGGAAAGCCGTCCTTTACCAGTAAAGACAGTGTTGGAGAAAGCAGAAGACAACACTGTCGCTCCACGCAAGAATGAATCGGTGGGGCAAAAAAGGGAGAATAATAATGGGAAGAAACAGGGTAATCTGAAGAAGCCCCGATCCTTCAAGCCATCAGAATATACTCCATTATCACATACGCCGGAGCACATCTACCTTGCCACTAAAGATTCCGTCGATTTCCCTAAACCTATCCCTTTGAGAACCGGGAAAAAAGCCATACAGAGTGGGAAATTCTGCCGCTTCCACAATCAACCCGGTCATGAGACTGATGAATGCCGCCAGTTGAAAAATCTGATTGAAGAGTTGCTAAGAGAAAACAAACTGCAGCAATTTGTGAAGAAGAATAGCAACAATCCTGCATCGTCAAGTCAGGGGCAACAGGTTCCTGTTCATCAGCCTATGACAGGTGAGAAAGCTACGGGATATGAATCTGGAAGGCCCGTTATCAATGTCATTACAGGAGGGCCTCACCCAGCTGGCAAGAGCTGGGGTGAGATGGAGAGATATTCCAGGGCTTTGAAATATGCTCCAGCCGAAGAAGACGTCTTTGTTTTAGAAGACACTACGCCCCTGAAACAACAGAAAACTTTCAGCGATGATATTGTTTTCAGAGCCAGAGATTCCACAGGTATAGAAGCTCCTACCCTAGATCCCTTGGTCATCTCGGCTGGTATTGGACCGGCCATTGTCAGAAGAGTCCTCATTGACTGCGGAGCATCATGTAATATCCTCTTCAAGAAAACATTTGACCAGATGAAAATCCCTATGATCGATGTACAAGCCTCATCACAGAAGATCGCTGGCTTCACTGGGGAGCCAAAGCAACCAATTGGGACCATCGATCTGCTTGTAGAACTTGGGGAAGCAGAAAGGAAAGTGGTCCGCAAGCAAACATTTGTGATTGTCCATGAGTTTTCTGCTTATAATGCTTTTCTTCGCCGTCCAACACTCGCAGCATTCAAAGCTATCCTAGCCCCGTGGTGCCTCACTATTAAATTCCCTACTGACAATGGGGTAGGAGTTGTAAAAGGGGATCAAAATGCTGCGCGAGAGTGCTATTTGACAGAGCTGCGAGAGTCAAGAAAAAGAGAAATGGGAAAGGATGCGGCAACCCCAGTCCGCATCAAGGAACCAGCCTCGTAGCAATTACGGGGCGGACCCTGCACTGGCGAGCACAGCGGGGCACGGAAAGAAATGGATCCCAGAAAAGCCAGTGCAGGGGAGAATAGAGTGGTACCGGTGGAAACGACCGTTCCGGTACCCGTTGACCCGAAGGACCCAAATAAGGTGTTGAATGTGGGTTCACAGCTTAATGTGTCAATTCAGAATATCTTGATATCTTTCCTGAAAGCAAATCTGGATGTCTTCGCCTGGACTCATGCCGATATGTGTGGAATATCTCCAGAAGTTGCAGTACACGCTCTGAATATTGACCCAAAGTTTACGCCAGTTAAACAGAAAAGAAGAACCCAAGGTCCAGAAAGGTCAGCAGCATTAAAAGAAGAAGTTGATCGACTCATGGAAAATAACTTCATTAAAGAATCTACCTATCCGAATTGGGTGTCAAATCCAGTGCTGGTTAAAAAAGCTAATGGAAAATGGAGAGTGTGCATCGATTTTTCAGATCTGAACAAGACCTGCCCCAAAGATTGCTTCCCTTTACCCAGGATCGACCAACTGGTAGATGGAACGGCGGGGCATGAGTTGTTGTCTTTCATGGATGCCTACTCTGGATACAACCAGATCATGATGCATGAACCTGATCAGGAGGACACGAGCTTTATCACCGATGTTGGTCTTTATTGCTACAGAGTTATGCCCTTCGGATTGAAAAATGCAGGGGCAACCTACCAAAGACTTGTTAATGCTATGTTCAAACCGCAATTGGGCAAAACTATGGAAGTCTACGTCGACGACATGTTAGTGAAGTCTAAGAAAGCAGCGGATCACATTGAACACTTAGCAGAAATGTTCGCAGTCCTCCGGAAATACAGAATGAAGCTTAACCCTCTGAAATGTACATTTGGGGTCGAGTCCGGAAAGTTCTTAGGTTTCATTGTTAGTGCTAGGGGCATTGAGGCTAGTCCAGCTCAAATTACTGCCTTAAAAGAAGTTAAAGCTCCTAGAACGAAGAAGGAATTGCAGAGTCTCAACGGAAAGGTCGCCGCCCTGAGTCGGTTCATTTCCAAAGCCACTGATAAATGCATCCCATTCTTTGACGCCCTGAAGAAAGGAAAGAAGAACTTTGAATGGACTTCCGAATGCCAAAAAGCCTTTGATGAGTTGATCCGTCATATGGAAACGCCTCCAATACTTTCTAGGCCAGGCAATGGTGAGGATCTTCTTATATACTTGGCAGTATCATCTCATGCTCTAAGTGCAGCGCTGATACGGGAAGACAAAAGGATTCAACATCCGGTTTACTATATCAGCAAAAGACTCACTGGGGCAGAGCTGAATTACTCCAAGTTGGAAAAACTCGCCTATTGCCTACTAGTTGCATCAAGGAAGTTGAGGCAATATTTCCAAGCTCATCCTATCAGAGTACTCACTGATCAACCTCTAAAGCAAGTCCTATTTCGCCCTGAAACTTCGGGTCGCCTTCTAAAATGGAACATTGAACTCAGTCAATATGACATCACATATCACCCCCGAAAAGCAATCAACGGACAAGCTTTAGCTGATTTCATTGCAGAATTCACAGAGAAAGATAATGGTGAGGAAGAAGCGGTCAATGATTCCCCAATCCAGTGGAAGTTGTATGTTGATGGCGCAAGAAATGACTACTGTTCTGGAGCCGGAGTGGTACTTGAAACTCCTGAAGGTCGGTCATTGTGTTATGCACTAAGATTGGAATTTCCTTCAACAAACAATGAAGCAGAATATGAAGCTCTTATTGCAGGTCTGAAACATCCGAGCATTACAGATCTTCAGTGATTCTCAGCTTATTGTATGCCAAGTCAAGAAGGAATTCCAAACAAAAGGGGGAAACTTGCCTTCCTACTTATCAAAAGCTTGGTAACTCCTATGTGAACTCGATCATTATTCAATAAGCCATATTCCCCGGGAAGAGAATACGAAGGCAGATTCCCTCGCAAAGTATTCAAGTTCTGGTGAAGCTCAACTATTGGGATTGGTTCCCGTAGAAGTCCTCTCAGCACCAAGTATAGACGAGATGGATATAGACTGGATTATGAATGTATCTCAAGAACAAGAGTCGTGGATGACTCCAATATTAGATTACCTACTCAACGGTTCTCTGCCAGAAAATTCGAGAGAGAGACAGAAGCTACAAAGGAAAGCCTCTCGCTATGTAATTCAGGATGGCCGATTGCACAGACGGGGATTCTTAATGCCTTTACTTCGATGTGTATCCAGGGAAGAGTCCAAAACAATCCTTGCTGAGGTACATGGAGGCGAATGTGGTGATCATTCAGGTGGCCAAACATTAGCAAAGAAAATTCTCCGATACGGATATTTTTGGCCAGAAATTAATCGAGATGCTGCGGATTACTCCCGAAAATGTGACAGATGCCAAAGATTTGCCAAAATTCCTAGAGCACCTTCTACCGAACTCACACAGATGGTCAGTCCATGGCCGTTTGCGATTTGGGGAATGGATCTCATTGGGCCGCTACCAACTACCAAATCAGGGATTAAATATGCTATTGTTGCAGTTGACTACTTTACTAAATGGGCTGAAGCTGAACCATTGTCTACTATCACTTCTAAGAAAATGATAAGCTTTGTGACCAAGAATATCATTTGCAGATACGGTGTGCCTCAGAAAATAATTACAGACAATGGTACTCAGTTTGAAAGCGAGGAATTCCAGGATTTTTGCAAACGATTCAAAATCCAGAAAAGCTTTTCGGCGGTAGCTCATCCGCAGGCAAACGGACAAGTGGAAGCAGTAAACAAGATCATCAAATCAACCATCAAAAAGCAACTTGAAAGAGCAAAAGGTGGTTGGGTCGATAAGCTACCACTTGCACTATGGGCATACAGAACCACTCACAAAACTGCGACTGGGCACACTCCTTTCTCATTAGCATACGGGTCGGAAGCAATGATCCCAGTAGAAACAGAGGTTCCTTCACACAGAAGGATCCATTTCAACCAAGCAGAAAATGAAAGGCTACAGCTTGAAGCGCTAGATTTCCTTGATGAAAAAAGAGATGAGGCCAATCTCAGAATTGCAGCTCATCAGCAAAGAATAGCCAGACATTTTAATTCCAAAGTTCGCCAACGCAGCTTTGAGAGTGGAGACCTAGTCCTGAAGAGAATTATGACAGCGACAGGTGTGTTTGGGCCAAATTGGGAAGGACCGTATGTAATAGGTCAGAAGCTTCTTGACGGCACATTCAAACTCACCACTGTTGATGGAGATCAAATTCCAAGGGCATGGAACAGCAATCACTTGCGTCCATACTTTACTTGAAAATTTTGTTGAAATATTGTAAAAAGAGTTGCGAATGTATGATTCTTGTAATTGAAAGCAATTGTAAAACTGATGCAAGTGAATAATGAAAAAATATAAAGTGGATGTAGGCCCAAATTCCTGGCCGAACCACTATAAATCTTGTGTTCCTTATTATTATTACATGTTTGCTTTATTTTCGATATAAAAGTACATAAAATGTATTACTGAAATGTCGATTTGAATTTTTGCAGACAATGGAAGTGAAACTTGCACATAAAAAGACCAAGTGATTCTCGCCAAATTTCAAGTCACAAAAGCCCTGAATTCAAATCCTAGATAGGAAGTACTTCAATTGAATGGCCTATGATTTCGACAGAAACGGGTCTTTGCTAATAAATTGAGATCGTTTGAACAAACAAACGTCCAATTAAGAAGCTAGTGCTCGTTCTCACGAAATTGCCTGACAATGAAGCACACTTCCTTGGATTAAACAAGTTACTTGTAAAAAAAAAAGGGGGGGGGGGGGCAGAGGATCATTGAAAAGGCATAAGCAAGTGAACAGAGGAACAACCAAAGCCATCATCGGCAGCACAAGTCCTCTTCGGAGGCACAACTCTTCGGAGGATAAAGACCTCTAATGGGTCATACGCCACAAAAAAGAAAGTTCTCTACTCAACCAAAAAAGATTGGAGGAGTCATGACCCTCCAACCATGAGAGAGTAACTTCCAGGCGATGAAAACCCTCTCTGAGGCACATTTCACCAGGAGTTGAAGTGTTATGACCGCTCTTCGGGATTTCACTTCACCAGAGTTGAAATGCAAACAAAATAAAAGCCCTCTTCGGAGGCCCATTTCACCAGGAGCTGAAGTGTTATGACCGCTCTTCGGGATTTCACTTCACCAGAGTTGAAATGCAAACAAAATAAAAGCCCTCTTCGGAGGCCCATTTCACCAGGAGTTGAAGTGTTATGACCGCTCTTCGGAATTACACTTCACCAGAGTTGAAATGCAAACAAAATAAAAGCCCTCTTCGGAGGCCCATTTCACCAGGAGTTGAAGTGTTATGACCGCTCTTCGGAATTACACTTCACCAGAGTTGAAATGCAAACAAAATAAAAGCCCTCTTCGAAGGCCCATTTCACCAGGAGTTGAAGTGTTATGACCGCTCTTCGGAATTTCACTTCACCAAAGTTGAAATGCAAAACAAGGTAAATACCTTCCTGGAAGCCCATGTTTCACCGAGATTGAAATAAAACTTCCAAGTGTCGAAACGTGAAAAGGCTTTCCTCGAAGGCACAACTCTTTGGAGGTACACGTTTCGCCAAGATTGAAATAAAACTTCCAAGTGTTGAAACGTGAGAAATCCCTCCTCAGAGGTACAACCCCCTCCCGGGGACACAATTAAAAAGAAAGACCTCTTCAGAAGCCCACGTTTCACCGAGATTGAAATAAAACTTCCAAGTGTTGAAACGTGAAAAAATCTCTCCTCAGAGGCACAAATTTTTATTAAAAAAGAAGAAAGAGGAAAATCCTCGTCAAGAGCGTACTTGATGACTTTACCTATTCTAAAAAAAAATAGAAGGGGGAAGAAAGTTAAAGTACATTCAGAGGTCCGCTTTACCACATAGAAGAATTCACTTGGCAAAATATATACATACGCAAAAGGAAAAAGTGATTTCTTCGAAGGACAAAGCGTAGAAACTTATATGAGGGAAGTTGCACTCTACGAAAATTCTCTTCGAGAATGAAGTAATTATTCTTTAGAAAACGAGAGTGCAAGTCCCCTCAAAGTATACGATATTGCGGTAAGCTCATGGTATAGGGGCAACATGGTATAGTTACATACAAAGCGGTATAACTATGTCGGTAAAGTACGCTCAAACAACATACCACAAGCTCACCGCAACATCGTATAAATAAACTTGTGCAAAAATGAATAATAAATGCATTCTCAAATTCAAACAAAAGTCTGTACAAATAAAGAATCATTTTATTCAATTGCAGATATTGCAGATACAGGTTTCAAAATAAAAAGCAGGGGCCGGTGCCTGCACAACATCCGACCATTACACAAAAAAGGAATCAAAAAGTTCAACTCTTCATTTCTTCTTGCCGCCTTTAGACCCTTTACCCGGCCGAGTGGTTAGCTTTTCAGGTCTTTCGGGTTTACTGAAGGCATAAGGGAAGAAGGGGAGGGAGGTGCAACTGGTGCAATTTCCGGTTCCTCTTCAGTGGTGATAATTTTCTTCCCCCTCCTCTTCGATGTCCCATGCTTCCTTCTTCTCTTCGAAGAAGACTCACTCCCCGGAGTAACGAGAGCGGACAAAACTACGTCGTCAGAAGGAGTCCGTTCCGGAGAGATCTCGCCTCCTTCGAGTCCCTCATCTTTTTGCTCCTGCGAAGCAATAAGGTCATCCAAGCCATGAAGAGCCTCAATTTTCTCCTCTTGTGACCCAGGTTGTGAAGCAGAAGGAGGAGTCACCTGAAGAGATGGAGGAGGAATAACCAGAGAAGGCGAAGTCTGCACGGCACTTGTTGTTTCAACTGCAGAAGAAGAAAAATTGAAAATGTAAGTATCTTCCCGAAAGAAGGGAGATATGGGTTCATCGAGATTCAAGAGGTAATCGAGAAGCTCATCAAATTTTTGAGGAATAAGCAGGTAATCCACCTGAATCGGACCAATGTCGAAATTACCTGAAGATGTTGGCTTCGTCAGTTCAATCTCATAATTCTGAGCCCCAATGTCCTCCAAAGCCTCTTCATCAGTAGGGGTAATTACCCCGGTTCTTGTAGGAGGCGGCGAATGAGCACTAGAGCCTGTAATGTCCACCTCGGGAGAAACTAGAGGACGTTTAGAGGTAGTAGGCGGTACTTCTTTTTCAGAACGCTCCTCTTCCGCCATCCCGGCCCGCACTCTGGCAAGCTGCTCCTTTCCCTTGGCAAGAGCGGCACGGGCTTCATCATCAAGATAATGCTCTTCAAGGGCTGACTCAGCATATCCAGCACCTTTACCACCGAGCATATCAAGTGCTGCCTCCCAAACTTCAGCCAGTGTGATTTCATACTTGGGGCCTAGAAAGGCAAGGCTGCCACGTCCCAAAATGCTGTGTAGATAAAAATCGAATAATGTGGAGCTAATGTCAGCTTTGGTTGCTTGATGAGCCTCTTCGGCCGCAAGTTTACCAGCAACAGCCTCGTCGCGCTCCTTTTCGGCCATAGCAAGTCGAGTTTTTAACAACTCTATCTCCAAGCTTTGAGAGCCGGTCTGTTCTCGCAGTTGTACAGTTTCAGCACGATATTCTTCTATGACCTTTTCCTTGTGTGCAAGCTTATCTTCGACTGCTCTTTGACTGGCATGCGCATCTCGTACTTGTTGCTGAAGCATGCTCTCCTTTTGTGAATGGAAAGTAGATGAAGTAGCTAATTCTTCCTTAAGTTTTTCTACTTTCGCTTCCAGCTTTTCATTGTAGGAAGCAATACTTCTCATTTCGGCGTCATGCTGTTCGAGAGTCTTCTGCCACTCAGCCTTATCATTCTCCATTGTTAGCATGGCCTCGAGATTGGCTCGGTTAACCCTCTGAAGTTCGTCGACGAGTTTTTGCCAGTTCGACATTCTTTCGATATCGGTCCTGACAGTATCAAGATTTCGCAGCATAGCCGGTTTGTCGAGAGGAACCAAGTCGAGATCAAATCGAACCCCTCTCAGGCACCACTGAGGAAATCGACTTTGAAGAGTGGGAGGACCTTGCCCGACTTGGTATGCGGGCCGGTTGATGATTGCTTGAATGTCGGAGCGAGCGGGAGCAGGAGATTGAGCAGGGACATGTTCAGAAGCTGAAGGAGTCGTTTCTTCAGTAAGTCTAGCCCGCTTGCTAGAAGAATAGCCTATGTGACTCTTTCCTCTCTCATCATGAGCTTTTCTCTTTTGGGTATCATCATCTCTGTGGGGAAGATCATGTCTTTCTTGTTCCCTTCGGCGACGTTCTTCATATGCTCGTCTCTCGTCGGCTTTCCTGATGGCCCTCTCTTCATCCGACTCTCTGTAAGAAGGAAGGTAACGCCTGTAATCATACTGGCTACGCCTCCCGTAGCGCTGGAAATCATCATAGTACGAGCCACTGCGCCCCATAGGAGAATCTGGAATTAAAATAGTAAACTTTAGAAATCTTTAAAGTACAAGAAGATAAGTGCATAGAAGTGATGAGAAATTCTAAGTGTGTGTGATGTGCAAACTACGCGCATTCATCTACGAACCACTCTTTATTTGGGGAGTGGTTGTGGGTGTAATAGTTAACGTCAACTCTTGAGTTGACGGCGACTGTTGCAAAATAGAAGTAGCTTCAACTACTGAAGAAGAAATCCCGGCAGTAGTAGGGTCATCTTTGAAGATCTCTTGTGAAGTAGCGAAGAGGTCGCTTAATCCTTCGAAGGTATCGTCCCTGCTTTGCTTGACAGGACTGGATTTCTTAGCCTTTTCACCAGAATCTTGTGAATGATGGGAAGATCCCAGAGGATCTTCTTCTTCGATAACCGGGGCAAGTTTATCAGATGGCCCCGCAACATCAACAGAAGTGGAGCACTTCACTAGCGAAGACTCAGGAGTCTTTATCGGAGAATCAGGGACTTCCGTTGGAACTTCATGAGCATGCATAGAGCGAGAAGCGTGTAGAAGCCCATGTTGATGTAAAAATTCATCCCTCAATAGAAATTTTATGCTCCTCTCTTCTGCGGCCACGACACTCAACCTCTCAAAAACTTGCTTATGAATTGGATCTCTAGAAGGGAGAGGGAGTGCTGAAAGGAACAAAGAATGAAATTAGCAACTGAAAGTTCGGATCTCGAAAAGGTTTCAAAACGGAAAAAATAGAAACACTAATCTTACTTCCTACTCTCCAGATGGCATAAAACCCTGGGGGACAGCGAGCAAAGAAAAACTGATTCAAAAATCCATGAACACTTTCAGTAAGATCAGAAATGAGCTTGCGGTTTCTGGCACTTCTCACAATAATGAGGGAAGGATGATCTTTACTCTTTGCAAACGAGCACAGATAACGAATTTCTTCAAAACTTGGTAGGCGATCAAGAGTTCTTCGGAACAAAACACACAACCCCGTCAAGATGGCATAGCCATTAGGATGAAGTTGAAACGGAGAGATTGTCAACCGAAGGAGAAGAGTTCGAAGGAAGTCGTTAAAATGAGGAATCGCCCCACTCAAGCACATTTGGCGGTTGACAGCAACAAAACCATGGGGAGGATTGTCGGCGGTATCACTTGGCCCAGGGAGTAGAACATCACTTTCAGCAAAGCCAAATTGAGTGCGCAGCTGGATAAACGCTCTCGAAGTTAGAATAGTCGAGGTTCTCTCCGGAGGATTCTCTATGGGAACAGCTATCGGGAAAGTTTCTTCCTCTTGAGTCACCACTTCTTCTTCTCGGTGAGAAGTCATTCTACATAAAAAACTGGGTATTCAAACATGAAGGTGCACGTTTCCTAAAGTGTGTGAAGTGTTGTGTAAAATCAATCAAGCAGCAAACAAATATAACTGGAATGAAAACTAGCAAGCATTTGTTAGTTATGAAATTCGGGGACTATTGTTTTAAGCCTAAATATGCAAGTAAGATGTTGATGCAGATAAATCAGTTCAGATTATTGATACTTTGCATTAATGTTTAACTCTAATTGATTGATTCACAAACATTTCATGCAATATAATTAAGTTGCCTGTCTTGTTTTAACTAATCTGTCATCTGACGTGGGCAGGCAATGGCAGTATTTTCGCCTTGGTTTTCTTTGTTTGTTATTTTCAGCAGGTTAGCAGCTTATAAGTTAATGCGATCTGTGAAATAATACAATGAGATTCAAGCAAATTTAAAAGTTGGGGCAGTTCAAAATTTAGGCAATCAGACCAGAACTCTCTATAAATAGGCAACCACCTCCAACATTCAAAGGACTTTTGGCACATTCTCTTCATACACCGTTACCTTGCTGCATTGAGAACTTCATCAACACTTAGAGCCTTCAAGATTGGAGGAATACATCAAAGAACTTCACGAAGAAACCACACATCTTCAACATGAATTTAAGGACTTTAATCGACATTGAAGCTTAAGCTACTTGTTCCAAATCATTTGTAAGTTGAAGTATATTGTACTTGAGAAGAATTGTATCAGCTTGTAACGGGATTATTAATAAAAGTACCTAAAGTGGACGTAGGCTAAACCCTTAAGCCGAACCACTATAAAATTGTTGTTGTCTACTGTTTTTCTGCTATTACCTGCTTGTAATTCATTCCCGATCTATCGGGTGGTGCTTTCACAACTACACTTCACACACCGGGGTGTTAGCGTTCAAATTTTAGCGTTAACACAAACTTACACGAGAACGGATGGGGAAGTCCAAGATTGTTGATTGGGAGAAAATGAAGAAATTGATGAAGGCTACATTTTTACCTTACAACTATCAATCACTCATGTATCAGAGGTTGCAAAACTTGAGGCAAGGGACGAAGACTGTTAATGATTATGCTGACGAGTTTTATCAACTGATTGCTCGAAATGACATTATGGAGACAGAGGAACAGTTGACTGCTATGTTTGTTGGAGGTTTGCGAATGCATATCCAGGATATGGTTAATATGTTTGACCCGAGATCTATGGCTGAAGCGCACCATAAGGCGTTGGCTTGGGAGAAGCAGGAAAGACGAGGAGATGGCGTGTTTACAAATTCCAATATTCAAAGCAAAGGTGTTAGTGGGAGTTCCAATGTTACTAAAGCTGTCAATAAACCAGTTGTGAATGAAGTGGCGAAGGCGAAGGTTACTAACAGTTTCAAGTGTTATAACTCCCAAGAAGTGGATCATAAGAGTAATGAATGTCCAAATCCAAAGAAGACAACGATGATTGCTGAAGTTGAAGGCAAGGATGTTGGTGAAGGTGACTCTAGTCCAGTGGAGGAAGATGAGCAGGATATCGCATCGGGAGATGAAGGATGTAATCTAATGATGAGGAGGTCTTGTTTAACACCGAAGCAAGAGGATGAGGCTAGTTGGTTGAGGAGCAACATTTTTCAATCTACATGCACTATTCTGGGAAAAGTTTGTAAGTTTGTGACTGATGCAGGAAGTTGTGACAATATTATTTCTACTAAAGCTGTGAGGAAGCTGAAGTTGAAGACGGAGAAACACCCTAATCCTTACAAGTTAGCGTGGCTAAGAAAAGGAGGAGAGGTGAAGGTGGACAGGCGAGTTCGATTTCCATTTTCTATTGGGAAGAAATATAAAGACGAAATCTGGTGTGATGTAGTTGAGATGGATGTTTGTCATTTGCTTTTGGGAAGACCGTGGCAGTATGATCGAGCAGTGCAGCATGACGGTCGAACCAATAGTTATAGTTTTATGTTTGAAGGCGTTAAGATTATTTTATTTCCAAAGAAGAGACAGCAGGGAGAGAGTAAATCTGAGGAGATTGAAGAGCTAAAAACTTTGCTATCGTTGAAAGAGTTTGTTAAGGAAGTTGAAGAGGAGCCTGAAGTATTCCTGTTGATTGGGCGGGAGTGTAACGAAGTGGTTGAGATTCCCGAAGAAGTGAAACCAGTACTGGAAGAGTTTGATGATGTATTTCCCGAGGAGCTGCCAACGGAGTTACCACCATTAAGGGATATTCAACATCAAATAGATCTTGTTCCAGGAGCTGCGTTGCCACATCGACCACATTATCGTATGAGTCCCAAGGAACATGAAGAGTTGCGAAGGCAAGTGGAAGAATTGTTAGAGCAAGGGCGTGTGCAGGAAAGTCTAAGCCCTTGTGCGGTTCCAGCTCTGTTGGTGCCGAAGAAGGATGGAACATGGAGGATGTGTACCGATAGTCGGGCGTTGAATAAGATCACTGTGAGGTACATATTCCCAATGCCCAGATTGGATGATTTGTTGGACCAGTTAAGCGGAGCTATTATCTTTTCGAAGATTGATTTGAAAAGCAGATATCATCAAATTCATATTAGACCTGGAGACGAATGGAAGACAGCCTTCAAGACGAGAGAGGGATTGTATGAATGGCTGGTTATGTCGTTCGGTCTTTCAAATCCACCAAGTACGTTCATGCGGGTGATGAATCAAATCTTTAGACCTTTTATCGGGAAATTTGTGGTGGTGTATTTCGATGATATTCTGATATACAATGGAAGTCCGGAGGAACATTTACATCATTTGAGAGAAGTGTTGATGGTACTGCGACAAGAACAATTTTATGCTGCAACGAAGAAATGTGTGTTCATGGCAAGAAGTGTCTTATTTTTGGGATATGTTGTGTCAGGAGAAGGAATACAGGTGGACCAGAATAAAGTGGAAGCAGTCAGGAATTGGCCACAGCCGAGAACAATAACGGAAGTGAGAAGTTTTCATGAATTGGCGTCATTCTTCCGAAGATTCATTCTACACTTCAGAAGCGTGATGGCACCGATTACTGATTGTATGAAGGGAAAAACAGTTTTCGTGGACAAAGGAAGCAGGGGTCGCTTTTGAAAGAATCAAAGAACTTTTGACGACGGCACCAATTCTTGTTTTACCAGATTTTCAGTTATTGTTTGAGCTACATACTGATGCGTCGAAGGTTGGAATTGGAGGGGTGTTGAGTCAGAAGGGCCATCCTATTGCATATTTTAGTGAGAAGCTGTCGGGAGCAAAGATGAGATATAGTACGTATGATGTGGAATTTTATGCTATTGTGCAAGCTGTTAAGCATTGGAGACACTATCTATTTCAGAAAGAATTTGTTTTATTCACTAATCATGAGGCGTTGAAGCATTTACAAGGGCAAGACAAGTTTTCAGCAAGACATGCATCATGGATTGCTTATTTGCAGCAGTTTACTTTTGTCGTGAAACACAAATCAGGGGTAACAAATCGTGTAGCGGATGCTTTAAGCAGAATAAATCACTTGTTGACAACGTTGAAGGTTGAAGTAACAGGATTCGAATTATTGCCAGAGTTGTTTGAGGAGGATCCTTACTTTGCAAAGTTTGTTGAGAAAGTTAAGGGTGGGAATACCGATGAATTTGTATTGGTTGACGGATTCTTGTTCAAGGGGAATCGATTATGCATACCAGACTGCAGCTTAAGAATGAAGATTATCAAAGAATTACATGAAGAAGGCCATGTAGGCAGAGATCGTACATTGCAGTTAATTTATCAATCTTATTTTTGGCCGTCAATGAGAAAAGAGGTAGGGAGATCTGTGGAGAGATGTCATATCTGTCAAGTTTCGAAGGGAACAGCTACGAATGCGCGATTATATATGCCATTACCTATGCCTACTAAACCATGGGTTGATATTAGCATGGATTTTGTGCTGGGTTTGCCGAGAACTCAGAGGGGAAATGATTCTATATATGTTGTAGTGGATAGGTTTTCGAAGATGGCGCATTTTATAGCCTGTAAGAAGACTGCTGATGCCGTTCGAGTTGCTCAATTATTCTTTAAAGAGGTGTATCGATTACGTGGTTTACCAGAATCTATTGCTTCTGATCAAGATACTAGATTTTTAAGCCATTTTTGGTTGAGTTTGTGGAAGATGGTTGGAACGAAGCTGAATTTTAGTAGTGCTTATCACCCGCAAACAGATGGGCAAACAGAGGTGGTGAATAGATCATTGGGAAATTTGTTACGATGTCTTGTGAAAGACAATTTGAAGAGTTGGGATGTGAAGTTGTGTCAAGCTGAATTTGCTCACAATCATGCAAATAACCGAAGTACAGGTTTCAGTCCATTTCAGATTGTATATTCAAGCTTACCAAAGGGACCGTTGGATTTGACAACAATACCATATCAGAAAGGAGTTGTTAAGCGGGCTAGTGACTTGGTGAATGAGTTACAGGAACGCCACAAGGTTGTACAGGAACGATTACTTAAATCAAATGAGAAGTATAAACAAAAGGCGGATAAGATACGAAGAAGAGTTGTCTTCAAAGAAGGAGATTTTGTATATGCCATATCGACGAAAGATCGTTTTCCGGTTGGAACTTACAACAAGTTGAAAGTACGAAAAATTGGTCCAGTAGAAATCTTGAAGAAGATCAATGATAATGCATATCGATTAAGGTTGCCGGAAGAGCTTCATACTTCAGATATTTTCAATGTCAAACACTTAATTCCGTATTATGGGGAGGAACTTGATGAAAATGACGGAAACGTGAATTCGAGGACGAATTCCTTCCAACAAGGGGAGGATGATGAAGCGTTTACCTTAAATCGCGACCGACTTATCACCTCGCTGCCGCCCTATACCTTAAGTCACGACTGACCTATCACCACCCTAAGTCGCGGCCGACCTATCTCCGCTTAGATCGCGAACGACTCAACTCCATCGCCGACCCACGACTCAACTCCATCGCCGACCCACGACCCAACTCCATCACCGACCCACGACACAACTCCCACGACACAACTCCACCATTCCGCGACCTACGATCCACCTATCCCCGACTCACGACTCAAATTCATCCCACGACCAACGATCCACCCCCTTTCCCCATAGTCGCCGCGACTTAGCCCTTCCCCGACCTAAAACCTAAATCGCGAACGACTTCAAGCTCGGTGTTGTTCTGTTTTAGGTCGTGAATGTTTTTTTTGTTTTAAGTCGTTGTTGATTTCTTAAGTCGCGAACGACTTATTCCTTAAGTCGACAAGTTCTGTTCCGTGAACCATTTTCTTTAGGTTGCAGAGGAGAATGTTGAGTCGTTTGTACCGTGTAGTCTTGAGTCGTGTACATATTGTGTTGTATTTTTTTAGTCGTGAGTTGAGTTGTAAGCCTATAAATAGGCAAGTCGTGTCATTTGTAAAGGAGTTGAAAATTGAATAAAATTTTGTTTGTGAAGCTTTGTGCCTCCATTAAATTGGTAGTCGAGTGTTAACTCCTATCTCCACTTCGGCACTCGAGTGCGCTCGAATCAACGAACGTTGAAGCCAATTCGCGGAATCAAGTGCGCTTGATCAACGCTCAAAGAATTGTAGATCTTTCTTCACGGAATCGTGCGCGATCAACGTGTCGAAGATTGCTAGAATCCGGTATCTTCGTGATCAACGGATTTGGGCTTTTCGGTATTCTTAAATCCATCGATTCTTCGTCGATTCACCGATTATTTCCGCTAATCGTGTGGGATCCTGGACGGATTCGATTTACATCGTCGAATTCGCTTCCCACGTTGCGTCATGTTTATATTACACCGAAGCACCTACTCTACTCCAAAAACTCAGCTAATTTTCCATCGTCTACCCCTATAGCCTACCATTTGTAGTTCGAATGCTACCTTATTATCAAAGTTTTCTCTATTGCATTCAATCTCCTCTGAGCTTAACTTGGCATGCTTTATTAAATTAGAGATGTTTTGAATGGCCTACAAGCTGTGGATCTGATGAGGTATACTATTCTCCTTAAATATGCAATTGTTGCATTCATTCCACACATGCTAGATTGAAGCAACGGTGGTAGTCCTAGTTATTATTGCTTTTGTTGTCTCATTGTTGCAGGAGGTTGAGGCTGCTTCAAACATCTCATGAATACCATTTATTCGATTTGTTAGCTCGATTATATTGTTGATGTCCTTCGGTAATTCTAAAGATTAGCTACATTTGAAGAATATGTTATCCCTGTTCTTCGATTGTTATTCACACAATATGAATTTAGGATCTATTGTGTTCCACCTTGAAATTATCTCCTTAATCTTTAATTTATCAAATTTAGCTAGAATTGTGAGGATAGCCATTTTCAGTGCATTATGTGTTCCTCACACTATTTTTGTCCATTCTAATTCGTTATTTCAGCTATAATCGAAATCCAAGCTGATTTGAGTGAGAATTTACCCAAAGGGTTTGGTATCCATTTCCAATAATCTACATCACTATCACTTTCCACTTCAATTTGTTTTATTTTGCTGCAAATGTGATTCGACGGTCCAGTTGCTAATGTTCTTCATTCCCCAAGAATTAATATAGCAGAAACATTCTTTTTTGATCCTCCTAGATTAGCCAGTGAATTCCATTATATTATATCGACTAGTGTGCTACCATGCAACCAAGGATCCAACCATAAGTTGGTGTTTCTTCCATCAACAATTTATTTGCCAATGAGACCCTTACAATCCTATCTAGTTTTAACTAGTGTTTTCCACGAGGCCAATTAGTTGTTGTCAACTTGAATAGACCTGAAATTTTGTTTTTACAGTACGTGTTTTTCATCCAAATAGCATATATGCTATCTGAACTTAAAAATTTACACAGCAATTTTGTTGTGCTAGCTTGATATGGTTCATCAAGTTTTCTAAATCATGTTCCTCCTGTTGATTTTGGTTTGCATACGTTAGACTAACTCATATTTTGAAATTCGTTATGCCATATGAAATGAGAATAAAAAGACTTTTGTATGATTGTTGTTGGAATTTGGAAAAAATGAAACAAAAACTGAATGATTCGATAAGTAATAGATTTGATTAGTTCAAGCCTTCCTCTAATCTTCAGAAGCCGTTATTCCAATTATTAAGTTTTTTATTAATCTTGTCTAATAGTGGCCGAATTTATAGTTTTCAATTTGTATATAGATAGTGGAATACCAAGAAAGAGATTTGGTAGAGTTCCAATCTGAGCATTCAGGTTGTTACTAATTTGTTCTTTTTTATTAACTCCTCTTTCAAAAAAAATCATGGACTTTAGATCAAGCATTTTTAATCCACGGTTTCGGTATGTTCCGTCCTTTACCTCTTTAGTTGATTTACACTACTAAGACACACTTAATTAGGATAAGAATGTCATCCACATATAATAAGTGGGCTAAGACTTACTCAACTTTATATATTGGGTTAAAGTTCTCCCCAATGAATTCTAAGTCAAATAAAATGGACATGTATTTGATTGCAATAGCGAACATATATAGGATAAGGGGTCCCCATTCTTAGTTCTCTATTTCTAGTGAAATGTCCATACGAAAGACCATTAATTAAGACGGAAAATGATGAGGGTGGAAATACACGAATAAATCAACTCAGAAAAATTATGTGAGAAACCCGCTGATTTCATCATGTGAATAATAAATTCTTAACCAATTCGATCGTAAGCTTCATACTGGTCAATCTTAACACATGGATTGTTGGACATTCTTTTGTTGAAACCTTTAACTAGTTCATAAGCTAATAGTAAATTTTCAATTATAGATCTTCTGGTATGAAAGCATTATGATTTTGTGAAATTAGGTCATTCAAAAGGCCTTTCATTCTACCACATAACAAATTTGCTAGAATCCTGTACAAATTATTACACAAAAATATAGGTCTGTATTATAAAAGGGATTGTGGATTTTGTTTTTTGGGTATTAAGCAAATAGTATGGTTTATTTCCTCAATAATTTTCAATATATTTATGATTCCATTAATGGTGTTTAGTAGTTCTGATTTTATTTGCTCCTAATGAATTTTAAAAAATTTTGCTCCGAAACCATTTGGGCATGGACTACAATCTTTACCTATTTGGAAGAATACTTGATGGAGTTAGTTAAATCAAATGGTTTGTCCATGTCCCACCTTCCCTTTTCTTTGATAATCATTTTACAGATGTTCTCAGAAAAGTTCATATTGACCTAGTCTCCATTAAATATGTCTTTAAAAAGGAAATAGCTTCATTCTTGATCTTTTCAGTGGAGCTTGAAGCATTTCCTTCTTAATCTCTAAATGAAAAGGTTTTGATACTAAGAGAAATTTTGGAAAACCTGGAACGGAAAAAACTTGTCGATTTTTCTCCATTGGTGAGCTTACAAAACTTGTTATGTTGTAAACTTTGTACTGACCTAGCTTTAACAAGATCGTTAAGCTTTTGCAATCCCTCTTTATGTTGAGCTTGTAAGGTTGTGTCAAAAAGTAATTAACATATGTTATTGTTGATATGCCTATGTTTATTGTAAGTGTTTGCGCCAAAATTGGTCACAAACACCCGATATCATGAAAGCACCTGTTTATGAACACAAATCAGCAATAATCAATACAAAACTCAGATCTAAGCAATAGCAATCATAATAGTTCAGCAATAACGATAAAAAACATAGGATTTATAGTGGTTCGGCAATCTTGCCTATGTCCACTCTGAAGCCTATGATTTTATTGATTCACTTGATGATTTCAGTCAATTACAGCAGATTACAGCAAGTTATAGCTCCGATACTTGATTACAACAGCGTTATTGAAGAGTAGAATTGAATCCGGCAGAGTCTGGAGTCGAATGGCCAAAAGATCCTCTTTTCTGAAGGCTTCAGGGTGCTATTTATAGGCGTAGGAGGCTCAGATCTAGCTCAAACTTCGGGAGACTTTTTCTGGCATGTGAGTCGGCCCACGCAACCGATCCCACCAAGTTTCGACTCGATCTGTGATCGATACGAATTGATTTCGTATCCATCAAGAATTAGTCCAATCGAGCTGAAACTTGGCAGGAACACTCTTTACCTTGTTCGTAAGCTCCCCTGAAAATTTCATTGCATTTGGCCTCATAGTTTGGGAGATATGATCGATACGAGTTGGAGTGTTTTGGTTGGCTGTTTGGTTCGAATCCATCAGTTCGAACCGATATGTTCGAATCGATCTTCTCACGTGGTTCTTTGTTGAGGTGGCACGCACTTTTCGCCTCGGTCCGGTTCTTGTGCCGAGTTGACTACTTCGCATCCAAGAATTTCGCCTCCTTTGTATTGAGTACTATCAACTTTCAATGTCTAGTTCAAACCGAGATAGGCGACTTAGCTCGCATCGATAGCGATGTCTCCATTCAATGGATACGATTGTGATGGATACGAACTAATGCTGCCTGATGGATTCGAATGAAGGCTTTGTTCATCGATTCGAACTAGACATTGGTTAAACGATACGAAATTCATGGATACGAGGATCTGGCCATCCCGGTAGATACGAAGCAAACTATATTGATGCATGCGAGGTCCATCTATACGAAGCACAACCCACTGATGGACATGAACTATGGATGGTTGATGGACACGAAACGCATCGACCTGATGGATACGAATTTGTTGAGGTGATGCCTAGTTTATCGATTCGAAACTGATCGATTCGAACTGATCGATATCACGTTATCGATCGGTTCGAACTCTATCGATTCGAAGCATGTGTAAACCGAACAGTGATGGATACGAATCCTATGGATTCGAAACGAGCATCTCCTCAACTTTTTGATGGGTTCGAACCGCATACTTTGGCTAACTTGCATCGATCATATCTCGTTCATACGACCTCCGATTAGCCTGAAATTTGGAACGCTGGTTCCCATGACTCTGCTTGCCGTGTTCTATCAATCGTAGCCTGATCGGGGCTCGGACAAAATTTATCGATATCCATAGTGAAGCAAAGTACGACCAATCTTTGAGATGAACTGTCTTTGGTTTTGGACTGATCTTTTGGTATCACGGCTTTGCCAAAAAGCGTGATAACATTTGCCCCCCAAAACACGTTGCGGTAGGAAGGTGTGTTTTGTAATGCTTTGAGCTGGATGTTCATATCCTGTCAACAACCTTTAAAGAATTTGATAGTTTCATATGACCTCAAATGACGATCGTTCGGGATCGTGTGTCATTTGAGATGAATCGGGACCGTTCGCGGTCGATGCCGTTTGCTGCGAAGGATGGAATGGGACCGTTCGTAGTCGATGCCGTTCGCGGCAAATGTCGAAATGGGACCATTCGCGGTCGATATCGTTCGCTGCAAATATGGAAATGGGACCGTTCGCGATCGACGCCGTTCGCGGCAAATGTTGATCGTTCGCGATCAGGTGTTGTTCGTGGCGAAATGTGATCGTTCGCGATCGTGCGCCGTTCGAGGCAAATTATGTATGCCCGGGGGGGACTTAATATTATCAATGCCGGAGTTAATGTTCGGGGGAGTTTTTCGAATCAAAAGACTTTGGCGGTTTATCGCTATACAAGAGGTGCTCGTGGACCGTTCGCGATCCAACGGGCGTACAAGTAAACTCTTTCATAGAATTGCAAACATCAAAGCAATAATTACACGAATCTCACAACAGAAATGTCCAAACAGGCAAAGTCTAAATGTTCAAATCAAAATAAAAGCAAAAAGCAAGATGAAGAATTCAAAGCGTAAACTCTTACTATGATGCGGTTGGTAGTCACTGAGAGGATACCTATGGATCGTGCGCGATCGCTCACATGTGTAAATGATTTAACTGTGTTAGTGAGTGGTTTACAACTTGTTCATCATTATTCCAGTCGATCAATGGATAATCAAACGGTGCCCCGATTCAGGGTCGCCTCTAGCTGATGTAGACAGTGGTCGCTCTGGTTCCACCGCTGGAGTTCGCCTCCTCACGTACTGAAGTAGCATACTGTTCCTGACATGCCCTTCCACCCCATCCTTCAGATGTCCGCAATCATTAGTGTTATGTCCATTTAGTTCATGGAATATGCAATACTTATCCGATTTCCTTTCGTCAGAAGTTGGATCCCTTCGCATTGGTCTTCGATAGGGAACTTGCTCTCTTGTGTCTTGATATATTCGCTCCAAACTCTCATCCAGCTCAGAGTAACTGGTGAATCATGGCTCCCTCCGTGGCCGCTTTGACCTGTCACCGTGATTCACACTTTTCCTTTTTCTTTCACTAATCTCCGCACACTTTCCAGGTGTATTCATGCCTTTGATTGTAAAAACATCAATTCCCTCTCCTTCCTCTCTTTTGGCGTTCGCATCCTCCAATCGTAAAAACTTTTCCGCCTCGTGATAGAATTCTCCTAGGTCCACAGGTGGATCTTTAGTTAATGAATTTTTGAACTGTGTTCCATCAGCTATTTCGGACACCGCTTCCATCATAACCATAGATGGATCTGGTCAATCCACCGAAGTTGCTGCTGCATTGAATCGTGTCAGAAAACTCCTCAAAGTCTACCCAGCTTTCTGTTTTAGAGTTGCCAAAGTCATCACATTCTTGGGTCTTGCAATGTGGACCCTGAATTGCCTCATGAATCTCTCAGTTAACTCTGCCCATGTTCCTATAGAGCCGCTCTCCAGCTGTCTAAACCATAACGCCGCAATATCTGCCAAGTACAATGGAAAGCACCGGGACATAACCTCCTCTGATGCCCCTAGCACCTCCATATGCCTCATATATTTTGTCAGATGAACTGTAGGGTTTGTCCTTCCATCATACATGTCCAACGATGGTAACTTAAAATCTGGTGGGTTCCTAGCTCGCTTGATTGCCGTGGCAAAAAGGGCTCCTATTAACATCCTCTAAATCTTTGTTTACTAATCGCCTCTCATGGCTCGCCTAACCATTTCCGCCAACTTTTCGTTGTCTCCAAGATGTAATCTTCGTTCATCACTTTCGACCTGCCCCGCGAGTTCACGAGGGAACTTTGGGATCTGCCCCCTTGACTGAGCATTCACTCCTCTACTACTGCCTGGTTGCGTAGATGTTCCTCTTTCTCTCTCCGAGATTGGATCAACATTCTCTATGTGTGTGCCTCCTAATCCAGTTGCTACGCCAGATGGTCCTGCTCCGTTTTGAACTCCATCAGCTCCTCTATTCTATGCTCCAAGTTGCCCTATTTGTTGAAATAAACTCTGGATCAACTCCTCCTATTTCTTCATCATTGTCTTCATCTCGTCCCTAGTGATGAAGACTGAAGCTTGGTACGCTCCTGAAGAAGCCTCTTGACTTCCCTCATGTTGACTTCTCTCTGGCCTTTGTCTTTTGCTAGTTTGTCTTGTCATAGCTCTTAGATCTGACTTCTTAAGTCTTCAAATTCAACTTCTCCTGAACCAGCTCTTCTCAGTGAAAGCACCAAAATGTTTGCGCCAAAATTTGTCACAAACAGCCGATATCGTGAAAGCACCCATTTATGAACACAAATCAGCAATAATCAATACAAAACTCAGATCTAAGCAATAGCAATCACAATAGTGGTTCGGCGATCTTGCCTACGTCCACTCTGAGCTTATGATTTTATTGATTCACTTGATGATTACAGTCAATTACAGTGGATTACAGCAAGTTATAGCTCTGATACTTGATTACAGCAGCGTTATTGAAGAGTAGAATTGAATCCGGCAGAGTCTGGACGTCGAATTGCCAAAAGATCCTCTTTTCTGAAGGCTTCAGGGTTCTATTTATAGGCGTAGGAGGCTCAGATCTCTCTCAAACTTCGGGAGACTTTTTCTGGCACGTGAGTGGGCCCACGCGACCAACCCCACCAAGTTTCGACTCGATCTGTGATCGATACGAATTGATTTCGTAGCCATCAAGAATTAGTCCAATCGAGCTGAAACTTGGCAGGAACATTCTTTACCTTGTTCGTAAGCTCCCCTGAAAATTTCATTGCATTTGGCCTCGTGTTTTGGGAGATATGATCGATACGAATTGGAGTGTTTCGGTTGGCTGTTTGGTTCGAATCCATCAGTTCGAACCGATACGTTCGAATCAATTTTCTCACGTGGTTTTTTGGTGAGGTGGCACGCACTCTTCGCATCGGTCCGGTTCTTGTGCCGAGTTGACTACTTCTCATCCACGAATTTCGCCTCCTTTTTATCGAGTACTATCAACTTTCAATGTCTAGTTCAAACCGAGATAGGCGACCTAGCTCGCATCGATAGCGATGTCTCCATTCAATGGATACGATTGTGATGGATACGAACTAATGCTGCCTGATGGATTCGAATAAAGGCTTTGTTCATCGATTCGAACTAGGCATTGGTTGAACGATACGAAATTCATGGATACGAGGATCTGGCTTTCCCGGTTGATACGAAGCAAACTACATTGATGGATACGAGGTCCGTCGATACGAAGCGCAACCCACTGATGGACACGAAACGCATCGACCTGATGGATACGAACTTGTTGAGGTGATGCCTACTTTATCGATTCGAAACTGATTGATTCGAACTGATCGATATCACGTTATCGATCGATTCGAAATCGATCGATTCGAAGCATATGTAAACCGATGGATTCGAACAAGACAAACTGTGATGGATACGAATCCTATGGATTCGAAATGAGCATCTCCTCAACTTTTTGATGGGTTCAAACAGCATACTTTGGCTAACTTGCATCGATCATATCTCGTTCATACAACCTCCGATTAACCTGAAATTTGGAATGCTGGTTCCCATGACTCAACTTGTCATGTTCTATCAATCGTAGCCTGATACGGGCTCGGACAAAATTTATCGATATCCGTAGTGAAGCAAAGTATGACCAATCTTTGAGATGAACTGTCTTTGGTTTTCGACCTATCTTTTGATATCACGGCTTTGCCAAAAAGCGGGATAACGGTAAGAGCTGTTAAAGCTTGGTTTCCCTTTCTCCCAAGATTTTAGCACTGTTTTTATATCCTTCATCTTTAATAGGAATTTGTAAAGATAATTACCTTCAACCGTATGTTGAAATTGATCCTCAACCATTTCCTGGTACCTAGCTTGATAACTCCACATGATGTTATATCTAAAAGACTTTTGTTTAAACATAGTCTCTGTTAGTTTTGATATGTGATTTTAAATCCGAAGAATATTAGCTGTTGGTGATACTCATGAAGCTTAGAGAAGCCCTAACCTTAGGTGCAGTGATTTGGAGAGGCGAAGTCGCAATGCTTTGTGGTTTCGTTTGGTGGAGGCATCGCCCTGGCATTAGAAAAGAAGATGATGAACCAAATATTAGTTTGTTAGAGGAGAGGCCGAACCAAAGATTTGGTCTTGTGGAGGTCGTTAACTACTGATTTGGGAAGTTAGGTGTAACGACCTGGATTTTTGGTCGTTTGGTTTTTAGTGCTTAATCTATTTTATATGTTGAATTTGAAATATTACTTTATTTTGAATATGGAGATTTTGATAGAATTAGAGAAATGGTTTAAAATTTCAAATATGGCAATTTAATGGATTTGTTCAATAGTAAGTTTAATATTTGAAATTGGATAAATATGTGAACCTGGAGTAAAATGTGAATGGAGATAATTTTTAAAGTTGATTTAAACTCTATTTAAATTAGAGTTATGATATTGGACCTTCAAATGGAATTAAAAGTTGATAAATTAAAATTTGGAATTTTATATATTAATTAATAAGGAAATTTTATATTGGGAATAGGCAAAGGCGAACCACGGAATTGTAAATTCTTTGGAAGCTGTTCTATGATTGGTTTCGGGGATGATTGACTGATTGGCATTGAATCATTAGATGATGACTGCTCATCAGAGGAAGAAGACGAATAAGCATAAGCATGACTACTATAAGATCTATTATGTTTAGGGGTAGAAGACTTTCTAGCTGGTGCTAATTTTCTCTCACGGACCAGCCCTTTTCTTTCTTAGCTCAATTAGTCACTCCCTGAACCAATACTGGAACAAGAGTTATCTACCCCGTCATGCATAGTTTACCGTCCTTTAAAATGGTTGAAAATTTGAATTTGTGATTTTATATGAATCGAAACGGTTTCTAATATTGATATAACTTCTATTTGAATTATAATTGAGTTAGTAAGATTTTAAAATTTGAATTTCAAATAATATTATCAATTTTCGAAATCGCTCAAATTAATCGACACGATAAAATGGTATTCTGAGGCACAGTCTCAGATTCAACGAAACCTATTCTATTGGATCCGTAATAGTTTATTATTATCGAATTTCAAATTTTGTAGCAATCGGAGTTATCGTTTGCTCATGGTAGTTGTAAATGCGTAGGAAATTAATTTAAGAAATTTAATTTATAATAAGTCATTTAATACCGTAACTTTCACATACTCTCAAATTGGCCTTCGAAACATGTTCCATTGAGTTCGAAATAGCTGTAAAACATTATAAATGCCTTTCGGCATGTTTCTTTTGGAGATTGGAAAAATCGAGTTTGAACGGGGCTTCAAATAGTAAATTATACGTAAATATGTACACACAAGTCATAAGCCCTAGGAAATTTTGTTCAGCCACCACTACTATCTGAAATTAACCATCCTTTCCCCTCAATTTATGATCAATCCATCGACTTTTAGCCAAAGTTCCCAAATAGAGAAACTTGGAGATAGACAAGAGATTTCCATCCATACGTTCATGATCGAGTTTAGGGAGGCAAGGAGGCCAGGATCTTGGTGCATCCATGTGGCTTTGGTGGTGTTTTCATATGGCTTAGAGGTGACTGGGTGTGTGGTCGTGGGCCGTGGTTGTGGGGTGGCGTGCTGCACGTAGCGTCGGTCTTGGATGGGGTTTCAACGGCGAGATAGAGGTGAGGCTATGAGGGTTGTCATGCGGCAATGGGTCGTGACCGGATTTGCATGCGTACGAAGGTAAGGAGGATGAAGGAATTCACGGCCTTGATTTCGAAACCCAGGATCAAACGACTCTAATTTTTTGAGGGTGATTAAACAAAAAAATTATTTATATTAAGTTTATTTAAATCTTTGAAAACATATATCTTTATCATACGAGGTCGAAATTGGACGAAACAAGTAGCGACCGAATCATGGCGACGAGCACTACACTACGAAATTGATTTAGATTCAATCGAAGCAAGCTAAAATTTTAGGATAAATCAAACGTCCTTCGGTTTAATTTAAAATTGAAACGTCGGCAAATTGAATCTCAAGGTGAGTAAATCTCACTCATTTAGATAACTAGATTTAACTGATAACATTGAAATCAATTATTGGATGATTGGATGAATTCAATAAATTATTATCGTTTTGGATGTTATAATATATACTAGTATATATAATAATATTTGGGTATATTTTCCGCCGATTGGAGCGGATGAGACACTATGCGCCCCCATAATAGAAGATAACCCTATATTAGCACGATATCTCGCCCTGAAGTGAGACTGGTATTTTATGTGGACTAACATCTATGGATGCAGGGAAATAGGTTGAAAGGATCTAACTGGATATCTCAAAAATACACTGATTGTTTTTCATATATACCAACATATGATGTGATTGGATAAATATGTTATGGATTATTGTGTGATTTGAATTATTGGATGCTATAGTAACACTGCCCAAATTTTGGTGTTATAAATACCACAAATAATATTATTGAATTTTAAAAGGGAAATTTAAAACGCAATTTGGAAATGAAATATTTATATTGAATTTTGGAATTATTTAAAAGGAAATTGAAATGGATAAAATAAATGATTGGATTTTGGATATTTATTTAGCTATTTTGAAAACTGGTTTCAAGTGGAAAATTTTAAATTAGAAATATTTAAATAATAGATTTTAAATAAGAGTCTTTGACATAAGAATGGGAGACGGAAATTGAGATTTGATATGGTTTGGTATATGTTTGGATTATTTATGGAATAGATTTAGAAATGGAATGTTATTGGAAATTGATTTAAAATGGATTTTTGTAATATGAACCTGTTGAAAAGTGGGAAATAAGCTTATGGGATTTATAAACAATGTTTATAGATTAAGTAAAATGATTATCAATGATAAAGTTGAAATATAAATTCATAGTGAGAATTTAAATGAAATATGGAAATTGGTTTAGAAAAAATGGTGCAATCTATTTGGGAAATTAGAAGATGATTATGAAATTGGAAACATGATTCGACTTGTGACGAATCGAATGAGATTTATAAATATAGAAATGGTTGTATGGGGTTTTAAAAATATATTTGTAACAAAAAGTAAAGTTGGTTTCTGAAAGAGGATTTTACTTATGAACTACGAGTTTTAAAACTATTCATTGGATTGAAATATTTCGAAAAAATCTGTTATTTAAATAGTTAAATTGTGAAATGTATTATAAGTTTTATAAAAAAGTTTTGCAAAACGAAGAGATATTTTATAAATAAATTGGAGTTAGCTATTGACTTTTATTTCAAAAGTGCTTTGCTATCTTAATAATTATTTAACCATGTTTTGAAAATTTATTATTATACATAGTTTTTTTAAAAGTAAGTAATTAGAAATTATTTATACTCTCGAGAATAAACTAGATTTGTCAAATGGATGTGATGGTTTAAGTGAAGTGTCATAATGAGATTTTGGGAATTTAAGAAATTCCAAAGTATTGAGATGCATGAATTTGGAAAAATGAATTTGAATTCATTTAAGGGGTTATAAATTGTTAGTTGGAATTTAAATAAGTGTAATTGATAAAAATTTGGAATTATAAAGGGAATTAATATAATTATAGAGATTTGCGAGATAAGATGGAATATTCCTAAGTATTTGAATTAAATGGTTTTGAAAATGTTCAAGCTTCGAAATGATTGTTATAGAAATTATTAGAATTATAATTTGGTTTTGGAATGTTTTTAATGTTAATATGGATTAAAATATCCACTTAAGGATATAAGCATTTGGAATTGTTTTCAAAGGATGAAATACTGGAAGTGATTTGGATATATATATATGTGTGTGTGTGTGTGTGTGTGTCCTTTTAAAGATATTTTGAAATAAATATTTGGGAAATTTATAATATGGGCCTAATGACTGCTTATGTATGTTATTTGATAGTAAAATAACCGACTATCAAAATCTAGCCAAATTCTTTGATCATTTCGAAGAGAACGTGGTCATATTTAATTATCCGAAAACAACTTCGATCCGATTTGTGCGTTACAAATTATGATATCTTGAAGATAATAGAGATGGTGATATTGAAGGAGATTTGGTTTGTCCAGATCCAGGACAACTGTATGGATGAATGTTATCATTGCATTGTTCGCTTGAAAGGCAGTGTTAGCATTCCAAGTATGAATGTTGTTCAAAAGGTAAACGTAGCCTCATGCCTCATCAACAGAGAATGACTAAAACTGAGGAGATGCAGCAGGGCTACGTGGGTCGCACCCAAGTAGGGTATGTTATCACCTTTCTGAATACCCTCGAAAAATATTATATTTAAAATTTATGGATATGGTTGTGTATGTAAAAGAGAGCGCTCAATGAGGGTAGGAAAACCCGAGGTGATAACATATTCGGTACTATCCAGAAAGGGGTAGGCCATTCCTGTGTTGGTAGGGATCGTTAGGTACGATCTCGGTACATTTTTCTAGAGGTGTACTGTGGTGGGCAGTACCCTCATAGCCCAGTCATTGTATGGAATTCAATATACACTACGAGCCTGTACGGCTTTGATTGTATACAAACAATGCTGAAACGTGAGATGTAAGCATTTCAGCTATTTTCTATTTACTTTCTATAGACGCTATTATAATATCAGATGATTTGATATAAAATGTTCTGGTTATCGTAAAGTAAAAACCCATCGTGTTTGTGTGTGGCGTGGTCTTACGAGATACCTTTGTTTTTAAAGGATTTTGACAATAGTAATAATTCAAATTGAGTTTTTTCTCACGCTGGTTTTCCATTTTGACTCGGGTGTTATTTTATTATAATGCTCAAGTCAGACCGAGTGTTGTAGATTCAGGTTAGGATGATATGAAGCTCAGGAGACGAGCCGGACGACAGAGATGTATTCACGTACTTGATTATATTCCGTTGTGTGGTATATATGAGGACAAGTTATTATAACTGTCTAGATTGTTATATTTACGATTGTACTCTGATTGTTATATATATATATATTACAGTTTTATTTTGTGTAAAGACAGGTGATATGTTATATAATATTTGTTCCGGTGTGAGATTCTACATTGTTTAGTTTTCTTCTTATCTTCTATCTTTTCTTCTTTACTCCTAATGATTCGTATTTCTGTTCAAATTGAGTTGGACACGCGAGATGTATTATCGACTCAAGAGGTACGGAGATACGGTCCATTATACTTGGTATCAAAGCTGAAGGTTAAGCGAGAACCTTGGCTTTGGTGGGGATTATTCATTAGAGATAGAGTCAGTAGTACTCTTGAATGAGTTTGAGAGTATTAATATATATAAGCACATACTCTAGAATATTTTATATGTGTTGACTTATCAGTCGAGTGATTATGAATTATGGTTGGTACGGGAAGTACAACCGTATCGATAGATGTTTCTGAACTCTTAAACAAGGTAAACTGACAAAGTATTGTTTTGAAGAGGGTAAATGTAATAATTTTACCTAAACTTTATTTTCGATATAAAAGAAATAATTTTTTGAGAATATTATATATAGTATATTTGAATGTTGGCTGATAATATTACAATCAAAACAAGATTATAAGAATTGAAATGGTTTATGTAACCAAATCGAAATTGTATAAGTATGATTTTTACAAAGGAGTTGTAACTAGAATTGGATGAAAATAGAATTTGAAATTTTACGCTCGAAAACTTTGAGAAATATTTTAAATGGATTTGAACTAAGTATTTCAAAAAAATGAAATCTTGGAGATTTTTGGAATTTTTTCCACAGTGTTTGAAAAGAAGAATGGTGGTAATATAGTTGAGATATTTCTAACTAGAAATTGTTTAAAAAGAGTTTTGGAAAGTAAAAAAGCGCTGAACTCACTTCAGTCGCTGGAAAATAATTTTGGTGATGATGGTCGCATCATTAGTGTTCATTTTCGAGTTTCAACGTGACAGATTGCTACCATAGTGATTTCGCTATGATTATTTGTTTGGACTTGTTTCGAAAATAGGGTTTGTTTTAGAAATTCCAAAAGGAAATTGTTTTGGATAGAACCAAGTTGTTTTAAAATTCCAAGAGTATGATTTGCTATAAAAAAGTGATAAATGTATGTTTATGATGTCAAAATAATTTTAAATGATTTGAAATAAAACCGGGTGATTAAAATTTTGGATTTCCATTTAAATGATTTGTGAAGTTAGGATAAATTCGGTTATTGAACTTATAATTTGGAGTTGATAGAAATAGGAGAGAGTAAGTGAGAATTTTAATTCTGAGATTAAAGTTTAACTTGAAAAAAAAGGAAGTTAAAATGAATGATATGGGTTGAATTTAACTTAAGATTACTTAAGATGAGTTAAATAAAATTTGAACTGGAATTTGAATTGAATTAAATATGAAGTTTGTGAAGTAGAATGATTATTAACTGTAAGTTATGATTATTGAATGGAATAGATACACTTAAAATATTAAGTGATATATACAATCCAAAGTGATGATTATAAGATGTGAATAGACTCAAGTAAGAGGCATGAGATTTGAAGTAAATAAGTTTCTGAACTTATGAATTGAGAAAAATAATGGTAAAACATAAATGAAAAATGATTTGATATTATGGTAAAAGAAATGAAAATCCAAAAGTTGAATTATAAATGGAGGGTGAGTTAGAATTGAGTCGATTGAATATAAATATAAATTGTGAAGTTATTATATAACTATATGTTATAAATATAGAATGTGAGTAAATTTAAGTGGGAATTTAGGGAATTGTCAATAATTAGGCTTGTATAATTTATTAAACTAAGAAAGGGAAAAGAATGACCGACTTAAATTGGTTAAAAATTTGATAACAAGAAAATAAACTAAATATGTTTTTGGATTATGGGTTGGATAAGTTTGGGTGTGAACTTATGTTTTAAAGTTGTATATAACTTAACCAGCGATATGGAATGGCTCCCAAGTTGAAACAACCCGACTTTCTTACCACAGAAAGTCGCATCATTTTTAAGAAAGAAAGGGATAGAAAAGAGAATTGAAAGAAGAGAAGAAAGAAACAACATCAGAATCTAACAGCGGAACGAATAAATTATATAAATAACATAAATATTACATAGTTTACACCCATTATCAGAGTTCACAGATATACAACACATACTTAGACAGTTATAAACACCTGTCTAGTTATACAACTTAAATCAGTACAAGAAACAACTCAGAGAAAACTACACAGCGGAATACTATATATATCTACACGTAGAAGCCTCCTGCTCCATTTGCGCCTCCACAATTCGTCAAAACAAACCCGAATCCTAACCTGAATCCCTTGGCTACTCGTAAAAATTTGAGTACCCAAGAGTTTGTGAAAAACAAAAATAAACGCCGGGTCAGACATGGGTCTTGTGTGAGTAACAGGTTAAGGTTGCTTAACTTTTAAAAATCTTTTGAAAAGAAAGGTATCACGTAAGACTTCCCACACATAGACATGGAAAAGTTTTTACCTTACGCTAACCAAAACATTTGATAGGAAATCCGATGATATTATAATAGTGTCTAGGGTTTTCAAATAAATAAGAAATAGCCGAAATTGTTACATGATTAAATTCCAGCTACTAGCCACAAAAGTGGGTAATACAATCAAAAACGTTGGCACTTATTGGATTTTGGATTCCATACAATGGCAGGGCTACTGGGGTACCGCCCGTCACAGTACGTGGCCTAGATCAACGTACCTAGGAGTACGCCCGCTCCCATGCAACACAAAGTCGGACCCATTCCTTACTGAACAGTTCCGAACAAGATGACCCCGTGGTTGTAGCTAGCAACCACCAACACATACGAATATAAAGGGACTTCTAGACAGGGGTAAATCTCGCTCTCCAGTGGGAGTGACCCACGAAGCATTGCTGCACCTCCCCTGTTTTAGCCATTCCCGGTTGATGAGGCTTGAGGTTTTGATTACCTTTATAGGACATATCACTTAGAATGCTCATCGTCCACCTGACGATGTTCTGAAAGCATTCAATCCATACAAGTTCGTTCCGGGTTCGAACGAAACCGAAGGCATTATCTCGTTACACTCATTTTGGAATCACCCTCAGAGTTAACGACAATAACCCTTGCACTCTGAACCACCATCTCGAACCTATAAGTACTATTCTGTCAAACTCATTACGGAATCACCCCCAGAGTTATACTGACTCATAGTCCTTACACCTCGAGTCTTCACAACGCTCAGAGTTATACACGACCTAACGTTAATTTGGAATCGATGTGGTTTTCGGACATGGAAACCCGATCCCAGTCTCATCGAAATCCAAAGCTTGTCTTTTAGGTCCAAGTTGTTTTAAAGTTTAAAACAATTCAATACAGTATCTATATTCACACAGATAGATAACTCACAATCATAGTTGATAATTATCATTATCAAATAACAGGTAATCCACATTATCAATATCAAATAGATATTCCCTATATCACCATCACAATAGATAACCTATGTTATCATCACAATACAACCAAACATCCGTACCACACAATATTATTTATCTCATTACTGAGATTATAAAGCATCCAAGACAATCAAGTTCACCCATTCATCCATAAGGAATGATTTATTCATCAGCATATAATTAATTTAAAATGAATTAAATTAACTATCTCTATCTCTAATTAGTTTAAAGTGAATTAAATTAATTACCCCATCTTTAATTAATTTAAAATAAATTAAATTAATTACTTCACCAATATATATCTTACTTACTTAATCATTTAACTGATTACAATAAATTAATCATTCATTATTAATTACCTTAATTAGTCACTCTTGATAAATTATCCTTAATTACACTCATGTAATTATTCTTAATTAATTTCACAAATTAATTATTCTCAACCAAAACAGTAATTAACCTTTAATTACTTCAATTAATCAATTAATCATAATTAATTACATTAATCCTTATTTAGTTAATTAATTAATTACCTATTATTGATTAATTAATCATAATTAATCAACTTTAATTACATCATTAATTATAATAATTAATGATCCGCTTTTATTAATTACCTTAAGTAATTAAATTATAATTATTAATCATCCCATATTAATTTCATTTAGTAATTAACTACCTTAATTACTTTATTTAAACCAAATAAATTATCCTTAATTAATTTCTTAATTAATCCCTTGATTAATTAATAAGTAATTTAATCCAAATTACTTCATTCTTAACATCTTCATTTAATTACATTCTATAATTATTAATCAATTACTTAACTAAGTAATTTCCAAATCATTAATTACATAAAGTAATTATTTATAAAACCCAAGTGTTTAAAATTAGTTAAACTTAATTAATTAAATTAAAAAATCCTATTAAACCAAATTAATTACATTAAGTATTAATTACTTAATTACTTTATCAAGTAATTACACTCAAACCATTTACAATTGATTATTATTAAATTGATTAATCTAATTAATTATAAAAATTAACTACATTAATCAATTATTAAATAATCCTGGTTAATGATCATCATTAACCGTTCTTTAATTATTTTATAAAGTAATTAACTTAAATTTATTACAATTTAAATTATCTTTAATCATTAATGTTAATTATTAAATTAATTAACGTTGATTTTAAAACTTAATTACATAATTAATAATATTCATTCATCATTAATTTATAATCTAATTAATGATCTTAATTATAGATTAATTAATCATTAATCAATTATTAATTCAAAATTCAATTAATTTATTAAATTAATTAATTAATCTTAATTACCTTATTAATTAATTCTAAAACATAAATCTTAATTTAAATTTCAAGATAAAACATAACTTAATTATGTTAAAAAAAAATATTATTGAGACAAAGTACCTTTTAAACTACTTTTAAATTTTCGTTTTAAAATACAAGTTTTAAAATAGAATAATTTTAAAACTTATCAAAGTTTAAATAATTTAAAACTTTTTAAATTGCAAATCAAACAAGTGCTATGAAAATTTTTGAAGTTAAATTCACTTCAAAATTTTAGAAATTTCAATTCATTCTTAGTTTAAAACTTTCAAGTTTAAATCTTCTTTTAAATTTAAAAGTGAAGTTCATTTTTAAACTTAGATTTCCAGATTTCAAATAAATCTTCAAATCTTACTCATATTTAAAAAAATCATAACTAAAAGGTTTAAACTATTTACTAAAATGAAATAGTTAATTAAGTTAAATTTTTGAAACTTTTATTTTTATTTAAAAACTGGGATTTGAATTTAAATCATAAATTCAAACTTGAATTTGAATTTGAATTTAAACTTAAACCTTACCTTACACCTAAAACTACAGATTTTCAAAATTTTAAAACCCAGATTTAAAAACAGTTTTTCTGAAACCTGTAAATTACAGTGTAACCCGTGAAAACCCAAATTTACTTCGAATCTAATGCATCTCCACTCCGAGTCACGCATCCATCTACTTCGAGCAAAACTCAAACCTTCCCCTGTTCCACAACCAACCCAATCATCATCATCAGTAACTCATCGCCGTGCATATGCACGGCAACTCCAGCCAACGTTGATCGCCATGGATGATCGCTACACATCAGAATTCCATCCTACAACCCATCACGAATATCCAAAATCAAGCTACCACCCACGAAGTTAAATTCAACCCCCAATTCAAAACCTGTAAACAGAAAACCAGGTTTTCTGTCAAAACCTGTCAACGGTGACTGTTCGCCACTTCGATCATCTGACGTTCAACCCCTCCAGCCTCGAGCTCCTTCACCCTTCAACTACATAATCAATAATTATCACAACACTCGATCCATCCTACACCTCAAACCGACTCAATGCTTAAACCCATTCAAAACTAGGGTTAAATACTGAAAATCAAAACTGCATCTATTCTAATCAATTATATCCACATTTCTGATTTTTCTAAAAATCTATGAACCTTCCTCTACAACTCCACATAACCCCGAGTTTTCTCAAGTATCAGATCACAAGAATTTGCCTAAATTCCCTTTCTAGTTCAAGAACAAACTATAACTAAATCTTACACCTAAAAATACTAATACTTGATTTTAAAAATCAAGTTTTTTTTAATGCATTAAGTTCATGAAACTGGATTTCAATATCAATATGATTGGTTTTGATCAAGAACAACATATAACGGAATTACCTGTGTTTATAGAGATAACACCCTATATTTTAACACACCTAATGTTTTTTTAAACCTTAACTTAAGAAAATAAAACACATTACTTTATAAATTTGAATTCTAATCTATGATAAGCAAACTCTTTTTTTATTATTCTAAAACCCAGTTACTATCTCAAATCAGATCAATTGTAGGGATTCTTTTAAATAGGAAGATAATCTGGGTTCACTACAGAACATAAACAAAACATGCATACACAATCACATTTACGTCAGACACACAAACATGTTTTATCTCAAGCAACCTAATTACTGTTTAAGATTTTAATGTTACTCACCTTAAATCAATGCAAAGCTCAGTTATACCCTTTTGAAATTTGCAGACAGAATGCAGGCTTGACCCTATATTATTTTTTAAAAATCTGAGTTGCAATCCCTGTTGAAATCTACATGCTCATGATCCCAGACTCTAATTACTTGCATGCAGAGAGTAGATGCAATTGCTAATTCCCCAAATACATGCAGATGCTTATCATTCCCAGGTAATATGAAAATTCATTTCAGATTGCAGAAAAACAATGTGCAGGCCTATTTGATTTTGAGGAAGTGTAATATGCAGATATTGGTGAATCAATGCAGATTTGTGGATTTTGAGGATATTTCAGATTTGATTTTTGATGAGGGGTTTAACTTGCATATTAGTAAAAAAATTCAAACTTTGAACAAGAATTTAATATGCAGGTTTATGAACAGAATGCCGGGTTTCATTTATGCATATGAAGAAAGTGAGTTTTGATCTTTGTTTTGATTAAGGAAACGAAAAATATATATGCATGAATGAAGATGCAAGCTAAACTAAATGTATTTTCAGATTTAATGAAATAAAAGAAAAATTAAAACTAAATTTTACACTTGTACAAATGTTATACACTTGCCAAATTGTTATGTAAATTTTTAAACACATGTTAAATGGATGTTAAATAATGAAACACTTGTTAAAAGAATGCAACACTTGTTTCTTAAAATAATTAGTACTAATTTATAAATTAATGTGTATATGAGCTTAAATTTAAGTTGTTAGTTTATATTTGAATATGTGTATAAATTTATAAATGAAATAAAAACAAATCATGTTTTACACATTGAAACTTATACATATTAAAGATTAAAAAAATTAAGATTTTATACTGTTGAATTTAAATTCAAACTAAATTCAAAATCAATTATTTCCAAATCAAGTTATGAATATAGATTCAAAACAATTACAAATTCTACTCAAAACTTATTTATAAAGACAATACAATATCAATATTGTTTTTATAATTCTCTTATTATTAAATCAAAATCATTTTACAAGAAATTATATTTTTATCAATAAAATATCCATTTTATAAAGCCATGAAACAATTTTATTTGTTTATTCTAAATTTAAAACTCAAGCCAATTTAATTTAAACATTTAATATTTTTTCTTATCAATTTTAAAATCATATATTTATTTATGAAATAGTTTTAAATACTTAATACTAATTAAAATCAAAATTTCCAATTTATAATGTATATATTAGAATTTTAAAACATGATTCATTTATTAAATTTAAACCAAAATCATTTATTTAACTTTGAAAAGCTTAAATATTAAATAAAACAAAATTTCCAAATTACTACAAATATTAAAACTAGAAAATATGCTTTACTTATTAAAATTAAAACAATACCAATCTATTTAAAATATAAAACATATATTTATATTGTAAATAGAAATCAATTTATTACTTTAAAAGATAAAATAACCAATTTAAATATTTATTGAAGACGATTATTAAATCTATTTGAATTATTATTAACAGAATATCAATATCAATTTAATTTTTAATACAGATTATTAAATTGATATTATTAAAAATTCCGGGATATTACAATCCTTCCCCCTTAAGAGAATTTCGTCCTCGAAATTTAAAACAAAGGTAATTTAATAATCTCATTAAATTTTAAATTTTAAACACAAGCATATATCATACATATGCTAACAATCAAAAACAACCAATGAAACAAATCTAATTATCCAGACAAATTCTGGATAGGATTTTATCGAGTTTTCCCTAGGTGTATATATATCGAGATACTCGCTTCAGAGAATCCAACGATCAATACTATGTAGCTACAAAGCTCCTATACAACTATATCTATAACACTAGACAAGATATCAGACTACAAACGAGTCTGACTCAACAACCAAAACTCCAGAAATGCTGGTTCCACAACCAGAGATAGATCATACACGTACTCCCTCAGAGATACGTGAAACTCATCGAATCCTAGTTATCCAAACTAGTAATTCAATCCTGTAGATCAATCACTTAATCACATAGATACAGAAAAGATCCAAAACACTTCAGAGCTAACTTCTTATACTTACCCAATTTTATAACTCCTTTTCGATCGGAAAAAACTTATCCAAAATCAAATCTCCGACTTCAAAATCCAAATTCCTTCGTTTCTTATCCACAAAACTCTTCAGACGATCCTGGGCTGCCCACAACCTAACTGGTCAGCTCATCCCTTGCTGATGACTCTAGAAACAAGCTAGAACATCAACTCAACAAAATGATTTCCTCAATATCAATCAAAACCAAGAACTCAAACTCTACTTTTCAACATTAGAAGACAACAACTTCTCCTATCCGGAAAAGAAATATGTACTTCTAAACTACTTCCGCTGCTCAACTCTGATCCGAAGTAGAAGAGAATGCTGAAGAAGAACACGAGCACAACTCAACAACACATCCCATAGATATGGTTCAACAGATCCATAAGAAACTCATAAATTTTACCAAAACTCTTAGCGGCTATACCATCTCAATCTCTAGGAACCATTCTTCTATAAAGCTGAACCACCGGTACCACTCCTGGAATTCCAAACGATAAGAAAGCTCAATCTCCAGATGCAAACAAAACTTCGACTTCTCTGAAGACATTCAGATAACCCAAGAGAACACTCAAACAAACGCACGTCACTTTTGCGATAAACCCAAATCAAATCCAAGGACACACTATTCTTCCTTTACCAACAGAACAACTTACACTTGACTAGCCAACCCATCGAAGAAACGAGTCCACTTAACTGATTCTGAACTCCTCTTTAGAAAAACTGCTAAGCCAGAAGATCTCTTGCCAACACCGAGAACACTCCAAGCGGCACTAGTGCCACAGATGCCAAAGAATTCCGAAACAAAGCTCTCCGAGAAACTCGAACCTCAAAGCAAACAGGAACACTAGCTGAACACAGCCACAACGCTGAAGCAGACTCACCTCCTTAACTTGTTCCAAAGAAAACATTTTCGGGAACATTCATAGTCACTGTATCTCATCACGCAGCTACTATTTCTTGAGGTATCAAAATACCATTACTCGCTTTTTCCCAGCCGACAGATCCAAACACTACCTATTATCGATTAATTAATCATAATTAATCAACTTTAATTACATCATTAATTATAATAATTAATGATCATCTTTTATTAATTACCTTAAGTAATTAACTTATAATTATTAATCATCCCATATTAATTTCATTTAGTAATTAACTACCTTAATTACTTTATTTAAACCAAATAAATTATCCTTAATTAATTTCGTAATTAATCCCTTGATTAATTAATAAGTAATTTAATCCAAATTACTTCATTCTTAACATCTTCATTTAATTACATTCTATAATTATTAATCAATTACTTAACTAAGTAATTTCCAAATCATTAATTACATAAAGTAATTATTTATAAAACCCAAGTGTTTAAAATTAGTTAAACTTAATTAATTAAATTAAAAAATCCTATTAAACCAAATTAATTACGTTAAGTATTAATTACTTAATTACTTTATCAAGTAATTACACTCAAACCATTTACAATTGATTATTATTAAATTGATTAATCTAATTAATTATAAAAATTAACTACATTAATCAATTATTAAATAATCCTGGTTAATGATCTTCATTAACCATTCTTTAATTATTTTATAAGTAATTAACTTAAAATAATTACAATTTAAATTATCTTTAATCATCAAAGTTAATTATTAATTTAATTAACGTTGATTTTAAAACTTAATTACATAATTAATAATATTAATTCATCATTAATTAATAATCTAATTAATGATCTTAATTATAGATTGATTAATCATTAATCAATTATTAATTCCAAATTCAATTAATTTATTAAATCAATTAATTAATCTTAATTACCTTATTAATTAATTCTAAAACATAAATCTTAATTTAAATTTCAAGATAAAACATAACTTAATTATGTTAAAAAAACAATATTATTGAAACAAAGTACCTTTTGAACTGCTTTTAAATTTTCATTTTAAAACACAAGTTTTAAAATAGAATAATTTTAAAACTTATCAAAGTTTAAATAATTTAAAACTTTTTAAATTGCAAATCAAACAAGTGCTATGAAAATTTTTGAAGTTAAATTCATTTCCAAATTTTAGAAATTTCAATTCATTCTTAGTTTAAAACTTTCAAATTTAAATCTTCTTTTAGATTTAAAACTGAAGTTCATTTTTAAACTTAGATTTCTAGATTTCAAATAAATCTTCAAATCTTACTCATAATTAAAAAACTCATAATTAAAAGGTTTAAACTATTTACCAAAATGAAATAGTTAATTAAGTTAAAATTTTGAAACTTTTATTTTTATTTAAAAACTAGGATTTGAATTTAAATGTGAAATTCAAACTTGAATTTGAATTTAAACTTAAACCTTACCTTAAACCTAAAACTACAGATTTTTAAAATTTTAAAACCCAGATTTAAAAACAGTTTTTCTGAAACCTGTAAATTACAGTGTAACCCGTGAAAACCCAAATTTACATCGAGTCTAATGCATCTCCACTCCGAGTCACCCATCCATCTACTTCGAGCAAAACTCAAACCTTCCCCTGTTCCACAACCACCCCAATCATCATCATCAGTAACTCATCGCGTGCATATGCACGCCGACTCCAGCCAACGTTGATCGCCATGGATGATGACTACACATCAGAATTCCATCCTACAACCCGTCACGAACATCCAAAATCAAGCTACCACCCACGAAGTTAAATTCAACCCCCAATTCAAAACCTGTAAACAGAAAACCAAGTTTTCTGTCAAAACCTGTCAACGGTGACTGTTCGCCACTCCGATCATTTGACATTAAACCCCTCTGGCCTCGAGCTCCTTCACCCTTCAACTACATAATCACCAATTATCACAACACTCGATCCATCCGACACCTCAAACTGACTCAATGCTTAAACCAGTTCAAAACTTGGGTTAAGTACTGAAAATCAAAACTGCATCTATTCTAATCAATTATATCCACATTTTTGATTTTTCTAAAAATCTATGAACCTTCCTCTACAACTCCACATAACCCTGAGTTTTCTCAAGTATCAGATCAAAGAACTTGCCTAAATTCCCTTTTTAATCCAAGAACAAACTGTAACTAAATCTTACACCTAAAAATACTAATACTTGATTTAAAAAATCAAGTTTTTGTTAATGCATTAAGTTTATGAAACTAGATTTCAGTATTAATATGATTGGTTTTGATCAAGATCAACATATAATGGTATTACCTGCGTTTTCAGAGATAACACCCTGTATTTTAACACACCTAATTTTTTTTTTAAACCTTAACTTAAGAAAATAAAACACATTACTTTATAAATTTGAATTCTAATCTATGATAAGAAAACTCTGTTTTTATTATTCTAAAACCCAGTTACTATCTCAAATCAGATCAATTGTAGGGATTCTTTTAAATAGGAAGATGATTTGGGTTCACCGCAGAACATAAAAAAAACATGCATACACAATCACATTTACGTCAGACACACAAACATGTTTTATCTCAAGAAACCTAATTACAGTTTAAGATTTAAATGTTACGCACCTTTAATCAATGCAGAGCTCAGTTATGCCCTTTTGAAATTTGCAGACAGAATGCAGGCTTGACCCTTTATTTTTTTTTATTTTTTTAAATCTGAGTTGCAATCCCTGTTGAAATCTACATGCTCATGATCCCAGACTCTAATTACTTGCATGCAGAGAGTAGATGCAATTGCTAATTCCCCAAATACATGCAGATGCTTATCATTCCCAGGTGATATGAAAATTCATTTCAGATTGCAGAAAAACAATATGCAGGCCTATTTGATTTTGAGGAAGTGTAATATGTAGATGTTGGTGAATCAATGCAGATTTGTGGATTTTGAGGATATTGTAGATTTGATTTTTGGTGAGGGGTTTAACTTGCATATTAGTAAACAAATTTCAAACTTTGAACAAGAATTTAATATGCAGGTTTATGAACATAATGCAGGGATTCATTTATGCATATGAAGAAAGTTAGTTTTGATCTTTGTTTTGATTAAGGAAACAAAAAAAATGTGCATGAATGAAGATGCAAGCTAAAGTAGATGTATTTTCAGATTTAATGAAATAAAAGAAAAATTAAAACTAAAATTTACCCTTGTACAAATGTTATACACTTGTCAAATTGTTATGTAAATTTTTAAACACGCGTTAAATGGATGTTAAAGAATGAAACACTTGTTAAAAGAATGCAACACTTGTTTCTTAAAATAATTAGTACTAATTTATAAATTAATGTGTATATTAGCTTAAATTTAAGTTGTTAGTTTATATTTGAATATGTGTATAAATGAAATAAAAACAAGTCATGTTTTACAAATTGGAACTTATACATATTAAAGATTAAAAAAATTAAGATTTATACTGTTGAATTTAAATTCAAACTAAATTCAAAATCAATTATTTCCAAATCAAGTTATGAATATAAATTCAAAAAAAAAATACGAATCCTACTCAAAACTTATTTATAAAGACAATACAATATCAATATTGTCTTTATAATTCTTTTGTTATTAAACTAAAATCATTTTACAAGAAATTAAATTTTTATCAATAAAATATCCATTTTATTAAGCCATGAAACCATTTTGTTTGTTTATTCTAAATTTAAAACTCAAGCCAATTTAATTTAAACATTTAATATTTTTTCGTATCAATTTTAAAATCATATATTTATTTATGAAATAGTTTTAAAAACTTAATACTAATTAAAATCAAAATTTCCAATTTATAATGTATATATTAGAATTTTAAAACATGATTCATTTATTAAATTTAAACCAAAATCATTTATTTAACTTTGAAAAGCTTAAATATTAAATAAAACAAAATTTCCAAATAACTACAAATATTAAACTAGAAAATATGCTTTACTTATTAAAATTAAAACAATACCAATCTATTTAAAATATAAACCATATATTTATATTGTAAATAGAAATCAATTTATTATTTTAAAAGATAAAATAACCAATTTAAATATTTATTGAAGATGATTATTAAATCTATTTGAATTATTATTAACAGAATATCAATATCAATTTAATTTTTAATACAGATTATTAAATTGATATTGTTAAAAATTCCGAGATATTATACAAGTGGTATAATATAAACTGGATATACTTAGTAAAAGGAAGTGAATAAATTGAATGGGAATCAATGGAAAATAGATAGAATGATTAGAATCAATTTAAATGGATAAATTGAAGCTCAATAAGATGGATATGAATATAATAAGTGTAAGGACCCGCAAATCCGTACCCCTTGAGTCAACACTATCCTCATCAATCAACTCAAGGTGAACAGAAATACGAACCATTAGGGTTAAAGAAGAAGAGGTAGAAGAAGAAAATCAAAAAAAAAACAACATCAGAATCTAACCATCGCAGCGGAATAAAATATAATAGATATTCAATCATCTTTACACAAAACAAATACATTTGTTTATATATTACATCATCAAAAAAATACAACAATCACATACAACTGGGCAGTAACCATAACTTGTCCACACAATCTGAATACACAACGGAATATTTAAATAAATACAGAAATACGCATCGCCATCCAGCTCGACAGCATCCTTTCCTGTATTCTATGATACTCGGTCTGACCTGAGCATTATAATTAAATAACACCCGAGTAAGTCTGGAAAACCGGCGTGAGAAAACCACAAACAAATTGATTATTAAAGTTTCAAAAATTCTTTTGAAAACAAAAGCCTCTCGTAAGACCACGCCACAAATAAATGTGTCGGGTTTTTACCTTACGATAGCTAAAACATTTCTTATTAAAATCCTCTGATATTATAATAGGGTCTATATACAAATACTTATTAAAATAGCCGAAATTATTACATTCATTAAATTCCTGCTACTAGCCACAGAGTGGGTAATACAAACAAAACTCGTAAAAGGCGCATAGGAAAAATGGATTTTCAACTAATGACTAGGCACCGGGGTACCACCTGTCACAGTACGTGGTCTAGATCACCGTACCGAGGATCACTCCCGACCCCCTGCAGCACAAGACCCGGACTAACTCTTACTGGATAATCCCGAGTAAGATCACCCCACGGTTGGGATCAACAACCGCACAACTAAGCCAAAATAAAAAGGGACATCTAGACAGGGATGACCTTACCCGAAAATGGGTGCTGCCCACCAAGCCTTGCTGCATAACCCCTGATTTTTAGTCATTCCTGGTTGATGAGGCTTGAGGCTAAGCGTTACCTTTTACAACATACCTCATAGAATACCCATCGTCCACCTGACGATGTTCCGAAAGCATTCATCCATACAAGTCCGTCCCGGGTTCGAACGAAACCGAAGGCACTATTCCTACTACATCCATTTTGGAAACATCCTTAGGATTAGTTGCGACTAGCCATTGCACTTCACTACTCCAACTTCGAATCCAAACTCGTTTTTCCACGAAAATGTACAAAGCGGATCGAAGTGGCTTTCGAGAAATAAATCCTGATCCCGGTCTCTTCGAAACGATCAACGTATTGGCCAATATTGATAGTCGGTTATTTAACTATCAATTAACATTCACAAACAACCATCAACCATAAATAATTTCTCTAAAATTATTTATTATTCTCAAAATATCTTCACAAGGTATATTTTCATTTTCAACTCTTTTTAAATCAGTTTCAAATTACCTTCCTTTTGCAGAATAAACTTTTCCAAATATTTTCTATTTCCATTGAAATCACCGAGCACAAAACTTTAGATTTGTAAAATAATTCAAAAACACTTTATTGTAAAATATGCTTTAACATTTAAATTTAGAAAAAAAACTACATTAATACTTTATTAAACATAATACTTTAGAAATAGTTAAAATAAGGTTACTTTATAAGATATAAAACTTGATTTTCTCCTTTAAAACAGAATACTAAGTCACTTTTAAATAATTATTACGATAATAGATTTGAAAAATACTTACTTTATAATTTAAACTTTTAGAAATAATAAATTTTCTAAAACTTGCTTTTGAAAGCAACATTAAAACTTTTATCTTATATTTAAAAATTTACTTTGAAAACGTACTTGGCTATCCAGGGAAATATACTTCACTTCACATTCTTTTAAAAATAAATCACTATTTATTTTTAAACAAATTTTCTCATTTCCTTTAATAAATTCCCATCGTGAATTTATTCTTCCAAATATTCACTGATATTTACTTTGCTTTTATAAACCCAATTTATAAATTTCATGGTCACATTCTCCTTTAAAAATCCCGGTTTTACACACTTAAATCAATTTCCAAATTAATTTCCAATTTACTCCATTTATTCCAAAATCCATTAATTTCAGATTTTATTCCTTAATTATGATTTAACATACTTTTAACTGAAAATAACAATTTTAGATTTCTCAAATTACTTCTTTATCCTTTTGAATAAATTTAAACTTTGGATTTTTAAAATAATTCTTTATTCCTTTAATTGATATCACTTAAGTTTACTACTCATTAATTTCTATTTATTAAAAATCCTTTTTCCTCCATACTCGAAATTATTTATTAGTATTTTAATCACTTCCATTCCTTTTCAATTCATTCTTAATTTATTCAATTTTGCTATAATTATTTTATTTAAAACTCCACTCTTTTATTGTCTTTTCAAAAATTCAATTTATATATTTTGATAACTTAGTGTACCGAAATATATTCAAGCAAACCATAGCAATCAATATTTCCAATTAACAATAATATTCATCACAGAATATCAAATATCCATAGCATAGAATATTAAACAATTCTAAAATTTTTGAGGAATCCTATTGAATCCCTCCAACCAGTTTCCCTGCATCCACAGATGTTAGCACAATACCAATTCCACTTCGAGGTGGAATATCGCAGTATATGGGATTAAATATAACAACATCTGCTATTATGCGGCGCATAGGGTCTCATCTGCTATATAATGCGGGAAATCGATCATTCCAAGATATTATATACTACGATATATAATCTAACACACCAAACCAAATCAATCAATCAATTATTTAAAATTTAACCATTTAAATTTAAATCAAACCAGATGAGTGAGATTAACTCACCTTCGATTTTTTTTCTTTGCAATCTATTTCCAAATCCGGCCTGCTTCCTTTCATATTTTGACCTTGAATAAAGATTGTATGGTTTATTAATATTTGAATTAACCTAATAAATTTGTTACCATTCATTAATTTAATTAATTAAGAATTCTACTTAAACTAATTCCCTTAATAAATTATTTCTTAATGTCTAAATAATGGAACAATTTAATTAAACAAGTTAATCACTCTAATTCATATTAAAATAAACTAGTAAGCTAAAATATGTATATTTTATATAGATAAATTTCTACTTATGTATTTTCGCTTTTCTTGTAAATAATGAAAACAGAAATTTTATTGTTGTAAAGACTTTTCTTCCAATATATATATATTTTTGCAGAAATTTGGTTTTAAATAACTCCTCCTATATTTATTATCAATATTCTGTTTACTGTATACAGGTTCAAATAGAAATAAATTATTCTATAAAACTACTGTTATATTTTCTAACATATATGTATATATATATACACTAAATCAAAACAGAACTGTTTTATCTACTTTACTGAAAAATATATTTTATATATTTCTTTCAAAACTAAGATTTAGATTAAGGAAATTTTAAGTTAGACAATTACCAGAAGGAATCACCTCCTCCAAACTCGCTCGAATCCCAAAAACAGCAACTATGAACTGTCGCACCAACCCAAGAACCAAAGAGCAGACGTGCTCTTCCCCGTCGTTTCAAAGCTGAGCCCCAGGCCATCGGTCGAACTCGCGGCAACCAGGCAAGCCGCTCCTACCAAGAAAACACGACATCGCCTCTGCCCTCCTCCCAACATCGCAGATGATTCGAACGAACTCGATTTGGAATCGAGTAGAATAACTCAGATTCGAATTTGATTTCGAATGTATATATATTTCTTTTGATTTCCGTGATTTTGGTTTTGAGTTCAAACTTCATTTTCGTTTGAATGATTAGAAGTGGGGATAAAATATTTAGCTTTTAAAAGGAAGAGTGAAAAATCTCATTCGGCCATGATTTTATTTTTTTCATTTCTTCTGAATGATAAAGAAGTTGTTCGTGTGATAAAAGTAAATGAAGGGAACAAGATGTGATGTTGATCACAAAGTGGCTTGTAAAAGAAGGCTACAGTGACAGCAAAAGTTAAGATGTGAAAGAATATGGCTGAAAGTTTGATTAGTATAAATATTTAATTTAAATTCAAATTCAAACCGTTCCGATAAATGCAACTTACAATATCGAATTCCTATCGAGGCGTGCCGCTAGCCGTTTATTAAGTTATATCCCTATTTCGAACGTAATGGAAAAGGGTTCGAGTCCAAATTCGATCGTATGGAGAAGATAACCTTTTTAAACCCAGTTATTATACTAAATGTAACGACCCAGAATTTCTAATTATTAAAATTTGAATATTTGATTAATTTTAAATATTTATAAATGAATTTATAAGTCAAATAAATTTTTATTTGAATTTTTGGATTTAATTGAATAATTAAATCGATAATTTAATACGTTAAATTATGGAAATAATTGAAAATTGAGTTAAAAATGATTGAAAATAATTTGGAAAATTTTATTTAATCATACTGGAGTTATAGAAATATTTTAGAACTTTTAAAATCGAATTAAAAGTAAATTTGTGAAAATTGAATATTTTAATATTTAATAATCGACTGTAAAATAGTCAATTTTTGAACAGTCTCAGAATTGAACGAAACCAGTTCCATTGGATCCGTAATAGTTAGTTATTACCGGATTTCAATTTTCGTGTCAATCGGAGTTATCGTTTGATCGTGGCAGCTCGAAACGCATCGAATTATTTTTAATTTAAATTTGGCGAGTCAAAATAGCCATTTTTCAAAAAGTCTCGGATTTCGACGAAACCAGTTTCATCGGATCCGTAATGTGATATTATTGAAAGGTTTCAAATTTCGTGTCAATTGGATTTACCGTTTGTCCGGTACAAATTAAAACGCCTAGAAATCGACTTAAATCGGTTTAATTCAAATTGAGCGTTTGTAGCCATAACTCGCACATACTTCCGAATTAGCTTCCGAAACCTGTTCCATTGTGTCCGGAACGCGGGGTAAACCCTAGGTACGCTGGTTACGGCGTCTAAATCGGAGTTCGGAATTCCCGGGATGAATAGTGTTTACGCTAGCTTTTTCTATAAATACATCTCACCTCTTCATAAATTAAAAAAAAAAGTTAAACCCTAATTTTTAAACCCTAGCCGCCACTTTAGCAATGAAGGGCCAGAAATGAGTGATCTTCTCCTCTCAATCTCTCCCAATCTACAAAGAATTAGAAGAAGTGTTCAACACGAAGATTGAAGAGCATGGAGAGAGCTTTAATTTCATACGGTGATGATCGAGTTTGGAGTTGCGTAGAGGGAGCTAGAGGTGGCCGTTCCCATCAGGTTTCGCACGCATTTCCGTGCTATCTAGGGGGCCGAGCCCTATGCTATTGAGGTCGAGTGTAGTGGAGGAGAAGGGCTACGCACTGGAGCTTCCCGATCGAGTTCAAATTGAGTGTGGAGATCGAATTGTTTAAACCTAATTTCTTGTAATGGGTTAGTTTGTTGCGTGCTCCTTCCTGTAGCCGTGCGTGGTGATGAAGGAGATGGAGGGGTGCGGCTATGATCTGATGAGGGTGGGATCCTATGGCTCAGATTGAATCTAGGTTTATAAATAATTAAGTTTGTTGTATTTATATAAGTTAAATTCGAGTAAACTTGTAAAATCAATAACTTTTTCATACGAGGTCGAAAAAATGCAAACTCAGTTGCGTTGGAATCGTATGGACGAGCACTACACGATGGAGTTGGTTTGGAGTCGTTTGGAGTTAGTGAGGATTTCGGGTAAAATTAAACGCGCGTTTAATTTTATTCGAAATAAAAGCTGAAACGAAATTAAAATCAAGGTGAGAATTTCTCACTCAATCGAATCGGTTTCGATTTTATTTTAAATAGTTAGATTTAAAATATTTGAATGCATGTTTGAATGATGACTGTAAATTATTGATTGTTAAAATAGACATTATGCGCCGTTAGTAAGCGGATGTTATTTAATAAAAACATATACCGCGAATATTTCATAAACAGTGAAATTGGTATTATATATAATATCAATATATATATATTGGCATATGTATATATTGCAGTTGTTGATTTCCCGTATTTTTTGCGGATGAGACCCTATTACGCCGTTATTAAGCGGATAATATTTAATAAGAACATATACCGCGATAATTTCGTACTGGAGCGAAATTGGTATTGTGCTAATGTTTTTGGATGCAGGAAAACAGGTTGGAGGGATCCAACTGGATTCCTCAACAGTATTTATTTTATTTCAGATATTTTGATATTTGATGGATTATCATATCGATATATGATATCGTTGTAGTCGTGATTGACTATTTGGTGTGTAGCATCATTGGACCAAATTTCTGGTATTTTAAAAATGTTTTTAAAGTAATTTTGAAAATATACTATATTTTTGGAATTGATCCATTATAAATAAATAAACGTTATAATTTTTAAAGTTATAAAAATTATGGTTTTTGTGAAATATAGTTAAAAAGCTGATTTTTAGAAATACGATTAAAAGTCGATTTTTGAGAAATATGAACTAATGATTTTATAAAATAATTTAGATTGGATTTTTGAATATATGATAAAAGTTTAAATATAGGATTTATAAAATTTGATTATTTTATAAATCAGAATGATGAAATTATAAAGGAATTTAAAGACGTTTTAAAAGAAAAATATAAATTGATTTATATTAAAGATTTATAAATTGATAATTTATAAATTAGAACGTAGGAATTATAAAACGAGCTTTTATAAGTGTTAGAATAAATTGTGAATGAATTTCATAAATAGAATGAAATTTATAGAATTTTATACGGTGAAGTCAAAAATGGGATTTTATAAGCAGTAGGTTTATAAAATTTATTATGTTGTTAAAATAATAGTTTTGGATAAATAAATGAATCTTATAAGTTATAAGATTTATAATTATGAAATTCTAAGGAACGATTTTGTGAAATAATCGTTTATAAGTAGTTAACTTATAATATGAACGTTTAGTTTATAATTTAATTATAAACTGGAATAGGTTAATAAAGGAATTTATAAAAAGGAAGTTTTTATAAATAAATAATATGGAATTTATAAACGTTGTTTTATAAATTCGCAAACGACTTATTTTGATAAGTTAATGGTTATAACTTAGGAATAGAGTTATATTCACGTTTTTAGACAGTGAATAATTCTTTGAAGTAAAATGAATAAAAGGATGGAATTTGTTAAAGAAGTATATTCACGTTTTTGAATAGTGAATGATATGTTAAAGAAATTGTTTTGAATGAGATGTTTAAATTGAATTAAAACGATCTAACGATGTTTTAAAGGTGTTGAGATTCGAAACCATAGATTTCAACATTTATTGTTGAAATAGACGATTTCGAGAAATAAAAGGAAATAGTGGACTATAACACTGTTGTTATAGTAAATGATTTCCGAAAGGAAATGTTTTGTATAGTATTGAGATTTATATATCTATTTTAATTTCGAATCCCTATACTAATGATTTTGGGTTGTCGTAACGATGTTTTACGCAACATTCGTTTTGGCCCAAATAAAAATGTTTAAGAGAATGATTTCCCTTAAAGAATGAATTATATACTTAATTCGATTTAAGTATATTGAATATTTTCCAAGGTTGAAAATAAAAAGATTTGTGAATTACTTATGAATAAATAAGTATGGAAATGTTTTCCAATAAGAAGTGAATATTAGAATTTATCTTTTTGAAGATAAATCGAAATGAATAATTGAAATCGAATATTCATTGATATTTTGGAATTATAAATTCACTAAGGAATTTATAAAGGAAGTGGAATTTGTCTAAAAAAAATAAATATTGATTTATTTTTGAAGAATTGAAATTATAAGATCTTGTAAAGATATTTTGGAAAATAAATAATTTGGAAAATTATTTGGAATCTGGTGATGTATGCATATCCATTGATAGTTCAATAGCCGACTATCAATATTTCCCTTTGAATGGGTACTTGATGTGAATTGATTGAATTTGAATGCACACTTATTTTTGAATAAGCGCTCACTATTCGGGTTAACCGGGAAAGGACCATGGGGTCGTATAACCCACTCCGAATATGTGATACGTCGTTGTGAATCGCATTTGAAGATCGGTGTTGAAGACCGGTATTTGCGAGAGTGATAGGATGAACTATCGATTGACTCTGCACCGAGTTGCTCCGGTATTGAGTTCTCCATATGTGATGGTGAATCCGATCAGGATTGTGAATATCCGGATTGCAAGGACTTCTTTGTAAGTGCCTTCGGTTTTGTTCGATCCCGGAACAGACTTGTATGGATTGTATGTCTGACATTACAAGTTGAGATATAAAGCCGATTTCTTTCAAATATATTTCTGTTGGTGGCGGAGAATTTATTCTTTGCTTAACACCCTTCTCTGAGACGTACGTGCTTAGAGGTTATATAGTTGAAGTTATCAGCGATATATTCCCAATTTGGTAATGTGACATGCTGAGTGATGCTGAAATGATCATTGTGTTGATTATTTGTGATAGGATCGTTTATTTGATCGTCTATCCTAGTGATCATTGTGTTGGTCATTTGTTGACCCAAAGCATGGCTTTTATATAAAGTATGTTTTTGTGGACGTGACTTCGTCGAGCCTCACACCCCGTGAATGGTCAAAACAGGAAAGAAGCAGCAAGGTTATGAGGGGTAGCACCCTTTAGGATGTGTCCATTTCCTTCTGGAAAAGGGTGGTATCATGGTATGGAGCCCAGATGCTTACTCATGTTGAAAACACTTTGTTATGATTGTGTGAATTGATTACGAGCGCTCGGTGATAAAGGTCCCAAAGGACCGGGGGATGGCATATTCGGTCAGTTGTTGCTCAGTTAGGAGTAACCCGGCCTTGTGTTGGTAGAGATCCGGTTTGGTTCTCGGGGATGTCCATCCAGAGGCATTCTCATGTGGCAATGGGAAGTTCCTTGGCCTGACCATTTGTTGGAAATCCAAAGAAACGATACGTGACTTGTACGGTTTTAGTTGTAGAACCTACTTCCTCAGGAGGTAGCTATAGTAGGCATAATATAATGGTACCTATGCTGGCTATGATTTATATCTTTACTTTCGAAATGATTTGTTCTACACTATGCACTAATAATAATATCAAATGTTATTTTAATTGCGTATCAAGCATCTTTGACTAACATAAGAAGAAATCTCCTCCAAGTCTGCGTTTGCATTGTGTGTGTGGTGGGAGGTCTTATGGTAGTCTCATTTTTAAAAGCATTGCGAATTGATTTAAAGATATTCCTCTATTTTGATTTTAAAGTAAATAAACTGTTTTGAGTTCTCACACCAGTCTCATGACTGACTTGGAGTTTATTGTTTTCCTTCCTAAACTCTGGGTGCCCACCAATTTCCACACGGGCAGTTAAGAGTTAAGGTTTATCAGGATATTCTGGATATTCTGGAGTTGCTGGAGGCAAGCTGGATGGCATGGCGTATTACGTATATAGTATTTCTTTTTCCGCTGCACTGTTTGATGTATGTTGTTGTACACTCTGATGATATGATGAAATGAAATGTATAAAATGTAATAACTGATATAGTTCTTTGTTTAAAGATTATTCATTTATTATTATATGTTGTTCCGCTGCGAATTGTGAGATTCTGATGTTGTTCTGTTGTTTCATGTTCTGTTCTATGTTCTTTTCTCTCTCTCCATTTTCTATCTTCTGTTTTTCTAATTCTCTGTTTTCTAAAAATCGTCTATCTTCTTTCCTCTCTATGTTCTATCTTTTCTCTCTTCTTTCTTTTCTTTTCTTTTTAAAACCCATAACTATTCGGTTTTTCGGCAACGAAAATCCGCAATCGTTACACTAAATTTTCGATATAAATTTTCAGCGCGTTTATATATTGTACGCTCACACAACAACTCCAAATACCACGAAAATTGAAATCCGATAATAATTCAATATTACGGATACAATGAAACTAGTTCTGTCAAAATCCGAGACTATGCCTCGGAAGGCTATTTTTAAATTCAATTTAAATGATATATTTTCAAAACTTAACAAAACACCCCCAAATTCAATTTTAACATTTTTATTATCTTCAGTACTGTCAATATAAATTTTATAACCCTTCAAATTATTTTTAACAGGCTTAAAACTCCATATTCAACATTTTACCCAATTTCAAATTATTTAATTTAACAATTGAATTTCCCAATAAAAAGTGATATTTGAATTCAAGTTAAAAATTAACTTTTAAATATTTCAAATCTATTAAATATTCCAATTTAAATTGCTTAAAAATTCCGAGTCATCACATTCCTCCCCACTTAAAAGAATTTCGTCCCCGAAATTACTAGTTAGGAAGAATGATCCAATACCCGTTTACTTTTTTCCAAACCAACAATTCAACATCCTACCAACTATCTTTTTATAGAAGACCCATTACCATTCTTACTAACTTGCCAAACTCTCCCATATTTTCCAAACAATATTATTTGCTCAATCGTTCAAATTTCAATTTAAATTATCACAATTTTCTAAAAAAAATTTAACTCCCTAAATTTTTGAAAAATTTCGCCAGCGTCTCCTTTGCGCGGCTAGCTCGGTACAACTACAAAATGCCTCTATGGGCTCCCATATTCCAAAAGAAAACAAAAAGTCAAGTGCCTAGATCAAAATCCCAATCAAGTTTCATGCAGAAATTTCAAACACATACCTTTCTTTGCCGAGCAATTCAAATTTATCTTCTAAAATCAAAACCAATTTCCCTTTGCTTTTAAACACCTGTATATCCTACTTAGCAATAATGTCCAATTATATATTTCACAATCATTTTATACATTTCTTTACAATAGCTTCAATATCTATTTCATTTAAGCCCGTACGATGTACATATACCATCCGTACGCAAATATCAATTCGATCGCTCGCTCGATCACATAATTTCACTTCCGAACTAGTATCGTCCACCCGACTTTCTAGTGCGGACTCAGATCTGGTTTCTTGATCAGAAACCGTCATTCTCCTTGCATAGTCATAACTATAATAGAGAATTTCCAGAATCAATCAAAATCCATATCCAGGGTTCGCCGTCGAAAATCGAGTGAAAAGTCCCAACTCGGATCGATAAAACTATCTCGAAATTCTGTGCTCGAATCTGGATCAAATTGTTATGCGATTAAAATAAATATACATATGTCCTACATATTTATATCCATCGATTATTAACTATATAAATTTTCTTTTATTCACATTATTTCGATTTTTATTCACTATCCACAATTATCCCATTTCACAACTTTTAGTTTTAATCTTCATTCAATTATTCACCTAGAATAAAAAAAATTATACCAAATTTACTTAAGGATTTCCCCCATTCATTTCTTAATTTTAATATAAATATTTTATACACCCTTTAAATTTATTTTCACTTAACTACTGAAGTTTATATTCATTTCTATTCATTTTGCCTTTGCAATTCCATTTGAATTCAATTTGCCTTCAAACTTAGAATATTGAATTTTATTCACCTTATCTTAACCCATATTTAATTAACTATTTCCTTTTATTAGTTTCACTTACTAATTTATTTAAAATCTCAAAAATAAGTTTATTTGCAAACTTTTTCTTCCTTTAGTTTCTTCAAACAATTTCTTCAATTTCACCATACTTTACATACACAATTTTGAATTCGATTTCAACATTTAGTTTCATATCTTTTTGCTTACCAATTTAAATCCTTTGTAGTTAGTGAAAATTTTAAAATTAATTCTAACTTCCGAAATTTCCGAAATTTTTTGGCAGAGTCTCCTTTGTAGGGAGGAGCTTTTGTAATTTGACAAGAGATATAAACATACATATCGACCCACCCGGTCGGAAAAACAAAAACAGTTCATATTTCCTATTTTTATTGCATAGGCGTACCTTTATTAAGCATTTTTAAACAAGCGGCTTATTATTTTAGCATTTAGCGCTATCTAATCCAGCCAAACGGCTCCTCGGTACCTGTACTTACTCAATTTAAGCATATAAGTACTAAATATATGCAATTTATTAACATTTCACTCACTATCAATAGCTAACACATAAATTTTCACATATAACGCATGTGATATAATTTCCATAAGCACATATGAGATTCCGGCACTTATTACAATTGCTTACAACCAATTCTCAAACCATTCCTTTCAGTTTAAGTGATTTACAACTCACTCGCATATATTTAATTCATTCTAAGCAAAATAAACTCATATTTATTCAAATTGATTTCAAAATCATTCTATTTCACTTTTAATAACTCATAGAATTTTATCTAATCTCGTTTACATCAAATGATCCATTTTCTTATGCAATTCGACAATATAATTGTGAATAAATAATTACTTAAACTTTGTAACCACTTTAAATTGATTCCAACTCAATTTACACTTTATTCCATCCCACTTTAATTTATTCACAATCTTTTCATTGCATTTTCTTTCATATCCAAAAAGTTTGATTCCAAACCATTTTATGAAACTCGACAATCAATATATTAAATAACCATCTCACAATTTACTTAGGTTATTTTCTTTAACTATCCCACCCAATAACTTAAGTTTATTTTATTCAACCAACTTCCATTCAAATCTTTGATTTGATTTTCCTTTGATCAAATCCCACCCATATTACTAATTTTATTCGATTATTTTATTCTTTTATCCATTTTTTAATTTTAATTCACATTAGTAATTCATTATTGAATTTATTAGTAATAAGGTCATTCAATTTATGCTTGAATTGGATTTGTTTACAACTCACACCAAATCTATTTTAATCCAATTCAATTTCATTCGACAACACTTTCAATTTATAATCCCATGATTTTTTTTAGAATACAATACTTTTATTCCAGCTTATTTATTCCCTTTTTAAATTTTATAAGCTACTCACTTATTAATATTCATATTTTTCCATCTATTTACAGTCAATCATATTCACATTTTACTTTTAACTAGGGATTATATATATTTTTATTTCAATGCTTTGCAATTCTTTTATAAGCTTCCGAAGCTTATTTATTCCAATTTAATACTTAGTTTACATTTATTTGTTTGAGTAGAATTTTATTCCAATTAATATTATCTATTACACAACCGAATTCATTTCAATTCAATTTTTATTTAAATTAATTCCAGTTAAATCTGGCTACATACCATTCTTTTGAATTTTGTTATGCAAGGACTTAATTCCATTCACAATTCTTTTTAATTCAGTGCAGTGAATTGGTTTTCTAACTTATTTTGTTTCCTACTTCCATTAATTCAACTCTTTCAAGTTGAATTTTATTTCAACAAATTCCAAATTTACAAGTTATCAAACTTTTTATATGCCATAAACATTCTTAGTTAAGATTCCAAAATTTAAACGATCTTTCAACATTTCAAAATTCCCTTTGAAATCGCCTATATCCAAAATTCCTTGCATTTTCAAAATCAAATCCAATTTCGCAAACAAACATTAATCCAAAACATCCAGGTAGCAATCCTCCTTTTGGAAACTCGAAAATGAACACCGATGATGTCGCGATCATCATCGGAATTATTTTCTAGCGACCGAAAGAGTTCAATGCTTTTATCACTTTAAAATCCCTTCAAATATTTTTAATTTCCAAATCTCTCTAAATTTTAAATCCGATTCAAAAATATTTCTCACATATATATTATTTTTCCAAACTTTTGGGAATCATTTTCAAATTCAAAGCAATTTAAATTTCCAAATTTTCAAATTCCAAGTCCTTTAAGTTTTATATTCAAACATTACTTTGAAATTTTTTCTTATTTTAATTATTAATCACACTATAATTTGCATTTATAGCTTACATTTACAAATCTCATTTGTATATGAATTTGTTTCTTAGTTATTAATTATGATTTCAATTCCTTATTCAGTTATAAATCACATTTACAAATCCCATTTATTTTATTAATTTATTCCTTAACCTTTAGTTATTATCTCAATTTCTTATTCAGTTTTACATGTTAATAATAATAATTTAATATTATCATTCCTAACCACCAAGCATCCATATATAACTATAATAATTTACGAAAAATCATTTCTTTTATGTACAAAAATAATTTTGGGTAAAATTATTTCATTTACCCTATTTAAAAAATACTGTGTTGGTTTATCTTGTTTAAGAGTTTAGAAACCCCTATCGATGATATGGCTCCCACACATCGACCAGAATCCATAAACACTCAACCGATAAATCAACACAATATAAAAACAATTTTATATTCACTAACAAATACGCGCTCATACCTATTAATACGCTCAAACTCATTCTAGAGCACTATGGACTCTATTCTTTGTGTAATCCGTACCAGAGCCAAGGTTATCACCAACCTAAGCTCTGATACCTAGTGTAACGACCCGCAAATCCGTACCCCTTGAGTCAACACTATTCTCATCAATCAACTCAAGGTGAACAGAAATACGAACCATTAGGGTTAAAGAAGAAGAGGTAGAAGAAGAAAATAAGAAAAACAACAACATCAGAATCTAACCATCGCAGCAGAATAAAATATAATAGATATTCAATCATCTTTACACAAAACTAATACATCTGTTTATATATTACATCATCAGAGTATACATCAATCACATTCAACTGGATAGTAACCATAACCTATCCACACAATCTGAATACACAGCGGAATATTTAAACAAATACGGAAATACGCATCGCCATCCAGCTCGTCTCCTGAGCTCCATAGTATCCTTTCCTGTATTCTATAATACTTAGTCCGACCCGAGCATTATAGTTAAATAACACCCGAGTCAGTATGGAAAACTAGTGTGGGTAAACCACACACAAATTGATTATTAAAGCTTCAAAAATTCTTTTGAAAACAAAAGCATCTCGTAAGACCACGCCACAAATAAATATGTCGTGTTTTTACCTTACGATAGCTAAAACATTTCTTATTAAAATCCTCTGATATTATAATAGGGTCTATATACAAATATTTATTAAAATAGCTGAAATTGTTACATTCATTAAATTCCATCTACTAGCCACAGAGTGGGTAATACAAACAAAACTCGTAAAAGGCGTGTAGGAAAAATGAATTTCCAACTGATGACTAGGCACTGGGGTACCACCTGTCACAGTACGTGGTCTAGATCACCGTACTAAGGATCACTCCCGACCCCCTACAACACAAGACCCGTACTAACCCTTACTGGATAATCTCGAGCAAGATCACCCCATGGTTGGGATCAGCAACCGCACCACTAAGCCGAAATAAAAAGGGACATCTAGACAGGGATGACCTTACCTCAGGATTAGTTGAGACTAGTTGCGACTAGCCATTGCACTTCACTACTCCAACTTCGAATCCAAACTCGTTTTTTCACGAAAACGTACAAACCAGATCGAAGTGGCTTTCGAGAAATAAATCTCGATCCCGGTCCCTTCGAAACGATCAGCGCATTGGCCAATATTGTAGTCGGTTATTTAACTGTCAATTAACATTCACAAACAACCATCAACCATAAATAATTTCTCCAAAATTATTTATTATTCTCAAAATATCTTCACAAGGTATATTTTCATTTTCAACTCTTTTTAAATCAGTTTCAAATTACCTTCCTTTTACAGAATAAACCTTCCTAAATATTTTTCTATTTCCACTGAAATTACCAAGCATAAAACTTTAGATTTTTATGATAATTTAAAAACACTTTATTGTAAAATATGCTTTGACATTTAAATTTAGAAAAAAAAAACTACTTTAATACTTTAGAAATAGTTAAAATAAGGTCACTTTATAAGATATAAAACTAGATTTTCTCCTTTAAAACAGAATACTAAGTCACTTTTAAATAATTATTACGATAATAGATTTGAAAAATACTTACTTTAGAATTTAAACATTTAGAAATAATAAATTTTCTAAAGCATGCTTTTGAAAACAACATTAAAACTTTTATCTTATATTTAAAAATTTACAGTGAAAACGTACTTGGCTATCCAGGGAAATATACTTCTCTTCACATTCTTTTAAAAATAAATCACTATTTATTTTTAAACAAATTTTCTCATTTCCTTTAATAAATTCCCATCATCTTCCAAATATTCGCTGATATATTACTTTGCTTTTATAAACCCAGTTTATAAATTTTATGGCCACATTCTCCTTTAAAAATCCCGGTTTTACACACTTAAATCAATTTCCAAATTGATTTCCAATTTACTCCATTTATTCCAAAATCCTTTAATTTCAGATTTTATTCCTTATTATGATTTAACGTACTTTTAATTGAAGATGGCAATTTTTAAATTTCTCAAATTACTTCTTTATCCTTTTGAATAAATTTAAACTTTGAATTTTTATAATAATTCTTTAATCCTTTAATTGATATAACTTAAGTTTACTATTCGTTAATTTCTTTTTATTAAAAATCTTTTTTCCTCTATATTCGAAATTATTTATTAGTATTTTAGTCACTTCCATTCGTTTTCAATTCATTCTTGATTTATTAAAATTTGCTATAATTATTTTACTTAAAACTCCACTCTTTTATTGCCTTCTCAAAAATCCAATTTATATATTTTGATAACTCAGTGTGCCGAAATATATTCAAGCAAACCATAGCAATCAATATTTCCAATTAACAATAATATTCATCATAGAATATCAAATATCCATAGCACATAATATTAAACAATTCTAAAAATTTTGACAAATCTTGTTGGATTCCTCCAACCTGTTTCCCAACATCCACAGATGTTAGCACAATACCAATTCACTGCGAGGTGGAATATCGCGGTATATGGGATTAAATATAAAAACATCCGCTATTATGCGGCGCATAGGGTCTCATCCGCTATATAATGCGGGAAATCAATCATTCCAAGATATTATATACTACGATATATAATCTAACACACCAAATCAAATCAATCATCAACTATTTAAAATTTAACCATTTAAATTTAAATCAAACCATATGAGTGAGATTAACTCACCTTCGACTTTTTTCTTTGCAATCTATTTCCAGATCCGGCTTGCTTCCTTTCATATTTTGACCATGTACAAACATTGTATGGTTTATTAATATTTGAATTAACCTAATAAATTTATTACCATTCATTAATTTAATTAATTAAGAATTCTACTTAAACTAATTCCCTTAATAAATTATTTCTTAATGTCTAAATAATGGAACAAGTTAATTAAATAAGTTAATCGCTCTAATTCGTATTAAAATAAACTAGTGAGCTAAAATATGTGTATTTTATAAATTTCTACTTATGTATTTTTGCTTTTCTTGTAAATAATGAAAATAGAAATTTTGTTGCTGTAAAAACTTTTCTTCCAATATATATATATATATATATATATATATATATATATATATATATATATATTTGCAGAAATCTGGTTTTAAATAACTCCTCCTATATTTTTTATCAATATTCTGTTTACTGTATAAAGGTTCAAATAGAAATAAATTATTCTATAAAACCTACTGTTATATTTTCTAACCTATATGTATATATATACAGTAAATCAAAACAGAACTGTTTTATCTACTTTACTGAAAAATATATTTTATATATTTCTTTCAAAACTAAGATTTAGGTTAAGAAATTTTAAGTTAGACAATTACCAGAAGGAATCACCTCCTCCAAACTCGCTCGAATCCCATAAACAACAACTATGAACTGCCACAGCAACCCAAGAACCAACGAGCAGACGCGCTCTTCCCCGTCGTCTCGAAACTGAGCCCTAGGCCATCGGTCAAACTTGCGGCAACCAGGCGAGCCGCTCCTACCAAGCAATCGCGACATCGCCTCTGCCCTCCTCCCAGCATCGCGAATGATTCGAACGAACTCGATTTGAAATTGAGCAGAAGAACTCAGATTCGAATTTGATTTCGAATATATATTTTTCTTTTGTTTTCCATAATTTTGGTTTTGAGTTCAAACTTCATTTTCGTTTGAATGATTAGAAGAGGGGAGAAAACTTTTAGCTTTTAAAAGGAAGAGTGAAAAATCACGTTCGGCCATGATTTTAATTTTTTCATTTCTTCTGAACGATAAAGAAGCTGCTCGCGTGATGAAAGTAAACGAAGGGAACAAGATGTGATGTTGATCAGAAAGTGGTTGCAAAAGAAGGCTACAGTGGCAGCAAAAGTTAAGGTGTGAAAGAATACGGATGAAAGCTTGATTAGTATAAATATCTAATTTAAATTCAAATTCAAACCTTTTCGATAAATGCAACTTACAGTTTCGAATTCCTATCGAGGCGTACCGCTAGGCGTTTATAAAGTTATATCCCTATTTGACGCAATGGAAAAGGTTTCGAGTCCGAATTCGATCGTATGGAGATGATGACCTTTTTAAACCCAGTTATTATATTAAATTTTTGATATAAATTTTGAGCGCGTTTATATATCGTACGCTTACACAACAACTCCAAATGCCACGAAAATTGAAATCCGATAATAATTCAATATTATGGATCCAATGGAACCGGTTCCTTCAAAATCCGAGACTGTGCCTCAGAAGGCTATTTTTAAATTCAATTTAAACGGTATATTTTCAAAACTTAACAAAACACTGCCAAATTCAATTTTAACATTTTATTATCTTCAGTACTATGAATATTAATTTTTCAAGCCGTCAAATTATTTTTAACAGGCTTAAAACTCCATATTCAACATTTTACCCAATTTTAAATTATTTAATTTAACAATTGAATTTCCCAATAAATAGTGATATTTGAATTCAAGTTAAAAATTAACTTTTAAATATCTCAAATCAATTAAATATTCCAAATTAAATTGCTTAAAAATTCATGGTCGTCACAATAAGTGTGAATATGAATAGAATGAAATTGAATGGATTATGAATCAATTTGAATTGAATATACATTTATTCGAAATGGATAATTAAATTTTTTGACCTTGTACCTGCTTATGCATTCTAATATACATGCTATAATGTATTTGTTTATGGGAAACATGTGTTCAATTCATAAAGGAATGGAATGTTACGAAAATTTCATGGTTTTGAAACTTTTATGCTTATTTTGAATAAGTACAGGTACATGGAGCTATTTGGATTGATTTCGTATGCGTGATTACATATAAATTTAGCAAGCTCGCTTAATAACGCTAATATAAGGTACGCTTGTGCATTAAACGCAAAAATCATGTAAATATTGATCTGTAATTGTGATTCCGACCACGTGGATTGATGTATATATTTTTATCATATTTTTGATATTGCGAAAGGCTCTCCATACAGCGGAGACTGCCAAAAAATTTCGAAATGTAGGGTGTCAGAAAATTTTTGGAAAATTTTAGTTAATTAAAAAGGGTTGATTTTGAATTGTAATTGAAATAAAAATGGTTTTGATTTAAAATGGAAAGTTAATTATTTTGGTTAGAACTAAAGGATTAAAAAAAAAATGAAATACTGAATTTTCGCTAGTGTGCTTTTGAAAAGTAATGGGTTTGGAGCATTTTTCCTACATTTGCAACTTCAGGGACGAAATTCTTTTAAGGGGGAGAAATTTAATGACCCGAAATTTTGATTGTTTGGTTTTGAACGTTTAATTTATTTTAAATGTTGAATTTGAAATATTAATTTGTTTTAAATATGGAGATTTTGGTTGAATTAGAGAAATGGTTTAAAATTTCAAATATAGCTATTTAATGGGTTTGGAGAATTGTAAATTTAATATTTGAAATTGTGTAAATATGTGAACCTAGAGTTAAATGTGAAGGGAAATAATTCTAAAGTTGAATTAAACTCTGTTTGAATTAGAGTTATAATATTGGACCTTTAAATGGAATTAAAAGTCATTAAATTAAAATTTGGAATTCTATATATTAATTAATAATGAAATCTAATATTAGTAATAGGGTGATAAATTGAATTTGTGATTTTTATTGAATCGAAATGGTTTCTAGTATTGATATAAATTCTATTTGAATTATAATTGAGTTAGTAAGTTTTTAAAATTTGAATTTCAAATAATTTCATCAATTTTGGAAATCGCTCGATTTAATCGACACATATAATAGCTTTCCGAGGCACGGTCTCGAAATTCGATGAAACCTATCCCATTGGATCCATAATAGTGTATTACTATCGGGTTTCAAATTTCGTAGCAATCAGAGTTACCGTTTTCTTGTGGTAGTAGAAAACGCGCAGAAACTAATTTAAGGAATTTCATTTAAAATCAGTCGTTTAATGCTATAACTTCCACATACTTTCGAATTGGCCTTCGAAACATGTTTTATTAAGCTCGGAATAGGGATAAAACATTATAATTTTCTGTCGGCAAGTTTCGTTTGAAGATTGAAAAAATCGAGTGTGGAATGGGCTTCAAATAGTAAATTATACGTATATATATATACACACAAGTCATAAACATTAGGAAATTATGTCAGCTGCTCCACTATCTTTAATGGCTGAAATTAATTTTCCTTTGCCTTCAATTTCGAATCAATCCATCTAGTTTTAGCCAAAGCTCCCAACTAGAGAAATGTGGAGATCGACGAGAGCTTCCATCCATACGGTCATGATCGAGTTTAAGGAAGCATAGAGGCCGAGAACATGGTGTGTTCGTGCGTCCTTGGTGGTGTTTACACAAGGCTTAGGGGCGACTGGGTGTGTACGGGGTGGCGTGCTGCACGTAGCGGCAGTCTTTGAAAATGTATATCTTTATCATACAAGGTCGAATTGGGCGAAACAAGCGGCAATGAAATCATGGCGACAAGAACTACACTATAAATCGATTTGGAGTCGATCGGAGTGGCTAAAATTTTAGGTTAAATCGAACGACGTTCGGTTTAATTTAAAATTGGAACGTCGGCAAATTGAAACCCAATGTGAGTAAATATCACTCATTTGATAACAATGAAATCAGTTATTGGATGATTGGATGAATTCAATAAATTATCATCAGTATGGATGTTATAATATATATATTAGTTTAGATAATAATATTTGGGTATATTTTCCACCGATTGGAGCGGAGGAGATAATATGTGCCCCGCATAGTAGAGGAAAACCCTATATTAGCGCGATATCCCGCCTTGTAGTGAGACTAGTATTTTATGTGGACTAACATCTATGGATGGAGGGAAACAAGTTGAAGGGATCCAATTGGATTTCTCAAAAATATATCGATTGTTTTTCATATATACCAGTATATGATGTGATTGGATAAATATGTTATGGATTGTTGTGTGATTTGAATTTTTGGATGCTATAGTAGCACTGGCTCTAATTTTGGTGTTATAAATACCATAAATAATATTACTGAATTTTAAAAGGGAAATTTGAAAGGCGATTTGAAATGAAATATTTATATTGAATCTTGGAATTATTTAAAAGGAAATTAAAATGGGTAAAATAAATGATTGGATTTTGGATATTTATTTAGCTATTTCAAAAACTGGTTTCAAGTGGAAAATTTTAAATTGGAAATTTTTAAATAGTAGATTTTGAATAAGAGTCTTTGACATATGAATGGGAGACAGAAATTGAGATTTGATATGGTTTTGGTATATAGTTTGGATTATTTAAAGAATAGATTTAGAAATGGAATTTTATTGGAAATTGATTTAAAATGGATTTTTGTAATATGAACCTGTTGAAAAGTGGGAAATAAGCTTATGGGATTTATAAACAATGTTTATAGATTAAGTAAAATGATTATCATTGATAAAGTTGAAATATAAATTCATAGTGAGAATTTCAATGAAATATGGAAATTGGGTTAGAAGAAATGGTGCAATCTATTTTGGAAATTAGAAGATGATTATGAAATTGGTAACATGATTCGAATTGTGAGGAATCGAATGAGATTTATAAATATAGAAATGGTTGTATGGGGTTTTAAAAATATATTTGTAATAAAAGGTAAAGTTGGTTTCTGAAAAAGGATTTTACTTATTAACTATGTAGTTTTAAAACTATTCACTGGACTGAAATATTTCAGAAAAAATTGTTATTTAAATATGTAAATTATGAAATGGATTATAATTTTTATAAACAAGTTTTGCAAATCGATGAGAGATTTTATAAATAAATTGGAGTTAGCTATTGACGTTTATTTTAAAAGTGCGTTGACACCTTAATAATTATTTAACCATGTTTTAAAAATTTATTATTATATATATATAGTTTTTTTAAAATAAGTAATTGGAAATTATTTACACTCTCGGGAATAAACTCGATTTGTCAAATGGATGTGATGGTTTAAGTGAAGTGTTATAATGGGATTATGGGAATTTAGGAAATTTCCGAAGTATTGAGATGCATGAACTTGGAAAAATGAATTTTAATTCATTTAAGGGATTATAAATTTTTAGTTGCATTTTAAATAAGTATAATTGGTAAAAATTTGGAATTACACATGGAATTAATAAAATTCTAAAGATTTACGAGATAAGATGGAATATACCTAAGTATTGGAATTAAATGGTTTTGGAAATGTTCAAGCTATAAAATGATTGATATAGAATTTATTGGAATTATAATTTGGTTTCGGAATGTTTTTAATTGTTAATATGGATTAAAATATCCACTTAAGGATGTAAGTATATGGAATTGTTTTCAAAGGATGAAATACTGGTAGAGATATGGATATATATATATGTATATGTATATCTTTTTAAAGATATTTTGAAATAAATATTTGGGAAAATTATAAAATGGGCCTAGTGACTGCTTATGTACGTTATTTGATAGTTAAATAACCGACTACCAAAGTTTGGCCAAATTCGTTGATCATTTCGAAGAGAGCATGGTCGGATTTAATTATCCAAAAACCACTTCGATCTTATTTGTGCGTTACAAATTGTGATATCTCAAAGATGGTGGTGATGGTGATATTGAAAGAGATTTGGTTTGTCCAAACCCAGGACAACTTGTATGGATGAATGCTATCATTGCATTGTTCGCCTGGAAGGCAGTGTTAGCGTTCCAAGTATGAATGTTGTTCTAAAGGTAAACGTAGCCTCACGCCTCATCAACTGGGAATGACTTAAACATGGGAGATGCAGTGGGGCTACGTCGGTCACATCCAAGTAGAGTATGTTATCATGTTTCCAGATACCCTTGGAAAATATTATATTTAAAATTTATGGATATGGTTATGCATGGAAAAGAGGGCGCTCGATAAGGGTGGGAAAACATGGGGTGATAACATATTCGATACTATCCAGAAATGGGTAGGCTGGTCCTGTGTTGGCAGGGATAGTTAGGCACGATCTCGGTACATTTTTCTAGAGGTGTACCGTGATAGGTAGTACCCCGGTAACCCAGTCATTGTATGGAACCAATATCCACTACAAGCCTGTACGGTTTTGATTGTATACCAACTATGCTGAAAGGTGAGATGTAAGCATTTTAGCTATTTTCTATTTACTTTCTATAGACACTATTATAATATCAGATGATTTTGATATAAAATGCTTTGGTTATCATAAGGTAAAAACCCATCGTGTTTATGGGTGACGTGGTCTTACAAGATACCTTTGTTTTCAAAGGATTTTGAAAACAGTAATAATTCAAATTGAGTGTGTTTTTCTCACGTTGGTTCTCCATATTGACTCGGGTGTTATTTTATTATAATTCTCGGGTAAGACCGAGTGTTACAGATTCAGGTTAGGATGATATGGAGCTCAGGAAACGAGCCGGACGACAGAGACATATCCACGTACTTGATTATATTCCGATGTGTGGTATGTATATGAGGACAAGTTATTATAACTATCCAGATTGTTATATTTACTGATCGTACTTTGGTTGATGTTTGAGTGTGTGTGTGTATTGCAGTTTTGTTTTGTGTAAAGACTGGTGATATATGATAGATTATTCGTTTCGCTATGTGATTCTGTATTGTTTAGTTTTCTTCTTATCTGCTATCTTTTCATCTTTACCCCTAATGGTTCTTATTTCTATTAAAATTGGGTTTGTCACACGAGATGTATTGTCGACTCGAAGGGTACGGAGATACGTTCCATTACACTTGGTATTAAAGGTGAAGATTAAGCGAGAACCTTAGCTTTGGTGGGGATTACTCATTAAAGATAGAGTCAGTAGTACTCTAAAATGAGTTTGAGAGTATTAATATATATGAGAATGTATTTGATAATGAATATAAAAATGTATTATATTATGTTGACTTATCGGTCGAGTGATTATGAATTCTGGTCGGTACCGGAAGTACAACCATATCAATAGGGGTTTCTAAACTCTTAAACAATGTAAACCAACACAATATTGTTTTGAAGAGGGTAATGAAATAATTTTACCTAAACTTTATTTTCAATATAAAAGAAATAATTTTCTTAGAATATTATATATATAGTACATTTGGATGTTGGTTGATAATATTATAATCAAAATAAGATTATCAGAATTGAAATGGTTTATATAATCGAATAGAAATTGTATAAGTATGATATTTACAAAGGAGTTATAACTAGAACTGGATGCAAAATAGAATTTGAAATTTTACGCTCGAAAACTTTGAGAGATATTTTAAATGGATTTGAACTAAGTATTTCAAAAAATTAAATCTTGGAAATTTTTGGAAATTTTTTCCAAAGTATTTGAAAAGAAGAATGGTGATATTATATTTTAGATATTTCTACATAGAAATTGTTTGGAAAGAGTTTCGAGAAGTAAGATAGCACTGAACTCACTTCAGTCGTTGGAAAATAATTCTGGTAATGACGGTTGCATCATTAGTGTTCATTTTTGATTTTCTAAGTGATGGATTGCTACCATAGTGATTTGGCTATGATTATTTGTTGGGACTTGTTAGAAAATAGGATTTGTTTAGAAATTCCAAAAGGAAATTGTTTTGGGTAAAACCAAGTTGTTTTAAAATTATGAAAGTATGATTTGATATACAAAAGTGATAATTGTATGTTTATGATGTTAAAATGATTTCAAATGATTTGAAATAAAACCGGGTGATTAAATTTTGGGATTTCCATTTAAGTGATTTGTAAAGTCAGGATAAATTCAGTTATTGAACTTATAATTTGGAGTTGATACAAATAGGAAAGGGAAAGTGAGAGTTTTAATTCTGAGACTAAAGTTTGACTTTAAAAAAAAGGAAGTTAAAATGAATGATATGGGTTGAATTTAACTTAAGATTACTTAAGATGAGTTAAATAAAATTTGAACTGGAATTTGAATTGAATTAAATATGAAATTTGTGAAGTAGAATGTTTATTAACTGTAAGTTATAATTATTGAATGGAATGGATACACTTAAGATATTAAGTGATATATACAATGTAAAGTTATGATTATAAGGTGTGAATAGACTCAAGTAGTAGGTATGAGATTTAAAGTAAATAGTTTTTAAACTTATGAATTAAGAAAAGAAATGGAAAAACATAAATGAAAAATGATTTGATATTATGATAAAAGAAATGGAAATCCAAAAGTTGAATTATAAATGGAGGGTGAGTTGGAATTGAGTAAATTGAATATAAATATAAATTGTGAAGTTATTTTATAACTACATGTTATAAATATAGAATGTGAGTAAAATTAAGTGGGAATTTAGGGAATTGTCAATAACTAGGTTTGTATAATTTATTAAACTAAGAAAGGGAAAAGTATGACCGACTTAAATTGGTTAAACATTTGATAATAAGAAAATAAACTGAATTTGTTTTTGGATTACGGATTGGATAAGTTTGAGTGTGAATTTAAGTTTTAAAGCTGGATATAACTTAAACAGCGATATAGAATGGTTCCCATGTGGTATAATATAAATTGGATATACTTAGTAAAAGGAAGTGAATAAATTGAATGAGAATCAATGGAAAATAGGTAGATTGATTAGAATCTTAAATGTATAAATTGAGTTTTAATAAGATACAAATGAATATAATAAGTGTGAATATGAATAAAATGAAATTGAATGGATTGTGAATCAATTTGAAATTGGATATACACTGATTTGAAGTGGATAATTAAATGTTTTGGCCTTTTACCTGCTTATGCATTCTAATATACATTCTATAATGTATTTGTTTGTGGGAAACATGTGTTTAATTCATTAAAGGAATGGAATGTTATGAAAATTACATGATTTTGAAACTTTTGTGCTTATTTTGAATAAGTATAAGTACAGGGAGCTGTTTGGATAGATTTTGTGTGCATGATTGCGTATAAATTTAGCAAGCTCGCTGTAACGACCCAAAATTTTCTAACCCGAAAATTCCAGACAGTTATGAAAAGAAGAAAGAGATAGAAGAAGAAGAACAGAAAACACCAAACATCTCACATTCGCAGCGAATAAAATATAATAATAAATAATAACAGTTTACAAAAGAGTACTATATCTGTCGATTACATTTAATATACATCAGAGTTTCACATATATACAGTCACAGAATATATGCAATTATCATGTCTCAGGTTAACAATAATATAAATACAGCGGAATACTCTATACGATAATGCCATCCAGCTCGCCTTCTGAGCTCCAGAACGTCTTAACCTGGAAATCTGTAATACTCGGTCTGACCCGAGCATTACATCAAAGCAACACCCGGGTCAGGCTAGAAACCAGCGTGAGTAAACCCAACTAATATGGAATACCAAAACAATCAACTTATATAAACCCGGGGAATCTTATATCAATTTAACCAATTCACAATTTGCTATAGGCAACACTTATTTCACATATCTATTTCTAATACCAAGCTCAGATAAAATTCTCAGCCCTTTATTCCACAAATCAATTTAGAAAGTCACACTTTGTCATAGTCATAGTCATAACTTATTTTCAAAATAAGTATTTTATGTGCCAAAATTTAGATTAAATAATCTGTTTCATTTAAATCCATTCATTCCAACCATCAATTTCTCATATCAATTTATATTAAACTCGAAGTGGTTTTCGGGTATCTTCCCTATACCCGATCCCGGCCTCTTCGAGTCTCATGTCATCCTAACCCAAGTTATTCAAAAGATAACACAACATTTCATATCAAAAATATCCACTCATTTAAAGCATCCAATACCATCCAGTCATCCATAGAAATACTTATTCGCACACAAATAAATTCAGTTGATTCTAATTGAATTTCTAACCACGTTCATTTAGATTCCTTCATTCAATATTTATTAATTCTAAATCAATTAATTAGTCAACCCTTCCCTATTCATCTTAATTTAATCACCCAGGATTAATTATTATTTTCGATTACATTCAAGCAATTATCTTAAATTAACTTCACGATATTAGTTGTACTTAACCAAAATCAATAAGTAATCTTATTGATTAACTATTTTAATTCCATTAATTATTAATTACTTATATTAATTAACTCCTCTTAAGTCACTTATCCTTGGTTAGTTCATTTTAATTAATCTATCTTTCATTACATCGTTGATTATATAAATTAATGATTTCCAATTATATTTCAATTTATCCTAATCCACATTAATTACTTCATTCAACCACAATATTAGTCTTCCTTGAATTATCTCAACCTGTAATTAGCTATCCATTTATTTACTTCATTAAATAAATCAATTTCTCTTTAATTAATCATCTTAATTAACATCTTGATTAATTACACAAGTAATCATCAGGTAATCGCTTATCAAACCATCCATTAATTATTCTGGATTAATTAAACTTAATAGATTAACTTAATCTTTAATTAATTAATTAATTAATCCAAACCTTTAATTACTAAATTAATCGCCCCAAATCATTAATTGACTGAATTAATTAATTATCCATTTTAATTACCCTACTAATTTAATGAATCACAAATCATTAAATCCTTATTAACTTTAAAACGAAAACTGTTCATTTTTATGATTTAAGTTTTAAACGACTTAAACCACAATATTTCGAGTCAAACCTTAATTAACTCGAAATTCATCCAAAATCACAATCACCAGATCATCAATTCATAGTGCATATCAAATTGATTCAATCATTCAACTAAATATTTAAATCTAACCATTTAAATTTAAATAGAAATCCAACAGAGTGAGATTTACTCACCTTACTTTTATTTGCAATCCACCTCAAAATTGCCTTGGTTTCCTTGATTTTTGACCTTGTATAAATAATTAGGTAGTTTATTAATATTTGAATCGATCCAATAGTTAATTACTACTTGGTTAACTAACAATTTAATTTAACTAAATAAATTTGATAACTAATTAATCAGATAAATCACTCAAACATATACATATATATATTGTTTTATTAATTAATCTATATAAACCGAAAATCCAATTTTAATATAAATGTTTAAACCAAAACGTTTTAAAATTCATATTTCAACCTTATATAGTTTCCAGTAAATAAAAATAAATTTCTAGTTTTAACTTACACGTTTAATTCAAATAAATAAAATTCCTAATAACTTAGTGTAAAGAGAATATTACTTTTATTATTATTGTTTTGTTTGTAAAGTTTTCTAATTTATAAATATGTATATTGAAACTAAAATAAATTATAATAAATCAAATATACCTTATTGCTTCATCCAAATCCAAAATACCCAAACCCTAGCAGCAGGTCCTCCCTTCGAAAACGCGCCGCCACCGTTGCCGAGTTCACCAGCGAGACGCCACAGCAACCCACGCGAGCCCCCTTCATTCCTTCGTCGCCACTCCACAACGTCCTAGGCAAAGTCGTGAATCCCTAAGCCACCGCTCGTCCTGAAAACCTCCAAGCTCTGACTCCTCATCGCGTGCCCTAGCCTCAATTGGAACTTCACCGCCGATCTTGTCGAGCCTCGACCTTCATCTCCAGATTTGTCGCGACCTCCCTCGCGTATTGAGCTCGAACCCGAACGAAGATTCCACGTCGTCATTCCTCTTTCGCGAAGCCGGATTCAATTAGAGAGAGGGAAGCACGGATTGAATATAGGAAGAACCCGATCTCTCTCTCTCTCTCTCTTTTTTTTATTATTTCGATGGCTTCGGCCATTAGTCCTTTTTTTTAAAGCACGAACGATTTCGGTTGATTTTCACCGAGAGGAAGAATAAGTTGATGTAGAATATAAAGTTGAAGGAACAGCGTATAGGAGAAGCCAATGTTATGATTTGGACTTAAAATATTTAATTATAAATATCACACTTTGCCCCGCTCAAAACTTCGAACCACCATCGAGGCGTGCCGCAAGGCGATTATACGGTTTTACCCACGTTCCGAACACAAAGGAACATATTTCGAAGGCTAATTTGATCATATTTGGAAGTTAGCTTTTTAAATCGATTTAAAATATTAAATTATCAATTTTAATTTCAACGCGTTTCTCACCCGTACGAGCAAAGGGTAAATCCAAATGCTATGAAAATTGAAATCTGATAATAACTAACTATTACGGATCCATTGGATATAGTTTTGTCAAATTCCGAGACTGTCCCTCGGAAGGCTATTTTTAAATTCAATTTAAACGATATATTACTAAAATTAAACAAATCGCCTTTAAATTAAATTTCAACCATTATATTATCATCAATATTATCATTATAAATTTTATAAGCCTTCAAATTATTTTAAACAGGCTTAGAAATTTCAGATTCAACAATTTACCCAATTTTCAACTATTAAATTCGATATTTAAACTATACAATTCAATGATTTAATTACCAGGTAAATATTGATATCTGCAATTCAAGTTAAAATTAACTTTTAAATATTTTAAAATCAATTAATTATTCCAATTTAATTTGTCAAAATTTTCGAGTTGTCACATTCCTCCCCCCTTAAATGAATTTCGTCCCCGAAATTACTAGTTAGGAAGAATGGACCAATACCCGTTTACCTTTCCCAAAACTCCCAATTCAACATCCTACCAATTATTTGTTATTAAAGGCCTACTATCACCTTAACCAACTTCTTAAAACCATTTATAGTTTCAAATACTACCCTTTTTGTTTGATCATTTAAATTTAAATTTTAACCAACTTTTGAATTATCAAATTTTTCTCAAAATTTTTCTAACTCCCTAAATTTCCGAAAATTTTTGCCAGCGCCTCCTTTACGCGGCTAGCTCCGTACTACAACAAAAGGCCTCTACGGGCTCCCAAATTCCAAAAGAAAACAAAAGCCAAGTGGCTACATCAAAAACCCAATCCAATTTCATACAGAAATTTAAATACATAGCTTTTTGTCACGCAATTCAAATTTATCCTTTGGAATCAAATCCAATTCCTTTTTCCATTAATACATGTATATCTTGTTTAGCAACAATATTCAATCGAACTTTACAAATCATTTTATACATTCTCTTATATAGGTTTTTATATTACTTTTTTTTCAAATTCGTTTTTCACGTTTTAATATGAATTCAACTTATTTCAATTTTAAATATAATTTTTTTATTTTCCATTTATAACTGAGTCTTATTAGTTCCATCTACTAATTTATTTCAGTTTCATATTTAAAATCGTTTAATTGTTTAACAAAAATTTTCTCAAAAATTTTTCTAACTCCCAAAATTTTGGAAAAATTTTGGCAGTCTCCTTTGTACGGAGGAGCTTTTGCAATTTGACAAGAGATATAAATATGTATACATCGACCCACACGGTCGGAAAAAGCAAAAACAGTTCATATTTCCTATTTTTATTGCGTAGGCGTACCTTATTTAGCATTTTAAGCAAGCAGCTTATTTATTTTAGCAATTAGTGCAATCCAAATCCAGCCAAACGGCCTTCAAGCACCTGTACTTACTCAACTTAAACATATAAGCACTATATATGTGAAGTTTATAACATTTCTCTTACTTAAACAACTGTAAAACTTCAATTCTAAAAGAAATGCATTCAAAATAACTTCCACAAGTAATTTATATGTTTTCAAAACTAATTCAATTGCTTTCAACCAATTTATATACCATTTCATTCCATTTCAATGGTTTGGAACTCAATTTCTTACATTCCACTGCCAAACAAGCTCATATTCACTTCAAATGATTCAGAACCAATTTTATTTAATCTCTATTGACTGATAGCATTTTAATTACTTTCATTTAAGCCGAACGACAACCATTTTTATGCAATTTCGACGATATTCGTTTAATAGAGTATCTATTTTAGTTTATAACTACATTAAATCAATTTTCAACTCATTTTATATTTAATTCCATTTCCTTCCTAATTTATTCACCCACCATTCATTAGCCCGACACATTTCATTCTTGTATACTACTAGCCATTCCCAAATTAATTCAATCCAAGCTTTATTTAATGGGTTTTCACCCTTATTCGAAGCCAGGCTTCCATAAATTTTTAACTTAAGTTAATTTACTTTAATTTAATCCAACATCAAACTTAAGTTTACTTCTATTTGATTCTCATTTAATCAACTTCCATTAAATTTAGTTAGCCCATCCATTTTAAATTTTAATTTCAAATTCACCTTCTCAATTTATCAAAATAATATTCAAGCACAAACTTGACTCATTTACACTTCAAATTAATATGCCACCAAATTTAAGTTCAGTCTGATAATTCAATTCCAATCACAATTTTGGTTTAGTTTTTATGTAATCAGACTTCATCCATTTATTATTTAACTCAATTTGTGACGCCCCACCTCTATGCTCACAATAACAAAGAGTATTAAAAGAAATACTGCCTGTTATTATGAAGAATAAGGCTGGATAGGAGCGGTCATCCGTAGTTAGGCCTTACACTAAAATTGGTTACCTCGATAGGAGCGGTATATATTTTTAAATTCTCATCTCATATTTATTTACTCCCATTGACATACCCAATTTCAGTATAAAACGAACTATGATGGTTCATAATAGTTTAGGACAATACATATAATAATAACACAGATAAAACAAAAGTCTCATATATATATAATAACTGATGTCAGTTACAATACATGTGATACAGTACATATGATACAACTACAACTATCGACTCTGGAAGTTACATATACAAGTACATTACCGTGAATAATATACATGAATATACAACATCCTATACAAATACACTGACTACTAAACATGACGACGACTACTCCAAAAGATATAAAGAAACTTCATAGCTCTAGCAGCAACCCAAAGCAAGATATCTACAACCTGTGAATACTCGGTCTGACCCGAGTATTAAATTCAAAAGAAAATAGTACACGGGTCAGTCTAATTCAAACTCAGTTATTAGTGCACAGAAGCAATAATAATTAAATAATGAATAGACGACAGTCACAATAAATCTCGTCTATCCGATCCCTAATTAAAGAAATCGGATAACTATAAATATAACACGTAATAGTGTTAAACAACAAATTAGCAAATTCAAATTATGAAATGGACACACGAATCAATTCAAACAATTGAAACATCAATTAAAAGGTCAACACGGGTAGGGCTGCAGTACATGCACGCGTGTACTGCCTCGCCACTACGACATATGGAAATACGCAAAAGATCCATAAATCAAAAGCAATTAGAATATCACTAAAAGTAATACCGTGTGGCTGTAGTACACGCTTGCGTGCACTGCCTTGCCACTACAGTGATGATGTACACAAAAGCTCAACGAACCAAAATCAATGAAGGTTCAAATATCAATGCCACTGCCATTTGAACAGCAGGCCAAAGTCAACACAGCAACAACCCAAAACATTTAAGCATATGAATGCAAGTAAATGTCACTGAGAAGCAATGTTTAGCATACATATGAATCAATTTCGTATGTACAACAAAACACCAAGGTCAACTCAGCAATGCAAAGGCCAGTTTTTCGACCAGAAATACTTGCAACATGAATGGTGCAAAGAAAGCAGTAAGCAGTATATAACTTAAACATTTCGCTGAATACATGGACCGGAGCGGTCTAGCTAGGATTTGGCAAAATGCAACTGATCAGAGGTGACAACTTGGAGCACCAGGCCAAATGGTATACACTGACTATAATTAAATCCACAAAACAAATATCCAAATTGATTCAAATGATCCAGACAGCTATAGTGAAGCTGCCGTAACATGAAGCAACAATAGACACGCATTCAATCTAAATGATCCATTGGTCATAACTGGACAGTATAACATGGACGAGATACATAAAACAGTGGTATACCAACCAAGAACGAAGTAATTCAGGCTTAAAGCCATCAACTGACAACGTACAACTCAAATGAGTGAGTGTACCAGGGGTATGTCAACCCAGAATTGTGCACGGCAAATATAATCTGGGTCAATCAGTGAACGTGCACTGGTAGGGAAACAGTGAAACAACAATGGTTTCTATGCGAATGCTACAATGAAACTTAATACAACAGTAACTCAAGCAAATCAGAAAATCACACATACAATGGGTTGCAGCCAAATACCTGTTCAAATGAAACAGAGGTGGCTACATGCAACTTTACTTAAAAACAAGTATAAATGCCCACCTACATGTACACAATGACAACAAGGCAGCAAACAAGACTCAAGCTAACAGTGGACAGAGTTGAGGCTACAACCCAAAGCATACAACGTGAAGAACAAGTGGTGGCAGCAGTTGCAACCAGGTTCAGAGGCATCAGTGGTGGCCTCGATGTACATGAAAACAAGGCTACATTAAGAACATCAAAGGCTACAAGTACTTGAGCTCAAGGCAGTAAAATTCAAAAGTGCCACAAAATGAAACTGCAGATCAACAAGTATGTACACAATTAAAACACAGTGAAGTCACAACTCAATTTAGTTTAAATCAAGAACAAAGAACAACACTGCCAACACATTGAACCCAGTTAAGGGAGCACGTAAAACAGGTGGAAGACGGCAATACTGTGGCCAAAACAAAATAAGCAGATGAATTCCAACAATCATATCTCAACAGTTTTAAACCCAAATTAAAGACCGTAGTCAACACTGAAGCAATTGCAAAAGCAAAGTAAATTCTCCTCTAAATTATTTCCACCAACTAAGTTTGCAGATTTCAACAAGTCAATGCCGAAGGCAACAAGAACGAACAAAATCACCATCAAATTATATGAAATTGATAAAACCAGAGAAATCACCAATATCCAACAACTTCGAACGGCCGAGCAAATCAGTTGATAAATTCAAACATACATATAGAACTCAAATAAAGGAGATCGAACTGATATGAACAAAATCAAGGTCTCGAATAATAAAAAAACAACACGTTTGAATTAGATGTGAGTGAAATCGAAGTTCACTCACCTATGTCGAAGAACCCAATCCAATCGTAGCCGAAGTCCTCCTCTTTCCCCCCTTCAGATCGCCGCAGTTTGAACTCGAAAACCCTAATTTCGCGAAGGGGAACGAACGAAGAACTGAAGCCGCCATTTTCTCGTTTTGCCTTTTTTTTTTTAGGTTTAGGGTTGAATGAATGAAAATTAAAAAGAGGAACGGTTCGAATATTTTCATAAAAAGGGAACGGCCAATTAAATTAAAAAAAATATTTATGTGAAGCCCACATAATTTTTAACTTTTTTTTTTCAAAAGGATTTCAACTGATTAAAACTCCAATTAGCAATTGGCTAGCATTTTAATCGTTTAATAACGATAATAAATTAGCAACAAAACCCCGGGTTGTTACAGACTCCCCTCCTTATTAAAATTGCGTCCCCGCAATTTTCATAATTAAGGTCGTCAATCCCAAATATTTTACTAACATAAACTGGTTAAGCTAGAAAATAAAGGCAGAGAATTCAAACGTCGAAGAAACCCTTTAATTTCATAAAAGAAATTCATAAATTCTTAACAAAAAAATAATTATCACAAGATAATCAGAAATCCCAGATCAAGAAATATTTAATTATCTCAAGCGATAATCAAATTTTAAATCAACAAATATTCGATTATCAAAAACGATAACCAAATCAACAAATACTCAATTATCAAAAAGGATAATTAGAACTCATAACAACAAATATTTAATTATCACAAGCGATAATCAAATCAATAAATATTCGATTATCAAAAACGATAATCAAATTTCAAATCAACAAATATTCGATTATCAAAAACGATAACCAAATCTCAAATCAACAAATATTTAATTATCACAAGCGATAATCAAATCAACAAATATCTAATTATCAAAAACAATAATTAGAACTCATAACAACAAATATTTAATTATCACAAGCGATAATCAAATCAACAAATATCTAATTATCAAAAACGATAATTAGATCTCATATCAACAAATATTTAATTATCACAAGCGATAATCAAATCAACAAATATTCAATTATCAAAAACGATAATTAGAACTCATAACAACAAATATTTAATTATCACAAGCGATAATCAAATCAATAAATATTCGATTATCAAAAACGATAATCAAATTTCAAATCAACAAATATCGATTATCAAAAACGATAACCAAATCAACAAATATTCAATTATCAAAAACGATAATTAGAACTCATAACAAGAAATATTTAATTATCACAAGCGATAATCAAATCAATAAATATTCGATTATCAAAAACGATAATCAAATTTCAAATCAACAAATATTCGATTATCAAAAACGATAATCAAATTTCAAATCAACAAATATTCGATTATCAAAAACGATAATCAAATCTCTCAAATCAACAATTATTCGATTATCAAAAACGATTATCTAATCAACAAATATTCGATTATCAAAAACGATAACCAAATCAACAAATATTCAATTATCAAAAACGATAATTAGAACTCATAATAACAAATATTTAATTATCACAAGCGATAATCAAATCAATAAATATTCGATTATCAAAAACGATAATCAAATATCAAATCAACAAATATTCGATTATCAAAAACGATAATCAAATCTCTCAAATCAACAATTATTCGATTATCAAAAACGATAATCAAATCAACAAATATTCGATTATCAAAAACGATAATCAAATTTCTCAAATCAACAATTATTCGATTATCAAAAACGATAATCAAATCTCAAATCAACAATTATTCAATTATCACAATCGATAATCAAATCTCAAATCAACAATTTATTCGATTATCAAAAACGATAATCAAATCCCAAATATTCGATTATCAAAAACGATAATCAAATCAACAAATATTCGATTATCAAAAACGATAATCAAATTTCTCAAATCAACAATTATTCAATTATCACAATCGATAATCAAATCTCAAATCAACAATTTATTCGATTATCAAAAACGATAATCAAATCCCCCAAATATCTAATTATCACAAGCGATAATCAGAACTCATATCAAAAAATATCCAATTACCTGCAGATAATTGGAAACAACAAATATCTAGAAATCAATTAAGATGATCTAGAAAATCAACATAAAAGGTGGATCGATCCCAACAAATGGCAAGTTTTAGCTACGCCGCACGTGCATAAACATATGGCCGAAGCCTACCAAGTACCCAACATAACTTTTGGCGCCCAACATATGACCCGAAGGTCCAACAAATGACCCGAAGGTCCGGTACTGGTATTGACCCGAAGGCCCAACATATGACCCGAAGGTCCAACATATTTTCAATTAACGAGTCCGGAATTAACCGAAATAGCAAACGCACATGCCCCATAACTACATGTTTTACTAAATCGTTTAATTCTCTTCATCGTTTCCTTGAAAGTGCAAAATCGTGTATTCCAAAAATAACATTTCACATTCTCAAACGGACAAGTCCGGAATTAAGCGAATCAGTAAAAGAAAGGGGTCATAGTCCTCGATTTTGCTGAAACGTTTAAATCGCTTCCTCATTCTTTTGAAAGCGCAAAATGCAAAATCTCTGAAAACAAATTCATTTATTTCATAAAAGTAATAATCTACATTCTCAAACGAATAAGTCCGGAATTAAGTGAATCAGTAAAAGAAAGGGTTCATAGTCCTCGATTTTGCTGAATCATTTAAATCTCTTTCTCATTCTTTTGAAAACGTAAACTGAAAAATTTTGAAAACAATTTTTTTATTTATTTTAAAAACGCTTTTTATAATCACGTGATTAAATCAGCAACATAAGTAGCAATTTCAACAAGAAAATGGTACTTCTCAAAACAACATAAAACTAATCTCAAAATAAGCATTGCGGGATAGCCGCTTGAAAATCCACTTTAAAATTTGACAGTTACTGAAGTCAAGGCGACAGTAGTTTTAAATGTCAAAATCTCATCAAAATAATTTGCATCAAAATATAATATCAGTGAATTTTCATTCATTGAAATATGTCAACAAAACACCGTGCTTCAAAATATAGCATTGGTGTGAAAAGCCCGTTATAAGAATAACGGCAACAAAATACGTTTCATAACCAAGCATCGGTTCAACATAAAATTAGTGTAGTAACGTGCAACATAAATTTGCACGTATACCGCAAAATGAACAAAGAAATCACTCAAATATATCTTCAATGAAGATAATTCAAAACAATCAAAATCTAATCAACATGTGATTAGCATCAAGAAAACCAGCCAAAACTTCAACAAATTCACATAGCTGCAATCGCCTCGAATCCTCAAATCGGATTCGAAGTTTTTAAAGAAAACAAAATAAACACAGCTATGCAAAAATCAAATCTGATACCAACTGTGACGCCCCACCTCTATGCTCACAATAACAAAGAGTATTAAAAGAAATAATGGCCTGTTATTATGAAGAATAAGGCTGGATAGGAGCGGCCATCTGTAGTTAGGCCTTACACTAAAATTGGTTACCTCGATAGGAGTGGTATATATTTTTAAATTCTCATCTCATGTTTATTTACTCCCATTGACATACCCAATTTCAGTATAAAACGAACTACGATGGTTCATAATAGTTTAGGACAATACATATAATAATAACACAGATAATATAAATGCGGAACACAGATAAAACAAAAGTCTCATATATATATAATAACTGATGTCAGTTACAATACATGTGATACAGTACATATGATACAACTACAACTGTCGACTCTGGAAGTTACATATACAAGTACATTACCGTGAATAATATACATGAATATACAACATCCTATACAAATACACTGACTACTAAACATGACGACGACTACTCCAAAAGATATAAAGAAACTTCATAGCTCTAGTAGCAACCCAAAGCAAGATATCTACAACCTGTGAATACTCGGTCTGACCTGAGTATTAAATTCAAAAGAAAATAGTACACGGGTCATCTAATTCAAACTCAGTTATTAGTGCACAGAAGCAATAATAATTAAATAATGAATAGACGACAGTCACAATAAATCTCGTCTATCCGATCCCTAATTAAAGAAATCGGATAACTATAAATATAACACGTAATAGTGTTAAACAACAAATCAGAAAATTCAAATTATGAAATGGACACACGAATCAATTCAAACAATTGAAACATCAATTAAAAGGTCAACACGGGTAGGGCTGCAGTACACGCACGCGTGTACTGCCTCGCCACTACGACATATGGAAATACGCAAAAGATCCATAAATCAAAAGCAATTAGAATATCACTAAAAGTAATACCGTGTGGCTACAGTACACGCTTGCGTGCACTGCCTTGCCACTACAGTGATGATGTACACAAAAGCTCAACGAACCAAAATCAATGAAGGTTCAAATATCAATGCCACTGCCATTTGAACAGCAGGCTAAAGTCAACACAGCAACAACCCAAAACATTTAAGCATATGAATGCAAGTAAATGTCACTGAGAAGCAATGTTTAGCATACATATGAATCAATTTCGTATGTACAACAAAACACCAAGGTCAACTCAGCAATGCAAAGGCCAGTTTTTCGACCAGAAATACTTGCAACATGAATAGTGCAAAGAAAGCAGTAAGCAGTATATAACTTAAACATTTCACTGAATACATGGACCGGAGCAGTCTAGCTAGGATTTGGCAAAATGCAACTGATCAGAGGTGACAACTTGGAGCACCAGGCCAAATGGTATACACTGACTATAATTAAATCCACAAAACAAATATCCAAATTGATTCAAATGATCCAGACAGCTATAGTGAAGCTGCCGTAACATGAAGAAACAATAGACACGCATTCAATCTAAATGATCCAGTGGTCATAACTGGACAGTATAACATGGACGAGATACATAAAACAGTGGTATACCAACCAAGAACGAAGTAATTCAGGCTTAAAGCCATCAACTGACAACGTACAACTCAAATGAGTGAGTGTACCAGGGGTATGTCAACCTAGAATTGTGCACGGCAAATATAATCTGGGTCAATCAGTGAACGTGCACCGGTAGAGAAACAGTGAAACAACAATGGTTTCTATGCGAATGCTACAATGAAACTTAATACAACAGTAACTCAAGCAAATCAGAAAATCACACATACAATGGGTTGCAGCCAAATACCTGTTCAAATGAAACAGAGGTGGCTACATGCAACTTTACTTAAAAGAAAGTATAAATGCCCACCCACATGTACACAATGACAACAAGGCAGCAAACAAGAATCAAGCTAACAGTGGACAGAGTTGAGGCTACAACCCAAAGCATACTACGTGAAGAACAAGTTTGCAAGTGAAGACAACAATGGTGCTAGCAGTTGCAGCCAGGTTCAGAGGGATCAGTGGTGGCCTCGATGTACATGAAAACAAGGCTACATTAAGAACATCAAAGGCTACAAGTACTTGAGGTCAAGGCAGTAAAATTCAAAAGTGCCACAAAATGAAACTGCAGATCAACAAGTATGTACACAATTCAAACACAGTGAAGTCACAACTCAATTTAGTTTAAATCAAGAACAAAGAACAACACTGCCAACACATTGAACCCAGTTAAGGCAGCACGTAAAACAGGTGGAAGACGGCAATACTGTGGCCAAAACAAAATAAGCAGATGAATTCCAACAATCATATCTCAACAGTTTTAAACCCAAATTAAAGACCGTAGTCAACACTGAAGCAATTGCGAAAGCAAAGTAAATTCTCCTCTAAATTATTTCCACCAACTAAGTTTGCAGATTTCAACAAGTCAATGCCGAAGGCAACAAGAACGAACAAAATCACCATCAAATTATATGAAATTGATAAAACCAGAGAAATCACCAATATCCAACAACTTCGAACGGCCGAGAAAATCAGTTGATAAATTCAAACATACATATAGAACTCAAATAAAGGAGATCGAACTGATATGAACAAAATCAAGGTCTCGAATCATAAAAAAAACAACACGTTTGAATTAGATGTGAGTGAAATCGAAGTTCACTCACCTATGTCGAAGAACCCAATCCAATCGTAGCCGAAGTCCTCCTCTTTCCCCCCCTTCAGATCGCCGCAGTTTGAACTCGAAAACCCTAATTTCGCGAAGGGGAACGAACGAAGAACTGAAGCCGCCATTTTCTCGTTTTGCTTCTTTTTTTTTTAGGTTTAGGGTTGAATGAATGAAAATTAAAAAGAGGAACGGTTCGAATATTTTCATAAAAAGGGAACGGCCAATTAAATTAAAAAAATATTTATGTAAAGCCCACATAATTTTTAACTTTTTTTTTCAAAAGGATTTCAACTGATTAAAACTCCAATTAGCAATTGGCAAGCATTTTAATCGTTTAATAACGATAATAAATTAGCAACAAAACCCCGGGTTGTTACAGAAATAACCCTTTATAATTTACGTACCTAATTCATTTTCGAATTTATTTTATTAATACATGGCCATTATCAATTTATTTCTGTTCACTTGGATTTTATTGCAATTAAACCATGTCTATTATAAATAAATTTCATATGACGACACTTCTCTTATATCTAATTTACTTGCAAATTTCATCAAATATTATTCAAATCACCTTTGAATTTTATTTGTAATTCAAACCATCACAACTTTCAATCCAACTCTATTTTTATTTTTATTTTACATCACCTTCTCTTATTCAATTCATTATCAAATCTAAGTCGAATTCTATTTAAATTCGAATTCATTCCCAAACCCATTATCAACTTACAATCCATTTATTTATTTTTCCCAAGTTAAATTTTATTAATATACTCAATCAAATAATTATTTAGCCAATTAGCTTATTTCAACTTCTAAATCAATATTCGATTTTAATTACAAACTCACTTCATTAGAATTCCAGTTTGGATTTCCTTGATTTTCCAAAATTTCAACATCTTTATTTAAAAATTATAGAAATGCTTTTAAATTCAGATAATACTATTTAAAATAGCTTTTAATAAAAATACTTTTATAACACGATGCCTCAACAAGTCCATCCTTGTTCTCATAGAAATTCAGTCATACGTTAATCAGGCGTAGGACTGAAAATCTATAAGTACTTGGTAAACTCGTTTTCAACACCCAGTGAAAATACTTGGAAAATAATTTTATCGAAATATAGAAAACAGTTTTTGAAAATAGAGCAAATAACTTTGGTGAGAATGCTCTCTCTAGAAATCATCACCCCCATCCATGGCCGCAGTTAACCCGTTGGTTACGTTGCCATCCCGACAAAATCCTTAGATAACTGTAGGCCTCCGCGCCCCTCGATTACACCATGGGACCCACGACAGATCGCAGCTACAACTGGGGTCACTTAGCTATCACAGCAAAAACCCATATAACTGTAGGCATCAGCGCCATCGAATTTCACTGCCAAAAATGAAATTTCTCCACTCCACTTGACCATACATCGCAGTCTGCCGATGTTGCGTTGCCTTCCCGGCAAAATCATGTGTAGACTGTTGGCTTTCATCCTCCACACGATTTCGCTATGGTCCCCACAGTAGATCGCAGCGACATCGAGTTACACTGTTGTCACAGCATAACCCAAATGCCTCTGTAGGCATCAGCGCCCTCGACTTTCGCTACCCAATAATCCTCAGGAACTAGTTTTGTCCGGACTCCTCGCAGGATCAACTTTAGAACCCCCCTTGGGCTCAAGGCAGCACCACCTGGTGGCACTCCTGAGAAGTTCATTTCAAGGGAGCGCCTTTTTCCCCAGAGCCTTCATCAAAAGATTTTATACTATACACATATAGTATCTTCAAATCATACACCTAGTATGATATCATACAGAGCTCCTTTACACAAAATCATTATCCCAAAATCGATAATTCTCAGAATAGGTTTCCAAATTCCATATATTGATTTTATCCAAAAATCAAAAGCCTTTCCAAATCCTCATAAGATCCTTTATATATGTACAGATATATATAAATTTTAAAACTTTGGATTATTTCAAATTTGTATGAAATTCCCTTCTATACTTCAAACACTTCCAAATCCCTTTTCTTCCAACAATAGATTCAACAAGGGGAGAATATATAACAAAGATATAATTTTGTTTACCCAAAATCAAATATTCAAATTTGATTACTCTTTCCAATATCATTTTCCTATCTATTCACATTCACTTAAATTTTCATTCACTTATTCACATTTGCCTTAATCCCCATTTGGATTATTACCTCAATTCTTACCCCAGTTGGGTATTTAATCAATAATAGTTTGAACTCCAACCAGTTTATATTTAGGAAATAGCTCGAAAATTTGAAAATAGATAAGTAGTCGAAAAAAAATGATTAGTTTGCAAAATAACTGTAAAATAGTTAAATAGTTTCAAAAAATTTAGATAATTGCAAAATAGTTGTAAATTAGTAATTAATTTGTAACATAGTTAAAATATGGTAATGAGTTTAGAAAACAGCTGAAAAATGGTAAAATAGCTCCAAAATAATTATAAAACAAGTATAAAATAATTTGGCTTTAAGAAAGAAAAGTTGTATATATTCAGTAGCTTAGAAAAAAATAGGTTTATATTAAGACAATTTATATTGAAAACAGTATAGAGTCAAAACTGTTCACTTCCCCAACATTTCAATTTAAATTTCCACTCCCATTTAAATTGACCGAATTCCAAATTGAATAACCTTCAATTTCCATTAAAATTGATTTAACCCCAATTCAAATTGGATTGATTCTCAATTTCTCTCCAACTTCAAATCAAATTCCATTTGATCTTTAAACTTGTACAACTTTAATTACAATTTCAATTTTACAATTTCTATTTATAATCAATTACATTCACATTTTGCTTTTAACTCGGAATTATACATTTTATTTAGCCGATATATTTTTATTATTCCATAAACATTTTAATCAAGATTCCAGAGTTTAAACAAATTTCCAAAATTTCAATTTCACCTTAGACTTCAACTATATCCAAAATTCTTTGGCAAATTCAATTACACCTTTTGAATTTCAAAACCAAACCCAGTTCACCAACAATTCCAATATAAAACGATTTGGTAGCAATTTCTCTTCTAGAAACTCAAAAATATACATCGATAATGCTGCAGCCATCATCGACGTTATTTTCCAGTGACCGAAAGAGTTCAATGCTTTTATCTCTTTAAAAACATTTCCAAATATTTTTAATTTCAAATCTCACAGATTTCAAATTCAACACAAAAATATATTTTTTTTGAAATAATACTATTATTTTTTCCAAAACCTTTGGAAACCACTTCCAAATCCAAAGGAATTTTAAATTTTCTCAAATATTCCAAATTCCCAATCCATCTAATTCTTATTTAAACACTACTCTGGCATTTTCATCTTACTTTATTTTCAAGTATTCTCTGGAATTCTATTTCAACTTATAATCTCATTTATTTATGAAGTTTATTTCAATTTATAAATTGCATTCACAATCTATATTTCAAATTCCTTTTCGTTATATAGGTTTATTCTTCAACTTGGGTTATAAGTTTTAATTTGGTCGTATTTTATATTACTTCTTAACTTAATTCTAATAATTTAACAACCAATCACCTAAATATTCATTAGAAGGAAATGTTGCTATATATATATATATATATATATATATATCAAAATATATTTTTATATAAAATCATTACACTACTACAAAACAGGCCATTTGCATCGGTTGTTTACCCCCATTTTGCATCAATTCAACAACCGATGCATATGCAACCGATGCAACAGGCTTAACACTTTTGCATCAGTTTTGAAACTGATGCAAAAAGGTGCTTTTTGCATCGGTTGTTACTAACAACTGATGCAAAATATCATTGTTGGTTGCTTGGACACGACCCCCCTGTTGCATCGGTTGTAATGAAAACCGATGCAACAAAGGAACTTGTTGCATAGGTTGTTGTTGAAACCCGATGCAAACTAAGTCCTCTATTGCATCAGTTTTTTATAACAACCGATGCAAACTAATCATCCTATTGCATCAGCTATTTATACCTGATGCAAAAGAGCCATTCTCAGACACCATTATTACAGTACTCAAATAGACTATATATATATTATTGATTATAACAAACAATTATTGCGTGCAATATTACAATCATTCAAAATTAAATTTGATGACAAATACATAATCAGATTTAATAATTCTACAAAAGAATGAAAAACATAAATAAATTCCACAATACATAATCAGACAGTCAGTAGTAAAAAATAAATGCAGCGTGTTATTTGTAGACACACAAAAATACATATATACAGAGAATAGAATTTATCGTTGACATTGGATAAATGAAGCAGAAGATGGTCTTCAAATGCACAATTAAGCTTATTGTGGATCCAAGAGCAATATGAAATACAAAAGCGATATGAAATACATACAATTAAGCTTATTGTGGATCCAAGAGCAATAACACAAAAGCGACCCAGGTAAGAATCAGAAAGGAAAGCACCGAATATAGGAAAAAAATTACTTAATGCTGACCATAAGAAAATAATGTTTGTTCTAGTTGCAGATGTCATATGATTCTCATTTTTGAGGTAGATTATCAAGTTTGCAAGAAGTCCTTGACTTGCAAACTTTTCAAATATTTCATTAGCTACATACATACAAGAATAAAAACATTCAGAAGGTTCTCTAAACATATGTAAGAGCTTGTGTAATATGAAATATATTACCCATGACAAATGGAAGGGTCTTCAACCCTCCTTTATTAGGAGCATGAGTTTCTTTCTTCACATCTTCGATAGATTCCTCCATTTATTCAATTGCAAGTTTTCACAAGAATAAAAAAGAACATAAAATTATGTTATAAATATATGGAGGAAAAGTATAGCAATAGCTATAACATTTTAAAAAAAGCTAATCTGTTTGTCAGATAGCAGCGTATAAATTAGTGAAAGATGATGCGAAAGAAAATAGTAGACATAATAGATAATTGTGTGCTATCTTCTATGTGTCCTAACTTTCGATCTTTTTGGCGTCATCAGGGCGAGTTCAATACCGATCTCTCTCCCTGTAGAGTAATTCACTAGTCGTATTTTAGATGAGTAAATGATAACAGTGATGAGATGTTAAGGATTAATAGGAACCAAGGGCTTCCATAGCACGTACTTATGATCCTATATATTCCGATACAAACAAATATGTCACACTGCAAACCATTAACCTACATCAGAATTAATTTTCCCACATTCACAATGTCCAGGGATCCTTGATAGAAAATATGAAGCACACATATATATTATGTAGGTAAGCCAAATTCTACTTCAGGCATTGCAAATAACTGTTACAAGATAGCATACTACTAAAAGTTGATATATGATACAAAATAATTAGAATGTCTAAAAGCCATAATTCACAAGGTAAAACTCATACAAGTGACAAGATCAGAAAGGTTTGCTTAGAAATTAATTTGAAGCATCCATTATAACTTCTAAGTAACTTCATTTGAAAATACATGCACTACTGGTAATTTAGAGATAATTTACAAAAAATGGAAAGAAGCAATTTAGCGATAATTTTCAGTCTACTGCAGGTATGTTCTCAGCATTAATAAATGGCTCCTAATAGAATTAGAAACAATCAGTGTTTCACAATTATGGTAATGAAGTAGAAAAGGCTGGTCATGAGTTGTTCAATAGTATGAGAAAAGCACAATATAAATATATGAGCCATGAGATGATCATCTAAAGCTTGCAGTTCCGCAAGCAGAGCCTACTCGCCTCCATTATTTGGATCCTTGCTTTTCAAGAACTTGATAAAAGAGCAAGAAAGTTCACTATAGGATGGTAATACTGAATGATCTTCAACTATACATTACATATAACTAAATGTAATGCCAAATTATCATATCACATTAATTTCTCTTATAGGTTTCTCCATCCTATTATGCGTGGTGACTATCCAAAACTTCTCTAGAGTACAATATACATTAACTATTTTTGTGGATATAATATCTTGATTACTCTAGACTATGTTAAAGAAATAGTTTTTTGATAACTATGAAATCAAAAACATGTAGAATGACATCATATATCCAGATAAGCATAAGCTCACTTGTGTTGAACTATATTCTAACATGCACCATTTAAACCCTACAAGTAATGGCACCTGTTTGGCGGTATAGTCATACAAACTAAGCACGTTTAGATACTTACATTTCAAAATGCTTCAAAAAATAGTCATATAATTATGCTCAGGAATAGTAAACTCTTCACTCAGTATAATGCTCTGAAGCTCACGACAACTCAAACCATTTAACTTCAACGTGAATGTCATCTACTGCCCATCACAGTGAATTAGGACAACAACTCAAACGTGAATCAGGAATAGTCATACCATTTAACTTCATTGACTTGCATCTACTGCCCATCACAGTGCCTGCATCTCCCCTGAATATCAATACATACCACCATACATATCGACCACTTCATTGCCTTACTGCCTTTCACCCACCCGAAAACTTCAAACAGCTATTCTGCACATGAAACAAATGTTGAAGTTAATGGTACATCAGATACAAAACTGCAGAAAATCATGATTTTCAGGAAGTGAACATAGTTGAAAATTTATCAACACATATACAAGAAGATGCAAAACCACCTTCAGATCAGACAGCCTGGCTATATACGTTTATTCTTTGTTTAAGAATATTTGATGTTGCTATATATTTACAATGAGCATACAGATGTATTATTAGCCATAGGATATCATAGTAATCAAGTAATCATCATTCATCATGTTCTGTATGATGCTTATTCGTATTACAAGTCACATGAAGTAAGAAGTAAGACAGTACCCAAACTTAGAGCATCAAAAGATAGTATCCATATGATGCTAGCAAATTAATACGATACCATTTCATTTATTCACCAATATTAAGTTCAACAATTTAATACAGAAGCAGAAAGAAAGAAAGAACATGGGTTTTAATATCTACTTTTATACCTTTTCAATAAATACAAAAGCACATCTATTTTTAGTTGGTAAAGTAGTTGTCAACGGTTCAAAACTGCTTATTTGATTACAGCATCCATTCTATGTACACATATAAAAACGTGGAAATTTCCAGTTTTAGTTTCATCGATCGAGTTGAGTTGCATAATGAAATAGATACAGTATCAGGACTTACAACCTCAATTCAATAATTTCCCATATATGTACTTGGTATGTGTGTTTGTGCTCAAAGCAAATAAACGGTACACGATTTCTAAAATTAAGTTTTTACTATTTTACTTCAACTAAACAATTCAATTCATTCACCAATTTGTTTATCCAAGACAGTAATTTTGTTTAGAGAAATCAGTAATTATTGATATAGGTGCGTGAGATTATTATCTCACCTCGACGAAAAGAAGTATGCCACCTTCCATCGCTGTTGAGCACCTGCCAACGCTGTTGAGCACCTTCATCGCACCCAGATTCGCACCTCCATAACTCGCATCACCAGAACGTACCACGAAGCGCATGTGACCTTCCTTATCGCCTTAAGATGTTGATGTCGTTCGACCTCGCCTTGCCCTAACATGCTTGAAACACGCCTCCTCACAATAGCCGCTGACGACGTACGCAAGGCTTATTGCCAGTATTTTATTTGAGATTGGAATTAATACTGAAGGTGGAGATGAAAAGGAGATCTGGTTTAAGGGGGCTGTAAAATTAGTTGGGGACGGAATGAATATTTGATGGAGGAACGAAAAATTTGAGAAAAAAAAATTTAGCGGCAAAGAAATATGATTCGGCGGCAAACAAAATTCACCGTAGTTGCATCGGATGAATTTGAGACCGATGCCACTAAAACTATTTGCACGTCCCAATTGCATCGGTTGTTGGTGACAACTGATGCAAATTTGATTTTTTATTATCTATTGCTTTCCACGTACCAATTGCATCGGTTATTAAGATAAAACTGATGCAAATAGTTCTATTTGCATCGGTTTTTACTTCAACTGATGCAAATGAGGCGAAGCAATATGCACTTTTTGTACTAGTGTTAAAAATCTATATAAGCAAATAACAAGTACGCTCTCATATATATATATATATATATATATATACACACACACTCAACTCATTCTAGAGTACTACGGACTCTATTCAATGAGTAATCCCCACCAAAGCCAAGGTTCTCGCTTAACCTTCAGCTCTGATACCAACTGTAACGACCCGAAATTTACTAACCCAAAAATTCCAGATAGTTATGAAAAGAAGAAAGAGATAGAAGAAGAAGAACAGAAAACACCAAACATCTCACATTCGCAGCAGATAAAACATAATAATAAATAATACCAGTTTACAAACGAATACTATATCTGTCGATTACATTTAATATACATCAGAGTTTCACATATATACAGTCACAGAATATATGCAATTATCATGTCTCAGGTTAACAATAATATTAATACAGCGGAATACTCTATACGATATTGCCATCCAGCTCGCCTTCTGAGCTCCAGAACGTCTTAACCTGGAAATCTGTAATACTCGGTTTGACCCGAGCATTACATCAAAGGAACACCCGGGTCAGGCTAGAAACCAGCATGAGTAAACCCAACTAATATGGAATACCAAAACAATCAACTTATATAAACCCGAGGTATCTTATATCAATTTAACCAATTCACAATTTTCTATAGGCAACACTTATTTCACATATCTATTTCTAATACCAAGCTCAGATAAAATTCTCAGCCCTTTATTCCACAAATCAATTTACAAATTCACACTTTGTCATAGTCATAGTCATAACTTATTTTCAAAATAAGTATTTTATGTGCAAAAATTTAGATTAAATAATCTGTTTCATTTAAATCCATTCATTCCAACCATCAATTTCTCATATCAGTTTATATTAAACTCGAAGTGGTTTTTCGGTGTCTTCCCTATACCCGATCCCGGCCTCTTCGAGTCTCATGTCATCCTAACCCAAGTTATTCAAATGATAACACAACATTTCATATCAGAAATATCCACTCAATTAAAGCATCCAATACCATCTAGTCATCTATAAGCAATACTAATTCACATACAAATAAATTCAGTTGATTCTAATTGAATTTCTAACCACGTTCATTTAGATTCCTTCATTCAGTATTTATTAATTCTAAATCGATTAATTAGTCAACCCTTCCCTATTCATCTTAATTTAATCACCCAGGATTAATTATTTTTTTCAATTACATTCAAGTAATTATCTTAAATTAACTTTACGATATTAATTGTACTTAACCAAAATCAATAAGTAATCTTATTGATTAACTATTTTAATTCCATTAATTCTTAATTACTTATATTAATTAACTCCTCTTAAGTCACTTATCCCTGGTTAATTCATTTTAATTAATCTATCTTTCATTACATCGTTGATTATATAAATTAATGATTTCCAATTATATTTCAATTTATCCTAATCCACATTAATTACTTCATTCAACCACAATATTAATCTTCCTTGAAATATCTCAACCTATAATTGGCTATCCATTTATTTACTTCATTAAATAAATCAATTTCTCTTTAATTAATCATCTTAATTAACTTCTTGATTAATTACACAAGTAATCATCAGGTAATCGCTTATCAAACCATCCATTAATTATTCTGGATTAATTAAACTTAATAGATTAACTTAATCTTTAATTAATTAATTAATTAATTAATCCAAACCTTTAATTACTAAATTAATCGCCCCAAATCATTAATTGACTGAATTAATTAATTATCCATTTTAATTACCCTACTAATTTAATGAATCACAAATCATTAAATCCTTATTAACTTTAAAACGAAAATAGTTCATTTTTATGATTTAAGTTTTAAATGACTTAAACCACAATATTTCGAGTCAAACCTTAATTAACTCGAAATTCATCCAAAATCATAATCACTAGATCATCAATTCATTGTGCATATCAAATTAATTCAATCATTCAACTAAATATTTAAATCTAACCATTTAAATTTAAATAGAAATCCAACAGGGTGAGATTTACTCACCTTGCTTTTATTTGCAATCCACCTCAAAATTGCCTTGGTTTCCTTGATTTTTGACCTTGTATAAATAATTAGGTAGTTTATTAATATTTGAATCGATCCAATAGTTAATTACTACTTGGTTAACTAACAATTTAACTTAACTAAATAAATTTGATAACTAATTAATCAGATAAATCACTCAAACATACACACATACATACATACATATATATATATATTGTTTTATAAATTAATCTATATAAACCGAAAATCCAATTTTAATATAAATGTTTAAACCGAAACGTTTTAAAATTCCTGCTTCGACCTTATATAGTTTCCAGCAAATAAAAATAAATTTCTAGTTTTAACTTACACGTTTAATTCAAATAAATAAAATTCCTAATAACTTAGTGTAAAGAGAATATTACTTTTATTATTATTATTGTTTTGTCTGTAAAGTTTTCTAATTTATAAATATGTATATTGAAACTAAAATTAATTATAATAAATCAAATATACCTTACTGCTTCATCCAAATCCGAAATACCCAAACCCTAGCAGCAACTCCTCCCTTCGAAAACGCGCCGCCACCGTTGCCGAGTTCACCAGCGAGATGCCACAGCAACCCACGCGAGCCCCCTTCATTCCTTTGTCGCCACTCCAAAACGTCCTAGGCAAAGTCACGAATCCTTAGGCCACCGCTCGTCCTGAAAACCTCCAAGCTCTTACTCCTCATCGCGTGCCCTAGCCTCAATTAGAACTTCACCGCCGATCTTGTCGAGCCTCCACCTTCATCTCGAGATTTGTCGCGACCTCCCTCGCGTATTGAGCCCGAACCCGAACCAAGATTCCGCGTCGTCATTCCTCTTTCGCGAAGCCGGATTCGATTAGAGAGAGGGAGGCACGGATTGAATATAGGAAGAACCCAATCTCTCTCTCTCTCTCTTTTTTTTTATTATTTCGATGGCTTCGGCCATTAGTCCTTTTTTTTAAAGCACGAACGATTTCGGTTGATTTTCACCGAGAGGAAGAATAAGTTGATGTAGAATATAAAGTTGAAGGAACAGCGTATAGGAGAAGCCAATGTTTTGATTTAGACTTAAAATATTTAGTTATAAATATCACACTTTGCCCCACTCAAAACTTCGAAACACCATCGAGGCGTGCCGTAAGGCGATTATACGGTTTTACCCACGTTTCGAACACAAAGGAACATATTTCGAAGGCTAATTTGATCGTATTTGGAAGTTAGCTTTTTAAATCGATTTAAAATATTAAATTATCAATTTTAATTTCAACGCGTTTCTCACCCGTACGAGCAAACGGTAAATCCAAATGCTATGAAAATCGAAATCTGATAATAACTAACTATTGCGGAACCATTGGAACTAGTTTCGTCAAATTTCGAGACTGTCCCTCGGAAGGCTATTTTTAAATTCAGTTTAAACGATATATTACTAAAATTAAACAAACCGCCTTTAAATTTAATTTCAACCATTCTATTATCATCAATATTATCATTATAAATTTTATAAGCCTTCAAATTATTTTAAACAGGCTTCGAAATTTCAGATTCAATAATTTACCCAATTTTCAACTATTTAATTCGATATTTAAACTATATAATTCAACGATTTAATTACCAGGTAAATATTGATATCTGGAATTCAAGTTAAAATTAACTTTTAAATATTTTAAAATCAATTAATTATTCCAATTTAATTTGTCAAAATTTCTGGGTTTTCACACTCGCTTAATAATGCTAATATAAGATACGCTTATGCATTAAAAGCAAATATGATGTAAATATTGATATATAATTGTGTTTCCGACCGTGTGGATCGATGTATATGTTTTTATCATATTTGTGATATTGCAAAAAGGCTATCCGTACGACGGAGACTCTGCCAAAAAATTTTGAAAATGTAGGGTGTCGAAAAAGTTTTGAAAATTTTTGGAAAATTTTAGTTAACTAAAAAGGGTTGATTTTGAATTGTAATTGAAATAAAAGGGTTTTGATTTAAAATGGAAAGTTAATTATTTTGGTTAGAACCAAAAGGATTTTAAAAAAAGTGAAATACTGAATTTTCACTAGCGGGTTTTTGAAAAGTAATGGGTTTGGAGCATTTTTCCTACCTTAACAATTTCGAGGACGAAATTCTTTTAAGGGGGAGATATGTAGCGAACCGGAATTTCGGTTGTTTGGTTTTGTTGTTTAATTTATTTTAAATGTTGAATTTGAAATATTAATTTATTTTGAATATGGAGATTTTGTTGAATTAGAGAAATGGTTTAAAACTTCAAATATAGCTATTTAATGGGTTTGGTTAATAGAAAATTTAATATTTAAAATTGGGTAAATATGTGAACCTCGAGTTAAATGTGAATGGAATTAATTCTAAAGTTGATTTAAACTCTATTTGAATTAGAGTTATAATATTGGACCTTTGAATGGAATTAAAAGTCGATAAATTAAAATTTGGAATTTATAAATTAATTAATAACGAAATTCAATATTAGGATTATGGTGAAAAATTGAATTTGTGATTTTATATGAATCAAAATGATTTCTAATATTTATATAAATTCTATTTGAATTATAATTGAGTTAGCAAGTTTTTAAAATTTGAAATTCAAATAATTTCATCAATTTTGGAAATCGCTTGATTTAATCGACACGATAAAATTGCCTTCCCGAGGCACAGTCTCAAAATTCGACAAAACCTATTCCAATGGGTCCGTAATAGTGTATTATTATCGGATTTCAAATTTTGTAACAATCAAAGTTATCGTTTGCTTGTGCTAGCTGAAAACGCGCAGAAATTAATTTAAGGAATTTAATTTAAAATCAATCGTTTAATTCTATAACTTCCACATACTTTCGAATTGGCCTTCGAAACATGTTTTATTGAGCTCAGAATAGGGATAAAATGTTATAATTGCCTGTCGGCATGTTTCGTTTGAAAATCGGAAAAATTGAGTGTGAAAGGGGCTTCAAATAGTAAATTATACTTATATATATACAAACAAGTCATAAACCTTAGGAAATTATGTTCAACTGCCTCAATTATCTTTAGTGGCCGAAATTAACTATCCTTTCCCCTAAATTTCTGATCAATCCACCAACTTTTAGCCAAAGTTCCCAACTTGAGAAATGTGGAGATCGGCAAGAGGTTTCCATCCATACGGTCATGATCAAGTTTAAGGAAGCGTAGAGGCCAAGATCTTGGTGTGTTCGTGCGGCTTTGGTGGTGTTTACACAAGGCTAAGGGACGATTGGGTGTGTGCGGGGTGGCAAGCCACACGTAGCGGCAGTCTTGGATGGTGTTTCAACGGTGAGATGAAGGCGCGGCTATGAGGGCTGTCGACAACATCGGGTCACGACCTGATTTGTGTGCGTACAAAGCTGAGGAGGATGAAGGGATTCACGGCCTTGATTTCGAATCCCAGGATCGAACGGCTCTAATTTTTTTAGGGTAATTAAATTGAAAAAATAAAAAATTGTTTATATAAACTTTATTTAAATCTTTGAAAATGTATATCTTTATCATATAAGGTCGGATTGGACGATACCAGCGGCAACGAAATCATGGCGATGAGAACTACACTATAATATCGATTTAGAGTCGATCGGAGTAGCTAAAATTTTAGGCTAAATCGAACGTCGTTCGGTTTAATTTAAAATTGGAACGTCGGCAACTTGAAACCCAAGGTGAGTAAATCTCACTCATTTGGATTAGTTGATTTAATTGATAACATTGAAATCAATTATTGGATGATTGGATGAATTCAATAAATTATTATCGATTTGGATGTTACAATATATATATTAGTATATATAATAATATTTAGGTATATTTTCCGTCGATTGGAGTGGGTGAGACACTATGCGCTTGACAAAATAGCGGATAACCCTATATTAACGCGATATCCCGCCTTAAAGTGAGACTGGTATTTTATGTGGACTAACATCTATGGATGTAGGAAAAGAGGTAGAAAGGATCCAACTGGATTTCTCAAAAATATATTGATTATTTTTCATACATACTAATATATGATGTGATTGGATGAATATGTTATGGATTGTTATGTGATTTGAATTATTGGATGCTATAGTAGCACTGGCCCAAATTTTGGTGTTATAAATACCATAAATAATAGTATTGAATTTTAAAAGGGAAATTTAAAAGGCAAAATATTTATACTGAATTTTGGAATTATTTAAATGGAATTTGAAATGGATAAAATAAATGATTGGATTTTGGATATTTATTTAGCATTTCGAAAACTGGTTTCAACTGGAAACTTTTAAATTGGAAATTTTTAAATAGTGGATTTTAAAAAAGAGTCTTTGACATATGAGTGGGAGACGGAAATCGAGATTTGGTATGGTTTTGGTATATAGTTTGATTTAAGGAATAGATTTAGAATTGGAGTTTTATTGGAATTGATTTAAAATGGATTTTTGTAATATGAACCTGTTGAAAAGTAGGAAATAAGCTAATGTGATTTATAAACAATGTTTATAGATTAAGTAAAATGATTATCATTGATAAGTTGAAATATAAATTCATAGTCAGAATTTAAGTGAAATATGGAAATTGGTTTAGAAGAAATGGTGCAATCTATTTTGGAAATTGGAAGATGATTAAGAAATTGGAAACATGATTCGACTTGTAACGAATCGAATAAGATTTATAAATATAGAAATGGTTGTATGGGGTTTTAAAAATTTATTTGTAACAAAAGGTAAAGTTGGTTTCTGAAAAAGATTTTACTTATTAACTATGTAGTTTTAAAACTATTCATTGGATTGAAATATTTCGGAAAAATTAATTATTTAAATATTTGAATTATGAAATGGATTATAAGTTTAAAAACAAGTTTTGCAAATCGATGAGGGATTTTATAAATAAATTACAGCTAGCTATTGACGTTTATTTCAAAAGTGCTTTGATATTTTAATAACCATTTAACCATGTTATGAAAATTTATTATTATATATAGTTTTTTAAAAATAGTAATTGTGAATAATTTATACTACCGAGAATAAACTAGATTTGTCAAATGAATGTGATGGTTTAAGTGAAGTGTTATAACGGGATTCTAGGAATTTAAGAAATTTCCAAAGTATTGAGATGCATGAACTTGGAAAAATGAATTTGAATCCATTTAAGGGATTATAAATTTTTAGTTGGAGTTCAAATAAGTATAATTGATTAAAATTTGGAATTATAAAGGCAATTAGTAAAATTCTAGAGATTTGCGAGATAAGACGGAATATTCCTAAGTATTAGAATTAAATGGTTTTGGAAATGTTCGAGGTACGAAATGATTGATATAGAATTTATTGGAATTATAATTTAGTGTCGGAATGTTTTTAAGTGTTAAAATGGGTTAAAATATCCACTTAAGGATATAAGTATTTGGAATTGTTTTCAAAGGACGAAATACTGGAAGAGATTTGGATATATATATATATCTATATCTATATATATATATATATATCTTTTTAAAGATATTTTGAAATAAATATTTGGGAAATTTATAATATGGGCCTAGTGACTGCTTATCTATGTTATTTGATAGTTAAATAACCGACAATCAAAATCTGGCCAAATTCGTTGATCATTTCGAAGAGGCCGGGGTCGGATATATGTATTCGAAAACCGCTTCGATCTAATTTGTGCATTTCAAATTTTGATATCTCGAAGATAATAGAAATGGTGATATTGAAGGATATTTGGTTTGTCTAGACCCAGGACAACTTTTATGGATGAATGCTATTATTGCATTGTTTTCTTGGAAGGCGGTGTTAGCATTTCAACTATGAATGTTGTTCTAAAGGTAAACGTAGCCTCAAGCCTCATCAACCAGGAATGACTAAAACATGGGAGATGTAGCAGGGGTACGTCGGTCACACCCAAGTAGGGTATGTTATCACCTTTCCAGATACCCTCAAAAAATGTTATATTTAAAATTTATGGATATGGTTGTGCATGCAAAAGAGAGCGCTCGATAAGGGTGGGATAACTTGGGGTGATAACATATTCGGTACAATCCGAAAAGGGGTAGGCCGGTCCTGTGTTGGCATGGATCGTTAAGTACGATCGCGATACATTTTTCTAAAGATGTACTGTTGTGGGTAGTACCCCCGTAGCCCAGTCATCGTATGGAACCAATATCTACTATGAGTCTGTACGGTTTTGATTGTATACCAACTATGTTGAAACGTGAGATGTAAACATTTCAGCTATTTTCTATTTACTTTCTATATACACTATTATAATGCCAAATGATTTTGATATAAAATGTTTTGATTATCATAAGGTAAAAACCCATCGTTTTTATGTGTGACGTGGTCTTACAAGATACCTTTGTTTTCAAAGGATTTTGAAAATAGTTATAATTCAAATTGAGTGTGTTTTTCTCATGCTGGTTTTCCATACTGACTCGGATGTTATTTTATTATAATGCTCGGGTTAGACCGAGTGTTATAGATTCAGGTAAGGATGATATGGAGCTCAGGAGACGAGCCGGATGACAGAGACGTATTCACATACTTGATTATATTCCGTTGTGTGGTATGTATATGAGGACAAGTTATTATAACTGTCCAGATTGTTATATTTACTGATTGTGTAACATCCCCCTTTTTTATATGTTTTAAATCGACGATAAACCATACACGTCAGACTCAAACCATACAAAAGAACGGATTGTTATTGGGGTGAATAAGAAAAGTAGAGAAGGAAATAAAACAAAACAGAATCTCACTACTGAATGAAAAATATAAGAATCAAATAATAGTTCATGAAGCTGTTTACAAAACATTTGATTATCCTTATATAATACAAAATCAGAGTTACACATACCAGAGAAAAATAAAAACAATGCAGTGGAACAATGTGATGTAGCGAAATAATAATAAATAGCAATAATGCAATCTTCGTCTTCGTCCTTCAGAAATAAGGTCTTCAAGCCCTGAAATGCTCAGACTGACCCGAGCGAATTGAAAAGACAAAACACTCGAGTTAGAACTAAAAGATCTTAAGTAAGTTAAATCAACGGAAAAATATGAGTGGAATGGCGTCGGAGATGTTTACGGGATTTGACATCTCCTATCAGTGTCTAACGTGAGTGCAGTAACTTAAGAGAAGCTCGGGATTCTCATCTCCTAAGGATCCGTTAAACTATTTATTATGTAGTAATATTTCGCTATAATAATAATGTCTAATAGTAAAATAAACTTACTTTTTAATAGCGTTAAGGGGTTACCCATATAGCCCTTAACATGTAATAGTCCCAGTAGTCCATCCAGTATCAGCATACCTCCAGATCGGGAGGCTGCCCTGAATACTCCATGGGCTACGGGAGAAATCCAAACTCATAGTAAAGCTGGTAGGTGACATGGCATACAAGGCAATACCAGGGTAGATAAACCAATTACGCACACGGGTTGGCGGTAACGCGTAGCAGCCACTACCGCCCACCTCGGAACACACTCTCAAATCAAAAATCGAAGATGGACATCAAATCAATCACAAGGTAAGAGTATAGTATCGAAGAAGTGTGTCCGACCAGAGGAGCTACCCCTTTTGGGCCGAGATCTCTCCTGTTTTAGCCACCTTAAGCCAACTCACGGGAGTCGGGTCCACGTTCATACCATAATAGGATCGTCGCCACCATCCTACTTCGTTCTGGAAACTCCACCGCGTACACAGTTGTTAAAGTGGTTTTCGGTATCGACAGAGAGTATGTTCATATCTGATCCCGGTCTCTTTAACAACCAAACGTTATTATAACACCGTGGTCATTACAAAATAGTTTATACTTTAAAACCAAATACCATTTCCCTTTCAAAACCAATCAATACGATATTGTTTTCATTTCGAATATATTCTTTCTAAAATCATAATACTTCCAAAGTTAAAACATTTCGAAATCAAAACACTTGAATTTAACATTTCAAAACATAATACTTTGAATTTCATAGCTTATAAACCATAACTTCCACCACTTAAACGATTTGGATATTCAAATAGTGTATAAAATAAAATAGGTTAAATATAAAATTACTTTATAAAGTAAAATAATTTTCTCGACTTCACAATTTTATTCAAGTCAACATGAAAACAAAATTCACTTTAAATTAAATCTCAATTTATAACTTTCAACTCACTTTCAGTTTTAAATAAACCATTTCAATTTATACCGATTTCAAATATAGATTCGAACTTCCAAATAAACCATTTCAATAGATTTCAAAGCTTTCAATATACAGCATTTCAAAGCTAAATTTGTTAACTCTATATATATATATATATATAATTCATTTTACTATTATTTAGTTTTGAAATATTTACCTAGTAATTCCAATATCATTCAAATAAACTTCAATTTCAAATAACTGAATATTTTCTCACTTTATTCAAACTTGATATATTCATTTATATAACCTTCAAGTTAAAAATCCTATTCTTTAAAATCTCAACTTCGGTAAGTTCCAAATGGATTCTTATTGATTGTAATTCTTAATTAAATGAAATTTCACATCAATTTCAAAACTACCATCTCAACCTTAATTAATAAAAATCATTATAAACTCGACATTAAAATATAATTTAAATAAATACTTATCCATATCATATTTTAATAGAACCAACTTTATTATTAAACTTATTTATATCAAACAAATTTATACATAGCTTAAATCAAGAATTTGACTATATATATATATATAATAGCATTTATGTAATGTCTAAATCAATATTTATGTAAAACCATGTATTTCTTTACAAAAACAATAGAAATCATTCCAAAATATTTTTATATATAGACTACGGTGTTTGTGTAGAATTTTCTATCCTATGGTCAAGTGATACAGATATTTATCATTTCAATCCGTAAATTAAAATATAAATATGGTTATATATCATTTCAAACCGCAATCCCAAATGAAATGAAAATCCATAACAACTTGCAGTTTAGAACAATATAAAATACAACATCCATTCATCCAATATCAATCATCAAACATTTATCACAATCGTCATCCAATTAAATCAATAACATCAATATGGAACATATAATTATTAACAGGTATTTACTGGTAGTTTATATTCAATAATAAATTAAATAACTATTTTATCCAAATAAATTCAAATGAACAGAGATAATGATTTAAAATATGCCAAACAGTCATAAATAAATTTCTAAACACATCTTAAATCAATTTAACAAGCGTATGAAATTTTAGAAGTTGTGAGTGGGTTAAAACACTCACCTTTTGAATTTAAATCCAAATTAAACCCAAAATTTGAACAGTCTCAGAATTTGTCGAAACGAGCACCAAAATGCTCGGAATTTCAATACGATCCCAATGCAAGAAACCACGCATAAATTGGACCTTGTATGTAAAAGTTATTCGTATTAGAAGATTTGAAATCAATTTTTAAACAAATTAAATTACGAACAAATTAGAGTTAGCCACATCACCTCATCTCTCTGAAACCCTAAACAAGAATCGAATCGATCACGCGCTCTGCTGCTATAGTGTGTGTCGTCGCCTCAATCGTGCAACCTCGGGCCTCGCCAGCTACGCCACCACCGGATTCTACCCCTCTACCTCGAGTGCCGCCTTGCCTAAGCCCCTTCGACCAATCACGGTCCTCCGAGCATACATACGACAGCAGTAGCCACCAAAATTTTGAACCCTAATTTAAATTTTCTAGGCGATCTGACCATTAGTTTTACGAATGACCACCACTGATCAACTCAGCAGAGCCCCCTCCACGCCATGGTACCACCAATTTGTTGATCAAGCGGAGTTGATTTCGACGCAATGGATGGCCGAAAATGGATCATCAATTCCTGGACAAACAGAGCTTCGAATTGGAATACAGATTTCAAATCTGAGATGCACTCGTCGAGAGCTTCAGATCGATGTATAATTTGATATGTATTGAGAAGTTTGAATTTTTAAGGTTGAATTTGATATTGAAATTGGACTGTGAAATTTAAATTTTGTCTGCCATTGAGAAAGATGAGCAATTGAAATTGTACACAAAGAAAAATAAACATAAGAAATAGGCTAGGGTTTATAACGAGGTATATATATGCACAACTAAAAAAAATATAATAGAAGGACAAAATTGATCGAACGATAAACGACCCGAAAAGCCCGTTTCGCCTCCAAAATGAAAATGGATCAACTCATATATCAAAATAGATGTTTCTGAATATTTTAAAATCAACGGAACAAGTTTTAAGTCCAAACTCCATCGTATGAAAATGTTGTGCTAAAATCAATTTATTCCAAATTGATTTCAATTAAATTGATTTCAATTAAATTGATTTCTAGGCGTTTTTTGAGCCCGTACGATCAAACGACAAGTCTGATCGCTACGAAACTTAAAATCTTACAACAATTCATCGTTATGGATCCGATGAAACTAGTTTCGTCGAAATCCGAGTCAATGGACAAAATGGCTATTTTCCAGTTAATTAAATAAATTAATATTAAATTAGTTAAATCACATTTCCAATTCAAATTTAATTATTTTTAAATTTTATCAATTTGGATTTCTTGGCAAATTTAGAATTCGTTACATAAATTTCTATATCAATTTATCGTTGTATATTTTACTATTTACAGCATTAAATTTCAATTTCAATTAATCCAGTAATTATAAACTAAATTCCCAAATAAATCCATTTATTTGATTTAAAATCTTGCTATTCAATAAATTAACATCTTATGGGTATAATTAATATTAATTTATATTACATTACATTAATGTATTCGCATTTCATATTAATTCCCATTAATGTAATATTTCATTTCATTTCATTTCAATAATCCATTTATTACAGCTTAAAATCCAATAAATAAATCAAACATGAATTTCAATTGTTTTCATTCAATCAATTACCATATTATGGATAGAGTTTACATTGGTTACTTCTTGTTGAATTAACATTCTCCAATTACTAATTAAATCTACACTAATTGCACTAATTGAGTCAATTAAGTGCAATTGATTTCAAATTAAATTTTATGAACTAAACAAATAGGTAACTTATATCAATTGTTACCATTAAATTTTAATTACCTTTAAGTTTATTACTTTCAAACAAATATTATAATTACTTTCAGAACATTGATTTTTGTAACAACCTGTATATTTGGACCATTTAAATTGACAGTAATCCTCACATGTCAACTTAAATAATACAAAACACGAATCATTATGGGATTATAAATACATAAATGTAAATGAGAATCAATACAACATCACAGTCACAGAACAGTCACAGAATAATGCAGCAGAAATACATCGTCATGATAGCAGTTCATAAAGCTACTACATATAGTACAACAATGTCTAAACAAAAGGTGACTGAAAGGAAATACATAAATGTCCAACAGACACGGACATCAAAAATAGACTGATAAAGATAAATGCTAAGTCTTCAGCATCTTCAACCAACCTTGATCAGCAAACTGCATAGCATCAGACTGACCCGAGCATATACAAAAAAGAAACACTCGAGTCAGGACTCAAAATCTTATGCAGGATAATCAATGTAGGAAATAAAGTTCATAAATCAAAGATGAATAAACATCTCTAAGGATCCGATAAACTATCTATGTATACAATAGAGTACGGTATGTAGATAATGCCTAATCAGTAAAGTACGATATTAAAATAGCATTAAGGCGTTACCATAATTCCCCATAACACATTTTATATTCCCAAAGCATATACAAGACCGTAGTTTCTCCAAAACCGGAAGTCACCAGAGGGCAATCCATATATACAAGGTACAAATCAAAATGTAGTGGTCGCGAATAGGATAATCGATATGACAAGGTACATGAGGCAATACCAACTAGGATACTAGTAGTTGCGTGATCCGGACTGATGTTGAGCATAGTAGCTACTATCTCAACACCGCGAAACAACACTCCCAAATCAAGGGTGCACCCAAATCGAATCACAAAAGTAATATATATGGTATCGAAGAAGCATGTCCGCTAGAGGTGGCGATCCTCAATGGCCCGGCGCGGCTCCTGTTTTAGTCATGTCAGGGGTTATCCAATACCGTTCTCTTTCTTCAGTCAACGCGTTCACCAAACCATCCACTTCATTCTGGATCAACACTTCGTGCATAATAGTTATTAAAGTGGTTTTCGGTATCGACAGAGAGTATGTCCATTTCCGATCCCGGTCACTTTAATAACTACGTATTTATTACCCGATGGGCGGTTAAATTTACGTTTGTACAAATCAAAGTCCAAAAGTCAAGGTGCAAACTTGACTTCCAAAATTTGACAATTCACGATTCAGTTTATTTTAGATATATTTTAAAACATATTTCAAATACGATCTTAAGTTCAAACCTTTGAGTTAACGATAAAATTAGTATTCAAGTTCAATTTAATAAGGTCTAAAAGTCGCTTATTAAATTTAGTTCAAATCAACGAATTCAATATAATGCTAAACTTAGTTTAAATTATTAAATCAAATTCTATTCATGTCACTTTATGTTTATATCCATTGTTATCATAAATTCGATTAAATCAACTTTATTAACTAAATTCCCCTTTTCAAAATTTCATTTGTTTTATTTACCGATTCAATTAAATTTCTAATCAAAGAAGTCTATTTCCATTTGCAATGTCTTGATTTGGTTAATTCGTTAAATTTAAAATCATTTAAATTTAAATTATCCCTAATTTAAATTCATTAAATTAGTAAGTCAAATTTCCTAAATCTCAATTTAACTTATAACAAGTTCAAATCTATTTAATTAAAGCCTGATTTTGAATCTAAAGCTAACAAATCTTTAAATCTTTAACTTATTAAATTCTAAACTTACTTGCTCCTAAATCTTATTTCAATTAAATTTTCAATTCATTTTATCCAATTTGGTAAGTTATTAATCCGTTTCAATTTAAATCCTTTAATTTATTTCAACTTAAATCCCTAAGTTCGTTATTAAATTTCCAAACAAATTGTTAAGTTCATTCCTTAATTTAAAATATATTTCGATTTCGAAAATGGTTTGGTTGACCAATCGGGTTTCTTACTTTTATTTCCTATCCTAGGCCAAGTTGTTTAAATGGGTATTTATCATTTCAAACCAATATCATTCCATATAAAACAAAGCATAGCAAATGGAACTTGCAGTGTGATAACTGGGATGGTGTCAAGGTAAATAAACAAGCAATAGCAACCATACATAACAATTTAACAATTTATTAAATAATCCCGAAATAATCGTATTAACTTACATTTGTTATTTATGCAAATTAATATAATTATTCCTAGAATCTACACTATCATTTCATGCAGATTAAAGATTATTATCTTATGGTTTCACTTGGTGTCTATTATCACATTTCTACATCAATCATACATATAGTGGTTCAAAGTGTAGTTAATGCTATTTCTACACGACGGTTGATTTAACAGTTAAAGGGGTCAAGTTCAACATATATAGTCCATTTAAATTTTGTCGACTATCCTATATCAGTTTCAATTTCATATTCAAATTCACTTATATTAACAACCAAATTCAATCATCACATAACAAATTTTAGTGTCACATTTGTTTGTCATGAACTAACAATATTAAATTTTTAACTTGCATAGTGATTTACAATCCTAATTTCAACAATTCTAACAATTAATTTAACATCCAAATTATCATAAACAACAATTTTATCACTTGGTTATCATAGCATAATAGATTGAGTCGTGAATGAAATATTCACCTTGCGTGGTTGAAGAAGATGACTGCGAAGAACGAAAATGGATAGACTAGATAAAGGCATGAACAAACACGATGCGAAACGACACAAACTGTAATTCAACAATTAAATAATTCAACCATTTGTTTATTGCAATATATATCAATTGAATATATATGTATGTAAACCGTACCAACAACGAGGCAAGAAAGATTTCGACAAGCTGAATGGAAGCCTACGTCTGAGATTCCGGATCCGCAGCTGTCAAGCAAGTAAGACAACATCTGAGATATTGTAACCCATGTTCATGTATATACTGTATCTATGAATTTGCTGCTCAAAATTTCTTTTAACAAAATAAACAGCTAGTTAAAACTCAAACCATACATATATATTGTTTAAAACTGTACCATATAGTAACACAAACATATATTGTTTAAAACCGTACATATATATATTTTTAAAACCATACACATATATTGTTTAAAATTCAAACTCGCATATACAAAATTAAAACAGTAACTATTTATAATATATATAAAACAGTAGCTATTTAAACTACCCAATACATAAAGACTATGTGCTTGGGTGGGGATTGGCGAAGTAGGCGCGTGGAGTGGGTGCATGTCGAGGCTAGCGCGGTTGCTGCACGGGGAGGACGCGCATGGGCTAGTGGCGGAGAGAGGCTGGGCAAAGGCAGTGATGGGTGGTCGTTTGGCGGAGCTGTGTGCTGTGGGGTTTGCAGTGGAGGCCGAGTGGGACGTGGGTGGTGGTCGACGTGAGATGATGGGGTGCGTGGCCGTTAGTGGTAGGGAAAACGGTAGGGAGGGGTTTTGAGGCCGCATGAGGGGGTAGCCGGCTGTGGGTCAGTGTGGGGCGCATGCGGCATGGGCGGAGGCGCTGGTGGTGGGAGGGGTGGCTTCTTTTGAGGCCGCAGGTGGGTAAGTGAAAAGGAGGGGGTTGGTGCAGGCGTGTGGGGCGGCTGCATGGCGGTGGACGTGGAGCTTCAGGGGAGAGAGGCGGAGGGGATAGCTGGCAATGGGGCGGTGCAGGGTGTGGCCGCGGGGAAAAGGAGAGGGGAGGTGGTTGCATGGGCCGTGGGGAAGGGGCGGTGGTGGAAGGGTGGCCGAGGGTGTATGCTTCATTTTTGAAGTAAAAAAATATAAAAAAAAATAAACATGGAGGGAAAAGAGAAGAGAATGCAGGAAGAAAAAGAAAGAGGGGAGGGAATCTGTATGCGGCAATTTCATGGGGTAGGGGAGACGTTGAAGAAGAAAATAAAATAAAGAAACAACAGTAGGCATAAAGAAAGTGAGATGTAACCTTTTCTTTGCAAAATAAAAAAAAAATGGAGAAGAAGGAGGGGTTTGGTTCGGTTTACTGGAGAGTACATATAATAAATAGAAAACGAAAGATAGGGAGGGAGAAGGGAATAGAGTGACGCAGAGGGGAAACTGACCCATCACGAAGGACAAGTGTGCAGAGCAATTAATGAAGCATAATGAAGGCAGAGGTTCAGTGCACAGTTAATGCAATGATGTTTTCAAAATGGGGGCTATTTGGGTTCCCAAGGTCAGCTGAATGGCTCCAACTTTTTGAATGCTGGGAAGTTTGGTACCGGTTTATGCTGCGTAACGGACCGGTTCTCGCTCCGTTAAAATTTATAATTCGCAACGCCGAACTCCGATTGACACAAATAAATATACCGTTGTGATCAGCGCGTCGAGACGGACACAACGGTATAAAGATATTGATGGTTCGACACCGTTTGCAAAGTGGTAAATCTTATTGAACCATTTGCACGAGCGAACATTTTAGCTAGCAATTAAAAGCGAAATTTGGCGAAACGAAATGCGCCATCAAGTTTAGAATATTTTTCTTATGCAACATCGACAAAAATATTTGAGTTCGGACGATAGAAAATTTTCACATAAGATTTAAACTAAAATGTAAATGCGACGAGCGTAATTTACTTCAATATTTTTCAACGAAATTTGGCGCACGCCTATGTCTATCTAGACGCATTCCAAATGTGGAGTTTGGATGGCAACGGAAGTTGTTTGTGAAAATTCGAATTTTTACATAAAATAAGCGGTTTAAAATTTTTAAACTGGGTCCGAATTTTAGGGTCGTTACATTCTCCCCTACTCAAAACTTTTCGTCCCCGAAAAGGAACAAAGGAAAGAGTGGAAGGACTATAAAAGAGGTACGATAGATATAGAATAGATTATCGAATAAGGTAAAGAATATAGAATGGAATTTTACCTTCAATAAACAATTCTGGATTAGAATCTCGGATACTCTCCTCGGTTTCCCAAGTACAATCACGGTCATCGGGACTCCATTGGACTTTGACTAGGCTAACAGTCTTCCTTCTAAGCTGCTTCGTATCCATATCAATAATACGAAGCGGCTTCCTCTCTATAGTCAAATCCGGCTCAATATCAACCTCATCTAACTGAGCAATAGGAATGGTCATGGATGGATCGTGTACAACCTTCCGGAGATGTGAAACATGGAATACGTTGTGCACGCCCTCAAATTTCTCCGGTAGCGCCACTCTGTAGGCTAGTGTACCAATCCTTTCAGTGATAGTGAATGGTCTAACAAATCTAGGAGCGAGCTTCCCTTTACGACCAAATCGAATAACATTCTTCAAAGGTGATACTTTAAGAAATACCTCATCTCCAACCTGGAATTTTAACTCTCTTCTACGCCTATCTGCATAGCTCTTTTGCCTATCCTGTGCGGTCTTCATCTTCCTTCTGATCTCATTGACCTTCTCGGATGCTTCCATAATCATATCCGGGCCAAGAACTAATCGATCACCAGGCTCAATCCAACAAGCTGGCGATTTGCATGGCCGTCCATATAAAGCTTCGAACGGTGACATATCGATACTCGCCTGATTATAAAGATAATTATTTTTCAATTCAAATTTTAACTTATTCAAATTGAAAATTTTGGATTACGTGATAGCTGTTATTATAAGTGAATTCAACCAAATGGAGGTGGTCTTCCCAAGATCCACCGAAATCAATAATGCAAGCTCGGAGCAGATCATCTGATTTACCCTCTCAGTTTGGCCATCTGTTTGAGGATGATAAGCCGTGCTCAGATTCAGTTTAGTGCCCAAGACGTCCTGAAATGCCTTCCAGAATTTACTAGTGAATAAAGGATCTCTATCGCATACAATACTAGATGGAACTCCATGAAGTCTGACAATCTCTCTCATATAAATCTCGGCCAAACTCGAAGCAGTACGAGTGGTCTTAACTGGAATAAAGTGAGCAGAATTTGTCAACCTATCAACAATCACCCATATACTCTCGTTCCCTTTTCTGGTCCTCGGTAATCCGTCAACGAAGTCCATAGAAATTTGGTCCCATTTCCAACACGGAATCTCTAGGGGTTGAAGTAATCCTGCCGTCTTCAGGTGATCGGCCTTGACTTGCTGGCAAGTGGTGCATCTACTGACATATATGGAAATATCTCTCTTCATCCCACTCCACCAATATAAACGCTTCATATTTCGATACATCTTGGTGACACCAGGATGAAATGAAAGTGATGACTGATGATTCTCTCTAAGCACTTCTTGTCTCAATCCGTCAACATTTGGAACACAAATACGGTTGTCAATCTTCAGAACTCCATTACTATCTATCTGTGCTCCCACTTTACTGTCAGCATTTCCAACTCTACCAAGAACTAACTCCTTCATGCGATAGAATAAGGTGTCCTCATATTGCTTAGCTTTGACGCGATCCATAAGAGATGGGGAGATAACAAACTGAAATAGCATGCCTTCTACAAGATTACAACAAGACAATGCTTTGCTACGGCTCAAAGCATCAGCTACAACATTTGTCTTTCCAGGAGTATAAATGATGTCGAGATCATATGCAACTAAGAATTCGAGCCATCGGACTTGTCTCTGATTCAAGTCCTTCTGAGAGAAAATATACCGCAAGGACTTATGATCTGTGAATAATTCAAATTTTGTCCCCAAAAGATGGTGCCTCCATAGTTTCAAAGCGAATACAACTGCAAGAAGCTCTAAATCATGGGTTGCATAGTTTACTTCATGAGTCTTCAACTGACGACCAGCATAAGCAATAACCCTTCCATTTTGCATAAGGACAGCGCCTAAACCTTCTCGACAAGCATCGGTATAGACAGTTAATCCTTCACTCCCGTCAATTACCGCAAGAACTGGGGCTGAAGTTAACTTACGCTTCAACTCATTAAAAGCTGATTCACACTTCTCACTCCAAATAAACTTGACATCCTTCCGAGTTAAAGCAGTATGTGGGGCAGAAATCCTGGCAAAGCGCTCAATGAATCTGCGATAATAACCGGCTAGGCCCAAGAAACTACGGATATCAGTAGGAGTTTTGGGAGTCTCCCAATCCTGTAGATAAATTTTCAAATTAGAAAGGAATAAGATGGATCGAATAGAAATAATAAATAGGATAGAACTTACATTGATTACGGCGATCTTAGCTGGATTGACCGAAATCCCATTTTCAGAAACAATATGGCCAAGGAATCGTACTTCGTCTCGCCAGAAGTGGCATTTAGAGAACTTGGCTTTAAGCTGATGATTTCGGAGAGTTCCCAGAACATAAGCAAGATGTGTCTCATGCTCTTTCTCATCTTTGGAGAAGACGAGAATATCATCAATGAAGACGAGAACAAACTTGTTAAGGACATCACGCAAGACTCTATTCATTAAGTCGATGAAATAGGCAGGTGCGTTGGTCAAACCGAATGGCATAACCAACCATTCATAGAATCCATTTTCGGTACGGAAAGCTGTCTTATGAATACTATCCTCTGCTACTCTGAGTTGGTGGAACCCAGTGGCTAGATCAAGTTGTGAGAAAACTTTAGCTCCATGGAGCTGATCGAATAAATCATTGATGCGAGGCATCGGATAGCGGTTCTTGAGAGTGCGCTTGTTTAATTCCCGGTAATCAACACACATGCGAAGAGATCCATCTGATTTGGTGACAAAGACGACTGCGACGCCCCATTCAGAGCAACTTCTCCTGATCAAACCCTTAGCAAATAGATCATCAATTTGGGTTTTAAGTTCAGCTTTTTCTTTAGGAGCCATCCTTTTGTGAGGGAGAACTACGGGAGTAGCTCCGGGAATAAGGTCAATGCGGAAATCGATCTCTCGTTTTGAAGGTAGAGAGTCGACCTCTCCGAAAACATCGGGAAATTTCTGAACGATAGGAGTAGTACTAAGGTCATCCGGGTGAGCATCAAGAGAGAATATGAAGCTTCCGGCATATTTCTAAGGTGATTTGCATTCGATGACAAGCGGTAGACCCTTGTCATTGACTAGAGAAACAGATCAAGCTTTGCAAGAAATAATAGCATCGAATTTTCTTAACCAATCAGCGCCAAATAAGATGTCAAATGCTTCGAAGCCAAGCACATAAAAATCCCAAGTGAATCGTTATCTTCCATACAAAAGCACAACCTCTTTACAAATTCTACTAAGGTTGGCAAGTCCTCCAATGGGGTTGGAGACGCATAAGGAAGTAGTAGCAAGAGTTGGTTCTAATTTGAGCTTATTACAAAGATCAATAGATATGAAGCTATGAGATGCACCAGTATCGAATAATACCCGAACAGGTAAATTATGAAATGTAAAAGTACTTCGTAAGGTACCTCGGTCATCCTAAGCAGGTGGTGGAGGTGGTGCAGGAGTGGTGACAGCATATACTCCTGATGGTGTGCCTTTCTTCCTCAATGGGCAATCTCTCTTGAAGTGACCTGGCTGGAGGCAGACGTGGCATAAATCATTCCTCATCTGAGAAGGTGGTGGAATAGCAGCTCCGGTGGATGGACAACTATTAGCATAATGGCCCTTCTTATCGCATTTGAAGCAAGTGATCTTAGCCAGGTCGATTGGGCTTTTCTGGGCATATCCTAATCCTGTAGTCTTTTGCCAAGCTTTCTTTTGCTGATCGAAGTTCATCTTCCTCTTTCCAAGCTGGCTGGAAGAGGGCTGAGTAGGAGGGGCTTTGGCAGTGAGTCCCCTTGGCTTTGCCTCATATCGAAGAGCATAGTCGACAAGCTCTGTGAAGGTGCAGTGAGTGTGTCCAGTAAGCAAGTCATAATACTCTGGTCTAGCTCCCATAATGAACTTCTCGTTCTTTAGAAGTGGTGTATCGATCAATCCCGGGCCAAACTTGGAGGGTTCGTTAAATTTCCTCTCGTACTCAGAAATAGTCATACTGCTTTGCTTAAGATCCATAAAAGCTCTATAAAGTTGGGTTTTCCCAGCAAAGGGCATCCACTATGCCGAGAAAGTATCCCTAATCAAAAGATAGACTAGATGAGTGACATTTCAAAGATTGAAAGAAGAATTAGACTACGAAATCCAAATAAATTTATACCTAAACTGGGCCCAAGTGATGGTGTTCTCCTCGATACGGGAAGTAACTGATTCCCACCAATCTTGCGCGGCATCCTGAAGTTGCCACGCAGCAAGCTGACGCTTCTGAGCATCAGTGATCTCCAATCTAGAAAATATCTTCTCTAAGCCTTTGAGCCATTGCTGAGCCTCGATGATACCCTCGGATCAAGAAAACTTAGTACCACCTAGTTGTGTATTTCCCAGCAAAGAGTGGTGAATTTGACTGGAGCTGGGATGGCGGGTGCAGCCTGTGCAGGACCATGGCCTCTTCCACCCCTATTGTTTCTTCCGGTGCTCATCCTGAAATATCGAAAGAGATTTAGAACCAAGGATAGGAAATCATAGAACTTGAAGAAAATCTAATGAACGAATCAAAGAAGTTTGAATTTTTAAAGGATCGGGATATTGAATCGATTCTCCTCATTCTAGGGTACTGCTACCCTATCTCTATTAAGTTTATATAATCCCAAACTAAGGTTTTTAGGGAAACCAAGGCTCTGATACCAACTGTAACAACCCGTATATTTGGACCATTTAAATTGACAGTAATCCTCACATGTCAACTTAAATAATACAAAACACGAATCATTATGGGATTATAAATACATAAATGTAAATGAGAATCAATACAACATCACAGTCACAGAACAGTCATAGAATAATGCAGCGGAAATACATCGTCATGATAGCAGTTCATGAAGCTACTACATATAGTACAACAATGTCTAAACAAAAGGTGACTGAAAGGAAATACATAAATGTCCAACAGAAACGGGCATCAAAATAGACTGATAAAGATAAATGCTAAGTCTTCAGCATCTTCAACCAACCTTGATCAGCAAACTGGATAGCTTCAGACTGACCCGAGCATATACAAAAAAGAAACACTCGAGTTAGGACTCAAAATCTTATGCAGGATAATCAATGTAGGAAATAAAGTTCATAACTCAAAGATGAATAAACATCTCTAAGGATCCGATAAACTATCTATGTATACAATAGAGTACGGTATGTAGATAATGCCTAATCAGTAAAGTACGATAAAATAGCGTTAAGGCGCTACCATAATTCCCCTTAACACGTTTTATATTCCCAAAGCATATACAAGACCGTAGTTTCTCCAAAACCGGAAGTCACCAGAGGGCAATCCATATACACAAGGTATAAATCAAAACGTAGTGGTCGCGAATAGGATAATCGGTATGACAAGGTACATGAGGCAATACCAACTAGGATACTAGTAGTTGCGTGATCCGGACTGATGTTGAGCATAGTAGCTACTATATCAACACCGCGAAACAACACTCCCAAATCAAGGGTGCACCCAAATCGAATCACAAAAGTAATAGATATGGTATCGAAGAAGCGTGTCCGCTAGAGGTGGCGATCCTCAATGGCCCGGCGCGGCTCCTGTTTTAGTCATGTCAGGGGTTATCCAATACCGTTCTCTTTCTTCAGTCAACGCGTTCACCAAACCATCCACTTCATTCTGGATCAACACTTCGCGCATAATAGTTATTAAAGTGGTTTTCGGTATCGACAGAGAGTATGTCCATTTCCGATCACGGTCTCTTTAATAACTACGTATTTATTACCCGATGGTCGGTTAAATTTACGTTTTAACAAATCAAAGTCCAAAAGTCAAGGTGCAAACTTGACTTCCAAAATTTGACAATTCACGATTCAGTTTATTTTAGATATTTTAAAACATATTTCAAATACGATCTTAAGTTCAAACCTTTGAGTTAACGATAAAATTTAGTATTCAAGTTCAATTTAATAAGGTCTAAAAGTCGCATATTAAATTTAGTTCAAATCAACGAATTCAATATAATGCTAAACTTAGTTTAAATTATTAAATCAAATTCTATTCATGTCACTTTATGTTTATATCCATTGCTATCATAAATTCGATTAAATCAACTTTATTAACTAAATTCCCCTTTTCAAAATTTCATTTGTTTTATTTACCGATTCAATTAAATTTCTAATCAAAGAAGTCTATTTCCATTTGCAATGTCCTGATTTGGTTAATTCTTTAAATTTAAAATCATTTAAATTTAAATTATCCCTGATTTAAATTCATTAAATTAGTAAGTCAAATTTCCTAAATCTCAATTTAACTTATAACAAGTTCAAATCTATTTAATTAAAGCTTGAATTTGAATCTAAAGCTAACAAATCTTTAAATCTTTAACTTATTAAATTCTAAACTTACTTGCTCCTAAATCTTATTTCAATTAAATTTTCAATTCATTTTATCCAATTTGGTAAGTTATTAATCCGTTTCAATTTAAATCCGTTAATTTATTTCAACTTAAATCCCTAAGTTCGTTCCTAAATTTCCAAACAAATTGTTAAGTTCATTCCTTATTTTAAAATATATTTCGATTTCGAAAATGGTTTGGTTCACCAATCGGGTTCCTTACTTTTATTTTCTATCCTAGGCCAAGTTGTTTAAATGGGTATTTATCACTTCAAGCCAATATCATTCCATATAAAACAAAGCATAGCAAAGGGAACTTGCAGTGTGATAACTGGGATGGTGTCAAGGTAAATGAACAAGCAATAGCAACCATACATAACAATTTAACAATTTATTAAATAATCCCGAAATAATCGTATTAACTTACATTTGTTATTTATGCAAATTAATATAATTATTCCTAGAATCTACACTATCGTTTCATGTAGATTAAAGATTATTATCTTATGGTTTCACTTGGTGTCTATTATCACATTTCTACATCAATCATACATACAATGGTTCAAAGTGTAGTTAATGTTATTTCTACGCGACGGTTGATTTAATAGTTAAAGGGGTCAAGTTCAACATATATAGTCCATTTAAATTTTGTCGACTATCCTATATCAATTTCAATTTCATATTCAAATTCACTTATATTAACAACCAAATTCAATCATCACATAACAAATTTTAGTGTCACACTTGTTTGTCGTGAACTAACAATATTAAATTTTTAACTTGCATAGTGATTTACAATCCTAATTTCAACAATTCTAACAATCAATTTAACATCCAAATTATCATAAACAACAATTTTATCACTTGGTTATCATAGCATAATAGATTGAGTCGTGAATGAAATATTCACCTTGCGTGGTTGAAGAAGATGACCGCGAAGCACGAAAATGGATAGACTAGATAAAGGCACGAACAAACGCGATGCGAAACGACACAAACTGTAATTCAACAATTAAATAATTCAACCATTTGTTTATTGCAATATATATCAATTGAATATATATATATATATGTAAACCGTACCAACAACGATGCAAGAAAGATTTCGACAAGCTGAATGGAAGCCTACGTCTGAGATTCCGGATCCGCAGCTGTCAAGCAAGTAAGACAACATCTGAGATATTGTAACCCATGTTCATGTATATACTGTATCTATGAATTTGCTGCTCAAAATTTCTTTTAACAAAATAAACAACTAGTTAAAACTCAAACCATACATATATATTGTTTAAAACTGTACCATATAGTAACACAAACATATATTGTTTAAAACCTATATATATTTTTAAAACCATACGCATATATTGTTTAAAACTCAAACTCGCATATACAAAATTAAAACAGTAACTATTTATAATATATATAAAACAGTAACTATTTAAACTACCCAATACATAAAGACTATGTGCTTGGGTGGGGACTGGCGAAGTAGGCGCGTGGAGTGGGTGCATGTCGAGGCTAGCGTGGTTGCTGCACGGGGAGGACGCGCATGGGCTAGGGGCGGAGAGAGGCTGGGCAAAGGCAGTGATGGGTGGTCGTTTGGCGGAGCTGTGTGCTGTGGGGTTTGCAGTGGAGGCCGAGTGGGACGTGGGTGGTGGTCGACGTGAGCTGATGGGGTGCGTGGCCGTTAGTGGTAGGGGAAACGGTAGGGAGGGGTTTTGAGGCCGCATGGGGGGGTAGCCGGCTGTGGGTCAGTGGGGGGCGCATGCGGCATGGGCGGAGGCGCTGGTGGTGGGAGGGGTGGCTTCTTTTGAGGCCCCAGGTGGGTAAGTGAAAAGGAGGGGGTTGGTGCAGGCGTGTGGGGCGGCTGCATGGCGGTGGACGTGGAGCTTCAGGGGAGAGAGGCGGAGGGGAGAGCTGGCAGTGAGGCGGTGCAGGGTGTGGCCGCGGGGAAAAGGAGAGGGGAGGTGGTTGCATGGGCCGTGGGGAAGGGGCGGTGGTGGAAGGGTGGCCGAGGGTGTATGCTTCATTTTTGAAGTAAAAAAAATATATAAAAAAATAAACATGGAGAGAAAAGAGAAGAGAATGCAGGAAGAAAAAGAAAGAGGGGAGGGAAACTGTATGCGGCAATTTCATGGGGTAGGGGAGACGTTGAAGAAGAAAATAAAATAAAGAAACAACAGCAGGCATAAAGAAAGTGAGTTGTAACCTTTTCTTTGCAAAATAAAAAAAATGGAGAAGAAGGAGGGGTTTGGTTCGGTTTACTGGAGAGTACATATAATAAATAGAAAACGAAAGATAGGGAGGGAGAAGGGAATAGAATGACGCAGAGGGGAAACTGACCCATCACGAAGGACAAGTGTGCAGAGCAATTAATGAAGCAGAATGAAGGCAGAGGTTCAGTGCACAGTTAATGCAATGATGTTTTCAAAATGGGGGCTATTTTGGTTCCCAAGGTCAGCTGAATGGCTCCAACTTTTTGAATGCTGGGAAGTTTGGTACCGGTTTATGCTGCGTAACGGACCGGTCCTCGCTCTGTTAAAATTTATAATTCGCAACGCCGAACTCCGATTGACACAAATAAATATACCGTTGTGATCAGCGCATCGAGACGGACAAAACGGTATAAAGATATTAATGGTTCGACACCGTTTGCAAAGTGGTAAATCTTATTGAACCATTTGCACGAGCGAACATTTTAGCTAGCAATTAAAAGCGAAATTTGACGAAACGAAATGCGCCGTCAAGTTTAGAATATTTTTCTTATGCAACATCGAGAAAAATATTTGAGTTCGGACGATAGAAAATTTTCACATAAGATTTAAACTAAAATGTAAATGCGACGAGCGTAATTTACTTCAATATTTTTCAACGAAATTTGGCGCACGCCTATGTCTATCTAGACGCATTCCAAATGTGAAGTTTGGATGGCAACGGAAGTTGTTTGTGAAAATTCGAATTTTTACATAAAATAAGCGGTTTTAAAATTTTAAACTGGGTCCGAATTTTAGGGTCGTTACAATTTTATTCAATTACCATTTATTATTGTTTGAATTCATTAATTAATTCAATGCTTACATTTGTTTTCTTATATTCAATTTGTTGCTAAGTATAGCATCCACATTATTTCCATTAATTTGAATTTCACTTAATTTACGAATAGTTACCTTAATTATCATTGTTACTCTTCATTTCTAACATTCGCTTCATTATAAATTGTAAAGTTTTTTTTCTTTCTAAATTTAATGACAAAAGTCTTATTAAATTAACCAATTTAATTATTGAGATTTACTGGTCATTACAGATTGTACTCTGATTGATGTTTGAATATATATATATATATATATATATATATATTACAGTTTTCTTTTGTGTAAAGATTGGTGATATATTATAGATTACAGTTTTGTTTAGTGTAAAGAGACACTATGGGCCTCGCATAATGGAGGATATCCTTATATTACCGCGATATCCCGCCTTAAAGTGGGATTTTTTTATGTTGACTAACATCTACGGATGCAGGGAAACAGTTTGGAGGGATCCGACTGGATTTCTCAAAAATATACTGATTGTTTTTCATATATACCAATATATGATGTGATTGGATAAATATGTTATGGATTGTTGTGTGATTTGAATTATTGGATGCTATAGTAGCACTGGCCCTAATTTTGATGTTATAAATACCATAAATAATATTGTTGAATTTTAAAAGGGAAATTTAAAAGGCGATTTGGAAATGAAATATTTATATTGAATTTTGGAATTATTTAAAAGGAAATTGAAATGGATAAAATAAATGATTGGATTTTGGATATTTAGTTAGCTATTTCGAGAAATGGTTTCAAGTGCAAAATTTTAAATTGGAAATTTTTAAATAATTGGTTTTAAATAAAATACTTTGACATATGAAATGGGAGATGCAAATCGGGATTTGATATGGTTTTGGTATACAGTTTGGATTATTTGAGGAATAGATTTAGAAATGGAATTTTATTGCAAATCGATTTAAAATGGATTTTTGTAATATGAATCTGTTGAAAAGTGGGAAATGAGCTTTTGGGATTTATAAACAATTTTTATAAATTAAGTAGAATGATTATCATTGATATAGTTGAAATATAAATTCATAGCGAGAATTTAAATGAAATATGGAAATTGGGTTAGAAGAAATGGTGGAATCTATTTTGGAAATTGGAAGAATATTATGAAATTGGAAACATGATTCAACTTGTGACGAATCGAGTGAGATTTATAATATAGAATTGGTTGTGGGGTTTTAAAAATATAATTGTAACAAAATTTAAAGGTGGTTTATGAAAAAGGATTTTACTTATTAACTATGTAGTTTTAAAACTATTAATTGGACTAAAATATTTTGAAAAAAAATTTCATTTAAATTTGTAAATTTTGAAAGGATTATAAGTTTTATAAACGATTTTTGCAAATCGATGAGAGATTTTATAAATAAATTAGAGTTAGCTACTGACGTTTATTCTGAAAGTGCTTTGATATCTTAATAATTATTTTACGATGTTTTGGAAATTTATTATTATATATTTAGTTTTTTAAAAGTAATTGGAAATTATTTATGCTCCCGAGATTATAAATTGGATTTTTCAAATGGATGTGATGGTTTAAGTGAAGTGTTATAATGGGATTTTGGGAATTTAAGAACTTTCCAAAGTGTTGAGATGCGTGAAATTGGAAAAATGAATTTGAATTCATTTAAGGGATTATAAATTGTTAATTGGAGTTTAAATAAGTGTAATTGATAAAAATTTATCGAACCAGGTGCATGTCGAACCAACTAATGCCGCTCCAGATGTTTGGTTCGGGAATTGGGGTTTGCCAATCCAGATGGATGCCGAATCATTTTTTGGTGTTTGCCAATCCAAACCCCAGGGCTTCTATATAGCAGCTTCCCCTCCTCATTTCTTCACTCTATAAATAGTGGAGTTCTGGACAGCAATGTTTGTCATCCTAGAGAGCTAAAACTCTGCAGAATTTTGTCTATGTTTTTAATTCTTCTTATGCACGATGTTAACGTAAAATTGGACGCTAACACCTCGATGCAAATAGAGATTAAGTGAAAGCACCACCCGTTGGTACGGGAACAAAGTATAAGCATAGAAATCACAGAAAAGTAGTAAAAGATGACTGTTTTATAGTGGTTCGGCTTAAGATCGAGCCTACGTCCAATTTAAATTCCTTTATTGATGATTTGATTACAATTCTTTACAATGCACTTCGATTAAAACACACTTTTGACTAGTAGCTCAAACTTTGATGTAGTAGAATCTTTTGAGTTCATGTTGAATGATCCAGATCTTCTCTTGAAGTTTGTTGTAGCGTCTTTGGCGTTTGGAGTGCTTGTAGTGCTGTTTGAGTCGAGAGAATGACAGAGTATCGACGCTTCGAAGAATGAGCCCCCAAAAGTTCCCCTCAATGTTGGAGCTTAGGCCATATTTATAGGGAATTCTCGACAGGCCCTTAAGTCGTCAGCGACTTAAGGTAAGTCGTAAGTCGTAGGCTACGACCTAAGATAGGTCGTAGGTCGTCAGCAAGTTAAGGAGATATGAGTTACGACCTAACTGGTTCGCACTTGGCCATCTGAACTAACCGGTAGATTCTGACGACTTAGGGGAAAGCGGCATAGTTTAATCACTAAGTTCTAAGTCGTGAACGACTTAAAGTAAGTCGTGAAAGCATTAGGTCGCTGCCGCTTTAACTCTTTAGGTCATGAAGTACTTAATTCGTTAAGTCGTCCACCTCTTAAGTCGTTAAGCAGTTAGGTCATAAGTCCTTTTATCCTTCTAGGTCGCTAACTCCTTTAACTTAAGTCGTTCCACTTCTTAAGTTGTTAAGTCGTGGCTTCCTGTAGGTCGCTTGAGTTGTTTCATTCCTTAGGTCGTTAACTCGGTAGGTCGTAGGTCGTTGAACCACTGAGTCGCCAAGTCTTCAGATAGTTAGGTCGCTGTGCCACCTTAGGTCGCTAGACCCACTAGGTTGTAGGTCGCTCCATCCTTTAAGTCGTATACCGTTTTGGACGGGGCGCTGCCCCGCACCCCGCCGGGGGCGCTGTCCCCTGGACCCCTGCGACCTGACCGGGTAGGTCGAACACCGTAGCGGTGGCGTTGCCCCCGCACCCCCACCTTGGGGGTTTGGCACCCCCCTGGACCCCCCCTTCGTAGGGGATCTTATCTGAAAAACCATTCAACAGAACTTGCTTTGTTGAGATATTGAGTTGACCATTCTTTGAGACGAACTATAATTGGCTTCTCGGTCGATTTTTTGATATTACTGCCTTGCTGAAAAAGTGGAGTTAACACTTGCCCCTCGAAGTATACGCCTAGGGACTAGGTCATGTGCTTCGATTCTTCTTAACTCGTGCTTTACTGAGTTGCTAGGTCGAGAGCGATTGACGACCTAACCTCTTGCGGCTTAATTTTTAGGTCGCTGCTAAGCTCGTACCTAGGCAAACTTGCTTTGGTTTGACCTGAAGACTTTTGAACTTGACCAGTGCGACTTAATGGAACTTTGACCAGAACTTGTTGCATCTCTTTACAGATTATTTTAACAACCTGTTAAATGCAACATTTGCGGGAAAATGGGGCGAATATACTCATCACCGATTGCCCATATCGAGTGATGGATTAGATCAAAGAACTGATATTTTACTGTAAGTAAATTAGCATGGATTTGATGAAGTGTTGCGAATCAACTATCTTGAATGAAGTATCAACACAAAATTTACACGGTTATAACTGCTATCTGCATTGATACTGCACTTATTTTCAAATAACAAGCCTCGAATTTTTCTGAATTGACATATTTGCCAACCAGTATTATTTCGAGTATTACTTTATTTACTTGTTATTTAAGTAGCTTTGCACAACACTTCACACGCTTTTAGGAAACATGCACTTTTACTTTCGAATATTCAGTTCTTTATGTAGAATGTCTTCTTGATAAGAAGAAATAGTGGAGCAAGCTGGATTTTTTTCATTTCTGAGATTTTCAGAATCCGAGTTGTTGAGTGCTAATTTCGTTCTTTACTTTGCAGCATCCCCTCTCTTTCTGAATATTCCAGTCATAAGTCCATTTTTAAAAGACTAAGTGTTGTGGCGGTTAAGGAGAGGAGCGTTAAATTTCTGCTGAAAGACGAATTTCTGCACTTAATTCGGACTTTTACCCTCTTTTAATTGACTCAGCTTTATGATGCCCCAGATTTTGAAGCAGGGACTTCAGGTGCCCCAGCTCCTGCAAAGGAACTTGCATCTAGGGGACCTGCACATGTATGAAAATTTTTATAGTGTAGAATGAGATGATTCTTCCTACTTATACAGACTTTTTTCTGTATTTGAGAATGTATTTATCCCTCATTTTCATACAAGTTTCTTTATTTTTCTCTGCATGATACTGCAGTGAGCTTGTGGTGTGTTGCTTGGGTACTGCTTTTTACTAATGTAGCAATATTATATTGCCCCCACACTACAGCTCATTGTAATATTCTCCATTTTGCGGAGACTTTGGGGAACAATTCTTCTGTTTTAAGAAGAATTGTACTCTTATTTTAGAGAATAATTCTTCCATTTCGAGAAGGCTTGCACTCTTGCTTTAGAGAATAATTCTTCCATTTTTGAGGAAATGTTATTCTGCTTTAGTAGAGTGTGCCTTGTATTTGGGAAGTTTTTTCTCTTTTTTCTTTTACACTTCATCCTTCAGAGATGGTCGCTTTTGTTTTTTGAGAAGTGGATTCTCCTGCGCGGTGAAGTGGGCCTCATTAGAAGTATTTTTTTTACAAACTTGGGGAATGTGCCTCATTGGAGGAATTAAATTTGCACTTCAAACTTGGGAAGTGTGCCTCATTGGAGGGCTTTAATTTGCACTTCAAACTTGGGAAGTGTGCCTCATTGGAGGACTTTAATTTGCACTTCAAACTTGGGAAATGTGCCTCATTAGAGGACTTTTTCCTCCGAAGAGGGCTTGTGCCTTCGAAGAGGGCTTGTGCCTCTGAAGAGGGCTTGTGCCTCCGAAGAGGTCTTTATTTGGCATTTCAGCTCTGGTGAAATGTGCCTCCGAAGAGGTCTTGTGTGTTTTCTGTCTGCTTACCCATGCCTCTTCACCATTTGTTCCTCAGCGGTTCCTCGTTATCATTTCCAAACCCATGTTCTTTTCTTTGCCAGTTATTTGTTTCTTTTCCAGAGAACATTGTTAAGTGAATCCATAAGGAAGACCCAAACTACCCAATTGGATGTCTGTTTGCACAAACGATCTCCGTCGGTTAGCAAGGGCCTGGAACCTTTGCGTAGGGTAGGTACCCTTTTGGTAGAATCAACTGTTTGTGAGGAGCACTTCTTATGCAGGAATTGAATTTGGAACTTTTCTGGCTTGACATTTATTTGCTGAATGATTTATATGAATTGCTTAGCTTTGTGATGTGCTAACTAGGTAAGCTTTGCTTTGATTGCCTGCAATATTAAATCGACATTTTAGCAATATATTCAAGATATTTGCATATCGAAATGAAACAGGCATTTTATAGTAATAGAAAACACAAGATTTATAGTTCATATATCTCATTTGCAATGATTTTACAATGGCTTTTAGTACGAGAATGATACATCCATCATTCTTTTACAAATTTGTAACAAAGCCTTAAAGTAAAATATGGATGCAAGTTATTGCTGTCCCAAGCTTTCGGAATTGATTCTCCAATGTGAGGGGACTAGATGGCAGCATCTTTCAGAACAGGAACTTTTTCTCCCTCCGGGGCTTTTCTTAGGGCATGAGCGTATCTTTCCATCTCATCCCAGCTTCCGCCCGCTGGGTGAGGGCCTCCTGTGATAGCATTAATGATAAGCCTCCCTGATCCCTGTGCTGCAGTTCTTTCATTTTAGCCATATTGATGAGCGAGATGTATTTGCCCTTGAGTCGATGAGGATGGGTCATTCTTGTTTCTCTTTACATATTGTTGAAGTTTATTCCTTTTCAATAGGTCTTCAATCAAATTCCTTAGATGGCGACATTCATTGGTGTCATGACCAAGTTGATTGTGGAACTGACAGAATCTTCCATTATGCATTGCATTTTTCCCAATCTTCGGCTCAGGTGGCTTAGGATAATCAATAGCATCCTTGGTTGCAAGAAAGATGTTCTTTACACTATCAGTAAAGGGAGTAAAGTCTGAAGGTTTAAAGCGGCGAGCTTTCTTCAAGTCTCTCTGCTTTTTTCCACCATCGTTCTTCCTCTTCTGTCCTCCAGACTCTCTTTTATCAGAAGAAACACCGACATTCTGAATTTTGGCCACGATTGCTTTTGATAGCGCAGGAAAGCTTTCCAAACGCATAAATACGTCGGCCTTCTTATAGAATTTGTCAAGTGAGTTTGGCTCCTTCATTTTTAGCCATTTGCCAAATTCACTCGATTTATCGATAGCCCGCATTAGATAAGTCAAAACCATCCGTGGCTCTGCGTTCTCGATTTCAGCTAGGGCTATATTGAAACGATTTAAGAATGATCTGATAGATTCCTCGGGATTTTGTTCTAGACTGGAGAGTGACATTATATCCTTGGCCTTTGTAGCATATAGCCTGAACTGATCCTTGAACTTTCGTGTTAAGTCAGAGAATTGATCCACGGATCTAACTGGCAGCTTTGTGAACCAAAGTAAGGCCATTCCCTCTAAGTATACCAGAAAGTAACGGCACTTGATTTCGTCTGTTGTTCGTGCCCCAGTCATATGCCAATCGTACTTATACAGGAACTGATTAGGGTCACTTGTCCCTCGATAGGTCGGGATAGTAGGAGGTACAAATTTCTTAGGAAATTCTGCTTTTAAGATATTTTCGGTGAACGAAGTCTTGCTCAGAGAAAACCCCCAATCCTCTTCATCCTCTTGCCTCTGCATGCTTTCTTTCATAATTGAGCGAACCATCCCTGATAGGTACTCCTCATCGTTCAGAGGCCTCGCCGGGAAGACGTCAGCTGCCCTTTCGGAAGTTTGCCTTGGCAAATGTTCACGAAAAGTTGACTGTGGCCTTGAACCTTCAGCTTGGGAAGGTTCCCCTACGGCGGTGCCAACGGCTCGTGGAGGAATACCTTTCTCTTGGGTGTCACGGGCATCTTCGGCAAAAGTTGTTTCATTGTCTTGTCGCTGGCGACTTGCCCCAAGCAGGGCGTTTAACCTATCCATCATCAAAGCATTCTGAGTTTCCATTTATTGGAACAATCCAGATACTACATCATCTAATTCAGCTCTTGTGACTCCAATGGTAGGAGTTGTCTGATTTGATGCTGGGGAAGTGGAGGTTCCCTCATGAGCATCTCCGGATCTGGTAGATTTACTCTTTCTTCCAGGAGCCATTATCTCTGATAGACTTCTAGTTTTGAGAGAGATTCTTTCCATAAACTTTTGTGAAGCAATGATGAAAATAGCCTGAGTTCAATTCTCAGTGAAAGCACCAAAAATGTTAACGTAAAAATTGGACGCTAACACCCCGATGCAAATAGAGATTAAGTGAAAGCACCACCCGTTGGTACGGAAACAAAGTATAAGCAAAGAAATCACAGAAAAGTAGTAAAAGACAACTGTTTTATAGTGGCTCGGCTTAAGATCGAGCCTATGTCCACTTTAAATTCCTTTATTGATCATTTGATTACAATTCTTTACAATGCACTTCGATTACAACACATTTTTGACTAGTAGCTCAAACTTCGATGTAGAAGAATCTTTTGAGTTCATGTTAAATGATCTAGATCTTCTCTTGAAGTTTGTTGTAGCTTCTTTGGCGTTTGGAGTGCTTGTAGTGCTGTTTGAGTCGAGAGAATGACAGAGTATCGGCGCTTCGAAGAATGAGCCCCCAAAAGTTCCCCTCAATGTTGGAGCTTAGGCCATATTTATAGGGAATTATCGACAGGCCCTTAAGTCGTGAGCGACTTAAGATAAGTCGTAAGACGTAGGCTACGACCTAAGGTAGGTCGTAGGTCGTCAGCAAGTTAAGGAGATATGAGTTACGACCTAACTGGTTCGCACTTGGCCATCTGAACTAACTGGTAGGTTCTAACGACTTAGGGAAAAGCGGCATAGTTTAATCACTAAGTGCTAAGTCGTGAACGACTTAAAGTAAGTCGTGAAAGCATTAGGTCGCTGCCGCTTTAACTCTTTAGGTCGTGAAGTACTTAAGTCGTTAAGTCGTCCACCTCTTAAGTCGTTAAGCAGTTAGGTTGTAAGTCCTTTTAACCTTCTAGGTCGCTAACTCCTTTAATCCTTTAGGTCGTTACCCCACTTCATCAGTTAGGTCGCTAGGTCGTCCCACTTTTAGGTGGTTAGGGCGTTCCACTTCTTAAGTCGTTAAGTCGTGGCTTCCTGTAGGTCGCTTGAGTTGTTTCATTCCTTATGTCGTTAACTCGGTAGGTCGTAGGTCGTTGAACCACTGAGTCGCCTAGTCTTTAGATAGTTAGGTCGCTGTGCCACCTTAGGTCGTTGGACCCACTAGGTTGTAGGTCGCTCCATCCTTTAAGTCGTATACCGTTTTGGACGGGGCGCTGCCCCGCACCCCGCCGCGAGCGCTGCCCCCTGGACCCCTACGACCTGACCGGGCAGGTCGAACACGTAGCGGTGGCGTTGCCCCCGCACCCCCACCTTGGGGGGTTGGCAACCCCCTCGACCCTCCCTCCGTAGGGGATCTTATCTAAAAAACCATTCAACAGAACTTGCTTTGTTGAGATGTTGATTTGACCATTCTTCGAGACGAACTATCATTGGCTTCTCGGTCGATTTTTTGATATCGCGGCCTTGCTGAAAAAGTGGAGTTGACACTTGCCCCTCGAAGTATACGCCTAGGGACTAGGTCATGTGCTTTGATTCTTCTTAACTCGTGCTTTACTGAGTTGCTGGGTCAAGAGCGATTGACGACCTAACCTCTTGCAGCTTAATTTTTAGGTCGCTGCTAAGCTCGTACCTAGGCAAACTTGCTTTGTTTTGACCTGAAGACTTTTGAACTTGACTAGTGCGACTTAATGGAACTTCGACCAGAACTTGTTGCATCTCTTTACAGATTATTTTAACAATCTGTTAAATGCAACATTTGTGGGAAAATGGGGCGAATATACTCATCACGATTGCCTATATCGAGTGATGGATTAGATCAAAGAACTGATATTTTACTGCAAGTAAATTAGCATGGATTTGATGAAGTGTTGCGAATCAACTATCTTGAATGAAGTATCAACACAAAATTTACACAGTTATAACAGCTATCTGCATTGATACTGCACTTATTTTCAAATAAAAAGCCTCGAATTTTTCTGAATTGACATATTTGCCAACCAGCATTATTTCGAGTATTACTTTATTGACTTATTATTTAAGTAGCTTTGCACAACACTTCACACGCTTTTAGGAAACGTGCACCTTTACTTTCGAATATTCAGTTCTTTATGTAGAATGTCTTCTTGATAAGAAGAAATAGTGGAGCAAGAAGGATTTTTTTCATTTCTGAGATTTTCAGAATCCGAGTTGTTGAGTGCTAATTTCGTTCTTTACTTTGCAGCATCCCCTCTCTTTCCGAATATTCAAGTCATAAGTCCATTTTTAAAAGACTAAGTGTTGTGGCGGTTAAGGAGAGGAGTGTTAAATTTCTGCTGAAAGACAAATTTCTGCACTTAATTCGGACTTTTGCCCTCTTTTAATTGACTCAACTTTATGATGCCCCAGATTTTGAAGCAGAGACTTCAGGTGCCCCAGCTCACGCAAAGGAACTTGCATCTAGGGGACCTGCACATGTATGAAAATTTTTATAGTATAGAATGAGATAATTCTTCCTACTTATACAGACTTTTGTCTGTATTTGAGAATGTATTTATCCCTCATTTTCATACAAGTTTCTTTATTTTTCTCTGCATGATACTGCAGTGAGCTTGTTGTATGTTGCTTGGGTACTGCTTTTTACTAATGTAGCAATATTATATTGCCCCCACACCACAGCTCATTGTAATATTCTCCATTTTGCGGAGACTTTGGGGAACAATTCTTCTGTTTTAAGAAGACTTGTACTCTTATTTTAGAGAATAATTCTTCCATTTCGAGAAGGCTTGCACTCTTGCTTTAGAGAATAATTCTTCTATTTTTGAGGAAATGTTATTCTGCTTTAGTAGAGTGTGGCTTGTATTTGGGAAGTTTTTTCTCTTTTTTCTTTTACACTTCATCCTTCAGAGATGGTCACTTTTGTTTTTTGAGAAGTGGATTCTCCTGCGCGGTGAAGCAGGCTTCCGAAGAAGGCTTTGGCGCTTCAACTTGGTGAAGTGGGCCTCATTAGAGGTTTTTTTTTTTACAAACTTGGGGAATGTGCCTCATGAATTTAATTTGCACTTCAAACTTGGGAAGTGTGCCTTATTGGAGGGCTTTAATTTGCACTTCAAACTTGGGAAGTGTGCCTCATTGGAGGCCTTTAATTTGCACTTCAAACTTGGGAAGTGTGCCTCATTGGAGGACTTTTTCCTCCGAAGAGTTGTGCCTCCGAAGAGGGCTTGTGCCTCCGAAGAGGTCTTTATTTGGCATTTTAGCTCTAGTGAAATGTGCCTCCGAAGAGGTCTTGTGTGTTTTCTGTCTGCTTGCCCATGCCTCTTCACCATTTGCTCCTCAGCGATTCCTCGTTATCGTTTCCAAACCCATGTTCTTTTCTTTGCCAGTTGTTTGTTTCTTTCCCAGAGAAGTGCTCTTCATTGTTAAGTGAATCCATAAGGAAGACCCAAACTACCCAACTGGATGTCTGTTTGCACAAACGATCTCCGTCGGTTAGCAAGGGCCTGGAACCTTCGCGTTGGGAAGGTACCCTTTTGGTAGAATCAACTGTTTGTGAGGAGCACTTCTTATGCAGGAATTGAATTTGGAACTTTTCTGGCTTGACATTTATTTGCTGAATGATTTATATGAATCGCTTAGCTTTGTGATGTGCTGACTAGGTAAGCTTTGCTTTGATTGCCTTCAATATTAAATCGACATTTTAGCAATATATTCAAGATATTTGCATATCGAAATGAAACAGGCATTTTATAGTAACAGAAAACAAAAGATTTATAGTTCATATATCTCATTTGCAATGTTTTTACAATGGCTTTTAGTACGAGAATGATACATCCATCATTCTTTTACAAATTTGTAACAAAGCCTTAAAGTAAAATATGGATGCAAGTTATTGCTGTCCCAAGCTTTCGGAATTGATTCTCCAGTGTGAGGGGACTAGATGGCAGCATCTTTCAGAACAAGAACTTTTTCTCCCTCCGGGGCTTTTCTTAGAGTATGAGCGTATCTTTCCATCTCATCCCAGCTTCCGCCCGCTGGGTGAGGGTCTCCTGTGATAGCATTAATGATAAGCCTCCCTGATCCCTGTGCTGCAGTTCTTTCATTTGAGCCATATTGATGAGCAAGAAGTATTTTCCCTTGAGTCGATGAGGATGGGTCATTCTTGTTTCTCTTTACATATTGTTGAAGTTTATTCTGTTTCAATAGTTCTTCAATCAAATTCCTTAGATTGCGACATTCATTGGTGTCATGAACAGGTTGATTATGGAACTGACAGAATCTTCCATTATGCATTGCATTTATCCCAATCTTCGACTCAGGTGGCTTAGGATAATCAATAGCATCCTTGGTTGCGAGAAAGATGTTCTCTCAGTATCAGTTAAGGGAGTAAACTCTGAAGGTTTAAAGTGGCGAGCTTTCTTCAAGTCTCTCTGCTTTTTTCCACCATCGTTCTTCCTCTTCTGTCCTCCAGACTCTCTTTTATCAGAAGCAACACCGACATTCTGAATTTCGGCCACGATCGCTTTTGATGGCGCAAGAAAGCTTTCCAAACGCATAAATTCGTCGGCCTTCTTATAGAATTTGTCAAGTGAGTTTGGCTCCTTCATTTTTAGCCGTTTGCCAAATTCACTCGATTTATCGATAGCCCGCATTAGATAAGTCAAAACCATCCGTGGCTCTGCGTTCTCGACTTCATCTAGGGCTATATTGAAATGATTTAAGAATGATCTGATAGATTCCTCGGGGTTTTGTTCTAGACTGGAGAGTGACATTATATCCTTGGCCTTTGTAGCATATAGCCTGAACTGATCCTTGAACTTTCGTGTTAAGTCAGAGAATTGATCCACGGATCTAACTGGTAGCTTTGTGAACCAAAATAAGGCCATTCCCTCTAAGTATACCGGAAAGTAACGGCACTTGATTTCATCTGTTGCTCGTGCCCCAGTCATATGTCAATCGTACTTGTACAGGAACTGATTAGGGCCACTTGTCCCTCGATAGGCCGGGATAGTAGGGGGTACAAATTTCTTGGGAAACTCTGCTTTTAAGATCTTTTCGGTGAACGGAGTCTTTCTCGGAGCAAACCCCCAATCCTTTTCATCCTCTTGCCTTTGCATGCTTTCTTTCATAATTGAGCGAACCATCCCTGATAGGTACTCCTCATCGTTCAGAGGCCTCGCCGAGCAGACGTCAGCTGCCCTTTCGGAAGTTTGCCTTGGCAAATGTTCGCGAAAAGTTGACTGTGGCCTTGAACCTTCAACTTGGGAAGGTGCCCCTACGGCGGTGCCAACGGCTCGTGGAGGAATGCCTTTCTCTTGGGTGTCACGGGCATCTTTGGCAAAAGTTGTTTCATTGTCTTGTCATTGGCTACTTGCCCCAAGCAGGGCGTTTAACCTGTCCATCATCAAAGCATTCTGAGTTTCCATTTGTTGGAACAATCCAGATACTACATCGTCTAATTCAGCTCTTGTGATTCCAACGGTAGGAGTTGTCTGATTTGGTGCTGGAATTGGAGGTTCCCTCATGAGCATCTCCGGATCTGGTAGATTTACTCTTTCTTCCAAGAGCCGTTATCTCTGATATACTTCTAGTTTTGAGAGAGATTCTTTCCAAAAACTTTTGTGAAGCATTGATGAAAATAGCCTTAGTTCAATTCTCAGTGAAAGCACCAAAAATGTTAACGTAAAAATTGGAAGCTAACACCCCGATGCAAATAGAGATTAAGCGAAAGCACCACCCGTTGGTACGAGAACAAAGTATAAGCAGAGAAATCATAGAAAAGTAGTAAAAGACAACTATTTTATAGTGGTTCGGCTTAAGATCGGGCCTACGTCCACTTTAAATTCCTTTATTGATGATTTGATTATAATTCTTTACAATGCACTACGATTACAACACACTTTTGACTAGTAGATCAAACTTTGATATAGAAGAATCTTTTGAGTTCATGTTGAATGATCCAGATCTTCTCTTGAAGTTTGTTGTAGCGTCTTTGGCGTTTGGAGTGCTTGTAGTGCTGTTTGAATCGAGAGAATGCCAGAGTATCGGCGCTTCGAAGAATGAGCCCCTAAAAGTTCCCCTCAATGTTGGAGCTTAGGCCATATTTATAGGGAATTCTCGACAGGCCCTTAAGTCATGAGCGACTTAGGGTAAGTCGTAAGTCGTAGGCTATGACCTAAGGTAGGTCGTAGGTCATCAGCAAGTTAAGGAGATATGAGTTACGACCTAACTGGTTCGCACTTGGCCATCTGAACTAACTGGTAGGTTCTAACGACTTAGGGGAAAGCGGCATAGTTTAATCACTAAGTGCTAAGTCGTGAACGACTTAAAGTAAGTCGTGAACGACTTAAAGTAAGTCGTGAAAGCATTAGGTCACTGCCGCTTTAACTCTTTAGGTCGTGAAGTACTTAAGTCGTTAAGTCGTCCACCTCTTAAGTCGTTAAGCAGTTAGGTCGTAAGTCCTTTTATCCTTCTAGGTCGCTAACTCCTTTAACCCTTTAGGTCGTTACCCCACTTCATCAGTTAGGTCGCTAGGTTGTCCCACTTTTAGGTGGTTAGGGCGTTCCACTTCTTAAGTCGTTAAGTCGTGGCTTCCTGTAGGTCGCTTGAGTTGTTTCATTCCTTATGTCGTTAACTCGGTAGGTCGTAGGTCGTTGAACCACTGAGTCGCCTAGTCTTCAGATAGTTAGGTTGCTGTGCCACCTTAGGTCGTTGGACCCACTAGGTTGTAGGTCGCTCCATCCTTTAAGTCGTATATCGTTTTGGACGGGGCGCTGCCCCGCACCCCGCCGCGTGCGCTGCCCCCCGGACCCCTGCGACCTGACCGGGCAGGTCGAACACCGTAGCGGTGGCGTTGCCCCCGCACCCCCTCCTTGGGGGGTTGGCACCCCCTGGACCCCCCCTCCGTAGGGGATCTTATCTGAAAAACCATTCAACAGAACTTGCTTTGTTGAGATGTTGAGTTGACCATTCTTCGGGACGAACTATCATTGGCTTCTCGGTCGATTTTTTGATATCACGGCCTTGCTGAAAAAGTGGAGTTAACATACGACCTTCAAAAGTGAATCAATCTTGTAACTCTTATCTTTCAGTGAGTAATAAAATCTCTTCTTTCCAAGTGGTCGTACAATGCCTCGCGATTGTGGGACCACTATAAATACTTGTGGTATTTATTTTTTTGCATTGCATAGATCTATGATTATATGTTCTAGTGTTTATCTTTGTTTGTTTCGTCTCACTACAATCATGATCCAGTTATTTACCACTGCGTTGGGTTTTTATTACCTTAGACTGACCATCTAAAGGGACCCTAACATTCTAGTATCAGAGCCATAAGGTTGATTGAGGAGTGTTTTATGCTATGGTAGGAGATGAATTGACTCCAGTTGTTACAAGACCCTATAATAGAGGGATGTATATCGCGTGAGGATCGCAGTTGACAATTGAGAAATGAAATGGGGATAAAGACTTTGAGAAGTGACAATGGAGGATGAAAGATGTTCTAGTGAGGAATGAAGTCCATGTAGTAGTGTTTGCCCCTGAGGAATTGACGGTTGACATATCAGTCGCGGAAATGCAGGAGATGGAGAAATGAGCGTTTACTACTTTATAACTATTTATGAGAAAGAATGTTACCTCAGATATTAGCAGTGAGACCACTTCTAGGGGAACTTAGACCAAGCTAGAAAATCTCTGACTAACCGTATGATATTACTGAAGACATTTTTCATCATGCGAATGAGCGAGGTGCTTTAGTGAAGGAACATCTTAATTTCTATGATGATCTCGTGATGAAGATGAAGACTGTTGACTTGAAGATGGATGAGGAGCAAATGGCAATGATTCTTTTGTGTTCTCTTTTGGAGCATTACACGGGTTTCACTAACAGCCTTATCTTAGCTAGAGATATATTGACAGTGGAAGATGTGAAGTCGGACCTTCTATCTAAGGGCTTGAGAGATTAGATGAAGGAGATAAGAGAAGGAAGTAGAGGAGGAAGTAGTAGTCACGGCCTGTTTGTTGAAAGAGGTAGAGATGATAAGAAGAATTGGCATTCGAGAGGGCATTCCAAGTCCAGGAAGGCCGGTAATGGCAGGAGAGGAAAGTATAAGGACGGAAAGTGTTTTATCTACAAGAAACCTGGTCATTGGAAGAAGGATTGTCCAGATTTGAAGAAGAAGGAAGAAGACGGATTTTCAACATTTATGGTGGAGAAGTCTGTATCTAACAATATGTCTTCTGCGGTAGTGTCGGATGTGTCAGACCATTAGGTGCTGGACTCTGAGGCGTCCTTCCATATGACTCCTAATAAAGATTACATTAGTTCTTTCGTTGAACGAGAGGGAAGCTCTATTGATATGGGTAATGATGCTAGTTGTAGAGCAGTGGGTGAAGGTACAATGAGGATCAGGATGTTTGATGGAGTGATACACACTTGACACATGTCTGATATGTTCCTGGTCTTTGGAAGTCCTTAATTTCTTCAGGACAATTGGCATATTTGGGATGCAAGGTAACTATCGAGAAGGATAGTACAAAGGTTTCAAGAGGTTCTCTAGTTCTTATGAAAGGAGATGTATTCTAAAATCTGTATTTGCTGAAAGGAACCACAGTTCTTGGTGAGTCGTGTGTTGGAGTAGATAATTCTCGTGCGTTGGAGCCACAAAGCTTTAACATCTCAGGTTGGGTCATATTTCAGAGAAGGGATTAGAGTTACTTCGAAGAAGGAAGATGATCAAAGGAAAAAAGCTTCAGAAAGATGGACTTTTTCCAGGAGTGTGTGTTAGGCAAGCAAACTTATGTATCTTTTGGAGTTGGACTCCATAGATCGAGGCGAGTACTTGAATACTTGTATACAGATGTCTGGGGACCAGATTCTACTCCTTCTCTTGGAGGAGCAAAGTATTTTATCTATTTCATTGATGACTTTTCTCGAAAAGTATGGGTGTATGTGATGAAGGCCAAATCAGAGAGTTTTGAGAAGTTCAAAGACTGGAAAGCACTTGTTGAGAACCAATCTGGTTCTAGGTTAAAGGTGTTGAGATCTGACAATGGTAGTGAGTTCATCTCTAGTGAGTTCCTCGATTTTTGCGGATAACATGGCATTCAAAGACATTTCACTACACCCAGCGATCCTGTAACGCCCTACTCTGAGACCCACATTAGCAAAGAATATTACAAGGTAATACCGTCTGCTAATACGGAGGATAGAGCTGGATAGGAGCGACCATCTATAGCCCTGTCTTAACTATCTACTGAATACGTCGATAAATGTAGCCTTTTTTTATATGGACCGACATATCAAATAGATACTTAATACAAAACTATAATGGCTATACGATCTAACAGAACAAAATATAATAACTCAAATTTAAACCAAATCACAGAACAGTAGATCATCACATACATATACATATACAGATACATCACATATTATACAAAATGATACATGTCAAGTGGTATAGAAACCACAATATACAGGTAAGTCAAAAGAATATACATATCAGAGTTGCGACTAAAAAGGACTACATAAAAAGCTATAACAAAAGGAGATAGCAGAATAGTCCATGCGGAAGCAGAATAGGCTAAGTCTGAATGTAACCTCGGTTTGACCCGAGCATAAAATATACGGGTTAGTCTAGCCAAAGAAATCGGTTAGATAAGCTAAATGATAATGAACATGCAAGGTCATAAAGTACCACAAATATCTCTAAAGAGATAACTCGATAATCTAACAAAAGATGAACATAACAAGCCTCATATATAACAACCCGATATTTTCAACCATTCGCATCCGCACATGTCCGACTTGAATTGTTCAAAATACCGCATTGTAAATAAAATTTGGCAAATCTCAGAATATACAATAGATACATAATCACAGATCACAGACATAGAGTAAATAATAATGCAGCGGAAATAAAAGAGATAGTAGTTCATGAAGCTACTATATAAAAATAACATACATCAGAGTTAAACAAGATACAATAGAAGAGTAACAAGATACTTCAGGTACAAATCAGAATACATCACTGAAATCACTGGATGCAGAAAGCAAATTAGTTGGTTGAATCTTCAAGGAAAGCTCCAACTCCGAAGGTGAATCTTGAATGCTAACTCAATCAATCTGACTCGAGCATAAAGCAAAACACAAAACACTCGAGTCAGGATATAAATACTTATGAACTGTAAATCAACTCAAGTGAACAGTAAAAAAAATGCATCGTAACTTAAAGGATGCTTGGGATCGCACATCCTTTAAGGATCCGTTAAACTATTTACTATGTAGTAATATTGCGCTATTATAATAATGTCTACAGTAAAATAAACATACTTTTAAATAGCGTTCCGGGCTACCCATATCACCCTTGACACATAATAGTCCCAGTAGTCCATCTAGTATCAGCATATCTCCGGATCTAGAGACTACCCTAATACTCCACGGGCTACGGGAGAAAAATAAACTCGTAGTAAAGGCTCGATATGTAGGTGACACGGCACACAAGGCAATGCCAGGGTAGATATACCAATTACGCACACAGGCTGGTGGTAACGCAGCAGCCACATACGCCTACCTCGGAACACACTCCCATATCAAAATCAGAGGATGACCATTTAATCAATCACAAGTAAGAGTATACTATCGAAGGAATGTGTCTGATCGGAGGAATGATCTCACTTGGCCCGAGATCGCTCTTGTTTTAGCCACCTTATGCCAACTCACGGGAGTTGGGTCCACATAATATACCTCAAGATCGTTGCCACCATCCTACTTCATTCTGGAATCTCCACCACGTACACGGTTGTTAAAGTGGTTTTCGGAGTTGGCAGAGAGTATGACAACTTCTGATCCCGGTCTCTCTAACAACCAAATGTTATTATAACGTCGTGGTCATTTCAAAATAGTTTATACTTCAAAAAAAGATCAAATCATTTCATTTCAAACTATATTCCTTTAAAAATAGTTTATACTTCGAAACCAAAACCTTTTTTATTTCAAAACTATTTATTCAATCAAAATAGTTTATACTTCGAAACCAAAACATTTCAAACATGTATTCATTTCAAAATAATAATACTTTCAAAGTATAACTCTTTTGAAACCAAAAATACTTGAAACAATTACACTTTGAAAATCATAACATTTCAAAATCATACATTTGAAATCATGAAACATTCCTTTAATTCTTTACATTTTACAATTCATTCAATTAATCCCAAATTTCCAATTTCCAACTTAATTCAATTCAAACCATCAGTTTCAATTAAATTTCCCAACAACCATTTCAAATCATATCAATTTCAAATATAGATTTGACCGACAAATTAAAATATTCGATTTTTTTATATATTTCAAAGCTTTAACATCCCGCATTTCAAAACTAAATTCTATAATTTCATATATCCCAAATTTAACTTCATTATTACTTAGTTTTGAAATATTCATTTCATAAATCCAATATTATTTAAATAAACTTAAATTACAATTAAACCAAATATCTTTTCATACAAATATAAACTTCAAATGCTCCGTCATCAAATAAATCAAAATCAAATATCATTCCACGTTCACATTCTTTATTAAAATAAAGATCAATCATTTCCAAACCATTTCAAAATCATTAAAATCTCATATCCTTTCAAAACCTCATTATTAAATCATTGTTTGAATTCAAATTCAAATACTCAAATTTAAATATCATTTTTAAATCAAACAAGTCATTCATTTATTATTTCAAGTATCATTACAAAATACATTAAAAATTCCATTCAAAAATTCATTTATCTCATTACATTTCATTCCATCTAACACATAACCAAGTAAACCCTATTTAAATTCAAATTCAAATTTAAATTCCTTAAAAATTCAAATTTAAATATTAAAATACATTCAAAACTTATAAAATTTTACAAATAAATTCATTTCAAAAGTTAAATCATTTAACACTTTAAAATATAACACAAACCGTGTTAAAATCTATAACATTTCAAAACATTGTCAAATTATAGCAACGACAGCATTTGTAAAGTGCTATCGTAGCTTATAGTATCCAAAATGGTTTAGTTCAAGAATAACATGGTAATAACATGGAATAGCATTTCATATGATCATCATTAACTTGGCATAAACATTTTATATTACTAAACACTTGTCATCAATTCACTATTTCATTAGTATAAATGTCAGAGTGGGAAAGACTGACCTTTATCAAAGCTAGTGACAAACAACACACACAAGAGCGATTCCAAAGGCACGACAAGCACGATTTGATTTGAATAGATGGAGACTCTTGTAAACAACACAAAATATAACATATATAAGCACAAATATAGATATCGACATACAAATATAATCAACAACTTTAGTTTGCAAAACAAGAGAGATGACCAAACCTTAGAAGCAAAAGACTTGCACACGACAACATAAGCTTGTCACATGATCAAATGGGCTTGATCTCACCACACTAGGCTCAGCCTAGGTGTCAACATGGCTCGGCCATGGCCTAGAGACAAGGCTTAGGGCATGAAAGTGGAAGGTAAAGGCAAAACAAGTGGAAGGTAAAGGAGGCAAGGGGTTTGGGTCAAGGAATGGAAGGTTTTGGTGTACATAGGCTTGGCCTATGGTCCTATGGGCTCAGCCTGGTGCATCTTCAGGTCAGGTCAGAGGTGATGATGATGGCTATAGGTCATGGAAGCAAGTGGTGGTGGTGTTAGAGGTGGTGGCCAAGGCTAAACATTAAGGAAATGGGAATACAAGGCTCGACTAGGCAATATTTGGAGTTTTAAGAAAAGTTTTGTGGAGATGGCTTCAATTGGATGGAACGTCTTGTCATGGTCAGAGGAGGAGGAGATTTTTATTGTTGTAGATGGTGGAGGAGATGGTGGAGCTGATGGTGTAGGTGATAGGCCAAGAATCATATGTGAAGTCAAGGCAAATTTAAGCAAAAAACAAGGCAAATTCAAGGAAGAAAGGTAGAAAAGAATAAAGAGAAGCCATTAATTTGGAAAAAAATTCTCAAATGAGAAATAGCTGTGAGTTGAAGAGGATGAGAAGTATTTTCACGCGAAAGGCAATGGGAAATGTACGGCTATCAAGGAGAAAATGAAAAGCCTAGGATATGAAGAGACTGGCTATTGAAAAGTCACAAGAAATGAAGAGCCTTGTCTCTTTGAATTTCTAATTTCTTTTAATCAAAATAAATAAATAAATTTCAGCAAAATAAAAATAAAAACTGAACAAAATAAAATAAAAAAATAATTATTTGAAGGAAAAATAGAAAATAAATATGAAAATAGCTTAATACTTTAAAACTAGACTTTAAAAATATAAACCATATACAATTAACATTTTTAAAATTATACAACAGTTTAAAATGATTTAAAAATAAAATAAATGCATAACATATCATATAACATATATATACACAAGATATGATAAACAAAAATATTATTTATAAAAATTAAATAAACAATTTTGTTAAATAAAAACAATGTACATACAATATTGTAAAAAGTATAACTTTCACAATATAAATCAGATTTCAACGAAACGAAAAGCAGTATTCTTGAAATTTTATCTATTTTCATAATAAAATATAAAATTCAAAAATTAAAATATTTAAAATTTTAAATTTAAAAGTCAAAGTTTGACCAACTTTACCAAAATTCACATTTCTGGAAAATATTCTATTTATTCATGTTTGAAATTATAATTCACATACAAATCAAAATTTATATTTAAAATAACAAAACTTATTCAATTTAATAAATAAAATAATTTCTTTTTTAAATTAGGAATTTAAATAAAAATAATTAAAATATAAAATTACAATAATCAGAAAATACAGGGTTGTTACGCTCTCCCCCACTCAAAACTTTTCGTCCCCGAAAAGGAATTAGGTACAGGAAAACACAGAAAAAGTTAGAATGAAATAATATTAGGACAGGATGACAAGAAGACTGAAATTATACCTGATATCTGTTGTTATAGGTAAGTATAACTAGGTGGAGATGATCTTCTCAAGATCCTCCAGAATCAAGAACACAAGCACGAAAAACTCTTTTAGAATCTGATTCACCCATTCCGTTTAACCGACGGTCTGTGGATGGGAAGCAGTGCTCAGATTCAAAATGAGTACCAAAAGTTATGGAAAGATTTCTAAATAGATAGGTGTAAGCAATAGCTTTACCATTCTGTAGCAAGATATAGGTATAAAGACAACCAGAAGATAGTTTGAAAAACCAAATAAGATAATAAATTAAAAACCCTAAAAATTTCAACTTAAATTGGAAATTAATTTTACATAAGTTAAATAAATCTTAATCATCTCCAATTTCATTAGCTTATTATCCTATTATCTTAAATTAACAAATCCCTAAAATCATGTATTTGAAAATATTTTATTATACTCAAAATGTACCAAATAAAATTTAATTCTTCTTCATTTATAATTAAAATTATGTTTATTTCTTTCAATATATCTTACCACCCAAGTTAAATATATTTATACTAATTATAACTGCTTTAATTTATTCTTAGTTTCTTTATCATCATTATATATTGTAAATTTTTCCATTACCTTTTCTTTATTTACCACTGTTAATCATTTTATAACTAAAATTTAAGTGTATAACTTTTATTATAACCACTCAAATTTTATGTATAAAATCTTTTTTATATTGTATATTATCCAATTACATACTCAACTTCTAAAATTTAAGGTAAGTTATATTGGAATGAAATTGTGTATTATACAAATAAAACTTTCTAATTTAATCATTTCAAACTTGAATATTTATCCAAATCTTGAAATTATACTTAAAATTATCCGTCAAGATAAAATTTAGGAACTAAATTTCCAATAAATTCCAAACTATTTAGAGATAACTAAATGCACATATACTATATATATAAATATCCATTCAAATTTGAATCATATATCAGCATATGTTATAAATCCAGTCTTATTTTAGAAATTCAAATCAATTAAATTCCCCAAAACAAAATTGTAGCAAGACTACAGAACTATCTCTTCACTTGAAAACTCGAAAATGAATGTCGATGATGCTGTAGTCATCACCGAAGTTATTTTCCAGCGGCAAAGAGAAGAGCACTAATTTTAAACTTTAAAATTCTTTGGAAACAAATTTCTATTCGAAAATACATTAAATAGTACATCCTTTAAAACTTTAAACACAAGGTTTGGAACCATTGGAAATTAAATTCTCAAATTTTTGTTTTTAATTCATTTTAAATTTCCAAATAAATTTATAACCATCTTTATAGTTCCATTATTTATATATGAAACAAGAGATAATGGTATATATAAAATCAAATATTATTTTTTTAACAACCAATTCAATAAAATTTGGAAAATGATTTATAATATAGCTACAAAATTTATTTCACAAAATTTATTTCATTACTAAATTTGAAAACACATTGTGTTAGTTTGCTCTGTTCAAGTGTTTTGGAAATCTTATCGATAGCGTTGATTAAACAAATCGATCAGAAACCCAAATCAACATCAACAACTCACACAACACAATATATAAAAAAAATTAAATATTAGTTTAAAATTACACTTCAAGAATGTTTTGAAGATAAGTTGGAAACAAAGATGAGATGATTAAATAACAGAATAGAAAGATGGATAAGCTTATATAAATCGCGGGAAACCTTAGCCGGGTCAACCGTGACTTAAAGAATAAGATCGATGTGGATTTTCTGGGGTAAATCACCATTCAATCTCAAGAGATAGAGTTTTAGGATAATAAGAGATACTAGCATCTAAACCGAGGATATAAAATCTTTGGTGAATCAATGATGTTCTAAAGGAGTTTCACCCCATTAGTAATCACTTTCACATTGGCGTGACCACCGTCTCACTATAAAGATCATTCGAAGTGGAGTTATGAGATACTCCATAATCAAAAGAAGACGAATAGCGAGGGACCTGAATGGAATTTTGGAACCGCGGGGAACGTTCCAAAATTCAAAGGAAAGGAAGATATTTAAACTCGAATGAAAGTGATTCTGTAAATACATTTACCATACATGTTGAGTTTTGCCTAGAGCTACCAAATCTCAGATACCAACTGTAACAACCCGATATTTTCAACCATTTGGATCCGCACATGTCGGACTTGAATTGCTCAAAACACCGCGTTGTAAATAAAATTTGACAAATCTTAGAATATATAGTAAATACATAATCACAGATCATGTAACGACCCGTAAATTTAGCCGGTTTTAATAACGTTATTAATTGAGATTTTATGGAATTTTAAACAATAAAATTTCGAAATATAAATTTGATATTTGAAATGCGTCTAATTAAACATAGCAACTGGTAAATTTTCGTTCGAAAATATGAAAGTTTATTTCGCGCGTAAATTTACTTCAATTTAATCAGTTAAAAAGCGATGAAAATAACACGTTTTCGAAACCCAAATATTTTTACATAGAAAAATTCTAAACCGTCTTCTGAGCAAGACGTCATTTTTAGTTTTTTCAAATTCGGACATCTTTGGCTCCGTCGATCTTAATTTTCTGCGATTTTTACACATTTTCTGCTAGTTGAAAATTCGAATTTTTAAAATCTAATCGTACCACAGATATCCGTATACGTTTCGACCGTCTCGTCTTACTGATCTCTACGGTATATTCAGTTTTGTATTTTGACATCCGATACGCATCGGTACGGTACCGCTTCAAACCTTCTTAATTCGTTTGTAGGTTCTTTTACCATTCAAATTTTAGTGCACCGTTCATTTTTTTTTTTACTTCGTACTTACCGTTGCTTTTGAAATATTTATAATTAGGCTGGTTATATTCTGAAAGACTATTGTCCCTTAGCATTCTCAATCTCATTTCCAATGTGTACGTCTTCCATTTGAATATAAAAAGAAGCGAAAGTTATAAATAAAGTTGCTTTGCATTTCAACTAACCTGCAGCCAATTATTTTCTTCACCAAACCTGTACATCACGCATTGGAAACCGGTCATTTTTTTCTCAAATTTATTACACAACATAAATCTAACTTTATATTTTTCTTCCTAAAGTTTCTAACTGTGACTTTCGCCTTCCTTCTCTTTTTCTTTCCTTCCTCCATTGTTTCCTTATGTTCGGCCTCCACCACCCCTCTCCGATTCATTACCCGCTCCGCCGATCAACCTTTCGGCCTCCACCGCCGACCTAGATCTGCAACCGAACACAAGCCCGTCCACCACCCTCCTCCAGAACCACCACGTGAGCAAGTTCCATCACCGAACCCACGAAAAAAAAATGAAGAAAAAAAAACCCCCCTACCCTCATCGACCATGCACATAGCTCATCCACTCTTTATGCTGTGCATATTTGAGAAAGTATTCATTTTGCATGAAACCCATCTCGGTATACACGAACACATCACAGCCGCGCCTCCGCTTGGCGACAGCGGCCACCGCTCCTTCCTCGCGTGTCGCAGCACCTTCCCACCTGTTCGCGCCATCCAACGCGCAACTCGGCCTCGAACCCTTTGCCAGCGCCTCTTTGCAACCACCTCCCTACCCTACCCAGTCTCGTCGATCACCAGGAACAGTGCCGGCACCGCCACGCTAGCGACCCCTCACCACTGTTCTTCGCCGTCAGATCATACCCGACACTGCCCTCTTGCTCCACCCATCACCGTGCCGTCTTGCTCTGCTTATACAATATATCTGTACGTATAAGTTTTAAGTATATACATATTGTTGTTTTGCTTTCATATCATATATAATAGTTAGGCTATAAGTTATTATAAGTTTTACTAAGTGTTATAGGTATGGTTCCTTACACTGTTAGTGAATGAATTTATATTGTAAATATGTTCTTATTAATATATAGGTTACAGTGAGAAAATTTTCACATGTTTATATATATATATATATATATTGATTTTATGCGTTTGAAGATGGGTTACAGCAATATATATTAGTAAAGATTTTGTATTAAAAAAAAACTTAACTGTGTATAGTGTGCTTACATGTGATTATAGTTTATACATACTTCGATATTCATAGTTTTACGACGAATTATACAATGAAAGTAAAATATATTTGTATACATGTGAGTTGCGTGAGTTTTGCTAGCTGCAGAATACTTTTATTTTCAAATTTGTAGAGGTGAATACATTTAGTATATGTATATAGTACGTATATGGTTAAGTTATATTCATCAGTTTATATTGTTGGTTTATATAACAAGATTTTGCCATAGTATGGTACATAAAGTTTACTAATTCTTATTGTGTTCACAGGATATTATATACGTATTATATTGTAAACGGTTGGTCATTATATTCCAAAAGGTATAAACATAACAGTTTGGTTTTGGATGTATACCAAAGTTTCGACATTTTTAGGGTTTGAGTATATATGTTATATTTGTCCCTCTATATAAACGTTGATTTTAGAGTTATAAAATATTGGTAATATATTATTGATTGTACGTATTTGTATGTATTTGTCATTTATATATAGGGTACTTAAGCCATGATTGTTGTATTAAGTTATAAGTTTATTCAGTTTGAAAGAAAACGTGTATAAGTTAAGATAGTTACTTTATATTATTTTAGTCTATTTATATACATAGAAAATAGTTGTTTTACTGTTGCATGCATACTAGAGTTTTCTAAGTTTTACCATTATATATACATACACTTGTATGTATAAAATATAAAGTGAAGGAATGTATATGTAGTGCAGTTATATGTTAGTTTCGAATATAAAAGTTATATTTGTTTAAAACAAGTAATTTGTATGTTAAATGTTTTTCTTTGATATGGATCTTAAAGTATAATCTGTTAGTCTATACATGTTTTTTTTTAAAAAAAATATCGATTTTAAGAATAATAATTATTATTATAGTGTATATATTTCTATTTTATCGAGCTATTTTGAGTTATTCTCATCGATCCGATTCTGATTTGTCTCGTCAATTTCGATTTATCGGCTTTGATCATTAAATTTGTGCCGATCTTGCTTTGACTGGATGCGCAATTCCATTTCAGTGTCCGTATCCGTGTGCGTATCCGTGTGCGTATCCGTGTCGTCTTCTGTTATCTCTAGCCTCGAAAGGTGAGCAATCACTCACGATTAATGTTCTTTTATTTATTAGATCTGATTTCAATTGAAACGACAATTGAAATATGCTGCTAATTGTTATTTACGATGTTATATTTGCTATTACCTGTATCTGTTCACCTATGACATCTGATACCATTATCTGTTAATTATTTATGCAATGATAATACAGTTTGGTTGATAAATTGATTGATTGATTGTTTTTTATATTGGATGTTAAATTTTAATGTATAAAGTGATAAATATTATGAAATTGAATTTGACGTAGGATAATTAAAATTTTGAATCGACATATGTGTCGAAATTGATTAGTTAAATTTGTATAATTTGACCCCTTTAAATATTAAATTAATTGACGTAGGATTTGAGTAATTACACCTTAAACCATTGAATGTATGTTGTTTAAATCGATGAAACTGAAATTGAAATTTAATGACAAGTGAAAAAAATCGTAATGTAATAGTCTTTAATCTACATGAAATGATAGTGTAGATTCTAGAAATAATTATATTAATTTGCACAAACAAATGTGAATTAATACGATTATTTTGGGATTATTTGAATTGATTATTGGATTGTGTTTGTTTGTTGTTGCTTGTTTATTTACTTTGACACCATCCCAGTTATCACACTGCAAGTTCCCTTTGTTATGTTTGATTTTTGAATTGGAATTGGAATCGGGTTGAAATGATAAATACCCAAAATGAACTTGACTTGGGTTAGAGAATTTAATAAATCCGATTGGTCAATAATTTGATTTAAAATGTAAAATAATGATTTTATTCGAATAAAGAATAGGTTTTGAAATAAAATTGGAACGTAAATTTTGATGAAAGTAAAATGTTAATATTGGAATCTGAAACAAAATATTAATGTAATAACTGATGAAAGAACATTGTTTGAAATGAATTATTTAACAATTAAATTTGGAATAATTCATTGAATTAAGTTTGAAATGATTTAATAATGGAGTTTGAATTTATAATTCAGTTGAAATTATTAAGTTTTGAAATTAGTATGATAATTGGATAAGATTGAATTATTTAATAATTGAATAAAAATTGAATTCTTTGATAAGAGAAATTGAACTTTTAAATAAGTGAATTGGAACTTCGTAAATAATTGAAATTGATATTCTTTGTTAATTAAGTTTTGGAAAAATTATGTAGTAAGTTAATAAGTGAAATTGAAACTTCTCGATTATGTGAAATTTAGTTCTTTATTAATTGAGTTTGAAATTTGTAACGAAGCCAATAAATAAGTGAAATTTGAATTTCTTTAACAAGAAAAAAATGTGATTTATTGAAATGAATAGGATTTATTGAAATTAACGTAAGACTTGTAATTTAAAGAATTGATTTGATGAATTTTAATTTATTTCAATTTGAAGTTTTGATATAATGAAGTTGAGCTTAAGAAATCGATTTAATGAATTGGAAATTTAAATGAAAATTGTTTTAAATGATGAATTAGCTTAGCGAATATTGAATGAAATCGGTAAATGAATTTAAATTAATTTGAATGAAAATTAAACAATTTAAATGATTTTGGAATGAAACCTATATACGAACTTGAATCAAAATTGGAATTGTTTTAAAACAAATTGAAATTGAACTGTAAGACTTCGAAATGGTTATTTGGTAGTTCGAAACGTAGATTTTGGAAATTGATTTTGAGAGACAAATGAAATGTTGATTTATAAATGCTAATTGAAATTGGATTTGATTTGTTTTGAAATTTATTAAACGACCAATCGGTGTAATAAATTACGAAAGTTATTAAAGAGACCGAAATCGGTTATGGATATACTCTCTATCTAAACCGAAAACCACTTTAATGACTATACGCGGAGTGTGATCCAGAATGAAGTTGTTGGAATGATGTACGTGATGACTAAAGAAAGAGAATGATAACGGATAGCCTCGACACTTGTGTTAAATTGGAAATGACTAAAATCAGGAGCCGTGCCGGGCCAAATGGGGTTAGCCACCTCGAGCGAACACACTTCTCCGTAACTACTACTTATTACTTGTGATTGATTGGTGCACCCTCGGAATTTCAGGAGTGTTGTTTCGCGGTGTTGCGATCGCTGCGGCGATGCGTTCTCACCAGTCCGGATCAGGCGAACGGTAGTTTCACTACCTTGGGTATTGCCTCATGTGCCTTGTCATACTTATATCCATATATACGCGACCACTACAAATTTGCTTTGTGTTATACCTATGAAGTACTCCCTGATATCCCACCAGTTTACGGTGGAGTTTACAGTGCTGTATAGACTATGACATTTATATAAAATGTGTTAAGGGGGATAATGGTAACGCCTTAACACTATTTTGATACTTTATATTACCGATAGACATTATCTATTTAGCGTACACTACTACATAGTAGATAGTTTAACGGATCCTTAGAGGATGGTGATTCCAACATCCTTTGAGTTGCTTGTATTTAGATTGCTATTTCACTTCAGTTGGATTTATTGATATGAGAATATTAATCCTGACTCTAGTGTTTTGTGTTTTGCTTTACGCTCGGGTCAGACTGAGAGTACCAGCTTTCGAGGCTCACCTTTGGAGTTGGAGCTTCGCTTGGAGATCCAGCTATCTTTCCAGCTTTCAGATATCCAGTTGATTCCAGTGATGTATTCTGATTATTGTATTCGACTATTGTATTCGAGACTTCTGTTGTAACTTGTTTAACTCTGATGTATCTTATATATTTATATAGTAGCTTCAAACTACTATCTCTTTTACTTCTGCTGCATATTATTACTCTGTATCTGTGATTCTGTGATTATTTATTTACTGTATATCTGAGTTTTGCCAAATTTAAATTAACAATTCGGTATTTTGAATTATTCAAGTCCAAAATGTGCGGATACGGATAGTCCAAAATAGCGGGTCGTTACAGTTGGTATTAGAGCTTTTGGTAGCTCTAGGCAGAACTCAGCATATAGGGTAAATGTATTTACAGAATCACTCTCATTCGAGTTTCAATCTCTTCCTTTTAACTCAATTCCTATGAATTTTGGGACGTCCCTCGGTTCCGGAATTCATTCTTGTCCCTCATTATTCGTCTTCTTTCGATTCTAGAGAATCCCATAACTCCACTTCAAATGATCTTTACAATGAATCGGCGGTCTCGCCAAACCTCGAATTATTTTTAAATTGGAAAACTCTTTACAATAGACATCGATTTACCAGAGATTCATGCATCCTCGGTTTACGATGCTATCTATCCCCTACTATACCTGAATTCCATCTCTTATGATCTGATGTAGATTTGCCTTGAAATTCTGCATCGCTCTTATTCTTTAAGGCACATTCGACCCAGTTAAGGTTGCCCACGAATTAAATAAGCTTATCCTTCTCCTGATTCTGTTAATTGAATCACTTTATCTTTTCTTTCGAACTTGTATTCGAATCAGAATTCTCTTTAATTTGAGTACATCAAAAATTTGAATTTCTATACCGCTTTGGAATCCCTTCTTGTATCGTCAAGCGAGAAGTGTATTTGAAAATTAACATTTAAAAATGTTTTATATATATTGTGTTGTTTGAGTTGTTGATGTTGATTTGGATTTTCGATCGATTCGTCTGATCAACGCTATCGATAGAATTTCTAAAACACTTGAGCAGAGCAAACTGACACAATATTGTTTCCGAATTTGGATAATAAAATAATTTTGAATGATTATATTAAGTATAAATTTTTTGAAATTTAATGGTTAATGAATTTGTTGTCCGAAATGATAATATTTAATTTTCATTTATTGTTTTTTAAACCGTTGACTATTTCATAATATAAATAAATTAATTTATAAAACTTGGTTATAATTTGATTTGGAATTAGAAATTAATTTAAATTAAGAATTTGAGAATTTAATTTCCGATGATTTCAAACTTTGGTTTTAAAAGTTTTAAAGTGTAGTATTTTCGAATATAAATTGTTTTCAAAGAATTTTAAATGGGTTTAAATCAGTGCTCTCCTATTTTGTCGCTGGAAAATAATTTCGGTAATGACGGCCGCATCATCGACATTCATTTTCGAGTTTCGAAGTGAAAAGACGAATTCGTAGCTTTGCTACATTTTTGTTTTGGAAACTAAATCGATTTAAATTTCATAAGTATGATTCGATTTATATATAGGTATATAATTTTAAATTTAATCTGATTTGATATATAGTATATACATAATTATCTCTAAAATGGTTTGAAATTAATCGGAATTAATTCTTAAATTTTTGATTTAAAAGATGATTTTCAATGAAGCCAAAAGTTTTGACTAAACACTTAACTTTAAATAGTTGAATTGTAAAACTTTTATTTGGATAATACTCAATTGCATTATATATAATTTACCTAAATTTTCAAAAGTTAATTATGTAATTGAATATTATACAATATAAAAGGATATCAAAGGAATTTTTAAATAAATTTGAGTAGTTATAGTAAACGTAAATATACTTAATATATATGTGATAGGATATATTTAGTAGAATAAATTAATAATACTTTGAAATAAATAAGAACTAAATTTGTCGAATAAAATATGACTATAATAAATGACTATTCAAATTTATGATCTTTGAAATTGTTAATTTAAGATAATTAGATAATATACAATATAAGTTGTCTCTATAAATAAAAATTTGAGTATGTGTAAAAATGTTATACACTTAAAGTTTAATTATAAAATGGTTAATAGAGATAAAATAGAATACTATGTTAGTTGAATAATAAAATGATTAATAAAAAAATTGTGGTTTGAAATAAATTTGGTAACAAACAATGATAAATTGAAAATAAACTAAGTTAACGAATTACCTTGAATTTAAAGTCAATTATTGAATATTAATTAATATAAATTGAAATCTATATGGTTTAGATTAATTGTTATTATGTAATTCAAGTTTATTTTCTTTTGGTTGTTTCTATTCTCCTACCTCCTTCCTTTTCGGGGACGAAAAGTTTTGAGTGGGGGAGAATGTAACGACCCGTAAATTTAGCCGGTTTTAATAACGTTATTAATTGAGATTTTATGGAATTTTAAACAATAAAATTTTGAAATATAAATTTGATATTTGAAATGCGTCTAATTAAACATAGCAACTGGTAAATTTTCGTTCGAAAATATGAAAGTTTATTTCGCGCATAAATTTACTTCAATTTAATCAGTTAAAAAGCGATGAAAATAACACGTTTTCGAAACCCAAATATTTTTACATAGAAAAATTCTAAACCGTCTTCTGAGCAAGACGTCATTTTTCGTTTTTCCAAATTCGGACATCTTTGGCTCCGTCGATCTTAATTTTCTGCGATTTTTACACATTTTCTGCTAGTTGAAAATTCGAATTTTTAAAACCTAATCGTACCATAGATATCTGTATACGTTTTGACCATCTCGTCTTACTGATCTCTACGGTATATTCAGTTTTGTATTTTGACATCCGATACGCATCGGTACGGTACCGCTTCAAACCTTCTTAATTCGTTTGTAGGTTCTTTTACCATTCAAATTTCAGTGCACCGTTCATTTTTTTTTTACTTCGTACTTATCGTTGCTTTTGAAATATTTATAATTAGGCTGGTTATATTATGAAAGACTATTGTCCCTTAGCATTCTCAATCTCATTTCCAATGTGTACGTCTTCCATTTGAATATAAAAAGAAGCAAAAGTTATAAATAAAGTTGCTTTGCATTTCAACTAACCTGCAGCCAATTATTTTCTTCACCAAACCTGTACATCACGCATTGGAAACCGGTCATTTTTTTTCTCAAATTTATTACACAACATAAATCTAACTTTATATTTTTCTTCCTAAAGTTCTAACTGTCACTTTCGCCTTCCTTCTCTTTTTCTTTCCTTCCTCCATTGTATCCTTATGTTCGGCCTCCACCACCCCTCTCTGATTCATTACCCGCTCCGCCGATCAACCTTTCGGCCTCCACCGCCGACCTAGATCTGCAACCGAACACAAGCCCGTCCACCACCCTCCTCCAGAAACCACCACGTGAGCAAGTTCCATCGCCGAACCCACAAAAAAAAAAAAAAAAAAAACCCCTACCCTCATCGACCATGCACATAGCTCATCCACTCTTTATGCTGTGCATATTTGAGAAAGTATTCATTTTGCATGAAACCCATCTCGGTATACACGAACACATCACAGCCGCGCCTCCGCTTGGCGACAGCGGCCACCGCTCCTTCCTCGCGTGTCGCAGCACCTTCCCACCTGTTCGTGCCATCCAACGCGCAACTCGGCCTCGAACCCTTTGCCAGCGCCTCTTTGCAACCACCTCCCTACCCTACCCAGTCTCGTCAATCACCAGGAACAGTGCCGGCACCGCCATGTTAGCGACCCCTCACCACTGTTCTTCGCCGTCAGATCATACCCGACACTGCCCTCTTGCTCCACCCATCACCGTGCCGTCTTGCTCTGCTTATACAATATATCTGTACGTATAAGTTTTAAGTATATACATATTGTTGTTTTGCTTTCATATCATATATAATAGTTAGGCTATAAGTTATTATAAGTTTTACTAAGTGTTATAGGTATGGTTCCTTACACTGTTAGTGAATGAATTTATATTGTAAATATGTTCTTATTAATATATAGGTTACAGTGAGAAAATTTTCACATGTTTATATATATATATATATATATATATATATATATATATATATATTGATTTTATGCGTTTGAAGATGGGTTACAGCAATATATATTAGTAAAGATTTTGTATTAAAAAAAAACTTAACTGTGTATAGTGTGCTTACATGTGATTATAGTTTATACATACTTCGATATTCATAGTTTTACGACGAATTATACTATGAAAGTAAAATATATTTGTATACATGTGAGTTGCGTGAGTTTTGCTAGCTGCAGAATACTTTTATTTTCAAATTTGTAGAGGTGAATACATTTAGTATATGTATATAGTACGTATATGGTTAAGTTATATTCATCAGTTTATATTGTTGATTTATATAACAAGATTTTGCCACAGTATGGTACATAAAGTTTACTAATTCTTATTGTGTTCACAGGATATTATATACGTATTATATTGTAAACGGTTGGTCATTATATTCCAAAAGGTATAAACATAACAGTTTGGTTTTGGACGTATACCAAAGTTTCGTCATTTTTAGGGTTTGAGTATATATGTTATATTTGTCCCTCTATATAAACTTTGATTTTAGAGGGCTTTGGTAACTACTACTTCTTCGTAACTACTACTCATTACTTGTGATTGATTGGTGCACCCTCGGAATTTCAGGAGTGTTGTTTCGCGGTGTTGCGATCGCTGCGGCGATGCGTTCTCACCAGTCCGGATCAGGCGAACGGTAGTTTCACTACCTTGGGTATTGCCTCATGTGCCTTGTCATACTTGTATCCCTATATACGCGACCACTACGAATTTGCTTTGTGTTATACCTATGAAGTACTCCCTGATATCCCACCAGTTTACGGTGGAGTTTACAGTGCTGTATAGACTATGACATTTATATAAAATGTGTTAAGGGGGATAATGGTAATGCCTTAACACTATTTTGATACTTTATATTACCGATAGACATTATCTATTTAGCGTACACTACTACATAGTAGATAGTTTAACGGATCCTTAGAGGATGGTGATTCCAACATCCTTTGAGTTGCTTGTATTTCGATTGCTATTTCACTTGAGTTGGATTTATTGATATGAGAATATTAATCCTGACTCGAGTGTTTTGTGTTTTGCTTTACGCTCGGGTCAGACTGAGAGTACCAGCTTTCGAGGCTCACCTTTGGAGTTGGAGCTTCGCTTGGAGATCCAGCTATCTTTCCAGCTTTCAGATATCCAGTTGATTCCAGTGATGTATTCTGATTATTGTATTCGACTATTGTATTCGAGACTTCTGTTGTAACTTGTTTAACTCTGATGTATCTTATATATTTATATAGTAGCTTCAAACTACTATCTCTTTTACTTTCGCTGCATATTATTACTCTGTATCTGTGATTCTGTGATTATTTATTTACTGTATATCTGAGTTTTGCCAAATTTAAATTAACAATTCGGTATTTTGAATTATTCAAGTCCGAAATGTGCGGATACGAATAGTCCAAAATAGCGGGTCGTTACAGATCACAGACACAGAGTAAATAATAATGCAGCGGAAATAAAAGAGATAGTAGTTCATGAAGCTACTATACAAAAATAAGGTACATCAGAGTTAAACAAGATACAATAGAAGAGTAACAAGATACATCAGGTACAAATCAGAATACATCACTGGAATCACTGGATACAGAAAGCAAAATAGTTGGCTCGATCTTCAAGGAAAGCTCCAACTCCAAAGGTCAATCTTGAATGCTAACTCACTCAATCTGACTCGAGCATAACGTGTAACGACCCTAGATTTTAATTTAATTTAAATAGATAATTTATCGAATTTTCGAATTAAAATTGTGAAATGTATAGATGGATTGATGCGAGTTTCCCCGATCTCTAATGAAAATGTGTTAAATTACTTGAATTTAAATCTTATATTAATGGTTTGAAAAATAAATATTAAAGTATATACATTGACACAAGTACGAAATGAATAAATAAGTGAATTGTTAATTTATTATTGATGGTTAAAATATATATAATAAATACAAGATAATAAATAAGAAGTAAATAAAATATAAGATATAACAATATAAAGTAAATATATATATATATATCTTAATCTCATATTAATAAATCAATACAAGATAATACAAATGAAGTAGGCTACAAAAGTAATAAGAGTAAAATAAAAATAGAAGTTCACTTATTTTGTAAAGTAAAATAATTCATACTTAAGCTATGAATAAAAATAAGAACATTGATATATAAAACAAAAACAATAAGTATAAAACAAAACTAAAAAGAATAAGTATTAGCAATAAATGTTTCAAATAAATTTATGGTTAGAAATAAATGTTAAAGTTAAATTAGAATTCAATACATAAGTAAAATGAACTACAAGCAAAGTATAAAATATAAATCTATGTATGCACACTTAAACAATACAAGGCAAATAAATATTTCATGTAGCCTATGAGTAGAAATGCAAACAAATGGGAATATAGATGTGCAGGCCCAAAAGGAAAAGAAAATTAGCAAGGCAAGGAACAAGAGAATAGAAAAAGTAATATGTACAAAGTATGGTCAGCAAAGTAAAGGGAAGTGAAATAAATATGCAAGGCTAGAGTAAGCTAACGAAAAGAAAGTACAGGTAAGTATGGACTAAAGTAAGGCATGTGGTATGTGCAGTAGTATGTAAATCAAAGCAAAAGGAAAATATGCTTATTAAATATCTATCAAACATAAACAAAGTAAAATGTACATCATTCCAGCCGAGTAAGTAATGCAAGCAAGGAAAAATCTCTGACTTGAAGATTTATAATCAAATTCTAAGTACAAAAAAAAAAGAAAAAAAGAAAACATCACCATATTGTACATTAAAACATACTATCACCTGTACAAAATAACAACATTCTATAGGCTTCTTTCTTTATATAGTCATCTTCCTCTCAGTTTTGTTCGTTCCAAACTGCTAAAGTAGTATCATCTATAATTTAAACAAAACTTCAGTAAAAACAACAATGCAAATCAGATCAAATTTAAAAGCTTCAGCTAACAACTCAGAACAGTTTCAAAATTGTGAGTAACTCAACCCAGTTTTCTATGTTTATTGAAATGCCTGTGAGTAACTTATTCTTTTTAGATACTTTTAAAATATAAAACTGTTGCTTACACATATATAGGTATATTTGTGAGTAGCAATTAGTTTTCTACTTGAAAATTTGTTGCATTTGCTCTGTGTATCTATGTTGTTCATCTCTCTGCTTAAGTTCCAGAGTATCAGATCACCAAGAAAATTTCATTTCTTCCTCTCTGATCAATGTTAAGCCTTGCATCCAAAAAAAAGTATGTATGTTTTAGTTTGAGTTGCCATCTAAAAATAATTGCATAACATAAAAATGCATATAGAATGAAAGCTCAAGTTTTTTACAGTAATGGACCTTGCTTCTGGAAATTTCCAGTATCACAAAACATTGATTCAATTATATAACTCGAATCTACATTCAAAGATAGGAATTTTAAAACGAATTTGAGGATTTTTAGCTAAGCATTCTAGGAGCAGTTCATAGTTGAACAATTCTTGTATTTTAACCATTTCCTGAGGATCAAATCGATTTTTAATGGTATGGTTGTGCTGGAAGCAAGTTTGAACATGGAGGATATCAGGAAAATTGTTGAATAAATTTTCTAATTCACGAATTGGTTGAACGAATCAAAGATAGGGTTTAAGGGTCCATTTTGGTCGAGGGGGAACATGAGATGGCCGCAACGTCGTCGTGGCATCGAGTGGGATCGCATCGATGGGAATAGCGGCGTGAGCTTAGGACGAAGCTCTGGTTAAATTTTCGTAGCTTCTGGTGGCATATAGCGGTGAGGAGGGGAGTTTTGCCGACGAACAGTTTATTCCGGGGGCTGTGAATAACTCGATTTTGATTACGCAGTGATTTTTGATTTTTGGGTGGTTCGAATCGGTTCAGGCGATCAACGATGAGCTTCTGGTGGTCTCGGCAACGATCGCAGATGATCGACGTGGCTGTGCACGTACACGTGCATTTGCGTGAATATCTGGAATGTGGAGTTGGGGAAGGAAGAGGGAGCTCGAGTTCGAACACGTGAAAAACCATAATTTACTCGAAGCTTTACTCGAGATTTTGGGGGGGGAGGATACTCGTGTGATTCTCGAGTAAACTGTCAATTTACTCGAAGCGGATAGGTGTTGTACTCAAACTAAACCAGGGAGGCTCGGGCAGAATTTTTGTTCAGGGATCAACCTGTACCCGTTTAACAGTTAAAATTCTAGTTTTAAATCGAATTAAAGTTTCAACTGGAAAACTTGAAATAATTTTAAACCAGATTTCCAGATTTTGAAATCAATTTAAAATTTGTAACTTAAGTGTTTAAAGAAAATTTTAATATGTTACAGCTAAAGAGAAAATAGATTTTTAAATATTTAAAATTTCTTTAGTAATCAATTGTTATTTTACTATGTAAATTTAAAGAAAAAAAATGAAGATTTATGATTTAAAATTCATTAACGAATGAGTTCCTAATAGTTAATTAATTTATAATTAAAAAAATGATTAATAGAAGAAATTTCCTTTAAAAAGGTGATTAAAGAAATTTAATAATTAATGAAATCAATAACTAAGATTTTATTTTGAATAATTAATTAATGTGATAAATTTTGACAATAAATTAGATTGATTAATTTAATCATAATCAATTGTGGAACTATTAAGTAAAATTTCTTAATGACAGTAATTGTGGAGTTAATTATTCAATATCATTAATTGAGTTAATTGAGTTTGTTCAAGATAAGTACTTTAGTTAATTAATTCAGAATAATCACTTAATAATTTTGAAAATAAAATTACTTAGAGAAGTAATTAATAGATAATTAATGAATGTAATCAATTAAATGGTGATTTGAAATTTGAGTAAATTATTTGTTAATTTAAAGGATTAATTAATAATGTGATTAATTAAGATTAACTTAATAATTAAAAATTAATTGATTCATTAATTAAGAACGATAGTTAATAATTAAGGGTTAACTAATAAATTGTGAAAGGGAATTTATTTCAAATAATTTGTAATTAGATTATGATAATTAACCCGGATTAACAATTGATACATCCGATTTAAATTAATTATTTGATTAATAAGTTCGTTTGTGAATGTTTGGACTTGGCGGAATAATTGGTTTGTTTGATACCCCTGATATGTGATGCTTTGTTTTGAGTCGTGTGACTTATTTATCTGTAATTTATATATCTGTGATCTGTTATCTATAAATAAAGATGAGCGTTATAATTTATATCGCTTATCAGATATATTGTTGTATTTGATCTGTCATGATTGAATGATGTGCACTACTGTGTATAACCCCTGGACCACACCATACACACACAAATATGGATTTCACGAGAAAATCGATTAAGTCACAGATTTTGAAATGATTTATAAAAATTGAATATTTGAATTCAAATGTTTTGGAAATGGAATCGGAATAAATGTGAAAAGCTTTTGGAATGAAATTTCAAGTTAAAATTTATTATAATTTACTTGATCAAGTTTTGAAATTAAATAATTCAATTTAAATTTGAATTCGATATTTGGAACTGAAGATATTATAAACAGGTTTGTATGAATTTAAACCATTTTTAAAGGTATGGTTTTGGGAATTTGAATTTAACCCAAGGATTTCAACTCGTATAAATGAATCAGATTTCCAAAATGAAAACTGTTATTTTCAAATGATAAACACTTTTCGATAAGAACTGAGATTCCAGTTAATTAGGGGAATTTCAAGATTGAGTTGAAAAATGATTTTTCCTAAGTTATGAATGAATTCTTTTTGAAAGCTATGAATTAAATCTGTTTGTTTTAACAGATTTAAATTGATGATTTGTTTAAATCAAATTGAAATAAAATTGTTTTGAAGGCTATAAGTTATATCTTTGATTTAAAGATTTAACGAGTTAATCAAATTAAAATGAAAATTGATTTGGAAAATCTATGAGTGAATCTTTTGTTTAAAAGATTAAAATGTGAAAATTGTTTAAACCGTTAAAGGTTGTGAAAATGAATCTTTTTGTTTAAAGATTGAAATGGTAATTAGTTAAACCATTTGAAAGGAAGTTGAATTATTAAGTTGTGACTTAATTGAAATCCCAATATCCATATATTTTTAAAATATTTCGCTCACTATTCGGTTTAGCCGGGAAAGGACCTTTGTGTCGCATAACCCATTCCGAATATGTGATATGTCGTATATGGATAGCATTTGAAGACCGGTGATGAAGACCGGGTATTCGCGAAAGCGATAGGATGACCTATCGATTGTTTCTGCACCGAGTCGCGCCGGTATAGAAACTCCCTAAGTGATGGGAAATCCGATCGGGATTGTGAATATCCGGATTGCAAGGACTTCTTTGTAAGTGCCTTCGGTTCTGTTCGAGCCCGGAACAGACTTGTATGGATAGCATGTCTGACATTACAAATTGAGATATAAAGCCGATTTCTTTCAAATATATTTCTGTTGGTGGCGGAGAATTTATTCTCTTAGCTTAACACCCTTCTCTGAGACGTACGAGCTCAGAGGTTATATAGTTGATGGTTATCAGCGATATATTCCCAATTTGGTAATGTGACATGCTGAGTGTTGCTGTAAATGATCATTGTGTTGATTATTTGTGATAGGATCATTTGTTTGATCGTCTATCTTGGTGATCATTTCTATGATCATTTGTTGACCCAAAGCATGGCTTTTGTATAAAGTATGTTTTTGTGGACGTGACTTCGTCGAGCCCCACACCCCGTGAATGGTCAAAACAGGAAAGAAGCAGCAAGGTTATGAGGGGTAGCGCCCTTTAGGATGTGTGCATTTCCTTCTGGAAAAGGGTGGTATCATGGTATGGAGCCCAGATACTTACTCATGTTGAAAACACTTTATGATTGTGTGAATTGATTACGAGATCTCGAATAAAGGTCCCAAAGGACCGGGGGATGGCATATTCGGTCAGTTGTTACTCAGTTAGGGGTAACCCGGCCTTGTGTTGGTAGAGATCCGGTTTGGTTCTCGGGGATGTCCATCCAGAGGCATTCTCATGTGGCAATGGGAAGTTCCTTGGCCTGATCATTCGTTGGAAATCCAAAGAAACAATACGATCTTGTACGGTTTTAGTTGTAGAACCTGCTTCCTCAGGAGGTAGCTATAGCAGGCATAATATAATGGTACCTATGCTGGCTAAGATTTATATTCTACTTACGAAATGATTTGTTCTACACTATGCACTAGTAATAATATCAAATGTTTCTTTTTAATTCGTATCAAGCATCTTTGACTAACATAAGAAGAAATCTCCTCCAAGTCTGCGTTTGCATTGTGTGTGTGGCGGGAGGTCTTATGGTAGTCTCATTTTTAAAAAGCATTGCGAATTGACTTTGAAAATCTTTTGTTGAATGTTTTTAAAGATAAACTGTTTTTGTTGCTCACACCAGTCCCACGACTGATCCGGAGTTTATCGTTTCTTTCCTAAACTCTGGGTGCTCATTATTTTCTACACGAGCAGTCTAGAATTGGGTTTTTCAGATAGTCAGGTTTAGTAGATTATCTGGAGTTAGTTCAGTCTTTGGAGCGCACCAGTCTTGCTAAGCTTCGGGCATCGTTATGGGGAGTTCGAGCTTTTGCTGGATTGATTCTTGGAAATGGAGTTGCAGTTATTTTCGGAGTTCTTCCTTGAAGACTATCTCAGAGTTATTGTTCTGCTGCTAGATGTTATCTATTTTTCTTTTCCGCTGCTATTTTATTGTATCATATCTCTGATGTATATTGATATCTATTGGATCATCTGTTGTATCAGATATTGTATCAAAGCTGTATATCAGTGTATTATTCTTTTTTTTCCGCTGTGTTGTTTACTTAATGTTGTTATAAGCTCCGGCGAATCGGATTTGAACGATCGAATCTATGGCATTCGAATACGATTTGAAGTATGGATGTCGATTTTCGAGCGGGTAAATTCCGTCTCGTTACATTTGGCATCAGAGCTAAGGGTTGAACTTTAGCTCAGGAGTATAACACATTAAGTAACTCATTAGAGATAGGGTGAAGTAAATCCTAGAATGAGTAATCCTTAAGATATCCGTTTGAACGCCTCAGTAAATTCTTTTACTATCCACCGATAGTAAGTATGAGTGCAAGAAGAAAACGAGATAGGGGACAGGGAAATACGACTATAATTGGTCAATACTCTGTAACAACGGTGGAAATAACTTTCTCTATCAATTTTCTTTGATTCGTTTCCAAATTCTTTTGATTGCTTCGTACCAGCTACAAGAAGAAGTTTTGGTGTGGTGATGCTCTACGAATCGTTGTAGGAAATTCTTACTTCGTATCTTTATCAGTTTCTTATCAGTTTTTCGTTTTAAACTATAATGAATTTGAAAATTGAAATTGGAAATTTTAAATGAATTAGAAATTTTAAATTGAGTTAAAATGGATTAATAGAATATGAAGAATGATTAGAATTGTATCGATAAAATGATTTTGTTTAAAACCAAAATTTGAAAATTTATTATAATTTCTTGTATCTATTGTTGATATTCTGATTTGGTGAGCCAAATGCAAAACTGATATCCAGTTTGATTCGAAAAGATATTTCTCTATCTTTCATCTATCTTTGTTGTTTTCGTGCCTGCGAATTTCGAGGACGAAATTCTTTTAAGGGGGGAAGTTTGTAACGACCCTAGATTTTAATTTAATTTAAATAGATAATTTATCGAATTTTTGAATTAAAATTGTGAAATGTATAGATGGATTGATGCGAGTTTCCCCGATCTCTAATGAAAATGTGTTAAATTACTTGAATTTAAATCTTATATTAATGGTTTGAAAAATAAATATTAAAGTATATACATTGACACAAGTACGAAATGAATAAATAAGTGAATTGTTAATTTATTATTGATGGTTAAAATATATATAATAAATACAAGATAATAAATAAGAAGTAAATAAAATATAAGATATAACAATATGAAGTAAATATATATATATATATATCTTAATCTCATATTAATAAATCAATACAAGATAATACAAATGGAGTAGGCTACAAAAGTAATAAGAGTAAAATAAAAATAGAAGTTCACTTATTTTGTAAAGTAAAATAATTCATACTTAAGCTATGAATAAAAATAAGAACATTGATATATAAAACAAAAACAATAAGTATAAAACAAAACTAAAAAGAATAAGTATTAGCAATAAATGTTTCAAATAAATTTATGGTTAGAAATAAATGTTAAAGTTAAATTAGAATTCAATACATAAGTAAAATGAACTACAAGCAAAGTATAAAATATAAATCTATGTATGCACACTTAAACAATACAAGGCAAATAAATATTTCATGTAGCCTATGAGTAGAAATGCAAACAAATGGGAATATAGATGTGCAGGCCCAAAAGGAAAAGAAAATTAGCAAGGCAAGGAACAAGAGAATAGAAAAAGTAATATGTACAAAGTATGGTCAGCAAAGTAAAGGGAAGTGAAATAAATATGCAAGGCTAGAGTAAGCTAACGAAAAGAAAGTACAGGTAAGTATGGACTAAAGTAAGGCATGTGGTATGTGCAGTAGTATGTAAATCAAAGCAAAAGGAAAATATGCTTATTAAATATCTATCAAACATAAACAAAGTAAAATGTACATCATTCCAGCCGAGTAAGTAATGCAAGCAAGGAAAAATCTCTGACTTGAAGATTTATAATCAAATTCTAAGTACAAAAAAAAAAGAAAAAAAGAAAACATCACCATATTGTACATTAAAACATACTATCACCTGTACAAAATAACAACATTCTATAGGCTTCTTTCTTTATATAGTCATCTTCCTCTCAGTTTTGTTCGTTCCAAACTGCTAAAGTAGTATCATCTATAATTTAAACAAAACTTCAGTAAAAACAACAATGCAAATCAGATCAAATTTAAAAGCTTCAGCTAACAACTCAGAACAGTTTCAAAATTGTGAGTAACTCAACCCAGTTTTCTATGTTTATTGAAATGCCTGTGAGTAACTTATTCTTTTTAGATACTTTTAAAATATAAAACTGTTGCTTACACATATATAGGTATATTTGTGAGTAGCAATTAGTTTTCTACTTGAAAATTTGTTGCATTTACTCTGTGTATCTATGTTGTTCATCTCTTTGCTTAAGTTCCAGAGTATCAGATCACCAAGAAAATTTCATTTCTTCCTCTCTGATCAATGTTAAGCCTTGCATCCAAAAAAAAGTATGTATGTTTTAGTTTGAGTTGCCATCTAAAAATAATTGCATAACATAAAAATGCATATAGAATGAAAGCTCAAGTTTTTTACAGTAAAGGACCTTGCTTCTGGAAATTTCCAGTATCACAAAACATTGATTCAATTATATAACTCGAATCTACATTCAAAGATAGGAATTTTAAAACGAATTTGAGGATTTTTAGCTAAGCATTCTAGGAGCAGTTCATAGTTGAACAATTCTTGTATTTTAACCATTTCCTGAGGATCAAATCGATTTTTAATGGTATGGTTGTGCTGGAAGCAAGTTTGAACATGGAGGATATCAGGAAAATTGTTGAATAAATTTTCTAATTCACGAATTGGTTGAACGAATCAAAGATAGGGTTTAAGGGTCCATTTTGGTCGAGGGGGAACATGAGATTGCCGCAACGTCGTCGTGGCATCGAGTGGGATCGCATCGATGGGAATAGCGGCGTGAGCTTAGGACGAAGCTCTGGTTAAATTTTCGTAGCTTCTGGTGGCATATAGCGGTGAGGAGGGGAGTTTTGCCGATGAAAAGTTTATTCCAGGGGGCTGTGAATAACTCGATTTTGATTACGCAGTGATTTTTGATTTTTGGGTGGTTCGAATCGGTTCAGGCGATCAACGATGAGCTTCTGGTGGTCTCGGCAACGATCGCAGATGATCGACGTGGCTGTGCACGTACACGTGCATTTGCGTGAATATCTGGAATGTGGAGTTGGGGAAGGAAGAGGGAGCTCGAGTTCGAACACGTGAAAAACCATAATTTACTCGAAGCTTTACTCGAGATTTTGGGGGGGGAGGATACTCGTGTGATTCTCGAGTAAACTGTCAATTTACTCGAAGCGGATAGGTGTTGTACTCAAACTAAACCAGGGAGGCTCGGGCAGAATTTTTGTTCAGGGATCAACCTGTACCCGTTTAACAGTTAAAAATCTAGTTTTAAATCGAATTAAAGTTTCAACTGGAAAACTTGAAATAATTTTAAACCAGATTTCCAGATTTTGAAATCAATTTAAAATTTGTAACTTAAGTGTTTAAAGAAAATTTTAATATGTTACAGCTAAAGAGAAAATAGATTTTTAACTCTTTAAAATTTCTTTAGTAATCAATTGTTATTTTACTATGTAAATTTAAAGAAAAAAAATGAAGATTTATGATTTAAAATTCATTAACGAATGAGTTCCTAATAGTTAATTAATTTATAATTAAAAAAATGATTAATAGAAGAAATTTCCTTTAAAAAGGTGATTAAAGAAATTTAATAATTAATGAAATCAATAACTAAGATTTTATTTTGAATAATTAATTAATGTGATAAATTTTGACAATAAATTAGATTGATTAATTTAATCATAATCAATTGTGGAACTATTAAGTAAAATTTCTTAATGACAGTAATTGTGGAGTTAATTATTCAATATCATTAATTGAGTTAATTGAGTTTGTTCAAGATAAGTACTTTAGTTAATTAATTCAGAATAATCACTTAATAATTTTGAAAATAAAATTACTTAGAGAAGTAATTAATAGATAATTAATGAATGTAATCAATTAAATGGTGATTTGAAATTTGAGTAAATTATTTGTTAATTTAAAGGATTAATTAATAATGTTATTAATTAAGATTAACTTAATAATTAAAAATTAATTGATTCATTAATTAAGAACGATAGTTAATAATTAAGGGTTAACTAATAAATTGTGAAAGGGAATTTATTTCAAATAATTTGTAATTAGATTATGATAATTATCCCGGATTAACAATTGATACATCCGATTTAAATTAATTATTTGATTAATAAGTTCGTTTGTGAATGTTTGGACTTGGCGGAATAATTGGTTTGTTTGATACCCCTGATATGTGATGCTTTGTTTTGAGCCGTGTGACTTATTTATCTGTAATTTATATATCTGTGATCTGTTATCTGTAAATAAAGATGAGCGTTATAATTTATATCGCTTATCAGATATATTGTTGTATTTGATCTGTCATGATTGAATGATGTGCACTACTGTGTATAACCCCTGCACCACACCATACACACACAAATATGGATTTCACGAGAAAATCGATTAAGTCACAGATTTTGAAATGATTTATAAAAATTGAATATTTGAATTCAAATGTTTTGGAAATGGAATCGGAATAAATGTGAAAAGCTTTTGGAATGAAATTTCAAGTTAAAATTTATTATAATTTACTTGATCAAGTTTTGAAATTAAATAATTCAATTTAAATTTGAATTCGATATTTGGAACTGAATTCGATAATTGGAAATTATGGTTAAAGATATTATAAACAGGTTTGTATGAATTTAAACCATTTTTAAAGGTATGGTTTTGGGAATTTGAATTTAACCCAAGGATTTCAACTCGTATAAATGAAGCAGATTTCCAAAATGAAAACTGTTATTTTCAAATGATAAACACTTTTCGATAAGAACTGAGATTCCAGTTAATTAGGGGAATTTCAAGATTGAGTTGAAAAATGGTTTTTCCTAAGTTATGAATGAATTCTTTTTGAAAGCTATGAATTAAATCTGTTTGTTTTAACAGATTTAAATTGATGATTTGTTTAAATCAAATTGAAATGAAATTGTTTTGAAGGCTATAAGTTAAATCTTTGATTTAAAGATTTAATGAGTTAATCAAATTAAAATGAAAATTGATTTGGAAAATCTGTGAGTGAATCTTTTGTTTAAAAGATTAAAATGTGAAAATTGTTTAAACCGTTAAAGGTTGTGAAAATGAATCTTTTTGTTTAAAGATTGAAATGGTAATTAGTTAAACCATTTGAAAGGAAGTTGAATTATTAAGTTGTGACTTAATTGAAATCCCAATATCCATATATTTTTAAAATGTTTCGCTCACTATTCGGTTTAGCCGGGAAAGGACCTTTGTGTCGTATAACCCATTCCGAATATGTGATATGTCGTATATGGATAGCATTTGAAGACCGGTGATGAAGACCGGGTATTCGCGAAAGCGATAGGATGACCTATCGATTGTTTCTGCACCGAGTCGCGCCGGTATAGAAACTCCCTAAGTGATGGGAAATCCGATCGGGATTGTGAATATCCGGATTGCAAGGACTTCTTTGTAAGTGCCTTCGGTTCTGTTCGAGCACGGAACAGACTTGTATGGATAGTATGTCTGACATTACAAATTGAGATATAAATCCGATTTCTTTCAAGTATATTTCTGTTGGTGGCGGAGAATTTATTCTCTTAGCTTAACACCCTTCTTTGAGACGTACGAGCTCAGAGGTTATATAGTTGATGGTTATCAGCGATATATTCCCAATTTGGTAATGTGACATGCTGAGTGTTGCTGTAAATGATCATTGTGTTGATTATTTGTGATAGGATCATTTGTTTGATCGTCTATCTTGGTGATCATTTCTATGATCATTTGTTGACCCAAAGCATGGCTTTTGTATAAAGTATGTTTTTGTGGACGTGACTTCGTCGAGCCTCACACCCCGTGAATGGTCAAAACAGGAAAGAAGCAGCAAGGTTATGAGGGGTAGCGCCCTTTAGGATGTGTGCATTTCCTTCTGGAAAAGGGTGGTATCATGGTATGGAGCCCAGATACTTACTCATGTTGAAAACACTTTATGATTGTGTGAATTGATTACGAGATCTCGGATAAAGGTCCCAAAGGACCGGGGGATGGCATATTCGGTCAGTTGTTACTCAGTTAGGGGTAACCCGGCCTTGTGTTGGTAGAGATCCGGTTTGGTTCTCGGGGATGTCCATCCAGAGGCATTCTCATGTGGCAATGGGAAGTTCCTTGGCCTGATCATTCGTTGGAAATCCAAAGAAACAATACGATCTTGTACGGTTTTAGTTGTAGAACCTGCTTCCTCAGGAGGTAGCTATAGCAGGCATAATATAATGGTACCTATGCTGGCTAAGATTTATATTCTACTTACGAAATGATTTGTTCTACACTATGCACTAGTAATAATATCAAATGTTTCTTTTTAATTCGTATCAAGCATCTTTGACTAACATAAGAAGAAATCTCCTCCAAGTCTGCATTTGCATTGTGTGTGTGGCGGGAGGTCTTATGGTAGTCTCATTTTTAAAAAGCATTGCGAATTGACTTTGAAAATCTTTTGTTGAATGTTTTTAAAGATAAACTGTTTTTGTTGCTCACACCAGTCCCACGACTGATCCGGAGTTTATCGTTTCTTTCCTAAACTCTGGGTGCTCATTATTTTCTACACGAGCAGTCTAGAGTTGGGTTTTTCAGATAGTCAGGTTTAGTAGATTATCTGGAGTTAGTTCAGTCTTTGGAGCGCACCAGTCTTGCTAAGCTTCGGGCATCGTTATGGGGAGTTCGAGCTTTTGCTGGATTGATTCTTGGAAATGGAGTTGCAGTTATTTTCGGAGTTCTTCCTTGAAGACTATCTCAGAGTTATTGTTCTGCTGCTAGATGTTATCTATTTTTCTTTTCCGCTGCTATTTTATTGTATCATATCTCTGATGTATATTGATATCTATTGGATCATCTGTTGTATCAGATATTGTATCAAAGCTGTATATCAGTGTATTATTCTTTTTTTTCCGCTGTGTTGTTTACTTAATGTTGTTATAAGCTCCGGCGAATCGGATTTGAACGATCGAATCTATGGCATTCGAATACGATTTGAAGTATGGATGTCGATTTTCGAGCGGGCAAATTCCGTCTCGTTACATAAAGCAAAACACAAAACACTCGAGTCAGGATATAAATACTTATGAACTGTAAATCAACTCAAGTTAATAGTAACAAAAATGCAACAGTAACTTAAAGGATGCTTGGGATCGCACATCCTTTAAGGATCCGTTAAACTATTTACTATGTAGTAATATTGCGCTATTATAATAATGTCTACAGTAAAATAAACATACTTTTAAATAGCGTTCCGGGCTACCCATATCACCCTTCACACATAATAGTCCCAGTAATCCATCCAGTATCAGCATATCTCCAGATCGGGAGACTACCCTAAATACTCAACGGGCTACGGGAGAAAAACAAACTCGTAGTAAAGGCTCGTTATGGTAGGTGACACAGCACACAAGGCAATGCCAGGGTAGATATACCAATTACGCACACAGGCTGGTGATAACGCAACAGCCACATACGCCCACCACGGAACACACTCCCACATCAAAATCGGAGGATGGCCATCTAATCAATCACAAGTAAGAGTATAGTATCGAAGGAATGTGTCTGATCGGAGGAATGGCCGCACTTGGCCTGAGATCGCTCCTGTTTTAGCTGTAACGTCCCAAAATTTTCAAAGCCGAAAATTTCAGATAGTTATGAAAAGAAGAAATGGATAGAAGAAGAAGAGGAACAGAAACACCAAACATCTCACATTCGCAGCGGATAAAATATAAAAATAAATAATAACAGTCTACAAAAGAATATTATATCTGTCGATTACATTTTAATACATCAGAGTTACACATTATATACAGTCACTAAATATATACAATTATCATGTCTCAGATTAACAATAATATAAATATAGCGGAAATACTCTATATGCCCTTGCCATCCAGCTCTCCTCCTGAGCTCCAGAACGTACCTACCTGGAAATCTGTAATACTTGGTCTGACCCGAGCATTACACCAAAGTAACACCCGGGTCAGGATGGAAACCAACGTGAGTAAACCCATCTAACAAGGAATACCAAGCAATCAACTTATATAAACGCGGGGTAACATATATCAATTTATCCAATTCACAATTTACTATAGACAACACTAATTTCACATATCAATTTCTAAGTACCAAGCTTAGATAAAATAATCCAATTCACTTAATTCGTTTTATTCCAGCCTATTGATTTCACACATCAATTTATTTTTAATCCGAAGTGGTTTCGGGTATTTCCTAATACCCGAACCAGGTCTCTTCAAAACTCATGTTATCATAACCCAAGTTATTCTAATGAAATACACAACATTTCATATCAGAGATATCAACTCATTCAAAACATCCAATACCATTCCATCATCCATAAGCAAAGCTTACTCACATACAAATCAATTCAACTGATTCAAATTAAATTTCAAATCTCAATCACTTAGATTCCTTCATTTAACGTTAATTAATTCCAAATCAATTAATTGGTCAACCCATCATTATTCATCTTAATTAACCACCCTGGATTAATTATCTTTCAATTTCATTCAAGTAATTGTCTTTAATTAATTTCACAAGATTTATTATTCTTAACCCAAAATCAATAACTCATATTTAATTACTTCACAAAGTAATTAACTATAATTAATTACATTAATCCTTAATTATTATTAATGAATTTCTCATAAATCAATTAGTACTGATAAATTGATCTTAACTACTCAATCTTTAATTTCATCATTGGTTATATAAATTAATGATTTCCCATTTACATTTCAGTTTGTCCAAATTTAATTTAATTACAGTAAATAATTAATCATTAATTAATCCACAATATTAATTACTCTTGATTTATCGAATCTTGTAATCATCTACCTTTTTATTTACTTCTTCACTTAATCAATTACTCATTAATTAAGCACCTTAATTAATCACTTGATTAATTTCACAAAATAATTATATTTTATTAATTACATTAAGTAATTACTTGTCAAACCATCCAATGATTATTCTGAATTACTTACACTTAACTAATTAACTTAAAACTGAATTAAGTAATTCAAACCCTTCATTACTAAATAAATTAACCCAAATCATTAATTAATTGAATTAGTTAATTATCCATTCTAATTACCCCATTAATTAAATGAACCACAATCATAAGTCCTGATTAACATTAAAATGAAAACATTCTCTTATTTGTGACTTAAGTTTAAAACAATTTAAAGCCCAAATACTTCGAGTCAAACCACAATTAACTCGAGAACCAACCAAAACCAAAATCACATCATCATCAGTGCACATCCAATCAATTCAATCATTCAACCAATTATTTAAATTTAACCATTTAAATTTAAATAAACCTTTGATTTGTTTTTCGCAATCCATTCCCATTCGGCTTGTTTCCTTTTAGATTCTAACCTTGTATAAACATTTATACGATTTTATTAATATTTGAACTAATTGAATGATCAATTTCCATCTAGTAAATTTTAATTAGAAAATTATTTATTTAAACTAAAAATTTGTAACTAAAATAAATTAAGCAAGTTGTTGAACAAATTTTATTTTTACCATAAATTTAATTGACCGAAAATTTAATTTAACTAACAATATTCCCTAAAAATCCTTTAGCAACTAAAATAATTAACATAAGTTAATTACACTACTTAATTCCCTCAATACACTATCTTAATTAAATAAAATTCTTTTCAAGTTTATATTTTAATTTAAAAACGGGATTGTTTTATAAAGCTTACTGCACAACATCTATATAATTTTCCTTTTCTGTAATTTATATAGGTTATTAAACTTAAATTAAAAACAAATGGATCGTGAAAATACCTTCTGCTCAAACATGACCTGCCATCTACAGATACCACAACCCAATGTTCGACTCCATAGGCTTCCACGTACCAGACCCTGATGCCATCACCTACGCGCTCACGCGAAAGCGCTCGTCATGCCATCGCGAATACCTCACACGGTCGCTGCCTCCCTCGAGAACATGATATTGATAGAATTTGAGATTCGTCCTCAACTTCGAACCACCAAGTCCCATTGCAAGCCACCACTTCACCTCCTGGATGCCACCGCCATCCCCACGAATCATGAATCCTCTAGAATCGTAGCCAAGCACAACGCCACAAGCTAGGTCGCCATGCGATATCCCTTCCTCCATGCGAAATCGGTCGTGGCCTTGCTCGCGAGCTTGAGCAGCTTCGGCCCCTTGATTACGATTTGATTTAGGTTGAATAAATTAAAATTTGAATGAAAGAGGGACGCGATTTTTATTTAATAGCCATTTCTCTTTTTTTTTTGATTTGAATGTCTTGGCTCCTGAGAATAAAAGAAGGGACGAAGATAAAATATCTTTTGGGATAGCTTCCTATTGTACACTTGTTTTGTTAAAATATCTCTGACCTATTGACTTTAAATTTTATTAAATTATAAAGTTTTCAAAATGCCTCATTAATTGCCATTTAAAATTTTGAACTCCTCCTAAGGAGTGCCACTAGGCGTTTATAAAGCTTTACCCGTATTCCGAACATGATGGAATGTGTTTCGGAAGCTAATTTAATTGTTTGTGGAAGTTTGCTTTATAAATCGATTTAAAATATTAAATTATCGATTTTAATTTCAACGCGTTTCTCACCGTACGAGCAAACGGTAATTCCAAATGCTACGAAAATTGAAATCCGATAATAAATAACTATTACGGATCCAATGGAACTGATTTCGTAGAATTCCGAGAACGTGCCTCGAAAGGCTATTTTTAAATTCGATTTAAACGATATGTTATTAAAACTGAACAAATCACCTTTAATTTAAATTTCAACCATTCTATTATCTTCACTATCATCGTTATAAACTTTAAGCCTTCAAATTATTTTTAAGCAGGCTTAGAAATTCCATATTCAACAATTTACCAAATTTCAACTATTAAATTCAGTATTTAAACTATACGATTCAAAGATTTAATTATCAAGTAAATATTGATATCTCGAATTCAAGTTAAAATTAACTTTTAAATATTTTAAAATCAATTAACAATTTCAATTTAAGTTGTTAGAAATTCCGGGTCGTCACATTCCTCCCCCCTTAAAAGAATTTAGTCCCCGAAATTACTAGTTAGGAAGAATGGTACTTTACCCGTCTACCCTTCCCCCAAAACCAACGGTTCAACATCCTACCAATTATCTCTTATTAAAGACCCACTATCACCACAATCAACTTCCCATAACCTCTATAGTTTCCAAACAATATCCATTTTCTCAAACATTCAAATTTCAATTTAAAATCAAAATTTTAAATTATCAAATTTTCTCAAAAATTTTCTAACTCCCTAAATTTCCGAGAAATATTGCCAGCGTCTTCTTTGCGGGGCTAGCTCGGTACAACTACAAAAGGCCTCTATAGGCTCCCTGTTGAATATGCGCTTATATGATTTTTGTTTGATGATAATAAACATATATATATATTCATTTAAATGTATTTTTTAATGTACAATTTTATTTTTCATAGATTAAATAAATATTTGTTGAATAAAATAAATTACACAGAATTTGAATTCAAACAGAAATTTTATTCAAACAAATATTTATTACAATTTTGAATAGTACAAATTCAAGCTCTCACTATACATATGCAATTTTGATTCTAATTACATCACAATTCAATTTACATAAATTCCTCACTACATATGACTCACACTCGTAGTTTATCTTCAACTTCATTCCAGTTAGAATCCAGCATCCGAGCAATCTGCAAAAATATTCACTAACGCAGTAAAATTGAAAAAGAAATATTTTTGCAATATAAAATAAAATATGAATTTTGAAAATAGTTGCCTCAGTTATTTGGGTTGTTCGTCGTCATTTAAATTTGAATTCATCATACACGAACAGCTTGTGACATGCATAGTGTATCACTGTACATGCCACAAGGCCGTGCACACCGATATACACTTGACAATGCTACAGGGACAGGTGAGCACAAGGTCAAACCCAAAGACAGGTTCAACTCGGGTGCAAATATAAATAAAATCACAACACACGCACAAGGTCAAACCCGAACTATTAGCTGGATTCAACACAGGGCAGGTGTACAGGCTACAACTTCAAACATGAAGCAGTTCAATGTCCAAGCAACAATGAAAAGTAAGGAACCAAATACTCAAGACAACATGAAGTGGACAGCACTGACTCAAGTACACAAACAACAAGCAGCAGTATGCAAGTGCATACACAAAGAGGCAACAAAGGTCAAGGACCAAGTGCAAAGGCTGCAGTGAAGCATGTACATGTGTATGAAAACCAAAGTCAACAGCAAGTACAAACCAGCACAACAAGCTTCAAATGAAAACATATGTGCCAGAGAAACATGTGCAGCCCAATGAACCAATGACAAAAAAGTGACTCAAGCAACAACACAAACCAAGGTAAAACCATCAGGTACATCTGAACCAAAATCAAGTATGAAGTATACAGACACACATGAATATGAAGACCACAAAGGCAATGCAACAGTAAAAAGAAACAGCTTCAGCAGATGCAAGACCAGAGAACTACACAAGTGTAGCCTCGAACCATAACAACAAAATACAGGTTTCAATATCAATGCCATTGCTTCAGCAGTCAAAATATCAAATAAACATGAATCAAGATAGTGAACTGAAGGCATGAACTGCAACTCAAAAGAGCAAACATGGAACCAATGCCCTAGGTTACAACTTCCAATGAATCAGTGATGCAAGCAATGCTACAGAGCTGGAGATTATATATGCAATGGAGACCGTACATGAACCAGAACACAAATCCAGTTACAACACTGAGTTTGACAATGTCAAGTGCATGAAGACTGAATCAAGTACACAAATGTACACAATCCAGGCAGCAAGTACATCATGAAACCAAAGTGAGTATGCAAGTGCAGACCAAATGCAAGACCAAAGTGCAACAGACACACAACGAAAATTAGTGCAACCCGAAATCAACAACAATACCAAGTACAAGCTCGAGGCAATATGAGTGCAATGAAAATATGAAGTGAATGCAACAGAAGTATGATGAAATCCAGAAACTAAACAAGGTAGACATGATTATCCAGAACAAACAAGTCAGTGCAGCAAAGAGCAACTACACAAACCTCAAATGAAACTGTCTCAAAGCAAACTCAGTGCAAGCTACACAAACCTCAAAGACCAGTGATGCAAACATGAACCATAATAATATGCAAACTCAAGCTTACAGAGAACAGATCAAATGAAGCATGTGCGCATAGTATGAAAAACACTAAGGTTCAAGTGCAAAAGAAAGAAAGTGCCAAAGAAGTCAATGTCGTATAAATCAATGCTACAGGGATGAACGAAATTCAACAGTGAAGAGATGACCAAGTCAAAAATCAAATACGTATCTTTGAAAAAGTCAAAAATCAAAAGAGGAAAGTTTTTGCCGTATCATTCAAGGAAAATCGAACGTTTCAAAATCAAGACCGTGTGCATCAAGTAAGTCACAGATATCAGGAAAGCAAGAATTAGGAAGGTGATGAAGTCAAGTAAATGAATACGAACAAATTCAAGGGTCTCGGAATTCATATAAATACCACACCCAAAATCATCATAGGCAAGATGAAAAGAGAACAATCGATAATTCAAGCAATTAAATCCTGAAAAACAAAAGAAACGAACAACGTACCAACGTTGATTCGCAATCTCGAGGGAAGCAGCCGAACATCAGAGAAGCAGCGAGCAACACATACGATCGAGCAAGGCAACACGCAAACCAGAGAATCGATCAACATAGGCGTGCTTCGAAAAGCCCTGATTTGAATCGAAAAACACAAGCCCTAGTTTCAGAGCGCAAAGAGGAATAATCAAAGAATCTAAGCCACCATATTTTTTCAAAGAAAATAGAAGAGGATCGGGTGAAAGAATACAAGAGGGCCGGCCTTGAAAAAGGGGATTAGGGTTTAAGAATCCTTATTTTGAATATAAGGGTGTTTTTATTTATTTTGCTTTTATTTTTATTTTGAAATATGTACCTTTCAAATCTTGGTAAATCACCACCTAGGATTTAGGTTGTGTCAGTGTAACGACCCGTATTTTACGTGTCGATGGATCGTAGAATTTACAGGTCGTTAGTGTTGTTTGTGGTGTTCCTAGCCTGAGTCGTATTGGGAGATAACTCGTGTGTTAAGTGATGAGTCGGGACCGACTCATAGTTAGGTCGTGTACGAGTTACGACTTAGGAGGGTGCTCGGGTTAGCATGTTGCCGTGTTAGCTTAGGTCGTGAGGTAGTTTTGGTCGCTGGAGCGACCTAAGAGAGTGACCGACCTAAGAAAGTTGACCGACTCATGAAATAGAGGGCTTCCGAGTTAGGGAGGTTGCCGAGTTAACGACTTAAGGGGATAAGTCGTATACGAGTTAAGGCGATGAGTCGTATGGTTGTTAGGTCGGAAGGGTTTTGGAGCGACCTAAGGAAGTTAGGTCGTGGACGACCTAGCAGATAGGATGATGCTAGTGGCGACCGATCTAGTGTAGATCGACCTAGAGGTGTCCGACCTATAGTAGTAAACGACTTAACTTAGAAGGTGTAAGTTTTGGGTCGTGGGAGTAGTTAGGTCGCGTGAGTACTGTTTAGACTTAGGTCGTAAACGACCTAAGTTAGGTCGGAGATATTAGGTCGGCCATAAGGCTAAGCTGTTAAGTCGTGTCCCGTATGGCCTTGGTCTATGTGTTTAGGACTTAGGTCGGCAGGGTCTTAGGTCGTAGGTCGGCATGCTAGTTAAGTCGTCAGGCGACCTAGGACTTAGGAAATGCGGCAGTGTGTTGAGTCGTGTGACAGTTGGGTCGGCAGTGCGTTGAGTCGTTAGGTCGGCCTGTGTTTTAGGTCGCGTCTGGGTTAAGTCGTAAGTCGGCCTTGGTTGTATGTTGTGTTGGTTAGGTCGTAGGTCGTAGGGGCTGATGAGTCGGCAACGACTCATAGTTAGGTCGGGGACGACCTAAGGGGCGACGACCTAAGGAGTTTCCAGCCTATAAATAGAGGGGTTCGGCTCACTTTTTGGCACCGGTTTTTGAAGCAACGAAGTGCTGCCATTTTGAAGACTCGACTACAACATTTCTTCATCTTCTTTTCTCCATTCCAATCAAGTGTTAGCATCCATCCAAGATCGAAGATCGGGATCGAAGATTCAAGTGTCCAAGTTGAAGATCTTCATCCGTTCGGGCTAGATTTCATCGATTGAAGCGAGATCTTGCCGGATCAAGCCTTGTTCTTCGCTGTCCAGATCTGAAGTGTGTGGTTTTTGAGGTGTTTGGGTGATTTGGTGAGTGGTAGTTATCTCTCACGCGGACCCAAAGGAGTGTAGTGGATTGGTAGCTAGTTTATGTGTTTGAAATAGCATTTTCTCGCATTGTCCTTAAGTCTGCATGTAGATCCATCATTTTTGAAGATGTTTACCTATGCATATTTGTTTAACAAGTATTAGAGACAAAACCCATGTTTTATATTTGATAGATCTATGCTAAAAACCTATGAATCATGCATGTTGGACTTATGCTCATTTATTTATGATATTGCCATTTTTGTTGATATTGCTTATTAAATCTTGTTTGAATGCTTGATTGTTTGTATTGATGAATGATTTGGATTGTTTCAAGTTAGCTAGTGGTTGATTTGGAACAAGATGGTTCGAGATGATTCAAAAGCTAGGTGGAAAAGCTCTTGAATGTGGAAGCTGCCTGTAGCATATGAAGCGGATGTGGAAGCTCATATGGATGGATTCGAGGATGTGGGATCTTGCCATGATACGAGAAGGCAAAGCATGATTGAGATGGGACTTTGCTATGATGCGATAAAGCAAGGTGTGATGTTGAAATGGGACGGGTCATGATGACGTTCCAAGAAGAGAGACTTTGCTATGATGTGATGAGGCAAGACATATGTTGTGATGGGACGGGTCACGATGACGTCCCAAGCACGGGCTGCGACGACGTGCAAAGTTATGTTGATTACTCGGTGATGCGATCCGAGTTGGTGATAATGGTTAGCTTGAGAGGCGCTTGAGCTAGTATGGAAATAGTCGTCGAGGAGGATGACTAGGAGGCTGAGATCTTATCGTTGTTGAAGGTTCTAGCATGCTCAAAGCAAGGGTACGTTGGAACGGGCTGCGACGACGTTCCAGGCACGGGCTGCGACGACGTGCTAGTACTCTGGGTAGTTGCGAAAATTCCTAGGCACGGGCTGCGACGACGTGCGGAGTTATGGCTAGAACCGGGGTTACCATTAGCCCTTGACAGGTGGTCATTCAACTAACGGTGATATCAAGGCAATGATACAGTGATAGCCAGAGTCATGGATGTTTGGTTGTACTATCATTCGGTCTCAAGTGCGGTGTTTTCTGGGTGCTTATCTGATCTTGGTTTAGGCCTTGGGGGTTTGTATTTGGAAAACATCGTCCTTGACTCGAGTGATTATTGCTTTATTTTAATTACCTGCTATGCTATGATTGCTTCTCCTTAGTGTGTGTCTGGGGGCTATCACTGTGAGAAGAGGTGGAGTGGGATGGTTTAGTTCCTATTCCTTTTATTCCTTATGCTCTTTTGGTATGTTTGATAGTTAATTTACTGCTCACTAAGACTTTGTCTGACTCAAGGTTTTATGTCTCCTCTTATTACCTTGGGCTGTTCATCCATGTTGGGATGGGCAGACTAGGTAGCAGGTGACAGGTGCTGTGCTAGGAGTTCTACGATGAAGATGACGAAGACGAGCAGGAGGCTTTGCATATTAGTTTTCTTACTATATGTACTGGGTATCCGCTGCTGTATTTGGTTGAGTGATTTGTAGTGAGGCTTTCATGTATGGATTTGAGTAGATGATTGTATAAAACTACTGTGATGCTTATATGATGATGTTCTGTTCTATGGAGCTTCACTATATTATATTTCTCTATTGTATTTTATCCATGCGCTGTGAGTTGTACGATAGAGATTCTTTTGTTTTGTTTTACCCTTGACGGTCACCCATGGCTGCCTTGCACGCCTTTTAGCGCATTATTACCTTGTTTTGGTGCGGGAGTCATGGGCGGTCGTCACATTTGGTATCAGAGCTTTGGTTAATCGATTTTAGCCAACGCTCGCTGATGTAACTACGTAAGAGAGACGTAATTGTAATTTGATGGATGATTACTATATATAATATAGTAGCCTAGAAGGATTTGAACTCCTTATGCAGTTGTTTCTTAAGGTGTTCTAATCACTCTTATTACAGATATTAAGGATGAGTCGAAGAGGGAGACCAGCTGCAAGGGAAAGCCGTGCTGATGAAGGAGCTGTTGATTATGGAACTATGTTCGAAGCGATGATGACTTCGATCATGAGAAGGATACCAGCTTCAGGATCATCAGTGGATGTGGGAGTTCAAGTCCAAGCTCCGAGACCGGTGGATTTTGCCAAGCTTTGCAAGGATTATACTTCTCTTGGAGGAAAAGCTTTCTTGGGGACAGAGTCGACTATTGAAGTACAGAGATGGATTGATGCTTGTCGAAGGATCTTTGGTGACTTAGGGATTGAGGATGCAACCAAGAGAAAGCTTGCATCGAGACAGCTTCAGGGAAGAGCTGCTGATTGGTGGAATTCTATCACCATCGATACACCAGAAGAAGAGATTACTTGGGAGCAATTCCGAGTTAGATTTGAAGCTAAGTTCATCTCTACGGCTCAGAAGTCTGTTTTGTTCAAGAGGTTTGTAGAGCTCAAGCAAGGTGGGAGACCAGTTCTTGAGTATATTTCCGAGTTCGAAGCTTTGTCTAAGTATGCCAGATCGTATATTGATTCTCCCTACCAGAAGAACGAGAAGTTTGTGACTGGTCTGGATGCTTATCTTGGGAGGCAGTTAGTGGATCACTTGGACGATCCATTTGAGAAGCTGGTGGAGAAAGCCCTTAGGCATGAGAGTTTGTTCCCTAAGGAAAATTCTGTTGTTGCTGTAACCAGGGAAGGATCTAAACCACAGCAGAGTGGGAATAGGAAGAGGAAGCAGCAGCAGCAGAAGAGTAAGGATGGCCAGAAGAAGCCAAAGGGCGAAGTGACCTGCTATAATTGTCAGAAGAAGGGCCATCTCTCCAAGGATTGTAGGAATCCAAAGGCGCCGGCGAAGTGCCATAACTGTGATAAGCCAGGGCATTTCAGGAAGGATTGTCCAGAACCGAGGAAGGACAGGCAAGTTGTGCAAGCTTATGCTTTGGAAGCTGTGCCGTCGTCTTCAAGAGCTCCTACTGCTGAAGAGAAGGGGAAGAGTGTGGTTGTTCAAGGTACTCTTTCTATTTGTGGTGTTCCAGTTAGAGTGTTGTTTGATACTGGAGCGTCGCATTCTTTTGTTTGTGATGATTTGGTAGGCCGGTTAGGTTTGAAACCGGATATTGTTGATAGGCCATTGGTTGTGACTAATCCAGTTGGGGGTTCGTCATGTTTGTGTATGATATGTCGTGGTCTGGTTGTGTCGAGTCATGATTGCTCGTTTGTTTGTGATTGCTTTGTTCTGAACTTTGCGGGGTTCGGAATTATTTTGGGTATGGACTGGCTTAGGAAGTATGCGGCAAGGATTGATTGTGAGAGGCTGGAGGTGACAGTCGGGAATGTGGAAGGGCGAAAGGTTGTGATACGATGTAAGCATGAAGAAGGCGTCTTCATGAGCTTCATGTATTCGCTGGTTGTTCCACGGGATGGACTGTCGTCGATGCCAATCGTGAATGGATTTGAGAATGTCTTTGACGAGGTCAAAGGGTTACCGCCGCATAGGGAGATCGAGTTTCGTATCGATCTAGTTGAGGGAGCCAGACCTGTTGTGATGCCTCTTAGGCGGATGGCACCGAGGGAGCAGCAAGAGCTGAAGGTGCAAGTTGATGACCTTTTGCGAAAAGGATTCATTCGGAGAAGTGTGTCCGAATGGGGTGCGCCCGTTGTGTTCGCAACCAAAACGGATGGATCGTTGAGGTTGTGTGTTGATTATCGTGAGCTGAATAAGGTGACTAGGAAGAACAAGTATCCATTGCCGAGAATAGATGACTTGTTTGATCAGCTTCACGAGGCTAGGGTGTTTTCTCAGATGGATTTGGCAACGGGATTTCACCAGTTGAGAGTGGCGAAGGATAGTGTGCCGAAGACTGCTTTCAGGACACCATCCGGGTTTTATGAGTGGCTGGTAATGCCGTTTGGATTGACTAACGCACCAGCCTATTTTGTGGATCTTATGAATAGAGTGTTCAGAGATCAGTTGGATAAGTTCGTGCTTGTGTTCGTGGATGATATTCTGATTTATTCCGAAACTGAGGAAGAGCACAAGACGCACTTGAGGATTGTTTTGGAAATTTTGTGGAAACATCAGCTGAAGGCTAAGTTTTCGAAGTGTCACTTCTGGAAGAGTGAAGTGAGGTTCTTAGGCCATGTTATCTCTGGAAATGGAATAGCGGTTGATCCCGCTAAGGTGGCAGCGATCCAGGATTGGGTTAGACCTAAGAATGCATCTGATGTGAGAAGTTTTCTTGGATTAGCAGGATATTATCGACGGTTTATTAAAGACTTTTCCAAGATAGCTGCACCGTTGACAGGATTGACGAAAAAGAACCAAGTGTTCAAATGGGATGATAAATGTGAGCAAGCTTTCGTGATCCTGAAAGAGCGACTGACAAGTGCTCCTGTTTTGACAATTCCTAGTGGGAATGATGAGATGGTGGTCTACACCGATGCATGTGGCACTGGACTAGGAGCGGTGCTAATGCAGAAGCATAAAGTTGTTGCGTATGCTAGTCGACAACTAAAGCCGCATGAAAGGAATTATCCGACTCATGATTTGGAGTTAGCGGCGATTGTGTTTGCTTTGAAGATGTGGAGACACTATCTATTGGGAGTTAGATTCGAGCTGTTTACAGATCATAAGTCGTTGAAGTATCTGTTTTCCCAAAAGGATTTGAATCTTCGACAGCAAAGGTGGCTAGAGTTCTTAGCATCGTATGATTTTGGTATAGCCTATACTCCAGGGAAAGGTAACGCAGTGGCTGATGCGTTAAGTCGAAGACATGCAGGATTGGGAGCCATGTTTTCGGAATGGAAGAGTCTTGAGTATTTGGCTGGATTTGATTTCAGGCCTAGATGTGAATTGGAACCTGAGATGTTGGCAAACTTATCGATAAGGCCTACTCTTGTGGAAAGAATTGGTGAGAGGCAAAGGGGAGATGATAAGCTTGTCAAGATTATCTGTGATTTGGAATCTGGATTGGACCCGGAGAAGGATAAGGGATTCGAGGTCGATCGAGAGGGTTGGCTTCGAAAGCAAGGGCGACTAGTTGTTCCCGATGTAGATGGATTGAGAGATGAAGTTCTGAGGGAGAGTCATCACTCGAAGTTGACAATTCATCCAGGTGGAAATAAGATGTATCGGGATATGAAGAGAACCTACTACTGGGAAGGTATGAAGAAGGATGTTGGAAACTTTATTTCCAAGTGTATGAATTGCCAGTTGGTGAAAGCTGAGCAGAAGAAGCCCAGTGGATTGCTTCAGCCATTAGAGGTTCCTACATGGAAGTGGGAGCAAGTGTCGATGGACTTTATCGATGGTCTACCTAGGACAAGAGCAGGGAATGAAGGAATTTGGGTCATAGTAGATCGTTTGACCAAGAGTGCAAGGTTCATTCCTGTTCGATCGACTAGGACTGCATCGAAGTTGGCTGAATTATATGTGAAGTGGATAGTTCGTTTCCATGGTGTTCCGAAGAGTATAGTGAGCGATCGAGATCCATTGTTCACTAGTAGATTTTGGAAGAGCTTCCAGGAAGTTTTGGGAACTGAGTTGTGTTTGAGTACAGCTTATCACCCTCAAACAGATGGTCAGACTGAGAGAGTCAACCGAGTTTTGGAAGATCTTCTTAGAGCATGTGTTTTGGACTTCGGAGGATCATGGGAAGATCACCTTCATTTGGTGGAGTTTGCTTATAATAACAGTTATCAGTCGAGTATTGGTATGGCACCATATGAGGCATTATATGGAAGACCGTGTAACTCTCCGACATGTTGGTTGGAAACTGGAGAAAAGCTGATACTTGGGCCAGAGATGATTCGACAGACTTCAGATTGTATAGAGATCATTCGGCAAAGAATGAAGGCAGCCCAGGATCGTCAGAAAAGTTATGCAGATAATCGTCGTAAGGATTTGGAATTCGACGTAGGTGATATGGTTTTTGTGAAGATTTCTCCTCTGAAGAGTGTCATTAGATTCGGAAAGAAAGGAAAGTTAACTCCGAGATTTGTTGGACCATTCCCGATTATCGAGCGAATTGGAAAGCTCGCTTATAGATTGGAGTTACCGGAAAAGATGGCGGGTGTGCACAATGTTTTTCATGTATCTTATCTACGGAAGTATGTGCACGACCCAACTACTGTGGTTTCTGCTGATAGCTGTGAAGACTTGGAGGTTTATCCAGTTGTTTCGAGACCTCGTAAGCCGCTTCGTATTGTTGAAACCGATACGAAACAGCTTAGGAGGAAGACGATTACGTTGCTCAAGGTACAATGGAGTGATGATGTTAACGACTGTACATGGGAGGAGGAAGAGAGGATGAAGGCAGCTCATCCCGGACTCTTCGAGGTATGGCCCTAAAGTGTCGTGACATCTCATGAATTTGTAGCTTGATCTGAGTCTTAGAATTCTGCATGCTAGGCTAGAATTGGTTGCATGGTTTGTTGATTGCTTTGGATGGTAGGCATGCGGAATATCTTTGATTTCTGATTGTTTGCTTGGAATTTCGGGGGCGAAATTCCTAAGGGGGAGAGAATGTAACGACCCGTATTTTACGTGTCGATGGATCGTAGAATTTACAGGTCGTTAGTGTTGTTTGTGGTGTTCCTAGCCTGAGTCGTATTGGGAGATAACTCGTGTGTTAAGTGATGAGTCGGGACCGACTCATAGTTAGGTCGTGTACGAGTTACGACTTAGGAGGGTGCTCGGGTTAGCATGTTGCCGTGTTAGCTTAGGTCGTGAGGTAGTTTTGGTCGCTGGAGCGACCTAAGAGAGTGACCGACCTAAGAAAGTTGACCGACTCATGAAATAGAGGGCTTCCGAGTTAGGGAGGTTGCCGAGTTAACGACTTAAGGGGATAAGTCGTATACGAGTTAAGGCGATGAGTCGTATGGTTGTTAGGTCGGAAGGGTTTTGGAGCGACCTAAGGAAGTTAGGTCGTGGACGACCTAGCAGATAGGATGATGCTAGTGGCGACCGATCTAGTGTAGATCGACCTAGAGGTGTCCGACCTATAGTAGTAAACGACTTAACTTAGAAGGTGTAAGTTTTGGGTCGTGGGAGTAGTTAGGTCGCGTGAGTACTGTTTAGACTTAGGTCGTAAACGACCTAAGTTAGGTCGGAGATATTAGGTCGGCCATAAGGCTAAGCTGTTAAGTCGTGTCCCGTATGGCCTTGGTCTATGTGTTTAGGACTTAGGTCGGCAGGGTCTTAGGTCGTAGGTCGGCATGCTAGTTAAGTCGTCAGGCGACCTAGGACTTAGGAAATGCGGCAGTGTGTTGAGTCGTGTGACAGTTGGGTCGGCAGTGCGTTGAGTCGTTAGGTCGGCCTGTGTTTTAGGTCGCGTCTGGGTTAAGTCGTAAGTCGGCCTTGGTTGTATGTTGTGTTGGTTAGGTCGTAGGTCGTAGGGGCTGATGAGTCGGCAACGACTCATAGTTAGGTCGGGGACGACCTAAGGGGCGACGACCTAAGGAGTTTCCAGCCTATAAATAGAGGGGTTCGGCTCACTTTTTGGCACCGGTTTTTGAAGCAACGAAGTGCTGCCATTTTGAAGACTCGACTACAACATTTCTTCATCTTCTTTTCTCCATTCCAATCAAGTGTTAGCATCCATCCAAGATCGAAGATCGGGATCGAAGATTCAAGTGTCCAAGTTGAAGATCTTCATCCGTTCGGGCTAGATTTCATCGATTGAAGCGAGATCTTGCCGGATCAAGCCTTGTTCTTCGCTGTCCAGATCTGAAGTGTGTGGTTTTTGAGGTGTTTGGGTGATTTGGTGAGTGGTAGTTATCTCTCACGCGGACCCAAAGGAGTGTAGTGGATTGGTAGCTAGTTTATGTGTTTGAAATAGCATTTTCTCGCATTGTCCTTAAGTCTGCATGTAGATCCATCATTTTTGAAGATGTTTACCTATGCATATTTGTTTAACAAGTATTAGAGACAAAACCCATGTTTTATATTTGATAGATCTATGCTAAAAACCTATGAATCATGCATGTTGGACTTATGCTCATTTATTTATGATATTGCCATTTTTGTTGATATTGCTTATTAAATCTTGTTTGAATGCTTGATTGTTTGTATTGATGAATGATTTGGATTGTTTCAAGTTAGCTGGTGGTTGATTTGGAACAAGATGGTTCGAGATGATTCAAAAGCTAGGTGGAAAAGCTCTTGAATGTGGAAGCTGCCTGTAGCATATGAAGCGGATGTGGAAGCTCATATGGATGGATTCGAGGATGTGGGATCTTGCCATGATACGAGAAGGCAAAGCATGATTGAGATGGGACTTTGCTATGATGCGATAAAGCAAGGTGTGATGTTGAAATGGGACGGGTCATGATGACGTTCCAAGAAGAGAGACTTTGCTATGATGTGATGAGGCAAGACATATGTTGTGATGGGACGGGTCACGATGACGTCCCAAGCACGGGCTGCGACGACGTGCAAAGTTATGTTGATTACTCGGTGATGCGATCCGAGTTGGTGATAATGGTTAGCTTGAGAGGCGCTTGAGCTAGTATGGAAATAGTCGTCGAGGAGGATGACTAGGAGGCTGAGATCTTATCGTTGTTGAAGGTTCTAGCATGCTCAAAGCAAGGGTACGTTGGAACGGGCTGCGACGACGTTCCAGGCACGGGCTGCGACGACGTGCTAGTACTCTGGGTAGTTGCGAAAATTCCTAGGCACGGGCTGCGACGACGTGCGGAGTTATGGCTAGAACCGGGGTTACCATTAGCCCTTGACAGGTGGTCATTCAACTAACGGTGATATCAAGGCAATGATACAGTGATAGCCAGAGTCATGGATGTTTGGTTGTACTATCATTCGGTCTCAAGTGCGGTGTTTTCTGGGTGCTTATCTGATCTTGGTTTAGGCCTTGGGGGTTTGTATTTGGAAAACATCGTCCTTGACTCGAGTGATTATTGCTTTATTTTAATTACCTGCTATGCTATGATTGCTTCTCCTTAGTGTGTGTCTGGGGGCTATCACTGTGAGAAGAGGTGGAGTGGGATGGTTTAGTTCCTATTCCTTTTATTCCTTATGCTCTTTTGGTATGTTTGATAGTTAATTTACTGCTCACTAAGACTTTGTCTGACTCAAGGTTTTATGTCTCCTCTTATTACCTTGGGCTGTTCATCCATGTTGGGATGGGCAGACTAGGTAGCAGGTGACAGGTGCTGTGCTAGGAGTTCTACGATGAAGATGACGAAGACGAGCAGGAGGCTTTGCATATTAGTTTTCTTACTATATGTACTGGGTATCCGCTGCTGTATTTGGTTGAGTGATTTGTAGTGAGGCTTTCATGTATGGATTTGAGTAGATGATTGTATAAAACTACTGTGATGCTTATATGATGATGTTCTGTTCTATGGAGCTTCACTATATTATATTTCTCTATTGTATTTTATCCATGCGCTGTGAGTTGTACGATAGAGATTCTTTTGTTTTGTTTTACCCTTGACGGTCACCCATGGCTGCCTTGCACGCCTTTTAGCGCATTATTACCTTGTTTTGGTGCGGGAGTCATGGGCGGTCGTCACAGTCAGATTGTCTAGTTAGAATTAGTTCAGTGAGCAGGGTTTGCGAGTTTGCAAAACTCTATAGGCGATAGCAGGGTTTGCGAGTCTGTTAGAGTGTTTGTAAGCGGGAGACTGTTTAATTCTAATAAAAATCTGGGAATGCAGCAGTAGGCAGGGGTTGCCGAAGCTGGGTAAATTTTGTGTGTAATTTACTTTTCAGCATATTTACTTATCTGCAGTTTGTTTTTGGGTTTAATTCGAGAAAATTTGCCATAACCCTATTCACCCCCCCTCTAGGGTTAATCTAGATCCTACAAGTGGTATCAGAGCCCGGTATTTTTCTTTAACTCTAGAGTCATGAATCCACCAAATATTGTTTTTTCTGAGGGGCAATCTATTATTAGGCCACCCATGTTTAATGGGAATGATTATTCTTATTGGAAAGTTAGGATGGGTATTTATCTTAGTTCTGTTGATTATGATGTTTAGGACATTATTGAAACTGGCTATAAATCTCCCACTATAACTATTGGTGATACTGAGATTCCTAAACCTAAGGATAGGTGGGATGCTAACGATAAGAAATTAAAAACTACAAATGCTAAAGCTATGAATGCTTTGATCTGTGCTCTTGATAAGACTGAATTTAATAGAATTTCTCATTGTAAAACTGCACAGGAAATTTGGCATACTTTGGAGGTGACACATGAAGGAACTTCTCAAGTCAAGGAGTCTCGTGTAACCCTATTCAGCAATGAATACAAGAACTTTGTGATGGACAAAGGCGAGAGCATAAAGGACATGTTTGGACGCTTTTCAACTTTGGTGTACAATGCTAGAACACTTGGGAAGGTATTCACTGTGGTAGAGCTTGTGAGGAAGGTGCAACGAGTCTTACTGATGAGCTTTGAGGAAAAAGTCACGGCAATACAAGAATCGAAAGATCTGAGTAAACTAAGCATGGAGGAGTTGATTGGCAACTTGATGACATATGAGCTTGAGCTAAAAGCAAAGGAGGAACGCAACAACTCTGATCAAAGAAGAAGACGATTGCCTTAAAGAGCAAAGAAGAGAGAGATGAAGAAGAAGAAGATCCAATTGAATAGCTTGCAATGGCTGTCAATAATCTTAGAAAATGGTCAAGATTCAGGCCATGCAAGAAGAAAACAAGTGGTAATAGGTCAAAAGATTCTGACAATTCCGATAATGAACTGACGTGCTTTAACTGCAAGAAAACTGGCCACTTCAAACAACAATGTGCACTTCTCAAAAACAACAAAGGAAAGAAAAAGAAGAAGAAGGCCTTTGCAGCGACTTGGGATGATGAAGAAGGAGAGGAAGTTTCGAATAATAGCTCATAGGAAGCTAATTTGTGCCTTATGGCAAAATCAGATTCAGAAGCAAGCTCAGAGGAATCTAGTGAGGGAGGTGACTATTATTATAAAGAACTTTTTTTGATGTGTTGTGATTTTACAAAAATAATTGATACTCTTGAATCTAAAATTGAAAAACTGAAATCTGATAGGAGAGAACTTGTCCATGAAAATTCTAGGTTAGAAACTGAACTTGAAAATATTCAAAACCTAGACTGTAAAAAATGTAAAATTTTAGATTCAGAATTATCAAGACTTAAGAATAGCTTTGAGAATCTTGAAAAAGAAAATTTGAGTCTTAAGGAAACCATTGACACTAGGAAAAAGGATTTTATAAATAGATGCACCTCACTTGTAACTGAAAACACAACACTAAAAACCAAAGTCCAAAATCTTGAGAAATCTCTGAATAACTTTTCAAGAGGAGAAAAATCATTCAACATATTATTGGGAAATCAAATTTTTGCTAACAACAGAAAAGGACTAGGCTTTGGGAAAACACAAGTTGATGATAATGCAAAAGGTAAAAGTGTCTTTGCTAGATGTTAAATAATTGGACATTGTGTTGAAAATTGTAGTCATAGGAACAAGAACACAAAATTTATACAAGTTTGGGTTCCTAAGAATTCTACAAACAAATTTCATGCCTATTGGAACAAGAATGAAAGGACAAAACAAATCTGGGTGCCAAAAGGAACATATATAAATAGTTTTGGGTCTCCTCAAAATTATCTTCCAAAATATTCTGCCACTAACAATCATGGACCTATAAAAACAAATAGGTCACAAAAAACTTTTCCCGTGTAGGTGTGGTGGCAGGCTAAGAAACAACAACAGTGGTCTCTGGATTTTGGCTGTTCCAGAAACACAGCAGGCAACAAAGCAAAGTTTCTTAGCCTAGTACAAAGGTGACAAATCACAATGGGCAACCACGAAAAATTATCGTAAAGGTAAAACAGGTGAAGGTATATTTATTCGATCGATATATTAAATATGATAATCTGCACCGTATTCTGAATTAAATCAGCCAATAATGTGATGATAAAGAGATGATGATTTTTTGATTCTGACTTGTTCAACATAGTTGGCCAATTATATTTATGCCAAAAACACTATTCTTTGAATTACTTCATACATATACGTTTGGATTAAACATAGTGTTTTGTTTGACGATAATATTTTTTGTTCTAATACGGCTAACTCTATATTCACGGTTTTCTGATTATTTACACGACTTCAATTCAAATTCAAGAATGCTGTTAAAAATTGGGTTTGAGTTTGTATGAACACTTCGTGATCTGGTCTATCAAATTTAATTAGTGATATTTTGGAGTGAAAGAGAAATTCAGATGCAGATCATACTGGTAATCTGGTTGACAGAAAACTTACTGGTTGAACGTGATTTATGGTGAGACATTTAGTAACTGCATCGTTTTTCAAAGAAAATATCTGCATATTTTTCATTACAAATAATTTTCAAATAACAAAAAAAATTCTCATAAAACCCCTTCGAGAAAATCATTTTTTGACCATATTTTCAGATTAGTCATTTTTATTGATTTTAAATGACAAATTTTGACTAATCCGACTCCCTACTAATTATCAAAAAGATAAATAGTGATTGATAAGGTGATAAGTGTTGATATTTAACATACATTACTCAAGATAGTATATTTGGAAAATTTCTTTAGGAATTCAAACAAGAGTTATAAAACTTTTTGTTGGGTAAAGATTCCATGACCATTTCTATCTCTATCATTTTTCTATCGACCATCATTCATCAAAATCCAATATAGTAGGTCAATATGTGGTATTTTAAACGGGAAATCATTTGTGCTTCAATTTATTATATTTTTAGCAATAAAAAATAAATATCCAAAATATTCACTCTCATTTAAAAGTCCTCACGGTTATGCATGGGTGAATTACATGGATTTTTGATTATGTGCTTCCATGCTCATTTAAAAGTCCTCACGGTTATGCATGTATGGAAGGCATATCAAAATTGATTGATTAAATAGACAAGTTGATTCTAATCCCATTTAAAAGTCCTCGCGGTTATGCGTGGTTAGAAGATACTTGATTTCATTTTTAAATAAAAAATTTATGGAATACTACTAATCTCATTTAAAAGTCCTAACGGTTATGCATGGTTAGTAGATATTCAAATTTCCTAAAATAAATATACCATAATTAGACAAAACTATATGGTTTTATTTGATGAAATACTTCCCATCATTCTAAAAGTGGAATATGCGCCTAACAGGGGTAGTAATGATTTTTGTTTGATTTTTATTGAAGTTTAATATTTATATTCGAATTGAGTTTTAATGTTGGATTAATATCGATCACTTTATCTCTATTTTCTCTAACACTGTTATTCTTTTGCTGTTAACAAAAGGGGGAGAGAAAAGTTAAGATTTTGTCAAATAAAATCAAGCAAAGGTCAAATAATTTTCCATTTGAATCTAGGCTCATTTGTATATTTCTATTTGTATGCATATATGTAGGGGGAGCATCGTGTAGAGAGGAAGCGTTTAAATAGAGGGAGCAATTAGAGTATATCATTGATAAAATACATTTAACACAGTCAAAATCTTAAATATATGTTTGTTATCATCAAAAGGGGAGATTGTTGAATATGCGCTTATATGATTTTTGTTTGATGATAATAAACATATATATATATTCATTTAAATGTATTTGTTAATGTACTATTTTATTTTTCATAGATTAAATAAATATTTGTTGAATAAAATAAATTACACAGAATTTGAATTCAAACAGAAATTTTATTCAAATAAATATTTATTACAATTTTGAACAGTACAAATTCAAGCTCTCACTATACATATGCAATTTTGATTCTAATTACATCACAATTCAATTTACATAAATTCCTCACTACATATCACTCACGCTCGTAGTTTATCTTCAACTTCATTCCAGCTAGTATCCAGCATCTGAGCAATCTGCAAATATATTCACTAACGCAGTAAAATTGAAAAAGAAATATTTTTGCAATATAAAATAAAATATGAATTTTGAAAATAGTTGCCTCAGTTATTTGGGTTGTTCGTCGTCATTTAAAATTGAATATATCATACACGAATAGCTTGTGACATGCACAGTGTATCACTGTACATGCCACAAGGCCGTGAACACCGATATACACCTGATAATGCTACAGGGACAGGTGAGCACAAGGTCAAACCCAAAGACGGGTTCAACTCGGGTGCAAATATAAATAAAATCACAACACACGCACAAGGTCAAACCCGAACTATTAGCTAGATTCAACACAGGGCAGGTGTACAGGCCACGACTTCAAACATGAAGCAGTTCAATATCCAAGCAACAATGAAAAGTAAGGAACCAAATACTTAAGACAACATGAAGTGGACAGCACTGACTCAAGTACACAAACAACAAGCAGCAGTATGCAAGTGCATACACAAAGAGGCAACAAAGGTCAAGGACCAAGTGCAAAGGCTGCAGTAAAGCATGTACATGTGTATGAAAACCAAAGTCAACAGCAAGTGCAAACCAACACAACAAGCTTCAAATGAAAACATATGTGCCAGAGAAACATGTGCAGCCCAATAAACCAGTGACAACAAAGTGTCTCAAGCAACAACAAAAACCAAGGTAAAACCATCAGGCACATCTGAACCAAAATCAAGTATGAAGTATACAGACACACATGAATATGAAGACCACAAAGGCAATGCAACAGTAAAAAGAAACAACATCAGCAGATGCAAGACCAGAGAACTACACAAGTGTAGCCTCGAACCAGAACATCAAAATACAGGTTTCAATATCAATGCCATTGCTTCAGCAGTCAAAATATCAAATAAACATGAATCAAGACAGTGAACTGAAGGCATGAACTGCAACTCAAAAGAGAAGACATGGAACCAATGTCCTAGGTTACAACTTCAAATGAATCAGTGATGCAAGCAATGCTACAGAGCTCGAGATTATATATGCAATGGAGACCGTACATGAACCAGAACACAAATCCAGTTACAACACTGAGTTTGACAATGTCAAGTGCATGAAGACTGAATCAAGTGCACAAATGTACACAACCCAGGCAGCAAGTACATCATGAAACCAAAGTGAGTATGCAAGTGCAGACCAAATGCAAGACCAAAGTGCAACAGACACACAATGAAAATCAGTGCAACCCGAAGTCAACAACAATATCAAGTACAAGCTCGAGGAAATATGAGTGCAATGAAAATATGAAGTGAATGCAATAGAAGTATGATGAAATCCGAAAACTAAACAAGGCAGACATGATTATCCACAACAAACAAGTCAGTGCAGCAAAGAGCAACTACACAAACCTCAAATGAAACTGTCTCAAAGAAAACTCAGTGCAAGCTACACAAACCTCAAAGACCAGTGATGCAAACATGAACCACAATAATATGCAAACTCAAGCTTATAGAGAACAGATCAAATGAAGCATGTACACATAGTATGAAGAACACTATGGTTCAAGTGCAAAAGAAAGAAAGTGCCAAAGAAGTCAATGCCGTATAAATCAATGCTACAGGGATGAACGAAATTCAACAGTGCGGAGGTGACCAAGTCAAAAATCAAATACGTATCTTTGAAAACGTCAAAAACCAAAAGAGGAAAGTTTATGCCGTATCATTCAAGGAAAATCGAACGTTTCAAAATCAAGACTGTGTGGATCAAGTAAGTCACAGATATCAGGAAAGCAAGAATTAGAAAAGTGATGAAGTCAAGTAAATGAATACGAACAAATTCAAGGGTCTCGGAATTCATATAAATACCACACCCAAAATCATCATAGGCAGGGTGAAAAGAGAACAATCGATAATTCAAGCAATTAAATCCTGAAAAACAGAAGAAACGAACAACGTACCAACGTTGATTCGCAATCTCGAGGGAAGAAGCCGATCATCAGAGAAGCAGCGAGCAACACACATGATCGAGCAAGGCAACACGCAAACCAGAGAACCGATCAACATAGGCGTGCTTCGAAAAGCCCTGATTTGAATCGAAAAACACAATCCCTAATTTCAGAGCGCAAAGAGGAATAATCAAATAATCAAAGCCGCCATTTTTTTTCAAAGAAAATAGAAGAGGATAGGGTGTAAGAATACAAGAAAGCCGACCTTGAAAACGGGGATTAGGGTTTAAGAATCCTTATTTTGAATATAAGGGTGTTTTTATTTATTTTTCTTTTATTTTTATTTTGAAATCTGTACCTTTCAAATCTTGGTAAATCACCACCTAGGATTTAGGTTGGGTCAGATTGTATCGTTAGAATTAGTTCAGTGAGCAGGGTTTGCGAGTTTGCAAAACTCTATAGGCGGTAGCAGGGTTTGCGAGTCTGTTAGAGTGTTTGTATGCGGGAGACTGTTTAATTCTAATAGAAATCTGGGAATGCAGCAGTAGGTAGGGGTTGGCGAAGCTGGGTAAATTTTGTGTGTAATTTACTTTTCAGCATATTTACTTATCTGCAATTTGTTTTTGGGTTTAATTCGAGAAAATTTGCTATAACCCTATTCACCCCCCCCCCTTTAGGGTTAATCTAGATCATACACTCCCAAATTCCAAAAGAAAACAAAAGCTAAGTGGCTAGATCAAAAATCCAATCCAATTTCATACAGAAATTTTAAATACATACCTTTTTATCGGGCAATTCACATTTATCTTTTGGAATCAAATCCAATTTCTTTTCCCCTTTTTAATACCTGCATGTCTTGTTTAGCAACAATATTCAATCGAAACTTTACAAACCATTTTATACATTCTCTTATATAGGTTTTCATACTTACTTCTATTCAAATTCAATTTTTCCCGTTTTAATATGAATTCAACTTATTTAGATTTTGAATATTAAATTTTTATTTTCCATTTATAACCGAGTCTTATTAGTTCCATCTACTAATCTATTTCAGTTTCATATTTAAAATCGTTTAATTGCTTAACAAAACTTTTTCTCAAAAAAATTCAAAAATTTCTAACTCCCAAAATTTTCTGAAAATTTTGGCGGAGTCTCCTTTGTACGGAAGATCTTTTGCAATTTGACAAGAGATATAAATATGTATACATCGACCCACCTGGTTAGAGAAAAACAAAAACAGTTCATATTTCCTATTTGTATTGCGTAGGCGTACCTTATTTTGCATTTTAAGCAAGCGGCTTATTTATTTTAGCAAATAGCGCAACCAAATCCAGCCAAACGGCTTCCTGGTACCTGTACTTACTCAATTTAAACATATAAGTACCATATATAGAAAATCTATTTGCCTTTCACTTACTTTCAATAGCCAAACTCATGTATTTCATAAGCAACAGGCACTAAACGCTTTCCATAAGCAATTTATATAACTTTAAAGCTAATGCAATTGCTTCCACTAATTCATAGAATTTAATTAAATCTTGTTTACGTTAAATGACACTCATTTCTACGAAATTTGGTGACATCCATGTGAATAAATAATTACTTAAGTTTTATAACCAATTTAAATTGATTCCGACTCAATTTTATTTAATTCAATCCCATTTTAATTTATCACAACCATTTTATTTAGCTCGACACGTTCCATTCTAGTATACTACTAGCCGTTCCCAAATTAATTCAATCCAAGCTTTTATTTAATGGGCTTTCACCCTTATTCGAAGCTAAGCTTCCATAAATTTTAAACTTAAGTTAATTATTTAAGTTTATTCCAACATCAACTTAAGTTCACTTCCATTCAATTTGATTCTCATTAAACCAAATTCCATTTAATTCAGTTAGCCCATCTATTTCATTTTAATTCACCTCCACAATTTATCAAAATAATATCCAAGCACATACTTAACTCATTTATACTTCAAATTAATATGCCACCAAACTTAAGTTCAGTCTAATAATCCGATTCCAATTACAACTTTGATTTAGTTTTTTATTCAATCAGACTTCATCCATTTATTATTTAATTCAATTAACCCATTTCAAAATTTTTATTTACTTACTTAATTCATTTTTGAATTTATTTTATTAATACAAAGCCATTCTCCATTTATCGTATTACTCACCTGGGTTTTGTTTGCAACTTAAACCATTTCTATAATAATTCACTTTCATTTTATTTTTATTTCTACAATTTCTCCACTTATCTTAATTTATTATTAAATCCAAGTCGAATTCTACTACAATTCGAATTCATTTCCAAATTCCATTATTAACTTACAATCCATTTTACTTAACCGAGTTAAATTTTATTAACATACTCTATCAATAATTATTTAGCTAATAAGTTTACTTCCAACTTGTATTTCCATATTCGATTTTATTACAAACATCACTTCATTAAATTTTCCTGAGTTCAATTTTATTTTATAATTCCAGTATGGATTTTCCCTTTTATTTTCCCAAAATTCCAACACTTCTATTTTTAAAAATTTAAAATGCTTTTAAATCCACCTCATACTATTAAAATAGCTTTTATAAAAATATTTCTTATGACTCGATGCCTCAACCAGTCCATCCTTGTTCTCACAGAAATTCAGCCATACATTGATCAGGCGTAGGACTGAAAATCTATAAGTACTTAGTAGACCCATTTTCAACATCCAGTGAAAAATACTTGTGAAAATAATTTTATTGAAAATATAGGAAACAGTTTTTGAAAATAGAGGAAATATCATTAGTGAGAAAGCTCTGGATATCATCACCCCCATCCATGGTCGCAGGTAACCCGATGGTTACGTTGTCATCCTGACAAAATCCATAGATAACTGTAGGCCTCCGTGCTCCTTGATTACACCATGGAACCCACGACAGATCGTAGCTACAACCGGGGTTACGTAGCTATCACAGCAAAAACCCATACAACTGTAGGCATCAGCGCCCTTGAATTTCGCTGCCAAAAATGAAACATCTCCACTCCACTTGACCATAGATCGCAGCCTACCGATGTTGCGTTGCCTTCCCGGCAAAATCAAATGTAAACTGTTGGCACTCATCCTCCACACGATTTCGCTATGTTCCCCACAGTAGATTGCAGCGACATCGAGTTACACTGTCGTCACAGCATAACCCAAATGCCTCTGTAGGCATCAGCGCCCTCGACTTTCGCTACCCAATAATCCTCAGGAACTAGTTTGTCTGGACTCCTCACAGGATCAACTTTTGAACCCCCCTTGGGGCTCAAGGCAGCACCACCCAGTGGCACTCCTGAGAAGTTCATTTTTAGGGAGCGCCTTTTTCCCCAGAGCCATCATCAAAACATTTTATACTATACCCATATAGTATCTTCAAATCATGCACCTAGTATGATCTCATACAAAGCTCCTTTACAAAAAATCGATTATCCCAAAATCGATAATTCTCAAACTAGGCTTTCCAAATTCAATATTGATTTTACCCAAAATTCAAAAGCCTTTTCAAATTCAAAGGTTCCCAAAATCTTTTTCCAAAACCCTCATATGATCCTTTATATATATACATATATATATAAGTTTTAAAACTTTGGATCATTCAAACTTGTATAAAACTCCTTCTATACTTGAAACATTTCAAAATCAATTTTCTTCTAACAATAAATTCAACAAGGGGAGATTTATCTCATATAACAAAGATATGCAACTTTGTTTATTCAAAACCAAATATCCCAATTTAATTTCTCTTTCCAATATCAACTTCATTCAAATCCATACGATGTGCATATACCATCTATACGCTATATCAACCTGATCGCTCGCTCGATCACACAATTTCACTTCCGAATAAATATCGTCCACTCGACTTCCTAGTGCGGACACAGATCTGGTTTCTTGATCAGAAACCTTCATTCTCCTTGCATAGCCATAACTATGATAGAGAACATCCAGAACCAATCAACAATCCATATCCATGTTCGCCGTCGAAAATCGAGTGAAAAATCCCAACTCGGATCGATAAACTATCTTGAAATTCTATGCTCGAATCTGGATCAAATCACTATGTGAATAGAATAATATGCATACATCTTACGTATTTCTCTTTATTGATTATTAACCAAATTAATTTCCCTTCCATTCACATTCACTTATTCACATTTACATCAATCCCCATTTGGATTATCACTTCAATTCTTATCTCAGTTGGGTATTTAAATCAATAACATTTTAAACTCCGACCAGTTTATATTTAGAAAAATAGCTTGAAAATTTTAAAAAAGATAAGTAGTTGAAAATAATTAATAGTTTGCAAAATTGCTATATAACAGTTAACTAATAGTAAAATAGTTGGAAAATAGTTAAATAGTTTCAGAAATTTTAGATAATTGCAAAATAGTTGTAAAATAGTAATTAATTCGTAACATAGTTGAAAAATAGTAATTAGTCTAGAAACAGTTGAATAATGGTCAAATACCTCCAAAAATAATTGTAAAGCAAGTATAAAATCTTTTGGCTTTAAGGAAGAAGAGTTGTATATATTTAATAGCTTGGAAAATAAGTTTATATTAAAACAATTTATGTTGAAAATAATCCAGAGTCAAAACTGTTCACTTCCCCAACAATTCAATTTAAATTTCCACTCCCATTTAAATTAACCCAATTCCAATTTAAATAACGCCAACTTCCATAGAAATTTATTTAATCCCAATTCAAGTTGAATCAATCTTGATTCCTTTCCCAATTTAAACCTAATTCAATTTCAATCTTGAATTTAAACCACCTCGAATTATATAAATTCGATTAAATTCTCAAAGGTTGGTTTACCCCTTTTAAACCAAATTAACTTTTATTTAAAGTTTTTAATCAATTTAATTTCTGAGTCCAATTCTCAAAATTCCATTTTAAATTATCTTTATGTATGTATTTCAAGGTTCAAATAAGAGTTCAATACAATTTTATTTTAAAATTTTAATTTATTATTAAATTTTATCTTCCAGTTTGAAGCCAGTTCTTAAACAATTTTAATTTACAAACTCAGTTATTCAAATTTATTTTATTTATACAATACCATTCTCACTTTAAAGATTTTCATTATGATATCATCCAATTTATTTTAAAACGTCCATTCATTTTCAATTTTTAAATCTCAAACCCGTTTTGAGATCACACAAATTCCCTATCCAAATCAACCATTTAACTTTCCAAGTTAAATTCCAATTTCATCTAGAAATTTTCAATTCAGGTTGCTTGTTCTACATTTATTTAACTTTCCCAAAGTTAAATTCCAATTTACTTAATCCAATCAACCTTGCTCAAATTGAATTCCCGCTTCAAACTTCAAAATTCTTTCCCTCTTATAAGTTCAAAACTTATGTCACCTTAGGCTTTTACATCACACTTCAGGGAAAATCAAAACTCAATCTCTAAATGTTTATTTCAAATTATCTTTGACATCATGTATATCCATAAATACATACATATTTATTTCTTGGCCCTCCCAGCTATGTTTTAAAATTTTAAACCACCATTGGTTTTAATTTCAAATCAATTTTCAAACAACCCATTGTTTGCAACAAGTCCCGTTATCCAAATAATACTTATTTATTATTATTTTATTACTTTGAAACAAAATTTCTGAATTCTTGGACCAGATTTAGAATTTCATTTTCAATCCATTAAATTTTAATTTGGTTGTATTTCTACTTCTACTAAATTTAATTCCAATTCAAGACTTCAATTTGGTTGTATTATATTACTTCTTAATTTTCATTTCAATAAATTTAACAACCAATCGCTTTAATATTTATTAGAAGGAAATATTTCTTTATATATCAAAATATACTTTTATATAAAATCATTTAAAACCTTTATAAAATAAAATAACAAGTACGCCCTCGTATATATATACACAACTCATTCTAGAGTACTTCAGACTCTATTTAATGTGTAATCCCCACCAGAGCCAAGGTTCTCGCTTAACCTTTCAGCTCTGATACCAAATGTAACGACCCGAAATTTTTGAAGCCGAAAATTTCAGATAGTTATGAAAAGAAGAACGAGATAGAAGAAGAAGAGGAATAGAAACACCAAACATCTCACATTCGCAGCGGATAAAATATAAAAATAAATAATAACAGTCTACAAAAGAATATTATATCTGTCGATTACATTATAATACATCATAGTTACACATTATATACAGTCACTGAATATATACAATTATTATGTCTCAGATTAACAATAATATAAATATAGCGGAAATACTTTATACGCCCTTGCCATCCAGCTCTCCTCCTGATCTCCAGAACGTACCTACCTGGAAATCTATAACACTCGGTCTGACCCGAGCATTACACCAAAGTAACACCCGGGTCAGGCTGGAAACCAGCGTGAGTAAACCCATCTAACAAGGAATACCAAGCAATCAACTTATATAAACCTGGGGTAACATATATCAATTTATCCAATTCACAATTTGCTATATACAACACTAATTTCACATATTAATTTCTAAGTACCAAGCTTAGATAAAATAATCCAATTCACTTAATTCGTTTTATTCCAGCCTATTGATTTCACACATCAATTTATTTTTAGTCCGAAGTGGTTTCGGGTATTTCCTAATACCCGAACCCGGTCTCTTCGAAACTCATGTTATCATAACCCAAGTTATTCCAATGAAATACACAACATTTCATATCAGAGATATCAACTCATTCAAAACATCCAATACCATTCCATCATCCATAAGCAAAGCTTACTCACACACAAATCAATTCAATTGATTCAAATTAAATTTCAAACCTCAATCACTTAGATTCCTTCATTTAACGTTAATTAATTCCAAATCAATTAATTGGTCAACCCATCATTATTCATCTTAATTAATCACCCTAGATTAATTATCTTTCAATTTCATTCAAGTAATTGTCTTTAATTAATTTCACAAGATTAATGGTTCTTAACCCAAAATCAATAAGTCATCTTTAATTACTTCACAAAGTAATTAACTATAATTAATTACATTAATCCTTAATTATTATTAATGAATTTCTCATGAATCAATTAGTACTGAAAATTGATCTTAACTAATCAATCTTTAATTTCGTTATTGGTTATATAAATTAATGATTTCCCATTTACATTTCAGTTTGTCCAAATTTAATTTAGTTACAGTAAATAATTAATCATTAATTAATCCACAATATTAATTACTCTTGATTTATCTAATCCTGTAATCATCTACCTTTTTATTTACTTCTTCAATGGATCAATTACTCATTAATTAAGCACCTTAATTAATCACTTGATTAATTTCACAAAGTAATTATATTTTATTAATTACATTAAGTAATTACTTGTCAAACCATCCAATGATTATTCTGAATTACTTACACTTAATTAATTAACTTAAAACTTGATTAATTAATTCAAACCCTTCATTACTAAATTAATTAACCCAAATCATTAATTAATTGAATTAGTTAATTATCCATTATAATTACCCCACTAATTAAATGAATCACAATCATAAGTGCTGATTAACATTAAAATGAAAACATTCTCTTATTTATGACTTAAGTTTAAAACAATTTAAAGCCCAAATACTTTGAGTCAAACCACAATTAACTCGAGAACCAACCAAAACCAAAATCACATCATCATCAGTGCACATCCAATCAATTCAATCATTCAACCAATTATTTAATTTAACCATTTAAATTTAAATAAAAATACCCAGAAACGTGAGATTTACTCACCTTTGATTTGTTTTTCGCAATCCATTCCCATGCGGCTTGTTTCCTTTCAGATTCTAACCTTGTATAAACATTTATATGATTTTATTAATATTTGAACTAATTGAATTATCAATTTCCATCTAGTAAATTTTAATTATCAAATTATTTATTTAAACTAATAATTTGTAACTAAAATAAATTAAGCAAGTTGTTGAACAAATTTTACTTTTACCATAAATTTAATTGACCAAAAATTTAATTTAACTAACAATATTCCCTAAAAATCCTTTAGCAACCAAAATAATCAACATAAGTTAATTACACTACTTAATTCCCTCAATACACTATCTTAATTAAATAAAACTCTTTTCAAGTTTATATTTTAATTTAAAAACAGGATTGTTTTATAAAGTTTATTGCACAACATCCATATAATTTTCCTTTTCTGTAATTTATATCGGTTATTAAATTTAAATTAAAAAAAATGGATCGTGAAAATACCTTCTGCTCAAACATGAACTGCCATCTACAGATACCACAACCCAATGTTCGACTCCATAGGCTTCCACGTACCAGACCCTGACGCCATCAACTACGCGCTCACGCGAAAGCGTTCATCATGCCATCGCGAATACCTCACACGGTCGCTGCCTTCCTCGAGAACACGACATCGATAGAAGTTGAGTTTCGTCCTCAACTTCGAACCACCCAGTCCCATTGCAAGCCACTTCACCTCCTAGATGCCACCGCCATCCCTACGAATCATGAATCCTCTAGAATCGTAGTCGAGCACAACGCCACAAGCTAGGTCGCCATGTGATATCCCTTCCTCCACGCGAAATCGATCGCAGCGAGCTCGAGCAGCTTCAGCCCCTTGATTACGATTTGATTTAGGTTGAATAAACTAAACTTCGAATGAAAGAGGGACGTGACTTTTATTTAATAGCCATTTCTCTCTTTTTTTTTATTTGAATGTCTCGGCTCCTAAGAATAAAAGAAAGGGGACGAAGATAAAATATCTATTGGGATAGCTTCCTGCGTACGCTTGTTTTGTTAAAATATCTCTGACCTATTGACTTTAAATTTTATTAAATTATAAATTTTTCAAAATGCCTCATTAATTGCCATTTAAAATTTTGAACTCCTCTTAAGGAGTGCCACTAGGTGTTTATAAAGCTTTACTCGTATTCTGAACATGATGGAACGTGATTCGGAAGCTAATTTAATCGTATGTGGAAGTTAGCTTTATAAATCGATTTAAAATATTAAATTATTGATTTTAATTTCAACGCGTTTCTCACCGTACTAGCAAACGGTAAATCCAAACGCTACGAAAATTGAAATCCGATAATAACTAACTATTACAGATCCAATGGAACTGATTTCGTAGAATTTCGAGACTGTGCCTCGGAAGGCTATTTTTAAATTCGATTTAAATGATATGTTATTAAAACTGAACAAATCACCTTTAATTTAAATTTCAACCATTCTATTATCTTCGGTATCATCGTTATAAACTTATAAGCCTTCAAATTATTTTTAAACAGGCTTAGAAATTGCAGATTCAACAATTTACCCAATTTCAACTATTAAATTCAGTATTTAAACTATACAATTCAATGATTTAATTATCAAGTAAATATTGATATCTCGAATTCAAGTTAAAATTAACTTTTAAATATTTTAAAATCAATTATCAATTTCAATTTAAGTTGTTAGAAATTCCGGGTCGTCACATTAGCCACCTTATGCCAACTCACGGGAGTTGGGTCCACGTAATATACCTCAAGATCGTCGCCGCCATCCTACTTCATTCTGGAATCTCCACCACGTACACGGTTGTTAAAGTGGTTTTCGGATTTGGCAGAGAGTATGAAAACTTCCGATCCCTGTCTCTTTAACAACCAAACGTTATTATAACGCCGTGGTCATTTCAAAATAGTTTATAATTCAAAAGAACATCAAATCATTTCATTTCAAACTATATTCCTTTAAAAATAGTTTATACTTCGAAACCAAAACCTTTTTTATTTCAAAACTATTTATTCAATCAAAATAGTTTATACTTCAAAACCAAAACACTTCAAACATATATTCATTTCAAAATCATAATACTTTCAAAGTATAACTCTTTTGAAACCAAAAATACTTGAAACAATTACACTTTAAAATCATAACATTTCAAAATCATACATTTGAAATCATGAAACATTCCTTTAATTCTTTACATTTTACAATTCATTCAATTAACCCAAATTTCCAATTTCCAACTTAATTCAATCCAAACCATCGGTTTCAATTAAATTTCCCAACAATCATTTCAAATCATATCAATTTCTAATATAGATTTGATCCACAAATTAAACTATTTAACTTTTTTTTACATGTTTCAAAGCTTTAATATCTTGCATTTCAAAACTAAATTCTATAATTTCATATATGCCAAATTTAACTTCATTATTACTTAGTTTTGAAATATTCATTTCATAAATCCAATATTATTTAAATAAACTTAAATTACAATTAAACCAAATATCTTTTCATACAAATATAAACTTCAAATGCTCCTTCATCAAATAAATCAAAATCAAATATCATTCCACATTCACATTCTTTATTAAAATAAAGATCAATCATTTCCAAACCATTTCAAAATTAGCAAAATCTCATATCCTTTCAAAACCTCATTATTAAATCATTGTTTAAATTCAAATTCAAATACTCAAGTTTAAATATCATGTTTAAAACAAACAAGTCATTCATTTATTATTTCAAGTATCATTACAAAATGCATTAAAAATTCCATTCAAAAATTCATTTATCTCATTACATTTCATTCCATTTAACACATAACCAAGTAAATCCTATTTAAATTCAAATTCAAATTTAAATTCCTTAAAATTTCAAATTTAAATATTAAAGTATATTCAAAACTTCTAAAATTTTACAAATAAATTCATTTCAAAAGTTAAATCATTTAACACTTTAAAATATAACACAAACAGTGTTAAAATCTATAACATTTCAAAACATTGTCAAATTATAGCAACGACGGCATTTATAAAGTGCTTTCGTAGCTTATAGTTTCCAAAATGGTTTAGTTCAGGAATAACAGCATTTATAAAATTCCGTAATAGATATTTAGTTATTTCAAACATTGTTAGGTTCAAAACAACAGCATTTAAAAATGCTGTCAAAAGACTACAGCATTTTGAAAATGCTATAAAATTCCAAATTTCATTTTAGATTTTCAAAAGTAATAATAAAACTCCAAATTTTATTATTATAACTTGAAAATCATATTTCTAGACTTCAAAATTTCACAACTAAAATCATTTTAACATATGATTTAACACAATAAAATTTTAAGATCAAATATTCAATTTAAAAACTCCATTCATTTATTAAGTCAAAATTCACTGTTTATTAACTTATAAATTTAATAAAACTTAACATTTTACTTCAAATATCATTTCAAAACTTTAAATTTAATACCCATTATTTATTTACATTTTAAAATAAAATTTAAAGTCAAAAATCACAATTTCTTCAAATCTACGTACTTAAATTCACAATTTCAAGGCTTAATATTTAATTTTCTTAAAACCATAAAATATTTATTTTTAAATCAAAATTTCATACTTTTAAAAGTTGATATTTTATTAAAAATCATTTAAAAATATACCATGGGGTCTGTATATAATTTTCTAACCTAGGTCAAGTAATACGGATATATATCATTTCAATCCACAGTTTACAAAGAAAACCCAAGTTCTATCATTTCAAACCCGCAATCCCAAGTCAAATAAAATACAATAAAAATCGCTCAGGCCTATCATTTCAGCCCATAATGATTTTTTTCCTATTCTAAAGTCCGTTCGGGTATGTATCATTTCAACCCATAGTGATTCTATTCTAACAGGGAACTTGCAGTGTGAATATATGCATAAACAATATAAACAATGTCAATGTCACAATATAGTGTCATATATCAGATGTCAGGTGATAATTAACAATTTTAACATGGTAATAACAAGGCATAGCATATCGTTTGATCATCATTAACTTGCATAAATATTTTATATTACTAAACACTTGTCATCAATTCACTATTTCATAAGTATAAATGTCAGAGTGAGAAAGACTCACCTTTATCAAAGCTAGAGACAAACAACACACACAAGAGCGATTCCAAAGGCACGACAAGCACGATTTGATTTGAATAGATGGAGACCCTTGTAAACAACACAAAATATAACATACATAAGCACAAATATAGATATCGACATACAAATATAATCAACAACTTTAGTTTGCAAAACAAGAGAGATGACCAAACCTTAGAAGCAAAAGACTTGCACACGATAACATAAGCTTGTCACATGATCAAATGGGCTTGATCTCACCACACTAGGCTCAGCCTAGGTGTCAACATGGCTCAGCCATGGCCTAGAGACAAGGCTTAGGGCATGAAAGTGGAAGGTAAAGGCAAAACAAGTGGAAGGTAAAGGAGGCAAGGGGTTTGGGTCAAGGAATTGAAGGTTTTAGTGTACATAGGCTCGGCCTATGGTCCTAGGGGCTCAGCCTGGTGCATCTTCAGGTTAGGTCAGAGGTGATGATGATGGCTATAGGTCATGGAAGCAAGTGGTGGTGGTGTTAGAGGTGGTGGCCAAGGCTAAACATGAAGGAAATGGGAATACAAGGCTCGGCTAGGCAATATTTGGAGTTTTAAGCAAAGTTTTATGGAGATGACTTCAATTGGATGGAACGGCTTGTCATGGTCAGAGGAGGAGGAGATGTTTGCTACTATAGATGGTGGAGGAGATGGTGTAGCTGATGGTGGAGGTGATAGGCCGAGAATCAAGGCAAATTTAAGCAGAAAACAAGGCAAATTTAAGTAGAAAACAAGGCAAATTCAAGGAAGAAAGGTAGAAAAGAATAAAGAGAAGCCATTAACTTGAAAAAAAAATTCTCAACTGAGAAATAGTCGCGAGTTGAAGAGGATGAGAAGTATTTTCATGTAAAAGGCAATGGGAAATGTACGGCTATCAAGGAGAAAATGAAAACCTTGGAAATGAAGAGACTAGCTATTGAAAAGTCACAAGAAATGAAGAGCCTTGTCTCTTTGAATTTCTAATTTCTTTTAATCAAGAATAAATAAATAAATTTCAGCAAAATAAAACTAAAATCTGAACAAAATAAAATAAAAAAATAAAAAAATTATTTGAAGGAAAAATAGAAAATAAATATGAAAATAGCTTAAAACTTTAAAACTAGACTTTAAAAATATAAACCATATACAATTAACATTTTTAAAATTATACAGCACTTTAAAATGATTTAAAAATAAAATAAAATGCATAACATATCATATAACATATATATACACAAGATATGGTAAACAAAAATATTATTTATAAAAATTACATAAACAATTTTGTTAAATAAAAACAATGTACATACAATATTGTAAAAAGCATAACTTTCACAATATAAATCGGATTTCAACGAAACGAAAAGCAGTATTCTTGAAAGTTTATCTATTTTTAAAATAAAAGATAAAATTAAAAAATTCAAATATTTCAAAATTTAAATTTACAAGTCAAAATTTGACCAACTTGACCAAAATTCACATTTCTGGAAAATATTCTATTTATTCATGTTTGAAATTATAATTCATATACAAATCAAAATTTATATTTAAAATAACAAAACTTATTCATTTTAATAAATAAAATAATTTTTTTTTTAAATTAGGAATTTAAATTAAAATAATTAAAATATACAATTACAATAAACAGAAAATACAGGGTTGTTGCACTTAAATTAAAATAATTAAAATATACAATTACAATAATCAGAAAATACAGGGTTGTTACATCATATCATCGGCAACTCGATAAACAATGGATATGAATATCCCAAATCAAGCCAAAAAGTAAACAAATACCAATGAAGGTACACAAGTTTCCACAAAGCAATCCCAGTGTATTAAGTAGTTCAAAATACCTACCCCGAAAGTCGATACTCTAGGGAAATATAAATATCAATGAAACAAAAGATGCACGTGTTCAGTACTGTATAAACAAGGATCCACAAGCCCGAAGGCAGCAAACCCAAGTATCTCTCGAGCGGTGACGAAGGACCAACTCCAAAAGCGATACTATAGGGCAACAAACCTAAGTATCTCTCGAGCGGTGACGAAGGACCAACTCCAAAAACGACACTATAGGGCAACAAACCTAAAGTCAACAAACCCGAAGGCACAAACCCGAAGGCACAAACCCGAAGGCAACAAACCGTAGTGGTGAAGGTCCGGAGGCCCACTACTGGACACCACTAACTGGCAACATGTGTCACAAACTCTCAAAAAGGAACCCGAAAAGTGTTAACGTGTGTCCCATACCACACGTTCGCACTAAACAGTTTACTAATTGTTAGTCAATTGCACACTCTCAAAGAAGTACAAAGTTTACCTCATCTCATCGGTAAACCAGACCCGAAGGTCAAAACGATCAAATGAATAGATTAGGAATTAACTTAAAAGATAAACGCACGTGTTCATAGCACGCATTTTATCCAATCATTTAATTCTCCTCCCTCTTCGCTCGAAGTGCAAAATTGTGTGTTTTATATAGAAATTAAGTTAAAGAAAATGAGTTTTATGAATGCTTCAAAATCGATTTAGAAATTGCCTTTGAAATTCTCCTATTATGGAGTAATTGATTTAATACCTAAAAATAATATTAAATAATAATTTCAAAAGTCAATTTGCTTGAAAAAACTTTGTCGTGCTTTATAAAAACCCATGTACGAAATCTAGAGAAAAGTCTCAAAGAAATCGGAAAATATCAGAAAAAGCCGAAAATTATTCTAAGTATAAAAAAAAACCGATGAAAACACGCTGCGAACCTAAGTTCGACAGTAGGTTTGGACCTGCAAATAGAGTCCAAATGACATGAAATTTGGTAGGAATATTGTTTCACATTCCTATTCAATCTTCAAAAATATTCACCCAATTACGACTTGTAAAGAAGAAAATGCGTCGTTTCGAAGTTGGACTAAAACCACTATAAACTGCTGTGTAAAAACAGCGCAAAGGTTCAACTTCGACGATGATTTTGAAGGGGCAAATGAACCCAGATCTTGGTGAAATTTGGTAGAAGCAAAGAATAATGCTTCTACTTCGATCTAAAGAAAGAATTGTTCAAATCCGATTTGAATCGAAGAATCTGCATCGTTTCAAATTCGGACCAAAACAAGATTTAAAACACTGAATTACAGCAAGCTGCGAGTACAAGTTCGACGGTAGTTTATAAATAGCAAACGAACCCACATTGTCATGAAATTTTACTGAAATGTAAACCAACACTTCTGCTTCAATCGGAAAAAATAATCACACAAATCTGATTTGAAACAAATGAGTTGTGCTGTCTCAAACATGGACTCAGGCCATGTTTACAACAGTTTAAAAACCAAAAATGTATAGGCCTGAAACCATCCTCGGTTCAACTTCCATGCATAAAACAGAGGAACAAATTGCATCGGATTGAGCTTAAAATTGTTACGCATATACTAAAAAGCTTCATTTTTCAAAAAAAAAAAAGAATCATTGTATTCCATTAAGAAATGAATGAGTTATGATGTCTCAAACATGGACCCAGGCTATGTTTGCAGCATTTCAAAACAACTACAGGCAAAAATCAGTGCCTGAGTCGATTTTGCAGCAACGTTTCGAACATTCCAACGATAATAGATTTCAACCAAAATTTACAGAAATGAAGATCAACATATAAGCTTGACTCAGAAAAAGGTCCAGCAGTATTTCGTTGTCAGAGATGAAAGTTATGGATAGCCAAATTAGGCACTTCAGGCCCGAAACGAAAATAGACTTTACATTGAATAAACTTTTACATAGGCAGCAAATTCAAGCAATTTCACAAGCGATTTCACTAGTATTTATGAGATATTGTTCTCACCTTGCTGATTTTCCTAAATACCTGGATTTAAGCAAAAAGATTGGAGCTTCGAGATGGATTTGGCTTCAAGAACCTGTAAAAAAAAGCCATGTAAACCCAAAAGAAGAGATTACATACAAACCCAATCTCAAAACTAGATTTTGATGAAATTATTTTTATTTTGGGGTTGATTACCTATTGGATTCTCTAGATTGCAAAAGATTTTAATTTGATGAATTTACTTGAAGAAATTGGTTTGAGTTAGCAATTTGGTGAAGAGGGGTTTCTACTTTCTTCTTTACTGGTTTTTGAGAAGAAGGAAGACAAAGCAAATGAACGTACAGGAAGTAAGATTCTCCTTTTTGTAATCAGGCTATGAACACTAATGGGCTTGGACCCAAAAATTAAAAGAAAATAACATGCTTATGTTAAACAAACATCACTTATATTATAAAGGCTTCATATCTACACTAATTACCAAAACAAAAATGCATTTTCTTCGTATTTTTACATAAGATAAATATGTAGACATAAACATTTACAAAAAAAAACATTTTCCACCATATACAAAGACAAATTTATATTTTTAAAACGTTATTAATATTAAAATCTTTTATTTTACAGAAATGCACTATTTTCACAACTAAATGCAGAAGTCTACATTTTTAACTTCTAAAATTCCTCAAAAATTATTTTCATACTCAGAAAAATATTAAAAACCATCTTAAACTCAACTTTATAATTAAATCACAATTTTAAACCAATTTCCACCTTTTTATTAAATAAACATCTTTTAAAAATCACATACTTCTTATAAAATTATTAAAAGAAGTAATTGGCAATAATTAAAACAATTATTGCATTTTCTCTAAATAGAACCCATTTTCTAATTTTTTTAACCCAAATAAATTAAAAAAATTCCAAACTTTATTTTTCTCATTTTATTTTCCTAATTCATTGTTTATTCCAAATAAACAATATAAAACTTCCTATTTTATTTAATTTACAATATTAAATGATAACTACCATTATAATTTAATATTAACAGGTAATCTCCAAAACTATGGTTGTTATAGACTCCCATCCTTAACAAAATTGCGTCCATGCAATTTTTATAATGGAAGTTATCTATAACATCTATTTCATCACAGTAAGATTCAAATCAAAAGATAGGATCATAGATATTCTCCCTCAACAGAGAATGAAAGGATCAAAACAAGTTTGCTCGGCAAATCCTATAGTTTCCCAAGTACAGTACTTAGGGTTAGCTGACGATAGAATTTCATAAGCAAAACATTCTTATTTCGAAGGTGTTCAATCTTCGAAACAACTACATGAATAGAATTCGGCATAATACACAAGTCAGTGAGACTCATGATCATGCAACACAAGAAAATTAACAATCGAGATTAAACCTCGAAGATACAATGAAATTGGGTTACCTGGAACATATCATGAATAACCAAAACTGAACAGAAAACTGTGCATGAAAGCAATCGAACCAAGGCGTCCAGTGATAGTAGATGGTCCTATATAAATAGGAGCCAACTTTCCGAATATACTGAAAGGCACTTAACTCCTTTAAAAGAGTAACACAAATAAGCACAATCATCAAAAGACGATTAAACAAAAGATAGGTGGGATTTCTAGCTTCCACCAATACATGATTGCATGAATGCAAGTCATCACAAAAATCGCTCTAAGGAAAGACACACAAGAATGGATTACAAAAAATTTTCTCATAAACTTGTTATAAGAGTTTTCACTCAAATCCATTTTCTTTTATACACAGAACTCAAATTTCAATATTTGAAATTTTTTAAAGTCTCTTACTTAAATTTTCAATTCAATCATATTTACTTTATATTTAAAGTAAATTAAATTAGAGTTGTTCCATAATCTAATTCCAAAAATAAATATACTACAATAAGTAATATATTTTTTCCACTAAGTTTATCAAATTTTAAACCATTTCACTTTATGATTTAAAAGGACACTAATTAGAACCTTCATCAATGGCTCTAAATATTCACTAATTAAATTTTGTCAAAAAATTTCTAAGTGTTTAATTTTTCGAAAAAATTCGGCAGAGTCTCCTTTACATGGAGAGCCCTTTACAATTTCATAAATATGAATTATAGATATACATCAACCAAAAGGTCGAAACACAATATACATATATATATATATATATGTATATATACATATATAATTCTTAACAAATAAACACTTAACAATTCATACCTTTCAATTTTAGCATTTAAAATGCGAGCATGCTTACTTTTATACTTACTGTTTTGCTAATTAATCATTCAAATATCCTCTTGCACATGCACTTAACTTATTGAAACATATTAGCATGCACTTATAAACATATGAAGCACTAAAATCATAGTTTAAATAAGACAACAACTCAAAACTTCAAAATTTTCAAATTCAGACCTGCTACAAAGACTCAGGCTTTTGACATAGTAAAACTCATAATTTAAAAATACTCATAAAATCAAAGTTATTCTACTCGGTCCAAGCTTTCCAGTGATATAAAGATCATCAAAATTAGATTTACATTTTGAAAGTTATGCCCAATTTACTTTCAGCTTTAAACTCAGAAATTATAAAAGAGGACTGTAGTGATTTTTTTTTATTTGAGCGGAAGCAGTTATTTGTTAAGAATCTGGTATTGCCTATTTAGATACCAATGACACTTAAAAAGAATTATGCAGTCTCATAAAAAAATAACAGAAATAAAAGACATAGAAGATTTAACGTGGTTCGGATATGAATATCCTACGTCACGGAGACCCAACAACTTTTTATTTCACGAAAGAAAAGAGTATAAAAGAGAGAGGAAAGGATAATGGTGGATACTACACTTGCTTGTTCATATGAAGATAAAGTTCCTTCATTTATATAGACTTGATAATGAAGGGTTGCTTGGAGCTTAAGCAAATCAATTTCCCGATTACCCAGATATATTTCCAATTTGCATGATTTGATTTTGGTACAAATGGATGGCGTAATCTTCGTTTCCATATCTTTCCTTTATTCTCAATGCCTAATTATTTATTCCTTCATATAGCAGATATACATTGACTAATTAATTGATTGACTGATTAATTAGTTTCCTTCAAAATATCCTTCCATATATCAGCTAAATTAATTGATTTGATTGAATCAACTAATCAATTTCTTTCCTTTTTAACGAATATTTGAATCATCAAATTCAACACTCCATTTTGATTCAAATATAACAATCTCTCTTCATCACCTTATCATCAAGTAATCAACATATAAGTTGTTGGGTCTAGCTCCCCATGGCACTCAAGTAACAGGTATCAAACTGATCAAGTTTGAGCAATGCTCAAACTTGTCCTTGGGAAGTGATTTTGTCATCATATCTGAAGGATTATCCAAAGTACTCACCTTCAACAATTTAATTTTTCTTCGTTCTTCCTCAAGCATAAGAAAGAAACCTCTAACATCAATGTGCTTCGTCCGTGAACTATAAGCTTGATTTTCTACAAGATGAATCACACTTTGACTGTCTGAAGATAGCTCTACTGTCTGCTGCACCATTGAAAGATCATCCAACAACTGAAGTAAGTATATTCCTTCCTTTGTTGCTTCCACAATCGATATCAACTCTGCTTCGGTAGTCGATAAAGCTACGATAGATTGCAGCTTTAATCTCCATGAAATCGAGCCTATGCCAAATGTAAAAACATAGCCTGACACTGACTTCCTAGCATCTTTATCCCCAGCGTAATCAGAATCACAGTATCCTCTAAGAAAGATGTCACCATCCACTCCAACATATAACAAGCCCACCGAAGAAGTGCCTCGAAGATGTCTAAGAATCCACTTCACAGATTGCCAATGCTCTTTGCCAGGGTTAGACATATATCGACTCGCAACACCCACTGCATGGGCCAAATCTGGTCTTGTGCACACCATCGCATACATAAGACTACCAACAGCACTAGAATAAGGTATATCAGCCATATACCTCTTGTCTTCTTCCGATAAGGGAGATAAGTCTTTTGACAACTTAAAATGAGAGCCTAATGGAGTGCCAACCGGTTTAGCTTTCTCCATTCCAAATCGAGCGAGACTTTCTCGATGTACTGCGCTTGAGTGAGCCTTAACTCTCTCCACTTTCTATCCCTGCTTATCTCCATACCCAATATTCTTTGTGCCTTTCCCAAATCCTTCATGTCAAACTCTCTACTGAGCTCTGCTTTCAACTCCTTAATTCCGACCATACTCCGAGATGCAATCAGCATATCATCAACATATAACAACAAATAAATCGTATCACCATCACATCTTCTAAAGGTCTTTGAAACTTCTGGAGTATCCCTGTGAAAGCATAAACTTATCAAACCTCTTGTACTATAGTCTAGGAGACTGCTGCAGTCCATATAGAGATTTGTTGAGTTTGCAAACATAGTCTGGCCTGCTACTATCAATGAATCCTTCCGGCTGCTTTAAATAAATCTCCACTTCCAGATCACCATGAAAGAATGCAGTTTTGACATCTAGTTGCTCTAATTCCATATCATAATGAGCAACCAATGCCAAAAGAATACGAATAGAAGTATGCCTAACCACTGGAGCAAAGATATCATGATACTCTATCCCGTTCTTCTGAACATACCCCTTTACGACTAACCTTGCCTTGTATCTGAGATTACCATTTTCACCGTCTTTCACTCTATAGTTCCACTTGCATCCAATAGCTCTCTTGTCGGTGGGAAGAGGCACCAAATCCCAAGTATGATTTCTCTGCAATGATTCAATCTCCTCCTCCATAGCAACTAACCAAATGAACTGTTAACTGATGTGATAGCTTCTTTATAATCACAGGGCTCATCATGGACAACATTCAAAGCATATGTTGCCATATCATCGAAATTAATAACTTCGATGCTCAATCTAACAAACTCATCAAGCCACCTAGGCTTTCTTCTTTGTCTGATAGGCCTAGGTTTCGAATGAGCTCCACCTTGAGTTTGATCCTCTGTACCAACATCGATATTATCCTCATCAACCACGGTGTCATCGAAAACACCATTTGAACGTCTATGGAAAGAATCAACAGATGACTTGCTTTGTGTCTAGTATTCTTCACATGTCCTCTCATTGTCATCCGATGAGGAAGGCTCCACCTTCAACATAGCCTTCTCATCAAAATTCACATGCCTGCTCATAACGATCTTCTTGCTAATAGGACACAACAACCTATATCCTTTCACTCCTCTTCTATAACCTAGAAAAATACACTTGCGAGCTCTAGGTCCCAGCTTCCCTTTGCTCTCATGAACATAAGCTGGGCAACCAAACACTCTGAGAAATGAATAGCTAACAGGCTCTCCTTTCCATACTTCTTCAGGGATCTTCATATCTATGGCAGTGGAAGGTGTGCGGTTGATGAGGAAAGCCGCCATAGATAAAGCTTCAGCCCAAAATCCCTTCTTCAATTTAGCAGTCGGTCTAAGGCATCTTGTCCTCTCCAATAATGTCTGATTCATCCTTTATGCAACTCCATTAGACTGGGGGTCTCCTGGTGTGGTGTAATGCCTCTTAATGCCTTCAGACTCACAATAATCGATGAATTCCTGTGATACAAATTCACCGCCATTATCTGAACGGAGGACTTTCAATTTCTTCCCTGACTGCTTCTCAACCATAGATTTCCACTTTCGAAACTTAGCAATGGTTTCACTCTTTGACTGAAGAAAGTATACCCATACTTTACGAGAGAAATCATCTATAAATGAAACCAAATATCTGGCTCCACCTAAAGACGGACAAGGGGAGGGACCGCAGACATATGTATGAGCATACTCTAAGACAGCTTTTGCTTTATGCTCTCCTGTACCAAAAGAAATCTTCGTCTGCTTTCCAAGAACACGCCCTTCACAAAAACCAAGTTTTGAACGATGAACTCCATCGATAAATCCTCGTTTTCTCAACTCATCCATGCTGTGCTCACCGATGTGACCCATCCGTAAGCGCCATAATCTGGAAGAATATGAATCAACAGATGTAACAGAAGCTGATTCACCAATTACAGTAGTGCCCTTTAATAGATAAAGATTTCTTGCCCTCACACCTCTCATAACAATCATGGAACCCTTCGATATCTTTATTTTCTCTCCTTCCACTACAATCTTCAAGCCAAGTCTACTTAACGCCCGAACAGAAATCAAGCTCCTCCTTAAATCAGGTACATGTCTAACATCGGTGATCGTACGAATAACACCATCAAACATCCTAATCACCACGCTACCAACACCCACCATACGGCAAGAAGCATCATTACCCATCAGAACTTCTCCTCCATCAATTTCACGCTAAGTGTAAAAGCAGTTCCTATCAGGTGTCATATGATAGGATGCGCCAGAATCAATCAGCCATAAGTTGCTCTTCCCAGAAGAGCCAGAAGCTGTAAATACATCGGTGTCACTTTCTGTATCTGATTTCTTTGCTGTAGAAGCTGAGGCTTGCTTTGGATCTTTTCTTCTACCTTCAAGCTTGGGACATTGTGCTATGAAGTGCCCTGGTTTCTTACAATAATGACAAGTCAAATTCTTAGGCCCCCTAGACTGAGACCGTGAATAATTCTGTCCTCCATCTTTCTTCGACCTGCTTTGGCCTCTAACTCTCTGAACAGATAGGCCTTCAGTATCACTATCCAAGCTAGTGCTCGCCAATCTACCTCTTAATACTTCATTATGAAGACCAGCCTTTACATCAGACAGGCTAATTTTATTGCGGCCATAAATCATGGAATTAACAAAAGTCGTATACTCCTTAGGCAAGGAACATAAAAGGATCACAGCTTGAGCCTCATCAATAATATCAACTTCCGCTGCCTTCAAGTTCATAATCAAAGTCGTCAAAGCATCTACATGCTCCATGAGATCAGCTCTAGGCTTAATCTAGAACGAATAAAGTTGTTGCTGAAGAATAATCCGATTAGTGAGAGATTTGTCTTGATATGCATCCGATAATGCATCCCATAGTTCTTTCGCCGTCTTCTTCTGAGAGAATTCTCTAAGAACTTCATCTGAAAGGCTCAACTGAATTGTTGTAAGAGCTTCATCTTCCATCTCTTCCAAATTAGCTGCATCGATACCTTTCAATTTCTCAGGCGTAGAAACAACCTTGTAAGTCTTCTCCTTCTTCAATACTGCCTCCATCTTCATCTTCCAAGTACCAAAATCTCCTTTTCCGTCAAAACGTGTTACTCCATAATTGACACCAGATCCGCTAACAGACTTACTAGAAGTAGCCATTAATATCCAAACAGGAACAATAACACTAGCTCTGATACCAAACTGTAGTGATTTTTTTTATTTGAGCGGAAGCGGTTATTTGTTCGAAATCCAATATTGCCTATTTAGATACCAATGACACTTAAAAAGAATTATGCAGTCTCGCAAAAAAATAACAGAAATAGAAGACACAGAAGATTTAACGTGGTTCAGATATGAATATCCTACATCCACGGAGACCCAACAACTTTTTATTTCACTAATGAAAAGAGTACAAAAGAGAAAGGAAAGAATAATGGTGGATACTACACTTGCTTGTTCATATGAAGATAAGGTTCCTTCATTTATATAGACTTGACAACGAAGGGTTGCTTAGAGATTAAGCAAATCAATTTTTCGATTACCCAGATATATTTCCAATTTGCGTGATTTGATTTTGGTACAAATGGATGGCGTAATCTTCGTTCCCATATCTTTCCTTTATTCTCCATGCCTAATTATTTATTTCTTCATATAGCAGATATACATTGACTAATTAATTGATTGACTAATTAATTAGTTTCCTTCAAAATATCCTTCCATATATCAGCAAAATTAATTGATTTGATTGAATCAACTAATCAATTTCTTTCCTTTTTAACGAATATTTGAATCATCAAATTCAACAAGGACAAAGATGTCCATCAATTTTCAAACTCATTTTTGAATAAATAAACTGCAAAATTTTCATAATGATACAAAGATGATTTCTAGCTTACTGAAAGCACTCTCTTTTGTAAAAAGAATGGACTCATTTGGATTGGTAAATCACAAGTTATCGCTGTTTTAAAACAGCACTTTTCATTTAAAATTTTCTGGCACAAGACATTTTATTGTCAAAATTTTCAAACCACTATTAAATCCAAACTACATAATTTAAGATCGAAAATCTTTTCTCTAAAACATTTATTACATGATCCTTTTCTCCGGAAAGCCAAGACAACTAGAATTACACTATAATACATACAACAAACTTTCAAAATGGTTTACAATGAAAACTTTTTCCCAATTAACAAACAAGTCTTTTAAAAGAAGACTCATATTTTAATTAAGATAATTACTTTTTATATTAGTAATAAACAATTATCTATCCAAACTAGACTTTGAAATTACATATTGATTTGATTCTTTTTTTTAATTGCTTTCACAATTAAAAATCTTATCTTATTGATATATTTATTATCATTTCTAGTTTTTCACAAAAATTTCCATTTTATAATAAATGAATCTTTTATATTCAATTTTCTCTTAATCCACAAAGCTAAACATTTATTTTATTATCACTAAGAACTTGCCAAGGTTGATACTTAATTCAAACTTGTTATCAATTGAACTTCACAAATACATAATTAACAAGTTTTTAATTCAAACTTGCCAAGGACCAACTCCAAAACCGACACTGTAGGGCAACAAACCCGAAGGCATAAACCGGAATGCATAAACCTGAAGCCAACAAACCGTAGTGGAAAAGGTCCGGTGGCCTAGTACTGGACAACACTAACTGGCAATATGTGTCACAAACTCTCAAAAAGGAACCCGAAAAGTGTTAACGTGTGTCTCGTACCACACGTTCGCACTAAACAGTTACTAACCGTCAGTCAATTCCACACTCAAAGCAGTACAAAGTTTACCTCATCTCATCGGTAAACCAGACCCGAAGGTCAAAACGATCAAACGAATAGATTAGGAATTAACTTAAAAGATAAACGCACGTGTTCATAGATTTATCAAATCATTTACTTATCCTTCCTCTTCGCTCGAAGTGCAAAATTGTGTGTTTTATATAGAAGTTAAGTAGAAGAAAACGAGTTTTATGAATGCTTCAAAATCGCTTTAGAAATTGCCTTTGAAATTCGCCTATTATAGAGTAATTAATTTAATACCTTAAAATAATATTAAATAATAATTTCAAAAGTCAATTTGCTTGAAAAACACTTTGTAATGCTTTATAAAACCTGTGTACGAAATCTAGAGAAAAGTCTCAAAGAAATCGGAAAATGCCGGAAATTATTCCAAGTATAAAAAAACCGGTGAAAAGACGCTGCGAACCCAAGTTCGAGAGTAGGTTTAGTCCAAACGATATAAAATTTGGTAGAAATATTTTTTAACATTCTTACTCCAATCTAAAAAAATATTTACCCAATTACGACACGAAACGAAGAAACTACGTCGTTCCGAAGTTGGACTAAAACCACTATAAACTGCTGTGTAAAAACAGTGCAAAGGTTCAACTTCGACAATGAGTTCAAAGGAGCAAATGAACCCAGATCTTGTGAAATTTGGTAGAAGCAAAAACTAATGCTTCAACTTAGATCTACAAAAAGAATTGTTGAAATCCGATTTGAAAGGAAGAATCTGCATCGTTTCAAATTCGGACCAAAACAAGATTTAAAACACTGAATTACAGCAAGCTGCGAGTACAAGTTCGACAGTAGTTTAGAAATAGCAAACCAACCCAGATTGTCGTGACATTTTATATAAATGTAACTCAACACATCTACTTCAATCTACAAAAAGAATCACTCAAATCTGATTTTAAACGAATGAGTTATGTTGTCTCAAACATGGACTCAGGCCATGTTTGCAACAGTTTAAAAACAAAAAATATATAGGCCTGAAACCATCCTGGGTTCAAGTTCCAGACATCAAATAGAGGAACAAATTGCATCAGATTGAGCTTCTAATTGGTACGCATATACTACAAAGCTTAATATTTCAAACCAAATAAAAATCATTGTATTCCATTAAGAAATGAATGAGTTATGATGTCTCAAACATGCACTCAGGCCATGTTTGCAGCATTTCAATACAACTACAAGTGAAAATCAATGCCTGAGTCGATTTTGCAGCAACGTTTTGAACATTCATACGATAATATCTTTCAACCAAAATTTACAAAAATGAAGATAAACATATAAGCTTGACTCAGAATAAGGTCCGGCAGCATTTCGTTGCCGGAGATGAAAGTGATGGATAGCCAAAGTTGGCACTTCAGGCCTGAAACGAAAATAGACTTTACATTGAATAAACTTTTACATAGGCAGCAAATTCAAAAAATTTCACAAGCAATTTAGCTAGTATTTATGAGATATTGTTCTCACCTTGCTGATTTTCCTAAATACCCGGATTTAAGCAAAAAGATTGGAGCTTTGAGAAGGATTTGGCTTCAAGAACCTGTAAAAAAATAAAAACAAAAAGAACCATGCAAATCCAGAAGAAGAGATTACATACAAACCCAATCTCAAAACTAGAATTTGATGAAACTATTTGTATTGTGGGGTTGATTGCCTGTTGGATTCTCTAGATTGCAAAAGATTTTAATTTGATGAATTTACTTGAAGAAATTGGTTTGAGTTTGCAATTTGGTGAAGAGGGGTTTCTACTTTCTTCTTTACTGGTTTTTGAGAAGGAGGAAGACAAAGCAAATGAACGTACGGTAAGTAAGTTCCTCCTTTTCTTAATCAGGATATGAATACTAATGGGCTTGAACCCAAAAATTAAAAGAAAATAACATGGTGTTAACATGAAAATCAGACGCTAACACCCCGGTGTAGATTGAAGTTGAGCGAAAGCACCGCCCGTGAACACGGGAACTAAAGAACAAGTAGAGAAATCACAGGAAAAGCAGAAAAGATAACAGTTTTTATAGTGGTTCGGCTTAGGGTAAGCTTACGTCCAGTTTAACTCTCTTTATTACTGAATTTGGTTACAACTTTACAACAATCTTCAATTACAATTCTGATGAGATAAACAACTAGAACTTTGACGGAGAATAATCTTCCGAATTCATGTTGAATGATGTAGATTTTCTCTTGAAGATCGTAGTAGTGTCCTTGGTGTTTGGAGTACTTGAAGTGTTGAGTGAGTCGAGAATTCAGCAGAGTATCGGCGCTTGAAGTGATCGGCCAAAAGTCCTTTTCTAGTTGGAGTTAGGGCTGTATTTAGGGGGAATACTCTAGGCAGAATTTTATCACCAAGTGCTAGGTCGTATACGACCTAAGGTAGGTCGTAGGTCATAGGTCGGCGACGACATAGGGGATCACCTGTACCAGCTATATTGGAACTTGCCCTGAATAAGTTATTAGGTCGGCAGCGACCTAAGAGATGGGATCTGACTTATCTTGATTGTATTCGGTTCTTTTCTGAGGGAGTTAATAGGTCGTGTACGACTCATTATAGGTCGTAAGTCAACTGATATTTAGGTCGCTGAGACCACTTCGTCCTTAGGTCGGTAGGCTGTGGCATTGCTTGGGTCGCATATGCTTTAGGTCGTGAAGTTACATGAACCTTTAGGTCGCTGATCCTCTTAAGTCGCTAGGTCTTTTATCCACTTAGGTCGGTAAGTTGTTAGGTCGCTAGAACCGTTCCATAGTTAGGTCGCTCGCCTGTTTGTCTCGTTAGGTCGTAACCTGTTATGAATTGTTAATTCGTGAACTAGACCGTTGAGCTTGATAGGTCGCTAGGTCGGTGCACTTCATAGGTCGCTGAAGAACCGAAGCACTAGGTCGCTAAAGACCTTTGGTCGTGGAGTGCTTTGTGATCTTAGGTCGCGGCTGTAGTTAGGTCGTTAGCACCCTTAGGTCGTTAGTACCTTTTAGGTCATTGAGTCGCGTAAGTCTTAGGTCGTTGAGTCTCGTAAGTTTTAGGTCGCTTCAGAAATAGGGGTTAAACACTTGCCCCTCGAAGTACAGGCCTATGCTATAGGTCGTGTGCTTCGATCTGACTTAGCTAGGTCGTGTGCTTCGATCTGACTTAGCTAGGTCGTGAGCGACCTAAAACTTATATTAAGTCGCGTGCCTATTCGTCTTCCCCTTTTTTGCCCCATATAAATTTGCTAGGTCGTGAACTCCTCCTCACTCTACTGCTCCAATCTCCCACTGCCATTGACGAATTTTCAAGCTTCCAAAAGCAAATTCAACTTGTTCAGTCACCGATTCATCTTTACCATTATATCTCGTAAGTGAATCTGATCTCCATCCCACCATAATCACCATTGAATTATGAATCCTCATTTTTCGATCGTAGTTCAATTCCACATGTCGTACTTCATTTTGAGTGACTGTTATAGTCGACTGTTGATCGTCGTTTGACTGATTTAGGAAGGCACGGAGATGTGTTGAATCTATGACGGATCGGGGATGTTTTGCATTGTTTCTGAAGTGATCAGGTGGTATGAAGGGATGGTGAATTTCATGAGGAGGACGATGAATTTCTATGTGCAGTTGGTAATGGGTTATCGGGTTGCAGTTTGACGAGATGGATTGCATGAGGAGGAAGTTAGCGACTCAACAGATCTAGGCGACCTAAAACTTAGGTCGTGCTGGGATTCTCGCGGCCTATGACTTAGGATTTGACTTGTTTAGACGGCAGCACAATGACCTAAGGAATTCACAGCTTAATTTCCTTTTTCTGTGGCATGGACATTAGGTCGTGGACGAGTTGAGACTTCGGATGAAGTTTAATTGCCTTGAACCTTTTTATTTTGCATAGTGCGACTTAAGATCCCTCGACCTATGTTAGGTCGCCAGACGACCTAGGACTTTGCCGAATGCCTATTGCTTTGAACTGCTGGATTAGGTTGCGACCTATTGAATTAACGGCTTAATCTCTTGCGGCATAGGGTTTAGGTCGCGACCGAGTTAAGACTTAAATGATTTGCATCGCTTTGTCTTGAGGCCTTTTCTTTCATATGCTCTACGACCAGTCTTGAAGCATAATTTTAATTGGAATGCTCGACTTGAACTGCTCAACTTGAACTGCTTTATAGATTATCTCTAATGCTAGTAACCTGTTAAACATAATGCTTGCAGAAAACTGGGACAAATATACTGCCGTTGACTGCCCACATCGAACGACTGATTAGTCGATAAAGAGTAATCAACTTAAATGAACTGTGTGAATGAAATGCTGTAAACTAATGAATTCAAGTGAAGTATTAAAGAAAAAATAAAATAATCAATTAAAGCCGGTTTGTTTGCATTAACACTACACTTGAGCTTTAAACAAGTTCTGAAATCTCATAGTCGACCAATTGTCAACTAGTTTAATTTCAGTTATGTTTGCTTTCTGTTTTTGTTAGTTCTGCACAACACTTCACACTTTTTAGGAAACGTGCACCTTCTTTTTTAAATGTCTAGTTCCTTGTATAGAATGACTTCTCAACATGGAGAAACAGAATCTGCTGAAGAGACTTCCCCAATTGCTACTCCATTGGTTATCCTCCAGAGAGAATTTCAACCACGCTGACATACAAAGCTTTCCGCTAACTATGCGCTTTGTTTGGCATTGCTGAAGCAGATGCCATTCTTCCTGAGAGAAGCGATACTGCCGATATACCACCTTCTGGTTTTGTAGCAGTTAATCGTCAAATGTGCACGAGTGGAGCTATCCCTCCTTTTAACGACTTTCTTCAACGGCTTCTTCTCCGACTAGCTATCTCCCCCTTCCAGCTGCACCCCAATGGCTATGCTATTCTGATGGGGTTATGTATGCTATTCAGAAGGACGCTGGATCGCCTTCCGAGTTTTGATGAAATTTTCTATTTATGCACGTTTTCCAAAAATAAAGACCATCCCTCCATCATTCTTGTGAGAAGCGCTAGGAATCGTAAACTAATAATCGGCCTTCCCGAAAGTGCTCACGGTTTTCTAAGTCAATTTTTCTTCGTTCGCTGTCCTCCGGGATTCTATGCTATCTGGAGAGTAGGAAGTAAGAGCGTTTATCTTTGTTCCTGATGTTTTTCTCTGAGCTTTTCATAGCCTGAGTTGTCAAATGTTAACTTCGCCTTTTACTTTTCAGCGCTTCCTCCTCCTTCTAGGGATTCCAGTCATGAACCAACTTTTGAGTGGCTTATGGCCGTGCCAGTTGAGGAGAGAAGCATTCAATTTCTGTTGAAAGACGAATTTTTGCATCAGTATGGACTTTTGCATACCTCTCGCTCTAAACACCCTCATGAAGTCCCAGACTCCCCAGCCCAAGCATTGGATGCCCCAGTTTCTACCGATGCACCCATACCGAAAGAACCTGCCTCTGAGGCTTCTCTAGTGAAGTGCTCCTCTTCTATTGATGTCGCGGGGCAATCTGGCAAATTTGCCCCGGTCACTGAAGAAGAAGAACCTCAGGAATCTCCTCCATATTTAAAGAAGTCTAGTGACGAAGAAGCTGGGAAAACAAGCCCTGTCAAACAGAGTGTAGACGACACTTTCGAAGGGTTGAGCGACCTGTTTGTCACTTCACATGAGCTCTTTAAAGACGACCCCGTTACTACTAGGATCTCTTCTTCAGTAGTTGAGGCGACTTCTACTCTGTAACAGATTCCGCCGACTCAAGAGTTGACGCTGATTACTACCCCTGTGATTACTCCACAATCAAAGAGCGGTTCGTAGCTTGATGCGCGTAGTTTACACATCACACACACTTAGAATCCTTCGGCACTTTTATACTTCTAACTCTTTGTACCTTGAAGATTCTAAAGTTACACTTCTTTTCTCTGAAAACTTTTAAGACTTGTCTCTTCTATTTTAATTCAGATTCTCCGATGGGACGCAGCAGCTCCTACAATGATGACTTTCAGCGCTACGGGAGACGTAGTCAATATGATTATAGGCGCTACCTACCCGCTCACAGAGAAACCGATGAAGAGAGAGCCGCTCGAAAGGCTCAGGAGAGAAGGGCTCAAGAAGAGCGTTATGAGAGAAAAGAAAGGGAGGAGCACCATGATTCTTCCTACAAAGGTGACGATTCCCACAAGAGAAAATCCCATGATGACCGGGGAAAAAGTCATATGGTTGAGGACCCAAGTAAGCGTGCTCGACACGGTGAGAAGCATACTTCTACAACTCCTGAAAAGGTCACTGCCCCCATCTCACTTGACATTCCTTCTGGCTCTCCCGCTCTCGGGAAGACAGACATTCAAACAATAATCAGCAGGCCTAAATTCCAAGTTGGATCAGGCCCAGCTACTCTGCAAAGTCGGTTCCCACACTGGTGCCTGAAAGGAGTGCGGTTCGATCTTGACTTGATCCCTATCGACAAGCCTGCCATGCTGCGAAATCTTGATGCCGTCAGGCTTGATATTGAAATGATGTCGAACTGGCAAAAGCTTGTTGATGAGCTTTAAAGGGTCAACCGTGCGAATATAGAGGCCATGCTTACTATGGAGAATGATAAGGCCGAATGGCAGAAGGTTCTCGAGCAGCACGATACCGAAATGAGGAGCATTGCTACTTACAATGAGGAGCTTGAGGCGAAAGTTGAGGGACTTAAACAAGAGCTTGCTACTTCTTCTACTACATATACTCAAAAAGAAGAAGTACTTCAGAAGCAAGTTCGCGATGCTCAGGCAGCTCAACGACATGCCGAGGCACAACTTGAAGCTGAGCAGGAAACAATGGGAAGGTATCGCGTTGAGGTTACAGAGTTACAGGAGAAAGTCAACTCTCAGGAGGCGGAAATTCAAATGCTAAAGCTTCAACTTTCCAAGACTGAAAGAGAGCGCGATGAGGCCGTTGCCGGTAAAATTGCAGCTGAAGAATCTCACGAGGCAACGAAGACCAACATCAGCTCGACACTGTTTGACTTTTACCTGCACAGCATCTTGGGGCATGGTAGTCTCGCCTTCCTAGGCCCCAAATATGAAGTTACATTGGCTGAAGTGTGGGAGGCTGCACTTGACATGCTTGGCGGTAAAGGTGATGGCTATGCCGAATCAGCTCTTGAGGAGCATTACTTTGATGACGATGCTCAGGCCGCTCTCCCCAGGGAAAGAGAATAGCTTGCGAAATTAAGGGCCGAAATGGCGGTAGGGAAACATTCGGGAAAAACTATCTCAACTGCTCCAGTTCAGCCTTCTCCTTCGGCCGAAATCGACATTATCGGTTCCAGTTCTCATTCTCCATCTCCTACTAAAGTTACCACTGACATCACAAGCATACAGGGTGGAGATGAAGGCGACGAGAGTGCCGAGGCACAGGCTTATGATGTTGATGTCAGAAAACTGACTTCTCTAGGTAACTCTACTGTTAATCTTGCCCAAGTAGGCTGCTCGTCTGTTTCTTACGAGCATAATGAGCTTCTTGACTATTTCCTGAACCTCAGCGAGCCTTTATCTCCTCTCTTTACTGACTTTAACTTTTTTTCTTCTATAGAGAAAGCATCGAGCATTGTTCAAACTTCCCCTCCTCCAATTATTCCTCCTCCATCTCTTCAGGTCGCTCCTCCTTCTGCCTCACAACCAGGATCACAAGAGGAGCAAATAGAAGCTCTCCAAGACTTGGACGATCCCATTGCTTCACAAGAACACAGGGGAGAAGAAACTGAAGGGAGTGAGAGGACTCCAGAAGCAACTGGTTCCGATGATGAACCATTAAGTACACTTTTCTCTCCAGGTAGTGGGTCTTCTTCCAGGAAGAGAGGGAAGCGTGGAGTCTCTAAGAAAAAGAAGGAGGCTTCTGCTAGCGAGACACAAGCGGGAGAAGAACCTATTGTATCCCTTTCCCCTTCCTCTTCTACTCTTACAAGCCGGCCTAAGAAGTTAACCATTCTTCCAGGCGCAGGCTCAAAAGGAGTAAGGAAGAAGAAATGATGGCTTTGGTCCTGTGCTTTTTATATCGCTTTTTTTCTTTTTGCATGTACTGACCGGAGATTGTGCGGGTACCGGCCTCCGCTTTTCTTTTTCTTTTTATTTTGAAACCTGTACCTGTACAAAATTTTAAAAGTGTTGAATAAAATGATTCTTTTTCTTTGTACAAACTTCTGTCTGTATCTGAGAATGCATTTATTATTCATTTTCGTACAAGTTTTTTTACATGATATTGCAGCGAGCTTGTGGTATGTTGTTCGAGCGTAATTTTACCAATATAGTTATACCATGTTGTATGCAGCTATACCATGTTGCCCCTATACCATAAGCTTGTTGCAATATTTTATACTATGAGGAGACTTGTACTTCTATTTTCTGGAGAATAATTATTCCATACTTGGAGGAATATTTTCGTTAAAAATAGAGTACAACTCCCTCCATATAAGTTTTTGCGCTTTATCCTTCGAAGATATCACTTTTTCTTTTGTATTTTACCAAGTGAATTCTTCTATGTGGTAAAGCGGGCCTCTGAAGGGTACTTTAACTTCTTTTGGAGGAAGAGTATTTTCCAGAATAGGTGAATCATTCTTCCTTTGAGAGTTAAAGTGTGCCTTTGAAGAGGGCTTCTCTTCTTTTTTTTTACGCCACAGTAAAGGGCTTTCTGATTTTTGCTTCTTTGAAAAGTTGCACCTCTGAGGAGGACTTTTTCACGTTTCAACACTTGGAAGTTTTATTTCAATCTCGGTGAAACGTGTGCCTCCGAAGAGTTGTGCCTCCGAGGAGGGCTTTTTCACGTTTCAACACCTGGAAGTTTTATTTCAATCTCGGTGAAACGTGTGCCTCCGAAGAGGTCTTTCTGTTCGATTTTGCTTCCGGGAGGAGGTCTTTTCATTTCTGCCTCTGGGAAGAGGTCTTTTTGTTTCTGCCTCTGGGAAGAGGTCTTTTTGTTTTGTTGTGCCTCTGAGAAGAGGTCTTTTTGGTTTCTGCCCCTTGGGAGAGGCTTTTATTTTTCCCTGTTCGCTGGGAAGCGGGCCTCCGAAGAGGGCTTTTCACATTTCATTTTACGGGAGTGTATCGACCGATCATGATGAAATGTGTGCCTCTGAGTAGGGTTACTGCCTGGAAGTTTGGAGTTACTTTCTCTCGGTTGGACGGATTCACGGGAGTGTATCGACCGATCATTCCGCAACTTTGTATCGAGAAAGATCTCTCTTTTTTTGGTTGGCCCGCTCGAGGTCTTTTAGCATTTCAACTGTGGTGAAATGGGCCGCCGGAGAGGGCTTTTCATGTTTCAACACCTGGAAGTTTTATTTCAATCTCGGTGAAACGTGTGCCTCTGAGTAGGGCTTTTGCCTGGAAGTTTGGAGTTTCTTTCTCTCGGTTGGACGGATTCACAGGAGTGTATCGACCGATCATTCCGCAACTTTGTATCGAGAAAGATCTCTCTTTTTCTGGCTAGGCCCGCTCGAGGTCTTTATCCTCCGAAGAGTTGTGCCTCCGATGAGGGCTTGTGCCTCTGAAGAGGTCTTTTGCTGATTGATGCTTGCTCGCCCATGTCTCTTTGCCATCGATTCACGTCGGCGACCCCCGTTATCTTTTGCAAGTGTTTTCACTTTCTAGTTGCCAATAATTTCCCTTATCCGAAGAAATATACTTCATAGTTAAGTGAGTTGGTGGTGGTAGACACAGTTTATTTAACTGGCTGTTTGTTTGTTCAAACATTTGCAGTTAGTTAGAAATGGTCCACTTCCATCCACATTGCCAACTTTTGTTTGAAACACTTCTTTTGTAGGATTTGAGTATGGAAATTTTGAATGGTTTAGTGTTTGTTTGCTGAGTGATATCAGGGATTGCTTGGTCTTGCGATGGGTAAGCTTTGCTTTTATGACCTGCATTATTAAATCGACATTTTAATGACACAATTAATGTATTTTATATGTCGAAATAAAACAAAGCAGTTTATAATAGTAGAGAACACAAGATTTATAGTGGTTCGGCCAAAAACTGGGCCTACATCCACTTTATAGCTTTTCATTATTCACTTGCTTTACAATTGCTTTCAATACAAGAATCATATATTTGCAATTCTTTTACAATATTTCAGCAAAGCTTTCAAGTAAAATAAGGACGCAAATGATTGCTGTTCCAAGCTCTTGAGATTGGTTCTCCTTCAACAGTTGTAAGTTTGAATGTGCCGTCAAGAAGCTTTGTGCCTATAACATATGGCCCTTTCCAGTTTGGCCCAAACACACCTGTAGCTGTCATGATTCTCTTCAGAACTAGGTCCCTAACTTCAAAGCTGCGTTGACGAACTTTGGAATTGAAGTGCCTGGCTATTCTTTGCTGATGAGCTGCAATTCTAAGTCTAGCCTCTTCTCTTCTTTCATCGAGGAGGTCAAGTGCTTCCAATTGCAATTTCTCATTCTCATTTTGATCAAAATGGATCCTTCTGTGTGATGGGACTTCAGTTTCCACTGGAATCATCGCTTCTGATCCGTATGCCAATGAAAATGGAGTATGCGCAGTCGTAGTTTTGTGAGTGGTCCTGTATGCCCATAGTGCAAGCGGAAACTTGTCGACCCAACCACCTTTTGCTTTTTCCAGCTGCTTTTTGATGGTTGATTTGATGATTTTGTTTACTGCTTCCACTTGCCCGTTTACCTGCGGATGAGCCACTGCTGAGAAGCTTTTTCGGATCTTGAATCGTTTGCAAAAATCTTAGAACTCCTCGCTTTCAAACTGAGTACCATTGTCTGTGATTATCTTCTGAGGCACACCATACCTGCAAATGATATTTTTAGTCACAAAACTTATCATTTTCTTAGAGGTGATAGTGGCCAATGGTTCGGCCTTAGCCCATTTAGTAAAATAATCAACAGCAACGATAGCATATTTAATCCCTGATTTGGCAGTTGGCAAAGGCCCAATGAGATCTATTCCCCATATGGCAAACGGCCATAGACTGACCATTTGTGTTAGCTCAGTGGAAGGTGCCCTAGGAATTTTAGCGAATCTCAGACATTTATCACAGTTTCGGGAATAGTCAGCAGCATCCTGATTAATTTCTGGGCAAAAGTATCCATAACGGAGGATTTTCTTTGCTAAAGTTTGACCACCTGTATGATCCCCACATTCCCCTCCGTGTACTTCAGTTAGAATTGTCTTAGCTTCTTCCTTTGTCACACATCGGAGTAATGGCATTGAAAATCCTCGTCTGTACAAACGACCATCTTGAACTATATATCTGGAGGATTTCCTCATAAGCTTTTGTCGTTCTTTTGAATTTTCTGGCAGAGAACCATCAAGTAGATGTTTTAGTATTGGAGTCATCCATGATTCTTGCTCTTGGGATACATTCATAATCCAATCAACATCCATTTCATCTGTGCTTGGAGCTGACAAGACTTCGACGGGAACTAACCCCAATAGTTGAGCTTCACCAGTACTTGAATACTTCGCGAGAGAATCCGCCTTCATATTTTCTTCTCGGGGGATAAGGTTTATCGAATAACGGTCAAAATCTTGAAGGAGCTCCCAGGCTTTAACTAAATAGGCTGGTAAATTCCCTCCTTTAGCTTGAAATTCCTTCTTGACTTGACAAACAATAAGTTGAGAATCACTGAAGCTTTGTCATGCCTTGATGTTTAGTTCTTTAGCGATCCTTAAACCAGCAATGAGAGCTTCATATTCAGCTTCATTGTTTGTCGAAGGGAATTCTAGTCTCAGCGCATAACATAGCAATCGCCCTTCTGGGGTTTCAAGGACAACCCCTGCTCCAGAACAGTAATCATTCCTTGTGCCATTGACATACAATTTCCATTGGATTGGGATGCTATCAATGACTTCTTCCTCACTATCACCCTTATCCGTACATTCTGCGATGAAATCTGCCAAAGCTTGTCCATTGATTGCTTTTCGGGGATGGTAAGTGATGTCATATTGGCAGAGTTCAATATTCCATTTCAAAAGACGGCCCGAAGTCTCAGGACGGAATAGGACTTGCTTTAGAGGTTGATCAGTGAGGACTTTGATGGGATGAGCTTGGAAATACGGCCTTAATATTCTCGATGCGATCAACAAACAATAGGCGAGCTTTTCTAATCTTGAATAGTTCATCTCTGCCCCAGTGAATCTTTTGCTAATATAATAGACTGGGCGTTGAATCCTTGCGTCTTCCCGTACCAACACTGCACTGAGAGCATGAGACGAAATTGCCAAATATACAAAAAGATCTTCACCACTGTCAGGCTTTGAAAGTATCGGAGGCACTTCCATATGACGAACCAACTCATCAAATGCTTTCTGACAATCAGGAGTCTACTCAAAGTTTTTTCTTCCTTTCTTCAAAGCATCAAAGAATGGAATGCATTTGTCAGTAGCTTTGGAAATAAACCGACTCAAGGCAGCAACCTTTCCATGAGACTTTGCAATTCCTTCTTCGTTCTAGGAGCCTTGACTTCTCTCAGAGCGGTGATCTGAGCTGGATTGGCTTCAATGCCCCTAGCGCTCACATTGAAACCCAAAAACTTTCCGGACTCCACTCCAAATGAACATTTCAGGGGATTAAGCTTCATTCTGTACTTGCGGAGTACTGCAAACATCTCTGCCAAGTGATCCATGTGGTCCACTGCTTTCTTAGACTTTACTAGCATATCATCCACATAAACTTCCATTGTCTTGCCAATTTGTGGTTTAAACATGGCATTAACAAGCCTTTGGTAAGTTGCCCCTGCATTCTTGAGTCCGAAAGGCATGACCTTGTAGCAGTAGAGTCTAACATCTGTGATGAAACTAGTATCCTCTTGATCTGGCTCATGCATCATAATTTGTTTATATCCGGAGTATGCATCCATAAAAGATAACAATTCATGTCCCGCCGTCCCATCCACCAACTGATCGATCCTGGGCAGCGAGAAACAGTCTTTGGGGCATGCTTTGTTCAGATCTGAAAAATCAATGCACACTCTCCACTTTCCATTAGCCTTTTTCACCAGCACTGGATTTGAGACCCAATTTGGATAAGTAGATTCTCTAATGAAATCGCTCTCCATGAGCCGATCAACTTCTTCTTTCAATGTTGCTGTCCTCTCAGGACCCTGAGTTCTTCTTTTCTGTTTCACAGGTGTAAACTTTGGATCAATATTTAGAGTGTGTACTGCAATCTATGGGGATATTCCGCACATGTCAGCATGAGTCCAAGCGAATACATCCAAATTAGCCTTCAAAAATGAAATCAGAACATTCTGAACTGTCGGATTGAGTTGTGAACCCACATTAAGCACTTTGTTTGGGTCCTTTGGGTCTACGGGCACCGGTACTGTTACCTCTACTGGTACCACTCTATTCTCCCCTGCACTGGCTTTCCTTGGATCCATCTCTCTTCGTGTCCCACTACATTCACCAGTGCAGGGTCCACCCTGTAATTGCTACAAGGTTGGTTCTTTGATGCGGACTGGAATCGCCGCACCTTTTCCCATCTCTCTCTTCCTGGATTCTCGCAATTCTGCAAAATAACATTCTCGCCCCGCATCTTGGTCTCCCTTAATCACACCAACTCCGTTATCTGTGGGGAATTTTAGAGTCAAGCACCATGGGGCAAGAAGAGCTTTGAATGCAGCAAGAGTTGGTCGGCCTAAAAAGGCATTGTAGGCAGGGAATTCTTCAACAATTATAATGGTTTTCTTTCGAGCCACCTTCCTCAGTCCCTTTCCGAGTTCTACAAACAAATCTATGGTCCCAATCGGCTGTTTGGGTTCTCCAGCAAACCCAGCAATCTTAAGTAATGAAGCTTGAACGTCAGCCATTGGAATTTTCATTTGATCAAAGGTCTTCTTGAAGAGGATGTTGCATGAAGCTCCACACTAGAACTCTTCTCACAGTTGCCGGCCCAATGCCTGCGGATATGACCAAAGGATCTATGGTCGGAGCCTCGATACCCAAAGAATCCCTGGCACTGAACACAATATCATCTGCGGAAGTCTTTTGTTGCTTTAAAGGCGCATCATTCTCTAAAACAAAAACATTCTCTTCAGCTGGTACATGCTTCAAGGCCCGGGCATACCTTTCCATCTAGCCCCAGCTTTTGCCTGCTGGGTGAGGTCCTCCAGTTATTATATTGATGACAGGCCTTTCCGATTCGTGTTCCACGGCCTTCTCACTTGAACCAGGACGGTGAGTGGGAACTTGCTGTCCTTGAGTTGATGAAGCTGGGGCATTTCTGTTCCTTTTCACATACTGCTGGAGTTTGTTTTCCTTCAAGAGTTGTTCAATTACCTCTTTCAACTGGCGGCATTCGTTGGTGTCATGGCCGGGCTGGTTGTGGAACCGGCAGAACCTTCCACTTTTTTCCATCTTAACCGCAACTCTCATTTTAGGTGGTGTCGGATAATTGACATCATCTTTGGTTGCAAAGTAGATGTTTTAAGGGGTATCGGTCAATGGTGTGAAATTGAAAGAACGGCCTTTCTTAGCGTCTCCTTGTTTCTTTCCACCATCGTTTCCCCTTTTCTGAGTGTTAGGCTCTTTCTTGTTCGAAGGAGCACCATTGTTCCCGGCTTCTGCTGATACCACTTTAGCTGGTGTTTGAAGGCTTTCCAAGCGCATGAACTCATCCGCTTTCTTGTAGAATTTGTCAAGTGAGTTCGATTCTTTCATTTTTAACCATTTTCCAAATTCGCTTGACTTGCCAATTGCCCTCATCAAGTATGTCAAGACCATGCGTGGCTCAGCATTATCCACCTCAACCAATGCTATGTTAAAGCGATTCAAAAATGATCGGATGGATTCTCCCGGATTTTTCTCTAGACTTGATAGTGACATTATATCCTTTGCCTTGGAAGCATACAATCGAAATTGCTCCTTGAACTTCCTGGTCAAATCGGAGAATTGATCGATGGACCTGACCGGCAGCTTTGTAAACCACAATAGAGCTACACCTTCTAGATAAACTGGGAAGTATCGGCATTTAATTTCATCAGACGCCCTGGTACCAGTCATATGCCAGTCGTACTTATACAGAAACTCGTTTGGATCACTCGTCCCCTTGTAAGCTGGAATAGTAGGGGGAACGAATTTCCTTGGGAACTCCGCCTTCAAGATTTTTTCAGTAAATGGAGTTTTGCTTGGAGAAAATCCCCACTCTTTCTCGTCTTCATCTCTTCGCATACTTTCTTTCATGATTTGACGAACCATACCCGAAAAATACTCTTCATCATTTAGAGGCTCTGGAGGGCACACATCAGCCACTCTCTCTGAATTCTGCCTTGACAATCGTTCACGGAGGGTCAGCTGCGGCCCTGATCCTCCAGCTTGAAGAGAAGTCCTTTCTACAGGGTCTGCGGCTCTTTGAGAAATGTTCCCTTCAACATCCTGAACTCCCGCAGTAGGGTTCCAATCATTGTTAACCGGTTGACAATTTGCCCCTAGTAGATCATTCAACTTACTCAAGATCAGGGCATTTTGGGCATTCTAGGCTTCCAACTGCGCATTCTGAGCATTCAATTGCTGATTCAATCCCAAAACTACGGCGTCCAATTCTGCTTGTGTAACTCCAACAGTTGGAGCTGCTTGACTTGAAGAAGGAGAGGTAGCGGTGTTCTCTTGAACATTGTCGGATCTTACAGAACTTCATTTTCTCCCAGGGGCCATTATTTCCAATAAACTTCTGGTTTTAAAAGAAATTCTTTCAACAATCCTTTGCGAAGCAATAGTGAAAATTTCCTGAGTTGGGTTCTCAGTGAAAGCACCAAAAATGTTAACATGAAAATCAGACGCTAACACCCGGGTGTAGATTGAAGTTGAGCGAAAGCACCACCCGTGAACACGGGAACTAAAGAACAAGTAGAGAAATCACAGGAAAAGTAGAAAAGACAACAGTTTTATAGTGGTTCGGCTTAGGACGTCCACTTTAACTCTCTTTATTACTGAATTTGGTTACAACTTTACAACAATCTTCAATTACAATTCTGATGAGATAAACAATTAGAACTTTGACGGAGAATAATCTTCCGAATTCATGTTGAATGATGTAGATTTTCTCTTGGAGATCGTAGTAGTGTCCTTGGTGTTTGGAGTACTTGAAGTGTTGAGTGAGTCGAGAATTCAGCAGAGTATCGCCGCTTGAAGTGGTCGGCCAAAAGTCCTTTGCTAGTTGGAGTTAGGGCTGTATTTATAGGGAATACTCTGGGCAGAATTTTATCACCAAGTGCAAGGTCGTATACGACCTAAGGTAGGTCATAGGTCATAGGTCGGCGACGACATAGGGGATCACCTGTACCAGCTATATTGGAACTTGCCCTGAATAAGTTATTAGGTCGGCAGCGACCTAAGAGATGGGATCTGACTTATCTTGATTGTATTCGGTTCTTTTCTGAGCGAGTTAATAGGTCGTGTACGACTCATTATAGGTCGTAAGTCAACTGAGATTTAGGTCGCTGAGACCACTTCGTCCTTAGGTCGGTAGGCTGTGGCATTGCTTGGGTCGCATACGCTTTAGGTCATGAAGTTACAGGAACCTTTAGGTCGCTGATCCTCTTAAGTCGTTAGGTCGTTTATCTACTTAGGTCGGTAAGTTGTTAGGTCGCTAGAACCGTTCCATAGTTAGGTCGCTCGCCTGTTTGTCTCGTTAGGTCGTAACCTGTTATGAATTGTTAAGTCGTGAACCAGACCGTTGAGCTTGATAGGTCGCTAGGTCGGTGCACTTCATAGGTCGCTGAAGAACCGAAGCACTAGGTCGCTAAAGACCTTAGGTCGCGGAGTGCTTTGTGATCTTAGGTCGCGGCTGTAGTTAGGTCGTGAGCACCCTTAGGTCGTTAGTACCTTTTAGGTCATTGAGTCGCGTAAGTCTTAGGTCATTGAGTCTCGTAAGTTTTAGGTCGCTTCAGAAATAGGGGTTAAACACATGGCTTATGTTAAATAAGCATCACTTATATTATAAAGGCTGCATATCTACACTAATTACCAAAACAAAAATGCATTTTCTTCGATTTTTTACATAAGATAAATATATAGACTTAAACACTTACAAAATAAAACATTTTCAACCGTATAAAAAGATAAATTTATATTTTTAAAAAGTTATTAATAATAAAATCCTTTATTTTACAAAAAATGCACTGTTTTCACAACTAAATGCAGAAGTCTACATTTTTAACTTCTAAAATTCCTCAAAAATTATTTTCTTACTCAGAAAAATATTAAAAACCATCTTAAACTCCACTTTATAATTAAAACACAATTTTAAACCAATTTCCACCTTTTTATTTAAATAAACATCCTTTAAAAATCACATACTTCTTTTAAAAATTATTAAAAGAAGTAATTGGCAATTATTAATACAATTATTGCATTTTCTTTAAATAGAACCTATTTTCCATTTTTTTAACCCAAATAAATAAAATAAAGTTCCAAACTTTATTTTTCTCATTTTATTTTCAAAATTCATTGTTTATTCCAAATAAACAATATAAAACTTCCACTTTTATTTAATTTACAATATTAACAAGTAATCTTCAAAATCATGGTTGTTACAGACTCCCCTCCTTAACAAAATTACGTCCACGCAATTTCTATAGTGGAATTTATCTATAACACCTATTTCGTCACAGTAAGATTCAAATCAAAAGATAGGATCATAGATATTCTCCCTCAACAGAGAATGAAAGGATCAGGACAAGTTTGCTCGGCAAATCCTATGGTTCCCAAGTACAGCACTTAGGGTTAGCTGACGATAGAATTTCATAAGCAGAACATTCTTATTTCGATGGTGTTCAATCTTCTAAACAACTACACGGCACAATACACAAGTCAGTGAGACTCGTGATCATGCAACACAAGAGAATTAACAATCGAGATTAAACCTCGAAGATACAACGAAATTGGGTTACCTGGATCATATCATGAGTAACTAAAACTGAATAGAAAACAGTGCATGAAAGCAATCGAACCAAGGCGTCCAGTGATAGTAGATGGTCCTATATAACTAGGAGCCAACTTTTCGAATATACTGAAACACAAATAACTCCTTTAAAGGAGTAACACAAATAAGCACAATCATCAAAAGAGGATTAAACAAAAGATAGGTGGGATTTCAAGCTACCACCAATACATGATTGCATGAATGCAAGTCATCACAAAAATCGCTCTAAGGAAAGACACACAAGAATGGATTACAAGAAATTTTCTCATAAATTTGTTATAAGAGTTTTCACTCAAATCCATTTTCTTTTATACACAAAACTCAAATTTCAATACTTGAAAATTTTTAAAGTCTCTTACTTAAATTTTAAATTCAATCAACTTTACTTTATATTTAAAGTAAATTTAATTAGAGTTGATCCATAATCTAATTCCAAAAATAAATATACTACAATAAGTAATATATTTTTTCCACTAAATTTATCAAATTTTTAACCATTCTACTTTATGATTTAAAAGGACACTAATTAGACCCTTCATCAATGGCTCTAAATATTCACTAATTAAATTTTGTCAAAAATTTTCTAAGTGTTTAATTTTTCGAAAAAATTCGGCAGAGTCTCTTTTACATTGAGAGTCCTTTACAATTTCATAAATATGAATTATAGATATACAACGACCAAAAGGTCGGAACACAATATATATATATATATATATATATATATATATATGATTCTTAACAAATAAACACTTAACAATTCATACCTTTCATTTTTAGCATTTAAAATGTGAGCATGCTTACTTTTATACTTACTATTTTGCTAATTAATCATTCAAATATCCTCTTGCACATGCACATAACTTATTGAAACATATTAGCATGAACTTATAACATATGAAGCACTAAAATCATAGTTTAAATAAGACAACAACTCAAAACTTCAAAATTTTCAAATCCAGGCCTGCTATGAAGACTTAAGCTTTTGACATAGTAAAACTCATAATCTAAAAATACTCATAAAACCAAAGTTATTCTACTCAGTCCAAGCTTTCCAGTGATATGAAGATCATCAAAATCAGATTTACATTTTGAAAGTTATGCCCAATTTACTTTCAGCTTTAAACTTAGAAATTATAAAAGAGGACATAGATGTCCATCAATTTTCAAACTCATTTTTGAATAAATAAACTGCAAAATTTTCAAAAATGACACAAAGATGATTTCTAGCTTACTGAAAGCACTCTCTTTTTTGAAAAGAATGGACTCAATTGGATTGGTAAATCACAAGTTATCGCTGTTTTAAAACAGCACTTTTCAATTAAAATTTTCCGACACAAGACATTTTATTGTCAAAATTTTCAAACCATTATTAAATCCAAACTACATAATTTAAGACCGAAAATCTTTTCTCTAAAACATTTATTACATGATCCTTTTCTCTGGAAAGCCAAGACATCTAGAATTACACTATAATGCATACAACAAACTTTCAAAATGGTTTACAAGTAAAACTTTTTCCCAATTAACAAACAAGTCTTTTAAAAGGAGACTCATATTTTAATTAAGATAATTACTTCTTATATTAGTAATAAACAATTATCAATCCAATCCAGACTTTGGAATTACATATTGATTTGATTCTTTTTTTTTAAATTGCTTTCACAATTAAATATCTTATCTTGTTGATCTATTTATTATCATTTCTAGTTTTTCACAAAAAGTTTCATTTTGTAATAAATGAATCTTTTATATTCAATTTTCGCTTAATCCACAAAGCTAAACATTTATTTTATTATCACTAAGAACTTGCCAAGGTTGATACTTAATTTAAACTTGTTTTCAATTGAACTTCACAAATACATAATTAACAAGTTTTTATCACTATTTACATTAATAACCGAACTTACTCTAGTGGTTTTTCTCTTATTAAATTTCATGCTAATTCAAAAGCACCAAATTAGCATTTTCTTATATTTTCCCATAGGCATACTTCTCTTCTTATTTTTTCACTTGTTATTAATCAAATGATTAAATGTTTAAACTAATCTTTATAACTATCCTTTTACTTTTTACTAAACCTCATTCTAATCAATATTTTAGTTTTTTAAACAATTTATTTTCTTAATTTGAATACTTTGTTTTATTAATCACTATCACATGATAGTTTCATCCAATTAAGGTATTTCTTTAATTAAAATTATTTGCTATATAAATGAAATAGCATAAGGTAATATTTTCCAAAAATACTTTATCCAAAATCTTACTTAAGCATTCTAAATTTTCCATCTATGTAAAATTTCACAAACATGTACTATAACCAATAATGAATACAATTTATTTAAATGAATTCATATTCAAATTTTCCAATTACCAGTTTATAAAATGATAACATTTAACTAATACATTTGTAGTGAATGACATTTCAAGGACTGCAAAGTTGACCAAGATCAACATTGCCTCTTCGTTGCCCTCTATGTCACACTATTTCCATAAGTCCTTAAGTATGTATATAAAATACTTAACTCAAATGAAAATTTAGAATTTTCAAAATATTTGCAATCTCTATATATATTTTTGCATTCAACATCCATACTAGTAAATATTGTTTATTGCCATTTCAAAAGCTTGTATCACATCGCCCCGTAAGTGTTTAGGAATCCCTATCGATAACGCTGATCAGACGCATCGACCAGAATTCTAGCCAATTGACACAAGAAATTATAAAACCTGTTTTGATTTCTTAAGGAATCTTAAACTTGGTTGTAACAATGTTTATTTTCAAAACATAAAACACTTTTTTATTATACAACCATACAATCAACTCATAAAACAATCAAGTTATACACATAAGTATATCTTTTGTTAGAAAGATTTTCCATTCACCTGGATGCCTTTTTTTCCTAAAAAATTCTTTTAGTAATTTTATTTCTTTAAAATGCATCCATGAAATTCTTAAACATTAAATTTTTATTTCATTTTAACCTTTGGTTAAATACCACTTATGTATTAAATTTCATTTTCAAATTTTAATCATTCTAATAATCCTTGCGGTAGCTACAACTTGAAGACACCGCAAGTTCTTATCATTTGCATTGAGTAGGTTTCTAACTCTCAATTATATCACCTACTCAATATTATTTCAACAATTACTATGCTAACACACATTCATGCAATTATAAACCAAACAAGCATTTACTAAAAACAAAGCACTAAATGTGCCCAGCAAAAACGATCACACCATTTTCGATGCGCAACACTAATCACTAAGGATCAAAACACATAATTTAAATCTATGCCATCTAAGGTCTAGTTTCTACTATTGTAAAAAAATAGTGATATTTAAAACCCTTATAATGTTTTAAAATTTATTATCCATTCTAAGGAAATGAAAAGACTAAAGGTACGATTGGAAAACTATGTTATCACTTGTATTATACTTGGATGTACTGTAACATGTGTTTCTATTCTGTGATTATCGTATTTTTTACTGAGCTCAGCTCCGATACCAAGCTGTAACGCCCCATTGCGAGACCCACATTATCAAAGAATATTACAAGGTAATACCGTCTGCTAATACGGAGAATAGAGCTGGATAGGAGCAACCGTCTATAGCCCTGTCTTAAATATCTACTGAATACGTCGATAAATGTAGCATTTTTGTTATGTGGATCGACATATCCAATATATATTTAATACAAAACTATAATGGCTGTAAGATCTAACAGAATAAAATATAATAACTCAAATGTATACCACATCATAAAACAGTAGATCATCACATACGTATACATATACATATACATCACAGAGTATACAAAATGATACATGTCAAGTGGTATAGCAACCACAATATATAGGTAAGTAAATAGAATATACATATCGGAGTTACAACCAAAACGGACTACACAAAAAGCTATAACAAAAGGAGATAGCAGAATAGTCCATGCAGAAGCAGAATAGGCTAAGTCTGAATGTAACTAACCTGAAACACCTCGATCTGACCCGAGCATAAAATACACGGGTCAGTCTAGCTAAACAAATCGGTTAGATAAGCTAAATGATAATGAACACGCAAGGTCATAAAGTACCACAAATATCTCTAAAGAGATAACTCGATCATCTAACAAAAGATGAATCAAAACAAGCCTCATATCATCGGCAACTCGATAAACAAAGGATATGAATATCCCAAATCAAGCCAAAAAGGAAAATAACAAATACCAATGAAGGTACACAAGTTTTCACAAAGTAATCGCTATGTATTGAGTGGTTCAAAAGACCTACTCCGAAAATCGATACTCTAGAGAAATATAAATATCAATGAAACAAAAGATGCACGTGTTCAGTACTGTATAAACAAGGATCCACAAGCCCGAAGGCAACAAACCCAAGTATCTCTCGAGCGGTGATGAAGGACCAACTCCAAAAGCGATACTATAGGGCAACAAACCCAAGTATCTAACGAGCGGTGGCAAAGGACCAACTCCAAAAGCGACACTATAGGGCAACAAACCCAAAGGCAACAAACCTGAAGGCACAAATCCGAAGGCATAAACCCGAAGGCAACAAACCGTAGTGGCGAAGGTCCGGAGGCTTAGTACCGGACACCACTAACTGGCAATATGTGTCACAAACTCTCAGAAAGGAACCCGAAAAGTGTTAACGTGTGTCTCGTACCACACTTTCGCACTAAACAGTTTACTAACCGTTAGTTAATTCCACACTCAAATCAGTACAAAGTTTATCTCATCTCATCGGTAAACCAGACCCGAAGGTCAAAACGATCAAACGAATAGATTAGGAATTAACTGAAAAGATAAACGCACGTGTTCATAGCACGCGTTTTATCCAATCATTTAATTCCCCTCCCTATTCGCTCGAAGTGCAAAGTTGTGTGTTTTATATAGAAATTAAGTTGAAGAAAACGAGTTTTATGAATGCTTCAAAATCGCTTTAGAAATTGCCTTTGAAATTCTCCTATTATGGAGTAATTAATTTAATACCTAAAAATAATATTAAATAATAATTTCAAAAGTCAATTTTCTTGAAAAACACTTTGTAATGTTTTATAAAACCCGTGTACGAAATCTAGAGAAAAGTCTCAAAGAAATCGGAAATTATCAGAAAAAGCCGGAAATTATAAAAAAAACCGGTGAAAACACGCTGCGAACCCAAGTTCGACAGTAGGTTTGGACCTGCAAACAGAGTCCAAATAACATGAAATTTGGTAGAAATATTGTTTAACCTTCCTACTCCAATCTGCAAAAATATTCACCTAATTACGAATTGAAACGAAGAAACTGCGTCATTCCGAAGTTGGATGAAAACCACTATAAACTGTTGTGTAAAAACAGCGCAAAGGTTCAACTTCGATGATGAGTTCGAAGGGGCAAATTAACCAAGATCTTGGTGAAATTTGGTAGAAGCAAATAATAATGCTTCTACTTCTATCTGCAAAAACAATTTTTCAAATTCGATTTGAAACGAAGGATCTGCATCGTTTCAAATTCGGACCAAAACAAAGGTTTAAAACACTGAATTACAGCAAGCTGCGAGTACAAGTTCAACAGTAGTTTAGAAATAGCAAACCAATCCAGATTGTCAAGAATTTTATAGAAATGTAAGTCAACACTTCTACTTCAATTTTAAAAAGAATTACTCAAATTCGTTTTTAAACGAATGAGTTATGCTGTCTCAAACATGGACCCAGGTCATGTTTGCAACAGTTTAAAAACCAAAAATGTATAGGCCTGAAACCATCCTGGGTTCAACTTCCACACATAAAACAAAGGAACAAATTGTATCGGATTGAGCTTAAAATTAGTGCGCATATACTACAAAGCTTCATCTTTCAAAACAAAAAACAGAATCATTGAATTCCATTAAGAAATGAACGAGTTATGATGTATCAAACATGGACTCAGGCCATGTTTGCAGCATTTCAAAACAACTACAAGCGAAAATCAATGCTTGGGTCGATTTTGCAGCAACGTTTTGAACATTCAAACGATAATATCTTTCAACCAAAATTTACAAAAATGAAGATCAACATATAAGATTGACTCAAAAAAAGGTCCGGCAGCATTTCGTTGCCGGAGATGAAAGTTATGGATAGTCAAAGTTGGCACTTCGGGCCAGAAACGAAAAAAGACTTTACATTGAATAAACTTTTACATAGGCAGCAATTTCACAAGCTATTTAGCTAGTACTTATGAGATATTGTTCCCACCTTGTTGATTTTTCTAAATACGTGGATTTAAGCAAAAAGATTGGAGCTTTGAGATGGATTTGGCTTCAAGAACCTATAAAAAAACAAAAAAAAAGAGCCATGCAAACCCAAAAGAAGAGATTACATACAAACCCAATCTAAAAACTAGATTTTGATGAAATTATTTGTATTTTGGGGTTGATTACCTGTTGGATTCTCTAGATTGCAGAATATTTTAATTTGATGAATTTATTTGAAGAAATTGGTTTGAGTTTGCAATTTGGTGAAGAGGGGTTTCTACTTTCTTCTTTACTGGTTTTTGAGAAAGAGGAAGACAAAGCAAATGAACGTACAGTAAGTAAGTTCCTCCTTTTCTTAATCAGGCTATGAACACTAATGGGCTTGGACCCAAAAATTAAAAGAAAATAACATGGCTTATGTTAAGTAAACATCACTTATATTATAACGGCTTCATATCTACACTAATTACCAAAACAAAAAAGCATTTTCTTCGTATTTTTACATAAGATAAATATGTAGACATAAACACTTACAAAGTAAAACATTTTCCACCATATAAAAAGATAAATTTATATTTTTAAAACGTTATTAATATCAAAATCCTTTATTTTACAAAAATGCACTATTTTCACAACTAAATGCAGAAGTCTACATTTTTAACTGCTAAAATTCCTAAAAAATTATTTTCTCACTCAGAAAAATATTAAAAACCATCTTAAACTCAACTTTGTAATTAAAACACAATTTTAAACCAATTTCCACCTTTTTATTTAAGTAAACATCCTTCAAAAATCACATACTTCTTTCAAAAATTATTAAAAGAAGTAATTGGCAATAATTAATACAATTATTACATTTTCTCTAAATAGAACCCATTTTCCATTTTTTTTAACCCAAATAAATAAAATAAAGTTCCAAACTTTATTTTTCTCATTTTATTTTCAAAATTCATTGTTTATTCCAAATAAACAATATAAAACTTCCAATTTTATTTAATTTACAATATTAAATTATAACTACCGTTATAATTTAATATTAGCAGGTAATCTCCAAAACCATGGTTGCTACAGATCCACAATCCAATATGGTTGCATAAAGGATGAATATGACTCTACTGGAGAATGCTCGTTGCTTGAGATTGACGGCGGACTTGTATAAAGGGTTTTGGGCTGAGGCATTATCAACTTCGGTGCATATCATAAATCGAATTCCATGCTCAGCCATAGATGGGAAGATTCCAGGAGGAAAGTGGATATGTAAAGCGGTGTATTTTGGTTACTTTCGAATTTTTGGTCGTCCTGTGTACATTCACCATATAGGTGATGACAAGTTGGAGGCTAGAGCATACAAGGGCATACTAATAGGATACACCGATGGTATCAAAGGGTATCGAATTTGGAACCCTGTTGATTGGAAGATTGTTCATTCTAGACATGTTGCTTTTGATGAGTCTGCTATGTTTAATCCGAAGGAGAAGCTACCTACAACATCAGAAGATTCTGATAGGCCTAAGGAGATGGAAGAAGTTCTTGTGTTCCGGCCAAATAGTAGAGGTGTTGTTGATGCTGTCGAGCAAAACACAATTGATGAAACATCATAGGATAGTCCACAGGTACCTTCTAGTAGTGTTGGTGATTTGCATGAATTTAGAGGAGGTTCGGTTCAAGTTGGAGCTGAAAGGAGTTTAGGCGAAGCAGTACCTATCCGGTTCAGTCGTAGGACTATTAGGCCACCCGAAAGGTATGGTGATTGACAGTTTGCGAACCTTAGCCTTGATGATAGGTTTGACTAAGCCCTACATGTGGTTCATGAGGAGCCATTTCACCTTATTGAAGCTTTGAAGTCATGTGACAGTTCAAAGTGGACGTGCGCTATGGAAGAGGAGTTAGAGACGTTGAAGAAGAACAAGACTTGGGATTTGATACCAGCTCATCAAGGAAGTCGAGCCATAGGTTGCAAGTGGACGTTCAAGGTGAAGGATGATTAGAGATATAAGGCTAGACTAGTTTCTAAAGGGTTTTCGCAAAGAAAGGGATTGGAGTATGATGAGATATTCTCTCCTATAGTGAGGCATACGTCCATTCACATTTTTCTCGCTATCTTCGCAGCTTATGAATTGGAATTGGAGAAACTAGACGTGAAAACCGCTTCTTATATGGAGACTTGGATGAGACCAACTACATGAAGTAGCCAGATGGATTTATTGTGGATGGGAAAGAAAATTGGGTTTGCAAATTGAAGAAGTCATTGTATGGACTTAAGCAGCCGCCTAGACAATGGTAAAAGAGGTTTGACTCTTTTATGCTTTCACTTGGTTTTGATCGTAGCATCAAAGATGTTTGTATGTACTTAAAGCATTAAAAGAATGGTAGATGGGTGTACCTACCCTTGTATGTGGATGATATGTTGATTGCTTCCAAGGATAAGACTGAAAGACCTTGGAGAAGCAAAGAAAATTTTGGGTATGAAAATCCAAAGTGAAAGAAAGATAGGCCTTTTGAGTGAGAAGCACTGACTCCAAGGGCGTACATTCGAAAGGTGCTTGCTCGGTTTAGCATGGAAGGAGAAAAGGCAATCAGCACACTCATGCCTTTGCACATACAGCTTTCTAGTAAAGGCTCTCCGATCTCGGAAAAGGAAAAGGTTTATATGAAGAATGCCCCACACGCAAGTGCAGTTGGCAGCTTGATGTATGCCATGGTCTACACTAGGCCTGATATTGCACAAGAGATTGGATCAGTGAGTAGGTTCATGGAAAATCCAGGAAAGACGCATTGGGAAGCAGTGAAGTGTATCTTCATATACCTTAGAGGAACTCAAAACCATGGACTTGTCTTTGGCGGCAGAGGAAGAAATTTTAGCTTGGTTGGATTTTGTGATTCCGACTATGCCGGTGATAGAGATCGAAGAAAGTCAACCACCTTATATGTGTTCACCATTGGTGGGACTGCGATCATTTGGAGAGCAAGGTTGTAGACGATTATGGTTTTGTCTACCACAAAGGCAGACCTCATAGCTGCGGCTGAAGTAGCTAAGGAGGTGCTTTATATGAGGCAACTGTTGTGTGATTTGGGCTTGGTATATGAAGGCGTGGATGTGTACTGTGACAGTCAGGATGTAATTCACTTAGCTGAAAATCTAGCATTTAACTCGAGGGCGAAGCATATTTAGGTAAGAGAGTTGTTCCTTGTCTCGATGAGTGCAGTGAAGCTAGTTCGTCTTCAGAAAGTTCACACAAAGGAGAATGCAAAAGACATATTTACCAAGTCGTTGCTTGTTGCTAGGTTCGAGGATTGCTCGGACTTAATTCGCTTAATGAAGTGCTAGGTGTCACAGGGTGGCACGGGGGAAGAGTTGAGATGGTTCATGGAGATGTTTGTTTTTCATGGTGGAGATTGATAGGTTCTACATGGACTAGCTACTTCGAACACTTTACTGACGAACGGTGGCCTTGCCGGAGTACATTAACAGAGTGTAATAGGCGATGGCATTGCTGAAGCTTATTGGGTAAGTATCCATTGTCTGGAGCATAAAGGTATAGACGGAGTTGGAAGGCTTGTTTGGAAATCTGGTATCAAGGTGGAGATCGTAGTTTTGATACCTGATTTCGAATCTGAAGAAGATGAGGCCATTAAAGATACCCGTAAATCTTGGAGAAGCCCTAACCCTAGGTGTAGGGACGGAGAGGCGAAGTCGCAATGCTTTGTGGTTTCGTTCAGTGGAGACATCGCTTGGATCTGGCGTTGGAAGCGAAGATGACAAACCAAATATTGGTTCGGAGGATGAGATGTCGAAACAAAAATTTAGTCCGAAAGAGTTCATTTGGTGCTGATTTGGGAAGATAGGGCTTTGTTCAGTAAAGAAGGGGAGATAGCACGAAGTGAAGTGGATGTGCCGGACAAAAAATCTCGTCCGGTGTTGCATTGATTTGCGGCTCCAGCAGTGGCGACTTCATTCGATGATATAAAAGAGAAGTCGTTCGGTGATTTGAGGAAGATCGAATGAAATATTTCGTTTGGTGGTTTGAGAATGCCGAGCCAGAATTCTCGTTCGAGCATTAGCTATCGAACCAAATGCAAAGCTTTGCCGGACCAAACATGTTGGGCATTGCTGAACCAGGTGCATGTTGAACCAAGTAACTTCGCTCCAGATGTTTGGTTCGGGAATTGGGCTTTGCCGGTCCAGATGGATGCCGAACCATTTTTTGGTGTTTACCGAAACAAACCCTAGGGCTTCTATATTGCAGTTACCCCTTCTCATTTCTTCACTATATAAATAGTGGAGCTACTAGACAACAATGTTAGCCATCCTAGAAAGCCGAAACTCTACAGAATTTTGTCTATGTTGTTACTTCTTCTTATTTATAGCCTTCAAAAGTGAATCAATCTTGTATCTCTAATCTTTCAGTGAAAAATATAATCTCCTCTCTTCAAGTGGAATTACACTGCCTCATGGTGGTGGAACCACTAGAAATACTGATGTTATTTATTTTTCTACATTGCATAGATCCATGACTGTCTGTTTTGATGTTTGTCTCTCTTTGTTTCGTCTCACTACAATCGTGATCCAATTATTTTCCGCTACGCTGGGTTTTTATTCCCATAGACTAATCATCTAAAGGGATTTTCCCCAATAGTCTTATGGTAAGGGAAATAAAAAATGATAGGTGTGTTGTCTCTAGTGAAATAGTTATCAAAATGAACTGTAGGATTGGGTAAGATATTGTAGCATTCGTTGTTAATAAATAACCTATCAATTTTACTATGAATGTCATAATATGTTCCCCTTTCCAAGTATAAAAATTACCCGTAAAAGTGGGCTCAAAAATATTAGAAGCATTAATACACTCTAGAAAATATAGATAAAACTATATGTTGAAAGAAGCAGCTTTCGTTATTAAAATGAGTTGCAATGAAATCTCCAGCAATAATCTAGGGAATTTATATGTAAGATGAAGTCTCTTGTTTTATATATTCCCAAGCCTTTTCCTTTGCGCAAAAGTATTCCATGCATAAACTACGGTACAAGTCAACTCCAAACCTCGACGATTCTTTAGATTGCACATTATATATTGTTCGTTTTTATGAATCATAGTGTTTTGCCATTATCGTGTATCCCAAAGGAGTAAAATTCTCCTTTTTTGTTGATGATAGTCATCATGCTTGAATGCCCTGCCTCTTCTAATCCGGTTACTTGCTTCTGGAATTTTGGTGGAACTAAGTTTGTCTTCTGATAACGATATGAATGAAAAGTTACCTTTACTGATATAATTAGCCATATCTAGTTGTTTCGAGGGTGCATCATCCCCTTTATGTTCCAAAATAACATCGACGTTAACTATCGTTAGTAACTGCACTTTCCATTGTGTGAAAGGGAGCAATCCCACTAGCTGTCTTTATCCTTTTAGAATTTTGTGACATAGATTGGACTTATTGAAACAAACTGTTCCACTTTGGGTTGTCTATCACGTTATTTGTAGATGAGGTAGAAAATTCAAATGGTGTTTCTTCTTGTCTATAGCTTCTGGAGTTCTTATTTCTATCTCCAGTGGAAGCATGTGAAGAAGTTTATAATTTTGATTTTTATTTTTATTCGCTCTTATGACATTGTGTCATTATCTTATCTAGAATTGTTAGCTATATTTTCTTTATTTCCATTGCCAGTATAATCAACTCGCGTTGAAGTGGACGATATGTCTTGAATTCTATACCCTACTTTGAAATCCAGGTTTGTTGAGTGGAGCACCCATTCATAATCCACATTTTGCCATGTTAAATTATCATTAACATCTAAAATTGGTAATTGTTGAGGAAAAGAGAAGTTAGCATCAACATACGTAAGAACTCATAAGAAGATATACTCTTTAGTCACTTGGTCCAGTTTAATATGGGAACCCAATATAGAGGCAATTCTACCTATCGCCTCTTCAATCCAGTAATCCAAATCTATACTAGGCTTGGTACGCAAATCCAGATAAATATCGACTGAAGGAACTATCTCACTAATTTCATCCCATGTTCCCATTTTTTCATTATTATCAGACCTTTACCAAAACAAATAGACCATTCACCAATATTTTCTTACCATCTTCTTGAATTTCAATTTTTATAAGATGAAACCTATTATCTTTCAAGAAAATTTGATATCCAGCTATCGATTTCTAGACTCTTGTTATGTAAGACTTGAAAATGTGATAATACGGTTTGGGACCCATAACGTAGGAAGCAATAGCATTTTCCATTTTCCTCCCACGTTGTCCACTAATAGACAAGGCCAGCCCAAATAGATTTAATGCACTAGACAAATATAAATTTCTTTTAATTTTGTTGCCCCAATTGTTGAAAACAACAATACATTTATATGTAAAAACAAATGCAAATTCAATTATAAATTTAACATCAAGCGCAAAATATCGGTTAATAAAGTCATTCATATTAGTCATTAAGAAATCCAAGTGTCAGCAAGATATTATAACATGTTATTACATATTAAAGAAATCAACTTTCTTGCATTTCTTGAAGCAAGCTCATATATTATCTCTTTATTGTTGAGAGTATCTAAATATTGTTAAGTTTAAATTGCTCAAGTCGGTCTCAAAATGATGTTAAACTTTAATCTGTTGTACAAAGAAAATAAGTATCTCGACCACAATCTTATGTAAGTCAATTACAATATTATTCAACTCATTCACATATCATTTTTTAATATAACTCATTTTAGTTTAACTCAATTACAGTCATAATTCAATTAACTTAATTATTAAATAGTTAAATTTAGCAAGCTATGGAATAAATATATTAACTAGAAGGATTTATGCTCGGGAGTTATTCATTCACAAAATAAATGAAATCTCTATAATTTATTCACAAGATAAATGAATTTAAATATTTAATACTTTTCAGATATTAACAGTAAAGGGATTCCTTATTTCCATTAAAAAAGAAATTTGGTTATAAATCATAAACTAGATTATAACAATTCAGTAAAAGATTTCACTGATTTTAATAATAATATATGAAATCTTCATCAACTGGCTAAAAGACTTACATGATATTAGAAGAAAGCAGTAATGAGCACTCAATAGAAGTTCAAAATCGATAATTAGGGAAAATCAATCAAATTCGAAATCAACAATTAGGGCAAATCAATCAAACAGCACTGCAGTAGCTAGGCACCACACTGAGAACAAGGCGAGAAATATAGGTAGCAATAGGCAGGTGCGGTTGTTGAGCGGAGTAACTCGAGGCTTGAGCCATGAAGGATAGTGGAAAAGCGTTGTGCGGGACATCGCAGGAGGAGAAGCCCTATATTTTTTTTGTTGCCCCTGCAGCTCGCGTTGCCCTAGACTAATGTCTCGCTCGCCTCGGTCTTGGGCCGGGTCTGCTAATAGAAGAGGAAAAAGTTAATGGCAATATTGGGATGTACTAGAAGTAGAAAGTAATGAAGTAGAAGACGTAGTAAGAAAAAGGGAAAGAATAAGGCATTTGGTTGAGAAAATATACCTACAGATTTATAGAAATCCTTAATAATTAAAGGTACTGTATGACTTACAAACCTATGTAATAAAATATTAAAAGTAGACAAAATGCCAAATGAGTGAAGGAAAAGTATGGTGTTTTCAATTTTTAAAATTTAGGGAAATAAGGAAATTTATTACAACTGTAGCCGATTAAAATAACGATTCACACAATAAAACAATGGTAGAGGGTAATGGATCAAAGATTAAGAATGAATCCAAAGTATAAAATATAAAATCAGGTTTTATGTCAAGTACTTTAAAAATAGACTTTATTCATTTAATAAGAAGATTTATGGCATAATAAAATAGTAAGAAAAATTGATAAACTTACCGTATTAATAGACCTAGAGAAAACATGTGAAATGCTAAGAGGGATAATTTGTTGGGAATTAAGTTATATTTTCCAACACTCATAATAAAGCTTATTAGAATGCGTACGAAAACTATATGACAAAATTACAGTGTGAATGAATATGGTAAGACTGGCGAGTTTTGGTCTATGTAGTAAAATCGAATAATATCGTTAGTATAGCACCAATATATCTCATATAGCTCAAAATATTGCTTAAATATGGTTATCGTTATATCAACCGATATGTGTTGATATATCGCTCTAACATTTAATGTAAAATACTAATATTATTCAAGAATATTGACTATTATTCTAATTGTTTGAGAAAATAAAATAACAAACAATTATTTTCACATTCTCAATATTTGTTTATAAGTATAACATGAGTGGCAATATGTAGATAATATTCGATATCCAAATGCACTAAAAAATTTTAGTCTTAATCATATTTAGTTTTTCTTCTTTAAAGGAATTTCAATAAAATACGCTCTACTTATTCCATTATTTTATATGTTTTATTTTTTGCAACCACTTTAATACAAGAAATAAGATCATGTCAAATCTACCTCCCTTTTTAGTTTGTTTATTTGTTCACTAAAGAAAATCTTGATTTTACACTGGCTAAATCTATAACTAAACCATTGCTAAATTGCATTTATCGATGGATTTAAGATAGTAGGCCCAGATCAGCAAATTCGAAGGTGGTAACTAGTACTTATTTTTTGACGGAAGTTAATGTCTACGTACAAAGTATTTTGTGCCACAATATTTGAATAAATAGTCATTGATAAACCATAGCTGTGTAGCATAGGATTAGTGATAGATATAATAAACTTATATCGCTAATCGCATGCCAATTTATGAATTTTAGCGGCGGATTATGTAATTTTTGTGTTTCCAATTGCCAAAACTTTATCTGTGATGTTCTAGTGGAAGTTTAGCAATAGATTTTGTAATTTCTACTACTCTTTACATTCCATCAATAAATGTAATTTACTCTGCTAAACTTTTATATCTTTTGACATATTTCTTTATACTATAAACTACATATATGCTTTTAAGTTTTTGTATATAAAAAGAAACATGTAATATTTTGATCTCATAATAACAATCAAACAAAATTCTATATTAGTCACAGAGTAATATCAAATACATTTTGCAAATAAAAATAATTTGATATTTCAAGAAAAAAATCGTTTGAGCTAAATGACCTGCACTACTTGGTTCAAAAAGATCAACCTGGTAAAAGAATAACAAGGAACTTAAATGTAATAAAAGCTACAAACCAAACCACGCAAATCAAGGCAATTAAAGCTCAACAATTTACAGTACCATATCCCAACCTACGACCATGTTCATTTCACTCAAAGCACCGATATCCAACACCTCAATGTCTCCAGCTACGGCCTCTTATACAATCATCCAACCACATTCTTATCCATCAATTCCATGGACCTAAACATATGCCCAATAGCATCCTACGTACCAAATCGACCAGCCTTAAACTCTTAGCAAATATATCGGGCAGCTCAAACTCATCCTTCTTCGGTTAGTCAAACATAAACATGTACCAAATTGACCAGCCATGTTCCAAAAAAAATATCGGTAAAATTGATTTTGTCTATAGTGAGATTCGGGTATTTTGCTAAATTTGGTAAAGATACAAAATAATGGATTGCATAAGGGAGATTCGGTGGATTTAAGTAGCTCGGATGGTTGGAAACACAAGGGATTTGATAAAGACGTAGAATGAATTGATAAAGGTGCAAAAGTTTATTAAAAAAATTTGACAACTGTTTTGGCAGTAAAATGAAGAGTTGTGGCAAATGTTTTTGCAGTAAAATCTAGGAAATCACTAGGGATACGTGGCAGGCTTGTTATGATGGATGGATGGTGATTTGATGGATAGATCAGATTTTGTGTGTTGCTTTGGATTGCTGCCTACGTAATATGTATGATTCTACGTGGAACATTGCTAGGATGTGCAAATGATATCCCCGTCCCAAAAATGAAATGCTCTAAATTATATAATATTATGTTTTAAAATAAATAAACTACAACAATATAGATTATTTGCTTGATTAAAATAACAATGACACTATAATTTTATGACATTTTGAATATTTTTATAAAACTTAAATTTATTTAAAATTTTAATTTATCATATTTTATGAAAAAAATTAAGTTTTTGTTTTAAAATTCTATGGATATTTTAAAATTTATTTCAGTATTTTTATTTTTGAATTTTATGGAAATTTAAAAATTTTAGTTCTAAATTTTATGAATAATAAACAAAAAATAACAAATATTATTTGTAAGCATTAAAGATTATTTATTAATACATAATTATTAAAGACTGATTATAAAATGCTAAATATTAAGTATTAGTCCTAAGTTTTAATTATTATTTCTCAGTTATTTAACAATAATTATTAACTATTAATTATTCAATATTAATTATTAATGGTAATATTTATTATTCATTATTTAAGAATTTTATTTAGCAGAAATTACTGATTATTAAATATTAAATATTACTTCTTAATAATTTGTGATAATAATTATTAATGGTTAATTGTTAAATAACCAACACTAGTTATTAAATACCAAATATTATTTATTAATTATTAATTATTAATTATTAAAATTAGTTATTACTTCTTAATTATTAATTATTAGTTATTGATTATATATAAAATTATAACATATATAAATCTATATACGTATATATATATATATATATATATGTATGTATGTATGTATATATTATGAACTTCATCGTGGTTAGATCGGATTAGCCCTATAAAATTTTATGCTTATAAAAAAAATATGCATGCCTTGCAAATTAATTAGAAATCCATTACAAAATTGCCTTGAAAAGAAACCATCGGTAATCTACGTCAATTTGTTGCAGAAATTAGCATTCGAAATTTCTATCGGTAAATCGGTGTAAAATGGTTTAATGGTTAATATAATAAGTGGAATACGATAATATAAAATAATTTTATAGTGAAAAAATTAAAAAATTATTTGTATCGACCCACCTTTTTGGACGGTTTAAATAGACCATAAACCACACATGTCGAACTCAAACCATTCAAAAGGGAGGATTGTTATGGGGTAAATAAGAAAATAAGAGAAAAGAAGGAAAAACAAAACACGGAATCTCACAGCGGAATTAAAAAAAATATAATAATCAAATAAACAGTTGGTGAAGCTGTTTTACAAATAACATTTGATTTCACTTTTACTATATATCATAGTTATATATACAGCCAGAATAATAACATAATGCACCGAAATAACATGATGTAGTAGGATAAAATAATAAATAGTAGACTAATCTCCGCCTTCAGCCGCCAAATAAGTGGTCTTCAACACAGAAATGCTCAGGTTGACCCGAGCGTCATGAAAATATAAAGCATTCGAGTTAGAACTAAAAGATCTTATGTAAGTTAAATCAAAATAAGTAAATATGAGCGTAACGGCTTCAGAAAAGTTCACAGGATTTTACATTTGCTATCCGGTGTCTAACGTGCGTGCAAGAACTTAAGAGATGTTCGAGATTCCATCTCCTAAGGATTCGTCAAACTATCTACATACAGAGTACAATACGCTATTATAATATGTCTACAGTAAAGTATTAAAATAGCATTAAGGTGTTACATATATCCCCCTTAACACATTTTTATAAATGTCGTAGTCCATACAATAACGTAATTCCTCTATAAACTGAAGGATTATCAGAGGAAACTCCATAGTGTACAACACAAACTAAACTCGTAGTAGGCGCGATCAGGATAAATATTACAAGGTACGCGAGACAGTGCCCAGTGTAGGATTCTATGGTTTCGTACTCCCAGACTGGTAGTAACACATAGCTGCTGCTACCATCCACCTCAGAACACACTCCCATAATCAAATCGAGGGGTGGACACCAAATCAATCACAAAGTAATAAATATGGTATCGAAGAAATGTGCCCGACAGGGGGAGCGACCCCACTTAGTCCGGTATAGCTAATGTTTTAGTCATTTTAATTATGACCCGAAGGTCAAGGCTATCCATCATCGTTCTCTTACTTCATTCCAGTAGCATTCGCCAAACCATCTACTTCATTTTGGATTCTCCACCATGTGCACATATGTTAAAGTGGTTTTGGTATTGGCAGAGAGTATGACAATATCTGATCCCGGTCTCTTTAACAACTAAACGCTTATTTCACACTGGTTGGTTCTTTTACATTTCCAAAACTGGTTCATAATTGATATCAAAATGTCATATTCACTTCAAAATCATACCACTTTCGAAATCATATTCACCTTAAATCATATTCATTTTCAAAATCATAACCACAAAATAGGTTAAACCACCATATCAAATATCCACACTTAAATTAAATTAAATATAAATCATAACAGTTCTAACTTTAAATAGTTCGAATACTGAAAATAGTTTATATATTGGAATAGTTATACATTAAAAATGTGTAGATAATAATATATACGAGTACATATGCACGTCCAAGTGGACCTGCATTTAATCACAACATGCATGCATTTTTAGTTGTACTTGCGGAAATAGATTTGGTAGTAGCATCCCCATATTTGAACTCCACCTCGGCAGAAGCCGCTATTTTTTTATCCAGACCGCAATAACTTTTTCATACTATCTCGGAATTAGGCGAGACTTCGACTAATGGAGTCCCATCTAAATTACAGACAATAATAAATACTCGGATACTACATCTAGTAAATGTATAGCATAAACAACTGTACTTAGAAAATAACATGCTACATCCTCATATTTGAACTCCGTTTTGGCAAAAGCCGTTATTTTTTTGGTTTATATTGAATAATTTCTTCATACTAACTCGGAATCGGGCAAAACTACGACTGATGGACTCCCACCTAAATTACGGACAATATGGGACACTCGAATACTTCAGCTTATGAACGTTCGCCGTAGTTCTCCTTGGTGATTAACAGTTGTACTTAGAAAATAACAGGATATACCCCCACTTCGATGCTCACTGTAATTCTCCATGGTGACTAATAGTTGTACTTAGAAAAAAACAGTCTACATCCTCATATTTGAAATCCGCCTAGGCAGAAGCCACCATTTTTTGTTCAGATTGCAATAACTTATTCATGCTAACTCGGAATCAGGCAAAACTTCGACCGATGAACTCCCACCTAAAATACGGACAATATGGTACACTCGGATACTTCATCTTATGAACACACACCGTAGTTCTCCATGGGGACTGACAGTTTAGTTAGAAAATAACATGCTACCACATCCCCATATTTGAACTTCGTCTAGTGCAGAAGCTACTATTTTTTTTGTTCGGACTGCAACAACCTCTTCATACTTATTCGGAATCCGGCGAAACATCGATTGATTAACTCCTACCTAAATTACGAACATTGTGGAACACTCGGGATCTTCTTCTTGTGAACGCACATTATAGTTCTCCATGGGGAATGACAGTTGTACATAGAAAATAACAGGCTACCACATCCCCATATTTGAACTCCGTCTAGTGCAGAAGCCGCTATTTTTTTGTTCAGAATGCAATAACTTCTTAATAATAATTTAGAATCTGATGAGACTTCGACCGATTAACTCCCACCTAAATTACGGACAATATGGAACACCGTGATACTTCATCTTATGAATGCAGACTGTAGTTCTTCAAGGGCACTGATAGTTGTACTTAAATAATAACAGGCTACTACAACCCCATATTTGAACTCCGCCTAATGCAGAAGTTTCTATTTTTTTGTTCAGACTACAATAACTTCTTCATAGTAACTCGAAATTAGGCGATACTTCGACCGATGAACTTCCACCTAAATTACGGACAATATGGTACACTAGGATACTTCATCTTGTGAACGCATACCGTAGCTCTCCACGGGGCCTGACATTTTACTTAGAAAATAACATGGTGCCACATCCCCATATTTGAACTCCGCCTGGTGCAGAAGCCGCTGTTTTTTTTTGTTCAGACTGCAATAACTTCTTTATACTACTACGAAATCCAGGGAGACTTCGAGCGATTAACTCCCACCTAAATTACGGACAGTATGGAACAGTCGGATACTTCATCTTGTGAACGCACACTCATGGCGACTGACAGTTTTTACTTAGAAAATAACAGGCTATCACATCCTCATATTTGAACTCCGCTTAGTGCAGAAGCTTCTATTTTTTTGTTCAGACTACAATAACTTCTTTTTACTTACTCGAATCAGACGATACTTCGACCAATGAAACCCCATTTAAATTACAGACAATACGGTACAATCGGATACTTCATCTTGTATACGCATACTGTAGTTCACCATGGTGACTAATAGTTGTACTTGGAAAATAACAGGTTATATCCCCACTTCAACGCTCACTATGGTTCTCCATAATGACTAATTGTTGTACTCAGAAAATAACGAGCTACATCCTCATATTTGAACTCCGCTTAGGCAGAAGCCGCTTTTTTTGTTCAAACTGCAATAACTTTTTCGTACTAACCGGAATCGGTCAAAACTTTGACCGATTTACTCCCGCTTAAATTACGAACAATATGATATACTCTGATACTTCATCTTCTAAACGCACACTGTAGTTCTCTATGGGGACCGTCAGTTTGAAAATAACATGCTACCTCATCCCCATATTTGACCTCCGCCTAGTGCAGAAGCCGTTATTTTTTTTGTTCAGACTGCAATAACTTCTTCATACTAATTTGGTATCCGGTAAGACTTCGATCTGTTAAATCCCACCTAAATTACGGACAATATGAAACACTCGGATACTTCATCTTGTGAATGCACACTGTAGTTCTCCATGGGGACTGACAATTATACTTAGAAAATAACAAGCTACCACTTACCCATATTTGAACTCTGCCTAGTGCAGAAGCTGCTATTTTTTTCGTTCAGACTCCAATAACTTCTTTATACTAATTCGGAATCTGGCGAGACTTCGACCAATTAACTCCTACCTAAATTACGAACAATATGAAACATTCGAATACTTCAACTTGTGAACGCACACTATAGTTCTCCAAGGAGACTGATAGTTGTACTTAGAAAATAACAGGCTACCACATCCCCATATTTGAACTCCACCTAGTGCAAAAGCCGTTATTTTTTATTTAGACCGCAATTCCTTCATACTAACTCGGAATAAGGCAAAACTTCGACCGATGTACTCCCACCTAAATTATAGACAATATGGTACACTCGGATACTTCATCTTGTAAATGCACACTGTAGTTCTCCAACGAGACTGAAAGTTTGCGTAGAAAATAACATGATACCACGTCCCCATATTTGAACCCCGTAGAGTGCAGAATCCGTTATTATTTTTGCTCAGACTGCAATATTTTCTTCATATTAACTCGAAATCCAGTGAGACTTCGACTGATTAACTCTCACTTAATTACGGACAATATGAAAGACTCAGACACTTCATCTTGTGTACACACACTATAATTCTCCATGGGGACTGACAGTTGTACTTAGAAAATAACAGGCTACCACATTCCAATATTCGAACTCCGCCAAGTGTAGAAGCCGCTATTTTTTTGTTCAGACAGCAATAATTTCTTCATACTAATTCAGAATCTGGTGATATTTCGACTGATTTACTCCCACCTGAATTACGGACAGTATGGAACACTGCGATACTTCCTTTTGTGAATGCACACTGTCGTTCTCCAAGGGGACTGACAACCGTACTTATAAAATCACAGGCTACCACATCTCCATATTTGAACTCCGCCTAGTGCTAAAGCCACTTTTTTGCTCAGAATGCAATAACTTCTTCATACTAACTCGGAATTAGGCGATACTTCGACCGATGAACTCCCACGTAAATTATGGATAATATGGTACACTCGAATACTTCATTTTGTGAATGCACATAGTAGTTCTCCTTGGAGGCTGATAATTTACTTAGAAAATAATATGGTACCACATCCCCATATTTGAACTCCGTCTAGTGTAGAAGCCGTTATTTTTTTGTTCAGACCGCAATAAATTCTTCACACTAATTCAAAATCTGGCAAGACCTCGACCGATTAACTTCCACCTAAATTACGGACAATATGGAACACTCGGATACTTCATCTTGTGAACGACACTATAGTTCTCCATGGGGACACACAATTGTACTTAGAAAATAACAGGCTACCACATACCCATATTTGAACTCCGCCTAGTGCAGAAGCCTCTATTTTTTGGTTCAGACTTCAATAACTTCTTCATACCAATTCAGAATTCGGTGAGACTTCGATCGATTAACTCACACCTAAATTACGGACAATATTGCACACTCGGATACTTCATCCTGTGAATGCATACTGAAGTTCTCCAAGGGAACTGACAGTTGTATATAGAAAATAACATGTTACCACATCCCCATATTTGAACTCCGCTTAGTGTAGAAGCCACTATTTTTTTTGCTTCGACTGCAATAACTTTTTCAAACTAACTCGGAATCAAGCGATACTTCGACCGATGAGCTCCCACCTAAATTATGAACAATATGGTACACTTGGATACTTCAACTTATGAATGCACACCGTAGGTCTCCAAGGTGACTGAAAGTTTACTTAGAAAATAACATGGTACCACGTCCCCATATTTGAACTTCGCCTAGTGCCGAAGCCGCTATTTTTTTGTTCAAATTGCAATAAACTCTTCATACTAATTTGGAATCTAGCGAGAATTCGATCGATTAATTCCCACCTAAATTACGGACAGTAAGGAACATCCAGATATTTCATCTTCTGAATGCACTCTGTAGTTCTCCACGGGGACTGGCGGTTGTACTTAGAAAATTACAGGCTACCACACCTCCATATTTGAACTCCGCATAGTGCAGAAGCCGCTATTTTTTTTGTTCAGACTGCAATAACTTCTTCATATTAACTCAGAATTAGGCGATACTTTGACCGATGAAATCCCACCTAAATTACGGACAATGCGGTACACTCGGATACTTCATCTTGTGAATGCACACTATAGTTCTCCATGGTGACTAACGTTGTACTTAGAAAATAACAGGCTATATCTCTACTTCAACGCTCACTGTAGTTCTCCATGGTGACTATTAATTGTACATAGAAAATAACATGCTACATTCTCATATTTGAACTCCGCCTAAGTAGAAGCCGCTTTTTTTCAGATTGTAATAACTTCTTCACACTAACTCAGACAATATGGTACACTCGGATACTTCATCTTATGAGCGTACATTGTAGTTCTTCAAGGGAGCTAACTGTTTACTTAGAAAATAACATGCTATCACACACCTATATTTGAACTCCACCTAGTGCAAAAGCTGCTATTTTTTTGTTCAGACTGCAATATTTTCTTCACACTAAGTCGAAATCCGAAGAGACTTCGTTAGATTAACTCCCACCTAAATTACGAAAAATATGGAACACTTGGATACTTCATCTTGTGAACGCATACTGTATTCTCCATGGGGATTGACCGTTGTACTTATAAAATAACATGCTACCACATTCCAATATTTGAACTTTGCCTAGTGCAGAAGCCGCTATTTTTTTTGTTCAGATTGCAATAACTTCTTCACACTAGATTGAAATCTGATAAAACTTCGAACGATAAACTCCTACCTAAATTACGGATAATATGGTACACTCGGATACTCCATCTTGCGAACGCACACTGTAGTTCTCCATGGTAACTAACAGTTTGTACTTAGAGATTAACAAGCTATATCCTCATATTTGAATACTATTTTTCTATGAGGTGTAAAAGGTTATATTTGAAATTTCAAAAAGATACCGAGTAAATCTATTCAATGAATTCTCTTTATTAGTAGTAAGGATATATATATATATATATATTAAAAGTATTTTATAACTTAAAATAATATATATTAAAATAGTTTATATTTTAGAAATTAGTTATAATTTAAAATAGTTTATATATTAGAAATAGGTTATATATTAAAATAGTTAATATATTAAAAATTATTAATATATTAAAATGGTTTATATGAGAAAATAGTTTATATTTTAAAAGAGTGTGTATATTAAAAAAGTTTATATCGAAAATAGTTTCAAATTAGAATTGTTTCTTCAAATTTCATAAATCGATCCAAATCAATTTTAGTTCAAAAATTCAATTTAAATCAATCTCAGTTCAACGATTTCAATTCAAAAGACTAAAGTTTTTGATTCAAATTCTCATTAAAATACGTTTCAATCTATATCGATTTCAAATCCATGTTTGAACTACAAATTTAAACCACTTAAAATTCAATAGGTTTTAAAGTTTAAATATTCAAATGTTTACAATGACACAATTTGGATAAATTTCATTTATATTTCAAATTTCAACTTTAAGATTTCAATTTAAATTCTTTAAACAATTCATTTAAACCAATTTCAATTTCAACATTTTAAAGCTTGGATTTTGGAAATAATTCAGTTCATATAAATCTAATTTTATTTCATAATATCATTTAACTAGATTCAAAAATTAAGGATTTAAGATCATTTAATTTAATCAATCCGGTATCTATATACAATTTTCTACCCTATGGTCAAGTGATGCGGATATATATCATTTCAACCAGCAATAATATAAATTCGGATATATATCATTTCAATCCGTATCCCGAATCACAATTTTCCAAATCCATAAAATCGCTCGGGTTTATCATTCATCCCATAATGAATTTTCCCTAATCTATAAGATCATTCGAGTATGTATCATTTCAGCCTATAGTGATTTCCCTAATCTATAAGGTCATTCAGGTATATATCATTTCAAGCCATAGTGATTTTTTTCTAACAACGGACATAAGCGAACTTGCAGTGTGATAACAACATATAATAAACATAACATCCAATCATCCGAATGTCAACAAATAAACATTCATCACAATCAACATCAAAATCAGTCGGTAAATCACAACAATTAACTAGTTATCAATATTAGGTATTTAACTAACAATTTAAATTCAATTATTAATTTAAATGGCAATTTAATTCAATATAAATTCAAATTAAATTAAAATGTCAAATAAAACTACCAAACAGCAACCAATAATATTTTTATCACATCATAAATTTAATTTAACAAACATAAGAAGGTTTAGTATTTGTGAGTGGGTTAAATCACTCACCTTTTACAAATCTGAAAATAATAGACTTCTAATTAATAGATCCCCTCTATGTTTCCTCAGTCTCCTTCTTGATTGGCAGCTTTGTTCCTTAATTTTTCTTTTGGTATGATTTACTTTAATTTTCATCTTATTATACTAATATATATATGTGTGTGTGTGTGTATGTATGTGTGTGTGTGTGTATTATTAGAAAGTTTGAAAAAATGAAAAAGATTTGAAAATTAAGAATTGAAAAAAAAAAGATCAAAAAAAGAAGAACTGAAAATGAAAGAGAAGGTCAAGATTTGGAAAGAAGGAAGAAAGTTTGAAATACAAGAAGATTTGAAGAAGAAATATTTGAAGAGGAGCAAAAAATAAAATGAGAAAAAATAAGAAAGATTTGAAAAAAAAACGAAAAAAAAGTAGAAGATTAGAATGGAGGCTAGGGTTTCATTTGCATCATATCATATTTATATGGTTAGAGTTAGGTTTAGGGCCAATGAGATTTGAAAAGAGAGGCTGCTATCAACTAGAAATAAATGAAACGAGGTTTCAGGAATGAAGTTGGAAAATGAACGAAAAAATAAAGTAAATATGAAGAGTCTTTTTAAAAGTAGCAGGCATTAAAAAGAGGTAAAAGACAGAACATGAAATTGATGTCAAGGATAAAAAAATTCAGCATTTTAACCTCAAGGACAGACCTTCGGTATTTTCACCTGAAGGACAACTTTCTTAAGGTATCAATTTTTAGTTACAGGAAATTATTGTCAAGGACAAAATTTCAAAGCTTTTTAGCCTCAAGGACAGACCTTCAATATTTTATCCTGAAGGACAACTTTCTGTAGGTATCAGTTTTTAGTTATTGATAGCAGTTTTTAGGTATCAGTTTGTAGTTATCGGTTAGTTATCAATTTTTAGCATGGTTGCAGTTTTGTTGTTCTTATGAATAATTTTGGAAAATGTTTGTCCTTATGAATAATTTTTAGAAGAATGTTTGTCCTTGTGGTAAAAATATTGAGGTCGTGTCCTTTAGGTAAAAAATATACAAATCTTTGTCCTTTAAATTAACTCCCCCGTTTTAGTTATTGATAGCATCTTTTAGGTATCAGTTTGTAGTTATCGGTAGCAGTTTTTAGGTATCAGTTTTTAGTTCAGTAGCAGTTTTGGAAGAGTGTTTTTCCTTATGAATAATTTTGGAGAAATATTTGTCCTTATGATTAATTTTTAGGAGAATGTTTGTCCTTGTGGTTAAAATATTGAGGTCATGTCCTTGAGGCTAAAAATATACAAATTTTTGTCCTTTAAATTAATTTCCCAAGAAAGAATTAAAAATAAGAAAAGTAGTTCAAGCTTGCAAAATGGAAAAGCTTCAAACAACGTAAATGGAAAGGAGTAACATAACAAATAAGGAAATAAAGAAAAAAATACGGCAATTTTAATTAAAATGGGAATGAATGGATCAACTCTATACCGTAAACAAAATTTTGAAATTCAAATTTCAAAAACAATTGTTCAGTTAATTGATTTTGTTAACCCCAAACATACCAAAATTGACATCCGCTAAAGATTTAATTAACATACAATGAATGAAAATAAATTCTATACTCGATTTTTTTGTAATAAATTAAAAGAATATACTGTATTAAGAACTTTTCATTTCCCTCTCTTTGTGATTAGATTGGGAATTTAAACAAGCATGTTAACATTTCAATTAAATGTTTTACTAGGAATGCATTAGCACACATTCAAAAATATGATGGCGTAAATAAGGTAATATAAACGGGTATAATATATATATATATATATATATATATAGACACACACACATCATTATCACCACCTATAGTTTACATTCATAAATAAAAGGTACGAAAATAATCCACATTAGGTGGAAATGAATGTAAGAGTAAATTAGAAGAGTGAAGATGGAAAGGTAAATTATGTTGCAATTAAAATCTAATCAAGCCTAATTGAAAAGGAATTATTAAGTGTAAATCTATTTTACCCCCTCTAGCATCTCCTATTAACATTTAATTTAATACCGTATGAGATTTCAAACCTAAATAATATATTTTTTATGATCTAATTGGATCTAAAACATAACTTTATATTTAAGTATAAACATACATGCAGTAAACTAACATTAAATTTTGAAATATGAACTAAATTAACTGGAAATAAATCGCCAAATATAAATTTATTTCAATGTATGTTTACAACTAAAGTCTTCCCTCTTTTTAATTAAAAGATTCCGATCACATTAATTGTCATTGATTTCTAAGTTAAAAAGAAATGAGATAATTTTAGTAATTTAAGGTATTTACGAAATTATTGTATACAAACCAAAAGTTATTAATTTATTATTAAATAATTAATTTCTTATTCCTGTAATAAATTTTTCAGCTACCAACATTTCAAATAAATAAACATATGATTTTTTTTATTTAGTAAAGAAACATATATTAATCTTTTTTTAACATTTATTATTCCAATCAATTGGAATTTACATTCATTCCTTTTTCTTCCTTATTAAACTTTATAATTATTTCCAATTTAAGCTCTACAATTGCATTCCCAATTAGCTTTACCATTACAATTGGTTGAAATTACATTAATAATTATCAATTTAATTTAATCAACATTATTAAAATATATTTTAAAATGTTTTTTCCATTTATAAATCATAAATTTTAATTTCTCACAATATTAAATTCGAAGATCTTATTTAATTTAAAATTCTTAATTATCAAAAATGCAGGTTGTTACATTATTCCTTCTAAATCACTTAAAAATTCATCGAAAATTAAAAATAGAAAATTCAGTCGCAACAATCCATCACTATTTTCAGTTTTTTTTGTGCTGTCAATATTCTAAATGATAACTTAGCATATGAAACTTCTTTTTTTTGTTATTATCATATACCTAGAACAAAAATTTGAAGAGCTGTAAAATTATATATTTGAAATATCAATAAATAACATGCTATATAAGTAGCAACCTACATCAAATCAACATTGCCTACTTGATAATTTAAGTGAAAATGACAAATGAAGAAACTATAATATGAAATTTTTTGAATAATGATAGAGATAATTAGATGACTAAAGAAACAAAGAATATAGTATAAAAATGAAGAAAATGATAAAGACGCATGTTATATGAATTTCTTGTATTTTGTGAGCTTATTTTATGAATTGTAGATAGAATATCCAATTAGACGGATTCTAATAGGCAACTATTTGCTAACAATCTCAATCTATAGTAGTAATTTAGCAATTGGAGGAAGAAGACTAAAATGGTATGTTCATATGCAAAAAAGATAATATATGCATCTAATAACAGTGAGAGCACATAAAATATGTTTAGAAGAAAAATTAAAAAAAATGAAAACATAAATTAACAAGGTAATATCATAAATATTTTTTATACAAAATTTCTTAATTAAGATTATGATTCATGATAGAATTTTACCTCATAGTAGAATTGATGCGGTCTAAACAACTCTATTGGAAAAGGAAAAAAGATGAAGCTGATGATAATCAATATGTATGCTTTATAATCTTTAAATTGACGAAAATTAACTAATTAGGAATAGCATATATAGAAATATTATTTTTTAAATTGGAATTAGAGGTAATTGACCTTTTGTTAAATGCGATACCAAACTTTTTCCTAAATTTCTCAGTATAAAACTAGAATTTATTAAACGTTCTTACAGTATATACATATCTGCAGAAAATATATATGTCTTCTAATTAACCGTATGGATTTCTTAGATTATTGTAACGACCCGTAAATTTCATAGGTTTAAATTTGGTTAAATAAATAAGTTTACAATTAAAGGTTAACAATGTAAAAAAATGAAATTCCAATTCAATAAAATAATGTAAAAAGTTGTGATTTGATTTTTATGGAATATGAGAAAAACAAGAGTAAGTATTGAATAATATGTTATTTATTAGGGTATTGAGTAAAAATTGGTAAGCCAATTGAAATTAATGGTAATATTGTGATATAAGCTAATAAATTTGTTTTCAATGCAATACCCATAAATGAATGTAACGAAATAGGATTTAGGAAAATGTATACTAGGATTTAAATCAAATAGAAGGAAACAAACGTATATATCGAATTGATTTATGAATAAATACTTTGAATAGTAATTAAATGTACAGTAAATGGTAATTTAAAACTTATTTATAGTAAGATTGCATAAGATTCAATAAATTAAGTGGTGGAAAGATTTTACCTAGATATACTTTGAAGATGTGAAATTAAAGGAAGATATTAAATTTGGTTAGTGTAAAATAACATTGATTAACCGTAAATGGGAATAAATTTAAAGAATTAGGTTAATGCAAGTGGATCATTTATAAACTTAAATGAAACATTCCAATTTAATACAGATATTCGAATGTTATGATTTATTTTAAAGGTAATAATTGGATATAATTGGAATTTGTTATATTTGGTTTAAACAGTAAAAGAGTATACAAAAGTAACTGTAAATAGTAAAGTCGCAACTGCAAATGGAAGAAATTGAAATAAGGGGCAGTAAACATTGAATAAATTAATAGTGATAAATGCCAACATTGAATTATAATAAATATAATTTAATATTACAAGTGGGTGAACTTAAAGATAAGGGTTAAGAGTGTTGGAAAGGGTATATTAAAATAGCTATAAAGTGTAAACGTAAGTTTTTATAGAGACATGAATTATTTGAAGGAAAATAATTGGAAAAAAGGGGTTGGGCTAAGGAAATGTTATTGATTGTTTTGAAACCTTATTTATTTAGTATAAGCAAAACCAATGCAGATATTAAATTTAGCAGTGAAGCGATAAAAATAAATAGTAATCAATTCAAATTTATGTAATAATAGAAATGTGAAATTCGGGGAATAGATTTAAAGTTATGAATAAGTTGTTAAAATAATGCATAATAGTGCAAATTGAATGAATCAATTGGAGTATGGATTTAAGTATAGAAAACGATATTTTTAGTTCAATTAAAGTATTGCAAAATAAATGAAATTAACGTTATATATTACGTTTATAGAGATTAAACTAAAATTCAAGAATATTAGAACAATAGATTTTGAACCCAACCTGAAATCCATCTACATAAAATTTATACATGGAACAAGCATTGATTATTTAATTTAATAAAAATTTTGGGAACTAAAATTTATAATTTTTGAATATAATGAATTTAAGTTAAGGCATTTCAATTGATAAATCTATCTACTCTAAATTGACATTTTAATTATGTTTAAATAGTTGCAAATGATGGAGAAATATTAAGGTGATAAATTGTCAACTCCATAATTGAAATATAAAATTCGATTTAATTGATTTAATTTTATTTTATTTAATTAATATAAAAATAGCCATTTTGGCCACGGACTCGGATTTCGACGAAACCAGTTTCATCGGATCCGTATCGGTGAATTATTGTAGGATTTCTAGTTTCGTATCGATCGGACTTGTCGTTTGATCGTACAAACGCGAAACGCCTTGAAATCGATAAATTAAAATCAATTTGAAATCTATTTGAGAATTTTGTTTTCAGCATAACTTCTTCATGCGATCGGATTTGGACGTGAAACTTTTTCCATCGCGCTCGGAATATTTTAAAATACCTTTTGTGATATATGGGTTGACCCAATTTCGTTCCGGGGTCAGAACGGGCTTTTTGGGCCACGTTAGACTTAGCACGTATATCTATCAACCCGATCCATCTATTTTTCTAACCTACCTATATAAACTCGGTCATAAACCCTAGCCTGCATTCTATTCTATTTGTTGTATGTTCATTTCTTCAACTCCTTCTCTTCCTCAATGGATGCAAATGTCAGATCCAATTCTATTCAAAATTTAAAATAAAAATTCAAGTCCTCAGAAAAATTTTAGAAAAATATATATTGTAGATTTCATCGATACGAATCTGCGGCAACTGTTCGTTTTTGAAAATTTTGCTCGGATCAGCGGCAAATCTCGGTCAAACCTGGAAATTTTCGAAGCCCTAGGGTCGATTTGGGCGTTTCTAATTTGAGCGATTTTAGTCCAATCTGTTTCTGGGTTATGGGGAGATCGTGATGCCGAGTGATGGGGTGGTGGTCGTGTCGACGATGGTGGGCTGTAGAGGCGTAAATTGGCGAATTAGGGTTATAAAAGAGGTGGCGGCTGAAGGCATTTCTGGCGATCGGATCTTGATGGTCGGGGCGGCTCGTCGAGGCGAGCTCGTTGGTGGTAGTGGCTTGGGCTATGGCGGCCGGAGGAAGTGGTGAACGTTGGTCAAAGGCGGTTAGGGTTCTTCGTTAGTAGGAGCGAGCGTGCGTTCTGGGAAGAGACGATGGTGCTGTAGCCTTTAGCTGACGTGGCAATCATGTTAGGTGAAGAGTGTGCTCTTTTTCTTAATTTTATAACTAAAATTCGATCGAAATTTTCGACATAACTTTCTCATACGTAGTCCGATTCATGCGAGAATTTTTTTGTTAGGATCGTAATTAAATTCCAGATCTGTTGACGCTGGTTTGGACCAATTCGGAGACCGTCGAATTTTTGAGTTTAAATTCGATTTAAATTCAAAAGGTGAGTGTTTTAACCCACTCACAACTTCTAAACTTTCTTATGTCTGTTAAACTAATTTTAGATATGAGTAGAAATTTATTTATGACTGTTTGGCATGTTTTATTCACTATCCCTGTTAAATTGCATTTATTTAATTTAACTGTTAATTTATTTTATTTATTGCATATAAATTTGACAGTTAGAATTTATTTATTTGCATATTAACTGCCAGTCATAGTTATGTTAAATTTTTATTTCATATCAACTGACAGTTAAATTTGAATTTATTTTTGCATATAAACTGCTAGTAACAGTTATTAAATTTATTATTGAATATAAACTGTTAGTTAATACATGTTATTTATTACCTGTATAATTTATATGCTCTATATCGATGATTGCTTAAATTGGATGATAATTGCAAATAATGGTTGATGATTGATATTTGGATGAATGGATGCTATATTTTATATTGTATAAACTGCAAGTTATCATACATTTCATTCATTCGAGATTGCGGTTTGAAATGATATACAACCGCATTTTTATTTTAAATTGCGGATTGAAATGATAAACATCCGTATCACTTGACCATAGGGTAGAAAATTTCATACAGGCACCGTGGTATATATATAAAATTATTTTTTTTGAAATGTTTTTCAATGGTTTTTGCAAAGCTATATATATGGTTTATGGGTTTTTGATTTGGTTATTAATTAAGGTTATTTATATATAGTAATTTCCGGTTTTAAGCTTTGTATAAATTGTTTTGAAGTATAAAATAAAGTTTGATTTTTAAGATCAAGTACGAGTAAGCATTTATTTAAAATTTATCTGGAGTTTTATTGACTTAAATGAGAATAAGGTCGGTAGAAGAATATTGAGTAAAATTTGGAATTAAATAAAAGAGTTATTAATTTTTAAAGGGTATGATTTTTATAACTTGATTTTTGTGTAGAGTGATTTAAATGAATATATCAAGTTTAATAAATTGAAAGATTATCCAGTTATGTGAAGTTAAAGGTTTTACTTAAATTATATTGAATTCATTAAGAAAACATTTCAAGTCTAAATAAGAAGTGACTGAATTTGATACATATGGATTTGTCAAATGAGTTGTTTTTTTTGAAATGGTGGAATATTTAAAGCCTTGAAATATAAGAATTGAAATGGTATTCGGAAGTGTAAATCGATATTTGAAATTGATTTGTGAAATCTAAAGAAGCTATTTTGTTTTATAAAAGTAGTTTAGTATTTAACCATTTAAGAGATGGAAATTTGTTTCAAAGTTATGATTTTCAAGGTAGTATAATTTGAATTTTTATATTCAAGAGTTTTGACCTCTAAATATTTACTTTGAAAACCCAATGATTTTGGAAAGTATATATATTGGAATAAAATGATATCGTGTTAATTCGGGTTTTAAAAGGAAATGATATCATATGTATATGGTTTTGAAATGGATATTTTATTCTGGTTTTAAAGTATAATTATTTTAAATGACCGCGGTGTTATAATAACGATTGGTTGGCAAAGAGACCGGGATCGGATATGGACATACTCTCTGTCGATACCGAAAACCACTTTGACTAACCGTGTACGCGGTGGAGATTCCAGAATGAAGTAGGTTGGTGGCGGCGTTTCCTGTAAGGTAAATACGTGGACCCAACTCCCGTGAGTTGGCATAAGGTGGCTAAAACAGGAGCGATTGACGGGTTAAGGAGGTAGCACCTCTGATCGGACACTTCCCTTCGATACTATATGACTTTGGATTTTTCATTGGCCGCCTTCACTTTTGATTTCTTTAATGTGGGGAGTTTGTTCGAGGTGGGCGGCAGCTGCGCGCTGCGCGTTTCCATCGGCCCGGAAGCGTAATTGGTATATCTACCATGGCATTGCCTAGTTGTGCCGTGTCACCTACCCTAGCGCGCCTTATACGATTTTGTTTTGTACCATACCTATGGAGTGCCCTCTGACAACGCCCAGTACGGGGGAGATTACGGTACTGTATAGACTATGGGAATATACAAATGTGTTAAGGTGGAAAATGTAAAGCCTTAACACTATTTAAAGTAAGTTTATTTTACAATTAGACACTATTATAATAGCGCAATATACTACATAGTAAATAGTTTAACGGATCCTTAGGAGATGTAAATCCCGAGCATCTCTTGAGTTACTGCACTCATATTTATTTTTGTTAATGTAACTCACATAAGATCTTTTAGTTCTGACTCGAGTGTTTTTGTCTTTCCAAATTCGCTCGGGTCAGTCCGAGCGTTTCAAGATTGAAGATTTTATTTCCGGAGGAACAAGATGAAGATTTTATTATTACTATAGATAATATGGTTTCACTACACTCATATTGTTCCGCTGCATTGTTATATGGTATGTGTACTCTGATATGTATTGTATAAATAAATCAAAGGTTTTTGTAAACAGATTTATGAACTGTATATTTGATTATTATATTTTATCCTTCCGCTGTGAGATTCTGTTTCTTTCTCTGTTTTCTTATTTATCCAATAACAATCCGCCCTTACGTATGATTTGAATTGGCACGTGTGTCTGTTTAAATCGTGCAAAAAGGCGGGATGTTACAATTATACTCATCTAGTAACACTTCTAAAATTTTTGATGAATAGTTGGATGTTTGTCTAACTTTTATTTACTACCAAAATTAACATTTAATTTTAATAATCAGTTAGAATGCTTAAATGTAATATAGAAGACTAGTATGTTATTATAGAAATATTCGTCCATTAACTATCATTCTAATTCTATATGCTCGATCTTAATAAATCTACCAAAAATGTTCTTAATTGCTCTAAATTAAAGGAAGTTACTAAATGCTATTAGGTTGTGCGCGTAACCGCAAAATTATATTCTCACAATGACTTGATTAATTGCCAGTGATACTATTATTACCTTCTATAGCTTGACTGTAAATACATGTACTAAAATATATGCATGCTGATCCCTATAAAATCATTGTGAACATTACTTCACATGTAGGAAATATCTATGCAGTCAGCCAAAATTTTATGAGTTTTATCGCTTTAACCTTCAAAAATGAGGAAATCTTCATTACTTCTTAGTATCCAAGCCCTTATGCTCATCTTCGTCTCTCTCTCTACGTTGAAGATAATTTATCAATTATAGTACATATCTTTGTCCATTTATGTCATATTTGCAGGTTTTGATTGAGGAGGAATAAATATGGATTTAGGGAATGAATAAATCTGGTTTTTGGGATGAATAAATATCTATGCAAAATTTAATTATGTTCTATTCCATTTCTTGGGCCGGTATGTTTATAAGCTTAGTTTTGTGAAAACCATAAACCTAAATAACAAATCATGCGATGTTAGTCTCGTTCTTCTCCTTTACTTGTTCTCTCACATTTCTCTTATCTTATTTTTTCACTTTTTTTGTAAAAGAAGCAAGGTTGATCTTGGAAAATATTGCTGTCACTTTTCTCAACATCTCTGCTCCAGAATCTCTCAAGTCTATTTCCACCCTCCTCCCCATGCTCTCCACTTACATTTGCTACCACTTCTACGCCATCAATCAGCATGCCAGTGTCACGCTCTTCATCTTCCTCACTGTTCATGCAATATTAATCTATGAGGGGATTAAGGAAGACGCTTCACAAGAACAAATCTGTGCTGCTGAAACCTTAATGATGTTGATGCAACCTTATTTGAGGATTCAGGATCAGTCGCCTACGAAGAGATGTCCGAAGTGGGCAGCAACTTTTCGGGGAGTGCTGATGAAGAGGGCAACTCCTTTTGATAATTGCTACAATATGAGATACCATACATGCTTTTGATTATTATCCAATGTTTTGATTATTATTTGAAATAGTATCAGCTTTTGATTATATTGTTTTAACTTTCCTTCGAACATCATTTGCAATATATTTGAACTGTCAAAATGCAAATTTTCTATTTGATACTATGTTTCTGTTCACTTGGATTTTGCAGCGCTCAATGTTTGGCTAATCGTTCATTTTCATTTGCATCGCTCAATTCTTTCATGAAGTTAGAATTTTCACTTTTTTTTAATTCACTAGGGTTCCCTCCCTGACGATCATCAAATCATTTAAAAGGAATATGAAATGTTATATATAATATGGGATATATATTATCATTTCAGATTCGTTTTAAATGATTTGATGATTGTTAGGAAGGGAACCTAACGAATTTAAAAAAGGGAAAAAATTCAACCTCATACAAGAGTTGAGTGATGCAAAAGAAAATGATCGATTTGGCAAAAAAAATTGAGCGATACAAAAACCAAGCGAATAGAAACATAGTATCCAACAGAAAATTGGCATTTCGACTGTTCAAATATGTTGCAAATGTTGTTCGAAAGAAAATTGAAACAATATAATCAGAAGCTGGTACTATTTCAAATAATAATCAAAACATTGGAGTAATAATCAAAAGAAGATACGGTACTCCATATTATTGCAATTATTAGAAGGAGTTGCCCTCTTCATCGGCACTCCCTGGTGAGTTGCTGGCCACTTCAGACATCTCTTCCATAAGCGACTTATCCTGAATCCTCAAATATGTCGCATCAGCATTAGTAGGGTTTCAGCACATAGATCACTTCTTATGAAGCTTCTTCCTTTATCTTATCGCCTCATATCAGACCTAAATTCGATATCCTAAAGGCCCTTATCGACATCTACAACAACCCTAACCTTGCCCCTATTATCGTCTAACAATCTAGCCGTAATCGACATCCACAACCCACAATCTTGCCCCGGTATCATACAAAAGTTCAGCCTTATACACAAGGAGTGGTGGAAGGCACGGGCAGTTATAGTGAATGGAGTTTGGATGATGCTGGAGAGAGGAGGGGTGTAACGACCCGTATTTTACGAGTCGATAAATCGTAGAATTTGCAGGTCGATAGTGTTGTTTGTGTTGCTTCTAGCTTGAGTCGTTTAGAAGTTAACCCGGGTACAAGTGATGAGTCGTGACCGACTCATAGGATGACCGACTCATAGAGGGCCGAGATAAGAAGTGTGGCCGAGTCAACGAGTTACGACTCATAGGGTTTGCCGAGTTAAGGAGTTAACGGGTTAAGGGTGTAGCGACTTAAGGGGTTTAGGCTTAGGTCGTGGGTAATGAGTCGGCAGGGTTTTGAGTCGTAGGGCCTGATGAGTCGTGAGTCGGCATCATAGTTGAGTCGTGAGTGTGTATTGTTGAGTCGTCGTACGACTTAGGACTTGGGGAAAACGCGGCAGTGACTTAGGTCGGAGGCTTTTAGGTCGTGACCGACTTATGTTGAGTCGGCTAGGACTTAGGTCGGCCATAAGGCTGTGTTGTTAGGTCGTTTGCAACTGAGTCGGTAGGCACGACTTAACGATGAGTCGTAAGTCGTTAGGCAGCTTGGTGTTGAGTCGTTGATTAGTTAGGTCGGCTCTGGTATTAAGTCGTAGGTCGGCAGGGTTGTTGAGTCGTGTCTCGTGGGATAAGGATTAGGCTTAGGTCGGCCGGGATAAGTCGTATGTGTCTTAAGTCGTGTGACCTTCTTGCTGTGTTGAGTCGTTAGGTCTTTGAGTCGGTAGAATTTAAGTCGGCAACGACTCATGATGAGTCGTGGACGACTCATAGGGACGACGACTCATGGTTGATCCAGCCTATAAATAGAGGGGTTTGGCTCACTTTTTGGCACCGGTTTTTGAAGCGACGAAGTGCTGCCATTTTGAAGACTCGACTACAACATTTCTTCATCTTCTTTTCTCCATTCCAATCTAATTCTAACATCCATCCAAGATCGAAGATCGAGATCGAAGATCCAAGTGCCAAAGTTGAAGATCTTCATCCGTTCGAGCTAGAATTCATCGATTGGAGCGAGATATTGCCGGATCAAACCTTGATCTTCGCTGTCCAGATCTGAAGTGTGTAGTTTTTGTAGTGTTTGGGTGATTTGGTGAGTGGTAGTTATCTCTCACGCGGATCCAAAGGAGTATATTGGATTGGTGGCATGTTTGGGTGTTAAAGTTAGAGATTTCATGCATTTTTCTTAGATCGAAGTCTAGATCCATGGTTTTTGAAGATGTTTACTTATGCAAGTTTGTTTAATAAGCATTAGAGACAAAACCCATGTTTTATATTTGATAGATCTATGCTAAAAACCATGATTTCACATATGTTGGACTTTTGCTCGTTTATTTACGAAATTGCCATTATAGTTGATATTGCTTAAATTGCTTAATAGATCTTGTTTGAATGATTGATTATTTGAATGTATGATTGATTTGATTGTTTCCAAGTTAGCTAGTAGTTGATTTGGAACAAGATGATGAAAGAGGATTCAAAAGCTATGGAAGAAGGCTCTTGAATGGTGAAAGCTGCTTAAGGCATATGTAGCGGATGTTGAAGCTCATATGTATAGATTGGATGATGTTGAGATGGGACTTTGCCATGATTTGATGAGGCAAACCATGTTGTTGAGTTGAGACTTTGCTTTGATGCGATGAAGCGAAGTATGATGTGAGTCTTGGCTTAATCCAAGCAGGGATCATTCCAAGCATGTTGATAACTTGAAGAGTAGTTCAAGTTGGTTGATAATGGATTGTTCAAGAGGTAGCTTGAGCTTGTATGAGGATAGTCGTCAAGAAGGATGGCTAGGAGGCTTGGATCTCGTCGTTGTTGAAGGTTCTAGCATGCTCAAAAGCAAGAGTACATGGGGCGCCCATAACGACTACAGGTAGGTAGTCGGGACACCCAAAAGACTACAGGTAGGTAGTTGAGTACTCTGGGCAAAGTAGATAAGTCCTAGGCACAAGGCAGTGTGCGGAGTTATGGTTAGAACCGGGGTTACCATTAGCCCTTGACAGATGGTCATTCAACTAACGGTGAAATCGAGGCAAGGATAACAGTGATAGCCAGAGTCATGGATGTTTGGTTGTATTATCATTCGGCTTCAAGAGCGGTGTTTTCTGGGTGCTTATCTGATCTTGGTTTAGGCCTTGGGGGTTTGTATTTGGAGAACATCGTCCTTGACTCGAGTGGTATTCGCTTTACCTTAATTGTCTATGTTGTTATGCTTGCTTCTCCTTAGTGTATGTCTGGGGCTATCACTGTAGAAAGAGGTGGAGTGGGATGGTTTGGTTCCTATTCCTTTTATCCTTTATGCTCTTTTGGTATGCTTGATAGTTGATTTACTGCTCACTAAGACTTTGTCTGACTCAAGGTTTTATGTCTCCTCTTATTACCTTGGGCTGTTCATCCATGTTGGGATGGGCAGACTAGGTAGCAGGTGACAGGTGCTGTGCTAGGAGTTCTACGATGAAGATGACGAAGACGAGCAGGAGGCTTTGCATATTAGTTTTCTTACTATATGTACTGGGTATCCGCTGCTGTATTTGGTTGAGTGATTTGTAGTGAGGCTTTCATGTATGGATTTGAGTAGATGATTGTATAAAACTACTGTGATGCTTATATGATGATGTTCTGTTCTATGGAGCTTCACTATATTATATTTCTCTATTGTATTTTATCCATGCGCTGTGAGTTGTACGATAGAGATTCTTTTGTTTTGTTTTACCCTGACTATCGTCCATGGCTGCCTGGCACGCCTTTCAGCGCATTATTTCCTTGTTTTGGTGCGGGAGTCATGGGCGGTCGTCACATTTGGTATCAGAGCTTTGGTTAATCGATTTTAGCCAACGCTCGCTGATGTAACTACGTAAGAGAGACGTAATTGTAATTTGATGGATGATTACTATATATAATATAGTAGTTTAGAAGGGTTTGAACTCCTTATGCAGTTGTTTCTTAAGGTGTTCTAATCATTCTTATTTACAGATATTAAGGATGAGTCGAAGTGAGAGACAAGCTGCGAGGGGTAGCCGTGATGCTAGGGAAGCTGTTGATTATGCTCCTATGTTTGAGGCCATGATGACTTCAATCATGAGGAGAATACCAGCTTCAGGATCATCTGTGGATGTGGGAGTTCAAGTCCAAGCTCCGAGACCGGTGGATTTTGCCAAGCTTTGCAAGGATTATACTGCTCTTGGAGGGAAAGTTTTCTTGGGGACGGAGTCGACTATTGAGGTGCAGAGATGGATTGATGCTTGCAAAAGAATCTTTGGTGACTTAGGGATTGAGGATGCAACTAAGAGGAAGCTTGCATCGAGACAGCTTCAGGGAAGAGCTGCTGATTGGTGGAATTCTATCACCATCGATACTCCAGAAGAAGAGATTACTTGGGAGCAATTCCAAGTTAGATTTGAAGCTAAGTTCATCTCTACTTCCCAGAAATCTGTCTTGTTTAAGAGGTTTGTGGAGCTCAAGCAGGGTGGGAGGCCTGTTCTTGAGTATATTTCTGAGTTCGAAGCTTTGTCTAAGTATGCCAGATCGTATATTGATTCTCCCTACCAGAAGAATGAAAAGTTTGTGACTGGTCTGGATGCTTATCTTGGGAGGCAGTTGGTGGATCATCTGGACGATCCGTTTGAGAAGCTTGTGGAAAAAGCTCTTAGGCACGAGAGTTTGTTCCCTAAGGAAGTATCTGTTGTTGCTGTAACCAGGGAAGGATCTAAACCACAGCAGAGTGGCAATAAGAAGAGGAAACAACAGCAACAGAGGGGTAGGGATGGCCAGAAGAAGCCGAAGAGTGAAGTGACTTGCTATAACTGCCAGCAGAAGGGCCATCTTTACAAAGATTGTAAGAATCCCAAAGTGCCGGGAAAGTGTTACAACTGTGATAAGCTGGGACATATCAAGAAGGATTGTCCAGAACCGAGGAAAGATAGGCAGGTTGTGCAAGCCTATGCTTTGGGGGCTGTTCCATCGTCTTCGAAAGCTCCTACTGCTGAAGAGAAGGGGAAGAGTGTGGTTGTTCAAGGTACTCTTTCTATTTGTGGTGTTCCAGTTAGAGTGTTGTTTGATACTGGAGCGTCGCATTCTTTTGTTTGTGATGATTTGGTAAGCCGGTTAGGTATGAAACCGGATATTGTTGATAGGCCATTGGTTGTGACTAATCCAGTGGGGGGTTCGTCATGTTTGTGTATGATATGCCGTGGTCTAGTTGTGTCGAGTCATGATTGCTCGTTTGTTTGTGATTGCTTTGTTCTGAACTTTGCGGGGTTCGGAATTATTTTGGGTATGGACTGGCTTAGGAAGTATGCGGCAAGGATTGATTGTGAGAGGCTTGAGGTGACAGTCGGGAATGTGGAAGGGCGAAAGGTTGTGATACGATGTAAGCATGAAGAAGGCGTCTTCATGAGCTTCATGTATTCGCTAGTTGTTCCACGGGATGGACTGTCATCGGTGCCTATTGTGAATGAGTTTGAGAATGTCTTTGAGGAAGTCAAAGGGTTGCCGCCGCATAGGGAGATCGAGTTTCGTATCGATCTAGTTGAGGGAGCCAGACCTGTTGTGATGCCTCTTAGGCGGATGGCACCGAGGGAGCAGCAAGAGCTGAAGGTGCAAGTTGATGACCTTTTGCGGAAAGGATTCATTCGGAGAAGTGTGTCCGAATGGGGTGCGCCCGTTGTGTTCGCAACCAAAACGGATGGATCGTTGAGGTTGTGTGTTGATTATCGTGAGCTGAATAAGGTGACTAGGAAGAACAAGTATCCATTGCCGAGAATAGATGACTTGTTTGATCAGCTTCACGAGGCTAAGGTGTTTTCTCAGATGGATTTGGCAACGGGATTTCACCAGTTGAGAGTGGCGAAGGATAGTGTGCCGAAGACTGCTTTCAGGACACCATCCGGGTTTTATGAGTGGCTGGTAATGCCGTTTGGGTTGACTAACGCGCCAGCATATTTTGTGGATCTTATGAATAGAGTGTTCAGAGATCAGTTGAATAAGTTCGTGCTTGTGTTCGTGGATGATATTTTGGTTTATTCCAGAACTGAGGAAGAGCACAAGACGCACTTGAGGATTGTTTTAGGAATCTTACGGAAACATCAGCTGAAGGCTAAGTTTTCGAAGTGTCACTTCTGGAAGAATGAAGTGAGGTTCTTAGGTCATGTTATTTCTGGAAATGGAATAGCGGTTGATCCCGCTAAGGTGGCAGCGATCCAGGATTGGGTTAGGCCTAAGAATGCATCTGATGTGAGAAGTTTTCTTGGATTAGCAGGATATTATCGTCGGTTTATCAAAGACTTTTCCAAGATAGCTGCACCGTTGACAGGATTGACGAAGAAGAATCAAGTGTTCAGATGGAATGATAAGTGTGAACAAGCTTTCATAATCCTGAAAGAGCGACTGACGAGCGCTCCTGTTTTGACTATTCCAAGTGGGAATGATGAGATGGTGGTTTACACCGATGCATGTGGCACTGGACTAGGAGCGGTGCTAATGCAGAAGCATAAAGTTGTTGCGTATGCTAGTCGACAACTAAAGCCGCATGAAAGGAATTATCCGACTCATGATTTGGAGTTAGCGGCGATTGTGTTTGCTTTGAAGATGTGGAGACACTATCTATTGGGAGTTAGATTCGAGCTGTTTACAGATCATAAGTCGTTGAAGTATCTGTTCTCCCAAAAGGATTTAAATCTTCGACAGCAACGATGGCTAGAGTTCCTAGCATCTTATGATTTTGGTATAGCCTATACTCCAGGAAAAGGTAACGTGGTGGCAGATGCGTTAAGTCGAAGACATGCAGGTTTGGGAGCCATGTTTTCGGAATGGAAGAGTCTTGAGTATTTGGCTGGATTTGACTTCAGGCCTAGATGTGAATTGGAACCTAAGATGTTGGCAAACTTATCGATAAGGCCTACTCTTGTGGAAAGGGTTGGCGAGAGCCAAAAGGGAGATGATAAGCTTGTCAAGATTATCTGTGATTTGGAATCTGGATTGGACCCGGAGAAGGATAAGGGATTCGAGGTCGATCGAGAGGGTTGGCTTCGAAAGCAAGGGCGACTAGTTGTTCCCGATGTAGATGGATTGAGAGATGAAGTTCTGAGGGAGAGTCATCACTCGAAGTTGACAATTCATCCAGGTGGAAATAAGATGTATCGGGATATGAAGAGAACCTACTACTGGGAAGGTATGAAGAAGGATGTTGGAAATTTTATTTCCAAGTGTATGAATTGCCAGTTGGTGAAAGCTGAGCAGAAGAAGCCCAGTGGATTGCTTCAGCCATTAGAGGTTCCTACATGGAAGTGGGAGCAAGTGTCGATGGACTTTATCGATGGTCTACCTAGGACAAGAGCAGGGAATGAAGGGATTTGGGTCATAGTAGATCGTTTGACCAAGAGTGCAAGGTTCATTCCTGTTCGATCGACTAGGACTGCATCGAAGTTGGCTGAATTATATGTGAAGTGGATAGTTCGTTTCCATGGTGTTCCGAAGAGTATAGTGAGCGATCGAGATCCATTGTTCACTAGTAGATTTTGGAAGAGCTTCCAGGAAGTTTTGGGAACTGAGTTGTGTTTGAGTACAGCTTATCACCCTCAAACAGATGGTCAGACTGAGAGAGTCAACCGAGTTTTGGAAGATCTTCTTAGAGCATGTGTTTTGGACTTCGGAGGATCATGGGAAGATCACCTTCATTTGGTGGAGTTTGCTTATAATAACGGTTATCAGTCGAGTATTGGTATGGCACCATATGAAGCATTATATGGAAGACCGTGTAACTCTCCGACATGTTGGTTGGAAACTGGAGAAAAGCTGATACTTGGGCCAGAGATGATTCGACAGACTTCAGATTGTATAGAGATCATTCGGCAACGAATGAAGGCAGCCCAAGATCGTCAGAAAAGTTATGCCGATAATCGTCGTAAGGATTTGGAATTCGACGTAGGTGATATGGTTTTTGTGAAGATTTCTCCTCTGAAGAGTGTCATTAGATTCGGAAAGAAAGGAAAGTTAACTCCGAGATTTGTTGGACCATTCCCGATTATCGAGCGTATTGGAAAGCTCGCTTATAGATTGGAGTTACCGGAAAAGATGGCGGGTGTGCACAGTGTTTTTCATGTATCTTATCTACGGAAGTATATGCACGACCCAACTACGGTGGTTTCTGCTGATAGCTGTGAAGACTTGGAGGTTGATCCTGTTGTTTCGAGACCTCGTAAGCCGCTTCGTATTGTTGAAACCGATACGAAACAGCTTAGGAGGAAGACGATTACGTTGCTCAAGGTACAATGGAGTGATGATGTTAACGACTGTACATGGGAGGAGGAAGAGAGGATGAAGGCAGCTCATCCCGGACTCTTCGAGGTATGGCCCTAAAGTGTCGTGACATCTCATGAATTTGTAGCTTGTTCTAAGTCATAGAATTCTGCATGCTAGGTTAGAATTGGATGCATGGTTTGTTGATTGCTATGGATGGTAGGCATGCGGAATAATTGTGATTGCTGTTGTTTGCTTGGAATTTCGAGGGCGAAATTCCTAAGGGGGAGAGAATGTAACGACCCGTATTTTACGAGTCGATAAATCGTAGAATTTGCAGGTCGATAGTGTTGTTTGTGTTGCTTCTAGCTTGAGTCGTTTAGAAGTTAACCCGGGTACAAGTGATGAGTCGTGACCGACTCATAGGATGACCGACTCATAGAGGGCCGAGATAAGAAGTGTGGCCGAGTCAACGAGTTACGACTCATAGGGTTTGCCGAGTTAAGGAGTTAACGGGTTAAGGGTGTAGCGACTTAAGGGGTTTAGGCTTAGGTCGTGGGTAATGAGTCGGCAGGGTTTTGAGTCGTAGGGCCTGATGAGTCGTGAGTCGGCATCATAGTTGAGTCGTGAGTGTGTATTGTTGAGTCGTCGTACGACTTAGGACTTGGGGAAAACGCGGCAGTGACTTAGGTCGGAGGCTTTTAGGTCGTGACCGACTTATGTTGAGTCGGCTAGGACTTAGGTCGGCCATAAGGCTGTGTTGTTAGGTCGTTTGCAACTGAGTCGGTAGGCACGACTTAACGATGAGTCGTAAGTCGTTAGGCAGCTTGGTGTTGAGTCGTTGATTAGTTAGGTCGGCTCTGGTATTAAGTCGTAGGTCGGCAGGGTTGTTGAGTCGTGTCTCGTGGGATAAGGATTAGGCTTAGGTCGGCCGGGATAAGTCGTATGTGTCTTAAGTCGTGTGACCTTCTTGCTGTGTTGAGTCGTTAGGTCTTTGAGTCGGTAGAATTTAAGTCGGCAACGACTCATGATGAGTCGTGGACGACTCATAGGGACGACGACTCATGGTTGATCCAGCCTATAAATAGAGGGGTTTGGCTCACTTTTTGGCACCGGTTTTTGAAGCGACGAAGTGCTGCCATTTTGAAGACTCGACTACAACATTTCTTCATCTTCTTTTCTCCATTCCAATCTAATTCTAACATCCATCCAAGATCGAAGATCGAGATCGAAGATCCAAGTGCCAAAGTTGAAGATCTTCATCCGTTCGAGCTAGAATTCATCGATTGGAGCGAGATATTGCCGGATCAAACCTTGATCTTCGCTGTCCAGATCTGAAGTGTGTAGTTTTTGTAGTGTTTGGGTGATTTGGTGAGTGGTAGTTATCTCTCACGCGGATCCAAAGGAGTATATTGGATTGGTGGCATGTTTGGGTGTTAAAGTTAGAGATTTCATGCATTTTTCTTAGATCGAAGTCTAGATCCATGGTTTTTGAAGATGTTTACTTATGCAAGTTTGTTTAATAAGCATTAGAGACAAAACCCATGTTTTATATTTGATAGATCTATGCTAAAAACCATGATTTCACATATGTTGGACTTTTGCTCGTTTATTTACGAAATTGCCATTATAGTTGATATTGCTTAAATTGCTTAATAGATCTTGTTTGAATGATTGATTATTTGAATGTATGATTGATTTGATTGTTTCCAAGTTAGCTAGTAGTTGATTTGGAACAAGATGATGAAAGAGGATTCAAAAGCTATGGAAGAAGGCTCTTGAATGGTGAAAGCTGCTTAAGGCATATGTAGCGGATGTTGAAGCTCATATGTATAGATTGGATGATGTTGAGATGGGACTTTGCCATGATTTGATGAGGCAAACCATGTTGTTGAGTTGAGACTTTGCTTTGATGCGATGAAGCGAAGTATGATGTGAGTCTTGGCTTAATCCAAGCAGGGATCATTCCAAGCATGTTGATAACTTGAAGAGTAGTTCAAGTTGGTTGATAATGGATTGTTCAAGAGGTAGCTTGAGCTTGTATGAGGATAGTCGTCAAGAAGGATGGCTAGGAGGCTTGGATCTCGTCGTTGTTGAAGGTTCTAGCATGCTCAAAAGCAAGAGTACATGGGGCGCCCATAACGACTACAGGTAGGTAGTCGGGACACCCAAAAGACTACAGGTAGGTAGTTGAGTACTCTGGGCAAAGTAGATAAGTCCTAGGCACAAGGCAGTGTGCGGAGTTATGGTTAGAACCGGGGTTACCATTAGCCCTTGACAGATGGTCATTCAACTAACGGTGAAATCGAGGCAAGGATAACAGTGATAGCCAGAGTCATGGATGTTTGGTTGTATTATCATTCGGCTTCAAGAGCGGTGTTTTCTGGGTGCTTATCTGATCTTGGTTTAGGCCTTGGGGGTTTGTATTTGGAGAACATCGTCCTTGACTCGAGTGGTATTCGCTTTACCTTAATTGTCTATGTTGTTATGCTTGCTTCTCCTTAGTGTATGTCTGGGGCTATCACTGTAGAAAGAGGTGGAGTGGGATGGTTTGGTTCCTATTCCTTTTATCCTTTATGCTCTTTTGGTATGCTTGATAGTTGATTTACTGCTCACTAAGACTTTGTCTGACTCAAGGTTTTATGTCTCCTCTTATTACCTTGGGCTGTTCATCCATGTTGGGATGGGCAGACTAGGTAGCAGGTGACAGGTGCTGTGCTAGGAGTTCTACGATGAAGATGACGAAGACGAGCAGGAGGCTTTGCATATTAGTTTTCTTACTATATGTACTGGGTATCCGCTGCTGTATTTGGTTGAGTGATTTGTAGTGAGGCTTTCATGTATGGATTTGAGTAGATGATTGTATAAAACTACTGTGATGCTTATATGATGATGTTCTGTTCTATGGAGCTTCACTATATTATATTTCTCTATTGTATTTTATCCATGCGCTGTGAGTTGTACGATAGAGATTCTTTTGTTTTGTTTTACCCTGACTATCGTCCATGGCTGCCTGGCACGCCTTTCAGCGCATTATTTCCTTGTTTTGGTGCGGGAGTCATGGGCGGTCGTCACAAGGGGATAGTAAAGGTAACAACCTTGACATGGTCTTTTAAGACAATGGAGAAGGACGGGAAACTAGCTTAGAGCTACGACAATGATACACTTGTAAAAAAAATTAACTGGTTTTATTTTTTCCACTACTTATTATGCAACTATGCATGTTATTACTGATGGTTTTGTTATTCTGCTTCACCATATTTTCTTTTCAATCATAAATGAACGCTCAAGAGTGGTTATTATTGGAAGAGAATTTGAAGTGTCAATCGGGAGACCATTTAATTGGTCGAGGAAGAAGGTGAACAATGAAAAGAATGGGGAGAAAACGAACTCTTGTTTGCAGGAAAGAAAAGCTTGTATGTGTTTGTAGCAAAAGAACCCAAATTTAAGCAATTTTATCGATGGTAATCTCTCCATGTTCGTGCAATATTAATCTTTCTAGTCATATATTGATTTAACTTGCTTTATTGTTATAAATCAATCATAATTTTACGTTTTAGTATTTTTACCCATGTCACAATGAGTAAAACTAATTTATCCTATATTTGACATGCAGATTCACCTTGTTGTGTTATAACTATTCATTCACCTTTTAAGTTATAATAAAGTTATGATAAAGGTAATAAGCAACCATATATAATTTGAGAATTAACATCAATATTCTTTTCTCTTAGTTTTAAAATCTAAGATATAAAATAAAAGTTTGTGTTTTACATTAGTTTATTTTTTTACCAAATACATAATCAAAATTGTATTACCTTTTCCACTGGTAGTCATTGGGAAAGAATGTTTTGTCTTGTGTTTTCTAGAAATTTAAACACTAAGATCTTTAATTTTTATAATTCATATATATAATTTAGTTGCCTATTAGCCAATACCGCTTACTATGCTTGTTTTCATGAGGTAAATTGCATGCAAATAATATTTTTGGAACTAAAAGTCAATTGTATAAAATATCTTTTAGGCATTATTGCATGTTTTTTAAGAGTGATAGAAAATTATACGCAATCACCCCTTTTTGGCATATTATCATGTGTTGTGTTGACCCAATCGTCTCATGCTTATAGTCTTTTTTAATATGGGTAAATTGAACCCTTATGGAAAAGTATTTATGAAAATGAGATTAACCCTTGTGGACAAGTGTTTATGAAAACGAAAGCACTTGATTAGTGAATTGATTTACGAATTCCCTCGTGCTAACAATGAACATGAAATTAGGGATGGCAATTGGGTGGGTCTAGGGTCCAAACCCGGTCGATCAGCCCCCGTTTTGGCCCGTCCAGACCCGTCCCATTTGGTCATTGGGGCGGGTAGACCTGTGACCCGTTCTTGAGTGCTCCGGGTCTAGGATCGGATCGGGGCTCGGTTGACCCGCCCCAACCCGACCCGCACTACTAACATCTCATGAAACTGCTTTATTACTATAATGATTTATTAATCTTCTTAGATATAGTAATTCTTGCATGGATATTAAAATGTTCCAATAAATAATATATATAAAAAAATTAGAGTATTAAGTTGCGTCATTGATAATTATACAATAACATATGTATATATTTTCTGAATTGTTATTGTACACATCATTTTTACTGACTTTCCTTAAACACGTTGTTATTTGTATTTGATGTATTATTTAGTGATAACGAGTATAAACAAATAAATATATGTAAGTTGGTACATAATTTTGAATCAATACATGAGATTCATCGGGTCTTGAGGCGGGTCAGGTGTACCCTGACCCGTACGGGTCCCGGGTACGGGGCAAAATTACAGACCCGCACCAGGTCTACGGGGCAGGTCTGGGGCGAGGTCTAAAAAATCTGGGACGGGTATGGGGCACTAAAAACCCGCCCTAACCCGCCCCATTGCCATTCCTACATGAAATACAAATATCATTTACCAAAAATTCCTACGCAGTATCGGCATGAAACAATTGCACATGCTTATTCCAAAAATAGGTGTGTGTTGCTGTGTATGGGTGATTGGGGTAAGGCATATGCTATCTAGTATGGTAGAAAATGATATATTAATGTGTTTTGAATTCCACTATTTAATTCATTAGAAAATGATTGAAAATAAGAATTATACTCACATCTTATAAGAGTTGCAATAAAATAAAGCCCATAAAAGAGTATAATCAAGTTCAACATTTATTTCCTAAAGTCATCAAGAAGTAAACAAAGGGCACTACATCATTCCAAAGTTATAATGCGGCAATTTGAGTTCTCCGACTTCTTACAAAGCTCGTAAATAGGAAGATTCATTGCATTCAAAACCTCCTACATCTCTCCTTTGCTAAGATCGAGAAATAATTCAATTAATTTTATAATGAAAAACTTGATGCTTATTCAAAAAAAGGTACATATATTATAGTAGAGAAGAAATTACTCCTATTTTACTAACTAGTGTGCTAAAAATCACTATTGGGATTTAACTCATCCTATAGTAGGGAAATCCTAAATAATTACTGTGATAATCAAGATGCACCTCGCCCATGACTTATAGCCAACCAAATTCCTCCTTTGATTCACCTTGTTGTTTCTACGAATGCTGAAAAGTTTGGAGTCTTTATCAACATCCAAGTAAATGTTATTGTTGACGATTTTTATACATGTCGTTAGCTTTAAGTACTGGAGCTATGCTAGCTTTTCAATTCCATCTTTCTGCCGCTGAAGTAGGTAGATTAATTTATTCGTGAACACAAGATACACTTATTCAATAGATAACTCTTATTAATCGGTGGTTTCCCAAACAGAAGATTTCAAATGTTAAGACAAAACTATTGAGATTGTGATTCATAGAGTTATTATATAAGTTTGAACTTTTAAGTTTAGGAAACCATGGATAACACAAATTTTTATATTCTTATTTAAATAAATGTATCCTGTGTTCATGGACAAATTAACCTACTTTATTTTATTTATTCATAATTCAATAGTAGAAAGGTGCAATTGAAATGCTAACGGAGCTCCAATACACATAAAAATCCTTGACAACAACATTTACCTCCGTGTAGATGAGACTCCATCCTTTTCAAATTCATTTAAACAACAAAGTTGTAATAAAGGTGAAATGTGGATGATAAGAAGCCATAGGTGGGTTACATCTTGGTCATCACATCTTTTATTTCAGACTCCCCTACTCAAAGTTGAGTCGAATCTCAACAGTGATTTTTAGCACAACCGATGAGAACATTAGAGTAATTGCTTCTTTACCACATGATATGTACCAAATTTTGGAGAGGCTTTAAGTTTGTGTTATGAAGTTATAAATGGTGCTGGGGGGTTCCTTCCAATTCAATGGCATGGTTTTTGGTTTGTTTCACATAACTTTTTAGATGACAATTTGATTGAGCCATTTCTTGATCTTCGTAGTTAGGATGTGGAGGAGGTTATGAATGAGATGAGTCTTCCTAATGGTAGGTTTTTGTAAGAATGTAGGCGATCTCAAGATTAGTATATTACATTTGGAATGATGTTGTGCTCTAGGTATACTTCCTGTTGTCTTTAGACAATCCTTTTTGAACTTTATTACATTCTTTTATATGTTTTATTTTTGTGTTTTATTACAATGATTTGTATACCTATTCTGAATCTATCATTGTTAAATGTCATTTCTTATAGTGATATATATTGGTCCTTAAATATTCCTAATCAAGATGTTTCAAGAGTGAGATATTGAAAAATTCATTGATATTAATGTGTGTAATACTCTCCATATGATGAACAATGATTTACTTATAACCGTAAGGGGCACCAAGAAGTTATGTGCTTGTTATTATTTAGGATAACTACAAAACGATTTACTAAGAATATTATATAGGCTAATTACATCTGGAATCAAATAAAAGATCTCATATGATGATGTGCAACATTTTTTGCAATTGAATGTACTATGGATATTAAGGTTTAAAATGTACTTTAATTATGGTTAACCAAACATATTAATGACTATGATAAAACCACAGTTGGATATTAGATGAATTACCTAAAATGAACACTACTAAAGAGTAGACCCTTCCCTTTCAATATAGAAAGTTAGTGTAACTGTAATTAGTAGTAAACTTAGAATATTTGGGCAAATCAAATCATTTAATTACTAAATGTTATCAGATTGGATCAATTAATTTTAATCTTTTACTTTGTAGTATTTAAGGAAATTATTCGAATTTTTTACTTTCGGTTAAACTTTAGATATCTAAGTAATATGGTGGTGGCGTAGTGGAAAACGCACAAAATACATCGTTACTTATTGGTATAACTTATTGGCTAAAAATGAGATTAGACTTAGATAATTTGTTTGTGATTAACTTTTGTCTACAACTATGCTAAGACTTGTTTGTGTAGCTTTTAGTATTTTAGCTTGTTTATATTATTAAGACAAAGCTCTAATTTAGGAGTCACATAACCATCATCGTTAGCGTTCATCCAAATTTAACTACAATAATTTATGAATGTCGTAAAAAGGAAAATATTATAATAAGCTTTATATTGTAGTTAATTATTGTTCTTACTAAATATATATGTGTAAAATTTATATTTAAGAGGATATAAAATCATTTAATTGAAAGCAAAATGGTGATGTGATCGATTAACTAGAATGGATGTAGGTTATGCAATTGATTAATTGTTTAATTGGTTTAACAAAATTATATACCAATGGTAATTAATGGAACAAAATAGTATAAGATATATGCATTTAGTGAAAAAGTATGGGTATCCTCAATAAGAGAGATAATGGTGAGACAATGTATAAATTGAAAGATAAACTTCCTTTATTTATCCTTTGATTGATTATACGTATCTTTGTATTCTTGACCCTAATCTTCCCCCATAAATACAAGCCTCGTTATTCATTTGACGAATCCATAATAAAAACCTAAGAAAAATCTATATTATTATATTATTACCGAGTTGCATTTCAAGGGCTCAGAAACACTCATGTTATTTTAGAAAATGAACAATCCCATCTTATATTTGTTTATTTTCCTTTCCTGCTCTCTGCTTCATCCTTTTTACGTACACTAAAAATAAAAAGCACTAGGTTTCCACCCGATTTCTTACAACACGGAGCACTAGGTTTTGGGTGATTCGTCCGCCCGATTTCTTTCAACACGGTTACCTGATTACAATCCTATAAAGCTATCAGCATCAGTACAGCATGGATCTACATTCGTAGTGCTATCCACAAGAGATAACTTAGCTATCGACATCGGATGCAACGACTGCTATCGGGATGAGTACAGAGCTGATCTTTCTTCAACCTACTTTCGATACCGATTTCAGTTTGATTTTTGTTAATATTTTCAAGTTTCAACTAAAATTTTGATGAAGTCTTATTTGGGTTCTTTTATACCTAGGTTTCAATTTAAATATAAATGAAAGATACGTATGTACTTGGCGATTTGATTTACTTTTGCAATTTTGGTGATAAGTTCCAATCATTTAGAAGTTATTTCATTGATTCTTTTAGTCTTTTTATTTTTTTCGGTAGGAAAAAATATTTAATATCCTTTTTACTCACAATTGCAAAGAATTTGAGAATCCTATAGGAATATAAGTGATAAAACTATATTTGATTATTTTATTTCCCATAGTTTCCTCTCTTTTTATAGTGGAGGCGTTAATTATAATTTCCTGCTAAGTTTTAGTTTTATTGTCGTTTTTGACATTATAAAACTTTTTTCAATTTTTTTATTTCTTTAATTATTGCAGATAATGTGAAAATAAGTAGAAAATTAAGTCAAAGAACTAAATATATATGCTTATATCAGGAATCCAACTGACCCTATGAAAATTTACTGCTGTGTATACTGTTGATAATTAATCAACGCGTGCCATATTTCTTAGGATTGATAAGAGTGTAAAAGCAAGTTCATCATATCTAGATCCATTTTCATAATTTGCTTTTACCATCAAATTTTACTGCTGTTGGTTTGTAAGTCAAATTTGCATATCTTATATTAAGATCAATTCCTAATTCATTAGCGATGCATGTGTTTGTGCAAAATCATAGACTTTTAAAATGGATTCCTTATTGATCCCATAAAAAAATTCTCCTTCCTGACATACAAATTTGTCTGTTTATATGTATATGCATGTATATATTTTGTTTTAGATCTATAGTTACCTCTTGTTTTACTGACAAGCGTATGATAAGCTAAGCCAAATTTATGCTATAAGAGAAACCGTCCCCTTGAGTATAATTTGATATATGTGAATATTATCATGTTATCTCTACTACAAAGAAGTTTATAACTTTAGATGATATATCCACAAGTGGTTGTAGAGAAAATGAACCATAACTTATAAAAATGCTACAATCTTCAATTGCTTGACTATTAAAATTTTACCGGTTATAAGAATAACGTTATCGTGACAAGTTTAATGCTTATCTTTTTTAAATTGTGATTAGTTTAAAATAGGGCTTCATTTTCCAGTACCGTACATGATATATCTATTGACTTCATGCTTACACTTTTGTCTTGAAAGTTTAACATAAAATTTGTTAATACATTTTCGATAATAGTAATTTCCATTATTAGTATGAAATTAGCATTAATAAACCCTTAAATAAATACCAACTTTAGCATCTTTATACAGCTGCAAATATATAGCAACGTGACAAAAATGTGCTTGGTAAAATGATAATTGCAATGAATAATTCTAAAGCATTCAGATTGTGTTTTAGACGTTAATTATTAAGTTTAGATATTGTTGGATCAAATTATAAATACTATTGTTATTTTCAAACAACTATTTACGTGATTATCTTCAAGTAATCATTTTTTAATATGTATATAGAGTAGAACTAAACATTACGTCACTTCAGAGCTAGAACCGATAACTTAAAGTAATAAAATATAATCCTTCATCAAGACGTATGTTAAATCATACATTTGTAGGTAACCTGCATTGAAGCCGCTAATCACTAATGTTTTTAATGTTTGTATGTCATGCATTAAAGGCATTGAATGCATTAATGGTTTGTAAATCACTAATATGTATACACATTCATGTTGCATGAAGATATATATACATTTTCTGTTCTACTATCATATGGGTATATGTTTAATGTTTGACATGTTTATGTGAAGAAATATATGTTTCACATCTTCAAATCAGGACCTTTATCAAAAATACTGTGTATTACACAATTTCCTTATGCTTGATATAATCCATTGTTTTAGGTAACTTTTTATGTTCGACAAATAGACTTGGATTATTTTTAGTTACATGATTTAATCTTTAGCCTTTTACATATCTGAGATGTATTGGCAAGCTAAAATTTTTCTCCTGTTCCATTTTTAAATTTCTTTAGCTTGTTGGGCATATACATGTACAGCAAAAGCTACTTATTTGTGTGATATGCTACTTGGGAGCAAACTGCACAGAAATGCTACTTTTGTTTGCAAAACAAATTTTAGTGAAAAAGTAAAGCAACTTTTCTATAAAACCACGCTTATATTGAAGGCTATTGTGTGCTTTCAATCCACAATGATTGTAATGTTTTATCTGTGGTTTTCTATTTAAGAATGAAGAACATACAATGCTCCAGCGTAAAGAATAATTGTACATGATTCATAGTGATGTATAGAATAAATTGATGTATGTATTATGACCATCATGTTTGTTATTATGCATTTTAAGATCAGTGAAATTTAATATAAAAAATGGTGCCATTCATATTTTAACTTCATACAGTAAATATTTTTAAACTTAAGCAGGAAAAGTGCATACATATGTCATTTCTCCTTTTTGTCAGCTCATTTATAATTTTGCAGTTTAAATGTTAAATCTTAAATTCTTTGCTTATTCCAATCTACCTATCCAAACGTAAAAGTAGTAACCATAAAAATAATTCATTTCAAATGTTATGATAGGTTATTTTTAATTAAATTTGCTTTATTTTGTCAGGTAGGGAGAGAGATCAATTAAAGGTGTGGGATGATGAATAATCGCCTTTAGAGCAGAGAAGAATCAACAATGGACGTGCTTATCAAACTATATTTAATGGTAACACTATTATGGCATGAAAAATTTATCTATTTTTTAATGCTTGAGTACATTGATGCTTAAGGAATAAAAAGTAGTGAATCAATTCTATTTTATATATAAAATTGAATTTTTGACTATTGGTGTACTGTCCCCTTATTCATTCTTAGCTGTCATACTAAATGATCCTTGATTTAGCAGTAAATTTTGCAATTAATTCCTCCCTTTTGTTCTTCCTTTAACCATATGCTTTCTAATTTAATACTATGTCCCTTCAAATGAATGAAGGTTATTTCTCATTTCTCTTAATCAGAAATCATCCTAAAGCTATTAATGGCAGCAAACACATAGTGGTTTCTCTTTTATTATACAGTTTAATGCCCTTAATGGTTATTGATCTCGCTTGTCTCCTTCTCCATCTCACTTTTTCATGTCTTCCTCCATAGGATTAAAAATCTAAGGTAGTTTTCTACTTTGACCTAAATTGCTGCATAAGTATCATTTTCTCATTTTGTTTTGAAATTTTTTTGAAATAGGACTGCCACTCTATTCTATTTAGTTCTTTACAAAATCACCGTTCAATTTTTCCTTCTTTTCAAAGAAAAGTTTGCTTAAATTTTTTATATTATATTTTACTATATGAAAGAATTGGATTAAATATAGTTAACCTTATATTCATTTTTTTATGACATTGTGATTTCCTGATCAAGCAAAACATATAAATTCAAATTTTGAAATTTTAATAAATTGCCTCCATTTTACATATATTTCATTTTCATATAGTTGGAAGTGGAAATGCCTTTATAAACCCTTAATATATAAACTGAAACGTAAAATTTAGTGTCATTTGGTCAATCGTTGATGAAAATATTAGTAAATGGTATTGAAACCATACTATACTACTATATGTAGTTTAGGTATAAGTAACCGTGAGCAAATTCAATTTCATGTTTACTGTGCATGTGTTTTTAACTATTTGACAAGCTGCTTAGTTTGTAGAGAGCACATTCAATGTAGTTAGGTAAGAGAAAAGCAGAAAAAAAGTTCTACTATACTGTAATTGTACAAAATATGTAACTATAATGGCAAGAGTTCTTAGTTGATAGGTTATTTTATTTGTTGTTACTATAATTGGGCTGAAGCAATTAAGTGAAGGTCAATTTGGGCAGTCATGTGTAAATTGAGTTGATGTTGATTGGATTGCCACTGAATTAATAAATTAATTGACTGAATGAGCTGATGTATATTGAGCTTAACTGCAGGAAGTTGGTCATGGTGTATCCTAGATAGATGGTCTAACTGAATTAGTGGTTGAGGCTGAAGTTGTTAATTGCTGAAGCGACAACTGAGGAAATGACATAATTATTAAGAAAGAGCACTAAAAATTTGAAGCCACTATTCAAAGTTTCTGGCAGTCTGATATATATTAGCAGCACATTGCTTACTCATGTAGGCAGTGAAGAAGATTGAGGACTACTTTGTAACAGTGTAATGTGGCTGAAGTAATTTTGCACTATAACGTCATTTGAACTCGCCTGTTTATTTATTATATTTAAACTTTCTTGCATCCAATTGCATGCTTTCTTAACTGTAAAAGTGAACATGTGTTTGATCATATATAAAACTATATATGCAGTCTCAAAGCATTTATCAAGTTGGTGCATAAATATTATCATCGTACCCTTATGCTAATTATGTTTTTTCCACCCGCTTGGTCTATAGTTGTACGTCTCTACCTGTTGCCAACTGTATACTACTATCATGAGCCTGTGTTTATCTTATTTCCTCACGTTGACAGTTTATACATGACCATCTTGCTCATAAATTGTCGACAGCGGTGTTGCTCGTTGAGTTTACAAGACTATCATCCATTCTTTTCCCAATCTACCGCTACTTCTGCAATATACAACTGTATTGAAAGCTATATGGTTTAATCTATGCATAATACTAAAAACACATAAAAAACGTTAGCTAAACCATTACATTTCTAATGAATCAACAGTCTCATATTTTCATAAAATATAAGCAATCAATTATGTTTATACCAATAATATGTTATTTCTGGCATATGTAACAACAATTTGTCCCAATAAGCATGTGGTGTCGTGCATTTTGCTTTCCTTTAATTTTAATCATCTTACAAACTAATATATTAGTTAGAATTATGCACACAAAAAATAGTTTTTGTACTTGCCCGCAATATATCTTAAGTTTTAAACTGGCCTTTGAAAATAATAACTTAGTTTTGAGTCAAATGATATTATTTGCAAGGTCAAGTTACCGAAGATTATACAATATTTGCAACGCAACCTTATAGCGACGAACCATACAATAATTATAAGCTTCATGGCTCTTTAAAGGAACCATATTATACAAAGTAACCATCCTTAATCATGTTATCATTAAACTAAAATGAAAATGCGATGTTAATTAATTGTTTGACAGCAGTCCGTGTGCGAAGAACGGCTTCGCACTAGTATAGCCTTCATAGTTGAAACTCCTTATTAGCTTTGTAACTTAATTACGGAGGGAAAGAAGATTTCTTGAAGTGAAGGGTCATGCAATTGTAATCAACAACGAGAGAAACATGGTAAATGTTTATTTTTTATTTAATTTGAATCTTAAATATTAAGCAATGTTTGTGACTAACCATAAATTCGAATCTAATTTCAAGTTTATAATATGATTTAATTACAATATATATGTAACATTCCAGAATTTAGTTAATTTAATTTCGATAAATAATTTGAACTTTTGAATTTAAATTAACTAAATTTCAAGAGAAATAAAAATATTGTTAAAGTTAATATAAATAAATAATTGATAGTTTGAGTTTTAAATAAATAATGAATAAATTAAGTAACAAACAAGATTTTGTATGAAACGCTAAAAATAAAAAGTAAGTTGAAATTTAGATAATAATAGTTAAAAACTTTGAATAAGAACTCAATTTTATTCCATTCAAATATAGACATAAGAAAACAATAGTTAAAACAAACACTTTCATTTAGAAAAACAAAAATAAAAGAATACTTGCAAAAAGAATAAAACAAGTTGCTGTAAACCATAGCAATGTAAACAAATGAAGGAATATACAAACCAGGGAACTAAAGTATGCAAGCCTCAATAAAAAAAATAAAACAAATCAATGAAACAAGATTTAGTACTTACCAAAACATAAAGCATGAAACACGGCATGATGTAGATTTATAAAGTAGCATGCTTCAATTAATGCTTGCAATTAATGCTGTTACTCTCCAGCATGGGTTAGTCAATATTAAAAGCAGTATTCTACCTACCTATACAATGCAGTATGTACACCATCTTCATATATATATAAACATCATAGTCCCTGCTTTATTTCGTTCAACAAAACTGAGAAAGAACAGAAAATTAAAAAGGGAAACAAAATAGCAAAGAACAGGAAGTTGAAAAGAAAAGAAGACATCACCCTATACTTACAAGTTGAAAGGCAATTTACTGAAGGAAGTTTCAACTGCAGAATCAAAACAAAACAAAAATATAGTCTCTGTTTCAAACATTTGCCAGGTGAGTAAACTTTTATTTTCTCAAATCTTTGGTTGCTGTGTGGATATTAGATAATGTAGGGAGTTAAACTTTGTTTTACATCCTGGATATATGAATGTATGTTTTGTTCTTCTACATGTTGATTGTATGCATTTCAATCTCTGTTTTTGCTTCAGGAAAATTAAAACCACATATCACCTTCCTTCTTTGTTTCTAACAGAGATTTTTAACAAGTTGAAAATTGTTTTAAACTCACATTACATATCAGTAAAGAATTAAAATAGTTTATAGAGTTCTTCTTCCTGGAAGATAAAAACACAGTTAAAATGCAAAATGGGTTTAATTTCGAACCTCGTAAGTTTTAATTTCAAACATATTATCTGGAAGCTTATCAAAATTGATGATTTTTGAAAGTAAATTCTTAATTTTTAATTCAGTATTTACTGTGATAAGCTGGAATGGTCGATTTTTGGGTTTTTGGTTAGTGCCGATCATCGATGCAATGGCTGGTGTCGGGGTTGCTTGTGAAGGGGGAGGAAGACTCAGGGATCCCAGGAAAAATGTTAAAAAAATTAGCTATGGCAAGAATTTTGAGGACGAAAGCAAATTAGCGTTTTAGCCCATGTTTCTGCATTGATCAGTATCTGGGTAAATTCGTCATCTTTGGTGCATCGGGTTGACCTGGGAAGCTCGTGACGGAGAAACGTTGCTTCTGGCGATCTTTGACGTCGTGGCGAGGCAATTGTTTGAGGGGTTGTTCGTTCCAGCTTTTGGGTTTGGAAACGAGATTTCGAAATCATGATTAGTTTGAACTTGTGAGTGTTTGAGAGGCTCGAGCACGTTGTCGATGATGTGTGGACGACAAAAAGTTCGACTTGGAGAAGGCGATTCCAGTTGTCATGTGCACGTGGGGAGGGGTTGTGTGTCAGTGTAAATTTAGTTGGGGAAGAAAGGAATGTTGGGTAGGGGATTGTATAGGTTTGTACGTAGAAAAAAAATGGGAAAATAAAAAAATATAGCACGGTTGATTTTTGAAATGACTCGAAGCACACATGAAAATTCTCGTGCGTGACCAGAAGCAAGTCTCGAGACCAATATACAAAAAGTTCTTTTTACTTTAAAATTTTCAAATTTTAATGACACTTTTAAAATATGTTCAAAACAATAACTTGACTGAGATTTAAGTTAATATAAAACTGAAGTAAGGTGTTTAAAGTAATTAAATTTTAATTTATTTAATTTTGATACATCATTTATAAAGTCATTAATAATAAATAATATAATTTAAAAGAAAATTAAAATAAAATGTTGTTTAAAACTAAATCTTAACCTTCTGAGGTGATTTATTGAACATGGTTTAAAAGAGATAATCAAAGCAATTTAAATTATCTTTTGGTTCATTTAAACGATTAATGATTAGTTAATATAATCCCTTAAGAAATAATTACCTAGTAAATTAATTAATATTAAAGTTTAAATTAAAAGATAATTAAGATTTAATAAATTAATAATTAAGATAAATTGATTTTGAAATAAATTAAGAAGTGATAAATTAATGAAAATGATTAAGATCTAATCAACTATAATTAATTGTAAGTAATCATTGATTTAAGATTTATAAAGAAAGTAACTATGTAATAAATAAAACTAAACCATATGATTTATTTATCTTAATTAAAGATGCTTTGATTGTTCTTGATTGTTGTATGTTGGATTGATATTCCTGTAGTTGATGTGATGCTATGTGATATTGAATGTTTTGAGCTGAGTTGTGATATTGGTATTACTACTGTATGATTTGTAAAAACCCATTGGCCCGTAAAATGACTTTTGAATTTCGATGCGACAGGGAATTGGATTTCAGTTGTTATCCGAAACCCACATCGAACCTGTGAATTTTTGCGAACGACATATCCATATGTTTTAAAAAACTGACGCTCACTATTCGGCTTAGCCGGGAAAGGACCTTTGTGTCGTATAACCCATTTCGAATATGTGATTCGATGTTATGATAGCATTTGAAGACCGGTGTTGAAGACCGGGTATTTGCGAGAGCGATAGGATGACCTGTCGATTGACTCTGCACCGAGTTGCTCCGGTATATAGTTCTCCATATGTGATGGGGATTCCGATCAGGATTGTGGATATCCGGATTGCAAGGACTTCTTTGGAAGTGCCTTCGGTTCTGTTCGAACCCGGAATAGACTTGTATGGATTGTATGTCTGACATTACAAGTTGAGATATAAAGCTGATTTCTTTCAAATATATTTCTGTTGGTGGCGGAGAATTTATTCTTTTAGCTTAACACCCTTCTCTGAGACGTACGAGCTCAGAGGTTATGTAATTGATGGTTATCAGCGATATATTCCCAATTTGGTAATGTGACATGCTGAGTGTTGCTGCGAAATGATCATTGTTTGACCATTTGTGATATGATCATTTGTTTGATCATTTATCTTGTGATCATTACTTTGATCATTGGTTGACCCAAAGCATGGCTTTGTACTAAAGCGTGGCTTTGTGCACGAGACTTCGTCGGACCTCACACCTCAGAATGGTCAAAACAGTAAAGATGTAGCAAGGTTATTGGGGGTAGCACCCCTTAGGGCATGTGCATTTCCTTCTGGATAGAAGTGGTATCGTGGTATGGAGCCCAGATACTTAACTTATGTTGATATCGTAGATATATATATATATATATTACTTTGTGATTTGTTGCTGGGGCCCCGGTTAAAGGTTGGTTACAACCAGGAGATGGCATACTCGTGTCAGTAGTTACCCAGTTAGGGGTAACCCGGCCTTATGTTGGCAGAGATCCGGTTTGGTTCTCAGGAACGTCCTTCCAGAGGCGTTCTCATGTGGCAATGGAAAGTTCCTTGGCCTGACCATTTTTTGGAAATCCAATTCCCAATACGAAACTCTGTACGGTTTTAGTTGTAGAACCTGCCATTTACTTATGGTGGCGCCCCACCGTTTGGATGGTTGTTATAGTAGGCATACGATAATGGTCGTATGTTGGCTAAGGTTAATATTCTATTTTCGAAATGATTTATATCACTATGCACTAGTAATATTATCAAAGAATTTCTTTTCTCGTACCAAGCATATTTAACTATCATAAAAAGAAATCTCCTCCAATTCTGCGTTTGCATTGTGTGTGTGGCGGGAGGTCTTATGGTAGTTCCATTTTTAAAAGCATATCGAAAATTCTTTTATAACTCTTGTTCTTTAAAAGTAACTGTGTTTTTTGTTGTTTACTCATACCAGTCTCACGACTGATCCGGAGTTTATTGTTTTCTTTCCTAAACTCTGGGTACCCATTATTTCTACACGAGCAGCCTGGTAGCAGGTTTCTGTATTTTGGAGGAGCAGTATTTTGGAGCTCTTATCTTGGAGATATCTTAGGAGCTTTTGGAGATTTCAGGTGTTTAGCTTTTGGGAGTTCGTTATCACCTCTTTCATTTGAGGATTTTTGGATATATGATCATTGTTGTATTATCATGATGTTGTATTAGGAGTTGTGGTGTATGTATTATATACTCTGTTGTAGTATGGATATTATATTGATATTGTAACTATGATGATATTTATGATATTGATTATGTTCCGCTGTTTTATATTCATCTAATTGTTGTTATAAGCTCCGGCGATGCGAATTTGATGTCGTTTATCGGACATCGAGTTTGGGTCGTCACAAGTGGTATCAGAGCTTCTGGTTGAGTAAGAACTTTAGCTATGGAGTATAACACATTAGATGGCTCATTAGAGATAGGGTGAAGTATACTCTAGAATGAGTATAACTAAGACTGAAACTTTAAATTTCCTTAGTCTTTTTCTTTTTACTGCTGATATTCCTTAAGATATCTCATCTGTATATCTAAATCAATTTTCTTACTAATCTCAGATAGTGAAAATGAGTGGACGCAGAGGAAGAGCTAGGGGTCAAGGGAATGCCGCAGCACCTAATCAAATTCCCCCAGCCGCAGAAGCAGTAATAGATATTCAGCAGCAGCCGGACTTGGCTGATTTATATAAGAAGTTCGAAAAGCTTGGTGGCAAACCGTTCACCGGTAAGGAGTCAATTATTGAGGCTCAAGCTTGGGTAAGATCGTGTGAGAAGATTTTTAAAGGGCTAAAACTGCAGGACGAGCAGAAGAGACTTATAGCTTCTTGGCAACTCCAAGGAGAAGCTTCAGCTTGGTGGGAAACCATCATTATAGATGAACCCGAGGAAGAATTTACTTGGGATCGTTTTAAGGAAGTTTTTGAGAAACGTTACATGCCGTCGGCGGGAATTTCCAGAATGTATCAAGAATTTCTGGATTTGAAACAAGGAAGTTTGTCGTTTGAAGAATACTTAAATAAATTCAGCGAACTATCTCGGTTTGGTCTGGAATTGTTAAACACACCTCTTAAGAAAAATGAAAGGTTTATCCGTGGAATGAACCAGAAATATCATGAAAGAATGACGGGCCACGTTAAGGAGTCTTTTTCAGATTTAGTTGATATGGTTACAGATACGCTACCCTTGATGTGCAAGAAGCCCCGGAAGAGAAAGGAAATTCAAGTAGTCAAAATTTTAAAAAGCGGAAATTTGGAGGCAAGAAACCTTGGCAAGGCAACGAGAAAAAGAGGAGCATTCAGGGAAGCGCGGCAGAAAAGGTCACTTGTTACAACTGCAAAGAGAAGGGCCATTATTCAAATAGCTACCCAAAACCGAAGAAGCAAGTTAAAGAATGCTACAATTGTCACAAGCCGGGACATGTAGTTAAAGAATGCCCAGTGATGAAGCCAGCGCAGGTGGCAAAAGTTTATACGATAAAGAAGGACCCCTCAACTTCAAAATCTGATAAAGGGAAGAGTGTTTTGGAAGGTAACCTTACTATTAATGATAGAACTGTTAGAGTTTTATTTGGCACAGGAGCTTCACATAGTTTTATCTCTCAACAAACGGTAAATGAATTAGGACTTAAAACTAAATTTGTTGACGATCCTATTTGCGTGAAAAATCCGGTTAGAGGTCCCGCAAATCTTTGTTCATATTGTAAGAGAGTTCCTATTTCATATGTTAGCTGTCAATTTCCTATCAACCTATTTGTCCTCGAATTTAATGAATTTGAAATCTTACTTGGTATGAACTGGTTATCAAGATACGAAGCTATATTAGATTGTAATAATCGGATAGTTTTAGTCTAAACGAACCTTGGAAATTTTATTGAAATCTCTTGTGAGGATCCAAGTCCAAGGAGAGATAGATTAATGTATACCTTGGGATATCTTGAACCCACTTTGTAGTCTATACCTGTTGTTCGGAATTTTTCCTATGTATTTGAAGAAGTGAAATCTTTACCTCCTCACCGAGAAATAGAATTCCGAATCGATTTAGTACCCAATGCACGTCCTGTTGTTCACGCAAGTTGCAGGATGGCACCCAGGGGAAAGATTGAATTGGTTCATCAAACTGATGAACTACGAGTAAAAGGATTAATTCGACCCAGTGTTTCTGAATGGGGCTCAGCCATCGTATTTGTTGCTAAATCAGACGGATGTTTGAGATTGCGTGTAGATTACCGCGATCTAAATAAACAAACTCTCAAGAATAAATTCCCTCTACCAAGAATTGATGATCTATTCGACCAACTTCATGGCGCTCATTTCTTTTCAAAAATGGATCTAGCCCAAGGATTCCATCAACTACGAATCGCCGAAGATTGTGTCCATTTGACTGCTTTTAGAGGTCTTGATATGTTCTATGAATGGTTAGTTATGCCTTTCGGGCTAACCAATGCTCCAGCATACTTCGTAGATCTTATGACTCGTGTGTTTCGGGAAGTTTTGAATAAATTTGTGCTCGTATTCATTGATGATATTTTGATCTATTCCAAGACTAAAGAAGAGCATGCCAAACATCTTAAAATCGTATTGGAAATATTGAGGAGAATGTTCTATATGCAAAATTTTCCAAATGTCACTTCTGGGTCAATGAAGTCAAATTCCTTGGCCATATTGTTAATGAAGAAGGAATTTCGGTAGATCCTAACAAAATTTCCGCTATTCTTGATTGGAAACAACCCACTACTCCAAAAGAAGTTCGAAGCTTTTTGGGTTTAGCAGGCTATTACCGAAAATTCGTTCAAGATTTTTCTAGGTTGGCTAGCCCATTGACTAAGCTAACGATGAAAAATGCAAAGTTCATCTGGACTTCAGAATGTGAAGAAGTTTTTCAGGAGTTGAAAAAGAGGTTAAACACTGCTCCTGTTCTCACTATTGTTAACGGGAACCAAGAATTATCTGTCTATACTGATGCATGTTGTGTAGGGGTAGGTGCAGTATTAATGCAAAATGGAAAGGTAGTTGCCTACGCGAGTAGACAATTACGTCCACACATGAAGAACTACCCAACGCACGATTTGGAACTTTTGGCTGTTGTTTTCGCCCTAAAAATCTGGCGACATTATCTTCTGGGTAAGAATCTTTTCTGCTTTCTTAAAACAATTTATGAACTTAACTAAAGAAATATACTTAATAAATTCTCTTTGTTTTAGGTGAAAAATTCGAATTATTCACCGACCATAAATCCTTGAAATATCTTTTCACCCAGAAGGATCGGAATTTGCGACAACAATGTTGGTTGGAATTTCTAGCCTCGTATGACCTAGATATTCTGTACACGCCGGGGAAGGCCAATGTGGTTGCTGATGCTTTGAGCGGAAGACATGTTGTTCTCGCATATCTTGTAATCACTCCTACTCTTCTTAAGAAGATCGCGAGCAAGCAAACTGAAGACAAGTTTCTTCGAGAAATGCGTAGAAGAATAGATCGAGGAGAGGATACTACTTTTGAGATAGATAATAGAGAAGTTATAAGGATGAAGGGCAGAATTTGTGTCCCTGACATCCCAGAACTGAAACGTGAAGTATTGGACGAATGCTACAATTCCAAATTCAGCATCCATCCAGGAGTCAAAAAAATGTATCGAGATATTAAAAGAACATTCTGGTGGAAAACGATGAAGAGAGACATATCTATTTATGTGAGTCGCCGTGCTACTTGTCAACAAATCAAGAGTGACCAATTGAAAATGGCCGGTTTACTTCAACCTTTAGAAGTACCGAAATGGAAGTGGGATCAGGTATCGATGGATTTCATCGATGGATTGCCACAAACCAAGAAGGGTAATGAAGCGATTTGGGTTATAGTGGATCGTTTAACCAAAACTGCTCACTTTATTCCAGTGAAATCCACTCGAACTGCAGCCAGCTTAGCAGGTATGTATATAAAGGAAATTGTTCGCCTCCATGGTATTCCCAGCAGTATAGTGAGTGATCGTGACCCAATCTTCACTAGTAGATTTTGGGAAGCATTTCAGGACGCATTGGGAACGAAATTAAATTTCAGTACTGCTTATCACCCACAATCTGATGGGCAGACTGAGAGGGTCAACCGAATTTTAGAAGACCTACTGCGTGCTTGTGTGCATGATTTTGGTGGTTCTTGGGAGGACCATTTGCATCTGGTTGAATTCTCATATAATAACAGTTATCAGGCCAGTGTAGAAATGGCTCCTTTCGAAGCTTTATATGGTCGTCCGTGTCGATCACCTACATGCTGGATCGAATCAGGTGATAGACTTGTTCTTGGACCGGATATGATAAAAGAAGCCACTGAGAAGGTAGACTTTATTCGAAAGAAGTTATTAACTGCCCAAAGCCGTCAAAAGAGCTTTATGACCGTCGAAGGAGAAATTTCGAATTTCAAGTTGGAGATTCTGTATTACTAAAAGTATCTCCGATGCAGGGTGTATTGAGATTTGGGAAAACTGGAAAGCTAGCACCACGTTATATTGGTCCTTTTCCTATTCTGGAAAGGATTGGTTCTCTAGCATATCGAGTACAGCTACCCAGCTGGTTGTCTGGCGTGCATGATGTGTTTCACATTTCTAATCTTCGAAAGTATGTGCAAGACCCAGATGATATTATTGAAGAAGCTGCTCAGCAGGATCTTGAAATCACTCCCAACTTGGCAAGTAAAGAGGGAACCGATAAAAATTGTAGATCGTGATGATAAGCGATTAAGAAACAAGATTGTGAAATTGGTCAAAGTTCAATGAAGTGGCGATCCAAAGGACTGTACTTAGGAGACTGAAGATAATATGAAGAAATCATATCCCAATTGCAGAATAGACATCTCAGCTTAATCGGTAAGTCATTTCCTTGTTTTTCTGAATTCGTATATTATTTGTTTGCATTTCTCTCTCTTTCAATTTCGAGGACGAAATTTTCTTAAGGAGAGGATAATGCAACATTCCAGAATTTAGTTACTTTAATATTGATAAATAATTTGAACTTTTGAATTTAAATTAACTAAATTTCAAGAGAAATAAAAATATTGTTAAAGTTAATATAAATAAATAATTGATAGTTTGAGTTTTAAATAAATAATGAATAAATTAAGTAACAAACAAGATTTTGTATTAAACAATATAATAAAAAGTAAGTTGAAATTTAGATAATAATAGTTAAAAACTTTGAATAAGAACTCAATTTTATTCCATTCAAATATAGACATAAGAAAACAATAGTTAAAACAAACACTTTCATTTAGAAAAACAAAAATAAAAGAATACTTGCAAAAAGAAGAAAACAAGTTGCTGTAAACCATAGCAATGTAAACAAATGAAGGAATATACAAACCAGGGAACTAAAGTATGCAAGCCTCAATAAAAAAATAAAACAAATCAATGAAACAAGATTTAGTACTTATCAAAACATAAAGCATGAAACACGGCATGCTGTAGATTTATAAAGTGACATGCTTCAATTAATGCTTGCAATTAATGCTGTTACTCTCCAGCATGGGTTAGTCAATATTAAAGCAGTATTCTACCTACCTATACAATGCAGTATGTACACCATCTTCATATATATATAAACATCATAGTCCCTGCTTTATTTCGTTCAACAAAACTGAGAAAGAATAGAAATTTAAAAAGGGAAACAAAATAGCAAAGAACAGGAAGTTAAAAAGAAAAGAAGACATCACCTTATACTTACAAGTTGAAAGGAAATTTACTGAAGGAAGTTTCAACTGCAGAATCAAAACAAAACAAAAATATAGTCTCTGTTTCAAACATTTTCCAGGTGAGTAAACTTTTATTTTCTCAAATCTTTGGTTGTTGTGTGGATATTGGATGATGTAGGGAGTTAAACTTTGTTTTACATCCTGGATATATGAATGTATGTTTTGTTCTTCTGCATGTTGATTGTATGCATTTCAATCTCTGTTTTTGCTTCAGGAAAATTAAAACCACATATCACCTTCCTTCATTGTTTCTAACAGAGATTTTTAACAAGTTAAAAATTGTTTTAAACTCACATTACATATCAGTAAAGAATTAAAATAGTTTATAGAGTTCTTCTTCCTAGAAGATAAAAAACAGTTAAAATGCAAAATGGGTTTAATTTCAAACCTCGTAAGTTTTAATTTCAAACATATTATCTGGAAGCTTATCAAAATTGATGATTTTTGAAAGTAAATTCTTAATTTTTAATTCAGTATTTACTGTGATAAGCTGGAATGGTTGATTTTTGGGTTTTTGGTTAGTGTCGAACATCGATGCAATGGCTGGTGTCGGGGTTGCTTGTGAAGGGGGAGGAAGACTCAAGGATCCCAGGAAAAATGTTAAAAAAATTAATTATGGCAAGAATTTTGGGGACGAAAGCAAATTAGGGTTTTAGCCCATGTTTCTGCATTGATCAGTATCTGGGTAAATTCGTCATCTTTGGTGCATCGGGTTAGGTGAAACTGGTTTGTGGAGGGGCATGGTTGACCTGGGAAGCTCGTGACGGAGAAAAGTTGCTTCTGGCGATCTTTGGCGTCGGGGCGAGGCAATTGTTTGAGGGGTTGTTCGTTCCAGCTTTTGGGTTTGGGAACGAGATTTCGAAATCGTGATTAGTTCGAACTTGTGAGTGTTTGAGAGGATCGAGCACGTCGTCGATGATGTGTGGACAACCAGAAGTTCGACCGGAGGAGGCGATTCCAGTTGTGCATGTGCACGTGGGGAGGGGTTTTGTGTCAGTGTAAATTTAGTTTGGGAAGAAAGGAATGTTGGGTAGGGGATTGTACAGGTTTGTACTTAGAAAAAAAATGGGAAAAGAAAAAAATATAGCACGGGTTGATTTTTGAAATGACTCGAAGCACACATGAAAATTCTCGCGCGTGACCAGAAGCAAGTCTCGAGACCAATATACAAACAGTTCTTCTTACTTTAAATTTTCCAAATTTTAATGACACTTTTAAAATATGTTCAAAACAATAACTTGACTGAGATTTTAAGTTAATATAAAACTGAAGTAAGTTGTCTAAAGTAATTAAATTTTAATTTATTTAATTTTGATACATCATTTATAAAGTCATTAATAATAAATAATATAATTTAAAAGAAAATTAAAATAAAATGTTGTTTAAAACTAAATCTTAACCTTTTGAGGTGATTTATTGAACATGGTTTAAAAGAGATAACAAAGCAATTTAAATTATCTTTTGGTTCATTTAAACGATTAATGATTAGTTAATATAATCCCTTAATAAATAATTACCTAGTAAATTAATTAATATTAAAGTTTAAATTAAAAGATAATTAAGATTTAATAAAATAATAATTAAGATTAATTGATTTTGAAATAAATTAAGAAGTGACAAATTAATGAAAATGATTAAGATCTAATCAACTGTAATTAATTGTAAGTAATCATTGATTTAAGATTTCTAAAGAAAGTAACTATGTAATAAATAAAACTAAACCATATGATTTATTTATCTTAATTAAAGATGCTTTGATTGTTCTTGATTGCTGTATGTTGGATTGATATTCCTGTAGTTGATGTGATGCTATGTGATATTGAATGTTTTGAGCTGAGTTGTGATACTGGTATTACTACTGTATGATTTGTAAAAACCCATTGGCCCGTAAAACGACTTTTGAATTTCGATGCGACAGGGAATTGGATTTCAGTTGTTATCCGAAACCCACATCGAACCTGTGAATTTTTGCGAACGACATATCCACATGTTTTAAAAAACTGACGCTCACTATTCGGCTTAGCCGGGAAAGGAACTTTGTGTCGTATAACCCGTTTCGAATATGTGATTCGATGTTATGATAGCATTTGAAGACCGGTTTTGAAGACCGGGTATTTGCGAGAGCGATAGGATGACCTGTCGATTGACTCTGCACCGAGTTGCTCCGGTATAGAGTTCTCCATATGTGATGGGGATTCTGATCGGGATTGTGGATATCCGGATTGCAAGGACTTCTTTGGAAGTGCCTTCGGCTCTGTTCGAACCCGGAACATACTTGTATGGATTGTATGTCTGACATTACAAGTTGAGATATAAAGCTGATTTCTTTCAAATATATTTCTGTTGGTGGCGGAGAATTTATTCTTTTAGCTTAACACCATTCTCTGAGACGTACGAGCTCAGAGGTTATGTAATTGATGGTTATCAGCGATATATTCCCAATTTGGTAATGTGACATGCTGAGTGTTGCTGCGAAATGATCATTGTTTGATCATTTGTGATATGATCATTTGTTTGATCATTTATCTTGTGATCATTACTTTGATCATTGGTTGACCCAAAGCATGGCTTTGTACCAAAGCGTGGCTTTGTGGACGAGACTTCATCGGACCTCACACCCCGAAATGGTCAAAACAGGAAAGATGCAGCAAGGTTATTGGGGGTAGCACCCCTTAGGGCATGTGCATTTCCTTCTGGATAGAAGTGGTATCATGGTATGGAGCCCAGATACTTAACTTATGTTGATATCCCAGATATATATATATATATATTACTTTGTGATTTGTTGCTGGGGCCCCGGTTAAAGGTTGGTTACAACCGGGAGATGGCATACTCGTGTCAGTAGTTACCCAGTTAGGGGTAACCCGGCCTTGTGTTGGCAGAGATCCGGTTTGGTTCTCGGAAACGTCCTTCACAAGGCGTTCTCATGTGGCAATGGGAAGTTCCTTGGCCTGACCATTTTTTGGAAATCCAATTCCCAATACGAAACCCTGTACGATTTTAGTTGTAGAACCTGCCATTTACTTATGGTGGCGCCCCACCGTTTAGATGGTAGCTATAATAGGCATACGATAATGGTCGTATGTTGGCTAAGATCAATATTCTATTTTCGAAATGATTTATATCACTATGCACTAGTAATAATATCAAAGAATTTCTTTTCTCGTACCAAGCATATTTAACTATCATAAGAAGAAATCTCCTCCAATTCTGCGTTTGCATTGTGTGTGTGGCGGGAGGTCTTATGGTAATTCCATTTTTAAAAGCATACCGAAAATTCTTTTATAAATCTTGTTCTTTAAAAGTAACTGTGTTTTTTTTTGTTTACTCATACCAGTCCCATGACTGATCCGGAGTTTATTGTTTTCTTTCCTAAACTCTGGGTGTCCATTATTTCTACACAGGCAGCCTGGTAGCAGGTTTCTGTATTTTGGAGGAGCAGTATTTTGGAGCTCTTATCTTGGAGATATCTTAGGAGCTTTTGGAGATTTCAGGTGTTTAGCTTTTGGGAATTCATTATCACCTCTTTCATTTGAGGATTTTTGGATATATGATCGCTGTCGTATTATCATGATATTGTATTAGGAGTTGTGGTGTATGTATTATATACTCTGTTGTAGTATGGATATTATGTTGATATTGTAACTGCGATGATATTTATGATATTGATTCTGTTCCGCTGTTTTATATTCATCTAATTGTTGTTATAAGCTCCGGCGATGCGAATTTGATGTCGTTTATCGGACATCGAGTTTGGGTCGTCACAATATAATATGTATTTTTTAAGCTATTATTTTTATCCGCACCTTATTTTCAAGTTTGCAAAAAAACATACTCAAAAATATATTGTCAATTATGAATATATTTTTTATTCCTTTTTTGAAAAGTAAATGTAACAACCCGGGATTTTGCATCAATTAATTGTCTTCATTAACTGATTAATGGCGATAGCTGATTGTTATTGGGTGTTGATCGGGTTTAAATCCTTTTAATTATTGCTAAGGGTTAGGCGGGCTTTGGAATAATATTGGCCCACGTTGTTTTCGTCGAGATAAAATTCAATATCGTTCCCCTCTCTCTCTCTCGTTTTGACTCATTCGTTCAAACCCTTGACAAAAGAAACGGAAAAAAAAATATGGCGGCCTCGTCCCCTTTGCAAAAATTAGGGCTTCGTTCGACTTCGTGGTGCCGCGACTTCGGTTTGCTCGATCAAATGATCGTTTTCGTTGCTTGCTTCGTCGATCGGTGGATTCCTTGTTGGCCACGACTCGACTCTGAACAGTTCGATCTGGTGGAGTGTTTTTCGTGTGTAGTTATGATCGAAGGATGGATGCTCGTCGAATCAAAGGTGAGTAATTTTAATTACTCACATCTAATTCAAAGTTTAAGTTTTAGAGTTTGAATCATTGTTTGAGTTGGTCGATTCATTTTGCTCGCTGTTCGACTTCGGTTGTTTGCTTGAGATTTTTGACTTTGATCGTGGTTACACTTTACTTCGTTCACTGCAACTTTGGTACAGTTTGATTTATGTTGTTTTGTATTGACTTTGAACAGTTTGATTTTCGTGATTGTCACGGCTTCGATATTGAGCTGTCCGATCGCGTTCCTTGCTACATTGGTCACCACGATGTCGCTCTTCTGGTGTTTAACTTGAATTTTTGGCGACTTCGGTCTTGATTTGATTTGGTTATTAAATTTCACTGTTGTGTTTTCGGCCATCATCGTTGCATTGATATTGGTGGTTGTGCTGTATTTTATGACAGTTGAGTCAGTGAGCATTTTTTTTTCAAGAATGCTTACTGCTTGACCTTTGTTGTTTTGTTGTCGAATTTCTGGTGTACTTACTCATTCGAATTTATATTTGTTCGAACTACTGTGTTAAATGGAGCTTGCTTGAGTATGTTATTTGGGTTTGTGATTTTGGTATATTGCAATTTGATTGAACTGCATCTTTCTGTTGCACCATGTCTGTACCACTGCCATTGTGCGCTTAGAACATTGTTGAGTGTGATTATTTTCAATGATGCTTTTCACTGTTTCATTGTTTTGGGCATGACTGCCTTTGTGCACTTGTTATAAAACTGCAAGTTGCCTTCCACTTTGAATACTAGGGGTAGTTGCAGCTTCTTTTGTTGCAATTGCACCCTTGTTATTTTGCATTGCACTGAGTCAATACTCATGTGCCCTGATACATTTATTTTTGTGGCACCGTGATTGATCACCATGGTTGTGACTCTGTCTTTGATTTCTCTGTATTGTTGTTAGCTCTGGGTTTCCTAACCACTCTGGTTTGAATACTTTGTTTTGATTTGGCCTGACAGTGACATATGTAGTTGTAGTGTGCTGTTCAGTTGAGTTCGGCACTTATGTTGTCGTTGCTCGACTGTTTAGTTTCGTGGCCATTTGCTTGTTTCATCTGCAGTTCTATTGTGCAGTTGTTTCGTGCTTTACTTTGATAATTGCAGTTTCACTACTACCACAGTAACTTGAACAGGTTTTGTTGTATTAAGTCACTATATATATATATATATATATATATATATATATATACACATGTGTATGCATCGAGGAAGTTGCATGTGTTTGCAATTTTCCCCTGTTTGGATTGTTTTCGAATTAACTTGAGTTGAACCCGACTTTTCTTGGGTTTGACCTTGTATTCGTTGTGAATTTTCATTGAGCTTTTGTGTATTTCATCACTGTAGTGGCAAGGCAGTGCACGCAAGCGTGAACTGCAGCCACACGGTATTTTAATTACTTTTGATCCATTGATCTTTTGCGTATTTCATATGCCGTACTGGCGAGGCAGTACACGTTAGCGTGTACTGCAGCCAATTAGAATGGATGTTTTAAGTGATATTTGAATTGTTTAAATTGATTTAGTTTCATTTGATCATTTTGTTGTTATCTAATTATCTATTTGATAATTAGATTATGAGTTTCTAGTTATTTATTAATAATTAGATTTTGATGTTAATTGCCGATTAGGGAATTCTGATGTTTTTCTAAATTATCTTCATTAATAATCCTTTCATCTGACTTCGTTGATAATTTGAGCTTGCTGAATTGTTGTTTAACACTATACGTGTAATATTCACCGTTATCCGATTTTCTTGTTAAAGGATCGGATAGGTGAGTTTATTTTGACTGTCGTCTAATTGTTAATTAATTATTGTTGCTTCTATGCATTAATAACTGAGTTTGAATTAGACTGACCCATGTATTATTTTCTTTTGAATGTAATATTCGGGTCAGACCAAGTATTTACAGGTTGTTGATATCTTACTTTGGGTTGCTGCTAGAGCTATGAAGCCTTTTCACACTTTTTGGAGTAGTCGTTGTCTTAGTATAAGATGTTGTATATTCATATATATTATTCACGATAATGTACTTGTATATGTAACTTCCAGAGTTGACAGTTGTAGTTGTATCATATGTATTATATCACATATATATCAACTGACTTCAGTTATATATATATGAGACTTTTTATTATCTGTGTTCCGCATTTGACTTATCTGTGTTATTATTATATATATTGTCCTAAACTATTATGAACCATCGTAGTTCGTTTTATACTGGAATTGGGTATGTCGATGGGAGTAAATAAATAAGAGATGAAATATACCACTCCTATTGAAATAACCAATACTAGTGTAAGGCCTAACTACGGATGGCCGCTCCTATCCAGCCTTATTCTTCATGATAACAGACAGTATTTTCTTTAGTACTCTTTGTTATTGTGAGCATAAAGGTGGGGCGTCACAGTTGATATCAGAGCTTGGGGTTTATGGACATAATATAAAACATAACTTAGATGGAACATGTGTTACAACTATTAGTCGATATTTTATTGTGCTTTGAGTCAAAACTAAAGTTTTGAAAATATGTTGAAATTTTAAAATATCTTTATTTAAAAATAAAAGTGAATTTGCGTTTTGTTGATTTGTTTGATTTGTGACTATTTATCAGAGTGTGCAGCGGAAACAGTGAAACTGTCTTCGCTGAGTACGGCTGATAACCTTTTTGATTTGAAAATCAAATTATGAAATTAAAATAAATTTCATTTGTTGTTTACATAGCTGTGTTCATTTAGTTTTCTTTGAAAATTCGAATCTGATTTGAGGATTCGAAGAGATTACTGTTATGTGATTTTGTTGAGATTTTTGTTGTTTTGAATTATCTTCGTTGAAGATATATTTGAATGATTTCTTTGTTCTTTTTGCGGTGTTGCCGTTATTTTTATAACGGAATTTTTACATCGATGCTAAATTTTTGAATCCCGGTGTTTTGTTGACATTTTAATGAATGAAAATTTACTGATATTATATTTTGATGCAAATTATTTAGATGAGATTTTGACGTTTAAAAATTACTGTCGCTTTGACTTCAGTATCCGTCATATTTTAAAGTGGTTTTCAAGCGGTTATCCCGCAATGCTGATTTTGAGATCCGTTTCTACAGTGTTTGGGAAGTACAATTTTCTTATTGAAATTGTCACCTATGTTGCTGTTTTATCACGGATTTGCAAATCATTTTAAAAATAAAAATTGTTTTTCAAAATTTTTATAGTTTGCGCTTTCAAAAGAATGAGGAAGCGATTTAAACGATTCAGCAAAATCGAGGACTATGAACCCTTTCTTTTATTGATTCTCTTAATTCTGGATTTGTTCGTTTGAGAATGTAAATTATTTACTTTTATAAAATAAAAGAAATTGTTTTCAGAATTTTTACAGTTTGCGCTTTCAGAAGAATGAGAAAGTGATTTAAACGTTTCAGCAAAATCGAGGACTATGACCCCTTTCTTTTACCGATTCGCTTAATTCCGGACTTGTCTGTTTGAGAATGTGAAATGTTATTTTTGGAATACACAATTTTGCACTTTCAAGGAAACGATGAAGAGATTTAAACAATTTAGTAAAACTCGTGGTTATGGGACATGTGCGTTTGCTATTTTGGTTAATTCCGGATTCATTAATTGAAACATTTGTTGTTTGATGATTTTGATGATTTTACACGTTCAAGGAAACGATGAAGAGAATCAAACGATTTAGTAAAACACGTCATATGGGACATGTGCGTTTGCTATTTCGGTTAATTCCGGACTCGTTAATTGAATATATGATGATTTTCGTGTGCTTTCGAGCCATTATGAGGACCTTCGGGTCATATGTTGGACCTTCGGGTCAATACTAGTACCAGACCTTCGGGTCATGTGTTGGACCTTTGGGTCATTTGTTGGGCGCCAAAAATTATGTTGGGTACTTGGTAGGCTTCGGCCATTTGTTGATGCACGTGCGGCGTAGCTAAAACTCGTCATCTGATGGGATCGATCCAACCTTTTATGTTGATTTTCTAGATTATCTTAATTGATTTCTAGATATTTGTTGTTTACAATTATCTGCAGGTAACTGGATATTTGTTGATATGAGTTCTGATTATCGTTTTTGATAATCGGATATTTGTTGATTCTAATTATCGTTTTTGATAATTAGATATTTGTTGATTTTGATTATCGTTTTTGGATAAATGAATATTTGTTGATTTGAAATTTGATTACCACTTGAGATAATTAAATATTTGTGATTTGAGATTTAATTATCGTTTTTGATAATTAGATATTTGTTAATTTGATTATCGTTTTTAATAATCGAATATTTGTTGTTTCTGATTATCGCTTGTGATAATTAGATATTTGAGATCTGATTATCGCTTGAGATAATTAAATATTTGTGATTTGAGATTTAATTATCGTTTTTGATAATTAGATATTTGTTAATTTGATTATCGTTTTTGATAATCGAATATTTGTTGTTTCTGATTATCGTTTTTGATAATCGGATATTTGTTGATTTTGATTATTGTTTTTGGATAATCGAATATTTGTTGATTTGAGATTTGATTACCACTTGAGATAATTAAATATTTGTGATTTGAGATTTAATTATCGTTTTTGATAATTCGATATTTGTTAATTTGATTATCGTTTTTAATAATCGAATATATTTGTTGTTTCTGATTATCGTTTTTGATAATCGAATATTTGTTGATTTCGATTATCATTTTTGGATAATCGAATATTTGTTGATTTGAGATTTGATTACCACTTGAGATAATTAAATATTTGTGATTTGAGATTTAATTATCGTTTTTGATAATTAGATATTTGTTAGTTTGATTATCGTTTTTAATAATCGAATATTTGTTGTTTCTGATTATCGCTTGTGATAATTAGATATTTGAGATTTGATTATCACTTGAGATAATTAAATATTTGTGATTTGAGATTTAATTATCGTTTTTGATAATTAGATATTTGTTAATTTGATTATCGTTTTTGATAATCGAATATTTGTTGTTTCTGATTATCGTTTTTGATAATCGGATATTTGTTGATTTTGATTATCGTTTTTGGATAATCGAATATTTGTTGATTTGAGATTTGATTACCACTTGAGATAATTAAATAATTGTGATTTCAGATTTAATTATCGTTTTTGATAATTAGATATTTGTTAATTTGATTATCGTTTTTAATAATCGAATACTTGTTTTTTCTGATTATCATTTTTGATAATCGGATATTTGTTGATTTTGATTATCGTTTTTGGATAATCGAATATTTGTTGATTTGAGATTTGATTACCACTTGAGATAATTAAATATTTGTGATTTGAGATTTAATTATCGTTTTTGACAATTGAATATTTGTTCATTTGACATTTGATTATCGTTTTTAATAATCGAATATTTGTTGTTTCTGATTATCGCTTGTGATAATTAGATATTTGAGATTTGATTATCGCTTGAGATAATTAAATATTTGTGATTTGAGATTTAATTATCGTTTTTGATAATTGAATATTTGTTGATTTGAAATTTGATTATCGTTTTTAATAATCGAATATTTGTTGTTTCTGATTATCGTTTTTGATAATCGAATATTTGTTGATTTTGATTATCGTTTTTGGATAATCGAATATTTGTTGATTTGAGATTTGATTATCGCTTGAGATAATTAAATATTTGTGATTTGAGATTTAATTATCGTTTTTGATAATTAGATATTTGTTAATTTCATTATCGTTTTCGATAATCGAATATTTGTTGTTTCTGATTATCGTTTTTGATAATCGGATATTTGTTGATTTTGATTATCGTTTTTTGATAATCGAATATTTGTTGATTTGAGAATTGATTACCACTTGAGATAATTAAATATTTGAGATTTGAGATTTAATTATCGTTTTTGATAATTGAATATTTGTTGATTTGAAATTTGAATATCGTTTTTAATAATCGAATATTTGTTGTTTTCGCTTATGATAATTAGATATTTGAGATTTGATTATCGCTTGAGATAATTAAATATTTGTGATTTGAGATTTAATTATCGTTTTTGATAATTAGATATTTGTTAATTTGATTATCGTTTTTGATAATCGAATATTTGTTGTTTCTGATTATCGTTTTTGATAATCGGATATTTGTTGATTTTGATTATCGTTTTGGATAATCGAATATTTGTTGATTTGAGATTTGATTACCGCTTGAGATAATTAAATATTTGTGATTTGAGACTTAATTATCGTTTTTGATAATTAGATATTTGTTAATTTGATTATCGTTTTTGATAATCGAATATTTGTTGTTTCTGATTATCTTTTTTGATAATCGGATATTTGTTGATTTTGATTATCGTTTTTGGATAATCGAATATTTGTTGATTTGAGATTTGATTACCACTTGAGATAATTAAATATTTGTGATTTGAGAATTAATTATCGTTTTTGATAATTGAATATTTGTTGATTTGAAATTTGATTATCATTTTTAATAATCGAATATTTGTTGTTTCTGATTATCGCTTGTGATAATTAGACATTTGAGATTTGATTATTGCTTGAGATAATTAAATATTTGTGATTTGAGATTTAATTATCGTTTTTGATAATTGAATATTTGTTAATTTGATTATCGTTTTTGATAATCGAATATTTGTTGTTTCTGATTATCGTTTTTGATAATCGGATATTTGTTGATTTTGATTATCGTTTTTGGATAATCAAATATTTGTTGATTTGAGATTTGATTACCACTTGAGATAATTAAATATTTGTGATTTGAGATTTAATTATCGTTTTTGATAATTCGATATTTGTTAATTTGATTATCGTTTTTAATAATCGAATATATTTGTTGTTTCTGATTATCGTTTTTGATAATCGAATATTTGTTGATTTCGATTATCATTTTTGGATAATCGAATATTTGTTGATTTGAGATTTGATTACCACTTGAGATAATTAAATATTTGTGATTTGAGATTTAATTATTGTTTTTGATAATTGAATATTTGTTGATTTGAAATTTTATTATCATTTTTAATAATCGAATATTTGTTGTTTCTGATTATCGCTTGTGATAATTAGATATTTGAGATTTGATTATCGCTTGAGATAATTAAATATTTTTGATTTGAGATTTAATTATCGTTTTTGATAATTGAATATTTGTTGATTTGAAATTTGATTATCGTTTGTGATAATTAAATAATTGCTGATTAGGTTTGGTTATCGTTTGTGATAATTAAATATTTGCTGATTGTGTTTTTTGATTATTGTTTTGATAATTGGACATTTGCTAATTTTAATGATTATGAAATTTTCTAGTCTCCAATTGGTTCTAGATTATGTTGGTTATATTGAATTGCTATTTTCTGTCTATCTCTGTTGATAGTTAGAGTTGCTGATTATGAAGTTCGTGTTATCTATTTATCTGTTGGATAACTAGATATTTGCAGTTTTGCGATTTGCGAATTTTGTTTTCTAATTATCTTTGTTGATAATTAGATTTTGTTGTTTTCTAATTATCGTATCGATAATTAGTTATGGCTGTTTTTTGATTTCTTTATTCTCATTATCTAATTGATAATTGAATATTGCCGATAATTGCATTTATTCAGTTTTGTTGTTTTCTGATCATCTAATTGATAATTAGTTTCTGTTGAGAATAAGTGAATTTCTTTTATGAAATTAAAGGATTTCTTTGGCGTTTGAATTCTCTACCTTTATTTTTCTAGATTAACCTGTTAGGTAAGAAAAATATTTGTTATTGACGACCTTAAATATGAAAATTGCGGGGACGCAATTTTTATAAGGAGGGGAGTCTGTAACAACCCGGGATTTTGCATCAATTAATTATCTTCATTAACTGATTAATGGCGATAGCTGATTGTTATTGGGTTTTGATCGGATTTAAATCCTTTTAATTATTGCTAAGGGTTAGGTGGGCTTTGGAATAATATTGGCCCACGTTGTTTTCTTCGAGATAAAATTCAAAACCGTTCCCCTCTCTCGTTTTGAATCATTCGTTCAAACCCTTGGCCAAAGAATCGAAAAAAAAATATAGCGGCCCCGTCCCCTTTGCAAAAATTAGGGCTTCGTTCGACTCCGTGGTGCCGCGACTTCGGTTTGCTCGATCAAATGATCGTTTTCGTTGCTTGCTTCGTCGATCGGTGGATTCCTTGTTGGCCACGACTCGACTCTGAACCGTTCGATCTGGTGGAGTGTTTTTCGTGTGCGCTTATGATCGAAGGATGGATGCTCGTCGAATCAAAGGTGAGTAATTTTAATTACTCACATCTAATTCAAAGCTTAAGTTTTAGAGTTTGAATCATTGTTTGAGTTGGTCGATTCATTTTGCTCGCTGTTCGACTTCGGTTGTTTGCTTGAGATTTCTGACTTTGATTGTGTTTACACTTTACTTTGTTCACTGCAACTTTGGTACAGTTTGATTTATGTTGTTTTGTATTGACTTTGAACTGTTTGATTTTCGTGATTGTCACGGCTTCGATATTGAGATGTCCGATCGCGTTCCTTGCTACATTGGTCACCACGATGTCGCTCTTCTGGTGTTTAACCTGAATTTTTGGCAACTTCGGCCTTGATTTGATTTGGTTATTAAATTTCACTGCTGTGTTTTCGGCCATCGTCGTTGCATTGATATTGGTGGTTGTGCTGTATTTTGTGTTAGTTGAGTCAGTGAGCATTTTTGTTTCAAGAATGCTTACTGCTTGACCTTTGTTGTTTTGTTGTCGAATTTCTGGTGTATTTACTCATTCGAATTTATATTTGTTCGAACTACTGTGTTAACTGGAGCTCGCTTGAGTATGCTATTTGGGTTTGTGATTCTGGTATATTGCAGTTTGATTAAACTGCATCTTTCTGATGCACCATGTTTGTACCACTGCCATTGTGCGCTTGGAACATTGTTGAGTGTGATTATTTTCAATGATACTTTTCACTGTTGCATTGTTTTGGGCATGACTGCCTTTGTGCACTTGTTATAAAACTGCAAATTGCCTTCCACTTTGAATACTAGGGGTAGTTGCAGCTTCTTTTGTTGTAATTGCACCCTTGTTATTTTGCATTGCACTGAGTCAATACTCATGTGCCCTGATACATTTATTTTTGTGGCACTGTGATTGATCATCACGGTTGTGACTCGGTCTTTGATTTCTCTGTATTGTTGTTAGCTCTGGGTTTCCTAACCATTCTGGTTTGAATATTTTGTTTTGATTTGGCCTGACAGTGACATATGTAGTTGTAGTGTGCTGTTCAGTTGAGTTCGGCACTTATGTTATCGTTGCTCGACTGTTTAGTTTCGTGGCCATTTGCTTGTTTCATCTGCAGTTCTATTGTGCAGTTGTTTCTTGCTTTACTTTGATAATTGCAGTTTCACTACTGCCACAGTAACTTGAACAGGTTTTGTTGTATTAAGTCACTATATATGTATACATGTGTATGCATCGAGGCAGTTGCATGTGTTTGCAATTTTCCCCTGTTTGGATTGTTTTCGAATTCACTTGAGTTGAACCCGACTTTTCTTGGGTTTGACCTTGTATTCGTTGTGAATTTTCATTGAGCTTTTGTGTATTTCATCACTGTAGTGGCAAGGCAGTGCACGCAAGCGTGAACTGCAGCCACACGGTATTTCAATTACTTTTGATCCATTGATCTTTTGCGTATTTCATATGCCGTACTGGCGAGGCAGTACACGTTAGCGTGTACTGCAGCCAATTAGAATGGATGTTTTAAGTGATATTTCAATTGTTAAAATTGATTTAGTTTCATTTGATCATTTTGCTGTTATCTAATTATCTATTTGATAATTAGATTATGAGTTTCTAGTTATTTATTAATAATTAGATTTTGATGTTAATTGCCGATTAGGCAATTCTGATGTTTTTCTAAATTATCTTCATTAATAATCCTTTCATCTGACTTCGTTGATAATTTGAGTTTGCTGAATTGTTGTTTAACACTATACGTGTTATATTCACCGTTATCCGATTTTCTTATTAAAGGATCGGATAGGTGAGTTTATTTTGACTGTCGTCTAATTGTTAATTAATTATTGTTGCTTCTGTGCATTAATAACTGAGTTTGAATTAGACTGACCCGTGTATTATTTTCTTTTGAATGTAATACTCGGGTCAGACCAAGTATTTACAGGTTGTTGATATCTTACTTTGGGTTGCTGCTAGAGCTATGAAGCCTGTTCACACTTTTTGGAGTAGTCGTTGTCTTAGTATAGGATGTTGTATATTCATATATATTATTCACGATAATATACTTGTATATGTAACTTTCAGAGTCGACAGTTGTAGTTGTATCATATGTATTGTATCACATGTATATCAACTGACTTCAGTTATATATATTTGAGACTTTTTATTATCTGTGTTCCGCATTTGACTTATCTGTGTTATTATTATATGTATTGTCCTAAACTATTATGAACCATCGTAGTTCGTTTTATACTGGAATTGGGTATGTCGATGGGAGTAAATAAATAAGAGATGAAATATACCACTCCTATCGAAATAACCAATACTAGTGTAAGGCCTAACTACGGATGGCCGCTCCTATCCAGCCTTATTCTTCGTGATAACAGACAGTATTTTCTTTAGTACTCTTTGTTATTGTGAGAATAAAGGTGGGGCGTCACAGTAAATCTTAACTTAAACTCATGTTTCCATTATCAAAACTAAATTTATTTTAATTTCTTAGGAAAAAGGCCAAATATATGTGTTTCTCTAAAAATGTGTGAATATTTCTGTAATTATTTGTGCTATTTAGAAGTTTTCTTGTGTGCTTGTTATAAACATTGTTTTTACGAATATAAATTTTTTGTGATTAATATGTTCTATAAAATATTGCGACAAGTGTGATCCTAAATCCGTCCTTGTATGATAGGCCTATATACACATTTACGTACAAATACATGTGCACATAGATATATACATATATATACAAAGAGGTATGATTTAAATGCTAGAATATTATCAATAACAGGAGTTTGCTTTGGTCAATTGTAAAAATCAACGAAAAAGTATGTATATTGTAACAACCCGCCAATCGATACAATTCAAGCTAACGATAAACCACACATGTCCAACCCAAATTGAACGGAAAGAGATAGTTATGGGAAATAAAGAGGAAAGAAGAAGAGAAGAGAAGAGAAGAAGAAGAAGAAGAAGAAGAAGAAGAGAAAACTAAAAACAACACAGAATTTCACAATCGCAATGGAACAACATATAATATAATTACCAATGATCTTTACAAAAGAGATACTTTATATATTTACATACAATATCAGAGTACAAAAATAATAACGATCATCAGCCTGGATAGTTATAACAACCTATCCTGGACAATTATATTAACAAACAACGGAAATAAACATATACATGAATATGTCATGCAGGCCTCTCACTCGTCTCTTGGGCTCCAATGTATCCAAAGTAATCTGTAAATATGCTCTGTCTAACCCGAGCATTATAATAAAATGACACCCATGGTTCCATGGACGATGGAAAACTCCTTATCGATTGTATCACGTACAACTCCTAACCCATGGTTCCTTCTCCTAATCTCATTTCGACCTTGAGTTTGCTCAACAAACCGAAAGAGATTACGCATTTTTGCCTACCATATCGCGATGGCCTAAATATAGATATGTACCTTGAGTTTACTTAACAAACATATATAGTTATCTTACCTTATATATATAATACGTCAATAATATTACACATAACATCCCTAGCTTGAATTTGCTCAACAACTAAGAAGTATGGGGTAATTTATTAATATATACATATATATATAGTAGAGGAGAACATAATATTAAAGATCCATAACCTTCAATATATTATATTGAGTGACATCGACTTATGGAATAACGTATTACTTATGAACAACCCTCATGATAAAGTATCAAGCACATCTGAAATCACGGTATACATACATTACATATGTATTTATTCCTTAAGTCTGCTTAGGGTTTCTTTAATGTTCTGCATTTTCTCTATACATTTATATTACATAAGTTTTATTAATATATAACTTTTATATTTTATATTACCTATATTATAGTCTTATATACAACATTATATTAATTACAATTAATTTAACTAAACAATTTTAGTTAAATTATATCAATTTCAAAATTTATCTTACATACATACATGTGTACTTACATCATCTTAAACAATTATAAAATAACATAACATATATCAACATATATAATATATGCATATAAGTAAAAATTAGTTAACTTATTTAATTAATTTATTTTATTAAACTTATTAATAAAATTTAAATTTCGAAATTAATATTCAAATAGTTTCAAATAATTTGAAATTTTCATTACCTTTTCAAATATTTTGAAAATTTATGTTATATTATAACCTTTCATAATAAAGATGTTTTTACTTAAATTTAACTTTTAAATTTAAAATCTTATCTTAATTTTCAAAACTATTTTGATAACTAGCCCAAGGCCCAATTCAAATTGGGCATTTTCTATTAGGGACTACCTTTGGGCTCACTTCATCTTTCAAAAATGGCTACTAATTAGGTAGGATAGGGTACTTGATTACCTAATTTCAATCATAAACATTACTTTTCTAGACACCGTACTTAGAGGGCAAGCTTAATAAATTAGACCTAACATGACTAATTTTGATCGCATGGGCTATTGGGCTCTGATACTATTGAAGGAACTGGGCCAGCACATAGCAGAAGAAATGGGTGAATTTTGAAAAAAAAAATTTACCATATTGGATCTTAGTTGAGCCTATGAAGCCTATTTAATTAGAATATTTCTATAAAAAAAAATTATTTATCTTATTTAAATTAGTTAAAGAGAAGTATAAATAAATTTAATTTTAAATGTATAGTGTATCAAATGCACCAAACATTTGTAAATAAGAGTTAATATATATAGAGAAGGAAACATTTTATTTCTTTACTAAAAACAAGTAATTAATTGAGAGAATTAATAAGATTTAGTGTATATATAGGGAGGGAAACCTTTCATTTCTTTCCCAAAAAACAAGTAAATAATTGAGGGCATTAATAAGATTCAATGTATATAAAGGGAAGAAAACCTTTCATTTCTTCCCTTAAAATAAGTAATTAGTTAAGAGTACTAATTGCATTAATTGGAGTGATGAAACATACGTTTCTCTTTTTAATTTGAATTGATTGATTAGATTCAATTTACATATATATATTGTGTGTGTGCGCGCGTGTGCATGTGTAGCATGATAATCCATGAAGGATATACTGTGCCCATATATAGATGTTGGGATTTACATTGCAACAGACATGTTAGCTCATTTTGTGTATACAGTGATTTGTCCAAATATGTGCTTGTACAATGTGGCAAAACAGGCAATTAATATATGTCAATGAATATACATATATATACACACATAATATACATACACACATATACAAATATTTTATTGAATAAAACAGTTTCTGCCATAGTAAATTAATTTAAAATAATTATATGAAAAATTACAAGTTTTATAATTTAAGAAAATCGGTACATTGTGGGTGTAAAAATAATTAATGGAATTTTCTCAATTGAAATAATATTTATCATTAAATGATTGATAATAGCTCGAAATCAAATTAATTCTTAAAAATATGAAATTAAGTTGAAAAATTCTAAATCTTTTTCTAAAGGTAAATGAGAAATATTTGTGGCTTAGGAAAATTCTCTATAGTTTTCTCAATTGAAATTATATTTTAATTAAATAATTAATTGCATGTCGAAAAAAATTAAGTGTAAAATTATTAAATTAAGTTATGAAAACCTAAAATATTCTAAACATACCTAAGACATATATTAGGCATAGGAAAAATTTCTAGAATTTTCTCAATTGAAAATATTTTTAATTGAATAATTTATTGCAGGTCAAAAGTAAATTAACTTTAAAAATATTAAATTAAGTTTTAAAGATTTGAAAATTTTACACTAAGCTTCTTATATAGTGCAGAAAATTTAAAAAAAATATAAAACTTAAATATTGAACCAATAATGATTTTATACATAATAAACAACATAAAAAATCATCAAATAATAATATATATATTTAATAAAATGTTTTTATATTTTATGATTTATAATAAGTATAAATCATCATAAGAAAATTATAAGGTCAAATAAATACGATATATAATCATATACACAATTACACATGTTGACAATTTGTAGATCTCTATACATTTAGTCTATATATATACATATATATATAAACCAAAACTAAAAAAGTTCTTTTTTCCAAAAAGTTAATTCAATAATAAATCAATAAGAAAAGTATTACAATAAACACATAACCAATCCAATTGTAATAAACACATTATCCACAAAAATCTCACCTAATCTAAAAAATAAACAACTCGGAATACAAATAGATGATTTGAATGTAAATCAACTTTTATATGATAAACTTAATATTAAATCAATAATAATAAATGAAATTTCACCTCTTAATGAAGCCTTTGAGTCCACGTTAAACAATGATTTTTTCTCTTAGAAAATTCCAATCCGTTATGTTGCTAATCTGGGATTGAAGACCTTCTACTACAAATTAGTATTTTTAATTTGAATTGGATTAGAATTCTTGAGATTGTTTTAGAGGATAGTTGTTGTTATTAAAATGAGGAAAGAGAAAAAGAAGAAAGTGGCGGCTCCAAAATTAAATTAGACTCCGATTAGGGTTTTGAGATTAGTATTTAAATACGTAGGATAAGACAGCAAACTATATAAGTTTTAGCCACACATCTCCAAGCCCTAATCCTATGTTGTAGCTGCCTCCAAGCTATCTCAAACCAATGCCTGTCCCCTCCAAATCTCATGATCGTTGAGCCCATTTAACCAAAATTAAATATGTACAATCATATTTAACTTCTTTTTTATCGATATCTCAAATCGATCAATATATTCATTACTTTTATAAATATATGCAACAATTTTATTTCTCAAACCACGTTCAAATTTCATAATTATTTCATAAATATTAATTCATTTAATTATTTTATAACAATTATAAACTAATTAAATCGTTTGGTCTAAACAGAATTCACCATTTCGGTTAAGTGACTCTTGGGTGTAAATTCCATCAGTGGTTAATGTCGAACTATTCGAACATTAATATTCACACTTCACTTAGTAGGTTGTTTGATTAATAAGCATTACCAATTTGTGACAATGATTTACACCAATTCTCTTCGTCAAAAATATATCACTTTGGACTTGTTGAATTTGGTAATCATCAAAATTCCAACATCGTCCAAACTCAATTCTATAGTCCAAACATAAAGTCTATGGTTCAATAATAACAATTATTATTAACTAAACTACTCTTGCCAAAGATTTTCACTTAGGGTTGACTTGAGTTGAACATGATACTAAACCCATATAACTAAGGAGATGAATCCTCTCTTAAATAGTGCTTCACTTTCCATACTTCTACTCGACCCAATTATAGTCACTTGATAGACGCTTTACCATGATTTGATTGTAATCAAACCAGAGCTTTCATATTGAAGATTCACTTTATTCTCAAGTTGAAAGAACTGTGTAAATTATTCACATCGATATTTTCTATTTGACCTCAGTTATATTAACTAACTAAAAACTATCGAACAAATCATTCCATAGTTGTCCAATAACTATTGGCATGTAACCTCTTGGTACCCCCAGTAGCCATAAGTAATACACCGCCCAACGTTTGGAGAGTATTATGTGCTCTAGTCTTAACAGATAAATCGATATCCAGTTTTGATGCATCTTGACTAAGAATGTTTAAAATGATATATTTGTTTTCATTGTGATAAATTAGTCACGTTTACGACACTATGTAACAACTATCACAAAATGTATCATTTATAGATTTTCTATTAAATATACTTTTAGTTGAATTAATTTATTAATATAACACATTATATTGATTATACAATAAAAATACCTTTTATTTTGAACAAGATTGGTCAACGAGTTAGATATTTATAACAAATTACATAATTTCCCATGGGCATACACCTAACTCTATCAGGTTCTGCCTAAGATGGCTAAACAAAAGCACTGACCATCCTAAATCCTTACTTAAAAGGTAATAAGGGGCGAAAGAAATCAATTAGAGCCTAAATCCTTATGAACGAGCAAAAGAAATTAACCCAGCAATTCTAGTTCCATTTTAGGGATGGGCCAAAGCAATCTTTTGCAATCTTCAAAGGAAAGCTCAGACTTCTACTATTGCAGAATACTAGCAAAGGAAATTCTAAATCTTTCTTGTCGAAAGCATAAATTATCAGAACCTGGGGTATTATTCTTTGAAGTCCTGAGTAAAATTAGCTCTCATTCTACATTGGAAATCCAAATTTCCTATCAAATAGCGGGAAGCTTCATTGTTGGTCAAATTTCTGGCCTTCCATTAAACTGGAATTAGGATTTGGCCAATAAAATAAAATTTTCTACATGGATTTCTGGTCTTCTTATAGATGGATTTTTGGTCTTCTTGTAGACGGATTTCTATTTTTCTTAATAGAGGATTTTCCATCTTTTTATAGATAAAATTCTAATTTTCAGACTAAATGTATTTCTGGTCTTCTTACCAAATAAATCTCGGGTTTCTTTATAAGAAGGATTTCTAGTTTTCTTATCAAATAGATTTCTGGATTTCTTGTCGGTGAATTTCTAGTCTTCTTATCAAACGGATTTCTAGATTATGAACATTTCCCTTGAAATAAAGTTTATGGAATCCTTGTTCTTATTGCCAAATCCTCAATCTCAAGGCATGAATCTGGATTCGCCTCTATGTGGCAATATGTTTTCTTTGGATTTTTGATTCCCTTATTATTAAAAGATTAGCTCCTGCAATCCAAACTCACCATTTCCAACATGGAAATTAGTGTGATTCCTTAGGCCAAATATATATCCAGTCCCTCCTATTAGATTGATTTATTTTGAGTATTGAACTTGGCTTTACACTAAAGTGTAAAAAGCTTCTTTTATACAAAAAAGGGGAAAATGTTATCAATATTTTTCAGTCATCAATATGCTTGAGAAGTCATTAAGGAAAAAAGAAGCAGCTAAGTCTATATGAAGACATGGAAGCGTTAGGAAATTAGGTATCGAGCCAATAGATTCATGGTGATATATTATGATTTCAAGTCAATGACGTATCGAAACTCCAAAGAAAACATATCGGGCCTATAAATTCATGATGATTCGATAAATCCATGATTATATATTGAGCTTCTAAGTCAATGACATGGCAAGCCTTTAGAAACCACAAGGAGATATCGAGCATCTAACATAAAAGTAGTTGGCGAACTCCTAATCAGGAGTTAAATAGCTTAAAGGAACTAGTGAATAACTGGAGTTATCGAGCCATAATGGTTTTCGAACTTGAAAGTAGAAAAAATATAAAGTCTTTATAGTAATAAGAAATGGTATCGAGCCTATAAATGTAGAAGTAGTTTCAAACTTACATAGAGGCAATGTCGAGTCTATAAAATGATGAAGTTGCCAAAATAGATGACATCACGATCTTATAAAGAAATAAGGATAGTGAACTTATAAAATGATCAGACATGGCGAGCATATGATTAGAGATGGAAAGCTTCTATAATAACGGAAGAGATGTCGAGTCATTACAACACAGAATGTTGCCAAGCATGTAACAAAAAAAGGGATGCCGAACATTTAACATTAAAGGATGATATTGAGTTTCCAGGAGATGGTGAACCTTTTCTACAGCAATTGCCGATTAAGCCTCTATAGCAGTATATGTTGTCGAGCATCTACAAATAGTAGGTAATATTGATCTTATACGAATAAATATTTCTAATGATGAGCTTTAAAAGTAATGAATAGTGTTGAGCTTTGATAAGTGGCAAAGGACGTTCAACCCCAAAAGACTTGAAGGATGCGGAGTGTCTGTTATATGACGGATGTCGAGATTTTACAAAGGGCAAGAGATGTTGAATCCTTGAAGACATAGAGGTTGTCGAGTTCTTGTAAGTGAGTGATGTCGAATTTCTACCAAATTAAGCCATTGGAACCATCCGATTCCAAGCCAGGACAGGCCAATCATCCTTCATAATTGACACTCCAATAAATAACCCCCCTCCACTACATAGTAAAAAGATCATTTTTCTGTCCCTACTTCTTAGTTATAACTTGTAAACCCTAAATTGATTTTGACATTTTTGGAGTCGGTTTCAACTCTTCTAACTTTTTGCATATGTGACTTGGACAACAAACTTGCACAGCGTTATTCCCTCAAATGTGTATCTTTGACTATTATTAAATGATAGATATGCATATGACCTTACTGTTATCATCAAAAACCAGTCCAATTTGATCAAAACATTAAAGAATACAAAAGGAGGATCTACGAAGAATGATAGTAATAGCAAGACCTTTTGAAAGAGTCGAAGAGATGCTTCTGCAAAAAGTTGGATGAGCAATGCACTTTCGAAGAGGTCGAAGGGAGACAAGGACACCCTTTCGCTTCAGTTAATCCCTTTCAAAATGGTAACTTCCACATGCATAAAGGTTTTTCGAATGTGTTAAAGACAACTTTCAAAGGCAACAGATTACAAGCTTCAACATGTGTGTTAAACCTTTCGAAATAGTGGGTTTCGCCAACATTTACCTTTCGTAGAAGAACTTTAGCCAAAGTTACCTCTTCGAAAGCAAAGACTAGCCTTTCAAATATTTTGAAACCATCCACAATTACAAAGGAAAGCTTACACGAGTTCAATATGGCCTCTTCAAACACCAAAGGCTAGGGGTTTCGCATCAACCAACAATAATGCATTTGAAAGCCACCTTTTGCATTTAAGCCTTCTACTTTGCTCCAATCATGAGAAGCACCAAGAATACGCCTTTCGACGGTATCGAAAGCCTGCATCCTTTCTTGCTTGCAACAACATATCAACAACAGTGAGGAGGGTGCATCTATACCTTTCGACGAAGTTGAAAGCACTCAAGTTCCATTCAGAAACGAATGTAGAAGGATGCCTGAATTTAGTAGAAACGAAAGTGTAACGACTCGATATTTTACCACTTTGAAATGGAATATTAAATTTATTTTAAATGTTTAAATACAGAATTTTAAACTTAAATAAACATGTTTCATGTGATAAATAAGAATGGTAAACTTATTTTTAGAATTGAATAGAGATATTGAAGTTTTGTCGTAAAACTGACAAAAGAAGGTTTTCGATAAATTGAATTTAATATTATTAATTATGGTTTTATAACTCAAACGAACATGTTTTAATTATTTAAACATGCTTATTTTCAAGTTGGTTTGCATCAATAAATTGTTTAATAAAAACGTCAAAATGTGACCATAAAATTTTAATAAAAACACCAAAATGTGACCATAAAATATTTTGCCGAAAATCAACGTTATATTAAAAATACGTTGTCGCAACATTGTTGCACCTTTATTTGCATTTTTTTAACATATATATTACACATTTTTAATAACAAACAAGTTTACTTTTGCAAATTATGATTGGGAAACTTCTAGGATATAATTAAGAAAAGTAAGTACGGAAAAAGTTTAAAAAAGTAAACATCAAATCAAATCACATCAAAAATCTAAAAAAATCTTCCCTTTAATCTACTTTTCCATCCAAATACATTTACTTAAGCCTTAAGTGACTAAGGCATAAAGTAAGATGTGAAAGGTGATGGTAACTGTTGAAAAAATAAGGTTACTTTAAAGTTAAATAAGGATATTTTGGTAATTTTGTAAATGGATGGTTTGGTAACTTGCCACTTTATTTTTTTCTATAAATATCTATCCATTCTTTTCATTTTCTCACACAAATATTTGTTTTATTCTTCCTCCTTTAAGCTCCCTTTAATCACTTTCTTCTTAACAAAATAATGAAAAATTATTAGCAAAAGAAAGTATACATATTAATCATGAGTACTCGAGTTATCTTTAAATTATTCAACTCCTTAAAATATTTTAAGTATGTTCAGTTAATGAATTTATATGCTAGGTTGATAATTGATTAAGAACTGGATGAATATATGGATATTAAGATGTTGATAACTTAGTTGCTATAACCAATTGATGTGAAAATAATATTCAAGTTAGATAATGGTTAGTAAACTAACTAGTTAATAAATCAAATGAAAAGTATATGAAGTGTTAGCCTCTTTAATGACTAAAATAATAAATATTGTTTTAAATAAGCTAAAATAGTTTTAATATGATTTCAAAACATATTTGAAGTGTTTCGGACAAGTTTCGGAACAATTCACCAAATGGTTAAAATCGAGCTTGTCGCCTAGCGGCAATTCTTAATATTCAACATGTAACTTTAAATCAATGTATAGGTGTAACGACCCAATTTTTCAAAGCCCGAAAAATCAACATCAATACGTCCACTGTATCAAATGCCGAATAATCGAATGTAGGAACAACGAACCATTAGGGTTAAAGAAGAAGGAGATAGAAGAAGAGAAAACAAAACAACAACAGAATCTTATCATCGCAGCGCAATAAAATATAATAGATAATAACTGATCTTTACACAAAAGAAAACTATATATGTTTTATACATTACATCATCATAGTACAATACAACTCAGGACGGTTATAATATCTCGCCCTTCTAAAGCTGAATATACAGCTTACACTGCACAACGGAAATATAAATCTACGAAAAATACTCCTCGTCATCCTGCTCGTCTCCTGAGCTCCACAGCAGTCCATCCAGAATCTGTACTCTATAATACTTGGTCTGACCCAAGCATTATAGTTAAATGACACCCGAGTCGGTCTGGAAAACCAGCGTGAGAAAATACACTCGATTGTATTATTAAAGTTTTCAAAATCCTTTGAAATCAAAGGTATCTCGTAAGACCATGCCACAAATAAACATGTCGGGTTTTTACCTTACGATAACCAAAACATTTCTTATAAAATCCTCTGATATTATAATAGTGTCTATATACAAATACTTATTCAAATAGCCAAAATTATTACATTATTATATTCCAGCATACTAGCCACAAAGTGGGTTCTGCAATCAAAACCGTAAAGGCACGTAGGAAAAATGGATTTCCATCAATGACAGGGCTACTGGGGCACCGCCAGTCACAGTACATGGTCTAGATCACTGTACCGAGAATCCCTCCTGATCCCCTACATCACAAAGCCGGAGTTACCCCTTTCTGGATAGTCCGAATAAGTTCACCCCACGGTTTGGATCATCAATCGTCACACAGCCGAAATATAAAGGGACATCTAGACTAGGGTGACCTTACCCTAATTGGTTGCTAGCCACTTAGCCTTGTGTGCACCTCCCCTGTTTTAGCCATTCCCGGTTGATGAGGCTCGAGGCTATGCATTACCTTTTTAGCACACATTCACTTAGAATGCGCATCATCCTCCTGACAATGTTCTGAAAGCATTCATCCATACAAGTCCGTTTCGGGTTCGAACAGAACCGAAGGCACTACTCCCACTACAACCATTTTGGAATCACCCTAAGGATTAATAGCAATTATCCCATGCACTTCACTTCTCCATCTTCGACTCCAAACTCCTGTCTTCTTCACAAAAACGTTCAAACCGGATCGAAGTAGTTTTCGGAAAATAAATTCCGACCCCAGTCTCGTCGAAACGATCAGCGAATTGGCCAATATTGATAGTCGGTTATTTAACTATCAAATAACATTAACAAACAATCATCAGGCCATAATAATTTCTCCCAAATTATTTATTTTTAAATATCTTCGCAAGACATTTTCCTACATTTCAATCCTTTGAAAATAGTTTTCAAATTACTTTCTCTCTCTCGTGGAAATAAATTTCCACCCAATTATTTTATTTCCACTGAAAACCGCCTAGTCCTAAATACTTAAGATTTTAAAAATAATTTAAATCCTTTTATTCTAAACATACTTTAAAACATTTAAATTAAAATTACTTAAACACTTTATTCAAAAATATATACTTTAAAAATATTAAAAGTTGAACTACTTTAAAAAAATATAGAACTAATTCTTAACATAAAGTTAAGCCAAACTAAATTCTAAATAAGAGTTATGAAATTCTATACAAGTTTCAAATAAAACTTTAACCAAACTATCTTTAAATAAAACTATTTATAAAATATAAATATAAATATTAATAATTACCTTTAAAATCATAATACTAGTCAAACCTTTCAATTAATTACTACTATAATTAATTTAAATAAATGTTTACCTTTAAAATTTAAACAACTTAAATAATAATTTCTTAAAACATTCCTTTAAACAATTTTAAAACTTTTAACTTATAATAAAAATCTACTTTGGAAAACGAACTTGGCTTTTTAGGAAAATACATTTCTCTTCGACACCTTTTTAAAAAAAAATCACTATTTATTTTTAAAACAGAATTACCCATTCCTTTGTAAATTCCCACTGTGAATTTATATTTTCAAATATCCACTGATATCTTGTTCTACCTTATAAACCCAGTTTATAAATTCCATAGTCTCATCTTCCTTTAAAAACACAGTTTCAAACACTCAATCAATTTCAAATTGATTTTCAAAATTAACTCCATTTTACAAATAAATTTCTTTTCTTATCCAAATTTATTTCAAAACTCATTAATTTCAGATTTAACTTCTTTATCATGATTTAAAATCTTATTTAAACTTAAAACACAAATTTCATACTTTCCAAATTTCTTCTTTATCTTTTCCAAACAAATTTAAACCTTGAATTTTTAAAATAAATTCTTTACTTCTTTTAAATATTATCACTAGAATTCATTTATTCAAAATATCTATTTTCCCATACTTCGGATTTATTTGTTATAATTTAAAAATTAACTTTTATTCTTCCAAATCATTTTAAATTATTCAAAAGAAATATAAGAAATATAAGAAAAAGGACATCTGTTCGATTTTTAAAAGAACATTAGACACATGTTTGCATAACTGTACAAATGTCTACAAAAAAACCCAGCTATGAGTTGAATCACAAACTACAGTTATTGACTGGTCAAAATATCCAATTTTAGTTTTAATTTGAATTCAAACGTCTTGAAATCGAGCTAAAAATTTCAATCTCCTATCGAGGCATGCCGCTAGACTTTTATAATGTTAAACCCCTATTTCGAACACAATGGAAAAGGTTTCGAATCCTAATTTGGTCGTATGAAGAAGATTACTTTTTGGACCTAGTTATTATATTAATTTTCGATACAGATTCTAGCACGTTTATACACCGTACGACCAAACGATCACTCCAAACATTACGAAAATTGAAATTCGATAATAGTACAATATTACGGATCCAATGGAACTAGTTTCGTCGAATTTTGAGACAGTGCCCTAGAAGGCTATTTTTAATTTCAATTTAAACTATATATTTTTAAAACTGAACAAAGCATTCCCAAATTCAAATTTAATATCTCTACTAAAATCAATATAAATTTTCCAAGCCTTTTAAATATTTTTAACAAGCTTAGAATTCCAGATTCAACATTTTTCCCAATCCAATCGTTAAATTTAATATTTAAATTATCAAATAAATACCGATATTTAAAATTCAAGTTATATTTAAAATAAATTAAATATTCCAATTTCAAATATCTAAAAATCCCGGTTCGCCACATTCCTCCCCCCTTAAAAGAATTTCGTCCCCAAAATTGCTAGTTAAGGAGAATGGTCCAATACCCGTTAACTATTTCTCATTCTAATAGTTTTTATCAACTTCCCAAAACCAAACAATTTAAACGATATGCAAAACAATATTTTTAAAACAACATTATTTACCTTACTAACCTTTCAAACCTATCCAAAATTTCCAAACAACATTGCTAACTCAACCATTCAAATTATAATTCAAACTCAAATTTTAAATTATCAAAAATTTCCCTAAAATTTTCTAATTCCCAAAAATTTTGAAAAATTTCGTCAGCGTCTTCTTTGTGCGGCTAGATCGGTACAACTACAAAATGCCTCTACGGGCTCCCAAATTTCAAAAGAAAACAACCAAGTGGCTAGACCAGAAAATCATCAAATTCATATAGAAATTAAATACATACCTTTTCGGGCAATTTAAATTTATCTTCTGAAATCGAAAACCTCAATTTATCCCTTGCCTTTAAAACACCTGTATCCTATTAAGCCGTGATATCCAATCATAGCTTTCAAAATCATTTTATACATTTCTTTACAAAGGTTTTCATATCTATTTCATTCATATCCGTATGATGCACGTATACCATCCGTACGCAATACCCAATTTGATCGCTCACTCGATCACACAATTTCACTTCCAAACTAGTATTGTTCACCTGACTTCCTAGTGCAGACTCAGATCTGGTTTCTTGATCAGAAACCATCATTCTCCTTGAATAGCTACAAACTATAATAGAGAATTTCCAGAATCAATCAAACTCCATATCCAGAATTCGCCGTCAAAAATCGAGTGAAAAATCCCAATTCGGATCGGTACAACTACCTCGAAATTATGTGCTCGAATCTGGATCAAATCACTATGTGAATAAATAATATACATACATCTTACATTTTTATCTCCATTGATTATTAACTATATCAATTCTCTTTTATTCACATTATTTTGATTTTTATTCACTTATCCACAATTATCCTTTCACACACCCTTATTACTTTCATTCAAATATTAACTTAGCATATTACCAATACCAAATTTACTTAAGAACTTCCACCCTTAACCTTCTTAAGTTTAATACAAGCATTTTATTTATTCTTATATTATTACTTTCACTTTACCACTTGGTCTTTATCTACATTGAATCAAATTGGATTCCAATCCCATATAGATTCGATATGCTTCAGTTTACAAACTAATTTCAAATCTCAATACTTTTTCCCCGTTTTCATCTAGATTTTCATTTTCAATTCTACTTGAATTCGATTCATCTTCAAATTTTGAATACTAAATTTTGTTAACTATCCTCCATTCACAACTGGCTCATATCATTATTTATAATTAGTTCCACTTACTAATTTATTTTAAATCTCAAACAATTTCTTATTTCCAAACTTTTCTAATTTTAGTTCACCTTGAATTAATTCTATAACTTCACTTTATTTTACACATTTTAAATTAAATATTATCCAATATACAATTCCAATTCATTTGCTTACCTATTTGAATCAATTAGTTTAAGCACTAATTTTATTTAGTCCTTTATTTTATTTCGTCAAAACTTGACTAACTTCCATTACACACAGTTTAAATTAATTCTCAATATTTAGTTTCAATTCTATTTCTTACAAATGCAAATTCATTTGTCTATCCACAATTTTATTTCCATTCCATTTACCAACCTTCTTTAATTGGCTTATCTTTCTAACTTTATTTTCTAGTCACACTTATCTTTATTCGACCCTTTCAAGTTGAATCTTATTCCAAAAATTTCAAATTTCAATAAAAAGTTTATTCCTAAACTATTACTCCCTTTAGTTCCTTCGAACAAATTTCCAATTCACTTTTCTTGACACAATTTAAATTGATTTCATTATTCAACTTTAATTCTAGTTCTATTACTTACAAATTTAAATAAATTTCCCCCTCCCCATAAATTTACTTCCAATAAAATAAATTTTTACTTTTATTTACTAGATTCAATTACATTCCATTTTAATTCGAATTTTTAACTTCTATAAGTTTTCCAGCTTACTTATATTCCAATTACATTTTTAACAAGATTCCAGAGTCTTTTTTTAAACAATTACTAAATATTTCAAAATCATCTTTGAAATCAATTATATCCAAAATCCTCTGGTAATTTCAATTATCTTTTTAAATTTCAAAAACCAAACCCAGTTTTACAAACACTCCAATTCAAAAAAATTAGGCAGCAATTCCTCCCTTGGAAACTCGAAAATAAACATCGATAATGCTGCAGTCATCACCGAAGTTATTTTTCAAGGACCGAAAGAGTTCAATGCTTTTACCCTTTCAAAAAAATTTTCCAAATATTTTTAAATTCCAAATCTCACCAGATTTCATATCCAACCCCAAAATATTTCTCGATAATATCACCATTTTCTCCCAAAACCTTTGAAAATCATTTTCAACTCAAAAGGAATTAAATTTCCAAATTTTCAAGCTTCAAAACCTTCCAGTTTATATTCAATATTACTCTGGAATTTTATCTCATTATAAATAATATTTATAATTCACATTTCAAATTTCATTCTATTAATGAATTTATTTCTTAACCTTTGATTATAACTTTAATTTCTATTCAATTTCTACTCAATAATGATAAAAATTTAATATTATCATTCTCTAACATCCAAACAATCATATGCACTTAGAATAATTTATAGAAAAATTATTTCTTTCATATATAAAAATAATTTGGGTAAAATTATTTTATTTACCCTAATTTAAAATAATACTGTTGCGGTTTATCTTGTTTAAGAGTTTAGAAACCCCTATCGACGACATGGCATCCCACATATCGACCAGAATTCATAAACACTCAACCGATAAGTCAAAACAATACAAAAACAAATTTTACATTCATTAACACGCGCTCATATCTATTAATACACTTAGACTCATTCTAGAGTACTACGGACTCTACTTTTAACGAGTAATCCCCGCTTGAGCCAAGGTTCTCGCTTAACATTCCGCTCTGATAACAAATGTAACGACACGATTTTTCAACGCCCCAAAAATCAACATCAATACATCCACTGTATCAAATTTTGAACAATCGAATGCCAGAAAACCAAACATTAGGGTTAAAGAAGAAGGATATAGAAGAAGAGAAAACAAAACAACAACAGAATCTTACCATCGCAGTGGAATAAAATATAATAGATGATGACTAATCTTTACATAAAAAACTATATATGTTTTATACATTACATCATCAGAGTACAATAAAACAACAACACAATTCAGGACGGTTATAATATCTCGTCCTTCCAAAGCTGAATATACAGCTTACACTGCACAACGGAAATATAGATCTACGGAAAATACACCTCGTCATCCTACTTGTCTCTGAGCACCACAACTGTCCATCCAGAATCTGTACTCTATAGTACTCGGTCTGACCCGAGCATTATAGTTATATAATACCCAAGTCGATTTGGAAAACTAGCGTGAGAAGATACACTCAATTGGATTATTAAAGTTTTCAAAAATCCTTTGAAATCAAAGGTATGTCGTAAGACCATACCACAAATAAACATGTCGGGGTTTTACCTTACGATAACCAAAACATTTCTTACCAAATCCTCTGATATTATAATAGTGTCTATATACAAATACTTATTCAAATAGCTCAAATTGTTACATTATTAAATTCCAGCATACTAGCCACAAAGTGGGTTCTGCAATCAAAACCGTAAATGCACGTAGGGAAAATGGATTTCCATCAATGGCAGGGCTACTGGGGTACCGTCCGTCACAGTACGTGGTCTAGATCACCGTACCGAGGATCCTTCCCAATCCCCTGCATCACAAAGTCGGAGCCACCCCTACTGGATAGTCTGAATAAGTTAACCCCACGGTTGGGATCAGCAACCGCCACACAGCCGAAATATAAAGAGACATCTAGACAGGGGTGACCTCACCCTAATTGGTTGCTAGCCACTTAGCCTTGTGTGCACCTCACCTGTTTTAGCCATTCCAAGTTGATGAGGCTCGAGGCTATGCGTTACCTTTTTAGCACACATTCACTTAGAATGCTCATCGTCCTCCTGACGATGTTCTGAAAGCATTCATCCATACAAGTCCGTTCCGGGTTCGAACGGAACCGAAGGCACTACTCCTACTACATCCATTTTGGAATTGCCCTAAGGATTAGCAGTGATTAGCCCTTGCACTTCACTCTCCATTTTCGACTCCAAACTCTTGTCTTCTTCACAAAAACATTCAAACCGGATTGAAGTGGTTTTCGGAAAATAAATTCCGATCCCGGTCTCTACGAAACGATCAGCGCATTGGCCAATATTGATAATCGGTTATTTAACTATCAAATAACTTTCACAAACAATCATCAAGCCATAATAATTTCCCCCAAATTATTTATCTTTAAATGTCTTCGCAAGATATTTTTCTACATTTCAATCCTTTGAAAATTGTTTTCAAATCACTTTCTCTCTCTCGTGGAAATAAATTTACACCCAATTGTTTTATTTCCACTGAAAACCGCCAAGTCCTAAATGCTTAAGATTTTAAACATAATTTAAATTCTTTTATTCTAAACATACTTTAAAACATTTAAATTAAAAGTACTTAAACACTTTATTCAAAAATATATACTTTTAAAATATTTAAAGTAAAACTACTTTAAAAAAACAAAAAACTAATTTTTAACATAAAGTTAAGCCAAACTGAATTCTAAATAAGAGTTATGAAATTCTATACAAGTTTCAAATAAAACTTTGACCAAACTATCTTTAAATAAAACTATTTATAAAATATGAATATTAATAATTATCTTTAAAATCATAATACTAATCAAACCTTTCAATTAATTACTAGTATAATTAATTAGATAAATGTTTAGCTTTAAAATTTAAACAACTTAAATAATAATTTCTTAAAACATTCCTTTAAACAATTTTAAAACTTTTAAATTAGACTAAAAATCCGCTTTAAAAAACGTACTTAGCTTTTCAAGAAAATACACTTCTCTTCCACACCTTTTTAAGAATAAACCACTATTTATTTTTAAAACAGAATTACCCATTCCTTTATAAATTCCCACTGTGAATTTATATTTTCAAATATCCACTGATATCTTATTTCACCTTATAAACCCAGTTTATAAATTCCATAGTCTCTTCTTCCTTTAAAAACACAGTATCAAACATTTAATCATTTTCAAATTGATTTTCAAAATTAACTCCATTTTACAAATAAATTTCTTTTCTTATCCAAATTTATTTCAAAACTCATTAATTTCAGATTTAACTTCTTTATCATGATTTAAAATCTTACCTAAACTAAAAATACAAATTTCATACTTTCCAAATTTCTTCTTTATCTTTTCCAAACAAATTTAAATCTTGAATTTTTAAAATAAATTCTTTACTTCTTTTAAATATTATCACTAGAATTCATTTATTCAAAATATCTCTTTTCCCACACTTTTGATTTATTTGTCAGAATTTAAAAATCAACTTTTATTCCTCCAAATCATTTTAAATTATCCAAATTCCTTATAGTTATTTTATTTAAAATTACCTTTTTATTTACTTTAAAAATCCAAACTTCATATATATATTTCAATTCTCAAAATTCCAATATATATACACTTAACTAAGCCAGAGTATTCAATAAATTCCAATTCCCAATATGATCTATATAATTCATCACAGATCATCACATAATCATATCGCTGAATATATAAAATAAATTCAAATGTTTTGAGGAATCTAGTTGGATTGACCTGTTTTTCCCTACATCCACAGATGTAGCTCAATACAATAATACCAATTCTACTTGGAGGTGGAATATCGCGGTATATGGGATCATATTATCTCATCCGCTATTATGCGGCGCATAGGGTCTCATCCGCTATGTAAGGCAAGAAATCAGCCACTCCAATATATATATACTACTATATATAATATACCACTTCCAATCAATTCAACCATTCAACCAAAATTTAAATTTAACTATTTAAATTTAAATAATACCCAGATGAGTGAGATTAACTCAACTTTGATTTGGCAATCCAATTCCATCTCGACCATTATCTCCTAATTTTGGACCTTGTATAAATATTTATACAATTTATTAACATTCGAAATAATCGAATAATCAATTTCCTTTTAATAAATTTAATTAACTAGCAATTTACTAAATTTCAAATGATCGTTAACTTAACTTAGTTACATTTTCTTTTCTGTCCAAATTATAAATTCAATGACAAGTTATATATATTCTAATTTCTCAAATAAATATACCGATTTCTTAAAGATTGGCTGATTCCTTTATATATATTTATTTCACTGGCTAAAAAAAATTCAGTTTAAATCTTACTTAATAAAATCATTTCCTAATATATCTACCATATATATGTGTTTAAAACAGAATTTCTGCTTTTTAAATCTTATTGTAAAAACCCTTATTTTATCAATTATGTATACATATATATCTATATGTACAGAAATAAAACTAAAACATGCTCACCTCACAGCCACAGGTGAATCAAGAAGCCCAAACCTTGTCAAAAGTTGAACGAAATCACGGCACCTTCCCAATTTTTGAACCCCAACGATCTCCATCCTGCCGAAGACGCACGCGTTGACCCAACTTGCTCACATCATCGCAACTGACCGCGATGGATCTCGGTGCATCGTCGACAACTTGCTGCTATCGATTCGAATTATCGCGAATCTCAATTAGCCCTGACCCACTCCGCTAAACCCTAGGAATGCCGCCACTTCTAACATGTCGCCCTATCGTAAACCTCATGTCGCGACATCGAATCTTGCTTCAGAAAACTAGGGTTCGATCTCTTCTACGATTTAATTAAGAGGAAGGAACGAAATTATCAAAGCTTGATTTAATTTAAGAGGGTTATAAATTTTGATGCTGCTCGGCCATTTCTTCTTTCGAAGATTTTATTTTTTTTATTTTTTTTCTCGATTTAATTTTTGTTTCATCGGCTAAAAGAAATATAAGAAAAAGGACATATGTTCGATTTTTAAAAGAACATTAGACACGTGTTTACATAGGTGTACAAGTGTCTATAAAAAACACAGCTATGAGTTGAATCACAAACTACATTTATTGACTGGTCAAAATATCCAATTTAAATTTAAATTTGAATTCATACGTCTTGAAATCGAGCTAAAAATTTCGATCTCCTATCGAGGCATGCCGCTAGGCGTTTATAATGTTAAAACCATATGTCGAACACAATGGAAAAGGTTTCGAGTCCTAAATTGATCGTATTAAGAAGATAGCTTTTTGGACCTAGTTATTATATTAATTTTCGATATAGATTCTAGCGCGTTTATATACCGTACGGCCAAATGTTCACTCCGAACACTACGAAAATTGAAATCCGATAATAATACAACATTACGAATCCAATGCAACTAGTTTCTTCGAATTCCGAGACTGTGCCTTGGAAGGCTATTTTTAAATTCAATTTAAACTAAATATTTTTTAAACTGAGCAAAACATTCCTGAATTCAAATTTAACACATTTACTATCTCCAATAAAATTAATATAAATTTTCCAAGCCTTTGAAATATTTTTAACAAGCTTAGAATTCCAGATCCAACATTTTTCCCAATCCAATCATTAAATTTAATATTTAAATTATCAAATAAATAGCGATATTTGAAATTCAAGTTAGAAACTAACTTTTAAATATTTAAAATAAATTAAATATTCCAATTTCAAATATCTAAAAATCCCGGGTCGGCATAATAGGATGCAAACTAAGTTGAAAATTTTTGAAATAAAAAATTTACAGATCCTTGTAACCAAACTTTTCAAACGAAAAAGGAAAATTAAGATTTCATTTGATAGAGTTTGAGTTATGTCGAAAACAAGTTGTCAGAAAAATCCAGTTTTGGTCACTTAACGACCAAAGTAAGAAATTGTTTAAATTGGTCGTTTTTAATTCTTTATAAAAATATGAAATAAATCTTATAAATATGTTAAAATGGTTTAAAAGAAATTTAAGTTATAGAAATAGAAGTTTATGAAATAAAATTTGTATTTGATTCAATATAGCTTTAAAACACTTTTCGTTGCACTTTTCGTAGCAGTTTTAAATAACTTGTGAAATATGATTTAAACAACAATTCTTTTTCTTATCTTTTATAAAAGATTTTAAAAGATAATTAAGTGTTTTAAATAATGATTTGGAAGTTTTATAAATCATTTCTGAAAATGAAAGGAATATGCGGAAACGACTGGTACATTTGTCCCGCCTGTGAGATCTAAAAGGTAAAACAAAGTGTGTAACTAAGATTAGAAATGGAGCAACCAGTGCCCTGAACTTCCACACTCGATAACTCTTGTTATGCGATAACTCTTAACACTGGCTAGCACTATCATCGAAACTCGATAGCCTTTGTTATACGATAACTTGGGTCACTCAATGCACTGCTCCTAAACACTCGATAATTTTAGATTTTGGCCTTTGATAGTGTTGCCTCCTTGAACTTTGATAGACCTATTCCCATTCAAACATTTAAAAAATTAGGGTGTAACAATATTTATAAACTTCTTGGTTTATAATAAATTTTGCAATATTTCATATCATTTCAAGTTTCGCATTTTAGTTATTCAAAATCCTTTGTTGATACTTTAAAGATTTTAAACTATAAACTTATTGCTTATTTCGAGTATCAAGCTTGAGTATGATTATGGATATTTTGAACTTCATGTTCAATTTTGTCCACTTAAATATATGCATTTGCACGGATATGTAATATAATCTAAATTTCAGCATATTTATTTTTCAAATATAGTTAAGAAAAACTCCGTCAAACTACTACTTCAAATATACCTTAAAGGTTTTCAATCCAAATCATGTTGAACTTCTAGGTCAAATTAATATTATATATAACTTCAAGTTGTTAATTCTTCAATTATATTTCAAATATATCTTTTGAACATTCTTTATAATTATTTATCCATAGAATATTATCTAATTTGAATTAGATATGGAATATCATCTAGGTAGTTTAACGAAAGGAATATTTTTACACAAAAACAAAGCGTATTTTCCCAACATTTGAAATGTTATAGAAATATGCAATAAATTTTTTACATATAATTTTTTTTTCAAAACCATATTTATAGATTTCGAAAAAGTGTGATACGATATATAGATTATCCCTTCATGAGAATATCTAAAGATATTTCTTCAATATATAGTTATTGATATAATATTCAATTCATAGTAAGTTTTTAAAAGATAATGAATCATAGATCATTATTTCACTCTTAAATTTGCCCGGTGGAACTACAAATCCATGGTAATGAGAGACTGATTTTTGTAGATGTATTTTCTACCCATTACTATTGATTCTATTTGGACGAACAAGTTCTTTGAGTTATCTATAGCACAATACTTTTTGAAGTGCTATATCATATTCGAAATTATCTTATGGGCATTGCTTTTAGACTGCTAATGATAATATAATATATCTTCTAGAGATATTTTTAAACATCACTTTTGGAGTGTGATACTAAAATTACAATTTCAATAGTTTATGTATGAAGTATTATACTAACATATGTTACCTCTTTCAGGGATATTTCAAAAATATCTATAAGTTATTGTCATTACTTTTGGAGTACTATAAAATAACCCATTAAGATACAAGAAAAGAACTAATGGTCCATGTTTTTGATGTTGATATAAGAAAAGTCCATGTAGATATGAATATGTAAATTTAGTTCTATTTTTAAAAAAATAGAAAACGCAAGGTGATTTGCATTTCTCTGATAGAAAATGCAAGCTGGCTTGCAACTTTTTGACTACGAATTTGTTTTTTTGGAAAGTTTGAAAATTTTAAAACTTTTGAAATTTTTAAAAAACACAAGTTAACCTGCGCTTTCTATCAGGAAAGCGCAAGCTAGTTTGCGCTTTTATTTGAAATTTTTTTGAAATGTTTGAAAAAAAATTTAAATTTTGAAATTTGCGCTTTGTGATTTTGAAATTTTTTAAATTTTTGTAATTTTTGAAAAGCGCAAGTTAACTTGCACTTTTTATCAGGAAAGCGCACGATAGTTTGCGCTTTCTGATTTTGAAAAATAGGGACTTAACTTACAGACTTATTATCATAGGAACTTTTCTTACAACAACATCAAAAATATGGATCTTCAGTGTAAAGCCCCATTAAGATATAATGATATGGTTACACTAAGTATAATTATAAAAATTCTAGAAATCTCTTATGGGATGACAGATTTTGCAACATAAATACACCTTTAAGACACCTCATGTAAAACATTAGAATTTTCTATTGGAACAACGATACTACTTTGAGAATAATGGAAATAAGTTGTTAATATGTGACTTATGATTATAGCAATGAAGAGTGGTGACATAAATGTGATTAATTACATATATAAATGCATGTTTAATACATTAACCTTTATTTTTAAAATAAATTACCGCCGTATCATTGTCATAAGTGATTTATTAGCAAATGTAGTTGTCACAAATAGTCACCAACCTTTTGCTGTTAAACTGTTGGGTTTATTATTTCTTAGCTATAAATGCATTAATAAAAAAGTACTTAAAATGACCCAAGTGGTTTTTACAAAACTTATCAAAGGCATTTATATTCTTCCATAATCAACACATTTAATGCATTTTATGACAAATACACATTAATTTAAAAATAATAATCGATCCAAATGTACTAAAAACTTAAGGTAGTGCTTGGTTAGAAAACAAGTTTTGTGTTTTGTGTTCTCAATATTTGTTTGTGTGGGAATGGAAGAGTTGGAACATCGTATTCAATCCAACAATCAAAAGAAGAGATTACAGAAGATAGAATTTGATATCTTACAAAAGACAATACGAGAAAGTCATTTTCACTTTTATATGTTGAAATAATTTTCTAAACCGACCGTTTTCCATCCTCTTCAGCTATTGTGTATATTTTAAAAAATACGTTGGAAACGCAAAACACAATGCTTAATTTTCAAATCAACCATCACCTTAGTTTTTGATTCATAGAAAAACTTTCGGGTTTTTTAAAACGGTAACAGTAATTGCATTATAATAAGCATATATCTTCACTATGGGAGTTAATGAATAATTGTAATTAAATACCATTAAACGGTAACAAATATTGATATGCAAGACATTAAATATTATTTCTATGAAAACATTTTGTACAATGAACTAGGAAGTATTGCAATGAAAAATGCATATGTGGAAATAAATGTAAATGTTTTATTAGAATGTGTAAACGCACATCTAAAGTCATACGGTTTCCATATGACATCATAATGACTTTCTCGTACGTGCATAATAGTATATGGATTTTTCCTCAAATGACTTCTTTATACATGGTAATAAGTTGTAAAGACGACACTTTTGAAAAATTAGTTTTAAAGGCAATTTTCAGAAGAAAAAAAATAAATGAAGTCATCATTTTCGGTTATATAGAAATAATGATATCATTTTCCTGTATAACTTAAAAAGATAAATGAATTTATCATTTTTCTGTAAATTTTCCTTAAAACTAATTATTCAAAAATATTGTGCTTAAAACTTATTACCTGAAGTGAGAAGGCATTCAACCTAATATCCACTAAGGCTTATCTAAAGGAATAAATAAATAAAAGTTGATAGTATTGTATTCATGAACACCATTAAAGACGGGTTAGCATATTAGAGTAGGAGAAATAAATTAGAATTCATAATATTGATACTCGCTTTAAAATAGCTGCGTAGATGAAAAATTACCTATCTTCCATTTAAAACATGTTTAGATCTTAGATGTCTATCATTTGAGCATGATATTACTCGTATTCCGTGATTTATAAATAAATTCAAAATCAAAACATGTTTCATTATTTTTATAACGGAAAAGATTAAGCTAGTTACAAGTTAGAGATCATGTTGATAACATTTCAAAAATATAAGAAGATTAGAAGACATTAGAAAGGGTGATCATCGAAAATATTTACGTACAACACCCTTAAGCTCTATTTATAGACTCAAAGGATAGAAATATAATAACATAGTCCTTATAAATATAATTAATCATATTCACAATTTCCATATTACAATATATTACAACATCATTTAATAATATTATTAATTTATTATTACTCATAAATAATTATTAATATTATTTTATTAATAATGATAAACAATTATACTTTTTAGAAAATAGTATCACTAGTTTAAATTTTTATGTGTACCAAAAGAAAAAATTAATTTTCTTATGTTTGTCGTAGGATGTTCACATCGAACATAAATATTTACGTCCAATTGAGCTATCGACCGTTCAATTTTGAAAGAACGCAAAACTCATTCACATGACAATACATTTTTGAATGCTAACTTGTACTAACACTACTTATATAAGCCATCACTTAAATAGCATAAGTTAGTAACGGAGGAGAAATTAGAACAATTATTTTGCTCTGTGATAGAATGTTGTCAAATTACAAGTATTGACTACCAAAACATCACTTACGTACAACAGATGTTACAAACCTAAACCTTAGGACACTTAGAAACTAAATTCCTACTTCCAAGCTCTTTACGATGGTTTGCATTTGGACATATTTCCAAACATGGCTCTCGAAGAACTTCGTCATTATTTGGTTCTGGTGCCGAAATGCCAAATTTGAACTGTACAAATAAAATAGTGAAGTTTTGTCAAACATCGTTCTACCAATTTCAAATGCAATTCCTTCGGTTCTCAAAAAAATGTTTTACGATACACTCGTAGAACTATTCCAAGAAAATTTGCAGTTTTTTCTGCACAAATATTTACAAAAAACTGCAAATTTTCGCTGAATATGATTAATGAGGTATTTCGTGAAACTTGTTTTTGAAAGGGAACAAAAGTTGGATAAGTTTGAAAATAAGGGGTGCGCGCCTAATTTCCATAGTAAAAGAAGCATGTATGAAGCATTTTATATTATGCAGAGGTGAAGGCTAGGTTTGGAAAAACTAAAAAAATTCATACACATACAATGACACATAACATGTATGATTATTGCATAAAACCATGCGAGTTCATAATTTCATAATTCAAAATTAACTTTGAATAATTGCAGTGCCAACATATGTACCTGGCAGCTATAGTCGGTGAAGTTCGGCTCCATATGTAAAGGAACTCCCATGCAATCTTCGAAGAATGTCTGGCATGGATTATTACAGCAGTTAAAATATGCAACAGTAGAAACCAAAGCTATTGACATGTACGAGTTATGAGTATGTAATCTACATTAAGGGTTGACCTAAACCTCATTAAGGGTTATTGCCCTTATAATGGTCATGTATGCACAAGAAATGGATGTATGGTAGTTAAATTTGTTATTCCGTTCTATTTATGTTTTTACTATGTTATGACTTTTGATTCGATCGGTGAAATTAGTATTCCTTTTGATTTTAAAAATGTATTCACTTATATAACATTTGTTGGTTACTTTTGATAGTTATAGGCTGTCTATGGATTCAAATGAACAGAACGATGGATTATAATCTCAAAACCCTGAGTGCTTTGTAATCGTTCTAACTCCATATACAAGAATTAAGTAATAAAAATTGATTAACTGAGATGAGGCAAAAGAAGAATTCTCAACAAGTAACCGTAAACTCAAATAACCATTCACATCCGTACTCGAAAAATGAAAAAATAGTTGATATCCGAAAAGTGGATACATATATGGATATGATATAGCAGCAATCTAAAAATCCATTTGCATATGCATCTGATAAACATCCGCTCGTTTTTTATCAAGTTGATGGTTTATATTGTGTGTATTTTAGTCAAGGTTCAGAATTCCGTTTTCCGTTCCCGTTCCCGTTCCAACCACCGGTAATTTTAAAATTCCCGATTTCGTTTCGGAAATTCCGAAAGTTCCATCTTAATTCCGGTTTTTTGATTCCGATACTTCTTTGCTTTAATTTGCTATATACGCTAATAAATATCTAATACTGTCGTAAATTTATATTACATTTTTTACATTACATATAAAATACACATTTTAATTAAAAATCCATCATGTAAGATTCTGTATTGTTCATTTGAGATTTTAAAGCTTCGATCAATTTTGAATTTTTTTTTATTATGATTCGATGTAAATTAACAAAAGTAAGACAACTTTTTTAATGAAACTACATGATTTTTTCTCCATTTATTTATTGTCCAGATTAATTTGTTTTCTTTTTTTAATTAGTATATGTTTGTTGTATTTTTTATTTTTTATAAGTTTTTTTCAATATTTGAAAAGCAAATCCAGAATTTAGACCGAAACTGGAATTTTGACCGTATTCCGTTCCGATTATAAGCGGAACTGGAACGGAGTCACCAGAATAACCGGAATTCCATCGGAATTTTGAATCATGATTTTAGTAGAATAGACGAGTAAAATTTACATTGTTTTAGTATATTTTAAGCACAAATTTGTTGGCAAACATTATTTTTGTTATCGCGTTGTCTATTTCTTTAAAAAAAATTCGGAAATAACATTGAAACGTTTCTTTGTTAAGTCATATTTGTCATAACGAATTTTTGAATCTAACAACTACCAGTAGATAGATGAAAACACGACAACCATCTGATATTGGTATATACATATGTTTGTTATTCCAAAAGGATTTTGGATATAAACATAGATACGGCATCATTTGAATTTTAAAGCGTAAATTGACAAGCTTAAGCAAAAGAGACAAGGCAAGGATAGGAAGGTTGGTTAGAGGCATAGACTAAGACAACCATGTCAAGGTTAGTGGGACGAAGAAAATTGTCTTTTTTTGTTGCATGTTATGTTCACTTTTATAATTTAAGATGTGAATACACTAATTAATTCTTGTTTTTTGTGGAAATTGGGCTTTGGTATGTTAGTCAAGAGATGAATTGTGGTTGTTGACTTGTCCTTTTATTTGAGAGATAGTTTTGGTTACTAAATCTATTATTTAGGAATTTTGGTTATTTAAGGAAATACAAATATAATATCATGTATATTTATTAAATGGCTAGGATTACGTATAAATATATAACAATATATCTAGTGGTTATTATCAAATGATAATAATTAAGTTAACATAGAGTTAGCCATCATCAACGGAAGCTGATTAAGGTTTGGGTGTATTTGGCTATTTGTTACAGGTTTTAGTAATAATGAAGATATAGTAAAACTAACACGGTCTTTTAACCTTTATCCTTCATTGAATTCAGTAAAAACCTTACACAGCAGCCAAATAGAGTCTCAAGCGATATAACTCTCTTCGATAATGACTAACTCTATATAATTGTCAACATTTAATAATAACAGTTAGATACATTGTTACACTTTTTCTAATTAATCCTAGTCATTCCATAAATGTATATGACAATATATACTTATTTGGTTAAAAAAACAAAAATGCGTGAATTGTATATCTACAAACAAAAAATATGTTCAACAAATAAAAGAACAAGTTAACAAAACACAATCGATCATTGCAAAATATGCTAAAGCTATAATTGAAAAACCAGCTGAGAAAGAAATTATTATTTGTTCATTTTTTTATTTTATTTTTTATTAATTATATAGAGAAAATCTTTACAATTGGCATCAGAGTCCCCTAAATGCCTTTGATGAAAAATATAGACGAATAAAACAACATCTGAGAAATTGAGCAAAAGAAATTGGAATATATAAAAAACAGAAAAATAAGACTATTTGCATCTCGATTTATCTTCACACACCATTGAAGAATAACCGAAACAAACCATATAAACTAAACGGGAGAAGATGGACAACATAAATAAGCAGTTAAAACTATCAGTTAATCTTTGGAAAATTCAGGAAATGGATAATGTGTGTAGTTTCGTTGGACAACTTAAATGAAATTGTTTCAGTTAATTTGGTGGTTAACAACTTTCTCAATGAAGAGATGAGAAGGGTGAATCTCAGTGGTGATGGGGACAGTCTGCATCATTTTGACTGACTCAATTTTATGGAAATCAAATGGATCATGTAAAAAAATAAGGTGGGCAAGTAGGACTATTTATAAAATGAAAAAGATGATTGGATTAAAAAACATGTAAGACAACCTCATGTACTACTACTATCAAAAATTGGGTCAAGTGCAATGTGTTTGCAACAAGCCCAAAAGAATAGAGGGTTATTGAAAGCGTTAGAAGAAGAGAAGATCAAATATGATGAAGGCATTAATGAAGAGACAAATATTAACACCGAAGATGATCAGTCTTTGTTTTGTATTGACAAGGACAAATGTAAAGAATGGGTTTTTGATTTGTGGGGCATGTTACAAAATGGTGGGAAATGAGACAACTTCATGATTTTGGTATGTTTGGCAGGTGATCGATTAAGTTTTGTTAACATTGTTTTATATATTAGAGATGTTCTAGTTAATGGTTCTATTATTTAAAGATTTTGCTTAATTAATGCTAAGTGTGTGCGTGTACACAGAACATTAAATAAGAAAAATCTCTAAATAATAAAACTACTAACTAGAACATTATTATATATATATATATATGCATGTATGTATATATATGTATGTGTATGTATATATGTATGTATATATGGTTAGAAGTAATTTATATATACATGACATTATATCCAATGGTTTATATTGTATGATGACAATCGTAAATTAACATATAGAGTTCTCATCATTAAAGAGAGGTTAATTGAGGTTTGAGGCTTTGTATGGTTATTTGCAAAGGTTTTGGTGAATTTAACTAAGAAGAAAATAAAATTATCATGTTAAAAATATATACTCTTTATCAATTTAGTTTCCCAATTTAGTAGTGTAGAGATCCTTAAAATCATTATATCCATCATGATTCATGATAGATGCCACGTTTCACTTAAGTTTGTGTAAGCTGGTAGCAGCAGAATTTTTATGCACAAGTTTGTCTGAAATGAAACCAAACCAGTAAGGTATATTTTACCTCGATATAACTTTGATCTTTTATATCATTGATATTTGATCAACATCCTGCTTCTAAGCCATAGTAATTAACGATACGCGGGGAAATACGACACAAAACCTTCATGGAACCTTGGCGCATGGTGCGGCGCACAACACAGGCCTTTTTGATTTACTGCACGTGTTTAGAGAAAAAAATAATGTTATTATGCATAATAATTAATTGAAAAGGTCCGTTTTATATCATTTATTTTACTAAAGACATACAACAAAGATTCTTTTCAATCATTCCACAAAAACACCATTAAACATAATGTTATAAGCATAGAATTTCAAGTACAATAATCTTTTCAAAAGTCAAAATTCAAAGTATTAATACATATTACTGATAAACTAGAAATCTGAATTTGATTCATACATATCCATGATAGATTTTATATTTCAAATTGTTAGGAGATTCTATTACATAAAAGAATAAAATTTTCCATGTCTATTATAACATAATCTTACTTAAAGATATTTGAACCCACAATATATATGATGATGATAATAGTAAAATAATAAGCATAATTATATGAAAAGTATCAATGTCTATGTATTTTTAAAATTGTGAAATATAAAAATTAATTAGAAATATTAAAAAACAACAAAATATTGAAAAGATGAGTTTTTTGTGCCGTGCGCCATGTGTGCCGCACCTTAGGGTGAAAATGCACGATTGTCGTATCATGCACCATGAAACGTGCCTTAGCACATTTTTCATAATTGTGCTTCAAACTCTCAAGCAATATAAATTCCCTTTATGGCTCGGTTTAGTCAAAACAGCTTAGATCTAATGGTCATCAGTTTAAACTTATCCGGACAACTTTAAGGAATTCAAGTCTATTTAAAAGACTATTGTAACCGGCTATAAATTTAATTTGTATATATTTGAAAAACTATGTCATTTGAGGACCAACTTTTATGAGAAAACTATGTTTTCAAGTTATGTCAATAACCACTTGGATCAAACAATCATAACACTGAATATACACTGGATTTTTATAAAACTAGTTTTGGTTAGAAGTTATTTTGATTTTTGACCAAGTACAACTTCATTACATATAATATTGCAGTTCCATATAATTCACTTATCCAAACATCTAATCAAAACTGAAACTATGATTTTGTTATTTAAGATCACCTAGAATTAGCTCTGGTCTAATAATGATCGGGTCTCCAATTAATATACTAACGCCTCCCTAAGTGTACAGCTATGCTACCTTGCTTTTTTTTTAAAAGAAAGCGGAGCATAGCCAATTTCTTGTACTTGCTTAGTGTGCCCCTCTTTCATCAAGTGCCTCCCTAAGTTCACTGGATTGTTGACCTACCAAGCACTTGCTCTTAGCTACTACCGGCCCGCCAAGCGTGTGGTGTGCTCGCTATACATGCAATAGAGTTAGACCCTCGTATTGATTTGAATGAATCGGTCTTTCCACAGAGGCCAATCTTGGTCTGATAGGCAAGAGGGTAGCAAGTTACAAATTCTGTCTCGGTGGAACATGTATTTCCTATTACCACGAAATTCATAAAGAAATGTAGTATAAGAAGCGCTCTTAGTTCAATCAGATCAACCTTTCGAACTGATGTTGAATCCATGGGCACGTAAGAGACAATCTGACCAATTGAAACATCTCGGTGGCAAGGAAAAAAAGAAGCAAAAGCGATTTTCGTAATAACGACGAGCGAAATGGAAGCAGCCTAAACCGTGAAAACGGGATTGTCGAAGAATTGGACAGAAGTTGAAAGAGCTGCTCGAAAACGCAAACTCATGTTTGTAGAAGAGATGCAGGGTTGTCCTGCTATGGGAATCCCTTTCATCCTTCAAGGCAGCATAGCTGCATATTAACATGCATCCACTCTTTTCATATTATGAACCATTAGGTTGACCAATCCAAACTATTCTTGGTCTAGTATGAACCAAAGGAGGCCAAAGGAAGGACGGGAAGGACGAGGATGGATGTTGTAATGGACAAATGTTAGGCTACCAACAACTTTTGTTCTACTTGATGGATTCATATGAAATCAAGTTTGTTTCTAAGCAAATTCCATTACTTATAGCTTATATTTTGTAAGACATGATTAGATGTATGCTGGTTTGAGTTGATAACTCAATGTGAAATAGCTTTATATTTTTGTATTTCTAGATAAGTAGTATGCTTGTGAACGTTGAGGGCTGTGATCCAAAAACATTATCCATTGTTATTGTGTAATGTGGAATAGAAAAAAAATTCCGGTATTTGGTGAAGTAGAGCACAATCTTTTGGCATCAAATATATTTTTGAATATGGTAATTTTTTAGATCTAATTTTCATTATTTTTTTAACAATTGGTTTGGACTTGGATATCCGGAACAAATTCTGAAGTGATATGCGCCTTATATCTTAGATATTGGAGTTTTGTTTGTTGTTTATATTAATTAATTAATTAAAGAAGAATTTGCATTTTTAATAATAGTTGCAACACATTCACACCTATTGGATCCCCGCAAAGTTGTTCATATGCATGTATAAGACCCAATCATGAGAATGATCAATCTCAATTTTTTTGGCAAATTTGGTTATAAATGAGGTTATGAGTTCAAATCTCAGTCCAACAAAAAAAACCATGGTTTTTACATGTATTTAAATTTATTTATGTTTATTATATTCTCAATATCAATACATAACCGAAAGTTGCATTCTTCGTGATTCTGTTTTTGCTTCAATTCGTGTTTTACACTTATCATGCAATATTTTTCTTATTTTACTCTTTCTATTTTTCATATTCAATACTGCTCTTATTAGCAAATATATGAAAAAATTTAATGGTTTTAATTCATTTTTACTTTTTTTAAGTACATATTTATGCATATATGCAGCTCTGCGCATGTCAAAATATCGATGTAGAATAAAAGCATTGAATCCGTCGATGAGTTTCACTTATAAGTAATAACACAGGATTTTACCGCGGATTGACATGAGACAAAACATAGATAGCTGCATCATCATAATTGTGCATCAACACCATACTTCATTTTGAACTTGTAAGATAGGATTTGATAAGAACAAGAAGTGAAGGTGTGGTGCTTCCATACTTTTGAACTTTTAATATGTTTATGATGTACCGATGAGATGGTACACTGTTAGTTATGCTCAAGATCCAATTAATTAATGTGTAACAATATACTTTTTGCTTACAGTCTGTACTCTGAGTTGTGTAAATTTCAATCATTAGGTATTTGTATGTGTATATTCATGGATTAACACCATACTTCCAAGTTGCAACCCTGACTTCAGAAAAAAGACTTGAAGCAGGGTAAACATACACAAAACTAATTGTTTATTGTTTCAGTTTAGCAAAGCAAATAATTTAAGAAAGTACATACAGGAGTTTTGAATTGCACTGACCTGAGTCGGCAACTTGCAAGTATTGATACAAATTCCTATACATTTGCTTTCTTCCAGATACTTGCATTTCTCTACAAATACCTACATCAATAAAAACAACAGTTGAGACCAGAGGGCCTACTATATTACAAACAAGGGCAGAACTATTTGTTAGATAACCCTAGCTTTACAGGTCCAATTATTGAACCATGATATAAAAAGTCTATCAACCCGCATTTTCAGGGTTTCCCTCATTTTTTTTTTCCTAGGGATTGTCGAAATTTATGGTTACGCCCTTGAATAAATGCAAATAAGCAACAGTCAAATGAACAAAAATCTAAATACCCCACTACTGCAACTGGAACCATCAGGAAGATCAACAGAGTTAACTGAACATGTTCCCATCAGCCACTGACAAGAAATAGCAGTTGCTCTTGCTACATAATAAACGTGGCTCAAATAACAAAATATGTGGAGTAATAAAACCAATCGGAAAAAAATATTAATGCTTACCGACCATCATGGAAGCAACTTTACCACCGCCAATTGGTGCTATAAGTGATTTAAAAAGGACGAGAACAAATGGCGGAAACAAAGACTTAAGCACACGAACCTTCATTTTTCAAAAGAAAGTACAACAATCGTAACTTATAATGCTTGGCTGACTTGGCTAAAACTTGTAAAATTAGGAACAAATCCTACATTTTCCATCAATGAACTGGGCAAATGAAAAGATCGAAGATATTTCCAGCTTGCTCATTCTCAAGTCCAATAATGTTAGAAATAAACAAGATAAAATAGGGAAACTAAATTATGTGTCATTTGAAAGCCTTAATATTTTCGAATAACTATTCCTATCACATGAGTCCTTAAAAAGAGTAAGTGGCTTTTGTACAGCTCTTAACAATTTCAAGTTTCTTCGGGCATGGTAATTTCTTGCCAGAACATTTCAAGGACATGTCTACAGGCACGACATTGTGTAGTTGCAATTGTGATATGTAGTTAATTAGCACTTCAGAAAAGATACATAGTGCATAACCACTAAAGTGTTAAACTGTGGAACTTTAATGAACAAGAACAGTACATGAAATTATGGGTATATTTGGTTAAAAGTCGCCTATTCGAGACAAGAACACCGAGTCAGCTCAAACATGTTTATAGTTGCTATGTAAGAGTTAAATCTGATCAACAGTAAAACTGCTGAATGCATAATGTTATCACACTACTAAATAATGTTTGTATTCCAAGATTTTAAAATTTGTGATACTTCTAATGCATTTTAAAGCCTATAATTCAGTTTGTACGAATATGACGTTATCAAACACCTTTTTTATATTAAGTATATATTTGTCTATTAAAAGCTTTTATTAAGTCAAAATTTGATGGCAAATAATAATAAATTCCTTTACTTATCTAATTCAACATTTTTTTATTTTTCTACCACGGTATAGCATTGTTTCATTACCAACGATGGCATGAAAACTCTTTCTAATTCTTTAATAAAATCCATAAATCTCACACATACTATATTCAAAAGATCGTTTCTTAGTTCTAAAGTGCCAGAATTGAAAACACCATTGTGCTCTTGATTATTTGATTTATCGAACCTGACATAAAAAATAAATTCGCAAGGGATAGTTTTTGCCTGCCTCAACATATAGAGAAGCATTTCACATCATTGTTGATTATTCACTTATGTGTTTATTATATTCTTTTCTAGGCTTGTCGTAATCATTCCAATAGAATATGTGAAGAATTATATATGCTCGTATGAATAAATAGCACTTAAGAACAAATCCATGCATCATGCTACACATAGCCACATATACAGCACACAAGCATGCATACATAGATGTCAATCATATACAACAATGAAGAAATCTAAATATAGTGGAAAGTTTTATACAGCTGATTTTTCAGTCTCCAGATTGGTCTTCCCTTTAAGCATGAGTCTATTTGCAACTTCAATCAAGCCATCATATCCAGGCCTTTTTGAATCCCATCCAATCTCCTACAGCTTTAAAACATTTCAATGTTATAAACTTTATTTTACTTTCTTTCAGAAAAGGATTTAGAATGTAATGCCCAGCTGTGAAGCAAAATACTACTACAGAACATCGAATGAACTTTGTTTTTGTAATGATGACAATCAAAATAGGAAAGAGATCAGTAATAATTCTGTGTAGGTTCTAATATTTGACTAAAAATCTCTTAAAAGGTACATACCAGTATACAACCATTTCCAACAATAGACTGAATTCTTTTACGTGTTGGAGCATCCCAACACTAGAGGGTGATGGAGTGTAATTCTTATATGACATAACAGTTTACACCTAAGTCATTCACACAACCAAATCACTTCAACATGAACAAGTCAGTTGGACTATGTATAAAATAGTGGTGCCAATGGTGTATAAGAGTAGTTATTCAAACCTCGTTTTGTGAATATATTGTTATGTAGGTCTAGCAGTTTGGGCTGCAATATATTTAAAATGATCTGGACAGTACAATATTATATAGTGGTATTAACGACGTATAGTTTTTAAAATGCCAAATAAGACCACATTACAGCAGTGTGAGTTATTTTACTTCAGCAACTAGCTATAGGTTAATTTCTCTGTTTACTTTAATTTCTCTGTTTACTTCAGGAACTGAACCCTTAGTTGGATTTGCTTTGAGGGTCTCTTTGGTAATCAAAAGCAAAATTGTTTTTGCTTCTTTTTTAAAATTCTTGCACTTTTCGAAAGTTTGAAAGTCGAAAAGTCAATATGGCAAATTATTCACGTATAAGTTACTTTTTCTTTTCAATATTAATAAAATTTAATTTTTTTTTTCGAAAAACAAAACCATATTTATTTATTTTTTGGTTAGCCAAGGTCTCCTGACTCCATAAAGAAATATCCATCGGATAAAAGAAAAACAATAAAATATGGACCTACCACTCATATAGATTACAATGTACAGTCAAACGTCTGAAATTCAATTTCAATTATACGCAGCATTCAAGCAGAGGATAATTTTACCACTGCAAGAGAATGGTTGCATTGCATCCACTCAGGGCCGGCTCTGTAGTTAATGTTGCCGTTGGCAATGTGTACAAAAATTTGATGCTTAATTTGCCATTCCCCAGCATTGAACCTGCACCACTTCCCTTATCGGCTTCATTGCCAATCAAATGAGCTAAAGGTAATTATATATTGAATATATACCTCATTCTTTATATTTTCTAAGTACAATTGTATTTACTTTTCATATCATTGGCCATGGTTTCCCCGTCGAGGGGGATTTCCCTATGCGGTCACCTATTTGGTCTAGCCCTAAACCCGGGCCTGCATCCACTTTCTTATGTTAACAAAATTTCATAACAGAGTTGAATATTTAACACGGTGTTTCTTCTCTCTCTTTTTTTTCTTTAGGGTCACATGTTTGAAAATAAGTGACTCCCTTAACTATAGAACATGTACAACACCATATACAAGTCTCCAATGATGCTGGTTACGGTTCAAAGCCATACGACTTTAGCTTTAAAAACTTAGATCCAACCCCAGGTGCGACCCAATTATTATTAGGGGAGGGTATATTTTCAGTACTACTCGATTTGGATCCAGCCCGATTATTAGCAGTCCATGATACAAAACACGAGTGTGCATGTGCTTATTGTTTGGGCATCATTTTGTATAAGAACTTTGACCGTGTTGGTTCTTTTATTTGTGAACTCGATTTCATCAGTACCCAATTTGTCTGTAGGCTTTGTTTGTGTACCATATTAAAAAATCATGATCTAAAAGAATGATTTTAGGATTAAAATTTCGAACTGTGCTTCAGAATGAATCAGCCTTGGGTCATGGATTTTAAACAACTAGCCGGCTCAATTCGCGCTCAAGTTATAAAGGGTTATGCTACTACCCAACTAGCATTTCAGGTGTTTCATGTGAAGTGGTGTAAATGGTGAATCTCAGAGGGATAATGCTGTAATTTTACAGGTGGACCCTCCGAAAAACCTGTTAGTTGCCGCAGGATTTGACGAACTTACGGCCGCGTAACATAGCATTTTTGAGTTATAAATATAGGAATCGGGCTCAGATACGGATATGGATTTTATGCTATCTTAACCGAACCTAGCTCATTGATAGACCTATATGTACACGTATAGTCAATTCTGCCTAAAAACCACTTCAATGATTTTTTCGGGGGGGGGGGGGGGGGGGGGGGGGGTAGAGTACGATTGTTTCCGCTCACAGGATCATGTTAGATGAAGAAAGTGCAAGTTAGTGGTTGGTTTTTCACACATTCACAGCCCAATTGAGATAGTTTTATTCTTGTATTGAATTAATCGCATATTTTTGCCTCACAACATCCTGTTAGTCAATATTACGGGTAATTATTCAAATCCAGTTTGTAGTCAAATTAAATTCAGTCAAATAAATATAGAGCTCACCTCCGCCATTTTCTGCCTAAAAAAGTTGAGAAGCAAGCCATCAAACGGTCCTGCCTTGTACTTAGGTTTGGCTACATCAATCTGCATGCATCAATTCAAAAGAAAATTAAACATATGAAAATTTGAATAAACCTAATCAAGAAAAGCAACAAAGATGCAACTTAAAAACAGACCGATTGGGATTTGACTGGAGTGCAATAAAATCGGAAGCTGCTAGTTTCTCTAATTAAATTATGGTTTTTTGATGAATATTTTAAAGAAAATAAGATAGGGTGGGTATAAGGGAATCCAATTGTGTTCATTTTCAGAGTTGAAATACACGAGGAAGCAGAGAGGACTTATCCATTTTACAAGGTATTGACACGGAAAATATAAAATTCAGCACAAATTAAAAAGGATACTGTTTTTTCAAAATATCTTGCTACTTTGAAAACTATTTGTACTTTAAGGCTAGTTTCGGCTAGCTCAGACATGAGCTGTCCATTTAAAAAAAAAAATAATACGGTACGCATTTGTGAAATGCGCGTCTTATAATTTACACTGGCGCATCTGCCAAATGTGTCTGTGTAATTTTGTCAATCTAAAACAAGCTGCAAGCAGCAGTCAGTCATTTCTCATAACATATTCGAGCTAGAAAACCAATTTCCTAACTTTTTTCCATTCATCTCAAAATCTCAGTATACAAGGATTACTAGTCGGATTACTTCTATCAGCTATTTGACGTCATTTAAAGGTATAAATCTAGTTTAAACTCATTCCCTAACTCAATTTTTAGGTATTTTCATATTCTACTTTTCACAAATCTACTCTCTCATTTATATGTTTTATTATGTCATTAATATTTGTTTAGCAATTGATTGTTCTAAAATTAATTATATTTTCCTTTTCAAAAGTGTGTCGGATTTCATTCTAATTATTTGCTACTTTGATGAAAATTGACTATGAAAAAAAACAATACACCGTTATATGTTGCTTGTAAACAAAAGGGTTCAAAGGTTAAAAAATTTTTGCTCCTATCATGAACTAAAAGAAACGATGTATAGGGTTACAAAAGTTGTTTCACAAGAGTATGTTGTAAAACTAGTAAGCAAGTGACTGAATTATTTATAATAAAAGAGGAGTTGAGACATTTTGAAGAAGCAATTGCTACTAATTTGAATCAATTTTCTACTCAAATTCTTGATACTATTCCGAGTTATCCTTATCAAATCAATCCAAGTCCAGTATTTCCAACTTGTGTGATTACAAAGTGAGTAATTTGTTAAAATAATTACATTTGAGTAGTTGAAATTTATAGTGTTTTGATCTCATACTCTTTTTTTACAGTTTTATGGTGCATCTGGGTGGTTCAAGCCCTAGACCGGTAAATTATCAAATTTCACACTCCGTACCTTCAAACGCTAGAGAGGTTGATATCCCTTTCAACAATGATGATGGAGGCCGTAGTTCACCATATATAAATAGCATGCAAATTGCTTCAATAGATAATGACATGTCATAGATAGATAATATGGAAGTTAATAATGAAGCTCTAGAGTTTGAAATTGATCATGAGAAAGAAAATGAAAACAATGAAGCAGCTTTGGTGGAAGAAGATAATGACGATAACGATGAACATACGGAATTTGAGATGCCTTTGACAGATAGTTTATGTAGTGCAAAAATTATGGCGGCATCATTAGTTGAAAATGTTACTCCTATTAGAGACGTGTTTACCTCAAAATGTGTTGATCCTGTTTTTCAAGTGGGAATGCAATTTTAAACAAAGAAAATACTTATTCAGCAGTTAAGTGAGTGGTCCATCAAGAATTCTGTTTCTTTTAAATCCATAAATTCCCACAAAACAAAATACACCGCGATCTGTAATGTTAATAACAATTGTTGTTTGAGAATATATGCAATTGTCCCTAAAAAATCATTCATGGGGTGGTGGGAAATTAGAAAATATGATGACAATCATACTTTTGTTAATCCGATTATCAATTCAAATCATAAACAAGCTAAAAGTAGATTTATTGCTAATAAAATACTTCCTTTTGTGAAATCGGATTTCAATACCACTCCTTCTGCGATTCAAGTTTTAATGTTGGAAACTTTTTTTTTCAAAATCATCTACTTCAAGGCATATAGAGCATTGCGTAAAGCATTTGAGAGAGTTTTTTGGAGATTAGAAAACGTCATATGCTGAGTTACCACAATATTTAGCTACTATTAAAAAACATAATCCGAAAACAGTTTTTAAAGTTGATATCGAAAGAATCACCAATGTTAAAGTTGATTTGAAGAAACTTATTGACACGCGCCTTTTTAGAAATCAATTAGCACGCCCAAGCCATTCCGAACAAGCTATGTGGACTAGAGAGCGAAGAACTAAAAGAAGGCAGAATACACACATCGCAACCCGTTGGATTTTCTCAACTCCCACCTACTCAAGACGATCCAACTCAACTATGAATATTCATATTTTTAGTTTAATATTAGTTTGCTTTTGTAATCGAACTAGAACTTCTACTTTAATGCGAATGTCATCGAATTCAAATTATGTTATGCTTGAATTTATTTAATGTGGTTTTATTTGTTGGCTTTTATGTAGATAAACGTTTGCTATTATTTAAGATTGTGCATTTGGATTTGGATTTTTTTTGTGTGAAGGTTGTTGTCCGGGTTCGGAGCTGAGAATTACACTGGCGCATTTGGCAGATGCGCCAGTGTAAATTATAAGGAGCGTATTTTTTTAAAACATGGCCAACTCATGTTTGAGCTGGCTAAAACTAGTCTAAAGTTGCAAATAGTTTTCAAAGTAGCATGTTTACGCCAATAGTTTGAAAAACCAATCTCTTTTAAAAATTTGTCCTAAAATTTATTTGGACATTTATAAATGATACAACTTGTACAAAATTGGTTTGAGCATTATATTCCCCCAGTTTCAATCTAAAATGCGAAAGTAATACAATCCTACAGCTTAGATCTATTGTGTCATCAACTGTGTTTTATTTGATGTCCAAATAGTTTGAGCCATTAACATTTAGGCCAACTATTTCGATTTCTAGCCAGATCCGGTCATGGATAAACAAAACACTCAAGAAAAAATGTTTGGTGGGAATTATATTCGACTTAACTAAGATAAGTCAAATGTATTAGTTACGTCAACTTTTTATTGTGAAGCGTTTGAACTCTCAAACATGTAGTCATTGGACAAGATGTAAATTTTACATCATATGTAAAGCGCTTAAGCTGAACGTAAAAACCCAGTGGACTCAACTAATAGCGATGATTTATCTTATTTCAACGATGCAAAGAAGTACAAAGACGATCTCAAAGCTATTCCTAGATTAATTGTAAAGCTATTTCGGTTAGTTTCTACTACACTTCATACTTTTTCTTACACGGGTCGAACGTGGATAGTTGATGCTGTTGACATCCATGAGAACAAAAGTCGAAACCTTTTTCAAATGAGAAGTGCTACTTTCGAACGTCTATGCGACGTCATATCTACTATGTTTGACTTAAATTTCAGTAAACATATAGGGATTTCTAATACGGTAGGAACATTTTGGTACACGATAAATCATGAAACATCATACAGATTGGTAGGTGAAAATTTAGTTTTGTAATGTCCTTTTGGAAGGCTGTGTCTATGTAGTAGACTGTTAAATCATGTTATTAAAGAAGTTGAAACCTTATGAAACCCGCCACTTGGTAAATATTACCCTGGATCGGTCCTATAAGTTTTGGTATCTAAAGCTAATAAAAATCTTGGTCCTTATATACGTACTAATTTAACATGGCTTGATTTTGTTTGCGCGTCTCTAAACACCATACAACAAAAAATATATAGAGAAATATACTGTATTAATAATAACTAATACAAAAATAAGAGAATGTCTATTTTTTATTACATATACTTTAAAAGGCACTAAATAGATTATCATGAACAATCATTTACATAACTAACACTATATATTAGAATTTTGTTAACCAATTGACAAAGATAATTTTTTAATCCACAAACAATAGAATTATATGCAAATAACACTGAAAATGAATATGAATGAAAACCATTTGTATAGAACAAAAAGAATTTTTCATAATCTTTTCAATTCAAAAATTAATATTTGAATTAATCAAAATGAACTAATTATCTAAAAAAAATACTATAAACAATAATTTAAGAAAAAAATATACACCTAATAATTTGAAGAAAAAAATATTTTATTTGAACCAATTTAAGAAAAAAATACATCATTAAATTTCTAACCAAACAGTGTTGTTTTCATCAAATTTAGCATTCCATTAGTACTAATTTTATGAGATTCATAACATAAAATCAATTATCAACTTAATTAAAACAAACATAAAAGTTCTAACCTTTGGTCCAATATTTAAGCAAAGTAATATTGAAGGAAATTAAGAGAGAAATCAAAATTCAAAGCATTGAGAATGGGAATGCTCATTGCAGATTGATTTCCTTTGTCGCTGGCCCCTTTTACTTCTGCACTTCTGCCTTTGCTTTATGATTTTTTTGTGCAGCTATGTTTTCTCTTTATGTATTTTTCTTATATATGATGCGGCAACAAATTGTATGCCCTAGAAATTTGAAGGCCCAAAGCAGCTGCTTCTGCTGCTTTGGATAAAGGTCGACGTTGGTATTACCTTATAGATTCAGGATAAAAGCTTAAAAATGAGTATCCACCACTTATCACAATAAATGCTATTACATTCTAGAGTTTCAATAAACCTAAAATATTCCAAAATGGTATAACGAAATCTTCAATTTTTATCATTCTATTTTACACATGGATGTGGAAAGGATATTTGGTATTTGAAGAGAAAAAAAATTATGAGACATGTCGACATATAGTTTCACAAACTAGCAGAGTTTGTCATTGCAACTTGTGTTATACATAATTTTAGAAGAAACTATGATGGTGTAGGTCTCGATTATTAAGAAATTGTAAATGTAGAAGTTCCATCGAATTATGCTAAGTTTTTGCATGAACAATATCAACACAACCATGGTGGTGCAAGTTAATCAAATACATCAAATACAACATATATTGTTGCAACATGTGATCAAATCAGAAATGCTTCGTTTGCTACATGATGACGTTGATGTATTAAATATTTGTATGTTCTTTATCGTTAGTTTGAACTTGTATTTGAATTTGTAGTAGGTGTTTGAATTTGTATTTAAATTTGAATTTTAGTTTTAATATCTATTATTGCTTAATAAATATTAAATATTTATAATATACACATTGTATAAATTTATTATATAATAATTATTGCTAATAAAAATTAAACACTATATGTTACATAACACCTTTTATCTAACATCTAATCAAATTTTTGTCCATGAATGCAACAACCTCTAACCTCTAACACCTCTAATCGTTTGTTTATTAACACACCCTAAGATAGCCTTAACCAAACGACACTTAAGCATTTGTCTTTTGAATGCCCATCTACCAAGTGTTTCAGTTTTAGATGTTTATTTAATAAGCGTTTGGGCATCAGATGCTTATTCTATAAACATTTATATAACGTTCTCATTTCACTCATATTCACACCTTTTGTTAAATTTTCAATAGAAAAACACTGAGATGTCGCTGCATCAACCAAAATTACTAGGCGAACAACCCGTCGATAGATAAAGATTGAAGCCGGTCCAATGCACAATACTTTATCCTTTGAGATGACGATTGACAATCTATAGAATATATATAAGCTTCCAAATGGATATGCACATATCATAGATACCTTTCTAGATTCTATATAGATATATTTATATAATTTTTGGTTTTAATTAACCATTCGTAATTAATATTTATGGCATTCAAAGATATTTTAGGTTAGTACTTATTCCAAAAAGGACTATTAATTCCGCCATAAAACCACTTGTCCCCGGCAATGCAAGAGAAGGCGAAATTACTAGACATGGAAAATATTTTTGGCATGAGGATGCCCTCCATTACTTCGTTTTTCCAATCATTCTACTCTTGATCAATGAAACGTAAGAGCGATCTTATATTGGGGGTACATACACATAATAGTTTTTTCCATTATATGATATACAATGTACTTAGTCGTAATATAATCTAATTCCCCAACAAAGTACTTTTTAGGTTAAAGCACGTCTTTTCTAGATCTAACTTTCTTTTATTTATATTTAAAACTGTGAATAATTGACGTGAACTATTAACGAACTAGTAGTATATATTGACAGGCTAATTGAATATTAATTATACACAATTATTTACTATATAAAATTAGTACATCAGTTGTCGTTGTAGTAGGACCATGTGCATTGCTTAATTTTACGACATACTCCACTATGCCATTATAGTTAGGCTCTATAATAATAATACATTTGTGTAGTTCTACCTTATTAGGCATGTATAATCATTTAATCGTCCTTCTCATTCAGAGACAATCAAAAAGGTGTGGCCTATTGCATATACATTTTATTTCCCTGATTTCTCTATTACTAATACCGATTGTTATATTTGGCCAGTAAACACTTGATTGAAGACCTTTCACATTTAATAATCCATACGAGTCTCCTTGGTTTTATACAGCTTTTTTACCTCATTATGATGTTAAAGCTGTTAGCAACATGTTATTGCTTTGACATATCTACAGCATTACATCACATCTTGTAGAAATAGAGTTAAGATGGGTGGGGTAGTCTTGGGTATCTTTCTTTTATATTTATTTGGTTTGACATTCTTCTCGAACCAAAAGGACATCATTTGTTTGGGCTATCATGGTGACCAATCTTAATGACTAGCTACATTATAGATTGCAGCACAACCATACTTGGGTTTCTTTACACTACTTTAGAAATGCACGCGCTAGGGGAGGTCAAGCATATGTTACTTTTTGCTATGCACATAGAATATAGATTATCATCGTTGTGATACTGCATATACACAAAAAACATGCACCAATATATTATTTGGACAACCAACCAGTCCACCGAAACAATATATTTTCAAGATGAGATGATAGGAGACTATGTGGTTTATACAACAAGCACCCGTAGGGTTAATGCATGACTTGATGGAGCCCCATGTGCATATTGGCATGCATAACCAGAGCATTATTAAATGGGTGCCTTGGGCTAGATATTGGGTAGATTTTATGCAAGTTGGGTAGAAGCAAGATGTGCATCCTTCGAGGATCCCTTATCATTTGTAGAGGCATAGGTTAGCTTTGTATACACCAACATTTCTTCCCATATGGTATATGGAAGAGATGTTGGTATCAAATTACTAGTGATTTGCATATACCTTCGTATTTTTTACAATGTAAGGACATGTTTGATAGGAATTGGGGTATCAGATCATAGTACATCTTAACCCTTCGAGAGGCATGATGGGTAGACATTGAGGCCTTCTCTTAATTGGAGAGGATTTTAAGACATATTGGTTCAGGGTTGCTCCATGTTACTATATATTTATTCATGCACGATGATCTTTGATCATACCGATCCTCACATGTCAGTTGGTAGAGTCTGGATACCTTAACTTATTTTATTCTCATGCCTTCGCAATTTAAACAATATCCCTACAAATTGTAAAATCCTAGAATTTTATTGTTTTTTACTTTGAATATTTAATTAACTTTAAATATTTAAATAATTGATGTTTAAAAATATAGATAACTTATATTCGAATATAGGTATTATTTGAATTGAGAATTAAATATTTGGGTTGTGAATTAAATATCAATTAAATGGACTTAATAAGTTTTATTTATCTCCTTTTAATTAATAAATAGTAATGGAATATTCATTTTGTAAACTTATTTGCAACAATAAACAGTTCAAATAAATAACAAGGAAATCAATTGTTAATCGATTCAGTTTTACTGACGTATTTTTATTTCAATTTAATAGATTTTTCCATAATTTTTAATCTGGAAAATATTTAACTTGTCATTTGACAATATTTCGATGAATGAATGTATTTTTAAAATTTCACTAAATTAAATAATCTATGTATTTTATTATTGATTTGTAATTGTGTCACATTTTGGTGCACGATCATGATTTTATTCTCGTCGTCAGCGGTTCGAACGCGAACAGCATATTGAATAGTAGAGTACCACAAAACTCCATTTTTTCAAAACACCTTTAAATCAAATCAAATTCAAAATTTTGCAAGTTCATTTATGGTGATTTGATTGATATAAGAATGGATATGATATTGGCTTTTAAATCTTCTTTAACTTGTGAGGGAGGCATTTAACCATTTGTTACAAAATCAAAACTTTAAAAACACTTAAGTTATTCCCATTTACTTTTAAAATCCACTTCCCTCCTTTATTTCTTTGTTCCCCTCTCCTTTATTTTATTTTTGTTGATCATCTACACATGAAACCAGGAAAAAAATATGGCTGCTTATTATAAACTTAATATCAACACTACACCAAATTTATGATTTTGCAACATTTTGTATTTGTAAATTTCTAACACTTACAAATGTTACAAACTACTAACAGTTAATAAGTGTTAGAATAGCTGAAAAAGCGTTGGTAAAATAAATAATTTTCTATATAAACTTTACAACACGTTACTTATGATGTCTAACACAAATAAGTGTTACAATGATTGGTAAATTTGTAAATAATTCATGACCAAGTGCACTTGTTTGTAATTTAGCATTCGTTTTATTTCCCACGCTTATCCATTCCCATTCTCATTTTTGACCGCACTTTTTTTATTTCCAATTTAGGTTTCTCCTTCTCAGCGACTCTTTACAAATCAACGTCGCTTGGGGCAACCTAATGCTCTTCTCCATGAAAATGAGATTGCTGCTCCATAAAATGAGATTGCTGCTCCAGAAAATCCAACGCCAACCTCGAATGCGACAATTACTGCTCGAATCGAAGTTGAGCCTAAACCCTAGTTACCCTAATTTCAACCATGGCCATGCCGTACTACCAAATCAAGTCCGAACAACCATGGCCATGCCTTATTCACGTTTAAAGGAGGCGGTGGATTCGGGTTTGAGCAAATTCATGGATTGAAGGTGGCCGGTCAGTGGTAAGGAAGCGATTCCAGAGGTTGTTGGTCCGTTGATTATCGGATTTTCGATTTGGGGCTGGTCGCATTTTTTTTTGCTTCTAGATTAGGGATTTGCTATCATCGACAACAGACTGATGGGGATGAGTGGATGTTGTCAGTGTGATCAGGTGCGGTGATGGGTGGAGTTTGTCACTGGTGGTTAGCAGTTCGGTGTGAGTTTTGTTAGGTTTTAGGCAGTTTTGAGGAGGGGCTATGTCACAGGGGAGTGTTGTAGTTAGGATGTTAGCGGTGAATGGGCACAATGGGTGGTGATGATAGCTTCAGTGGTTGTCTGGTGGACAGTGGATGATATGCAGCTTTGATGAAGGAAGTCGTAGACTATGGTGGAGCTGATGGTGACGGTATATGAAGTTGCCGGGATGGCAATGAGTTAAGAGAAGTCTTGTAGTGGGTTGTAATAATTTTCGACACAGTTGCAGTTACTGTGGTCGGTATGGTTATATGAATGGTGGGGTAAGTCTTGACTGCAGTTTGCTGGTAGGTTGATTGAATTGTTGCTGTTGCAGTTTCTAATTTTGGAGATGCAGTGGCAGTTGCTGCAGGTTGCAATGATCTGGGGTGTTTGAGGTTGCGGAGGCTTGTTTGCTAGTGGAGTAGGTCCAGTGACGCGACTTTGTTTGGCGTAGTGGGTTATGGGTTGTCCACGATGAAATAGACATAGAATTCTTGGGCACAATACCAGGAAAGCCATACACATTACAGACGAATGTTTATTTAAGAGGGAGCGGAGATGGCAACATTATAGGATGTGAGATGTAGTTTCATCTATGGTTCGATCCTACTGCAGCATTTCATAACTATGCCATTATCTGGAATCCTGCAGAAATCATGTAAGTCTTTATCAACATGTCGTCTACACCAAATTTGCGATAAATGTAATATGAATTAATTGAAATGTCGTGAACTATGAGATTCATAAATATAGCTGCTAACTAAAATTATAGGGAGACTAGAAATATTAATGAATGTGTTTTTGCCACTTATTGATCACAATTTATGTATGTTTTCCTCTTATTGATCTGTACTTGTTTAAGACTATTTGACATGAATAATAGCACGGTAAGATTGCTGCATTTGACAGTGATATACTGGACAATGATAATTGGCAGATCATGCATGGGTCCAAAATGTCAATAACATTAGTCGTATTTATTTGTACAATCTAACTCTATGACCCCGCTTTGATACTCGCTTAGCCACGAGATTCATGTTTGCAAGGGCATCTCCTTCAAAATTATTGTATTAAATGTTTCCCAAATTCATTGGAAAATTGCTATAGTGATGTAATTATACTAAATATATTCACGGAATAGCATGACAAAAATGCAAAAAACTTAAAATTATGCAGTGAATAACTAAAACCGTTCGTGTAAAATAAGGATAGTGGGGATAACAATTTTTAAAACCATGTATACAAGTGCGTTTAAACTACTTCTATAAAATGTCCTTGTTCTTTCTAAGAAGAAAACAAAAATAGATCAAATTTTGATAATTAAACTACTGCTATAAAATGATACTAATATGGAGCCCGTGCCGATAGCACAGATACGAATTTTAATTTGTATATAAATTTGGATGTTATTTGCTTCATGGATCAAAAGTTTTGTGTGTGTATATGTATTTGTGTATATATTTTACAGCACGTACACTTGCACATCGCTCTAGATTTATGTGACAGTTGAACATTTCTGAAAGAATTTGATTATATGGAACTACATCTCTGTTGTCAGCATGCATACCTTTGATGACAAAAGATCTTCCATCATTTCGTCTACGGTAAATAGGATGATTCAAAGTTTCCTTCATTTGGTCCCTCAGATCCATAAAATTGCATTTGTTTGTGAAGTAGATCCTCCATTCTCTGTTTGACATTGATATGACATTCATCTTCAGTTTGGATGATTTTCTGTAACAGTTCAATCACTGCAAGTTCTTTCTTAGCTTTACTTACCAGTCAGGTCACCAATTAGTAAATGAATAAGCATATAACTTTCATGCTAGAATAAAACAAATATAACATATGACCACCAATAAATACTGTACAAATTATATATGCACAACATGCGAAATTAGCACTTCGACTAATCTATTACAGAACTCTCCAATAATGGTAGCTAAAACTCAGCTATTCATCATTTTGTAAGTAATGTATGCAAACAGTCTTACATTATTTTCATGGCATAAACCACAATAATTTCATATGCATAATGTCATTGATTTTTGTATTCTTTGTTGTTGCAACAGTTGGTTGTTATGCTTGGTTTTTACAACTATACAGCTAATATGTTCATTCAATTCCATTGCATTTATCTAGAGCAATGATATTCACACCCCCAGAATCATCTTCATAAGAACTGTTTGAAAAAAATGTAAACCAGTTGAATTCAGCAGATTATAGCATCCACCAAGGAGCCTACGCAGCTCACTGTCAGATGAAATCAAAATATGAAATAAAGATGAATTTTTTTAAATGGGTAGTGTTGGGCACATCAATGATTATTACTTGAAATAAAGAAAACGTCTCATCTCTGTTAGAAGTAAAGTTTGGAAGCCTAAAAAGGTAACAAATGAGTTTTGAGTTTATGATGCAATTTGAAGTCAAACCACTGTTGTTAAATTTTTTGATTTCTTCGAAACTAATACTAAATTCTAATCATCACTGTAATTAGGCTTAAAATATTAAATTCTTTTACAGTTACGATTTTTATAGTGATATATGAAGTTGCAGTTTTTTAGTATACTAACAATGCATTGTAAATTAAATGATATTAGCTATACTGAAATTTTGTACTCACTGCATGTTGTCCTGTTTGTATGATGAGGTGGTTTTCACACTTTAAATCACACTGGTGATGTGTACTATATCATGCATTACACAACAGTACTAACAGTTTGGCTTCTCTTTGTTACTAACATGTAAACATATCAGTCAATAAATTACTTGATTTTCTATATTAAATAAATCTCGTTTATTAATTCGATTTAACTTTAAATTTGATGCAGGAATGAATATTTAAACTTCTATTGTCATTTTCCAACCTTGTTATGCTGATATGGTACTAGAATATGGGAAAATAAGATGTAATGAAGTACAGAGCTTTGTTATGCTCATTTGCTTCAGGGAATTACTCGGTTGCACTCACCATATTATTGGCTGTTGCAACTTTTTTCCATAAATTAATTAACATGTGGGACCCACTACCATTCACATGAGCCAATAGCAAGGGAGAGTATGAAATCAAGTCGCATGAAGTCAGGTAACTACATTTATATTGTGTATATGAGCTTTCCTTTTTCGTGCTAGGCTAACCTACACTATTTATTATCTCTCTTAAAACATTGTAATGTATGCATCCTACCGTGTTTATTTTTTTGGAACTGGAAAGGAATTTAGCCGCAAAATTTGTTTCTTATCATCAAATTAGTGTCCGACGGTAGTAGAGTATCTGAAGTTTTGAGAGAAGTAAATAAAGTTTTGAGAGAAGAAAATACTACATAGAAAATCAGTTAAAGTGAAAGTAGTCACAACTGAGAAACATGAGATGATTACCAATTCTATATTGCATTAAATTTTATAGTATATTTCATTAATTTTATAGTCATAGCTTGAAAACATGAGTGGAAGTAGCCACAACTTAATTTTACAGTATAAGACATTAACATTTATAAGTTTACATACTGTTTTATTCATTTTGAAAGTGGTTACCAAGCATAAATCAAGTAATATCATTTTATATACCTATCATATATTGTACTTTATTTATGGCTATGGAATGATCTGTAAGATATAATATTGCATTTGAAAAAATTGATACGACGGTATTGTTCATATATGTTGTAGCGATAGTATTGGATTTGTACAAAAAGATCAAACAACATATTTATTGTGTATCAAAATATGGATCAACCAAGTCATTGAGTTATAAACCAATATAAGCCTTATGCCTTTATTTAATTTAAAGCTGTTTTTGTTATCACAATTTATTTTATAAGGACCTCAGCTTACTATGATATCTAATCATTTGAATAATGCCAATTAAGCTGTAGGAAAATTTGAAAAAAATAGGATAATCCACTTTTTTGCATATTTAAGGTGCTCTTGTACTAAAATTATCGGTATATTTGTTGATTGGGAATCTAAGTCTGTCACTTTTGAAGATCAATCTCCATTTCAAAAATTTATAAAATATGTATGTCCATGACAAACTTCTATGAATACCTAGTTCTCTTCATGCTATCTATGTCTATGATCATCAATTTTATACCTAGTTCACTTCATGACATTCAATACATAAGAGTCGAATATGTAGGTCAATATGTTGAAGATAAATGATAGTGTTAATAAATATTACGGACAATTAAACTTCTGTTGGTCTTAGAAGCAAATTAAAAGACAGATAAGCAAATTAAAAGACAGACAAATGATGGTTTTAAAGACTTACATAACTTAAGCTAAACAAATTAAATCAAAAGAAAACATCTAAAAGAAAGAAAATGCAGTCAATCCTAAAAGCCCTGCACAAACTTGTTTTTTTTTTTTTTTTTTTTTTTTGGTTTTAGAAAAACAAAATGGAAAACAAAATGAAAATAAAATAATACAAAATAAAATAAATTAAAAAGCCCACCCAGCTCATGTAAATAAGAAAATTTTCAAGTGCGTAAAACAAAATAAGTTCACGAATAAGAAAAATGTATCCAAATTAACAATAGTGTTCTTCAATTAATCGCAAGTGTTCTCAAAATTTCAAAAATTCTCTCTAAACCGCAATTCAATTCGACGCAACCAAAATTCAAATCTCCTGCTAACTCTCAAATCAAAATCGCAACCAAAAACTTGTTCGATAATTGGAAAAATTGATTCGATAATCAAAATTCACAAATTAGTTCGAGCAGTGAGTGTTTATGAGAAGTAAGTGCGTTCATGAGTATTGGATATGGCTGCGTCTATTGCGGTGTTGTTCGGTGGCGGTTGCCGATGGCTTTGCCGTTGCATGGTGGTCACTGTTGGAATTGGGTGATTGGATGGTTCGAACCGAGAGAGGTGAGGAATTGTGGTTTGATTTTGCTGATGACTGGAGGCGATTTCAGATGTAGGAGATTGTGTTGTTGTATGGTCGAGGTGTGGTTAGAGTTAGTGCAGTGATATGGTATAGGTTGGTGGAGATGGTTGCTTGGTGGAAGAAGTGGAATTGTCGATGCTGGATGAGTTATGGCTGAGGCAGGAGTTGAAGGTTGACGGTCTGCTGGTTTTCTCGGAGGCAGTATTGTAGTTGTTTGTTGAATGTTGTATGACTTTTGATAGTGAAGGTGATATTTTGGTCAGTTGAAATGAAGGAGTTGTTTCTACATGCTGGTTAGTGACAGAAGTGGGGAGGTTGTAAGAAAATGTAAGGCAGTAGGTTGGTGAATGGTTAGCAGTGTGTTATGTCAGCGGTGTGTTTTTCTAAATGGGTTTGATGGAGTGTTAATCAGTATATTGCTGGTAGGATGATGTGTTGTGTGGTATGTGCAAGCGGATGGTGTAGAATGAAGATGGGCAAGGTGGATGGAGGTGGTAATGTCTAGATTTGATCTGGAGTAAGAGAACAGTGATGCATGGATGGTTTTAATGATAGTGTTAATAAATATGGTTTTAAGATATTTTGTTTATGCATCCAACTGATTTTGAAAATTTTCGGTTTCTCAGTAAACTTTCTCATTAGTACACAAAATTATTTACAACACACTCCACGTTAGCAAATCTTTACCATCATGTTTATTTTTAACGATTGAACGCTTCCAGCATGCAACAGAGTTTGCAAACCAAGCATGCAATAGAGTTTGCAAATCTAAGCATGCAAACTTAGTTTGCAAAACTGAGCCCACAATCTGAGCTTGCAAACTGAACACACAAACTTAGCATGTAACAAAATCGATGCAAATTGTGTTTGCAGCAAATGCTAATTGAGTTTGATTAACATGTATTTTGCATACTAAGTTTGCGAATTCATAAATGCAAAAAAATTGGAACCTGAGTTGTAATTCAGTCTTTTAACCTTTTGATTTTGAAGGTATAAGTTTTTATCGAGTGTTTATATTAAATGTAGGAACTTGAAGAAGGATGCTTTGGATTGTTGTATTGGACGTTGAAGAATATTCAAAACCATTTGAGTTTGGAGTGGATGATCAGGAATGGTTATGTTAATCGTAAGTTAAACTTTAAGTGTATTTTGAATTTTTTTTGAAGCTTATGTTGTAATAATATATGAATATACGACATTGTGGTATTTTAGATTTGTAAATAATTGTATATGATATATTATACTACATTTGCAGAGCGTTTAAACTTTGCATTGAATATTTTTGATGAATTATTTATGATATGGAAACCATTATTTGCAGAGTGTTTATATTTAAACTTTGCGTTTAAGTTTTGGTATATATGTGTGTTACTAAATAATCATTTTCCAACACTTATAAGGGTTACCGTATATTTCGTTACCAACACTTATAAGCGTTACCGTATATTTCTGCACCAACACTTATAAGTGTTACCGTATATTTCGTTACCAACACTTATAAGCGTTACCTTATATTTCGTTACCAACACTTATAAGAGTTACCGTATATTTCTGTACCAACACTTATAAGGGTTATCGTATATTTCGTTACCAACACTTATAAGCGTTATCGTATATTTAGGTACCAACACTTATAAGTGTTAGTAATACGTAGGTTTGTAACACTTATAAATGTTACAAATTTGGCCGCTCCATTCCTCACAGTCCATTAGTAACACTTAAAAAGTGTTACTGAAATTATTTGTAACACTTATAAATGTTAGAATTTGCCTATTTTGGTGTAGTGCAAATAATTTAGGCCACTAAAAATTACAAAGCTTAAATCTTTGTACTCGTATGGCCTTTGGCTTCAATTCCATACTCCATTGTAGCTTGCATTCGTCAATAGGAATATTTGATAGTTTTACGCGTGAATTATGGTAGAGATTTTTGGTCGAGATAGAAGGAATTTGGTGATGGCAAGGTGAGCGTCGGGTTTCTCTTGGCAAGTAGCTTCGTCTGGCAGTTTTTAGCATGGTGCGGTGTGTCCCAGTGAGTCACGTCATTTTGCTACAGGTCTAGAACTTGTAAGGTCGCGATCTGATTCTCTTAGTCAAGCGTTGATTTATAGATATAGCTGCGTGGAGATTTAGTTGTGGAGTTTGATTGTGAAGATGAATTTTGGTTTCATCAAGGAACGAGGAGTTAGGTGGTAGCCGTGCATAGTAATAGCTGAGTGAGTGTGAGTGTATGATTTTAGGAAGGAGGAAGTTGAGTTATTAATGGTAAATAGGCTTAATGATGTAATTAGTGTGTTAATTATATTATTAAAAACTCTTAAAGCTTATAAATGCGATAATTATTCCATACAAGGTCGGATTTGGATACTGTCAATTACGATGGATTCGTATGAACGTTAGCTTCGTGTTGGAATAAACTTCATTAAATTTGGGGCCAGTTGAATTTAGGGCTAAAATCAAACGTGACCAAACTGAAAAGTGAAGGCGTCCACTGGAATTTCGGTAAGTTAAACTCACATTTTTGGTTAATCGGTATATTATATAGTAGATAAAAATTATTTACTGCATACTTGGATGTTAGTTTATATTGTAGTTTGATTAATTGTTTGGATTGGATTCTCATTTTCAAAATTCATATAACTATATATATTATTACTTGTTCCTACCTAGCAGTGGATGATATAAATAACAGTTTGTTATAGGGGACAAAAAGAAGAAGTTGGAGTGTTATTATAGCGAACAGGTTGCTACAGAACTCTTCAAAAAATACACATACATATGTATGATTTACATGAGATGTTTGTAGAGAGAAGCAAAGGGGTTTCTCATCATTATTTATTTACTGTTATCTTTAACCCATTCATATTCTTTTATTACTTATATTGATATTTAGTTAAAATAATTTACGATCGTATATTCGAATTATTTAAGTGTCATTGCTACAAATTTTTCTCTGTATCATCACTTATTGAATATCATTTCCCTAAACCTCTGTGTGTTGAACTTGAACTTGTATTTTCACAAAATCAATGTTTAAAATTCATTAATCATTTTGATTAATGATATTCGAATTTAATCAATCATTTTAATTTATGATGTTTGAATTTAGTAAATCATTTTAATTAATGATATTTAAATTTATTAATCATTTTAATTAATGACATTTCAAATTTAGTTAATTATTTCAATTAATAATTATTGAATCTAATTTATCATTCTTAATTAATGATATTTGGATTTAATTACTAATTTTAATTAATGATGTTTGAATGTAATTAATCCATTTCATTTGAACTTCTATAATATTATAATAGTGTCTAAGGTACAAATACTTATTAATCATAGCAGAAATTGTTACATTAATTAAATTTCAGCATAACAGGCATACAACTAAAATCGCAAATGCACGTATTGGAAAATGAATTCCATACAATGACAGGATACTAGGGTACACCTCATAACCATTAGTGGAGATCACCTCCTAACCTTAGTGGACAGATTTCCTTATCGTTTGTCCTAGGAGAACGAAATGAGATTTATACTCACAACACAACATCATCAGAGATGATTGTGCCATATAACTCATGTGTTTCTCCTAGAGATTTCCAAAGTTACGTTTTGGGTCCATATTTGATAGTCTGTTATTTAACTATCAATAACGCACATTCAATTTCAGGGATTTATTTCCAAGGAAAGCCAACATTATTTAAGCACATAAGCAAATGCTAGCATCCTTAATTAATCCTTTCATTAATTAAATTCATCTTGTAGATACTTGTATAAAAATACCTTTACAAAGATATACCCACAAATCCCTATATTTTCAATACTTGGAAAAAAAATATCCATAAACTTATCTCAATGGTATAAGTAGATTCACAAAACAGAGGAAAATTTCCTTTTTATACAATTCTAGAACCATTTATAAATTCCTTTATAAATCTCTAAAACCTATTTATAACCCATTTAATCAATCTCTGAAATTATTTATAAAACTTTCCTTTTTTTACTTGTTCCTAAAATTATTTATAAACCCTTTATAAATCCATAAACCATGTATAAAACTCCTTTTATAAATCTATAAACCCAATTATAAAATTATTTAACATCCATAACCATTTATAAAACTCTTTTTACCCTTTAACTAATCTTCTTTTAAGTTTCCAAACCATGCTATAAATTCCTCTTATAAAACCAAAATCTATTTATAAATTTCAAAAATATTTATAAATAAATTCTAATCATTTACTTTAAAACCCTATTATATAGTAATAAGCATTATAAATAAATAATTATTATCTTCAAAACGTCTTTAAAAAATTATAATTAATAATTTCAAAGAACATTATCGATAAAACACTAATAATTACTCTTCAACATAAAAATATAATAATAATAATAAATTTCTAAAATAGTATTAATAAATCATTATTATTAATTTCAAACCATATTAATTATTTAAAATAATTAACTTTTCAAGATATTAAAATATTGATAAATAACTTTAAAAATAACATTAAATATAAATAAATAATTTTTAAAACAATATTAAATATAAATAAATAATTTTAAAAACATATTAAATATAAATAAAGAATCTCTAAAAACATTTCTAATGACTTAGAAAAGGCAGATAATAAAGTTAGAGTAAATAGAAATTAAATCCTTTAAAACAAAATATTTTCGAAACCTAATTTCATATTTAAATTCATTTTCAATCCCAAAAATCAATCCCAACCCAAATGGAAATTTATATTATTCAAAATACTAATTTAAGGCCAATAGCTACTAAACTCTTAACCAATATCGATATTGATTTCTAATTACTATAGGGTTTAAGCTTAAGTGTATAACAATGTCATAACCTATAGTATCAACAATTAGGTATGATTTTCAAAAATTCATTTAACAGGAATATTATAGAAAACATTTCAACAAGAGGGAGGAATTCCGTTGGATCCCTCTAACCCGTTCCCATACATTACGGCTCATATACATCAGCAAATATATATATGTAAATAAAATCAACAGTGGTAAGGAATCCTACTGGATCCCTCCAAGTTGTTCCCCTACATCACAAACAATACATAATCATATAATATGGGTCATCCGCTACTAGGCGGGTATATATAAAGGTCATCCATTCCAGGGGCGTGAATAAAACCAAACCAACTGGTAAAATAGAAAATCATTTAAACTAGCAATCTATAACTTTTATCCACTATATAAAATACTGATTTATTAGAAAGGTCAGTTTAACTCATCAAAATTCCAGTTGTCGTCGAGACATTCTATTTTTCATCCAACTTTTGAATTCAGCGTAACATTCCACTAGCTACAATCGTCGCCTGTCCAATTCCATCATGTAGTTAACGTCATAACGAGTGCAGCATAAAAATCCACGTCTCGCTTGGACCTCATATGATCAAGATAAGAAAATTATAAGTTAACGATTTAAATTTATATTTAAACCACTAATTACATTTTACAATCTAATTATCATACTAACTAATCATCCCTCTCTCTCATTCAAACCTATTTTCAACTGCGACTTCGATCGTCGGCAAATCGTCGTTGTCGCCTTGCTGCATCTCCGACCACCGCACACTGCCAGAAGACAGCGCGGCCTCCCGTGCTCCGATTGCGACCAGTCCCAACTTCAACCATGGCTAGTAGCTCAAGAACGAGCCGAAGTTTATTTGTCCTTCATATTGGCGTTGCCCCCGCCTCAGGCGACGCCTGGCCGCCACGTCCACACCAGAGCTTCGCCTTGACGCCTCCTCCTATTAATATCGAGCTTACCTCCTAAGACCCCCGTAGCGCCACCCTATGGTCCACGATCTCATTTGTCATCGAATTGCCCTCATCCCTGCCATGATCCACTTCAGCACCATCTAATTGTTGATAAAGTCGAGGATCTCCTCCTTTACAACTTCCTAGTTGACAACTTTGATCATTGATGCCTCTAATGGCTCCTCCAATTCTCAGAACTTAGATTTGGAGGAGATTAAAATTTTGAAAAATGTTGAATTCCCTCTGGTAGTCGCGGTAATATAGTGGTAGGGGTATGTTGATGATGTGGAGAAAAGCGTGGGCAATGAACAACGGGTATGGTGATGGGGTATTGGCTATATATATATTATTTGAAATATCCAGTTTACACTCTAAAATCTCAAACTCCAATCAAGATATGCCGCCTGACATTCTATACTAAATACCCATATTCTGAACATAATGTAACTAGTATCAAGACCTAATTCGAGCGTATGCAGAAGTTAGCCTTAGAATTGAATTATAATGATTTAAATCCCTTTAATTAATTTCTACGCATTTCGGTCTCGCACGACCACACGACGCGTCCAATCACCGCAAAATTCATTAACATACAATAATTCATTACTATGGATCTAATGAAATTAGTTTCGTCCAAATTCGAGACATTGCCCTAGAACGGTAATTTCGTATGTTGTTCAAAACGAATTATCATAAAAACCAAATTAATCACTTTTAAATCTAAATTAAAAGTTTATTATTGCCATTCGTATTCAACAGAATTTAAATAAGCTTTTAAATCATTTTTATCCAAATTAAATCCAAGATTAAATTATAAATTTCCCAATTCACATATTCAAATAATTCTTTATATTTGAATTTAAGCATTTAACTTGTAAAATTAATATTTAAATATTTAGAATTAATTAAATATTTTAAACCAAGTGACTAAAATTCTGGGTTGTTGGATTCTTCTCCCATTAAAAGAATTTCGTCCTTGAAATTAGCAAATAAGAAAAATGCCCCAAACTCATTAATTTTTTCAAAACCCATTAGTTGAAATAGATTATCAAATTCTTTTAAGCCTTTAACTTCATTCACTAATAAAAACTAATATCATTCCAAGTTATAACACTAAAAAATTAAATTTTAGTTATCAAAAAATTCCAAAATTCTCAAAAAAAAATCTAACGCCTTAAATTTACGAAATTTTTTGGCAGCGTCCCCTTTGCGTGGCTCAATTGAGAAAATTTACAATATATATATATATATATATATATATATTATATACATCTCATCTTTAAGGATGAGGCATCCCTTAGGGAAAACATAAAAATACAGTATGTAATCCGAGATATGTGCCTTTTATTGGTATTAGCAAGCATACACAATTGATATAATGCAAAAGCGGGATCCAAATGCGAAGCATACGCCATCTGCACCTACAATCACTCAACAACCAATGAAAACATGTGTATAGAAAGTAATATCAATATATAACATAGACTATACAATAACCATATGCAAATGTAACCAATGTAACCAGAGAAACCATAGAACAAATAATATTCATACAATTAATTCATAACCATATCAATTTACATTTTCCAATGTCAAAATTTAATTTGTTGAAGCCTGTATGATGTACATATACCGTTCGTATGTAGTATCAAATCTGATTGCTTGCTCGACCACACAATGTCACTTTCGAACTAGTATAGTTCACACGACCACTCTAGTGCAGAATCAGATCCTTTTCCTTGAATAGAAACAACCATTCTCCCTGCATAGTTATATATTATGATGGAGAATACCAAAATCAATCAAATAACCTATTTAGTGTTCACTGTCAATATTAAAGTGAAAACTTCTAACTCGGACCGATGTAAATCAACTGGAAATCATATATTCGAATGTGGATCATATAATTATGCGAATAACATAATATATCTATAACTTACGTATTTATTTCAATTGGTTTCTCATTATTCAGATTCTTTTATTTACATTCATTTATTCATAATCGTTGTTCACATTGCTTTATTTATGTTCATCTGTTACTTAGTATATTCTTTCATTACTAATGTCATTTAAGCACCATTCCATCAAGTTTTCACTTAAGTTTATTATAGGCATTTATACACACTTATCATGTTTATTTTCGCTCCATAATTTAAGTTCATATCCATTTTAAATCAAATTCAATTTCATTTAACCCATTTATTATTAAATTATATCAAACAACATTCCAAATCATGTTCAATTCACTAATTTATTTAATTAGTTCATTCCATTAATTATTTCAATTCACAATCAATTCCATTTCAAAAATCATTTCATTTAACTTAACTTAGGCTAAATTTCATTTCAAATTTTCATTTCTTAACATTTATATTCAATAAATTAAATTTTTTATTTTAACTTATTATTCCTCAATTTTTAGTTATAAAAACCGATTTCTTATAATTTCAACATAATACTTAGATAAAAAAATTTCAAAATTTGAACACTCTATTTTATTTCAACTCTATTTTGAAATAGTACATAATATAATATATGTCTTTTTTGTGTAACAAATCATATTTGGAATTTAAATCAAAATTTGTTTTACCAAAACAAATCTCTTATTGTAGCAATTCCTCTCTTAGAAACACGAAATTGAATGTCTATGATGCTGTAGTCATCATCAAAACTATTTTCTAGCAACCGAAGTGAGTTCAGTGCTTTCTATTTTTTTTTAAATCCTTTTAAAATATTTCTAATTGAAATATTTTCAAAGTAATACTATTATTATTCTTCCAAAAACTTTGGAAAACAATTTTCAAAATCAATGGGATTTATATTCTCAAATTCTCAGCTTTTAAATCCTTTTTATTTACAATTCATATTTATAAATTTTCCCTATATATAATTTCCCTTTGGTTATATAAAGTCATGCCGTAATTGTTTATCTTTGTTTACATTATAATAATAACAACTTTTATTAGGACACAAATAACAAACAACAAATGATAATAGTCAAATATTATCATTCATTAACAAGCAAACATGCCATATATACTATAATAATTCCTTAAAATTATTCCTTTATATATAAATATAATTTTGGTAAAATTATTTCATTTACCCGATTTCAAAACAATACCATGTCAAGTTGCTCTGTTCAAGAGTTTAGAGTTCTTTATCAATAATGTTAATTACTCTTGTTGACCAGAATCCATAAGCCAGTCAACAGATCAATCAACACAATATAAAACATTTCTATATCACTGACAAGTGCGCGCTCATATATGTATGCACTCAAACTCATTCTAGGGTGCTACTGACCCTATTTATAATGAGAACCCCACTAAAGCCAAGGTTCCTCGCTTAACCTTGTGCTTTGATATCATACTGTAACGAGCCAGGATTTTCGACCCTCGAAAATCGACACTAATACGTCCACTGTATTGCGTGCGAACAATCGAATGCGTGCGAACAATCGAATGTGTGTGAAAAATCGAATGCCAGAAAACTCCATTGTTAAGGAAAAAGAAGAAGGAAGAAAGAAGAAAACTAAACAATATAGAATCTCACGGCGGACTGAATAACTTATAATATATAACAAATCTTAAAACAAAGAAAAATGTAATATACATAACCCTATCAGAGGTACACTAACCTATTTCAACATGGCAGTTATAATAGCCTGTTCTTACAATTGTTGATAAATACAACCAACAGAAACACAACGAAACATTAAGAAATACATAGATACGTCTTGGACCTCCAGCTCGTCTCTTGGGCTCCAATACTTCTTGAGAAATCTATAAATATGCTTGGTCCAGCCCGAGCTAATAAATCAACACCCAAGTCAGTGAGGAGAGAAAACACACCCAACTAGATTTTAAAGTTATAAAAAAAAAACCTTTGAAATCTAAAGTATCTTGTAAGACCACGCCACATATAAATAGGAACATGTTTTTACCTTTCGAAAAGAAAACCATTTCATATGAAATTCTGTGATATTATAATAGTGTCTAAGATAATCATAGCCGAAATTGTTACATTAATTAAATTCCAGCATGATATGTATAAAACTAAATTCTTAAAGGCACCTATTGGAAAATGGATTCCATACAATGACTAGGCTACTGGGGTACCACACGTCACGGTGCATCTCTAGATAAAATAACACCGAGGACCTTGCCGAGATTCCCTACCAACATAGAACCGGCCTACCACTTGACTAGTAGTATCGAATAGATCACCCCTTTTGTTAACGGCCCCCAAAGTATATAAATGAGAGATAATATTAACACTAGATAAAGATGATCATACCCCAATTAAGGTTGACCCACTCCCCCCTGCAGCATCTCCTTTGTTTTAGTCATTCCCAGTTGATGAGGCTTGAGGCTACGTTTTACCTTTTATATAGCACTTTCCAATTGGAGTGCTAACACTTCCTTACAAGCAACAATGCAATGCCAGCATTCATCCGTACAAGTTGTCCAGGAGATGGAAAAACCGAAGGCACTACTTCTACTACATCCATTTTGGAGTGACTCTTAAGATTAGTAGCATGCAGCCCTTGCACTTCAAAGAGTTCCGTCTTTAATCCCACCTTCTTCAAGATGTCTTCACTTCGAAGTGCATAAGTTGGATCAAATTTGTTTTCGGATAACATATCCGACCCGGTCTCTTCGAAACAACGTCTAACTATTTTCGGTAAACTCAACCTCGGTTCTTTAGGAAATAAATTGTCAAAGATAAGAGCGGAGATCACCACCTAATCGCTAGTGGACGGATTTCCATATCGTTTGTTCTAGGTGAACGAAATGAGATTTATACGCAGTACAACATCATCGGAGATGATTGTGCCATATAACTCACGTGTTTCTCCTGGATATTTATGAAGTTATGTTTTGGGTCCATATTTGATAGTGTGCTATTTAACATCAATAACACAATTCAATTTTAGGAATTTATTTCCAAAGAAAACCTACATTATTTAAGCACATACGCAACCACTAGCCTCCTTAATCAATCTTTTCATTAATTGAATTCATTTTATAGATACTTGTATAAAAATACCTTTACAAAGATATACCACAAATCCCTATATTTTCAATACTTGGAAAAAACATCCATATACTTATTCAACGGTATAAGTATATTCACAAAATGGACGAAGATTTCCTCTTTACACAATTATAGAACCATTTATAAATTCCTTTATAAGTCTTCAAAACCCATTTATAACCCATTTCATTGATCTTTGAAATCATTTATAAAAACTTATTTTTTTTATGTTCTTAAAATCATTTATAAATCCTTTATAAATCAATAAAACCGTTTATAAAACTCCTTTTATAATCTGTGAACCCATTTATAAAATTCTTTTATAAATATCCAAAACCATTTATTAAACTCTTTTTACCCTTTAACTAATCGTCCTTTAAGTTTCCGAACCATGTTACAAAATTCCTCTTATAATGCCCAAATCTGTTTATAAAATTCAATTTATAAATTTCGATAATATTTGTAAATAAATTCTAATCATTTTCTTTAAAACACTATTATATAATAATAAACACTATAAATAAATAAATATTATTGTCTTTAACGTGTCTTTAAAAAAATATAATTAACAATTTCAAAGATATTATTAATTAAACAATAATAATTACTCTTCAACATAATAATAAATCTCCGAAATAGTATTAATAAATCATTATTATTAATTTCAAACCATATTAATTATTTAAAATAATTAACTTTTCAAGATCCTAAAATGTTGATAAATAACTTTAAAAATAACATTAAATATAAATAAATAATTTTTAAACAATATTAAGTACAAACGCATAATCCTTAAAAATATTAAATATAAATAAATAATCTCTAAAAACATTTCTAATGACTTAGAAAGACAGATAATAAAGTTAGAGTAGAATAGAATTTATATCCTTTAAAACAAACTATTTCCAGACCGAATTTCCGATTTAAGACCATTTCTTGTCCCAAAAATCAATCCCAAGTCAAATGGCAATTTACAGTATTTTAAAATACTAATTTAAAGCAATAACTACTACACACTTAACCAATATCGATATTGATTTTCTATTACTGCACGGTTAAGCTTGAGCATATAACAAAGTCATAACCCATAGTGTCAACAATCAGGTTTGATTTTCAAAAATTCATATAACAGGAATATTATTGAAAACATTTCAACAATTGCGAAGAATCCAGTTGGATCCCTCCAACATGTCTCCCTATATCACAGCTCTTATATATCAGCATACATACATACATACATACATACATATATATGCAATCAATAGTGGTGAGGGATCTTGTTGGATCTCTCCAACCTATTCTCCCGCATCACAAATAGTATATAATCATATAATATGAGTCATCCGCTACAAGGCGGGTATATATAAAAGGTATTCTTCTCCAGAGGCGGGAACAAAACCAAACCAACTGATAAAATAGAAAATCTTCCAAACGAGCAATCTATAATTATTTTTCTACTATATAAAATATTGATTTATCAAAATGTGAGTTTAACTCATCGAAATTCTAATTTTTGCCGATGAGTTTTGTTTTACATTTGAATTCGAATGACGTTCGAATTTAGCGTAAAATTCCACTCGCTTCAATCATCGCCAATCCAATTCTACCACATAGTTAATGTCATATCGAGTGCAACATAAAAATCCACGTCTCGATTGGATCTCATATGATTAAGATATGCAAATTATAAGTTAACGACTTAAATTTATGCTTAAACCACTAATTACATTTTACAATCTAATTACCATGTTAACTAGTCCCCCCTCCGTCATTCAAACACATTTCTAACCGCGACTTCGATTGACCGTTGCCGCTTCCTCACTACAGCTCCGCCCACCGCACACCCACAAGATGGCGCAGCCTACCCTGCTCTAATTGCGACTGGCCCACCTCCAACCATGGACAGTAGCTCAAGAACAAGCCAAAGTTCATTTGCCGTTCATCTCGGCATTGTCGCCGCATTTGGTGACGTTTGACCGTCGTGTCCATACAAGAGCTCCGCTTTGACGTCCCCTTCCTATTAACACTAACCTCACCTCCCAAGACCCCCTGTAGCACCACCTCAATGTCCATGATCCCATTTTCCATCGAACCGTCATCATCCCCGCTACCATCCACTTCAGCACCATCTAATCATTGAAAAAGTTGAGCATCTCCTCCTTTACAACTTCCTAGTTGACAACTTCAGTCATCGACACCTCTAGTGGCTCCTTTGAATCTCGGCCCTTGAACTTAGAGGAGTTTAAAATTTTAAAAAATGTTAAATTCCTGCTGGTTAGACGTGGTAATATAGTGGGAGGGGTATAGTGAAGACGTGGGGAAAAGCATGGGCTATGGATGGTGAGTATGGTGATGGGGATGGGCTAAAAATATATAATATTATATTCGAAATATCCAGTTTTACACTCGGAAATCTCGAACTCCAATCAAGGTGAAACGCCTAATGTTCTATACTAAATACCTCTATTCCAAACATAATGGAACTAGTATCGAGACCTAATTCAATCGCATGCAGAATTTAGCTTTTAGAATCAAATTATATTAAATTAAAACCTTTTAGTTAATCTCTACAGGAATGTGATGTCCCGGAAATTTAGGCAATACTTATTTAATAATTTCATTAATAATTATTTTAAAATGTAAAATATTGATTTAATAATCTAATTCAAACAGAAATAATCTTTTGAAGATTAATAATTATTTGTTTTGACAAATGGTATTCTTTTCAAAATTTATAATAATGATAATTTAATATTTAGGAATTTTATTCTTTTCAAAAGCTAAAAATATTTAAATGATAAAATTATCTTTCTGAGCTTATTTAAAAGATATTTTATTTTATTGTATATATGTGTATACACTGTAAATAGAGAATTTGATTTTAATTTTAATTTTAATTTAATAAGGATATTTTCAAATTTATAATATATAGATGCATAAATTGTAAATTGGTTAATTTGATTTAAATTAATATTGAAAACTTTTCAAAAGTTAACTTAAAAATCTATCTTATATTTTCAAAAGAAATATAAGTAAAACATTTATTTTGTTTATAAATATATAATAGTTTAAATAGTATTTTATAACAAAAGTTTATTTTATTTTAAAAATTGTTTTGGAAATAGATTTAGTTCAATTTCATTAAAGTATGATATTATGGTTTGAAAACTTTGGAATAAAATTGTATTTCAACATTCCTTTTCTTTTTAAATTTTCTCTTTTGAAATTTAGTTTTAAAAATATTATTTTAAATTATTCAAGTAAACATTAAAATGTGTAATGTTATAAAAGAAGTTTTTATGTAAACATGTAAGGCTAAATATTGATAAAAACGTTTAAAAACATTTATAAACAAAGAAATTTATCTTTATATTAAAATCATACGTGTGCTAAGCATTCAAATTATAAAGAGGACACTTGTAATTAATCTTCAAACTTAAGTAACAAGTGGCAACACTAAATTATTATTGAAATTAATTATTTTAGATAAGAAACTCAATAAATTCATTTTTGTTCAAACTTTATCTACAATTGAATCTGAAAATCAGATTTAAAGAAACTGAAAACCAAATTTACTCAAAGATCTGCAAATACAAATTCAATCAAATTTCTGCAGAACCAATTATAAATTAAAATCTGCAAACAAACTTCAATCTGCAAATCTGAAAATTCTATAATCTGTTGAAATTCAACTCATATTCAAGCAACAAGAACTGGAGTTCAATTTCAACTCTAGCAAAGAAGAACGGGGCAGCATGCAGTTTAAAATCATCAAAATGAAGTTTTTAATAATCAACAACAACAGGAAATCAACTTCAACTACTGCATTTTTAAGATCAACATCAACAAGCAGATTAAAACCCAGGTTTCAACTAGCAATCTGGTTCCTGGAAAATATGAGTTTGCATCTGAGTTGTTCTCTGCTCCTTCATAATATGGTGAGTAAGCTTCTAATTTTAAAAACAGTTCTTAACTTTTAAAAAGAAAAGCTAAACAAGTTTTCCAGAAAACTCAAGTTCTAATTCATGTTTGTTTTTTTAAAAAAAAAATCAAAACTGTCTTGGATGAACTGCTCTGTTTCTTTCTATAAGTGAGTAATCTCACAGTGCAAAAAGTTTAAATTATCTGTGCATGTGTACTGATAGAACAAGCATGTTTGCTTGACTGTAGTGTGATGATGTTCTGTGTATATTCATAAATACGCATATATGTGTGATGCTAGTTATCTACAGACCTGCTTCTATTTTCTTAACTGGGATTTTAAATAAAAATCCATTTCCATATGATTGGATCTCAGTTAGAAATTATTAGGTAAACAAAATATGTTTGTTTAGCATAGATTTAGGTTTGTAAAATTTAATTTAGTTAAATTAAAATCTGTTACTTCTGAAAAACAATAATAACATATATTATTTTCAAAAAGAAAGAATATCAAACATCTTTAATTATTAAATCAAGTCTAAAACTTGAATGCATGTTTGAAAACATGAATTTTAAAACAAACATCACATTTTTAAATCAACCATGGAGTTAGTATTTAGGGATTAAATAGAATTGGGAATTTTGTGTTTTTCTGATTGTCAAAAGGAATTTGGAGGCTGAAATTCTTCCTGGAGGTGGAAGATTGATTGGAGAGTGGAGGAAAATTGGGAGGTAGATGGCCAGAGGGTGGCGGCGATGGCAATTGCTATTTTCAGGTTTCAAGCCCTAGTTTGAAGTGGTCGAAGTTTGGGTAGCTTCTTGTTTTCTGTGATGCATCGAGTGAGGTGGGGTTTTGGGAAGTTGCAGAGGGAATGTAGATGGAGCTATGGCCGAAGTCGCATCGATGTTGATGGTCGGAGGAGAGGTTGAATGATGTTGACAGGTTGGGAACGTTTTGCAGTGGTGATGTTCTAGGTTGTTTGACCCACTGGATTTTGATTTCGTACTGCAGAGGGGTTTCTGGGGGGGTCATGATCAAGTTTGGGGGTGGTCGGCGACTTGTTGGAGTTGGCTATGGTGGATGGAGATGGCCGGAGTGCCGGTGCATATGCACCGTGGACATAATAGTTCTGGTGAACTATTTGGGGATGGTGCAGTATGGTGACTCGTCATGGGTATATGTGTTTTTGACTCGGAGCACTTAGGGAAATAACTCGAAGCATATAAGGGAAGGCCTCGGGTAGTTTTGTTCCAGGTTATTAAACCTGACAGAATTCAGTTTTAACTTTTTGAACGAAATCAAAAATTTAAGCCAGGATTTTGAACAGGGATTTAAAATTCAAGTTTAAGTTTATGAATTATTTGAATTCAAAGTTTAAAAATATGAAAATTTTAAATTTTAAGAAAGATTTAAATTGAGTTTTGAAATCAAGACTTAGTTTTCAGGTTTATTTTGAATCCAGATTGAATTTAAAACAGTTGTGTAAAATTTTAAAAAAATATTGAACAAGTTTAAATGTTTAAAATAGATTTTAAAAATAAGTTGTTTTCAAATAATTTTAAACTTGATAGAATTCTTTTCTTTAGTATTTGAATAAAAGTTATGAAATGTTTAACTTTAAATTTGAAAGTTAAGATAATAAATTTATTTTAAAGCTTGATTTCTTTAAGTAATTTTGTTTTAAACTTTTCTTACATAAGTATCTTTTATAAGTAATGAATGTTCTTTATTTTTTAAACTTAATGTTTGTAAATTTATTTAAATTTGGATTTAATGTTTAAATAGTTAAACATTTTAAATATTAAATTTTAAAATGGAATTTGAACTAAATTTAGAAATGTATTGTTTCAAGTACATTTGAATGTTAATAAAGTTATTAATAAGGTGAATGAATTATCTTTGAAATATTTAAGATAATAAAAGAATTTAATTAAGGAATGTCTTAATTAATTGATTTTAATTAATGTTTAAGATTAATTTGATTAGAGATGATTAATGATAATTAATCTAAGGTAATTTCTTAAAGTAAATAATTAAAGATAATGTTGTTAGTTAATAATGATAATTATCTAAGGATAATTAAGTAATTAATTAATGTGATTAATTTAGATAATTAATTAGATTAATTAATTGAAGACAATTAATTGTAAATGGTTAAGTATAATTACTTGATAAAAGTAATTAAAGGATCAATTACTTATTGTAATTAATTATGATGATGTGATTTGTTTAAATTAATTAATTTAGTTTAATTAATTTCAGAAATCATTTGATGGTTTATAAAGAGAAATTACTTAATGTAATTAATGGAGCATGATTACTTAGAGAAGTAATAAATGGTAATTACTGGAATGTAATTAGTGAGAGATGTTTTATTTTAATAAAGTAATTTGGATAATTACTTTTGTAATTAGTCAAAGGATTAATTAATGAAGATGATTAATTATGGGATAATTAATTTGTAATGAGTAATTAAAGGTAGTTAATTGCTGATTTGATTTTAATCAAAGGGTGATTAATAACTGCAATTTAAATTTAGATTAATTACCAAATGTAATTAATTTTAAATTAAGTAATTAATTTAAATATAAATTAGAGATCATTAATTAATATAATTAATGTTGTAATTAAGAATTGTTTAATTAAGTAATAATTAATAATTAAGTGATTAATTAATGTAATTAATTAAGGATAAATGTAATTAATTATAGTTAATTAATTAATGAAGTAATTAAATGTTAATTACTTATGATTAAGGTTAATTAATTTTGTGAAATTAATTAAAGACTAATTACTTATTGTAATTAGAGAATGACTAATCAAAGGTGTTTAAATCAAGTTGCATACTTAGAGAATGATTAATTAACTAGGTTAATTAATTCATGGTTAAAAGCAGGATTTAAAGATGTGGTAATTAATTTAATTTAATTTAAATTAATTAGAGATAGAAGTAATTAATTTAATTCATTTTAAATTAATTATAGATGGTGGTTAATAAATCTTTGCTTATGGATGATATTGATATTTCTTTGGATGGTTATGATCTCAGTAATGAGATGAGTAGTATCTATAGGATATGGATGCTTAGTTAAAGTATGATAATATGGATTATCTGTTTGTGATGATTATTTGTTTGTGATGTTGATACAAATTATATGTTTATGATGAGAATGTGAATTATCTATCTGTGTGTAAATAGATAATGATGAATTGAATTAATTATTCAAACTAAATTCACTTGGACATTAAGATGGCGTTTGGATTTTGATGAGACCGGGATCGGATTTCCAAATTTGGAATTCCGAAAACCACATCATCCAAATTAAACGTTAGGTCGTGAATCTCAAGTGGAAATGAAGATTCAGAGTGCAAGGGTTATCGTCGTTGACTCTGAGGGTGATTCCAAAATGAGGGTAACGAGATAATGCCTTCGGTTTCGTTCGAACCCAGAACGAACTTGTATGGATTGAGTGCTTTTAGAACATCGTCAGGTGGACAATGAGCATTCTAAGAGATGTGTTCTCTAAAGGTAATCATAACCTTAAGCCTCATCAATCAGGAATGGCTAAAACAGGGGAGGTGCAGCAAGGCTAAGTGGTTCATGCCCAAGTAGGACGAGATTTCCCCCTATCTAAAGTCCCTTTTATTTCGGCTGTATGGACGGTTGTGAGCTCCAACTGTCGGGGTTGTCTTGTTCGGGACTGTCCAGTAACGGATGGTTCCCGCCTTGTGTTGCAGGGGGGCAGGCGTACTCCTCGGTACATTGATCTAGGCCACGTACTGTGACGGGCGGTATCCTAGTAGCCCTGCCATTGATGGAATCTAAAATCCAATAAGTGCCTGTACGGTTTTGATTGTGCCCAACTATGTTGGAACGTGAGATGTAAGCATTCCAGCTATTTCTGTATTTTATTTTGAAAACCCTAGACACTATTATAATATCACTGGATTTCCTATCAAATGTTTTGGTTTGCGAAAGGTAAAAACTTTTTCATGTTTATGTGTGGGAAGTCTTACGTGATACCTTTTCTTTCCAAATAATTTTCGAAGTAAGCAACTTTTAAACCCATTTACTCACACCAGACCCATGTCTGACCAGAGGTTTATTTTCTGTTTTATTAAACTCTTTGGTACTCATATTATGTATATGTAGTCAAGTGATTCAATATTGCTTTGACGAGTTTTAGAGGAGATATGGAGCAGGAGGCTTCAACGTGTAGATATATATAGTGATTCCGTTGTGTTTGAGTTGTATCTGTTTTTTCTCTAATGTACTTGAATTGTAATTGCTAGACAGATGTTATAACTATCTAGTTTGTGTTGTATTAGCTGTTTACTCTGATGTATATGATACTATGTAATGTTTTATGTGATATAATAATTTATTTGTTCCGCTGTGAGATTCTGATGTTGTCTGTTTCTTTCTTTTCTATCTTTTCTCTTTTCTATCCCTTTATTTTCTTCTTAATGATGCATCTTTCTATGGAATGTAAGGCGGGTCGTTACACAATTCAATCTCGCACGACTACATGATATGTCCAATCGGCACAAAGTTCGTTAATATATAATAATTCACTATTATGAGTCCAATAAAATTTGTTTCATCCAAATCCAAGACAGTGCTCCAGAATGATAATTTCATACGTTAATCAAAATGAATTATTATAAAAACTAAATTAATCACATTTAAATATAAATTAAAAGTTTATTATTACCATTTTTATTCAACAGAATTTAAATAAGGTTTGAAATCATTTTTATCCAAATTAAATCCATGATTCAATTATCAATTTCTAAGTTCACATATTCAAATAAATCCCTATATTTTAATTTAAGCAGTTTGACTTGTATAACGACCCACTTTTCCATACATTTTAAGTTGCCAGTCAATCACAATGACCCACTCAAAATAAATGGAAAGGTGGATAGTTAGGGAAAGAAAGAAGAAAGAAGATGAAAATAAAAATAAACAACATAGAATCTCACAGTGGAACGAATAATCTATAATATACAACAAATCTATACGCAAAAGCAAAATGGTAATATATGTATATACAGACATCAATCAGAGTATACATACCTATTTTAGCCAGAGGGTTATGACAACCTGCCCTCATAATTGCCGATAAATACAATAATGAATGCAATAGAAAAACAACCATATACATGAATATGTCTCTGGGCCTCCAGTTAGTCTCCTGAAGCTCTAAGGCATCCAAACTAATTCTATAATATGCCCGGTCTGACCCGAGCATTTTGGAAAAATAATGCCTGGGTCAATTTGGTAAAACCAGCATAAGAAGCTTAAATCATAAGGAATTTTATTTATTATAACTTATAAAATATTTTAAAATCAAATGTATCTCGTAAGATAAAACCGCACATAAACATGGACAAGTTCTTTACCTTACGACAACCAAATTTTTTTCTATAGAAACTCCGTTGATATTAATAATGTCTAGGGGTCAAAGTAAAATATGAATATAGCTAAAATGCTTGCATCTCAAATTTCAACATAGTTAGGAACAACTAAGTCCATACGGCACATATTGGAGCATAGATTCCATATAATGACTGGGTTACTTGGATACCGCTCGCCATGGTACATCTCTAGATAAAATAACACCAATGACCTCGCCAAGTTCCCCTCTTAGCATGTGACCGGCCTACCACTTGACTAGTAGTACCGAATATGATCACCCTTCCATTAATAGGCCCTAAAGCATACAAATGGGAGATAATATCAACTCTAGATAGGGATAATCATACCTTACTTGGTAGCGACCCACTTAGCCTGTCGCATCTCGACTGTTTTGGTAATTTTCGATTGATGAGGGTTGAGGCTACATTTTACCTTTTATAAAGCATTTTCCTCTTGGAATGCTAACATTAGCATCCAGGCAATAATAAAATGACAACATTCATCCATACAAGTTCGCTTCGGGACTAAACGAAATGCTTGAGCTTCATCTTCAATTCCGTCATTTTCAGAATGTCTTCACTTCAAAATGCTTGAGTTGGATTGAAGTAGATTTTGGATAACATATCCGAACCCGGTCTCTTTAAAACAACATTCGATAGTTTCTGATAAACTCCACCCTGTTTCTTTAGGAAATAAACAAACAAAGGATAAGAGTGGAGATCACCTCCTAACCATTAGTGGACGGATTTCCTTATCATTTATCCTAGAAGAACGAAACAAGTTTATAAGTACAGTATAGCACCATGACAGCAACTGTACCATATGATTCCCATATTTCTCCTAGATATTTCCAAAGTCACGTTTTGGTCTAGATTTTAATAGTTGATTATTTAAAAATCAAATAAACAAACATTCAAGTAGAGATTCCATTTCCGATTGAATCACTAAGCCTCTCAAGTTTACCTTTTACTGATTTAACATCGCTTTTCGAAACTTAGAAATCACCTCTATATATTTATCTTAACAGAATAACACAAACCACTATATTTTGTACTTAGAAAATATAACCACATACTTGTCTCAACGAAATAAGTATATTCACAAACCTATTTCACTTTCAAAACCTGGAAAATTACTTTTACATACTTATAAAATATATAAATATATTCAGTAATATTTAGAGATATTTCCTATTAAAAATCATGTTAAGAGCTGATATAAATGATCCAGAACCTATTCCTTTGCATAAATCCGTTTTATTTTATAAATATCTCATTTATTGATTCTAAATGAAAAAAGGTATGATATAAAATACTTAAATGATCATGTAGGAACCATATCCTGTTTTTCTTAGATAGTACAAAGAATTCGGATCCCCCAAACCAGACCATAGGGTCTTATTTATAGAGCCGGGTTGGCCCATTTCGACTCAATTCTTTGAACCTATTCGAAATGTGGCTTCGTAGACCTTTCATCACATTTGAAACTTGCACATCACTCTACATTGCATTTGAGTGGATTTGAATGCCTCCATCTTCATCGAAAGGAGAAGATTCACCATTTCCTTTTGTGTTGCTTTATTGTTGCAAGTGAGAAGGAGCATGAGCTTTCGACTTTGTCAGTAGGTGCATCCTTGGGGTTTCGAAGGTATTGAAATACTCTGGGTTTCGACATGGAAGGTAGTTTCCGAAGACTACTTATGGATAGATGTAGAACCCCTCTTAGTTTTGAAAGTTTCGATTGGTTCGAAAGGCTTAGTCATGCTTTCAACGAGGTTGCTCCAACATAACATTTTTCTGAGTAATTTGAATGAAGGCGAAACCTTTCGATTTCGAAAGGTTTGGCGCTCAGCGCGTGTGAGTGGCTGTTACTAGCTTCCTTCGAAAGGTATTGCTCAACATTTTTCGAAATGTTTTCATGCAGGCAAAATCATCTCTTCGAATGGAAGCAATTGAAGCGCGAGGGTACTTTCGACCCTTTCAATCCCTTTGAAAGCTTGTAACACATCTGACCCTTGACTGTAGCATCCCTTCGACTCCTTCGATCGGCTTTGTTGGTGCTGTCATCTCTCTTGTTCTTCTTTTCCATCTATTCATTTTGGTTTCGACAAGGTTGAAGTGAAATTGGTGATAACACTTGCCCCTCTCCCCGCTGCAAAGGGATGCTCTTGACTTTCCAAGTCAACTATTTCGAAACCTACAACGTTTCCCAACTTTTCATATTCTTGCATAAATCCTGGACACTCATTTAAATTTAATCGTACTGTTTGCCCCCTATGCTGACTTTTCTTATAAATCACGTCCCTTTCTTCCCCTCCTTCTTTTATCTATAATTAGAAGAAATTTCCAACAAGAATCAAAGCTTTTAATCTCCTAAACAATTCCTATTTCCAACAAGTAGAAACTCAAATCCAAAGTAAGCTTTTTCACTTCTGCTTTTCAAATTAACTTTCCGTGCTAAATTTTGATTTCACTTGATTTGAATTTATGATACTATTCTGGTTTTATAAAGATAAGTTAGGTTTTTCATTCGTGAAAATATCCTTCGATTCATTTCTATGGCCTCTCTTGTTCCATTTCCCAAGCGAGCTAGCGACCTAAAGCATGAAGCGAGTCAGCGAGCTAATGAATTAGCGACTTAACAATTCAGCAACCTAATAACCCAACGACCTAACGGGTTAAGACAATATGAGGCCGCATGCATGCTACTACTTCATTAGGTCACTCACGACCTAAGTAGACCGAGATAACTCCATAAGGCGTAACCTCTTATGCCGTAACCTATAAAATGTAAACAGGTATATAATAAAATATTATATAAATGTTCTCTCTAGGCTCGAAATTAAATTTTAAGGATTTTTATGATTAATGTTAATATCATTCTGGACAGCGACTCAAGCACTCGAACTGACCTAACGACCTAATGAGATAAGCAATCGAACGACCTAAGCATATAGCGACCTAACAGTTTAATGATCTAAAGACTCCAGAGATTCTACGGGTTAAAGATCTGCAAGATAACGACCTAGTGACTCCATGAAGGCAACGACCTACCAAGCTAAAGATATCAGTGAGCTAGCGTCCTAAAGTTATCAGCGACTTAGCGACCTAAAGATATCAACGAGCTAGCGACCTAAAACATGAAGCGAGTCAGCGAGCTAATGAGTTAGCGACTTAACAATTCAGCAACCCAATAACCCAACGACCTAACGGGTTAAGACAGTATGAGGCCGCATGCATGCTACTACTTCATTAGGTCACTCACGACCTAAGTAGACCGAGATAACTCCATAAGCCGTAACCTCTTATGCCGCTTCTTTCCTAGGTCGCCACGACCTACCAGTTTGTTTAGGAGATCAAATCCAACCCTGTTAGACCATAACCCATGTTCCCTAGGTCGCCCACGACCTACGACCTACCCTTAGGTCGCCCACGACCTACGACCTACCCCTAGGTCGCCCATGACCTATGACTTACTCCAGAAATCTCCTATAAATACCATGCCTACACCACCGAAGAGAGGATCTTTTGGCTCATTTATGGAAAGCCGTTACTCTACTGATTTCTCGACTCACCCGACACTTCCAACACGAAAGACACTTCAACGAACTTCAAGAAGAAATCTAACAGATTCGACATGGATTCAAAGAGTTCTTCTACATCAGAGTTCTATCTATTTGTCTTGGTAGTGTTGTAATCGGAGATTGTTGTAAAATTATAATCGATTCAGCAATAAAGAAGATTAAAGTGGACGTAGGCTTAACTTGAAGCCGAACCACTATAAAATTGTTGTCTCTTTACTGTTTTTTCTGTGACTTTTCTACTTACTTCTAATTCCCGTATTGACGAGTGGTGCTTTCACTTAATATCTACTTGCACCGGGGTGTTAGCGTTAACATTTTTGGTTCTTTCACTGAGAACCCAACTCAAGCTGTTTTAATCATTGCTTCGCAAAAGTTTGTAGAAAGAATCTCTCTCAAAACCAGAAGTCTATCAGAGATAATGGCTCCTAGAAGAAAGCGCAGATCTGCTAGATCCGATGATGTTCATGAGAATACTACCACTTCTCCTCCATTAAGTCAAACAGCTCCAAGTGTTGGAATTACACGAGCGAAGTTAGATGCTGCGGTTTCTGGGCTATATCAGCAAATGGAAGCTCAAAATACTTTAATGTTGGAAAGGTTGAACGCTTTGCTCGGAGCTAACCATCAACCGGTGAATAATGAACAAAACTTTGCCGATGATGTTCATAATGTTGAGGCAAGAAATATTCCTCAAAGGGCAGCTGGCCCCGTTGAAGAGACACCTCCCCAAGCTGGAGGATCAGGGCCGCAGCCAACCCTCCGTGAACGCTTGTCAAGACAAACTTCCGAGAAAATGGCTAATGTCTGTCCTGCAGAGCCTCTAAATGATGAGGAATACTTCTCTGGAATGGTTCGAAAAATCATGAAAGAGAGCATGCAAAGAGAAGAAGATGAAAAAGAATGGGGATTCGCTCCGAGCAAGACTCCGTTCACTGAAAGGATTTTGAAAGCAGAATTTCCAAGGAAGTTTTTTCCTCCTACCATCCCGGCTTATATGGGAACAAGTGACCCTAATCAATTCTTGTACAAGTATGACTATCACATGACTGGTGCCAGGGCATCGGATGAGTTCAAATGCCGGTACTTTCCGGTATACTTGGAAGGAGTGGCTCTACTTTGGTTTAAAAAGCTACCAGTCCGATCTATAGACCAGTTCTCCGATTTAACTCGGAAGTTTAAAAAACAATTCAGGTTGTATGCTTCAAAGGCGAAGGATATTATGTCACTGTCAAGCCTGGAACAGAATCATGGGGAATCTATTAAATCTTTCCTAAACCGCTTCAACATAGCTTTGGCTGAAGTGGATAATGTAGAGCCACGAATGGTCTTGACATACTTGATGAGGGCAATCGACAAATCGAGTGAATTTGGGAAGTGGCTGAAGATGAAAGAACCGAATTCGCTTGAGAAATTCTATAAGAAAGCCGATGAATTCATGCGCTTGGAAAGCCTTCATGCACCGGCTAAAGTAGCATTGACAGAGGTCAAGAATAACACTGCTGCTCCTCCCAAAAAAGGGTCCGGAAGTTAGAAAATGGAGAATAATGGCAGGAAGAAACAGAAGGATATGAAGAAACCTCGCTTCTTAAAACCTTCAGATTTCACCCCTTTAACTGATACTCCGGAGAATATCTTTTTCGCTACTAAAGATGCTGTGGAATATCCCAAACCACCCGAGTTGAGAGTTGGAAAAAAAGCTGCTCAAAGTGGGAGATTTTTTCGGTTTCATAATCAACCCGGTCATGATACTAACGAATGTCGCCATCTGAAAAGTTTGATTGAAGAACTGCTGAGAGAGAACAAGTTGCAGCAATATGTTAAGAGAAATAGGAATGACCCGGCTTCATCTACTAAGGGCCAGCAACTTCCTTCTCATCCATCTGGCTCGGGTGAGAGGACCACTACGTATGAATCAGAAAGGCCTGTTATTAATGTGATTACAGGAGGTCCTCACCCAGCAGGAAGAAGCTGGGGTGAGATGGGAAGATATGCCCGTGCCTTGAAGTATACATCAACAGAAGAGAGTGTTTTTGTGTTGGAAGATGCTGCACCTTTGAAGCAACAGAAGACTTTTAATGATGATACTGTATTCAGAGCCAGGGACTCTATGGGCATTGAAGCTCCTACCATGGATCCCTTGGTCATCTCTCCAGGCATTGGACTGGCTATTGTAAGGAGAGTGCTTGTTGATTACGGCGCTTCTTGCAATATTCTCTTCAAAAAGACATTCGATCAAATGAAAATTCCAATGGCTGATGTGCAAGCTTCATCGCAGAAGATTTTTGGGTTTACTGGGGAACCGAAGCAGCCAATTGGAACTATTGACTTGTTCGTAGAGCTTGGAGAGGGGCAGAAAAAGGTAGTTCGAAAACAGACTTTTGTAATTGTTGATAAATTTTCTACCTATAACGCCTTCCTAGGCTGACAAACTCTTGCGGCATTTAAGGCAGTTCTCGCCCCGTGGTGCCTTACTATGAAATTCCCCATAGATAATGGAGTTGGAGTTATTAAAGGGGATCAGAATGCTGGGCGAGAATGTTATCTAGTAGAGTTGCGTGAAGCGAGGAAGAGAGATATGGGAAAAGATGCGGTAGCCCCAGTCCGCATCAAAGAACCAACCTTGTAGCAATTACAGGGTGGACCCTGCACTGGCGAGCATAGCGGAGCACGGAGAGAAATGGATCCTAGAAAAGCCAGTGCAGGGGAGAATAGAGTGGTGCTAGTGGAGGTAATGGTGCCAGTACCTGTTGACCCGAAAGACCCTAATAAGGTGCTGAATGTGGGTTCACAACTTAATGCAACGGTTCAGAATATTTTGATATCATTCTTGAAAGCAAATCTGGACGTATTCGCTTGGACTCATGCTGATATGTGTGGAATATCCCCAGAAGTTGCAGTATATACTCTGAATATTGATCCGAAGTTTACACCGGTAAAGCAGAAAAGAAGAACCCAGGGTCCTGAAAGGTCAGCAGCATTGAAAGAATAGGTAGATCGGCTCATGGAGAATGGCTTCATCAGGGAGTCTACTTATCCGAATTGGGTTTCAAATCCAGTACTGGTTAAGAAAGCTAATGGAAAGTGGGGAGTATGCATCGACTTTTCAAATTTAAACAAAGCCTACCCCAAAGACTGCTTCCCGTTACCCAGAATAGATCAGTTGATGGATGGAACAGGAGGGCATGAATTGTTATCTTTTATGGATGCTTACTCCGGATATAACTAGATCATGTTGCATGAGCCAGATCAGGAGGACACGTGCTTCATCACCGATGTTGGTCTCTACTGCTATAGAGTCATGCCCTTCGGACTTAAAAATGAGGGGCAACTTACCAATGACTTGTTAGTGCAATGTTCAAACCGTAGATTGGCAAGACTATGGAAGTTTATGTTGACGATATGCTGGTGAAATCAAAGAAGGCAGTAGACCATATGGATCACTTGGCAGAAATGTTTGCAGTCCTCCGAAAGTACGGAATGAAGCTTAATCCTTTGAAATGTTCATTTGGGGTGGAGTACGGAAAGTTCTTGGGTTTCATTGTGAGTGCTAGGGGAATTGAAGCTAACCCTGCTCAGATTGCCGCCTTAAGAGAAGTCAAAGCTCCTAGAACGAAGAAGGAATTGCAAAGTCTCAATGGAAAAGTTGCTGCCTTGAGTCGGTTCATTTCCAAAGCCAATGATAAATGCATTCAGTTCTTTGATGCTCTGAAGAAGGGAAGAAAAAACTTTGACTGGACTCCTGAATGCTAGAAAGCTTTCGATGAGTTGATTCATCATATGGAAACGCCTCCAATACTTTCTAAGCCCGACAATGGTGAGGATCTTTTCATATATTTGGCAATCTCATCTCATGCTCTCAGTGCAGCGTTGGTACGGGAAGACGCAAAAATTCAGCGCCCGGTTTATTATATCAGCAAAAGATTCACGAGGGCAGAGATGAATTATTCAAAGTTGGAAAAGCTCGCCTATTGTCTACTGATTGCATCAAGAAAATTGAGGCCATATTTCCAAGCACATACTACCAAAGTCCTTACTGATCAACCTCTGAAGCAAGTCCTATTTCGCCCTGAGACTTCAGGTCGTCTTCTGAAGTGGAATATTGAACTCAGCCAATACGACATCACTTATCATCTCCGGAGAGCAATCAATGGACAAGCTTTAGCAGATTTCATCGCAGAATGTACAGATAAAGGTGATAGTGAGGAAGAAGTGACTGATAATACCCCAATTCGATGGAAATTATATGTTGATGGTGCGAGAAACGATTACTGTTTCGGAGCTAGGGTTGTGCTTGGAACCCTCAAAATGCGATCATTGTGCTATGCATTGAGATTGGAATTTCCTTCGACAAATAATGAAGCAGAATATGAAGCTCTTATTGCCGGCTTGAAGATTGCTAAAGAGCTGAATGTCAAAGTGTTGCAGATCTTCAGTGATTCACAGCTTATTGTATGCCAAGTCAAGAAAGAGTTTCAAACTAAAGGAGGAAATCTGCCTGCTTACTTGACAAGAGCCTGGGAACTTCTCGATGATCTTGACCATTATACGATAAGTCATATACCCCGGGAAGAGAACATGATGGCAGATTCTCTCGCGAAGCACGCAAGCACTGGTGAAGCTCAATTATTGGGATTAGTTCCTGTGGAAGTCCTGTCAGCTCCAAGCACTGATGAGATGGATATTGACTGGATCATGACTATATCTCAAGAGCAAGAATCGTGGATGACTCCGATAATGGAATATCTGCTCAACGGTTCTCTACCAAAAAATTCAAAAGAACGGCAGAAGCTGCTAAGAAAAGCCTCTAGATATATAATTCAAGATGGCCGATTGTACAGACGGGGATTCTCAATGCCATTACTCCGATGTGTGACCAAGGAAGAGGCTAAGACAATTCTAGCTGAAGTACACGGGGGAGAGTGTGGAGATCATTCAGGTGGTCAAACTCTAGCAAAGAAAATTCTCCGTTATGTGTATTTTTGGCCAGACATTAATCGTGATGATGCTAGCTACGCCCAAAAATGTGACAGATGCCAGAGATTTGCAAAAAATCCCAAGAGCACCTTCCACCGAGATAACACAGATAGTCAGTCCATGGCCATTTGCTATTTGGGGAATAGATCTCATCGGGCCTTTGCCAACCGCCAAGTCCGGAATCAGATATGCCATTGTTGTTGTTGATTATTTTACTAAATGGCCTGAATCTGTACCATTAGCTACTATTACCTCTAAAAAGATGATAAACTTTGTAACTAAGAATATCATTTGCAGGTATGGTGTGCCTCAAAAGATAATCACAGACAATGGAACCCAATTCGAAAGTGAAGAGTTCCAAGATTTTTGTAAACGATTCAAGATCCAAAAAAGCTTTTGAGCAGTGGCTCATCCGCAGGCAAACGGGCAAGTTGAAGCAGTAAACAAAATTATCAAATCAACCATCAAAAAACAGCTAGAAAAAGCGAAAGGTGGTTGGGTCGGTAAGCTAGCACTGGCAATATGGGCATACAGAACTACCCATAAAACTGCGACTGGGCACACTCCATTTTCATTGGCATATGGATCAGAAGCAATGATTCCGGTGGAGACAGAAGTCCCTTTACACAAAGGAATCCATTTCAATCAAGCTGAAAATGAAAAGCTGCAACTTGAAGCATTAGACTTCCTTGATGAAAGAAGGGAAGAGGCTCAGCTCAGAATTGCAGCCCATCAGCAAATAATTGCCAGGCACTTCAATTCCAAAGTTCACCAACGCAGCTTTGAGATTGGGGATCTAGTCTTGGAAAGGATCATGACAGCAACAGGAGTGTTTGCGCCAAACTGGGAAGGGCTGTATGTCATAGGCAAAAAACTTCTTGATGGCACTTTCAAACTGACAACTGTCGAAGGAGATGTAATTCCAAGGGCTTGGAACAGCAATCACTTGCACCCATATTTTACTTAAAAGCTTTACTGAAATACTGTAAAAGAATTATGGATGTATGATTCTTGTATTGAAAGCCATTGTAAAGCCAGTGCAAGTGAATAATAAGAACTATAAAGTGGATGTAGGCCCCGTTCTTGGCCGAACCACTATAAATCTTGTGTTCTCTACTATTACAAAATGCCTGTTTTATTTCGATATATGTAAAATACTTTAATTATATTGCTAAAATGTCGATTTAATATTGCAGGCCATTAAAACAAAGCTTACCCATCACAAGACCAAGCAATCCTTGACATCACTCAACAAACAAATGCTAAGCCACAAAAATTCCAGGTTCAAATCCTATATAAGAAGTGCTTCAAGCAAACAATTAGTGATTCCGTCGGAGGTGGGCCCTTGCTAACTAATTGTGATCGTGTGTGCAAACGAGCATCCGATTAAATAGCCTGTGTCTGCCCCTGCAAACTCACTTAACAATGAAGTACACTTCTTTGGATAAAACAAACTACTTGCAAAAGAAAGGAATGTGTGCTTGAAAGTGATAACAAGGAGTCGCTGATATGAGCAAATGGCGAAAAGACATGAGTGAGCGGGCAGGAAACAACCAAAGACCTCTTCGGAGGCAGAAGCCCTCTTCGGAGGAACAACTCTTCGGAGGATAAAGACCTCTAACGGGGCATGCCAGAAAAAGAAAGTTCTCTTTCTCAACCAAAAAAGATTGGTAGAATGACCGGAGGCACCTTCCCAAGTGGAAGGCATAGGGCCCTTGTTAACTAGTTGAGATCGTTTGTGCAAACAAACATCCAAGTAACTTGTGTCCGCCCCGTGAATCCATCCAACCATGAGAATGGAACTTCCAAGCAAAAGCCCTACTCGGAGGCATACATTTCACCAAGATTAGAAATAAAACTTCACAAGAGTTGAAATGTGAAAAGCCCTCTTCGGAGGCCCATTTCACCAGAGTTGAAATGCTTAAAGACCTCTACGGAGGCACACATTTCACCGTGATTTGAAATAAAACTTCACAAGAGTTGAAATGTGAAAAGCCCTCTTCGGAGGCCCATTTCGCCAGAGTTGAAATGCTAAAAGACCTCTTCGAAGGCACACATTTCACTAGGATTTGAAGTGCAAACAGCTCTCTTTGGAGACACACTTCACAAGAGTTGGAATGTGGAAAGCCCTCTTTGGAGGCGTACTTCTACTTTCAAGAAAAGATCAATCTCTCCATAATGAGAATATTTCTCTCCGAAGATTGAAGTACCAAATCAAAGCCTTCTTTTGAAGCCCACTTCGCCGCACAGGAGAATTCGCTACTTTTCTTTTTTTTTAAAAAGAGAAAAAAAGTGATCATCTCCAAAAGTTGAAGTGTATTAAAAAAAGAGAAGAGAAGACTTCTCCAATACAAGGCACATTTTACTGAATCAGAGAAATATTTCCTTAAAATGGAAAAATTATTCTCTAAAGTACGAATACGAGCCTTCTCAAAAATGAAAAAGTTGTTCTCCAAAAAAAGAGTACAAGTCCTCTCGAAACAGAAGAGTTGTTCTCCAAAATCTTGCCAATGTGAATGAGATTGCAATAAACCGTGGTATGGGGGCAATATAATATGGTTACAAAAATAAAAGAAATGCTCAAGCAACATACCACAGGCTTACTGCAACATCACACAAAGAAAATAAAGAAACTTGTATGAAAAAGAAGAATAAATGCATTCTCAAATACAGACAGAAGTTTGTACAAATAACAGAATCATTTTATTCCATACTATGAAAATTTTATACATGTGTAGGTTTCAAAATTAAAGGAAGGCGGGGACCGGTACCCGCATAATCTTCGGTCAACACAAGTCTTTATACATACAAGCAAAAAAGCAAAAAGCGAGATGAAACGCATAGGACCACACCCATCACTTCTTCTTCCTGCCACCTTTGGAGCTCTCACTTGGTCGGATGATTAACTTTTTGGGTCGGCTTGTATGAGTAAGGGAAGAAGGAGAAATGGGTGCAATTGGATCTTCTTCTGCTTTTTCTTCGCTGGCAGAAACTTTCCTCTTTTTCTTTGAGACTCCACGCTTCCCCTTCTTCCTTGAAGAAGACTCACTCCCGAAGTGAAAAGTGTAGACAACTTTATGTCGTCAGAAATAGTTTGCTCCGGGGTTCTTTCGCCTTCTTCAGGTTCTTCGGCCTTCTGTTCTTGTAAAGCGACCGGGTCATCCAAGCCTTGAAGAGCTTCTATCTACTCCTCTTGTGACCTCGGTTGAGAAACGGAAGGAGGAGTAATCTGAAGAGGCGGAGAGGGAACAACTAGAAGAGGGGAAGGCTGAACAACACTTGGCGCTTTCTTTACAGTAGAAGAGAAGTTAAAATCAGTATCTCTCATAAAGAGAGGAGAAAGTGGCGCGTCAAGATTTAAGTAATAATCAAAAAGTTCATCAAGCTCATGTGAAGTAAACAAGCAGTCCACTTGAGCAAGATCAGCAATGAGGTTACCTGGAGAAGTAGGCTTTACTATGTCAACTTCAAAGTCCTGTGCTTCAGTGCTTTCTTGAGTCTCATCTCCAGTGCGAGCGGTTTCACTTTCAATGACAGCTTTAGCAGGAGGTGGAGAACGGAAACAGGAGCCAACAATATTGATGTCGGCCGAAATCGAAGGTTAAACTGGGTCGGTTGAGGTTGCCTTCCCTAAATGTTCACCTTCCGCCATTCCGGCTCGCTGTTTAGCGAGTTGCTTCTTTCCCCTGGCAAGAGCAGCAAGTGCATCTTCATCTAGATAGTGCGACTCCAAATCTGCTTCATCATATCCAGCGCCTCCAAGCGTATCAAGTGCGGCTTCCCACACTTCGGCCAAAGTGATTTCGTACTTCGGTCCCCAAAACCTAAGGCTACCGTGCCCCATAACACTATGTATGTAAAACTCGAATAAAGTAGAGGTGATGTCGGCTTTAGTTGCCATATGAGATTCTTCGGCTGCTGCTTTGCCGGCAATAGCTTCATCACGCTCTTTTTCAACTTCAGAAAGTTGAGCTTTTAACATTTCAATTTCCAAGTTCTGGGAGCTGGTTTTTTCTCGCAACTGAGCAACGTCAGTTCGGTAGCTTTCTACAACTTGCTGCTTTTCTTCGAATTTAGCTTCAGCGTCTCTTTGCTCAGCATGAGCATCTCTCACCTGTTTTTGAAGCACTTCTTCTCTTTGAGAATAGGAAGTGGAAGAAGTGGCAAGCTCTTCTTTAAGTTTTTCAACTTTCGCTTCAAGCTTCTCGTTGTAAGCGGCGATGCTCTTCATCTCTGCATCATGGTGATCGAGTGTTTTCTGCCACTCGGATTTATCATTTTCCATAGTCAGCATGGCTTCGAGATTTGCGGGTTTACTCTTTGAAGCTCATCAACAAGTTTTTGCCAACCAGACATTCTCTCAATATCGAGTTTGACGGCATCAAGATTTCGCAATATAGCTTGCTTGTCGATTGGGACCAAGTCAAGATCGAAATGCACTCCTTTTAAACACCAGTGCGGAAACCGGCTTTGAAGAGTAGCCGGACCCTGTCCAACTTGATACGGGGGCCTACTGATGATTGTTTGAATATCAGCTCTTTGAAGGGCAGGAGAGCTGGAAGGGATTTCCAAAGAGATGGGAGCAACGGGCTTTTTAGAAATTTCAGATGCTGGCTTTTCGTCAAGTTTGGCCCGTTTACTCGGATCTTCAGCGACATGACTTTTCCCTTTGTCATCACAAGATTTTCGTTTGTGAGAATCATCCTCTCTCTAGGAAGAATCATGTCGTTCATCCTTCTCCCGTAGCGTTCTTCATAAGCACGCCTCTCACGAGCTTTCCTCGCAGCTCTTTCTTCGTTGGTTTCCCAAGAGGTAGGAAGATACCTCTTGGGGTCATAAGAGCCGCGTCTCCCATAACGCTGGAAATCATCATAGTAAGAGCCACTCCGTCCCATTGGAGAACCTGAAAATGTATAAAAAACAAGTTCAGAAATCTTCAAAGCAAGAAGTTGAATGCATATAAGTGTAGAAAAAATCCTAAGCGTGTGTAACATGCAAACTACGTGCGTCAAACTATGAACCACTCCTCGGTTGGGGGGTGATGACGGATTTTACAGCAAGTGCCAATTCTTGGGCTGACGGAGTTTGCTGCAAGATAGATCGCTTCAATTACTGGAGAAATAACTTTAGTAGTAGTGGTATCGTCTTTAAAGAGCTCATGTGAAGTGATCATCAAGTCTCTCAATCCCTCAAAAATGTCGTCTCCATCGTGCCCAGCAGGACCCTTCCCCTCAATTCATTCATCGGCAGTCTTCCCGGATTGGTGAGGAGGTTCCTCTTCCTCAATGATCGGGAGAAGTGCAAATTTGTCGGATGATCCCGCCACGTCAATAGAAGCAGAACACTCCACCAATGAAGCCTCAACAGTAGGTCTTTCGGTGTAAGTTCTCCGGCGGAAACTGGGGCATCCGATGTCTCCACTGGAGAATCAGGGACTTCATGAGGCTGAGTAGAAAGGGAAGAGTGCAGGAGTCCGAACTGGTGCAGAAACTCGTCTTTTAGCAAAAATTTAATACTTCTTTCCTCAACCGCCATCTTTCAAAAGTCGGCTTGTGGCTGGGATCTTTAGAGGGAGGAAGAAGTGCTGTAAAAGTAAAGAATGAAGTTAGCACCTAGCAACTCGGACTTTGAAAAGCTCGAATGGAAAGAACGGGGATAAGAAATCTTACTTCCTATTCTCCAGATGGCATAAAATCCTGGAGGGCAGCGAACGAAAAAGAATTGATTCAAGAACCCGTGGGTGCTTTCCGGAAGATCGATGATCAGTCTATGGTTCCTGGCGCTCCTCACAAGTGTGATAGAGGGATGATCTTTGTTTTTTGCAAATGTGCACAGGAAGCAAATCTCTTCAAAGATCGGAAGACGATCAAGTGTCCTCCTGAATAATACACACAGTCCCATCCGGATGGCATAGCCGTTGGGATGCAATTGGAAGGGAGAGATGGTTAATCGGAGAAGGAGTTGTTGAAGAAAATCATTAAAAGGAGGAATAGCTCCATTCAAGCACATCTGGCGATTGACAGCGATAAAGCCGAGAGGTGGTCTGTCAGTAGTATCGTTTGGCCCAGGAAGTAAGGCATCTGCTTTAGCAATACCAAACTGAATGCGTAGTTGATTGAACACCCGTTGATTCAGGGTAGTCGAAGTCCTTTCTGGGGGATCATCCAATGGAATGGCTATCGGGAAGGCCTCTCCAGCTTGCCCTACTACTTCTTCTTGTCGAGAAGCTATTCTACACAAGGAACTGGATATTCAAATATGAAGGTGCACATTTCCTAAATGTGTGAAGTGTTGTGCAAAACTAGTAAAACGACAAGCAAATATAACTAAAATTAAACTAATATGCATTTGTCAATTATAAAGTTTCAGGGCTTGTTGTTTTAAGTCCAAATACAAGTGCAGTGTTGATGCAAACAAATCAGCCTTAATTGATTAATATTGCTTTGCTTTAATACTTCACTTGAATTTGTTGATTCACAGCATTTCATATAATTTCTTTAAGTTGATTATCCTTTATCGACTAATCTGTCATTCGATGTGGGCAATCAGTGGCAGTATATTCGTCCCATTTTTCTGCAAATGTTGTGTTTAACAGGTTATTAGCATTAAAGTTAGTATAATCTGTAAATAAGTGCAACAAGTTCAAGCATGTTATCCCGGCAGTTCAAGTTGAGAATTCAATTCAACAATGTCATGTTCATTCAAATTGAAAAATGTTCAAGTCCTTAAGTCGCAGGAACGACTCGAGCTAGCTCGAGGATTATTTAGGTCATCCAGATCAAATCCAACGACCTAACATAAGTCGAACTTTCATAAGTCACATTGTTCAAGACCAAGGAGGCAAGGCAGTGTGTATCTGGCAAAGTCCTAGGTCGCTCGCGACCTAAAAAGTTGGGTCGAAAACAGTTTAAGTCGCAAGAGGCAATTCAACAGTGAAAAATGGTTTAAGTATTAAGTCGCTTACGCGACCTAAAGATTAAGTCACTATGGGTTAAGATGCAAAGGGTCATGCCATACATCATAAGTCGCAAAGTTCCTAAGATAAGTCGGTCTGATTTCCTTAAGCCACGAATATGCAAGTCGCTCAGTTTCCCTCAGGTCGCAAGAATTCTTAAATCGGTCGGTTTGTTAGGTCGACCAAGTTTGTTAGGTCGTAAAAGTTTTTATGTCGCTCAGATTCCCTAGATCGCTTCTGATGTAACTCAACAATCTCGAGCTATCTCTTGTCAAAATCGCTATGCCCTACTTTACTTAACCCACTAACTCCTCTTCACTCGATAGCTCGCTATCTCATTAACCTATGATCCGATAACCCATTATAACCTGTACAACGAAGTCCATCATCTTATTAATGAAATCCATTCTCTCTCCATACCACCAAATCACCCAAAATTGATTCAAGTCATCGCGGATCCATCATACTGCCATGCTCTCATGAATCGCAGCAATAACATAGCTGATGGCGATCGAAAATCGATTGCAACAAGGCTCAAAAGTGAAACGCGACGTACAGAGTTGGACTGAGGTCAGAAAATAAGGATCCACAATTCGGTGATGAACATAGTTGGATAAAGATCGAATTCACTTACGCAATACGATGGTAAAGATGAATTGATGACTAGTTAGGTTGAATTCTCCCTTGGAAGCTCGAAGGTTCGTTAATGGCAAAGCAGGTTGTCGAAGCGGTTAAGTAAGGAAGAAGAAGCGAGCTAACGGTTTATATGGGGGAGAGAGAGGAAGATGTATCGGCACGCGCGCTAGCAAGCCAGTTGAGTCGCTCACGACCTAGAGCAATTAGATCGAAGCACACGACCTATGACATAGGCGTATACTTCGAGGGGCAAATGTTAATATCATTCTGGACAGCGACTCAAGCACTCGAAGCGACCTAACGATCTAATGAGATAAGCAATCTAACGACCTAAGCATATAGCGACCTAACGGTTTAATGATCTAAAGACTCTAGAGATTCTATGGGTTAAAGATCTACAAGTTAACGACCTAGTGACTCCATGAAGGCAACGACCTACCAAGCTAAAGATATCAGCGAGCTAGCGACCTAAAGTTATCAACGACTTAGCGACCTAAAGATATCAGCGAGCTAGCGACCTAAAGCATGAAGCGAGTCAACGAGCTAATGAGTTAGCAACTTAACAAGTCAGCGACCTAATAACCCAACGACCTAACGGGTTAAGCAGTATGAGGCCGCGTGCATGCTACTATTTCATTAGGTCGCTCACGACCTAAGTAGACCGAGATAACTCCATAAGCCGTAACCTCTTATGCCGCTTCTTTCCTAGGTCGCCACGACATACCATTTTGTTTAGGAGATCAAATCCAACCCTGTTAGACCATAACCCATGTTCCCTAGGTCGCCCACGACCTACGACCTACCCTTAGGTCGCCCACGACCTACGACCTACCCCTAGGTCGCCTACGACCTACGATTTACTCCAGAAATCTCGTATAAACACCATGCCTACACCACCGAAGAGAGGATCTTTTGGCTCATTTCTGGAACGCCGATACTCTTCTGATTTCTCGATTCACCCGACACTTCAAACACGAAAGACACTTCAACGAACTTCAAGAAGAAATCTAACACATTGGAGTTCTAGCTATTTGTCTTGATAGTGTTGTAATTGAAGATTGTTGTAAAATTGTAATCGATTCAGCAATAAAGAAGATTAAAGTGGACGTAGGCCTAACTTGAAGCCGAATCACTATAAAACTGTTATCTCTTTGCTGTTTTTTTTGTGACTTTTCTACTTACTTCTAATTCCCGTATTGACGGGTGGTGCTTTCACTTAATCTCTACTTACACCGGGGTGTTAGCGTTCAATTTTAGCGTTAACAATTAATGACTGTAAATATGCACTCAAATATTTTTTTTAAGTATTTGGGTTTAAATTGTATTTGGGGGAAAGAACGAGTTTTTCCAGTTACTTCGTAGAGAAGTTTTAAGCTGTACGAATCACAATTTGGGGTTGTGATTTTACCTTTCTACCCTTTCGAAAGAGGTTGAGGCGAATAATTTTGTTTTACTTCTTTAAGCTCTTTTGATGGGGTCGAAAGGAAGTCCAGCCCTAACTTTTAGTTGATCTTGTCGAAAGGTCAATGTAACTAATATGAAGTGGACTTCTTCGAAAGCACGACCATACTTTAATATGTTCTGATACCTTCCAAAGAGATTGCCTAATGTGCTTTACTAAATGACTATCTAGTCCATACTTTTCGAAAGCATAATCTTTATTTCATAGGTTTCGAAACCTCTTATACATGCCTAATTCTAATTTATTTTAGGAAATATGTGAAGTTAAAGATACATACATTTTTTATAAATTGAATTGAGGAAACATACTTTGTATAAGTTGTAAGCCAAATCAAACCTCTCGAGTTAATCAAAACCCTCCGTATCGAATTAAATTCGATTGTTGGTATGCTTTTGAAACCATGTACCCAATCAATTCTAATTTATTTTATGGAATGGGAGGAGTTAGAAATTAATTTTTCTTTTTATAAATAGGATTGAGAGAAAACATATTTTGTTTCAGTTGAAAATCAAATCGAACCTCTCGACTTAGTCGAAACTTATTGTATCGACTCAAATTTAGTTATTGGCATGCTTTCAAAACCGTATACACCTTTCAAATCTCTCGACACCCTTTGTAACCAATTGGGACTTGATCATCATTTTATACCAATATTTTGAAAACGTCCTGAGGCCTTTTCATTTTTGTTAGTTCAAACTCAAATCTTCTGACTTAATTGGCATATAAGGTTTCAACATCATTCATATTCTCTTAGTGAAATAAAGTTCATAGGTTTCAACAATGTCGAAAAATTCGTTTGTCTTGTTTATTGAATGTCATTAGCATGTATTTAAATTCAAATTATTTGTATAGGCTACAAATACTTCCTTCAATAAAAAAGTTTTCCTTGAGCTTTCGACGTTGCTAAAGGGTGTTTGTTGGATGTCCACTTCCATTCTCCCTTTCGACCTTATCAAAGCTCAACAAAGTTCATTTTTCTAAACTAACTCAAACATTTTTTCAAAGATATGAAATTTCATGTTCTGGTTGATATATGAATTTTCATAATAGGTTTTCGATATCCTTGAAAAAATGTTAACTTCATAACAAACTATAGCTTTTAATTGAAATGATTTAGCCTGGCAGGATCATGGGCATGAAAAAACATCTCAAAAACTAGAAAAGGACACAATACCAATGTTGGAATCTTCTCCTAAGAAGATTGAAGCAACTTTCAAACACTCCTTAATATCTACCTAGGATGAAATGGATGCAATTCTCAACAACTTCAGCATCGTTGGGGTGGTAGCTATTCCTCCAAGTGATAGAGACACCATCCGAAGCCCTCTTGAAGGGTCCTTTGCCTATACCACTATCCACATTTGGCACGGTGGCATTTTGCCTTTCCCAGATTTCCTATCCAAATTGTTGACCTACCTGGGCCTTGCTGCCATCTAGCTGTCTCCAATTGTGTATATATCTCATATCCTTAGAACTCATGGCATTGGAGTTTGGAATCCCATCACTAAATGGTTAAGTTTGAACTGCCTAGTTTGATTAGTTAAACTCAACAATCTGAATAATTAGACTTTTTAAGCCAATCCCTCCAAAAAGCTAATATTCGAGGGAGCAAACAAATTTAGAGACTAGAAGGCTGTTGCGACTTTTCTATTGATTAGAAAAACACAAATTTTAATTAATTCTGCAAGCGCACAGGCGTGTAGTATGCAGGTCGAACATAGGGAATTGTGTTTTAAAATATTTGAAATCCATATTTAAATCTTAGGCGTGTTAAACAAATTCAATGGTGGTTCTTGAACAGGAAATAAAAACAATAATATACTCCAAATCGATTTTGAATCTAATCAAATTACAATCAAAATATAAAATTGTAGAAATCATAGCAGAAAATAAAAGTGCTTAAAAGAAAATAATAGAGCAAACAACTGAAATCAAACGAACTGAATTCATTAACTAACTGGAAAGAGTGCTGAAAATAACTAAGAACAAGAATAAATAAATTGCTAAATCTAATTAACAATCCTACGTATTCTGTCCGAAAATAAAAACACTATTGAAATTGAAACTAAACTAGAAGAAGAGTGATAGGGTAAGAGATGATTTTTCCATCTACATTGCTCTCTGCTATTTAAAGACTTCAGCCTCCAAAAATAACCCTACTATTCAGGTCCATGTACTGGATGTTAAGAGACTAATAAGGCCATCTCACTTTGAATTAGTCTTTGCTTTGTTATTTGATTAACAAGTAGCCTTGCTTTGAGAGATTTTCATGCTAAACTTTGAAAGTGTACTTTCAATATTTGCATTTGATTTCTTGCACGCATGATACACATGTTGGTGACGTGAGATGCATTTCTTCGTGAACGATATGTGCTTTCTCTTCGAATTATTCGGTACTCAAAATGTTGCACTCTTTTCTCTCTGTCGTTTGAACCAATGGACGACACAACTGATTAATTTCAACGTTGCACTTCGGAATCTATAATCTGCGAAACCACAATAAAATACCCGTACAATACCGCTTGTTTTTAAAATAAAAATATATGAAACAAACGGTTTAAAATGCAGAAAAATATAGTCATCAATTACCCCTACACTAGAACTTTATTCGTCCTCGAATAAGTAAGAAAATAGAAACTAACTAAATCCTTTTTCATAGGAAACGCGATTGCGTTGAGCATATGCAACTAGCCGTTAAACCTCTAGGTGTCCATAGTAGGACGAGTTGTGTCTCGTGAGGGTTTTCAGCGGATACTGCCTACAAAATCCAAATGCAGTATGTGATGGTTCTAATGTACTACACGAATGCAAAATTTTAAACAAATGGAGACTCGATTTACTTCAGAATAATTGCCATAAAATAATGTAAATCAGTTTTAGTCAACTTCTAAAAATTTTTGGTTCCTCACTAGACACAAATTTCAATATAACTCAAGTTTTCATATATTAGATTCTAGTTTGGCCAGTTGTTTCGGTCGATAACATAGTGTAGCCATGAAATAAATTCTTCACTGTTAATCACAGTTTTTTTCAAAATGGTATTTTTCAGTTCCATTTTTATAACAAGCCAAATCAATAGAGTCAAGAAGTGTTTGGGTTTCAAAGCTTAGTCTCTCTTTACTAATTTTTTTGTATACACCTAACTTTTGGACCAAGGTATACCACCTATGCACTGCCTCGCGGGCTTACATGAGAGTTGGGACAGAACTTGGCGGATTGTGCAAACCGACGCTGACTATGTCAAAAAAGGTCGGTAATCCTTAGGTGATTATTTATTTAATTTCTTTATGCACCTAACTCAGAATGCTGAGGCCAGATATACCATCCATGCACTGCCTTGTGGGCTTACGTGAGAAGAGTACAGAGCGTGGCGAGTGCACACACTTTCATAAGTGTGCACACCTATTGACTCTAGGTGTTTCTTATTAGTTTTTTTGAAATGAAATAAAGAGAGTTATGCAAATCAACTTAGCACCACTTAACTGCAATGATTTGAAATGTCAACGCATGTACTTTAAATCTACCACTTTTTTAAACAAAGACTACAGTTTAGAAAGGATTTCATAACCATCACCTACGAATCCCCCTATATACTGACCTCACTATTATCGCTTGTAGTTCAACCTTTTATTATATTTTACATTTGAAATTAGTGATTCACAAAAAAAATTCATCAATTGACTTCAACTGTTTAATTACTTTGTCTTAAATAATTAAAAATAGATCAGAGTCTTTTGAACAAATGAAAATGAGATGAAGCTAGGAAAAAAATTGAAATGAAATTTGAAAATAAATAACCAGATGATTTTTTTTGAATTGACGCCACATTGTGAAATATGAACAAACAGTATGAGATGTGCGTCCCCCCACACTAGAATGAGACAGTGTCCCAACCGTCGAACAGAATGCAAATGCAGAATAAAAGGAAAATAATAACTAAAAACAATAATAATAATAAAATACAACCTGATATGTAAAAGATAGTGAGTGGCTCATGCCGAATAGCTAGGTTCGTGGAGATCCACGAACTCGTCATCCTCGTGTTGTTCAAACTCTAGAAATGGCTTCAAGCGTTGTCCATTGACCTTTGAAATGGAACCTTCCCTAGGATTTTCAATTTCAACTGCACCATAAGGGTACACTGTTTTCACAATATATGGACCTGTCAATCAAGATCTCAATTTTCCCAGAAATAAACGAAGTCTGGAATTATATAAGAGAACTTTCTGACCTACTTCGAATGTCTTATGAAGTATGGATTTATCATGATAAAATTTAGTTTTCTCTTTATAAATCTTTGCATTTTCATACGCTTCATTCTTAATTCTTCTACTTCTGACAATTGTAATTTACGATGCATTCCAGCTTTTTCTATGTCAAAATTAAGGTATTTGATTGCCCAAAATGCGCGGTGCTCGAGCTCAACGGGTAAATGACATGCTTTTCCAAAAACTAATCGGTATGGTGACATTCCTGGATTGGTTTTATAAGCTATGCAAAATGCCCAAAGGGCATCTATCAATTTAGATGACCAATCTTTTCTGTTGGAGTTAATGACTTTTCAAGAATTTGTTTAATTTGTCTATTGGAAATCTCAACTTGACTGTTAGTCTATGGACGATATGGAGTAGATAGTTCATGAGTGATAGAGTATTTCTTAAGAAGAGATTCAAAAGCACGATTACAAAAATAAGAACCGTTATCACTTATAATGGCTCGAGGAGTGCCAAAATGGGAAAATATGTTTTCTTTCAAAAATTTAACAACAACTTTATTGTCATTCGTTCTAGTGGGAATGGCCTCAACCCATTTAGACACGTAATCTACTGCAAGTAGGATGTAGAGATTTCCAAAAGAATTAGGAAAAGGGCCCATGAAATCGATGCCCCAAACGTCAAAAATTTCGATGACAAGGATTGGGTTTAGGGGCATCATGCAACGTTTGGAAATACGACTTGTTTGTTGACATTTAGCGCATTTGGAGCAAAATTCGTGGGCATCACGAAAAAGAGAAGGCCAATGTAACACCTTGGCAGCAGTTTTCTTTGCTCCAAAATGTCCTCCACATGCTTGATTATGTGAAAATAGAGGATGCTATGGAATTCATGTTCGAGGACACATCTACGTATGATTTGAACGGTGCAATATTTGAAGAGATAAGGATCGTCCCAGTAAAAGGTTCGAACATTGGAGAGAAATTTTTGTTTATCTTTTTTGGACCAATGTGAAGGTGTTTCATTTGTGATAAGATAATTTACAATGTTCGCATACCATGGTGCACTGGAGAGGAAAAGAATTTGTTCATTGGGAAAATGATCATTTATTTGAGAGTTATCGAAGTTTTCATGAACAATACGAGAAAGATGATCAGCTAACATTTTCAGAACCCTTTTTATCCCGCATTTCTAGGTCAAACTCTTGAAGAAGGAGAATCCAACGGATTAAGCGGGGTTCGGCATCCTTTTTCATGAGTAAATACTGCAATGCGGCATGATCGGTGTAAATTATGACCTTAGAACCTACGAGATATGATCTAAACTTATGAAGGGCAAAGATAACTGCTAAAAACTCTTTTTCTGTGGTTGAATAATTCAATCGAGCTTCGTTAAGAGTTTTGCTAGCATAATAGATGACTCGAGGAAGTTTATCAATTCGTTGACCTAAGATTACTCCAATGCATAATCAGAAGCGTCATCCATTAATTCGAAAGGCAAAGTCCAATTTGGAGGTTGGGGGATAGGTGCAGTGGTCAAGTACGATTTTAGGATTTCAAAAGACGTTTTACATTCATTGGAAAATTCAAATTTAGCGTCTTTAGCTAGAAGATTCGAAAGAGGTTTTGAAATTTTTGAAAAATCTTTAATGAGCCTTCTATAAAATCCTGCATGGCCGAGAAATGAGCAAATGTCCTTTACGGACGTTGGAGGAGGAAGGTCAACAATAAGATCAACCTTGGATTTGTCAACTTCTAGGCCATTTTTAGATACAACATGACCTAAGACTATTCCTCGCTTAACCATAAAATGACATTTTTCCCAGTTAAGAACAAGAGATTTCTCCTTACATCGCTTTAAGACACGTTCTAAACGAAGGAGGTATTGATCAAAAGATGACCCATAGATTGAAAAATCGTCCATGAATATTTCTAAGAAATCCTCCACCATATCAGAAAATATACTCATCATACGTCTCTGAAAGGTAGCGGATGCATTACAAAGACCGAAGGGCATGCGACAATAAGCGAAAGTTCCGAAGGGACATGTAAACATCGTTTTGTGTTGGTCCTCTAGCGCAATGGGAATTTGATTATAGCCGGAGTAACCATCAAGAAAAATATAATATTCATGACCAGCTAAGCGTTCGAGCATTTGATCAATGAAAGGGAGGGGAAAACGATCTTTTCTTGTTGCTGCATAGAGTTTTCGATAGTCGATGCAAACGCACCATTTTGTTTTGATTTTTATCGGAACAAGTTCATTATTCTCATTTTTGGCCATAATGGTTCCAGACTTCTTGGGCACAACTTGTACCGGACTTACCCATGTGCTGTTCGAGATAGGGTAGGTAATGTTATTGTCTAAACATTTGATAATTTCTTCCTTTACCACTTCTCTCATATTAGGGTTTAATCGCCTTTGAGCTTCATGAGTGAGTTTAGCCTCGTCGATTAAATGTATTCGATGTTCAATGGTTGATGGACTAATTCCCTTAATGTCAACGATTACCCATCCTAATGCCTCTTTATTTTCCCTTAAACTTGTTAAAAGTTGTTCTTCTTGGTCCTTAATGAGATCGGAGGCCAAGATTACGGGGAAATTTTTCGAAGAATCTAAGTATGCGTACTTAAGATCGTTTGGAAGAGGTTTGAGGTCTAATTTAGGGCGTACTTCTTTTGAGGCTTCAGTAGACATTAACTGATTGAATTCTAGCGAATTATGAGAAGAGCAGAGCATATTATTTAATTTAGAAAGGTATTCATCTTCATTGAAGTTGGAATTAAAGTGATCTAGGCACATGTTAAGCTTAAGCGATTTGGTAATGTTCAGACGACGGAATTACTATCGGTTTAGAAAACCGTCGAATGAATTTAAATTAAAAATAACCGCAAGCGCACGGTGTACGAATGTAGCACGTGGCGAATACGGGTCGATCCACAGGGAATTGATGATTTTAAAATTCTACTCAATCAAATTAACCAAAGTTGAAAGAGTGATTAACTAAAAAAAAAGAACAATGACAAAAGAAAATAGATAAAAATATGAGAGTGTTAAGACAATTTAGAGGCAACTTCCACTCTCTAGATCACATAAATCAACAAAATGAAGTTATGATCTCTCTTTTCTTTGTCATTGGTTAGCTTAATTGATGTGCTTATCATAAGTATGGCCTATTTGTGCTATTAATTAGCTCAACATAAGCCATCAAACTATAGCACACCCCTTAAACCATTTACTAACTCACATGAAAAATGATAACAAAGTTGAAAGCAAAATCTATTTTAAGTATGGCCTATTAACTATTAATTAGAAATATAAACCATCAAATTTTAATCTCAACATTCACTTCATTACCATCATCATATATAGATGAAGAGGTAATTTGTGTTAGTGATTGTTTAAGTATAGCCTATTTGGTGTCAACAATATAGGCTATCAAATTTAAAGCAAAAACAACAAGTTAACCACTTCATACATTCTCATTAAAGCACAAAAAGAGAGTATAAAATATCAAAATATTGAAGCTACATAATTAGAGGCTTCATTACCCCTAAAGTGAAGGGATTAGCCTCTCATTTGTGTTATCATATCAACACAAGTAGAATGCAACATGAAAGCAAAAAGAAAGAAAAATGAAAGCTAATGGAAAAGAGATCTATTCTATTTGCCTAAAAGAAAAAGAGATCTACACTACAATATGAAAGAAAATAAACAAAGAAAGGAAAAGATCATATATTAAATTGCATAAAAAAATAAATTACATGAGAATAGAATTGGCTAAATAGCCATGAAAAAAGAAAGAGAAAAGCTTTGTTTATTTTGAGCCTAAAACTAATGAGAGGAAGAGGGATTACATGAAACATAAGAGGTATTTATACAAGTTAGAACCCTAATGCCATTTTTGGGGAGTACCCAAAATGCCCTTGGAGGAAGTGTGGTGGCCAAGTTATCATTAGCTTTAATAATCCCCCACTTAAATGTACATGATACTTTAAATGTCTTTTAGCATGTGCATTAGCCTTTAATTTGTACATTTGGTAGTGGGTAGGTGGGGTCCTCCATGTTCTTCACTTTGAATTATTTCCATCTTCATTCTTTTGTATCTTCTTTGTACATACATATTCCTTCATGAAACCACTTGTAATTGAGTTTAAATTCCTACAAAATAATATAGAAAATTCCCATTAAATTTTCTCAATTTGAAATATGCACAAAAATGACCATTTTGCCCCTATATGAAGATGGATATGTGACAATTTGGAATTAATATGGATTTTGGTTAAAACAAGTTAAAATACCCAATATGATCATTTATTTAATTTAAGTAGAGTAAATATGGTGGTAAAAATATGCACATTTATGTGCACATCAAATACCCCCACACTTGTCTTTTTATTCGTCCTCGAATAAAGAATTGTAGGGAGCACGATTACATTGAGCGTATGCAACAAGCCGTTAAACCTCTGGGTGTCCCCCGTAGGACGGTTGTCTCGTGAGGGTTTTCAGCGGATACTACCCACAAAATCCAAACGCAGGATGAAAATTTGCAAAATGCAAGATTTATTTACAAAGAGATGAATGCGAGTTTTTGAAAATATTTGCAAATGAAGGATTTATTTTTAAATTGACACGAATAAGTTAAATATAAGTTTTGGTCATTATCTTGAAATTTAACTTATTTACTCGTCAATATTTCCAATAAAAACAAAGTTATCATAATAAATAAACTATAGTTTAACTCGTTGTTTTGGTTAATAACACAGTGTAACTCTGAAATGGATCCTTAGTTGATTATCAAAGTTTATCAAAGTGGTATTTTCATTTCTTTTCAATAACAAATAAAATCAAATAAGTAAAAATAGTGCTAGGATTTCAATTTCTTGCTCTCTCATTATTTGCAAGAAAAATTACACACCTAGCTCAGGTAAACTGAGGCCAGATATACCACCCATGCACTGCCTTTCGGGCTTATGTGAAGGGAGTACAGAGCATGGCGAGTGCACACACATTCGTGCATGCACCTATCGACCGTAGGTGGTTTTTACTAAGTCTATTTTTTTTGACATGTGTTCCACACATGCATAACCGTGAGGACTTTTAAATGAGCATGAAAGCACATAATCAAAGATTCCAATAATTCACCCATGCATAACCGTGAGGACTTTTAAATGAGAATGAATACTTTGGATGTTATTATTTTTTATTTTTTATAAATTTTTTTTAAGAGAGAGAGAGTTTTGCAAAATCATCTTAGCACCATTTAACTTAGAAGACAAAAAAAGTGTTATATCCTTTACTTTAAATTCACCACTTTTTAAAACAAAGATTTTCAATTAGGTTGTATTTCATAATTAACACGTATGAATCTTCCTATATACTAGTTAAACCATTGTTATTTATAATCAAACTTCATTTTTATTTTTGTTAAGACAAATAAATTTTTAAAATATCAATTTAATAAACCAAAACCATATATTTATCCTCTAGTGTTTCTTTAAAAATAAATCAAAAATGCTAAAAAAATTCTTCTTTTGTTTCTTAAAATTTTTTATGTTTTTTTTGGAAGAAAAATGAAAAATTAATCCTGAAAAATCAAAAAGAAGACGAGTCTCCCCCCACACTTGATTTTGACCGTGTCCCCACAGTCAACCCCAGTGGAAGGAGAAAAATAAAAATCCAATATTTACATGAAAGATTATTATTTAGAAGAGTCGAGAAAGTATACAGTCAAAAATACATGAAACGGTCTTCTAAATACCGATTCATTTGTCTCGTCAAATGTGTGAGACACAGCTTAAGCACGAAAAACCAAATCATAAAAGATTTTGAAGTTGAATGTGGATTTGGAAAAAAGAAAGTCATTTTATTGAAATCATACGAGTTGTTTTATTTTCGATGATTTGTGGGGTAGATAGAACGATTGATTGAAATTCAAGTTTATTTTCATCAAATTGAAATTCAAGTTTGTCATTCAAAAATTCTTCAAAATTATAGATTTCAAAATCAAAGTGGTGATTTAAATCTTCCCCGTCGGAATTTAACAACTCGTTTTCAAAAAGTCCATAAAACTCATGTTCATTAAATTCGTCTTCCGTTGTTGGATTATCAACAACTTTATTACATGTCTCAAGTTCAAATTCAAAGTTGTTGTAATCAAATTTTCGAAACCGAGAAAAGGAAGATCGAATTTTAAATTTGGTTCCACACCCTTAAAAGAATTGAAATCCGTCCCAATTACCGTGTTTTCAACAACTTCATTAAGATCATCATTTTTAGTTTCAAAGGTTGTTATTTGAAAATCGTCAATTGTGGTAAAAGGTGGATTATCACTTGACTCATCACACGTTGAGATTTGATTTTGTTGTTCACGTTGTTTCATATAAGTTTCAAACAACAAATCCGTGTGATCATCATAAATTTCATTCATTTGTCCAACAAAATCCAATTTGTAGTTGTTAAATTGAGAATTTTCGATTTGCATTTGTTTAGAACAAAAATTTTCACTCGTATCGTAGTCAAGATTATTCCCATTGCCAAAATAATTTGAAAAGTGGATTACATTTTCGTTTTGATTTTGAAATTCGTTTTGGAGTTCAAAATTGTATTGACATGGGTTATACTCGAAATCGTTTGAATTTTGAAGTGAATTCAAATTTTGATTATTTTGAAAACTTTGATTCGAGTTATCACACAAATATGAATTACACAACTTATTTATCATTTGATTTTGTTGTATAGTGATTTCAAGTAAAGATGAAATGCTATTTTCAAGATTTGAAGGTTGGTCATCATTTTGAAAATTTGGTGGTTCAAACTTCGAATTATTTACACAATAGTTGTCGTTAAAATATCCATAAAAATTTAGAGTGAAATTATATGGATTATATTGATTTTCACAACTATCATAAAATCCATGTGAATATGGAAATTCGGACATTTTCAAGAATTTTTTTTGGGTTTTTTTTATAAAGGAAAAATATTTACAAGTAAAATTTATTTTTCATAAGGGAAATAGATTTTTGTTGTTTTATTTTGGGTTTTCAAATTTTTTCAAAGGTTTGATAATTTTTTTTGGATTTTCGAAATTTCAAAGAAAAAAGATCTAAAAATTTCAAAGGAAAAGAAAAAGGAATATTTACAATTTTTTTTTAGTTTTGGATTTTGGAATTTTTTGTTTTTGTTTTAAATATGCATGAACTAATGCAACTTAATGAATGCACGGATCTAATTAAAAATTATTTATCCTAAGTTAACCCAAAATTGTATAGTCACACATTGTCTTATATAAACAAGATAGTTCTCAGCCAGGTAACGGACAGGAGTTATCGGTGCACCACGAATCACCGTAGCAATGCAGCCGAAGGTTTACGTACCTTTAGAGAAACAATTCAGTATAATATTTACGAATCACCGTAATATTTATAACTAATTATTGCTCTGCCGTAGCCTAGACGCCAAGAAATTAAATTGTTCAAAGAAGACAACTTATCAATATACAATTAAGTGTTATTGATGTCTAACCGTTATTATTAACAAATTCTAAGATGAAATGCAAAGTAGAAATTAAACGTGTATTAACAATGCAACTTAAATGAATTTTTTTTTCTTGATTTTTTTTAATATATGCAAGCAAACAACAATGCAAGACAAATAAAAACAAAAGATAGAGCAAGCAAGCAGGTTTTTTTTGGCAAGCAAAGCATAGCAAGCGACTATTTCAATCTGCTTTGGCAACCTGAAAAGAAAAACAAGATATATACAATTTTTTTTTAAATATCAAAGAAGAAACTAAAACACAACAAAACAAATTGAAAAATAAGTCAAATTAAGATTTGCTTTTTTATAAAGGGAGAAAAACTAAAACCAAACAAATCAAAATAAAACAAATTAAAGTTAAACAAATATATACAATCGAAAGTTTTTTTTTTGAAAGAAGCTGAAAAGAAAAGAAAAAAATAAAAAAAATAATAACTTAACAACAAAATACTTAATGCCGATGTACTGGCCCGGCCCAGTTAAAAAAATCATGGTTCAAACAAAATTTCTTCACCGTCAAAATACACGCTTCCTCAACTTCAATTCCACTTAAATCTAAAATCATTAATCCATCCACAACCAAATCTCGACTCAACTTCCCAATTTTTTTTTAGAGACAAGATAGGCTATTCAATGGCGAAGGGGGTGGTTTCGGTCGCAGAGGGGGTTAAGGAGCAGTTGTGACTTCTATTTGGAAGTGGATGTTAATGTGATTTGGTCGCAACAGAATTGTTCGGACGAGTTGTTTACGTGGGTCGCGACTAGAGGGCGGAGGATTTTGGGTGAATGCAGAGGAGTGTTTGAGGCCGTGGTTTTCGTAGAGAGCTCAGAGTTGCGGCGAAGTAGGTTGCCAAATTTGGGGGAGGCGATTGGAGATGAGGTTCGGTGATGGTTGTTGGTGATAGAGGTTGTGGCGTTTGCGGCTGGTTCGGTGACAGTGGTATGGTGTTGTGTAGTGGTTGTAGAATGTTTGAGAAAATGAATGTTTGTGGGGGTAGTGGGAGTGGCTGGAGGTGGTGATGTAGTTAAGAAGTGAGGTAGTAGTTTGGGTTGTGAGTGAATGGCAGAGATGTCAGAGTTGAGGGTGATGTATCAGTGGTGGGGAAGTTGTCGACGTGGCTAGTGATTGGGTATTGGCTTTTGGAGTTTGATGCTGTTGGCAGTTGATGTAGTTGGTTTGGCAGTATGGAAGCTTGGTGTTTGATGTTGTATTGGGTGATATGGCTGCTTGTGGCGATGTTGGTCGGGTTCAGGCAACAGGGATGCTTGCTCGTGTGGGCAGAGCAAGGCAGCAGTCAAGGGAGTTATGGTTTGTGATGTTTTATGGATGGTGAATGTAGGAAGGTTGTAGGAACTGTTACGGTAGTTTTTTTTTTGTTTTTTTTTCCGGTGTAATGATGAACTGGAGAGAGTGATGAAGGTGATAACTCGGTGATAGTCAAAGGGGGCAGTTGTGGAAGTGTAGATGGAGGATATGAGGTGACACTGTGATAACGGGAGGAGGACAGGTGATTGATGAAGTTGTTATGGCTGTTATGGTTGGAGAGTTGTGATGAAATGTGGTTTCAGACTGCAGTGTACTACAGAGCTTGTTTTCAAGGCCGATTGATGTGTACTTTTTTTTTGTGATTTATGTGTATGTAAATGATGGAATGTGTACTGCTGGATGAGGTTGTATTGCAGTGAGGTGTTCGAATGGGATGTGTGGATGATGGTGAGTTCAGGGATGTCTGCTGATATGGCAGGGTTGTTTTGACAGTGGTATTTGAAAATGCAGGGGAGTAAAGACAGTGATGGAAGGAGGAATGGTACTACTGTCAGGAGTTGTTAAGTGACTTGATGGCACAGTATCAGTTAGTGAAGAAGAAGAAGAAGAGGTGTGGCAGTGCACTGATCAGTGGGTGATGTGGATGTCTGAGGCACTGTTGTGAGGTTTTGGCAGAGATGAATGATGAAAGATAGCAAGCAGTTGTGATATGTGATGTAAAAGGGGACGGAAGGTTGTGGTCAAGTGAATTCGAGCCAAGAATGAAGGCACTGGATGGTCAGTATGTGGGTGATCAGAGTAGTATGTGGGTGGCAAGGCAGTTAGAAGGTGCAGGATGGATGTGTAACAGGGGGAATTGGATGAAGTGGAGACAGTCTCAAGACAGTATTGAAGGAGGTGATTGAAGATGTATTGAAGTCATAGAGAGTTGTGAAGGGAAGAAATGTGGTGATTGGAACAGTGCAGGTTGAGGTGGTGATTGTCGGCACAGTTGAAGTTACTATGGTTGAAGTTTCCGGGATGTTGCAAGTTGTAGGCCAATATGGTAGCAGTAAGTAGTAGAGATGATGATGTTTGTGGAGTAGGTGTTGTAGTGAATTGTATACAAGGAAGTGTGATCAGAAAATGCAAACAGAGAAAAAAGTTGTAACAGTGAAGAGAGGAGAAAAATGTATGTACAAATGAAAATATGTATGACAATGTAAAATATAAAATGTGCAAAAGAAATGGAAATTTTTTTGTTTCCAAATGGAACTATATTTTTTTTTTTGGAAATGCAATGCAAAATGAAACTAGAAAATAAGCAATAAACACTCAAACAAATGCATACACAAAAATTAAACAAACACACAATCTTTTTAGAATACACACACACAAAATTAACACACAAAAATCGAACAAAAATAATTCGAAGAATAGAAAATCAAAATCAAAAAAAATCCCCGGCAACGGCGCCAAAAACTTGTTCGGACGACAGAATTTCCATCGGTTTAGAAAACCGTCGAACGAATTTAAATTAAAAATAACCGCAAGCGCACGGTGTACAAATGTAGCACGTGGCGAATACGGGTCGATCCACAGGGAATTGATGATTTTAAAATTCTACTCAATCAAATTGACCAAAGTTGAAACAGTGATTAACTAAAAAAAGAAGAACAATGACAAAAGAAAATAGATAAAAATATGAGAGTGTTAAGACAATTTAGAGGCAACTTCCACTCTGTAGATCACGTAAATCAACAAAATGAAGTTATGATCTCTCTTTTCTTTGTCATTGGTTAGCTTAGTTGATGTGCTTATCATAAGTATGGCCTATTTGTGCTATTAATTAGCTCAACTTAAGCCATCAAACTATAACACACCCCTTAACCATTTACTAACTCACATGAAAAATGATAACAAAGTTGAAAGCAAAATCTATTTTAAGTATGGCCTATTAACTATTAATTAGAAATATAGACCATCAAATTTTAATCTCAACATTCACTTCATTACCATCATCATATATAGATGAAGAGGAAATTTGTGTTAGTGATTGTTTAAGTATAGCCTATTTGGTGTCAACAATATAGGCTATCAAATTCAAAGCAAAAACAACAAGTTAACCACTTCATACATTCTCATTAAAGCACAAAAAGAGAGTATAAAACATCAAAATGTTGAAGCTACATGATTAGAGGCTTCATTACCCCTAAATTGAAGGGATTAGCCTCTCATTTGTGTTATCATATCAACACAAGTAGAATGCAACATGAAAGCAAAAAGAAAGAAACATGAAAGCTAATGGAAAAGAGATCTATTCTATTTGCATAAAAGAAAAAGAGATCTACACTACAACATGAAAGGAAATAAACAAAGAGAGGAAAAGATCATATATTAAATTGTATAAAAAAAAGAAATTACATGAGAATAAAAATGGCTAAGTAGCCATGAAAAAAGAAAGAGAAAAGCTTTGTTTATTTTGAGCCTAAAACTAATGAGAGGAAGAGGGATTACATGAAACATAAGGGGTATTTATACAAGTTAGAAACCCTAATGCATATTTTTGGGAAGTACCCAAAATGCCCTTGGAGGAAGTGTGGTGGCAAAGTTATCATTAGCTTTAATAATCCCCAACTTAAATGTACATGAAGCTTTAAATGTCTTTTAGCATGTGCATTAGCCTTTAATTTGTACATTAGGTAGTGGGTAGGTGGGGTCCTCCATGTTCTTCACTTTGAATTATTTCCATCTTCATTCTTTTGTATCTTCTTTGTACATGCATATTCCTTCATGAAACCACTTGTAATTGAGTTTAAATTCCTACAAAATAATATAGAAAATTCCCATTAAATTTTCTCAATTTGATATATGCACAAAAATGACCATTTTTCCCCTATATGAAGATGGATATGTGACAATTTGGAATTAATATGGATTTTGGTTAAAACAAGCTAAAATACCCAATATGATCATTTATTTAATTTAAGTAGAGTAAATATGGTGGTAAAAATGTGCACATTTACGTGCACATCAGGTAATATCACTAAAGTCATTTTCTACAATTGTTTTTATTATGTCAACTTCTTCTGTTTCAAGATCCTTGGTTGTTTGTTAAGATTGAAGATATTTAGTTCAATGGTTAGGTGCCCAAAGGAAAGTCGGAGTTGACCATTCCTACAATTATGATTGCATTTGATGTTGCTAAAAATGGATGACCTAATATCAAAGGAATCCGACCATTGGGATTTGAGCCAGGTGCAGCCTTTAGGACTATGAAATCGATTGGGAAATAGAATTGCTCAATTTGTATCAATAGAATTGCTCAATTTGTATCAAAACATCTTCAACTATGCCCAATGGTTTTTTGATCGATTGATCAGCTAGTTGAATTGTGATGTTTGTAGGTTTTAATTCCCCTAGTCCATGTTGACAGTACACAGTATAAGGCAAAAGATTCACACTTGCTCCAAGATCGAGTAAGGCATGACTAATGTGAGTGTTGCCGATATTACAACCGATTGTAGGACAACCGGGGTCCTTATACTTGATTGGGGAGGGATTTGAAAGAACAGAGCTCATGTTTGTAGTTAGAAATGCAGTCTTAGGAACGTTAGCGGCACGTTTTTGAGTACATAGCTCTTTCAGACATTTGGCATATTGAGAAATTTGCTCGATGGTATCAAGAAGTGGAATATTGACTCGAACTTGTTTGAAGATTTCAAGAATTTGGTCAAAATTAGCGGGCTTCTTCTTTTTGTTGAGTCTATGAGGAAATGGAGCTATGGGTTTATAGACTCGTTCGATAGTTTTTTCATTCGAAGAAGAAGGTGTGATATTAGAGGGTGAAGGTAAGGGCGTTGAAATGTTGGGGTTGCCAACATCAGAAAGAGAAGAGTGGTCAGGATTACCAACCTTGGATGAAGAATTAGCGTTGCTTGGATTGACAACAGTGGGTGTTGACCGAGTTTCAGAATTTTGATCAGGGGAAGACTTAAGAAGGACGTCGGGGTTGCCGACGTGGTTGTCCACCTTCTTTCCAGACCTTAATGTGGTGATAGCATTTAACAAGATTTACATTTTCGTCCTCACAAAGATTTACTCCTCGAGCGTTATACTTTGGATTCACTTCGGTTTGACTAGGCAATTTGCCTTTCTCATTGATTTTCATGAGATCCTTCATCATTATCAACATTTATTCATTTTGTTTAGTGATTTTCTCAATTCTCACATCTTGGTTAGTGATTTGTTCATTTTGTTTAGTGAGTTGTTTTTCCAATTGAGCAATTTCTTGTGAAGGCCGAGAAGGTTCGGTTGATAAGTTGAAATTAGGATGCCTATATGGTTAATTTGAAGGTTTTGGTTGAGGAGCGGGTTGAGAATTTTGAGCATTAGAAGTTGGGGCTCGATAATTCGGATTTGGCATCATCGGATACATATGCGATGGATTAGCCGCATTGTTAGGATTTGACCATGAAAAATTGGGATGGTGCTTCCAGCTAGGATTGTATGTGGATGAATAAGGACTGTTTTGAGCTATAACATTGATTTGTTCTTGTGTGTAGTAATGGGGTAGTCCCTCTCCTACTTGAGGAGTTTGGGCATCTATAGGAAGATGTGATGGGTCAGTGGCATGTACTCCTCTGTTTGGAGTACGAATTGGAACACGAATTGTTTCCCATTGCATATCCTTTTCCAAATACTCTTCTAAAAATTCCTAAGCTTCCTCATCTATTTTTTCCATGAATTCTCCTCCGCACATTGATTCGAGTTGGGATCTTTTTTGATAGTGAAGCCCTTCATAAACGATTTGGCATAAAACTTATTTAGGGATTGCATAATGTGGGCAACTATATAACAATTGATTGAACCTTTCAAAATATTTTGAAAAAGTTTCCCCTTCATTCTGAGAAAACTGGTTGATTTTAGCTAGAATTTTAAGAGTTATGTGGAAAGGAAAAAACTTTTTCAAAAATATAGTAACGAAATTGTCCCAACTTTTAATTGAATTTTTAAGAAGAGAATTAAGCCATCTTTTCGCACTTTCTAGAAGTGCGAATGGAATAAGTCTTAGCATGATGGATTCATTAGAAATTTGTTGCATTTTAGTTGTAGAAGCATATAACTCAAATTCACTAAGAAATTCATATGCATTTTCAGACCCAGTGAATTTTGGTACCCCTTGAATAAAAGAATGTTTTAGCTCAAAATTATTTCCTTCGGCAGGTGGAAATGAAATAACCGTAGGTTGAACGGTCCTAGTTGGATAACATCGATCTCTAAGGGATAATGGTCGTTTCTCATGAAATTCATTATTTCCAACATGTGATTTAGGTGAACTGTGATGTGAACCGTGTTATGAACCGTGATTGCTCATATTTGTTTGATTTGAAATTTCCATTGATTTGTTTAATGAGATATTTTGGCTTTCTAAACGGCTAAAATTATTTGTTGCCCAACCGCGCAAAAATAAATCAAGATGTAATAGCTAAAAGTAAATTTAAACAATTTCAGTTTGGCACCTGTAGAGTAAAAAATTACTTACAGATGGGTATGGCAGTCCGTCTAGTGCAACTGAGCAGCGCTAGTGATTCAAACTCCACTGTTTATAATTGCTTGTTGTTGAATGGCTGCAATTTCCCGGGTTGGAGCTATTTGAGTTGGTATGTTGTTGCTACAAGTTAAAACCTCCAAGGGCTGATATCGCGAAAAAATGCAATTTGTGATGCGTAGTAATAATGCCAGCAACAAGTGATAGAAAACGTGAAATGTAAATGAAACAACGAACGAAAAGAATTGAAACAGCGAAAATATGCAGCGAATGAAAAGAAGAAGAAAACGATTTTGCAAAACGAAAAAAAATGTTTTTTTTGAAAACTAGTGCAAAAAAATTTAACACGAATAAATTAAAAAAATGAAAAATCAAAAATTTCAAAATAACAATTCCCCGGCAACGGCGCCAAAAACTTGTTGCGACTTTTCTATCGATTTGAAAAGCATAAATTTTAATTAATTCCGCAAGCGCATAGGCGTGTAGTATGCAGGTCGAACCCAGGGAATTATGTTTTGAAATATTTGAAATCCATATTTGAATCTTAGGTGTGTTAAACAAATTCAATTGTGGCTCTTGAGCAGGAAAAACAATAATATACTCCAAATCGGTTTCGAATCTAATCAAAATTGCAACCAAAATATAAAATCATAAAAATCAGAGCAGAAAATAAAAGTGCGTAAAAGAAAATAATTGAGCAAACAACTGAAATGAAATGAACTGAACTTATTAACTAACTGGAAAGAGTGCAGAAAATAGTTAAGAACAAGAATAAATAAATTGCTAAATCTAATTAACAATCCTATGTATTCTATCCGAAAATAAAAGCATTACTGAAATTAAAACTAAACTAGAAGAAGAGTGATGGGATAAGAGATGATTTTCCATCTGCATTGCTCTCTGCTATATAAAGTCTTCAACCTCCAAAAATAACCGTACTATTCAGGTCCATGTGCTTGATATTAGGAGAATAATAAGGCCACCTTACTTTGAATTAGTCTTTGCTTTGTTATTTGATTTGATGGATTTTCAGGCTAAACTTTAAAAGTGTACTTTCAATATTTGCATTTGATTTCTTGCACGCATAATACACATGTTGGTGACGTGAGATGCATTTCTTTATGAATGATATGTACTTTCTCTTCGAATTATTCGGTACTCAAAATGTTGCACTCTTTTCTCTGTGTCATTTGAACCAACGGACGACACAACCGATTAATTTCAACGTTACACTTCGAAATCTATAATCTGCAAAACCACAATAAAATACCCGTATAATACCGCTTTTTTTAAATAAAAATATATGAAGCAAACGGTTTAAAATGCAGAGAAATACATTCATCAAAGACGTAGTTCTTCTTTGTTAAATGCTTTCCCAACGTCAATAGGGTTTTCTCTTCCCCTTGTAAGTTGATCTCAGTAAGTATTTTTATTTATTTACTTTCTTTTGCTAACTTACGTTTCATTGTCAGGTCCTTCTACTAAAAATCTGAATGATGTGGATAGGAGACTGTCAAAATATTAATTGCTGCTTCGAGTAGCATTGAAACCGAAATCGACTCGACGTTGTTGCTCGGATTGATGCGATGACCTTGATCGATTCGAACTGCACAAGACGATGGATTCGAACATACTGAGGTGATGCCATTCCGATGAATATGAAACCGATCGATTCGAACAAGCCAGTGTCCTGATTTTTTGATGGATGCGAATATGATGGATTCAAATAGGACATCACCTCAACTTTTTGATGGATACGAACAACATATCCTTTTTACCTTGTATCGATCATATCTTCTTCATACGAACTCCAGTTAACCTGAAATTTGAAACATAGCTTCTTCTTGCTTTGATCATCATCTCCAATTGATTCCGTCCTGATCGGAGCTCGGCCAAATTTTAGTGACATTGATTGCAGCCTTGTTTCCAATCGATCTCCAATCCTGATATCCATCCTTCCTTGCCAATTTGTTGATATTCCCGCTTTGACCAAATGGTGGGATTACATTTGCCCCCCAAAACATGCCATGTGATAAGAAGGCGTGTTTTAAATAGTTCCGAATCCGATATCCGAAGTCCGTAGCCATATCATCAGAGTACATCATCCATGACCGCTCCGAGTCGATGCCCAATTCCAAATCCAATAACCAAAGCCTTAGCCAATTTCGTATCCATTCGAACTCGACAACTGAGTCCTAATCCATCCTTATACAATAGCCAATAACCGAATCCAGGACCTCTCCGGGTCGATATCCAAATCCATAACCTCTCCAGGCTTTTGCCAAGCGTAATCCACACCTGACGACCGTGGTCCAGTGTCCCTGGATGTTGAGCTAACCTCTCCGGGTTCCTGCCAAGCGCAATCCACACTTAACGACCGCGGTCCAGTGTCCCTGGACGTTGTACAATGCCATGACTTAAGTCCTAAGCCGAATCCTAGTCTCTCCGGGCTCTTGCCGAGCATAGTCCATACTCAGCGACCTGAAACAATAATCGATAATATGGGGCCTAAGTCCTAGGCCGAATCCAGGTCACTCCGGACCCTTGTTGAGCATAGTCCATACTCAACAACCTGAATAAGCCAATTCGCTACATGCGGACGGAAAGACTTACCCCTTGCCAGATATAATCCATACCTGACAACCATTTACCAAAAACTAGATAAAAATCCAATCAAAATCCGATCCAAAATCCAAATAAAACCAGAAATCCAAACCAACATCCAAAATACAAAACAGTCATCCAAATGAAAGTCCAAACCAGAAAGCAAACAAAACCAGGAGTTCAAACCAAACTCCAAAACCAAACCAGAAAAGCGAGCGTCCAATCCAAAAACAAAAGACAGATTTCACAAACCATGACATCTGGTCTATCATCATTCAGGGCATGCCTAGGGCTATTTCCGTCCCCAAACATGTGTAAATGACTTTTCCGTTTGCTAGTAGCTTGTACTTATTTCACATTATCCCGGTCAATTGATAATCAATCGACCATCATTCCTAGGCCTCATACCATCGTTGCTCGAGGTAGGCGGTGGTTGCTCCTGCTCCACCGCTGCATTCCGAGTTCCAACATATTGTCCAACTGTCCATTCCTTACATGATCCTCGATTATATCCTTCAAGTACCTGCAGCTGTTGGTATCGTGCCCATCCAAATCATGGAAGAGGCCGTGCCTTCCTGATGCCCTCTCCTGTTCAGAAGGTTCTCTCCTAGTTGGCCTTCGGTAGGGAAGGCGACTCCGGGTTTTCAGGTATATCCGTTCCAGCGTCTCGCTCAATCCTGTGTATGTGGAAAACTTTGGATCCTTCCACCGCTTCCTAGCTTTTCCAGAATCATCATCCAACTTCCTTTTTCCTTTATCTTTATCCGAACCACTGCTGGATTGTCCTCCACCCTTAGTGGCATTCACTTCCTTTAACTTTAAATCTGCACATGCATCCTCTTGTCGGAGGAATCTCTCAGCTTCGTGAAAGAATTCCCTGAGATCCAGTGGTGGGTCTCATATCAAAGATACCTTGAAATCCAAATCCTCCCTGACTCCTGACACTGCTGCCATTAATACCATTGATGGATCCGACCGATCCACCGAAGCAACTGCCACATTGAATCGAGAAAGAAAAGCTCTAAGTGATTCATCCATCCTTTGTTTCATTGACGTCAGCATCATTACATTCTTGGCCTCTTAATATGGACCCGAAATTGCCTCAGAAACCTATCCACCAGCTCTGTCCATGTTCTGATAGATCCTTCCTCCAATTGCCTAAACCACATTGCGGCTATATCTGTCAAATACAGGGGGAAACATCGGGCCATAACTTCCTCCGATGCCCCCAATACTTAGATCTATCTAGTATATCTCATCAGATGATCTGTCAGATCAGCCTTGCCATTATATACTTCCACACTAGGTAGCTTGAAATCAGGCGGATTTCGAGCAGTCCTGATTTCCCGTGTAAACAGACTCTTGTTCACTCCTTCCAAATCTCTATTGGTCAGACCTCCACGCATAGTTCTCCTAATAATCTCAGCCAATCCAGCATTATCTGTCAAAGGTTGTCCACCATGCCCCGAGGGAATTCCGGTACATATTCCTTATGCGGTTCACAAATGTTAGCGCTTACCTTAGCCTGTTGAGCTCCATCCAAAGGCCTTCCAGTGTCAGATCCTGCGGGCTTGCCCCCAAGCCTTTGTTGAGTGCCATCTAGTCCTGTATTCTGTCCTTCATTAGGTTTCGCGACCCTAGCTCCTTGTCCTGCACTTGCGGCCGCTGTAGTTGCTCCAAGGTTCCGACTTCCTACAGCTCTCATCTGTTCAAAGAAAGTTTGCATCATTTCCTGTTGACTTTTCGACAATCTCTCTTGCAATGAATTGGCCATAGCCTCCATTTCGTCCCTGATTATGTAAATCGAAGCTTGTCTTTCCTCAGCTTCGGAGGATGCATCTTGACTTCCTTCCTGTTGGCTTCTTTCAGCCCTCTATCTCTATTGGTTTGTCGAGTCATTGTCTTTCAAATCTAAACTCTTCACTCTTTTCAAATCTAAACTTCAATCCGATGTAGCGGGTGCAAGTCCTTTTCAGTGAAAGCACCAAAGTATTTGCGCCAAAAATGGCCACAAACCCCAAATACCGTAAAAGCACCAGTGTATGAACAATTCAGCAATATTCAAGTACAAATCTCAGATCTCAGCAAATAACAAACAACAATTCAGAAATTATAATCAGAAACACAGGATTTATAGTGGTTCGGCTATCTCCGGCCTACGTCCACTTCAAAGTTTTATCTTTTATTGATGATCCTTGCTGGTTATAGATGATTACAGCGATTACAATGAAGTAATTTGAGTATAATAGCGATGGTATGGTGTAGAATTGAACCCGGAAGAGTCTGGACATCCAATCGCCAAAAGATCCTTTTTATGTAGGCTTCAGGGGCTATTTATAGGCGTAGGAGGCTGATATCGCGCTCAAACTTCAGGAGACTTCTTCTGGAACGTAAGTGGTCCCACAGGACCGACCCCGCCAAGTTTCGACTCGATCTGTGATCGATACGATACAATTTCGTATACATCAAAAAATGATCCAATCGAGCTGAAACTTGGCAGAAACATTCTTTACCTTATATGCAAGCTGCTGTGGTAATTTCGTTCCATTTGGATCAATGGTTTAGGAGATAGGATCGATATGAGTTGTGATGTTTTGGCAAATCGTGTGGTTCGAATCGATCAATTCGCATCGATACGTTCGAATCGATCAGGGCACGTGAGCGTGCAGTAACGTGTTGCGCGATTCTAGGATCGATCCAACTTATGCGTCGATTTGACCGAGTTATCCACATCCAACTCCGATGTTTCATTCGCGCCGACCGTTGAATAGTATCCACTCACTTCAGTCCTTCCTCGAATCAACTATCAATTCGCACCCGTTTATTGAAGCCCTTGTTCGTATCTATGAATGTTGGCGCACTTCGTATCGATTACTCATCGATATGAAATGAACACACTCGAGCATGATGGATGCGAACAAGGACTCCGGCGATACCGATTCAAACAACCACGAACTAGATGGATACGAAATATGCTTACCTGAGACCGATGCAAACTGAACTATCATCTGACCGATACGAAGCATTCCTAGCATGTTGGATATGAACCGAAATCGATTCGACGCTGATGCTTGGATCAATGCGATGACCTTGATCGATTCGAACTGCACAAGACGATGGATTCGAACATACTAAGGTGATGCCATTCCGATGGATACAAAACCAATCGATTCGAACAAGCCAGTGTCCTAATTTTCTGATGGATACGAACAGCTTATCCTTTTAACCTTGTATCGATCATATCTTCTTCATATGAACTTCGATTAACCTGAAATTTGAAACATAGCTTCTTCTTGCTTTGATGATCATCTCCAATCGATTCTGTCTTGATCAAAGCTCGGTCAAATTTTAATGACATCGATTGCAACGTTGTTTCCAATCGATCTCCAATCCTGATATCCATCCTTCCTTGCCAATTTGTTGATATTCCCGCTTTGACCAAAAGGTGGGATAACAGTCACCAGTTTGCCCGAGTCACTTGGGTAGGATTAAATATAGCACATACAATTTGCTACCGCGTTACTTCTCAAGTTACTTCGCTGACTTACAATTTTCGGAATCTTCAGCAACTGCCTCCTAGGTTAATGTAATCACAAGTGATCCAGCTCTCCAACTTCTACACCTCGCGAATCATATCTGGCTTTGGCCATTGATAAGTCAAAGACGACTGCTAAAAGAAAACTGGGAAGGTGGCTGTCGTGGGCCCATCCCTTAAGAATACAAAAATTGTTGACGTTCCAGATTCTCCTCCATTAAAAGGGGGTGAAACTGTTAATATGGGAAAGATTTCAAAGATTCTAATTTTTGAATCTTCTACCGATTGACCCCAGACGACTCCCTCAAAAGATGATTCCCTATCTCATATTATTGTTTCCTTCTCTCCTTGCGTCATTGAGCAGATGCGAAAAGACTTGGGAACTTCCACTCCCTCCCCAGAGCTGAATCCTTCTAGACCATCATCTCCTATACCTACAAACGATTTTGAAAAGATAGTCCAATCTATCTTGAATTCGTCATCTTTTGCCTCTATTCACCCGCCTTCCTCTATTCATAATCCGGCGAATCACTGCCGGTCACTTATAGAGCAACAACTCTTGGTACGTTTCACTTCATTTATTCTTATTTTCATTGTTTCTCTCTGAACACTGATTTTCATCACGCTTTTCTCTTTTAGATTTCCAAAAGTTGGCTCTCTTTGCAAAAAAAAGCATTAATATCCTCCGTTGAATCATCCAAGCTTCAAGAAGAAATTTCAAAGTTGAACATTCAAGTCATCTCTTTGGCTGCTGATAAAAATGAAGCTACAATGGAACTAAAGAGATTGAGAGCCTATCTTGCTCAATCAGAGTTTATTGTTTTTTAGGAAAGAAAAGCATGTCAACTCTTAGCTGATGAAAATCTAGTTTTGAAAATGGCTTTGAAAGAGTTCGAGGATGAAAAGCTCAAATGGTGGCTAAAAAATCCTCTCTAGTGAAAAAGTTCGAGAGAAAGAAGAATTCTCTAAAGATGGCTGTCAATGTCATCTCTGAAGCTAAGTAACGGGTGTCACAATTCTTACATACTTCCCTCGGTAATACACTGTTAACACCTACGAGGATGACTAGATGCTTGCTTATGCTGGTAACATAAGAAAATGTGCTGACTTGAGCTTTCCTTCTCTTAACCCTGCTCTTGTTAATAGATTTATTGCTAAAGTCAAAGAAATGGAGAAGGGGGTTGAAGTTTTCGAAAGAGAGGAGATTGATGCTTCCAAAATCTTATTCTTCGAAGTCCCTTCCTTCGAAATAGATTCTGATTCTGAGGATGAAGGTGATGAAGATGAGGCCGCCAAGGAAGAAGATGTTAATGACGACGACAATGATAATGATGATGGTAATGATGATAATGACAATGGAGGTAAAGGTTTAGGTGGCCATGGGGTGGCCGCTCCGATATTCATGAAAGGCCGCCGAGGAAGAAGATGTTAATGATGAAATGACGATGATAATGATGATGGTGATGACGATAACGAAGATGGACGTAAAGGTTTAGGTGGTAATGGGGGTGGCCGCTCTGATATTCATGAAAAAGATGACGATGACAATATAGGACTTCAAAAAAGGTTAAACCTGATCCAATCATTCATGAAGCAAGCCAACCCAAATCCCCAGAGCCTTTTGCTTCCAGAAGAGACCGCGAATATTGGCGTCGATGAAAAAAGAGAGAAAAAGCAGGTCACCCAAACTACAATTCCCGCTTCTCAAGTATGGGATTCATTATTTAAACGGCTCTCGCTTCCCAGATAATAATGGTTTTCATCCTTTATTTTAGATAAGGAAGAAATCCTTTCATCCTTATAAAACCAAGCTTGAAAGAAAAAAGCAGAAATAAATAGCCTGTGTAGAGAGTTAGCTACGCAGTTAAAAGAACCCTATCCGTTAAATATCATAGGCTTAACAGAAGTGCAATAGTATTAGTGTCCTTCAAAAGTAAAAAAGCTGCCCCATGATCGAGGAGGGCACGACTTCGATATAGTAGCCATTTGAAAGAGAAGCGGTAGTTAATTATGCTCTTTTGGATGTTAGTTAAAGGGAGGAGCATTCTTGTAAATTTCTTATACAAAGCTTATTGTCGTCACCCAACTGTAGATTTTTCATACTTAGTTGATTTTAATGGGGCTATGCTTAGGCATTTACACAAGAGATATTTGGATGAATTTGGATCTGATCCTCATCCGGGAGCCTGTTGGAACTTACCACAAGTAAAATCGATTCCCTAAAAGGTGCCTCCTGAAAAACTTAAATTTTATAAGGATATATTTGTTTCATAGTTATTTTCATAGTCGATATTCTATGCACCAGATAAACATTCATAATTATGCAATAATATTGGTTTGTGAATTTTTTCTCTAGTTTCCTTTTATATTTTCTTTATTTTATTACGTTATGACAGAATTAATGTCCCCCAAGCAACTATATCTATAGATATTATCCAAGCAAGTATGTTAAACTAAGAAGAGATTATCTAGAAAAGACATCAATTTTGAAATCTTCAAAATTAGCCAGATATTGCTTCCTTAGAGATTTGCAAAGACTTTATATGGAACATACTCATCTTCATTTTGATTTTCTTAGTGAATAAAAAGAAAAGCTTCTTGAAGAAATTCAGACATATCAATCAAATTGATACGTGGTCGTGATAGTCCTCCTGTCGGGGAGTAGGACTATAGTAAATATCCTCCAGTTATTACCGTAGAAGGATTTGATGTTCCTTTTGATTCAACGGTTACCCTTTCGACTAATTCTTTGAATAAAGTCAAAAAAGCCGTCCCTCAACTTTAAATGTGAAACAAGTATCCAATGAAATGGTACCTTTTACTTCATTTTTACCTAAGTTATAACCCTCTATTGCTGTAATAAAGAGACTGATTATTCGAGTCTTGACTTCATTTTCTTTGGTTTTTTAAATTGGAGTTACAATTATCTATAATGCCACTCTCGTTAGATTCAACATCTCGCTTTATTAGTATTAGAGATAGGCTGTTGAAAGATATCGATAAGAGGAAACTTCTTAGCGATCCTTTATCTACTCGCTTTCGAAACAACGTCGAAGCTTTAGAATGGCGCAGAATATATTTGCTTCAAAAGACAATCGTTAGAAATCTCAATGATCAGAATGCCAATCTAGAAGCGGACGTTAAGCGTAAGAATGAAATGATCTCCATATAAAAGAACCAAATTAAGTCAAATCCTTTAATTGACTTTGACCATAAGATGTCAAATATTCTTTGACAAGTAAGTGATTTAGAGTTTAAGTTAAAAGATAGTCAAGCTCAGTGTGAATCACTTGAATTCATTATGGGGAATAACATTTCAAACATATATTCACCAGCTTCTTCAATTATTCCATCTGTTGCAAAATTAACAAGACCTACTTCCTTTGCCATTCAAAAGTTTCATGCTATAACTAATCCTCCTCCTGGCTTAGCAGAGATGGTAGCAGGAGAATGGTGTAGGAAAGTCAAATTTGAAATGGTGAAATATTTCGATGAACAACAGAAAATGAGGTATTCGCAATGCATAAATGACTATCCTGCTAAGATTCAAAAGCTTGAATGCGAATAATATCTTCTTCAGAAGCGTATTGCTGATTTAGAAAAGGAAAATAAATCTCTCAATGGCACAGACAAAGCTTTTAATTGTGCTCTGAAGACCAACATTGAATCCATTAATGACACAGATAAGATGAGGAAAAAGAGAAGAAACTTAAGGAAGTTCTTCGTAATGCAGTTCACCACATTGTTGATCCTTAATTGCGAGAATCTAAATAAGGCTGTTCAAGATTCATGAACAATTTATATTTGTATCGTATACTTGTAAATAATTTCACAAATTATGTAAATTATGAAAATTTTGTAAATATCACCTAGTCTATAGTCCTTTCCTATAATATGGTTTCTGAAATTGCTCTCTGATAGCTTGGTCTACGGTTCTTGTATTTGTTGATCCATTCAATCTTCTTTTGTCAATCTCCTTTTCCTACAATGTATGACATAAACAACATTCTTCATCATTAACTTGAGATCTATATGAAAGGATTTTTTTACATTTTTAGCGAAGGTTAACAAATCATTACATAATAAATGAAAATAATTCTGTAATTGAATATAGTTAAATGCCTTGAAACCCATCTTTGATAATGATGAGAGAGAAAGGCAGGAAGCCAACTTCTATCATATTGATAGGATAATGAACATCTAATCATAGAAGTTTAGAAATTTATCTCCTGGAGATAGCTAATAGAAAGCCAATAATTAACCATGTTACCGAAGCCTAGAAATCATTGCTTGAAACTTGAAAGTTTGTAGTGGAAGTCTAGTGACCCTAATTTGGGCACTAGTAAAATAGTTCTCAAATATCAATTGCACTGGAACCTAGATTTAAGCATTAACAAGCGAAATTCCAAAATTTAGAAGATTCAATACCCAGATTCGGATATTAGTGGATGATGATCAGAAATCCGTAATAATTTCAGTAACAGAAATCTAGAGCCCCAGGCTTTAAGGAGTGAAGTCCAGGAATTATTAATAATTGTCTTGAAACCAAGATTCGAGAATATTATCCATAAAATATTCTCAAGAGTAAAAGTATGAAAGAAGGGGCATTAGCATTAGTGAGGTTTTGAAAGTGTTCAAATAGTTTCCTCAAACATCAAACAAGGCTTTCGAAAAGGGTGAAAGGAAGCCACCTAAGCATTGAGAAAATAACTGCATCATGATCAAGAAAACGCATCGAACTTGTTAAAACCAAGACGGGTAAAAAAGAAGGTAAAACAAAAAATGATGGCACCAATAGAGCCTTTGGAAGGAGTCAAAAGGATGCTTTAGCAGTATGTTGGATAAGAAAGAAGCTTTCGAAGAGGTCGAAAGGCACCTATTGGAGGCAATAAACAACAGGTTTTCGACTTTCGAAGAGGTTAAAAGGTATCTTTTGACAGCAATGAACCGTATTTATGCCAAATCATTCGGAATGATTGGTTTCATCTTTATTTACTCCTACCAGAAGATTGTGCAACCAAATCAACCCTTTCGAAAGCGTATCTTAGACTTTCAGATTGGTTAAAGCCATTATCACATATGAAAGAAAAGATTAGAGGAATTCTACATCAAGCATAAGAAGATAAGGTTCTGCTCCAGACAGATAGAATACTTCCGAGTGATGTATTCTACAGCTGATATCTCAACAGTGTTTCAACTCATTCGAAGCTTATAAAGCACATATTTCGAAGGCTAGTACCTAAGCTAACTTACATAGCACATTAGCAGCAAAGTAGAAAGCGCATCTATACAGCTTTCAATGGTGTCGAAAGCTCTCACATAGTACCTTTCGATGGAGGTAGATGCATTCAGGCAATATATCTTCCGACGAAGTCGAAAGCAATAAAGCAAGAAAGAAGGAATCCCAATCTTCAAAGGCAGCATAAGTTTTGCTATGCAATCCTTTCGACTAGGTTAAAAGGTATAATTTGAAAGAGTAAAGGTGGAAGGATGAATAAGAGAGGCTGGGAGAAAGACCTTTCGTCTGTATTAAAAAGACGCTCAAGAAAGGATGGGAGCATAGATTCCAACCACGTTGAAAGAAAAGGGGTCGAAAGATTCAAACACAAGCAAAGATTCCAACCACATCGAAAGCAAAGTAGTCAAAAGGTGTCAACCTGCACCTATAAATAAGACCCTAGGGGTCTGGTTTGGGAATCCATTTTCTTTCACTTCTCACTTGTATTTTCTCTATGTTTGTAAACCCTAATTCCAAAATCAAATTGGGAATTTGTTCAACTGGTACATCTCATTTCAATAAAAAGAGAGTTTATGGAAAATTTGATTATATTGCTATCCAGAGATGCTTATTTCATACTTTATGTTTACCAAATGTTGATCTTGTCGGAAGGATGCCCTTCGACTAAGTTGATAACCCTAACACACACATATCCTTTGAGTTTTACCTATGTCCATAATATGTCTGGAGTTTTCCCTTTCAATAAGTCGAAACCTACTTAATACAACCAGCTTTTGAAACCAACTGGTCCTAGCCTTAGGCCACTTCAACCACTTCGAAAGGCTGTTTCGACACCGTTATAACCTAATCAATTTTGGAAGGTGCTTCAAAGGCAAGACTAACCTTTTGACTACGTCGAAGGGTAATAAAGAGGTGTTTTCGACCATCTTAACCTACTCAAAGAGGTGTTAGCCTCTTTCACTTACCCGAAAGGTAGTCATGAAGGATTCACTCATACTTCAAACCCTATTTTGAGGTATTGACCAGTTTCCTTGTCAAAATTTTGATGCTAGAAGGAGGGGTCGAACCTCTGATTCTCGATAACATCACAGATTAATTGCATAAAGGCCTTCATTCAAAAGAAGAAAATGGTAAGAGCAGGAAATAGTAACAACAAGCCAAGTGAAGAAGCCGTTTCACTATCAACTTTGGAAAATAACATAGTTCCAAACTTTGACTTAGAGAATATGGAAATTGGGCGACCTTCAACCCTAATAAGATTGGAAAGCAATGAGATCAAAGTCTAGAATCCATAACAACGAGTGATAGCAATATAAGAATTTATTTAAAGAGCTCCATCTTAAAAATATTAAGGATTATGGAAGCAGAGGATGAAGCGCAACCCCTAAATGAGGTAAAGGATCAAGAGTTGAACAAAGAAAGCCAAGCAAAAAGGTCCCTCGAGCAATCAAATATTCCAATCCAAAAAAATAGCAAAAGTTGCCACAGAAATGAAGTCAACCAAGAAGACATACACCAAATAATGATGGGCATGCATAAAAAAAGAAATTTCCAACCCAGAGGAATATGCTATCCTGCAAAAGTCTCCCTTTTCAGAAGAAATAATGGCAACTAATCTCCTTCCTCAAATCCAAATTCCTCCCCTGAAATAAGATGAAACTACCGATCCAGGTGACCATCTTGTAACATTTGAAAGCTGGATGAACTTATGTAATGCTCTTGAGGCAGTTCGCTGCAAACTTTTCCCTATTACTTTTCAAGGAGCAGCTATCAAATGGTACAAAAATTACCAAATGGAAACCATCTGTTCTTGGAAACAATTTACTTGTGACCTCATAACCCAATTTCTATATTCAAAGATACAACTACGGACTTTAGCTTGTTGGCAATAGTCAGACAAAAACTAGGAGAACCGCTTGGCAAATACTTGAACAGATTCCACACCGAAGCACTAAAAGCAGATAGTACAACCGATAGGGAAAAGTTATGGCAGTTCGATTAGGGTTGATCGAACAAACCCCTTTATGGAAAGACCTTTATATTAATGGATGCAGAGATCTACAATATTTCCGTCTTCGAGCTAAAATGTTTATTCCATTATAAAAATGCATAATGCTAGGAAAGAATTTCATCGAGAATGTAAAGAAGAGAAATCTGATTCTAAGCATCATGACAAGAGACCGAGAAGAAGTGGAAACCAGAGGGGAAGTCCAAAAGAGATTTTCGAATCCGATTATGTAGTCCTAAACATGCCCCTCTCCTACATATTCACCACAATAAGGGATAACAAAAAATTTCCTATTCCTTATAAGATCTAGAATGTTCCAAAGCCAAATAAAGGGGGTAGTTATTGCGAATACCATAAAACGAATGGACATGAAACCAACAAATGCCGAATTTTAGTAGAAGCAGTTCAAGGCACGATCAAGTCAGGATTCTTAAATGAGTTCGTTAAAGAAACTTAAAAAGACATCTTATTCAAGCTAAGAAGAAAGCAGCTTGGCAACTATGGACCTCTATCAATCATGAAGTCTCACAGCATTACTTCAACTATGTACTTTCTTTTTTCTTATCTCTTTAATTTGATCTGCACTTAGATTTGTATTGAAAATTGGCCATGTATTGATTCAAAATTCGAATTTCATTATAAGTAAAACAAAACCAGTCCATAGCATTCAACATATTCTTGGTGCACTACAAATTCCTAACTACCTGAAAGAGACAACTCTAATGCCTGATATGAGACGACTATCAATATTTCAATCATTGCGATACAAAGGCTTGCACTCATGTGATATCAAATCGCTCTATCATCAATTTATGAGAAAGACTATGTACGCCAACTCTATTTTTGGCATATTTTTCCAAAAGAAATTTCATAAACATATCTTCACATGAAAACTATTTTCAATTACCCTGCAACTTAGGAAGACAAATGTCTATCTATTTCAAAAGTTGATTTGTGCAATCTTTTCAAGAAATTGTATAGCATTAGTAGATACACACAAAGAACTTATAACCAAGCAATCACCATATTTTAAAAGTTCCTAAAACTATTGGCAAGGAAGCCTATTTATACTTTTTCAAGAAATTTTTTTAAGTTATTAAAAGTTTATTGGTAAAAACTCAGGTTAGAGAATCCTATTCTTGACTAAAAGACTATTGGTTTATGGATCATGACCTCTCAGTCTTCTATACGAGATTTGTTTCTCTATTATGAGAACAACAAGTGAACCCTTGTAAAAGGCAAAGTTGAGGAAAGATTATTTTATCAGAAGAATTCATGTATCCAAACCCTTTTTCAAAAGACAACCCCTCAATATACTAGAAGGGTTTGATTATAAAAATTCTTTGTCCCAAAAGAAACTTTATATTAATTGGCTAAAAATGGTTTTCATATGAAAATGATTTTCATATATAAATATCAAAGCCTACGATGCTATTCCATAGCACCTCCTAAAGGGAGGGACATAATCCTAAGACGTTCTTCCGTAGCACCTCTTAAACGGAGGAACATAAGCCTATGATGATCTTTCATAGCACCTCCTAGAGTGAGGAAAAATCCTCTATCGTCCAGTTCACCTCATAGAGGAAGGGTGAAGATAGGTACCCAAAAAAAACAGAAAACCCTTAACGTCGAATTCACCTCCTAGGGAAAGGGTCAGGTTTAGCACCCATCAACAACCTTCTGAAGGAAGGTCAACCTAACATACACTACATTTTTTAGAATCAAGGGAAGCTAGGGAGAGGCACCAAACAGATGAAGAGGGACAAAGATGTCTACAACTCAAATCAAAAGTCAGGACCAAAAGTACAAAGGGTTAAGAAAGGAAATCTGTCCATCATTTAAGACAAAGACGAAACCCAAAAGAGGAATACAAATAGAAAAAATAGAAAAAAGAGATGAATATGTCCAATGTCATCATCGGAAACTGATAAGGGATCTGAAACTCAATCAGAAAGGACCAAATATGAGGTAGAAAATTTCAGTACGTCCAAAACTTAAAATGGAATTCTCACATCAAGAAATTAATAAATTTGCATTCGAAAAAAAGGCAGAAGATAGGAAAATGGATATAGAAATCCTTAACTTAAGATGGAAAGCAAAGATCTATATAAAAACTAAGGGGATGGAATAGATAACAAACCCGTACTACAAAAATAAAAGTAACTTCGTTCGAAGAATAGATTAAGTAAACCACTCCTGAATCCTAAAAAATAAGGTGATCCCTTAAGATAGAGACTTCCTCTCCCTTCGTGTTTCTCCTATATGTTCATTTCTATTTTTACAGTAAAAACTAAAAAAAAAGAGAAAGCCATTCCTCATCTTAAAATCCAAGCTTTAATCACCAAATAAAATCAAACTCTTGTTGTTATTTATCAATCTAAAGCTTATTTCCATAGGTAATCCATTCGAAAACTATATTATTTCATCAAAATCCTAATTTATGAGTTTGGATTGTCTGTAATTGCTTAGTTTTAGTTTTATGTCTATGTATTGAGTTTCTATGGGTTGTTGAAGTTTTCTCTTGCCAAAAGCCTCCAACTTGCTTCAGTTTTCACCAAATTTATTCAGGTCAATCTTCAGGGATACCAAGATAAGTTAGTAACTCATGTTCTTTAGGTAAACCAGTGCAATACAAGTTGAAAAAGTATGAAAAATTGTTTACGGTAGACGTTTCTGTTAATTTTCTAGTTTACACTATACTTCTTATTTGAGGCGCTTCTTTGAGTGATAATATCTCTTGATTTCTATGTCAAAATGCTGCCAAAATTGTTTCGAATTGTAAATTAGATGTTGTAGTCCTTGCATGTAAAATTTCATTGCTTAATTTACTCAGATGCTACTGGAAACTATCGCTTGAAAATGAGGTTGAAGCAGGAAATGCACCCAGAAGAAAATCCCGATACCCAGGTCGACCCAGCATCTTTAGAGGTCGACCAGGGGTCGACCCTAGAACAACTTAGGTCAACCGTAGTCGACCTAAGGTGACACTGGGGATTAACAAACTTTGATGTGCTATTAATGTTTCAATACAAATTGATGCAAATTCTTCCTCAAGAAATGATTCATGTCAAGTAAAACAAGATAAATGCCCAAATCCGTTGATCTGTCAAGATACCGGATTCCAGCTATCTTCAACACGTTGATCGCGCACGATTCCATGTTAGAAGATCTACACTTCTTCGACGTTGATCCCGCGCATGAGATTCCATGAATTGGCTTCAAGTTCGTTGATTCAAGCACACTTGAATAAGCGAAGATGGAAGAAGAAGGAGGTCACACTCAACTTCAACAAAAGTGGCACAAAGCATACAAACAAATTTTATTCAAAAATCAATCAACTTTACAAGTGACACAACACCCCTATTTATAGCACTTTACAACTCACACACACACAGCCGACCTAACAACAACAACTCAATAGGTGGCCGACCTACGACCTACACATACGCGACTGAACAGATACAATTTACAACACACACGACCTACAACATACAAGTCAATAACGACCTAACACATAAGCAACTTAACACCAGGAACGACCTACGACTTAACAATAGCACCGTAACAGACACTTGAGCGATCTATCAACTTGAGCGACATAACAACAGGAGCTTGAGCGATCTATCCACTTGAGCGACATAACTGGAACGACCTAAGCAGATAACACAGTTGAGCGACTTAAAAGAACAGCGACCTAAGGAAATATCCCATCACGCGACCTAACATTACAACACCACGCGACTTAAGGATTAAGCGACTCAAGGTAATGCGGCGTAAGATCTTGCGACCTAACCATGGAGCGACATAAGAATTTAGGTCGTAGCTCGTTTAGGTCGTAGCTTCAGGAATTTAGGTCGTAGCTCATTAGGTCGTGGCACGCTGACGACCTAAAGAAATGCTGTAGTAGTGCTTTGGCACGACTCGCTAGGTCGCTTCTCCGGTTGGTTGAATGACTTAACTCGGTAGGTCGCGGCTGACTTAAAGCATGCGACTTACGTACGTAGTGTGCTGCATCATCCTCCCCTGGTTGAAAAGAATTCGACCCTAAATTTATACTTTCTACTTCTTCGACACACTTATCCCCATGATATGGAATCAAGTGTTTGACGTTGAAAACGTCAGCAGTGTGGATATGATTCGGCAATCTCAACTGATACGCATTCTCATTATCTTCTTCACGATCTCCAAAGGACCAATCTTTCTAGCAACTAGCTTGTTGTAAGTTCCAATAGGAAATCGATCCTTGGTCAACACTGCATATACAAAATCACCCTCTTTGAAGTCCACACTCCTTCGCTTCTTATCTGCCAGTTGCTTATACTTCTCAGTTGACTTAAGAAATCGTTCATGAACAATCCTGTGGCACTCCTGCAACTCATTCACGAAATCACAAGCTCGTTTAATAACCCCTTTCTGATGTGGAATTGTCGACAAATCCAACAGTCCCTTCGGAATGGCTGAATATACTACTTGAAATGGACTGAATCCAGTGCTTCGATTAACGGCATGATTATGTGCGAATTCTGCCTGACACAAGTTCACATCGCAGCTCTTCAAATTATCCTTCACAAGACATCTCAACAAGTTTCCCAAAGATCTGTTCACCATTTCCGTTTGCCCATCCGTTTGTGGATGATAGGCGCTACTAAAATTAAGCTTAGTCCCAACCATCTTCCACATACTCAACCAAAAATGGCTTAGAAATCGAGTATCCTGGTCAGAAACAATGGTCTCAGGTAGCCCTTGTAGTCGATAAACCTCTTTAAAGAACAATTGAGCAACACAGACTGCATCGGTGGTCTTTTTACAAGCTATGAAATGTGCCATCTTCGAGAATCTATCCACCACAACATATATAGAATCATTCCCTCGTTGATTTCTTGGCAAACCCAAAACAAAATCCATGCTAACATCAACGCATGGTTTAGTAGGCACGGACAATGGCATATACAATCCTGCATTCATAGCGGTCCCTTCGGAAACTTGACATATGTGACATCTCTGCACAAATCTTTCAACTTCTTTCCTCATGGAAAGCCAAAAATATGATTGAGAAATAACTGCAAGGTACAATCTCTTCCCACATGACCTTCTTCATGCAATTCCTTCACAATTTTCATTCGCAAACCGCACTCTGGTATACACAACCGATTTCCTTTGAATAGAAAACCATCTACCAACATATACTTATCCGTCTTCCCTTTCTTGACTTCATCTACAATCTTAGCAAAATAAGGATCCTCAACAAACAACTCTGGAAATACATCAAACCCCGTCACTTCAGCTCTCATCGTAGTCAACAAATGATTTCTTCTACTCAATGCATCTTTCACACGATTTGTAACTCCCGACTTATGCTTTACAACAAATGTAAACTGTTGCAAGTATGCGATCCATGAAGCATGTTTGGCTGAAATCTTATCCTGTCCTTGCAAATGTTTCAATGCTTCATGATCAGTATACAACACAAACTCTTTATAAAACAAGTAGTGTCTCCAATGCTTTATGGCTTGGACAATAACATAGAACTCCAAGTCATAGGTACTGTATCTTGTCTTGGCTCCAGAAAGTTTCTCACTAAAATAAGCAATTGGACGCCCCTTTTGACTTAACACCCCACAAATTCCAACTTTAGATGCATCAGTATTCAACTCAAAGAGTGACTGAAAGTCCAGGTATCTAAGAATCGGTGTTGTAGTCAAAAGTGTCTTGATCTGTTGGAAAGCAGAATCAGCCTCTTCGGTCCACACAAACTGCGTTCATTTCATACAATCTGTCACTGGTGCCATCACGCTACTAAAATGTGGAATAAACCTTCGGTAGAATGATGCTAAACCATGGAAACTTCTCACTTCAGTTATAGTCCTAGGTTAAGGCCAATCCTTCATTGCTTCAACTTTACTTTGATCCACTTGGATACCTTCCTTGGACAACACATACCCCAAAAACAAAATATCGTGTGTTATGAATATGCACTTCTTTGTTGCCGCGTAAAATTGCTCTTGACGAAGTATCATCGACACTTCTCGCAAGTGTTGTAGATGTTCTTCTGTGCTTCCACTGTATATTAATATATCATCAAAGTATACCACCACGAACTTTCCAATAAACGGTCGAAAGATCTGATTCATCACTCACACAAAAGTACTAGGTGTATTCGAAAGACCAAATGGCATGACCATCCATTCATACAACCCCTCTTGTGTCCTGAAGGCTGTCTTCCATTCATCCCTTGGTCGAATTCGAATATGATGATACCCACTCTTCAGATCAATCTTTGAAAAGATAACAGCTTCACTCAACTGATCTAACAAGTCATCCATTCTTGGCATCGGAAATCTGTACCTCACTATAATCTTGTTTAGTGCTCGACTATCTGTACACATTCTCCAGGTTCCATCCTTATTTGGCACTAACAAGGCTGGTACTGCACAAGGACTTAAACTTTCTTGTACGCGCCCTTGTTCAAGTAACTCCTCCACCTGCCTTCTCAACTCTTCGTGCTCCTTTGGACTCATTCTATAATGTGGTCTATGGGGTAACACAGCTCTCTGAAAAAGATCAATCTGATGTTATATGTCTCTCAACGGTGGTAATTCTTTTGGTAATTCTTCAGGAAATACATCTTCAAATTCCTTCAACACCGGCTTAACTTCCTCAGGAATTTCAACCGTTTCACTACTTCCACGCCAATCAACAGAAATAATTCAGGCCCACCCTCTACTTCGTTGACAAACTCCTTCAAAGATAACAGAGTCTTTAGTTCCTCGATTTCCTCCAACTTGTTTTCACTTTGTTGTCGCCTTTTAGGAACTAAAGTGATTCAGGTGCCATTGAACATGAAACTATAGCAGTTAGTCCTACCATCGCGTTGCACGGCTCTATCAAATTACCATGGTCTTCCCAACAACAAATGACATACATCCATATCTACCACGTCACACCAAATTCATCCTTATACTTCTTTCCGATGGAAAAAGTTACACAAGCTCTTCGACTAACCTTCTCTTCCCCACCTTTCCTCAACCAAGCCAATTTATAGGGTTTGGGATGCTTCTCTGTCTTTAATGCTAACTTCTTGACAACTTTTGTAGAGATGATGTTATCACAACTTCCTGCGTCGATAACAAACTTACAAACCCTTCCCAAAATAGTGCACGTTGACTGAAAAATATTACTTCTCAACCAGCTAGTCTCCTCTTCCTGCTTTGGCGTTAAGCAAGATCTTCTCATCATTAAAGAATATCCCTCGTCTCTCGTCAGTAATTCTTCTTCCTCCTTAACTTGTGGTGAATTGGAACATTCTAATTCTGCATCCTCATCCCCAAGCTCAGCAACCATCGCTCGCTTCTTAGGCCTTGGGCATTCATTGCTCTTATGACCAAACTCCTGACAATTATAACACTTGAAATTGTTGTTGACGTTGGTCTTAGCAACTTCATTGACAATCGGTTCACTAGCAGCCTTGGAAACATTAGTATTGCTACTAGCCCCTTTCACCTGATTGATCGAACTTGTAAGTGCACCACCTCCTCTTCTACCTTGCTTCTCCCAAGCTAGAGCTTTCTGGTGTGCTTCAGCAACGGATCTTGGATCAAACATATTTACCATATCCTGAATTTGCATTCTCAATCCTCCAAAAAATCTTGATGTCAACTGTTCCTCCGTTTCCATGATATCGTTTCTAGCAATCAGTTGATAAAACTGATCTTCATATTCATTTACCGACTTTGTCCCTTGTCTCAAATTCTGTAAGAGCTGATACATAAGAGACTGATAATTATAGGGCAAGAAGGTAGCCTTCATCAACTTCTTCATCTTTTCCCATGAAACAATCTTCGACTTTCCCATTCTTTCCCGTGTAAGTTTAGTTTGTTTCCACCATGCCATAGCTCTACCCCTCAATCGTGTAGGGTACTTCCTTGAAGTCAAAAATTTCTTCAACATTTGATAACCAATCTAGAAACTCTTCCGCTATCATCCCCCCTTTGAATTCTGGAATCTCTGTTTTCATTCCCGACTCCCATCGACGATCATCTTCAAAATCTCTATTTCGACTTCGTCCTTGGCCATGGTTTCGACAAAAGCTACTATCACCATCGCTGAATTCCTCCAAATCTGACGTATGTCGATGTCGATTCTGACCATTAACATTTCTGCTACCACGCACATCTCTTTCTTCCAAAACTGAATGTGAAATTCTGTTTCCGCTATGGTGCGAAACTAGTGAAGTTCTAATTTGGCTTTGATTCATGTCTCTCATCAACTTCTCTAACTTTACAATACATCATCGAACTTTTCATTGATACGCTGCTCCATCTGCTCAGCTTCTTGTCTTCTATATACATCTTCAACATTTTGAAATCGATTAGCACATCTCGGAGGCATGATCTTCAAACAATCTCTTTTCCAATCTAACATTGATATAGTTCGACTTAACTCGGCTTGCACTAGGACTTAGCTCGGCTCGGCCTAACTTGGTTTCGACCTACTCTTGTTCAGCCTTGATCTCAATTAGCTTCAACTTAGCTCTTCAAGCTCTGATACCAAATTGATGCAGCGGATTAACAAACTTTGACGTGCTATTAATGTTTCGATACAAATTGATGTAAATTCTTCCTCACGAAATGATTTGTGTCAAGTAAAACAAGATAAATGCCCAAATCCGTTGATCTTTCGAGATACCGGATTCTAGCTATCTTCAACACGTTGATCGCGCACGATTCCGCGTTAGAAGATCTACGATTCTTCGACGTTGATCCCACGCACGAGATTCCGTGAATCGGCTTCAAGTTCGTTGATTCGAGCGCACTCGAATAACCGAAGATGGAAGAAGAAGGAGATCACACTCAACTTCAACAAAAGTGGCACAAAGCACACAAACAAATTTTATTCAAAAATCAATCAACTTTACAAGTGACACAACACCCCTATTTATATCACTTTACAACTCACACACATACAGCCGACCTAACAACAACGACTCAACAGGTGGCCGACCTACGACCTACACATAGGCGACTTAACAGATACAATTTACAACACACGTGACCTACAACATACAAGTCAACAACGACCTAACACATAAGCGACTTAACACCAGGAACGACCTACGACTTAATAACATCATGACAACAGGCGCTTGAGCGATCTATCAACTTGAGCGACATAACAACAGGAGCTTGAGCGATCTATCCACTTGAGCGACATAACTGGAACGACCTAAGCAGATAGCACAGTTGAGCGACTTAAAATAACAGCGACCTAAGGAAATATCCCATCACGCGACCTAACATTACAACACCACGCGACTTAAGGACTCAGCGACTCAAAGTAATGCGACATAAGATCTTGCGACCTAACCATGGAGCGACATATGAATTTAGGTCGTAGCTTGTTTAGGTCGTAGCTTCAGGAATTTAGGTCGTAGCTCATTAGGTCGTGGCACGCTGACGACCTAAAGAAATGCGGTAGTACTGCTTTAGCGCGACTCGCTAGGTCGCTTCTCCGGTTGGTTGAACGACTTAACTCGCTAGGTCGCGGCCAACTTCAAGCATGCGACTTACGTACGTAGTGTGCTGCATCATAAGGCCTTCAAGGGTCGACATGATGGTTGACCTATGGTGCCCTTTGTCTGCGCTTGCATTTGTGTGTTATGGCTATTGTTTTTAGCTTATTTCTTCACCTTTGTTACTTGAATTTGTGATATTTTTATGATGTTTCGGTAGTTAGAAGCCTATCAATAGGCGAGCCCATATTTTGGTGAATTTGGGATTCTAAATGAATCATTTTTGAGATGGAATTCAAGTATCTGTTTTGAGTTTTCTCGACGTTTTTATTTGATTTCGAGCATGAGTTTTTTTTCAAATACTTTTGATGTAATTTTTAAAATAAATTGGCTTTTGAATTAATTATTGTATCATATTTTTAATTTATTTTCAAGCTAGAAAAACTATATTTTCTCTATAATAAGGGAATTTTCAAAGTTGTCTTCCAAAAAATGATTTCGAAAAATGGTTTTAAAAGCTTGTTTTCCCAAACAAATTATTTTATATATAAAATATACGTTTTTCCATTCTTCGAGCGCTTGAGGAAGAGAATTAAACGATTCAGTAAAATACGTGGTATGTGACACATGTGTTTACTTTTTCGGTTAATTCCAGACTTGTTCATAGCTATTGATGTTCTTGACCTTCGGTTAATATTTGTGATTGCCATTCTATGGCTAGCTTTGAGGTTTAAGACCTCCTATTTTAGGAGTTATGGTCGATGAGGACCATCACGATGTCTTTACTTGCCGATGAGATGAGGCAAGATATGAGTTTTTGGAGATTTCATGATTTAATGATGTTTTCTAATGTGAAATTGATTAGCGGTCAGTAAAACGTTAAGTGAGAACGTGTGGTATGGGACGCACGTTAACACTTTTCGGGTCCCTATCTGAGAGTTTGTGACACATTCATGAGGTATTTCCAATACTTGATCTTTTGGGTTCTACATGTAGATATATTTATATATATAGCCGTTGGACTAAACTTGGACTGTTGGGTCCTAAATGAGGCCGGGGGTCTCTTGTACACAGTACTTAGCAGGCTGTTGGGCCATAGATTGGGCTGTTGGTCCTTTCTTCATTTATAGTTATTGGGCTTTTATTGGGCTGTTGGGTCCATTCTTTATCTATAGCTACAAATGGGTTGTTGGGTCCTTTCTTTATATATAGCTATTGGGGTATATTTGGGCTGTTGGGTCCATTATTCATTTATAGCTGTTGGGCTTTTATTGGGCTGTTGGGTTGCGTCCATTATTCATGTAACGATCCAATTTTTCGACGCCCAAAAATCGACATCAATATGTCCACTGTATCAAATATTGCACAATCGAATGCCGAAAAACCGAACCGTTAGGGTTTAAGAAGAAGAAGATAGAAGAAGATAAAAGAAGAAACAGATACAATAACATAATCTCATATTTCGCAGAGGAACAATAAACTCCAGGTCAGTCATGGGACTGGTGTGAGATCTTAAAACCAGTTATTTTCACAAAGAAAATAAAAAAGAAATTCGCTATGCTTTTTGGAAAATGAAACTATCGTAAGGCCTTCCGCCACACACACAATGCAAACGCAGAATTGGAGAAGATTTCTGCTTATGATAGTCAAATATGCTTGATACGTAAAATCTCTTTGATATTATCATTAGTGCATAGTGTGGAAAACATTTCGAAAGTATAATATTAATCTTAGCCAGCATAGACATTTCGAATTATGCCTACTGTAGCTACCATCTAAACAGTGATGACCATCATAAGTAAATGGTAGGTTATACAACTAAAACCATACAAGGCGTGTATTGGAGATTGGATTTCCAACAAATGGTCAGGCAAAGGAACTTACTACTGCCACATGGGCATGCCTCTAGACGGACGTCCCGAGAACTTAACCAGCTCTCTGCCAACACAAGGCTGGGTTACCTCTGTAACTAGGTAACCACAATACGAGTATGCCATTCCTCGGTTGTTTGCGACCTTTATCCGAGGATCCTCAACCACAAAGTAACAACTACAAAGTATAATAAATTTGCAGCAACCACATAGGTTAAATATTTGGGCTCCATATCATGATACCACCCTTTTCCAAAAGGAAATGACATACCCTAAAGGGCGCGACCCTCATAACTTTGTCGCATCTTTCCTGTTTCGGCCATTTCCGGGGTGTGAGGTCCGAAGAAGTCTCGTTCACAAAGCTACACTTTTCACTAAGTCATTCTTCAATCGACAAATGATCTATAACACTTCGTATGACACATTACCAAATTGGGAATGTATCACTAGTAACCATCAACTACATAACCTCTGAGCTCGTTCGTCTCAGAGAAGGGTGTTAAGCTAAGAGAATAAATTCTTCGCCACCAATAGAAATGTATTTAATAGAAACCAGCTTTACATCTCAAAGTGTAATGTCAGACACACATCCATACAAGTCCGTTCCAGGATCGAACGGAAATGAAGGCACTTCAAAGAAGCCTTTGCAAATCCGAATATTCGCAAATCATATCCGGAATCCCCATCACAAAGGGTGATAGAATCTCTATACGGAGCAACCTGGTGCAGAGACATTCGACAGGTAATCCTTTCGCTTTCGAAAATACCCAGTCTTCAACACCATCTTCAAATGCAATCACATTTCATCGTATCATTATTCTGAATGGGTTGTATGACACAAAGTCCTCTCCCGGCTAATCCGAATAATGAGCGCTTATTTTAAAAATAAGTGTTACATTTAGATTTCAAACAAATCACAACAATTTCCATTTTGGTCTTTTAAACAAATGATCCATCACAGTCACAAAGGTTCGATGTGGTTTTCGAATATCCATTTGGAATCCGACCCCCGATCGCATCGAAATTCAAATGTCATTTAAAGGCCAATATTGATAGTCGGTATTTAACTATCAATCAATAATTCACAACAGTCACCAGATTTCAAATACTTTTTCCCAAATTATTTATTTCAAAATATCTTCGCAAGATATATTTTCACACTTCAACTATTGAAAACAAATTTCAAATCATTTTTCACCTTTCAATCTTTTGAAAACAAATTTCAAATCATTTTCCTTACACGGAATTTATTTCCAAATATTTATTTGATTCCACTGAAAATTTACCGAGTTCAATACTTCAAAAATAATTTAAATACCTACCCAAAATTTACTTGGAAACATTTAAAATAACAATCATTTTAAAATGCTTGCTGAAATATTAGTTATGAAAATATTCTACTAATATCTCATATAAAAATTCAAGTCCAAACTAATTTTAAAATAAAATTAGTAGATAGAATATGATTATTTAAATATCCATTTTCTAAAACAAATAACAACTAAAACTTTAAATAATCACTTCTATAATAAATTAAAATATATCTTAAATTTTTTCAAAATAACCTAAGTATACAATTTCTCCAAAATATTTTTTTCCTTAAAACCATCTTCACAACTTCAATTTATATTTATAAACTATATTGAAAACACACTCGGCTTTCCAGGAAAAGTACACCTTCCATTCTAAAATGGTTCATTCAAATCAATTTACAAATCTTTCTGGATTTATTTTAAATTTACGTTCAAAATCCATAAATACCTTTCCACACTTTTAAAAATAACCCAATGCTTATTTTCTAAGACAAAATTCCCTTTCTTTTACAAGTTCCCATTGTGTATTTAGATTTCCAAATATCAACTGATATACGATTTTCAAATCGATTCCCAAATATTCACTTTCAACACCAAATCAATTTCAAATTGATTTCCAAATTTATTTCAAACACCAAATCAAATCCCAAATTGATTTTACAAACATTTATTTCAAACACCAAATCGATTTTAGAATTGATTTCCCAAAATTTATTTTTAAACACCAAATCAATTTTAAATCGGTTTCCCAAAGATTTACTTTCAAACACCGGATCAAATTCCAAATTGATTTTCTTTAAAAATAAATTCCTTTATTTCTTTCAAACTATTTAAAATCCGTATTTTAAATAAATTCTTCAACCTTTGAATAATATTACTCGAAGTCCATTTATTTAGCCTTTTTCCCATATTTTGGAATTTCATTCAATAGGATTCAAAATAAAACTTTATTATTTTAAAATTCCGTCTTTTAAATTTATCCCATTTTCAAAAATAAATTTTACTATAACTTTCAACTTGAATTTCAAAAATCCAATTTTATTTATTTTTGGTATCCAACAATACCAAAAATATATTCGGCTAAACTATAGCCTTCAATGGTTTCATCACTAATATAATCAGACACAGATTATAAATAATCAACACACAATATTGAAACAAATTCAGACGTTTTTGAGGAATCCAGTTTGATCCCTCCAACCTGTTTCCCTGCATCCACAGATATTAGTAAAACAGCAAAATACCAATTCCACTTCGAGATGGAATATCGCGGTAAATGGGATTTATAAAATATCATTCGCTATTATGCGGCACATAGGGTCTCATCTGCTATATAATGCGGGAAATCAATTACTCCAAATACATATATAATAACAATTTCTGTGACGACCCGGAATTTTTAAGCATTTGTAACCGGAATATTTAATTGATTTTAAATATTTAAAGGTTAATTATTAACTTAAATTATGAATATCATAACTTATTTGACAATTAAATTATTGAATTTAATAATTTAAAATCGGGTAAAATATGAAATCTGGAATTTTATGCCTGTTAAAAATAATTTGAAGGCTTGTAAAATTTATATTGATAACACCGTAGATAATAGAAGTTGTAAAATTGAAATTAACAGTGATTTGTTCAATTTTAAAATTTATACTGTTTAAATTGAATTTAAAAATAACCTTCCGGCGTGCAGTCTCGGAATTTGATGAAACCAGTTCCATTGGGTCCGTAATATTGGATTATTACCGGATTCCAGATTTCGTAGCTTTCGGAGTTACCGTGAGAGCGTATGGTATATGAACGCATTGGAATTTATTCCGAGACAATTTAATTTGATAAAGCCTACTTACTTTCTTTAACCCGACTATACGTACAACCCGCCATCATCTTTGTCTCCTTCGTACCCCCATTTTATTTTTTTCTTTCCCCTCTTCACAGAACAGCCGAATGAAAAAAAAAGAAGAAAATAAAATGGCCGAACCACCCTCCTTTAAAAATCTCGAACGACAATAAAAAAACAAAAGAAAACCGAAGGGGGGAAACTAGCGTGCTCGAGTACGTGAGGAAATCGCGTCGTCGTCGTCATCGATGGTCGCGAGTTTCCCTAATTCGATTTTAGGGTTCACGACTTTGCCTTGTTCGAGGCGCGAATTAGGGTTTTAAGCACGGCGACGCGGCGTGTTCGATCGAGGTGGAATCCTACGCGAGGAGTGGAGCTCGCGACGTTTTGGTGATGGTTTCGAGCTACGCAAGGAGTCGCGATCGAAGCCTGAAGTTAAGGCCTAGCCTAGGATCTTCGTGGGTGAGATAGGTTCGAATTCTGTAAGTGATAATTTATTTAATTATTTTCTAACTTTCGTTTAACTGCATATGTGTGTGTGTGTATATATATATATATATATATATATATATATATAAAATGTTCACTATTTAGTTTTACAATTCCAGAGTTTAAATATATATATCGTGGTATTTGGTTTTACAGTAAAGAATATTTGTGGTTTCGAATAAACACACACGCACACACACACACACACAGATATATATATATATATATATATATATATATGTAGATTAGAGGGAATTTAATATATATACATAGTTGGATAAAACAGAAATGTTATAATATATAAGATTTCGAAAAAAATAAATACATAGGAAATTGTGAAGGATTAGATTGTCTATATAAATTATTTCTTATGAGTATATAAAAGTTTCAAAATAATATATTCATTTGCCATTCCAATTCACTGTTGTATTTGGGTGGTTAACTCATCTAATAAAACTTATTTAATTTTTCATTTGCCAAGACTAATTTATTAAAGGAGAATTTGTTTAAAATAAATTGTTAATTTATTTAATGGTAATTAATTGTTCGATCAATTAAAATATTAATAAATCATATTAATGCTCACAAGGTCGAAAATAATGAAGAACAAGCTGGTTTGGATTGGATCGCAACAAAGAAAAAGGTGAGTTAATCTCACTCAGTTTAAATTTAAAATGATTAAATTTAAATAATTGTTTGAATGGTTGAATGAATTGATGTGATATAGTATGATATTTTGGAATTGGTATATTATATTGTGCTGACGTTTGTGGATGCAGGGAAAAAACAGGTTGGAGGGATCCAACTGGATCCATCAATATTTATTTAAATTATTTAAACCCTCGGTTGTGATTTATTTGATATCCTATGATGATCTTTATTTGAATATTTAATGCCATGGTTAGATTGGATATCATTGGGTATGATGAATTACCAAAAATATATAAATTGGATTTTGGTAAGATAATAAAAGAAGTAAAATTGTAAGTGAAATAATTATAGAAATTTGAATAAATTTTTAAATGAATTGGAAAAAATAAAGTGGCTTTAAAATTCTACTAAATAGATCCTGGTATAGAATGGAAATTTGAATAATCAGGAAGTTAATGAATTTTAATCTTCAATGATATTTAATTAAAAGAATAAAACATTTATTTAAAATTTAAGATTTAAATTTTTGATAAAAAAATAAAGAAGAAGTTGGGAAAAGCTGAAATTTTTGTATTTCAGTTAAAAGATTTAAAATCAAATGGAAAACAATAGCAATAATAATTACGTGCATAATTAATGAAATTTGAAATGAATTGAGTAATTAAAGAAACTTATTTCAAATGGAATAAATTGGGAATCAACTTGGAAAATTGATTTAAGTGATTGAAGTTGGAATTCTCCCTGGATAACTAAGTACGTTTTCTAGTAAATTTTTAAATATAAGTTAATAGTTTTAAAATTGTTTTAAAAGGTATGTTTTGAAAAATTTATTTTTTCTAATATTTAAATTCTAAAGTAAGTATTTTCTCAAATCTATTATGGTAGTAATTATTTAAAAAGCGACATAGTATTTTGTTTCAAAAGTGAAAATCTAGTTTTATATTTTATTAAGTAACTTTATTTTCAAATATTCATATAAGATGTATTCTTAACAAATTATTAAAGTAGTTTTAATTTAAATGTTTTAAAAGTATATATATTTCAAAGTAAAGTGTTTTAAATTATTTTAAAATCTAGTTTTGTGCTTGGTAATTTCATAGGAGATAGAAAATATTTGGGAAAGTTTATTCTAAAAAGAAAGATGGTTTGAAACTGTTTTCAAAGGATTGAAAATAGAAATATATCTTATGAAGATATCTTTGAGATAAATAAATAATTTAGGAAATTATTTATTTTTTGATGGATGTTTGTGGATATTAATTGATAGTTAAATAACCGACTATCAATATTGGCCAAATGCGTTGATCGTTTCGAACGCTAACACCCCGGTGTGTGAAGTGTGAATGTGAAAGCACCACCCGACGATTCGGGAACAGAATATCAGCTAAAATAACAGAAAATACAGTAAGAGACAGCGATTTTATAATGGTTCGGCTTAAGGAGTAGCCTACGTCCACTTTAAGTATCTTTATTACTGATCTTGTTACAAAGCGATACAATGCTCTTCAAGTACTAATCTCTTTAGTTACAAAACACTTTGGGTAAGTAGCTTAAGCTTCGATGTAGATGAAAGTCTTCGAGTCCATGTCGGATGTGTGAAAGTCTTTCAAAGTAGCTTGTAATGTTCTTTGAAACTTCAAGTGTAAAGTTGGTTTAGAAACTGGCAGAGTATCGACGCTTGAAGAGAATGTCCAAAAAGTCCCTTGAAAGTTGGAGATGGCAATGTATTTATAGAGAATTCTGGGCAGGAATTGTGGCCAAGTCCTGAGTCGTGGCCGACTTAGGATAAGCCGTGGCCAACTTAGGATAAGTCGGGGCCGACCTATCGAGCCAAGTCCACGGTTTAGTTGAGGTAAGCTTGTCTACCTGAATTCATGTCTCAAGTCCTAAGTCGCGAATGAGTTAAAAGGATGCGGCATAAGTATCATAGCATTGGATTTTAAATCGGTAGCTTTAGGTCGTATGCGACTTGGTATGGGTCGTAAGTCGGTCGTGGCTTAAGTGAAGTTGCTTTTGAGCCTTTCTTGTCTCGAGTCATTAGGTCGGCTATTTCTTGAGTCGTTTTCCCCTTTAAACCATTGAGTCGCTATCTCCCTTGAGTCGTTGAGTCGGTCATTTCCTTAAGGTATTAAGTCGATAACCCTTCAAGGTTATTAAGTCGGTAACCCTTCAAGGCTGTTGAGTCGGTCCATTTTCTTAACCCACCAAGTCATGGCTTCCTTAAGTCGGTAGGTCGTACCACTTCATGAGCCGTTAAGTCATGCTACTCTTTATGCAGCTAAGTCGTCATTTCTTTAAGTCGTTAACTCATGTTGTTATCTCCTGGGTCGCTAGCAGAGTGGAGTTAACATTTTCCCCTCGAAGTTCACGCCTAAGTCATAGGTCGTGTACTTCGACTTTCCTTAACTCACGTGCCGTTTCGAGTTCCACTGCCCTTAAGTCGTAGGTTCATAACTTGATGAGTCGCTTATCCTTTGACCCGTCCCCCTCTAAGTCACTGAGTCGTGTGCGACCTAAAGGTTAGGTCGTATGAGCCGCTTCAGGCCTCTCTACTATAAGTCGTTTGTCCTCTCCTTTCTTTTCATTACCTGCCTTTTCATCTGTTTTTGCTGTTAACTCTTTCCTGAGCTTCCAAAGGCGATTTCGATTCAATCAATCACCGATTAGTCTTGAGATTACATCGTGTAAGTGATCTTGCTTTCTTCTCCTGATCCTTTACCATCTCTGATTCGTGAATTCCATTTTTCTCCATCCTAACCCATCTCTCCACGCAATGCATCATCGTGAATTTTCGATATTTGACGAACTCCAGTTGGCTCGATTTAGGTTTAAACGTTTGATTGGTGGCCTTCAATGCTTCAAGCTAATCAATTTTCGAGTTGCGTTGGAGTGATAGGCATTGAATTTGCGATGATTTAGTCTTTGGATGATTCGTCATCAGGTGAAAACTAGGGCTTGTGTTGGTGGAGGGGTTAACGGGTTAGCGGGTTAAGAAGGTGAAGGGTTCTTGATTAGATGGGGGGTTTCGTCGATTGAGTGAAGTGAAATACTGACTTGGACACGACTTAGTAACTTTGGACGACCTATAACCCTTCACGACTTAACTGGATACGGAATAAGTTTTGAGTCGCGGCCGAGCTATAGGACTTTGAGAACCAAAGCCTTTTCTTATCAACACGCTTTGCGGCCTATACGACCAACGACTTAAGGAGCCGACGACTTAACTTGCAGGAAATCTTTTAAGTCATGGACGACTTAACTTTTAGGTCGTGGACGACTCAACCTTTAGGCCGTGGACGACTCGTCACTTGAACAATCTTTTACTTGCCGAATTGTTTCCTTTAGCCTAAGCCAATTGCATCCCACCCTGTTAGGTCATGAACGACTCATGACTTGGAGAACTTTTGGACTGTGACTCAATAACCTAAACAAAATTTGAAAACTTAGAGATGTTGACAGAACTTGATTGTATTTCCAATTTGAGTTGCCAGGATAAACTGCTTAAACTTTAAACTGTTACTTGAACTTTGAACTGTTAAACTTTGCTGCATTCTTTCACAAATCACTTTTGACTTGCAAGCTAACAATCTGTTTAATACATCATTTATAGAAAATTGGGACGAATATATTGCCACAGACTGCCCACATCAAATGGCAGATTAGTTAACAACAGATAATCAACTTAAATAGATTGTGTGAACGAAGTGCTTTTAAATCATCAAATTCAAGTAAAGTATTAAAGCAACATTGAAATAGTCAACTGAAGCTGCCCAGTTTGCACTAATACTATACCTGAACTTTTTAAATTAACAAGTCCTGAAATTTGGTAATCGATCAATTGTCGACTAGTTTAATTCCAGTTATATTTACTTGTTATTTTCATTAGTTCTGCACAACACTTCACACTTTTAGGAAACGTGCACCTTCACATTTGAATATCCAGTTGCATGTGTAGAATGACTTCTCAACAAGAAGAGACAACAGCCCAGACTGGAGAAGCCACTCTTATTTCGGCTCCCCTAGTTAATCCTCCAGAGAGAGCCTCTACCACTTTGTCATACAAAGTTTTTCGTCATTTATGCACTCAGTTTGGCATTGCTGAAGCAGATGCCATTCTTCCTGAGAAAACTAACACTGCTGATGTGGCGCCTCCTGGCTTCGTAGCAGTCAACCGCCAAATGTGCTTGTGCGGTGCTATTCCTCCCTTCAATGACTTTCTTCAACAGTTTCTTCTTCGATTGACCATCTCTCCGTTCCAACTGCACCCCAATGGTTATGCCATTCTGATGGGGTTGTGTGTTTTATTCATGAGAACTCTAGATCGACTGCCGAGTTTCGAGGAAATTTGTTATTTATGTTCTTTCACAAAGACTAAAGATCATCCCTCTATTGTTGTTATAAGAAGCGCTAGGAATCGCAAACTCATCACTGATCTTTCCGAAAGCGTTCATGGCTTCTTAAATCAGTTTTTCTTTGTTCGCTGCCCCCCAGGGTTTTACGCCCTCTGGAGAGTAGGAAGTAAGATTACCTGCTTCTATTTTCCATTCCTGAGCTTTTCGAGATCTAAGTTGCTAATTTCACTCTTTCCTTTTTCAGCGCTTCCTCCCCCCTCTAGAGATCCAGGCCATAAGCAAATTTTTGAAAGATTGAATGCTGTGACCGCTAAAGAGAGAAGTATAAAGTTTTTGTTGAGGGACGAACTTTTGCATTAGTATGGACTTTTACACACTTCTCGCTCTACATACCCCCATGAGGTTCCAGACTCCCCATCTAAAGCATTAGATGCCCCAGTTTCCACTGACGAACCCATACCAAAAGAACCCGCCTCCGAGACTTCTCTGGTGAAGTGCTCTACTACTGCCGACGTTGCGGGGTCGTCTGGCGAATTCGCACTTGCCCCAGTTATTGAGGAGGAAGAAACTCTTCGTTGCTTTGAAGATGCGGCCGGTTTGGAAGCCGAAAAAGAAACTCCCGTCGAGCATGGCGGCGATGATACTTTTGAGGGGCTAAGCGACCTGATCATAACTTCACAGGAACTTTTTAAAGATGATGTTCCTAAAGCTTCTTCTCCTGTTGTCGAGGCGACATCAACTTTTCAGCAAATTTTGACGCCTGCCACTCAAGTCACTACCACACCTGTGCCGAAGAGTGGTTTGTAGCCTGACGCGTGTAGTTTGCACACCACACACGCATAGGATTTTCAGCACTTATTCGTACTTAACTTCTTTTTTTCGAAGACTTTTAAGACTTGTCTTTTTTTTTAATTTCAGATTCTCCGATGGGACGCAGCGGCTCTTATTACGACGACTTTCAGTGCTACGGGAGGCGTAGTCAATATGACTATAGGCGCTACCTTCCCCTTTACAGAGAAACTGACGAAGAGAGAGCCGCTCGAAAGGCTCAGGAGAGGAGGGCTCAAGAAGAGCGTTATGAGAGGAGAGAAAGGGAGGAGCACCATGATTCTTCGCAGAGAGGTGACGACTCTCACAAAAGAAAGTCGCATGACGACCAGGGAAAAAGTCATGTAGTTGAGGACCCAAGCAAGCGTGCCAGGCACGGTGAGAAGCATGCATCTACTACTCCTGAAAAGGCCGCTGACCCCGTCTCACTTGACATCCCTTCCGGCTCTCCTGCTCTCGGGAAGACAGACATTCAGACAATAATCAACAGGCCTAAATTCCAAATTGGATCAGGCCCGGCTACCCTGCAAAGCCGGTTCCCGCACTGGTGCCTAAAGGGAGTGCGGTTCGATCTTGACTTGGTCCCTATTGACAAACAAGCAATGCTGCAAAATCTTGATGCTGTTAGACTTGATATCGAGCGGATGTCAGGGTGGCAAAAGCTTGTTGATGAGCTTCAAAGGGTCAACTGCATGAATTTAGAGGCCATGCTGACCATGGTAAATGATAAGGCCGAGTGGCGGAAAACTTTAAGCCAGCATGATACTGAGATGAGGAACATCGCTGATTACAACGAGAAGCTTGTAGTAGAAGTTGAAAAACTTAAACAAGAGCTTGCTACTTCTTCTACCTCATATACTCAAAAAGAAGAAATACTTCAAAAGCAAGTTCGCGATGCTCACGCTGCTCAGCGACATGCCGATGCACAACTTGAGGCTGAGCAGAAAACAACGGGAAGGTATCATGATGACGTTGCAGAGTTACGGGAGAAGGTCAACTCCCAGGATTTGGAGATTATGAGGCTAAAGGCCCAATTATTAAAGACCGAGAAGGAACGTGATGAAGCTATCGCTGGAAGACAGGCTGCCGAACAGTCGCATGAGGCGACTAAAGCCAATATCAACTCCACTTTATTTGACTTCTACGTGCATAGCGTTATGGGGCGCGGGAGCCTTTCATTCTTAGGACCGAAGTATGAGATTACCCTGGCCGAGGTTTGGGAGTCAATTCTCGACATGCTTGAAGGTGCAGGCGCCGGCTATGCTGAAGCATCTCTTGCAGAACACTTTCTAGATGATGACGCCGTAGCTGCTCTAGCCCGGGGAAAAGAGCAGCTTGCCAAAGCACGAGCTGAGGCAGGGGAGCAGCACTTTGTGAAAGAAGCACCATTAACTGCCCCCGTCCCTCCTTCGGTTTCGGCCGATGTCGACATCAAAGGCTCCGGTTCTCATTCTCCGTCCCCTGTTAAAGTTACAACTGAGATCACAAGCACGCAGGGTGGAGATGAAGGCGAAGAGAGCGCCGAAGCACAGGCTTATGAGGTTGACATTAGGAAGCCGACTTCTCCAGGTAACTCTACTGTTAATCTTGCCCAAGTGGACTGTTTGTTTGCTCCTCATGAGTTTGACGAACTTTTTGATTATTTCTTAAATCTCAATGAGCCGCTAACTCCTTTCTTCACGGGAGATACTAATATTTTTTGCTTTTCTTCTTCTGTAGCAAAAACGCCAAGTGCCACACAGACTTCTCCTCCTCTAGCTGTCCCTCCTCCATTCCCTCAAATCACTCCTGTATCCCAACCGGGATCACAGGAAGAATTAATAGGAGCCCTTCAAGGCTTGGATGATCCGATCGCTTCGCAGGAGCAGAAGGACGAAGGACTTGAAGGAGGCGACAAATCCCCGGAGCAGACTAATTCTGATGACGTAAAACTGGCTGCTCTTGTTACCCCGGGAAGTGAGTCTTCTTCAAGGAGGAGGAGGAAGCGTACCTCTTCCAAGAAGAAAAGGAAAAGCATTCTTATTTCTGAAGAGGAAGCGAAGGTTGATCCGACAGTAACCCTCTCTCCTTCATCCCCAACTCTCCCAAGCCGTCCTGAAAAACTGCCTATTAGGTCGGGTGAAGGCTCTATAGGTGGTGGCAAGAAGAAGTAACGGGCCCTGCTTTCCTTTATTTTTACTTTTTGCTTTTTGCATGTACTGACCGGAGATTGTGCGGGTACCGGCCTCCGCTTTTCTTTTTATTTTGAAACCTGTACTTGTACAAAATTTTGACAGTATTGAATAAAATGATTCTTTTTGTTTGTACAAACTTCTGTCTGTATTTGAGAATGCATTTACTATTCGTTTTTGTACAAGTTTCTTTATATGATATTGCAGTGAGCTTGTGGTATGTTGTTCGAGCGTTATTTTTACCAATGTAGCTATACCATGTTGCCCCTATACCATAAGCTTGTTGCAATATTTTCAACTTTGAGGGGTCCTGTACTCTTATTTTTTGGAGAATAATTATTCCATACTTGGTGGAATATTATTCTGCTCAAGATAGAGTACAGCTCGTTTCATATGAGTTTTCACGCTCCACCCTTCGGAGATATCACTTTTTCCTTTGCATATATACATTCTTACAAAATGAATTCTCCTATGTGGTAAAGCGGGCATCCGAAGGGCATTTTAACTTTTATGAGGAAGAGTATTTTCAAGAAAGATGAACCAATCTTCCTTTGAAAGCTAAAGTGTGCCTTTAAAGAGGGTTTTTTTATTGCGCCTCAGTGGAGGGTTTTTGATCTTTGTTTTGCATTTCTGATGAAATGCTTCTTTGAAAAGTTGTACCTCTGAGGAGGGCTTTTTCACGTTTCAACACTTGGAAGTTTTATTTCAATCTCGGTGAAACGTGTGCCTCCGAAGAGTTGTGCCTCCGAGGAGGGCTTTCCACATTTCAATACTTGGAAGTTTTATTTCGATCTCGGTGAAACGTGTGCCTCCGAAGAGGTCTTTCTGTTTGATTGTGCCTCTGGGAAGAGGTCTTTTTGTTTGATTGTGCCTCTGGGAAGAGGTCTTTTTGTTTCTGCCTCTTGGGAGAGGCTTTTATTTTTTCCCTGTTCGCTGGGAAGCGGGCCTCCGAAGTGGGCTTTTCACATTCCGACTCGTGTGAAGTTTTATTTCAGATCACGGTGAAATGTGTGCCTCTGAGTAGGGCTTTTGCCTGGAAGTTTGGAGTTTGTTTCTCTTAGCTGGATGGATTCACGGGAGTGTATCACCGATCAGTCCGCAACTTTATGTCGAGAAAGAACTCCCTTTTTCTGGCGAGGCCCGCTCGAGGTCTTTAAGCATTTCAACTGTGGTGAAATGGGCCTCCGAAGAGGGCTTTTCACGTTTCAACACTTGGAAGTTTTATTTCAATCTCGGTGAAACGTGTGCCTCTAAGTGGGGCTTTTTCCTGGAAGTTTGGAGCTTCTTTTTCTTAATTGGATGGATTCACGGGAGTGTATCACCGATCAGTCCACAACTTTATGTCGAGAAAGAACTCTCTTTTTCTGGCGAGGCCCGTTCGAGGTCTTTATCCTCCAAAGAGTTGAGCCTCTGAAGAGGGCTTGTGCCTCCAAAGAGGTCTTTTGCTGTTTGATGCTTGCTCGCCCATGTCTCTTTTCCATCTAATCATGCTGGCGATCCCCGTTATCTTTTCCAAGTATCATCCCTTTTTAGTTGCCAATAATTTTCCTTATCCAAAGAAATATACTTCATTGTTAAGCGAGTTGGTGGTGGTAGACACAGACTATTTAACTGGATGCTCGTATGTACAAACATTCGCAGTTAGTTAGAAATGGTCCACTTCCAGCCACATCGCTAACTTTCGTTCGAAGCATTTCTTCCGTAGGATTTGAGTATGGAAATTTTGAATGGTTTAGCGTTTGCTTGCTGGGTGATGTCGGAGATCACTTGGTCTTGCGATGGGTAAGCTTTGTTTTTATGGCCTGCATTATTAAATTGATATTTTAGTAACACAATTAACGTATTTTATATGTTGAAATAAAACAAAGCAGTTTATAGTAGTAGAGAACACAAGATTTATAGTGGTTCGGCCAAAAGCTGGGCCTACATCCACTTTATAGCTTTTCATTATTCACTTTCTTTACAATTGCTTTCAATACAAGAATCATATATTCGTAATTCTTTTACAACATTTCAGCAAAGCTTTTAAGTAAAATATGGACGCAAATGATTGCTGTTCCAAGCTCTTGGAATTGGTTCTCCTTCGACAGTTGTGAGTTTGAATGTGCCATCAAGAAGTTTCGTGCCTATGACATATGGCCCCTCCCAGTTTGGCCCGAACACACCTGTGGCTGTCATAATTCTCTTCAGGACTAAGTCCCCAACTTCAAAGCTGCGTTGACGAACTTTGGAATTGAAGTGCCTGGCTATCCTTTGCTGATGGGCTGCAATTATAAGATTAGCCTCTTCTCTTCTTTCATCAAGGAGGTCCAGCGCTTCCAATTGTAGTTTTTTGGCAAGGCCGACGGTTTTATAGTGGACCGACCACTTATTATTACGAACGTAATAAGGTTGAAGTACAGGAGTAAGGTAAAGGCACCTTAACTACTATGTAAGAGAATATAATACAGCACAGGAGTGTGACAACATGTCACAACAACTAGAAATATATAACAAGGCTAGTTCTCCTCCGCAGAGGAAGAATCACCAACGTCCTCAGTGACCAGAGTACCACCCCCAAGAAGACCAAAAAAGGGGCGAAATAGAACAGCAAGAGAAGGATCATAAATGTCAATGTCAGAAGAGTATATAAAGGATCGATCCCAAGCAGTATCGGCAAGAAGAACAGAATTAGTCTCAGCATACAAACCATCAATGTCAAGAACCAAGGAATCACCAGAAATACTATAAAAGAGGCAACGGAGGTCCAATAAGTCATCAGAAACATATCTAAAAAAGATGCGATCCACTGGGTTGAATCTCATATCAGAACGCAGTTCAACCCAACTATGTTCCTTCTCAGCCCAAACAACTCGCGGCTGAGAGAGAACCGGCACAGGAGGGAGAACTGAATGTACAACCTCAGGAACTGGGGAAGCAGGACGAACATTGGCATGGGGAGGACTAGAGGGAGTTGCATCCAGAGAGGATTTGGGTACCCATTTTCTAAGCGGAGGCCGAGGCAGAGGAATCTTAGGAGCGGCATTAGGAACAGCAGAACGCATGCAAGCAGAGGCAATATGGCCAAAAGAATGACAGGAGGAACAGATATCAGGGACCCAACCATAACGAACGCGAACATCCACCACATGACCAACAGCTAGCTGGACAGGAATAGAGGAAGGTAGTGGCTTAAGTGGAGAGATCTCAATCAGGGCCTTGGCGTAAACAAGCTTATCACGCGCAACAGTATTAGAGTCAAAACATTTCAATTTACCAATATTGCATGCAAGCCAATTCAAGCCAAGCAAGGGTTGTAAAGCCGAAGGAATTTGCGAGAAATAAACCCAAACAGGGATAGAAAATACTTGCTCACGAACACGAGCTACTGTCGGAGACCATGGTGTAATAATAAAAGGCTGTCCATCAAAGAAGGAAGGCTCAGACTCTAGAACACGACTACGTTCCTCAGAGGAGGTGAACAATAGGTAGTACAAGGAATCAACTAACTTAACTTTAAGCCCACCCTGAAGTCTCCAGGCCCTACGACAAACAGCAGCCACATTCAGAAGACGATGATTAGGGTCCAAAAAGAATCCAACTACGTATCCTGACCAAAAGTCCATGCCTGCTTGCATAACACATGGGGGAGGGATCATCACACCGTTATCCTCAACAATGTCAAACTCAACTGGCTTATAAACACCCGCATTACACGGCAAGGAAGAAAAAAGTGATGACCAAGTTTTGGGAACAGTGTGGCATGACACAGCAGGGCAACTCACATTAGCAAAAGTGGCCTCAGGGTTGGAATGTTGTGCAATAAGGGGAGAGGTAACAGAATGTAATATTTCGGCCGGAATAGAATGCTCAGCCAAAGGAGGATCAAGACCAACATTAACCAGACGAGGAGTAGCATCGGACACAGGGGCTAACAAATTGTCAGGAGATCTGGATCCAAGGCCCACAGGTGCATTATCACAAGCATTATACGTGCATATATCAGACTCCATATTTTTGGACAAAATAACACTATCGGCCATCAGATCCCCATTATCACACGCAAGAAACGCAGTACCAGATACTTGCGCAACCACCAAGCTACCGGAATTGGTACACTGAACACCCAAATTACCAGCAGCCGAGTCGGACGAAGGTAAAACGCAGGCTTCGTTCACAGGCACATCAAACAAAATCGAACGCGGAACCGGTTGTGCCGATATGGATGCACGTAGCGGGGGAAATTCGTTGGACGACAGGATGTTAGGGAGATTGACCTCATTGGTTGACATAGCAGAATAGCAGCGGCCAGAACGTGTAGTCGAGAGAGGAGGAGTTGGAGTAGTAGTCTTGGACATGAAGGTACGGTAGGTCAGCAGTCATGAGAAACGAAGAAACCTGGAAGCCAGGACGCCATTGAAGCCGAGAACTTTAAAATAAAACTTACCGTTTTTCTCTAAACTTTGGGGACAGGGAGACTATGTCGCCCTGACCTTTGGTTAGACTGAGATTTATAGTGCCCAGACACTCATGTCTCATACTTGTGGCCGCTGGGAATCGAACCTGTGCCACCACAACAAGATGCAGCAACTCACCTCATGTCGTAAACCACTGGACCACAAGTACTTGACCAATTGTAGTTTTTCATTCTCATCTTGATCAAAATGGATCCTTCTGTGTGAGAGAACTTTCGTTTCTACCGGAATCATTGCTTCTGATCCGTATGCCAATGAAAATGGAGTATGCCCAGTCGCAGTTTTGTGGGTAGTTCTGTATGCCCATAGTGCAAGTGGTAACTTATCGACCCAACCACCTTTTGATTTTTCTAGCTTCTTTTTGATGGTTGATTTGATGATCTTGTTTACTGCTTCCACTTGCCCGTTTGCCTGCGGATGAGCCACTGCTGAGAAGCTTTTTCGGATCTTGAATCGTTTGCAGAAATCTTGGAATTCCTCACTTTCAAACTGCGTGCCATTGTCTGTGATTATCTTTTGAGGCACAACATACCTGCAAATGATATTTTTAGTCATAAAACTTATCATTTTCTTAGAGGTAACGGTAGCCAATGGTTCAGCTTCAGCCCATTTAGTGAAATAATCAACAGCAACGATAGCATATTTAATCCCTGATTTGGCAGTCGGCAAAGGCCCAATGAGATCTATTCCCCAGATGGCAAACGGCCATGGACTGACCATTTGTGTTAGCTCAGTGGATGGTGCTCTAGGAATTTTGGCAAATCTCTGGCATTTATCACACTTTCGGGAATAGTCAGCAGCATCTCGATTAATCTCTGGCCAAAAATATCCATAACGGAGAATTTTCTTTGCTAAAGTTTGACCTCTTGTATGATCTCCACATTCCCCTCCGTGTACTTCTGTTAGAATTTTCTTGGCTTCTTCTTTAGTTACACAGCGGAGTAGGGGCGTTGAAAATCCCGACTGTACAATCGGCCATCCTAGATCATATATCTAGAGGCTTTCCTTAACAGCTTCTGTCGTTCTTTTGAACTTTCTGACAAAGAACCATTGAGGAAATATTCAAATATCGGAGTCATCCATGATTCTTGCTCTTGGGATACATTCATAATCCAATCAACATCCATTTCACCTGTGCTCGGAGCTGACAAGACTTCGACAGGAACTAATCCTAATATTTGAGCTTCACCAGTACATGAATACTTTGCGAGAGAATCCGCCTTCATGTTCTCTTCTCGGGGTATATGGCTTATTGAATAATGGTTAAAATCTTCAAGAAGCTCCCAGGCTTTTGATAAATAGGGGGGTAGATTCCCTCCTTTAGCTTGAAATTCCTTCTTGACTTGGCAGACAATAAGCTGAGAATCACTGAAGATCTGCAATGCCTTGATGTTTAGTTCTTTAGCGATCCTTAAACCAGCGATGAGAGCTTCATATTCTGCTTCATTATTTGTCAAAGGAAATTCTAGTCTCAGTGCATAACATAGTGATCGCCCTTCTGGGGTTTCAAGGACAACCCCTGCTCCAGAACAGTAATCATTCCTTGCGCCATCGACATACAATTTCCATTGGATTGGGATGTTATCAGTGGCTTCTTCCTCACTATCACCTTTATCTGTACATTCTGCGATGAAATCTGCTAAGGCTTGTCCATTGATTGCTTTCCGGGGATGATAAGTGATGTCATATTGGCTGAGTTCAATATTCCATTTCAAAAGACGGCCCGAAGTCTCAGGACATAATAGGACTTGCTTCAGAGGTTGATCAGTGAGGACTTTGGTGGGATGAGCTTGGAAATACGGCCTCAATTTTCTTGATGCGATCAACAAACAATAGGCGAGCTTTTCCAACCTTGAATAGTTCATCTCTACCCCAGTGAATCTTTTGCTGATATAATAGACTGGCGTTGAATCCTTGCGTCTTCCCGTACCAACACTGCACCGAGAGCATGAGATGAAATTGCCAAATACATGAAGAGATCTTCACCGTTGTCAGGCTTTGAAAGTATCGGAGGCACTTCCATATGACGAACCAACTCATCAAATGCTTTTCGACATTCAGGAGTCCACTCAAAGTTTTTTCTTCCTTTCTTCAGAGCATCAAAGAATGGAATGCATTTGTCAGTAGCTTTTGAAATGAACCGACTCAAGGCAGCAACCTTTCCGTTGAGACTATGCAATTCCTTCTTCGTTCTAGGAGCTCAGGGTAGTGATCTGAGTAGGATTAGCTTCAATGCCCCTAGCGCTGACAAGGAAACCCAAAAACTTTTCGGACTCCACTCCAAATGAACATTTCAAGGGATTAAGCTTCATTCTGTACTTTCGGAGTACCGCAAACATCTCTGCCAAGTGATCCATGTGGTCCACTGCTTTCTTAGACTTCACTAGCATATCATCAACATAAACTTCCATTGTCTTGCCAATCTGCGGTTTAAATATGGCATTAACAAGCCTTTGGTAAGTTGCCCCTGCATTCTTGAGTCCGAAAGGCATGAACTTGTAGCAGTAGAGTCCAACACCTGTGATGAAGCTTGTGTCCTCTTGATCTGGCTCATGCATCATAATCTGGTTATATCCGGAGAATGCATCCATAAAAGATAACAATTCATGCCCTGCCATCCCATCCACCAACTGATCGATCTTGGGCAGCGGGAAACAGTCTTTGGGGCAGGCTTTGTTCAGATCTGAAAAGTCAATGCATACTCTCCATTTTCCGTTAGCTTTTGTAACCAGCACTGGATTTGATACCCAATTTGGATAAGTAGATTCTCTGATGAAACCGTTCTCCATGAGCCGATCCACTTCTTCTTTTAACGCTGCCGTCCTCTCAGGACCCTGGGTTCTTCTTTTCTGTTTCACGGGTGTAAACTTTGGATCAATGTTCAGAGTGTGTACTGCAATCTCTGGGGATATTCCACACATGTCAGCATGAGTCCAAGCGAATACATCCAAATTTGCCTTCAAAAATGAAATCAGAACATTCTGAACTGTTGTGTTGAGTTGTGAACCCACATTCAGCACTTTGTTTGGGTCCTTTGGGTCAACGGGTATCGGCACCGTTACCTCTACAGGTACTACCCTATTCTCCCCTGCACTGGCTTTCCTTGGATCCATCTCTCTTCATGCCCCACTACATTCACCAGTGCAGGGTCCACCCTGTAATTGCTACATGGTTGGTTCTTTGAGGCGGACTGGAGCCGCCGCACCTTTTCCCGTTTCTCTTTTCCTTGATTCACACAACTTCGTAAGATTACATTCTCGCCTCGCATCTTGGTCTCCTTTAATCACACCAACTCCATTATTTGTGGGGAATTTTATAGTCAGACACCATGGGGCAAGAACAGCTTTGAATGCAGCAAGAGTTGGTCGGCCTAAAAAGTCATTGTAGGCAGAGAATTCTTCAACAATTATAAAGGTTTGCTTTCGAGCCACCTTCCTCAGCCCTTTTCCAAGTTCCAGAAACAAATCTATGGTCCCAATCGGCTGTTTGGGTTCCCCAGCAAACCCAGCAATCTTAAGTGATGAAGCTTGAACGTCAGCCATTGGAATTTTCATTTGATCAAAGGTCTTTTTGAAGAGAATGTTGCATGAAGCTCCACAATCAACTAGAACTCTTCTCATAGTAGCCGGCCCAATACCAGCGAATATGACCAAAGGATCTATGGTAGGAGCCTCAATACCCAAAGAATCTCTGGCACTGAATACAATATCATCCGTGGAAGTCTTTTGTTGCTTGAAAGGCGCATCATTTTCTAAAACAAAAACATTCTCTTCAGCCGGTACATGCCTGAAGGCCCGGGAATACCCTTCCATCTCTCCCCAGCTTTTACCTGCTGGGTGAGGCCCTCCAGTTATTATATTGATGATAGGTCTTTCCGATTCTTGTTCTACAGCCTTCTCACTTGAGCCAGGACGGTGAGCGGGAACTTGTTGTCCTTGAGTCGACGAGGATGGGGCATTTCTACTCCTTTTCACATACTGCTGCAGCTTGTTTTCCTTTAAGAGTTGTTCAATTACCTCTTTCAACAGACGGCATTCGTTGGTGTCATGGCCGGGTTGGTTGTGGAACCGGCAGAACCTTCCACCTTTTTCCATCTTACTCCCAACTCTCATTTTAGGTGGTGTCGGATAACTGACATCATCCTTGGTCGCAAAGAAGATGTTCTCAGGGGTATTGGTCAAGGGTGTGAAATTGAAAGGACGGCCTTTCTTAGCGTCTCCTTGTTTCTTTCCACCATCATTTCCCCTTTTCTGAGTGTTAGGTTCTTTCTTGTTCGAAGCAGCACCATTGTTCCCAGCTTCTACTGATACCACCTTAGCCGGTGTTTGGAGGCTCTCCAAACGCATGAATTCATCCGCTTTCTTGTAGAACTTGTCAAGCGAGTTTGGTTCTTTCATTTTCAACCATTTTCCAAGTTCGCTTGATTTGTCAATCGCCCTCATCAAGTACGTTAGGACCATGCGTGGCTCAACATTATCTACCTCAGCCAATGCTATGTTAAAACGATTCAAAATGATCTGTTGGATTCTCCTAGATTTTGCTCTAGACTTGACAGTGACATTATATCCTTTGTTTTTGAAGCATACAATCGAAATTGCTCCTTGAATTTCCTGGTCAAATCGGAGAACTGATCAATGGACCTGACGGGCAGCTTTGTAAACCACAATAGAGCCACACCTTCCAGATATACCGGGAAATATCGACATTTGATTTCATCAGACACTCCGGCACCCGTCATATGCCAATCGTACTTATACAAGAACTCATTAGGGTCGCTTGTCCCTTTGTATGCCGGAATAATAGGAGGAACAAATTTTCTTGGGAATTCTACCTTCAGGATTTTCTCAGTAAACGGAGTTTTGCTTGGAGTAAAACCCCATTCTTTCTCATCTTCATCCCTTCGCATACTTTCCTTCATGATCCGACGAACCATGCTTGAGAAATACTCATCATCATCTAAAGGTTCTGGAGGGCAAACATCAGCCATTCTCTCTGAATTCTGTCTTGACAACCGTTCACGGAGGGTCGGCTGCGGTCCTGACCCCCCAGCCTGGAGAGATGTCTTTTCCACAGGGTCTGCGGCTCTTTGAGAAACGTTCCCTCCTTCAACATCTTGAACTCCCACAGTAGGGTTTCCATCATTATTAACCGGTTGACGGTTAGCCCCAAGCAGATCATTCAACTTACTTAAGATCAGGGCGTTCTGGGCATTCTGAGCCTCCAACTGTGCATTCTGGGCATTCAATTGTTGATTCAACCCCAAAACTACGGCGTCCAATTCTGCTCGTGTAACTCCAACAGTTGGAGCTGCTTGACTTGAAGGAGGAGGGTAGCGGTATTCTCTTGAACATTGTCGGATCTCACAAAACTTCGTTTTCTCCCAGGAGCCATTATTTCCAATAAACTTCTGGTTTTAAAAGAAATCCTTTCCATGAACTTTTTCGGAGCAATGATGGAAGTATCCTGAGTTGGGTTCTCAATGAAAGCACCAGAAATGTTAACGCTTAAAATCGAACGCTAACACCCCGGTGTGTGAAGTGTGAATGTGAAAGCACCACCCGACGATTCGGGAACAGAATATCAGCTAAAATAACAGAAAATACAGTAAGAGACAGCGATTTTATAGTGGTTCGGCTTAAGGAGTAGCCTACGTCCACTTTAAGTATCTTTATTACTGATCTTGTTACAAAGCGATACAATGCTCTTCAAGTACAAATCTCTTTAGTTACAAAACACTTTGGGTAAGTAGCTTAAGCTTCGATGTAGATGAAAGTCTTCGAGTCCATGTCGGATGTGTGAAAGTCTTTCAAAGTAGCTTTTAATGTTCTTCGAAACTTCAAGTGTAAAGTTGGTTTAGAAACTGGCAGAGTATCGACGCTTGAAGAGAATGTCCAAAAAGTCCCTTGAAAGTTGGAGATGGCAATGTATTTATAGAGAATTCTGGGCAGGAATTGTCGCCAAGTCCTGAGTCGTGGCCGACTTAGGATAAGCCGTGGCCAACTTAGGATAAGTCATGGCCGACCTATCGAGCCAAGTCCACAATTTAGTAGAGGTAAGCTTGTCTACCTGAATTCATGTCTCAAGTCCTAAGTCGCGAATGAGTTAAAAGGATGCGGCATAAGTATCACAGCGTTGGATTTTAACTTGGTAGCTTTAGGTCGTATGCGACTTGGTGTGGGTCGTAAGTCGGTCGTGGCTTAAGTGAAGTTGCTTTTGAGCCTTTCTTGTCTCGAGTCATTAGGTCGGCTATTTCTTGAGTCGTTTGCCCCCCTTAAACCATTGAGTCGCTATCTCCCTTGAGTCGTTGAGTCGGTCATTTCCTTAAGGTATTAAGTCGGTAACCCTTCAAGGTTATTAAGTCGGTAACCCTTCAAGGCTGTTGAGTCGGTCCATTTTCTTAACCCGCCAAGTCATGGCTTCCTTAAGTCGGTAGGTCGTACCACTTCATGAGCCGTTAAGTCGTGCTACTCTTTATGCAGCTAAGTCGTCATTTCTTTAAGTCGTTAACTCATGTCGTTATCTCCTGGGTCGCTAGCAGAGTGGAGTTAACAAAATCCATTCTCCCTAAGAGCCTTGTACGAGTTTTGTTTATATTACCCACTCTGTGGCTAATAGCTGGAATTTAATCATGTAACAATTTCGGCTATTTTATAAGTATTTGTATATAGACCCTACTATAATATCAGAGGATTTATATAAAAATTGTTTTAGCTATCGTAAGGTAAAAACCCAACATGTTTATTTGCGGCGTGGTCTTACCAGATGCTTTTGTTTTCAAAGGATTTTTGAAACTTTAATAATCAATTGGGTGTGACTTTCTCACGCTGGTATTCCAGACTGACTCGGGTGTTATTTAACTGTAATGCTCGGGTCAGACCGAGTATTATAGGATACAGGATGATGTTGTGGAGCTCAGGAGACGAGCTGGATGATGATACGTACTCTCGTACTTGTTTATATATATATATTTCCGCTGTGTTGAGTTTGTTGTGTATTCATTTGTATGATATTGATGTTGAGCTGTGATTGATGTACTCTGATGATGTAATATAAACAGAGATATTTGATGTTTGAGTAAGGATCATTTATTATATATTATATTTTATTCCACTGCGATGGTTAGATTCTGTTGTTGCTTATATTTTTCTTCTTCTACCTCTTCTTCTTAAACCCAAATGGTTCGTATTTCTGTACAACTTGAGTCGATTTAGGTAGAACAGTGTCAACTCAAGGGGCACGGATTTGCGGGCTGTTACAGTTGGTATCAGAGCATAGGTTGGTGATAACCTTGGCTCTGGTGGGAATTACTCATTTAAAATAGAGTCCGTAGTACCCTATAATGAGTTTGAACGTACAAATAGATATGAGCGCGTATTTGTTAGTGAATATGAATTGTTTTAATATCACTTTGATTGGTTTATTGAGTGGCATATGAACCTTCGTCGACACAGTCTGCGCAACTGTATTGAAGGGGTTTCTAAACACTTGAATAGAACAATCGACACGGTATTGTTTTAAATTTGGGTAAATGAAATAATTTTACCCAAAAATATATTTTGATATAAAGAAAGTTTTCGAAAACTATTTAAGTAATATATGGTTTCTTGGATGTTAGAAATGATGATATAAAAGTATTATCATTGTTAAGAGAAAAATTTAACTAGAAATTGTAAATATAATCAATGATTGAGAAGATAATTCAATTATGAAATGAAATTTATAAATATGAATATAAAGGTAATGTGTGAATTGGAATACAATCAAATGAAAATTTGTATAAGCATAAATTGTACAAATGAATTATAGTTAGAATTTATTTAAGCAGGATTTGGAAATTTAAAATCTCAGAGATTTTGGAAGTATTGGTCGACGTATTTGAAGATAAATAATAACATTATTGTTTTAGAGGTATTTCTTAAAGGAAAGTTGTTTTAAAGGGATTTTGTAAGTGATATAGCATTGAAATCACTTGGATTATTGGAAAATAATTCTGATGATGACGGCCGCATCATCAGTATTCATTTTCGAATTTCTAAGTGACGGATTGCTGCCAAATTGATTTGTTCAGGAAAGCTAGTTGTTTTTGAAAGTTTCAAAGAAATTTGTTGGGAATAAAACTAGGATTGGTTTGGCTTTTGAGAAATGTGATTAGAGATGTTGGAGATTTCAAAATAATTTGAAAACCAAAGCCGGGTGTTTAAAAATCCTGATGAGATAGGTTGTAAGCTTATAAATTGAGATGATTTTTAAATCAGGAATGGAATATAAGCTTTGAAGGTTGGAATTTAAATTTAAATAAAAAAAATTAAAAATGAAATTAACTTGGATTTGGAAATAAAATTTAACTGGATTGAAAATTAATTTAAATAGGCTGAAAATAGTATCCAGTTGTATTCGAATTAAGTTAAAATCGAATTGAGTTAAATAAAACCGAGTTAAAGTAAAATGGAATTGGAATAAGAATTCAATTGAATTATTGTATGAAATTAGATTCTTACCTGAATAAATGGAAATTAAATGGGTTAAGGATTGTATTGAAGTAAATAATTAGAATAACTCATAATGGAATATAAATCCATAGAATAAAATTGCATGGAATAAAATATGCTTTGGATATAAATAAGCATAAGGCTTGAATTAAAATGAAAGAAAAATATATTCAAGCCTATAATGAATGGAAGTGTGTAAATAACAAGTGTGACTTACAAAATTAAAAATGGAATGCAAAATCCAAAATAAATATTGTTTGATATTTTGGATAATAAAACGAAGGAAAATCCAAACTTGAAAAAAATAAAATAAAATAAATTGAACTAAGAAAATTAAATGAAGTGATATTTGGAATTAAAAATTAAGTATTGAACCATAAATAGGGGAGGACTAATTTATTAATAAATTAGTAATGAATGTGTAAATGGAACCTATTATAGTTAAGTAAAGCTGAATTATGTGTTTATTATGAAGTTGGAAAATAAAACTCAAGTTATAAATCAAATTTGACTTAAATCATTAGTGAAGAAATATAATTGAAAATGGCCTTGCAATAAATTAAATGAATCTAATTTGGAAATTTGAAATTAATAATAACCAATCAAATACATTTGTAGTTTGAAATGAGTTTGGATTGAAATAGAATCAAGTTAAATTGAAAAGAGAACTTGTTTGCAAATGAGAATGAGCTTAAGTATAAATTTTAATAAACCGAAGTAAATTGACTTAAGCTAAATAGATGGGAAGTTGAATTGAATCAAACTTAGAACTAAGTGTAATGATATTGGGTTGGATTTAAATCAAGTAAAAATAAATTTAAATCGAAATAGAATTCGGTGAGTAATAAATGATATTTAAGGAAATGAAAAAAATGGATTGAGTGGATAAACTAATTATATTGAATAAATAAATGGATGGAATAAATAAGAATCAAATGGAAGTGAACTTAAGTTTGAAGTGGAGTAAATTGAGTAAATTAACTTAAGTTGAGAATAATTAGAAGCTCGACTAAGAGTAAAAAAATTAGAAGACCATAAAATGAAGCTTAGTTTGAATTAATTCGGGAATGGTTAGTAATGAGCAAGCTTGGAATGGGTCGAGCTAAATAAATGGTCATGAATGAATTAAAATAAAAGGGAAATTTAATTGGTAATGAAGATGAACCTGAATTGTTAATAGTTTTGAATGAACTAGTTTGGTTAATAAAATGAAATGTAGGTGAATGGATTCAAATCTGAAATACAATGAAAATGAGAATATATGGGTTGTGAATAAATTTAAAAATGGAATAGAATTAAGTATAAATTTAGTTGAAATCAATTTCAATTGATTATAAAACAAAAATATTTATTTATTCACATAAATCTCGTTGAATTGCATGGAATAAATTGTCGTTTGGATGTAAATAGAAGTAATTAAAATTCTATGTGTTGATAAGGGTAAAATAAATTGATTTTGAAAGCAATTGAATTAAATATGCGTTCAGTTTGCTTAAGAATAAATTAAATGTAAGCGATTGAGTTTTGAACCATTCAAATTGATGAAGTGGTATACGAATGGATTGAAAACCATTCAAATCGAATGAAAATGGTTTATAAATTAATTGGAACGGTTGAATTAGTATGAAGGTTGTAAAAATTGCTTACGGAAAATGTTGGATGTGCACTTCTTTAGAATTCATATGTTTTAACCATTGCAACTAAGTGAAATATAGTTAAACTGCATATATTTGGCACTTACATGTTTAAATTGAGTAAGTACAGGTACATGGAAGCCATGTGGTTGGATTTGGGTTGCATTAACTGCTAAATAAATAAGCTGTCTACTTAAAAATGCTAAATAAGGTACGCCTACGCAATAAAAATAGGAAATATGAACTGTTTTTGGTTTTTCCGACCGTGTAGGTCGATGTATATATATTTATATCTTTTGTCAAATTGCGAAAGCTCCTCCGTACAAAGGAGACTCTGCCAAAAAAATTCAGAAATTTTGGGAGTTAGAATTTTTTTGAAGATTTTTAGAAAATTTAGTTAACAGCAAAACGATTTCAAACTGGAAATTGAAATAAGTTAGTGAATGAAACTAATTAAAATAATGATATGAATTAGTAATAAATGACAAATAAAATTTATATATGCAGAGTTAAAGATAAATTGAATTCATATAGAAATGAAAGAATTAATTTGAATAGAGATTGATATAAACTGAAGTGGTAAGACAGGAATAAATAAAGAAACATATAAAATGCTTATGTTAACTTAAGTAAGGAATGGTCAATACTTAATTGGAAATTGAGTACTGCAAATATATTCTAAGTTGATATTTGGATGAATATTGACATTTGGTAAGGAAGTCGATAAAATGTTTTTTTTTGAATATTATGATTGGATATTAGTGCTAAACAGGATATGCAGGTATTATAAAAAGGGAAGGAGAATTGGTTTTTGATTTCAAGAAGATAAATTTGAAATGCTCGACAAAAAGGTATGTATTTAAATTTGATGTGAAATTTGATTGGGATTGGATCGAGCCACTTGGCCTTTTGTTTTCCTTTTGGAATTGGGAGGCCGTAGAGCCATTTTGTAGTTGTACCGAGCAAGCCGCGCAAAGGAGACGCTGGCAAAAATTTTTGGGAACTTAAGGAGTTAGAAAAAATTTTGAGAAAATTTTCGACAATTCAAAATTTAGTTTTGAATTATAATTTGAATGATTGTATAAGTAAAGTTATTAGGAAACTAAGGGAAAAGTTGGGAAGTTAGTAAGTATTGTAATGGGCCTTCTATTAAAAAGATAGTTGGAAGATGTTGAATTGTTAAGAACTGATTGGTTTTGGGAAAAGTAAACGGGTATTGGACCATTCTTCCTAACTTGTAATTTCGGGGACGAAATTCTTTTAATGGTGGAGGAATGTGACGACCCGGAATTTTTAAGCATTTGTATCCGAAATATTTAATTGATTTTAAATATTTAAAGGTTAATTATTAACTTAAATTATGAATATCATAACTTATTTGACAATTAAATTATTGAATTAAATAATTTAAAATTGGGTAAAATATGAAATCTGGAATTTTATGCCTGTTAAAAATAATTTGAAGGCTTGTAAAATTTATATTGATAACACCGTAGATAATAGAAGTTGTAAAATTGAAACTAACAGTGGTTTGTTCAGTTTTAAAATTTATACTGTTTAAATTGAATTTAAAAATAACCTTCCGGCATGCAGTCTCGGAATTTGACGAAACCAGTTCCATTGGGTCCGTAATATTGAATTATTACCGGATTCCAGATTTCGTAGCTTTCGGAGTTAACGTGAGAGCGTACGGTATATGAACGCATTGGAATTTATTCCGAGACAATTTAATTTAATAAAGCCTACTTACTTTCTTTAACCCGACTATACGTACAACCCGCCATCATCTTTGTCTCCTTCGTACCCCCCTTTTATTTTTTCTTTCCCCTCTACACAGAACGACCGAATGAAAAAAAAAGAAGAAAATAAAATGGCCGAACCACCCTCCTTTAAAAATCTCGAACGACAATAAAAAAAACAAAAGAAAACCGGAGTGGGGGGGAACTCGCGTGCTCGAGTACGCGAGGAAATCGCGTCGTCGTCGTCATCGATGGTCGCGAGTTTCCCTAATTCGATTTTAGGGTTCACGACTTTGCCTTGTTCGAGGCGCGAATTAGGGTTTTAAGCACGGCGGCGCGGTGTGTTCGATCGAGGTGGAATCCTACGCGAGGAGTGGAGCTCGTGACGTTTTGGTGATGGTTTCGAGCTACGCAAGGAGTCGCAATCGAAGCCTGAAGTTAAGGCCTAGCCTGGGATCTTCGTGGGTGAAATAGGTTCGAATTCTGTAAGTGATAATTTATTTAATTATTTTCTAACTTTCGTTTAACTGCATATGTGTATATATATATAAATGTTCACTATTTAGTTTTACAATTCCAGAGTTTAAATATATATATCGTGGTACTTGGTTTTACTGTAAAGAATATTTGTGGTTTTGAATAAACACACACACACACACACACACACACACACACATATATATAGATTAGAGGGAATTTAATATATATACATAGTTGGATAAAACAGAAATGTTATAATATATAAGATTTCGAAAAAAATAAATACATAGGAAATTGTGAAGGATTTGATTGTCTATATAAATTATTTCTTATGAGTATATAAAAGTTTCAAAATAATATATTCATTTGCCATTCCAATTAACTGTTGTATTTGGGTGGTTAACTCGTCAAATAAAACTTATTTAATTTTTCATTTGCCAAGACTAATTTATTAAAGGAGAATTTGTTTAAAATAAATTGTTAATTTATTTAATGGTAATTAATTGTTCGATCAATTAAACTATTAATAAATCATATTAATGATCACAAGGTCGAAAATAATGAAGAACAAGCTGGTTTGGATTGGATCGCAACAAAGAAAAAGGTGAGTTAATCTCACTCAGTTTAAATTTAAATTTAAAATGATTAAATTTAAATAATTGTTTGAATGGTTGAATGAATTGATATGATATAGTATGATATTTTGTAATTGGTATATTATATTGTGCTGACGTTTGTGGATGCATGGAAAAAAACAGGTTGGAGGGATCCAACTGGATACCTCAATATTTATTTAAATTATTTAAACCCTCTGTTGTGATTTATTTGATATCCTATGATGATCTTTATTGGAATATTTAATGCCATGGTAAGATTGGATATCATGGGGTATGATGAATTACCAAAAATATATAAATTGGATTTTGGTACGATAATAAAAGAAGTGAAATTGTAAGTGAAATAATTATAGAAATTTGAATAAATTTTTAAATGAATTGGAAAAAATAAAGTGACTTTAAAATTCTACTAAATAGATCTTGGTATAGAATGGAAATTTGAATAATCGGGAAGTTAATGAAATTTAATCTTCAATGATATTAATTAAAAGAATAAAACTTTTATTTTAAATTTAAGATTTAAATTTTTGAGAAAAAAATAAAGAAGAAGTTGGGAAAGGCTGAAATTTGTATATTTCAGTTAAAAGATTTAAAATCAAATGGAAAATAATAACAATAATAATTACGTGCATAATTAATGAAATTTGAAATGAATTGAGTAATTAAAAAAACTTATTTCAAATGGAATAAATTGGGAATCAACTTGGAAAATTGATTTAAGTGATTGAAGTTGGAATTCTTCCTGGATAACTAAGTATGTTTTCAAGTAAATTTTTAAATATAAGTTAATAGTTTTAAAATTATTTTAAAAGGTATGTTTTGAAAAAATTATTTTTTCTAATATTTAAATTCTAAAGTAAGTATTTTCTCAAATCTATTATGGTAGTAATTATTTAAAAAGTGACATGGTATTTTGTTTCAAAAGTGAAAATCTAGCTTTATATTTTATTAAGTAACTTTATTTTCAAATATTCATATAAGATGTATTTTTTACAAATTATTAAAGTAGTTTTAATTTAAATGTTTTAAAAGTATATATATTTCAAAGTAAAGTGTTTTAAATTATTTTAAAATCTAGTTTTGTGCTTGGTAATTTCAGAGGAGATAGAAAATATTTGGGAAAGTTTATTCTAAAAAGAAAGATGGTTTGAAACTGTTTTCAAAGGATTGAAAATAGAAATACATCTTATGAAGATATCTTTGAGATAAATAAATAATTTGGGAAATTATTTATTGTTTGATGGATGTTTGTGGATATTAATTGATAGTTAAATAACCCACTATCAGTATTGGCCAAATGCGTTGATCGTTTCGAAGAGACCGGGATCGAGGTTTATTTCTCGAAAACCACTTCAATCCGGTTTGTACGTTTCGTGCAAACGAGTTTGGATTCGAAGATGGAGCAGTGAAGTGCAAGGGCTAGTCGCTACTAATCCTGAGGATATTTCCAAAATGGATGTAGTAGGAATAGTGCCTTCGGTTCCGTTCGAACCAGGGACGGACTTGTATGGATGAATGCTTGCGAAAACATCGTCAGGTGGACGATGGGCATTCTAAGGAATATGTTCTAAAAAGGTAACGTTTAGCCTCAAGCCTCATCAAATGGGAATGACTGAAAATCAGTGGTTATGCAGCAAGGCTAGGTGGGTAGCACCCAAGCAGGTTGAGGTCATTCCAGTCTAGATGTCCCTTTTTATTTCGGCTTAGTGGGCGGTTGCTGATCCCAACCACGGGGTGATCTCACTCGGGATTATCCAGTAAGGGATAGTCCCAGCCTTGTGTTGCAGGGGAGCGGGCGTACTCCTCGGTACGGTGATCTAGGCCCCGTACTGTGACAGGTGGTACCCCAGTGCCTAGTCATTAGTTGGAAATCCATTCTCCCTAAGAGCCTTGTACGAGTTTTGTTTATATTACCCACTCTGTGGCTAGTAGCTGGAATTTAATCATGTAACAATTTCGGCTATTTTATAAGTATTTGTATATAGACCCTATTATAATATCAGAGGATTTCTATAAAAATTGTTTTAGCTATCGTAAGGTAAAAACCCGACATGTTTTTTTGTGGCGTGGTCTTACGAGATGCTTTTGTTTTCAAAGGATTTTTGAAACTTTAATAATCAATTGGGTGTGATTTTCTCACGCTGGTATTCCAGACTGACTCGGGTGTTATTTAACTGTAATGCTCGGGTCAGACCGAGTATTATAGGATACAGGATGATGCTGTGGAGCTCAGGAGACGAGCTGGATGACGATACTTACTCTCGTACTTGTTTATATATATATTTCCGCTGTGTTGAGTTTGTTATGTATTCATTTGTATGATATTGATGTTGAGCTATGATTGATGTACCCTGATGATGTAATATATACAGAGATATTTGATGTTTGAGTAAAGATCATTTATTATATATTATATTTTATTCCACTGCGATGGTTAGATTCTGTTATTGCTTATATTTTTCTTCTTCTACCTCTTCTTCTTAAACACAAATGGTTCGTATTTCTGTACAACTTTAGTCGATTTAGGTAGAATAGTGCGAACTCAAGGGGTACGGATTTGCGGGCTGTTACAATTTCGCTTTGAGGTGGAATATCGCGGTATATAGGTTTATATATATATATATATATATATATAATATCATCCGCTATTATGCGGCACATATGGTCTATTCAATTCAACTGATAATAATTTATCATATTAAGCACATAATCAACAATTTGAATTTAACTATTTAAAATTTAAAATGACAACGATAGATATTTATTTTGCTGTAAACATTTTTTTTCTTTCGATCACCTAGTACAAAATTAAAATTAAAAAATCGAATATACCTCACATTTCACAAACGCAACGAACTGCCGTTTGGTTGCCGTCCCTCCATCGCGTGCTCGATAATGGCCTCGAGACAGTGAAACCCTAGTCAACCCAACGAACTCGCGCTCTGCTTGATAGCATACTACCCTTACCATCATTCGCTCGTCCTTCCCTTCGACATCATCCTGCTCGAGTTCAAGTCGAAATTTTTAGGCGACGTCATGATTCCCTCGGCTTCGATCCCTTCCCCATGCTCGCAACGCTCCATTGTGACGAACACTAATATCGCCGTCATTCGAATATTTCTTGTCGTGTGCTTCAGGGCCACGTGTTTGTTCGATCTTACTGGGTGAGTCGATCGAATTTGAGGAGGCCATTCTTTTTTTATTATTGAACGAAGTCGAATTGAAATCGCGACCATTAAATTTTGTTGAAGGAGAATTGATTTCAGTTGTTATTTTGATTTATAGAAGAGGAACGAAAAGTATGCATGCGGCCATTATTCATTTGTTTTGATTTTTCTTCTTCTTTGGTTTAGACAAAATAATATTGCTTTCGTCCTTTATTTCTTTGAACAAGAAAAAAAAATTCTCAACACGTGGCATTAGTTTCTGCCAAGTATTGGAAGAATTACGAAACGTGTAACTTGCCTTTTGAAATTATATTAAAATAAACATATATATTATATTTAAATTTTGAATTCAAATTCAAATCGTATCAATTTTGCAACTCTCAATCTCGATCTCCAATCGAGGCATGCCGCCAAGCGTTATAATGTTAAACCCCTATTTCGAATGCAATGGAAAAGGTTTCGGGTCCAAATTCGATCGTACGGAGAAGATAGCTTTTTGAACTCAGTTATTAAATTAAATTTCGATAAAAATTTCAGTGTGTTTACTTATCGTATGGCCACACGACAACTCCAAATGCTATAAAAATTGAAATTTGGTAATCATACAATATTTTGGACTCCATTGAACTGGTTTCGTTGAATTCCGAGACCGTGCCTTGGAAGGCTAATTTTAAATATCGATTTAAACGATATAAATTCAAACCTGAAAAAAATAGTTTCAAATTCAACTCTGAAGCTTCTATTATCTTTAATGTCATCAACACAAATTTTCGAGGCCTTGAAATTATTTTTAACAAGCATAAAACTGAAGATACAACATTTTACCCAATTTCAATTGTTAAATTCAAAAATTTAATTGCTAATTTCATTATGATATTTGAAATTCAGGATAAATCAACTTCCAAATATAAAAATTCAACCAAATATTTTAATTTCAAATGTTAAAATTTCTAGGTGATCACAATTCATTCATAGCTGTTGGGATTTTATTGGGCTGTTAGGTCCTATTTCTTATATTGAGATATCAAGATTTCTTTGTGATGATTTCTAGAATTTTGATGATTTCCAAATATTTTCATCTTAGTCGCCTTTGTCGAGTTATTTACTTAGCATGAGTGCTGTAGTGGTGACTATATGGTGATCATATTGGGAGTTTCGAACTCTTATCGTGTTCATTATTTTGAGATTTGGGTTTTCCATCTTTGGCATATATATATGAGATTTATAATCTCCTTTTTGGGGATATATGTATGGGTTTTCCATTTTGGCATATTTTGAGATTTGAGACTTTTCCATTTGAAAATATATTTGTGGTTGCCATTATTGCGATTTTTGAGTTTGAGATTTGGGATTCTCCTGTTTAGGAGGTACAATTTCTCTAAACCATTATAGTTGTTTTGCGAGTATGCCGATGATATAAGGCATTTTTATGCTTAGTTATTTTAATGTTGAGTTATCTCTTTTGAGACTATTTATGCTTAGTGAATTAATTCGTTTGAAGTAGTGACATGTACTTACTATGCTTCTGTACTTGGGTCAGATCGAGTTGTTTCAGGTTACATACCTACTTTTAGACTTGGCTTTGCTTTGATGCTTCCGCATGGTTATCAGGTTATCGCTTTTTGTGTAGCTGTAGCCTTTTTGTTTGACTCTAATGTATATTTTTCCTCGTTGTATATGGTGTGGTCTTCGAACCACTTATAATGTATCATTTTGTATTGTACTGAGATGTGTTAGTGTATATGTATATATAAGTTTAATTGCTATTCTATGGTGTTTTGTACATTCAGTTATTGTATTTTTTCATGATAGATTCGTTAGCCATTATAGTTTCGTATTAAACATTTATTGAATATGTCGATCCACTTGAGATAGAAACAAATATTAGAGCATTTAATCGACGTATTTATAGATGTTTAAGACAAAGCTATAGATGGTCGCTCCTAATCAGCCCAATTCTCCACATTGGCAGAAAATATTACACAATAATACTCTTTATTAATGTGGGTCTCAGGATGAGGCGTCACAGCTTGGTATCAGAGCTGAGTTCAGAATGAAATATGATAAGCATAGAACAGAACATATATTACTTTACATCAAAGTACAATATAAGAATTACATTTTCCTTAATCGTTGTGTCCGTAGACTTTACATGTCCCTTGTGGAAGATTTTAGTTTGGAATATTTCTAGGAACATTTTTTATTCCGTAGTATTCCATGATTGAATTATTGATATCTCATCCTATGAATAATCCTTATTGTGATTATTTATTCTAGTTCTCTTCGATACGGGTGCTTGAAACACATTTGTATCGAAGGAGCTTGTTGATACCATTGGATGTTTCTTATCTTCTTATTTCTTTGAGGATTGTAAATCCTATTAAGGGGATCTGCTACTTGGCAAGATGTATGAGAATTTTGAGGTTGCACTTGGTTATTTTTCTTTCGGTGCGAATTTGCACATTAATTACTATCTTGAGTTTGGAATGATTTTGGGAAGCCAATCCTATGTTCTGTACGGATCCTATATTTTAGGCATCCTAATTCAGCTGATTTGTTGTCTCTTGTTCCTCGGAATGTTGATAATGGTTCCAAAGTATCTTTATTTTCTCTGAAGTTTCGAGATGATGATGATGTATCTCGATTACTAATTATTGTGATTTTGTTGATTTCTACGAGTCCATTTAGGATTTGTCACCCAATCGGGCAATTGATTATTGTATAGACCTCATTCCTAGTCCTTAGCCTTTTGACTACCCTCCCATGAGGATGTCCACTAAGGAAATGAGGTGATTTATTGAATTTAATTGATATTGTCGTGCTTGCTTCTTTTGAGATGTCCTCTTTAGATACTCATTTGTTGACACACTTTATGATATTACTTCAATCGAAGTAATGATATGTGTTAGTGTTACTTCTTCTCATTCGAGAAGATATCTTATCCTTACCCTTATATCTTATTAATCTCTTATTTGATCTATTAAATGGTGCTAGGGTCTTTCCTCAGCTTGACCTTACACCATTATTCATTAGCTACGAGTTGTGGAAGATAGCGTTCCTCTTGCCACATTCCGCATTCATATGGTTCGTTATACAGTTCAGATTGACGAACACTCTAGTTTAGTCCGTCAACCTTATAAGTCGAATTTCTAGGAATATCTCGAGGTGTTCGTTTTGTATTTTTGATTTTGTGTGTATGTAATAATTTGAATTTGCAAAACTTTCAAATTGAAGAAATGTTTTCAAGTGAAATTGAATTTTGTTTATTGAGGTAAAAAAAGAATATTTTATGTATTATATATGAGGTATTTCTTTTTATAGAAAATGATTTTTGTATTGGGTTATCCATCGAGTGCTTTAATAATTCTGATCGATGCGCCTGATCAACGTTATCGATAGGAATATCCTAAATGCTATGATTAGACAGTCAGGCATGGTAAATTGAGTTTTTATAAGTAAACTTTGGAATTAATTAATGTAGTTTGAGAATTAAATTTTACTTTGAATGTGTAATGCAGCCATTAAAACCTAGTAAGTGTTGGATAAGTGGCGAGGCAGTTTGATCATTTGGTCACTCTACAGCCAATCGATGAGATTATTTGCTATAAATCAATGTAAGGCAATACCCCTGTATTATTTGAAAATTTTAAATTGCATGTGCTAATTTTAAAATATTAGCATGAGTTTGTGAGCTACTTTATTTTGAATTTTGGTTATATTAAAAATTTGTTGTTGTAAATTTATGAAATTCTTTTAGAAACAAGTTTGAATTAATTAACAACTTTAATTAGTTTTTATGGTGATAATTAGTTGGAAATTTAATTATTGTGACAAAGTGGAAATAAGAGTTTGAATGGTCTTGATAAATGAGCCATTTATGTAGTATAATTATTTTATTGGTGAGAATAATTTTTAAACTTTATATATATATATATATATATATAATACTAAAATATTTTTTTTATGGATAATCAACAATCATTTGTCGATAATGAAAGAGATTAGCTATCTCTTTCAAAATGGGTTTTCTTTGTTAATTGCTTTGATGTTAGATTTTGGAAAGTAATGAATTTTTTTTTAATTAATGAATTTTTTCTTTTACGTTAATTATGTAGAGTTGATCATAATTATGGCATGTCTTAGCTTCCGGGGAAAAAGAAGATCATTTGATAAATGATTTTGTAAAAAGCTTGTTTGAAAATGTAGTTTTAAATAAAAATGGTTTGGGAAAATTTCAAATTGATTTGAAAGCTGAAATTTGGTTTGGAAAACTGCTGTACTAAAACAACAATAACTTGAGATTTACAACTTCGAATGAGTCCAAACATTTTACAAATGAAAGAGATTTTGGAAAGCTATAAATTTTTTTTACCACATTGGAAGATCTGGCTTTTTGTTCTGTTTAAAATAGGTTTGAAAGTGAATAAACATTTCTGTCTTATAAGTTTATAAAATTTGAGCTGAAGTAAATTTTGCGTAACTTTCAAAACATTAATATGATTTTTATTATCTTTATATCGTTGGAAATTTAGACTTAGAAGAACAACATTTATTTTATAAGAGTTCACTGATTTTATTGTTTCTATGTCAAAATTTGTTTTTCTTATAGCAGGTTTGAAATTGAAATTTTCTTATTTATTTGTGGTGATATGTATTCTACCTATTTTGTGAATGTAATCGATATGATATTTAGTATAAATATATATATTTCAAACTGAAATATATTTTGGTAGAATTTGAGAGTGAAACTTTTTATTCACTTTAAATAAAGAGTTTGGAAATTAAATTGGATTTTTAAAGGGTTTTGAAAATTTTCAAAATGTTGAAATTTTAGAATTTGATTATGAAGAAAATGGATTTAGAAACCCTTGAAATATTTTTTTAGTTAAATAGGAGTATAAAAATCCATTCTTTGAGTTTCTCTTGCTTTGTGCAATTGTCTAGCGACTTGCATTTACGTGGTCTTTTGGGTTGGTGGTACTGAGGAAACCACCCACCTCTTATTTAGTTTTCTTACCTCCATTGTGTCAATCTATTATCGGTGTTTCCCTTTCTGTAATGACATACGGAAAGTTGTGTTGACAATTATCTTATTGATTGAAATCAGGATAAATTTAGTTAAATCCCGACTCAATTCGAGAAGCTCTTGAGGAATCAATCTCGATTGATCTTTTTGTATGGCATCTTGTCTGTGATCATGTTCATAGTTAAGACGCCTTCGAAATCATGATGTATTGCTCGTAGAAGTTCAATGGTTCACCAATCCTAATATTAGCACTTGGGAAACCATAGAATTAATCGATCGATCTTATCTCGACTTTCTATCATCTTATGTTGAGGCAAGAAATTTTAAACTCGGGCTTATCTATCCTCTTTTGCTTAATGAAATAATTTGTGTTGAATACAACTCTTCTTTAAATTGCGAGGATGCAACTCGCATAAGGAGAGGAGTCTGTAACAACCTTGGTTTTGATGATTACCTGTAAATATTCAATCATAACAGTAGTTATAATTTAATATTATGAACTAAAAATTTTATGGAGATTTAAATTATTTATTTGGAATAAACAATGGATCTTGGAAATAAAATGCGAAAATAAAGTTTGGAAACTTTATTTTGTTTATTTGTGAAAATATGAGTGAATTATGATTTTTATTTAATGATAACGCAATAATTCTTGTAATTATTACCAAATGCTTTTTTTAATAATTTTTAAAGGAAGTATTTGATTTTTAAATATGTTTATTTTAAATAAAAAGAAGAAATTTGGTTTAAAAATAAGTTAATGATGGAAAATGGTTTGTTATATTTTATTACACAAGAAAATTAGTTTTGTGTAATTTTTGGGAGTTAAAATAGTGGTTTATGTAAATATTCGAGTAAAATGTGTATTTATTTGAAAATGAGAGTTTTTGATAATATTTTTATAACAAAATTATCTTTTCATTAGTTGTAAAATATTTTATTAAATATAGAAATATGTTCACATAATTTTATTGCGAAGAAACTTTTGGAAAATATGATGTCTTGTTTAATTACATGGGTGTATTTATATTTTAAGTGATAATTTGTTTACTTAGGCAAATTATTTATTTTGGATCCACTTCCACTTCTTAAAACAAACCAAAAATAAAAGAGAGGAAGTTTCTCTCTTTATTTTTCTTCTGTACATTCATTTCTATTCTTATAGTAAAAACTGAAAAAAAGAGAAAGCCATTCCTCTTTTTAAAATCTAAGCTTTAATCTCCAAATAAAATCAATCTCTTGCTGTTATTTATCAATCTAAAGCTTACTTTTACAGGTAATCCATTCCAAAACTATATTATTCATCAAAATCCTAATTTATGAGTTTGGATTGTCTGTAATTGCTTGGTTTGGGTTGCATGTCTGTGTATTGAGTTTCTACAGGTTGCTGAAGTTTACTCTTGCCAAAAGCCTCCAATTTGCTTCAGTTTTCGCCAAATTTATTCAGGTTAATCTTTAAGGATTGCAAGGTGAGTTAGTAACTCACGTTCTCTGGCTATATCAGTGCAATACAAGCTGAAAAACTATGAAAAATTATTTACTGCAAACGTTCCAGTTAATTTTCTAGTTTACAGTATACTTCTTGTTTGAGTTGCTTCTTTGAGTGACAATATCTCTTGATTCCTAAGTCAAAATGCTGCCGGAATTGTTCCAAATTTTAGATTAGATGTCGTCGTCCTTGCATGTAAAATTTCATTGCTTAATTCACTCAGATGCTACTTGAAACTATTGCTTGAAAATGAGGTCGAAGCAGGAAATGCACCCAAAAGAAAATCCCGATACCTAGATCGACCCAACATCTTTAGAGTTCGACCTAGGGTTCGACCATAGAACAACTTAGGTAGTCGTATAGTCTCCTACGGCCAGTGTTGACCTATGGTGCCCTTTGCCTGCGCTTGCTTTTGTGTGTTTTGGCTATTGTTTTCAGCTTATTTCTTTACCTTTGTTACTTGAATTTATGATACATTTGTGATGTTTTGATGACCATGAAGCCTATCAATAGACGAGCCCATATTTAGGTGAATTTAGGATTCTAAATGAATCGTTTTTGAGATGGAATTCGAGTATCGGTTTTGAGTTTTTTCGACATTTTTATTTGATCTCGAGCACGGTTTTTTTCAAATAATTTTGAAGTAAATTTTAAAATAAAGTGGCTTTTGAAGTAATTATTATATAATACTTTTAAATTATTTTCAAGATAGAAAAAATATATATTTTCTTTAACAAGGGATTTTTCAAAGTTGTTTTCCAAAAACGATTTCGAAAAATGGTTTTAAAAGGTTGTTTTCCCAAACAAATTATTTTATATATAAATATACGTTTTTGCATTCTTCGAGCATAGGAGGAAGAGAATTAAATGATTCGGTAAAACACATTGTATGAGACATGTGCTTTTACTTTTTCGTTTAATTCCATATTTTTTCGTTCGAAGCTGTTGAAGTTCTTGACCATCAGGTTAGTATTTGTGATTGCCTTTTTATGGCTAGCTTTGAAGTTTGAGACCTCCTATTTTAGTAGTTATGGTCGATGAGACTATAACAATGTCTTTACTTACGGATGAGATGAGGCAAGATATGAGTTTTCTGAGATTTCATGATTTGATGATGTTTTCCAATATGGCATTGAGGAGCGGTTTATAAACCATTAATTGATAACGTGTGGTATATGACATATGTTAACACTTTTCGGGTTTCTATATGAGAGTTTGTGACACATCCACGACGAATTTATAGTACATGAGCTGTTGGGTTCGACGTGTACATATATTTATGAATATAGCTGTTGGGCTAAACATGGACTGTTGGGTCTTAAATGAGGCCAGGGGTCTCTTGTACATAGTACTTGGCAGGCTGTTGGGTCATAGATTGGGCTGTTGGGTCCTTTCTTCATTTATAGCTGTTGGGCTTTTATTGGGCTATTGGGTCCATTCTTTATTTGTGGCTACAAATGGGCTGTTGGGTCCTTTCTTTATATATAGCTGTTGGGCTATATTTGCGCTGCTTGATCCATTATTCATTTATGGCTATTGGGCTTTTATTGGGCTGTTTGGTCCTATTTCTTATATTGAGATTTCTAGATTTATTTGTGGTCATTTTTAAATTTTGATGATTTCCATATGTTTTCACCTTAGTCGCCTTTGTCGAGTTATTTACTTCACTTGAGTGCTATAGTAGTGATTATATGGTGATTACATTCGGAGTTTCGAACTCTTATCGAGTTCTATATTTTGAGATTTGGGTTTGCCATCTTTGGCATTTATATGAGATTTATAATCTCCTTTTTAGAGATATATGTATGGGTTTGCCATTTAGGCGTATTTTGAGATTTGAGACTTTTCTATTTGAAAATATATTTGTGGTTGCCATTATGGCGATTTTTGAGTTTGAGATTTAGGATTCTCCTGTTTAGGAGATATAGTTTCTCTAAACCATTATATTTGCTTTAGGAGTATGCCAATGATATGAGGCACGTTTATGATTAGCCGTTTTGATGTTGAATTACCTCTTTCAAGACTATATATGCTTAGTGAATTCACTCGTTTGAAGTAGTGACATGTACTTACTATGCTATTTCTTTTCATTTGATAGGATACCTCACCTTTGTCTATTTCCTCGTATTATCACTTATCTTAATGAACTGATTGTTTTAGCTAGATTGACCTGTGTATTCTGTACCGAGTTATTTCAGGTTAGATACCTACTTTTGGACTTAGCTTTACTTTGATGCTTCAGCATGGATAACAGCTTATCCCTTTTTGTGTAGCTGTAGCCTTTTTTTTTACTCTGATGTATATTTTGACAGTTGTATATGGTGTGGTCTTCGAACCGCTTATGATATATCATTTTGTAGTGTACTGAGATGTATCGGTGTATATGTATATATATGTTTATTTGTTGTTCAATGATGTTTTGTACATTCAGTTGTTGTATTTTGTTCGAATAGATCCATTAGCCACTATAGTTTTGTATTAAACATTTATTGAATATGTCGATCCACTTGAGATAGAAATAAAAATTAGAGAATTTAGTCGACGTATTTAATAGATGTTTAAGACAAAGCTATAGATGGTCGCTCCTAACCAGCCCTATTCTCTGTGTTAGCAGAAAATATTACATAGTAATACTCTTTGTTAATATGGGTCTCGGGGTGGGGTGTCATAAGAAGCATTTAGGCAATATAACTTCCGACAAAGTCAAAAGCAATAAAGTAAGAAAGAAGGAAGCCCAATCTTCAATGGCAATAGAAGTTTGGCTATGCAACCCTTTTGACTAGCTCAAAAGGTATAATTAAAAAGAGTAAAGGTAGAAGGATGAATAAGAGAGGCTGGGAGAAAGACCTTTCCTCTACGTTAAAAAACATTCATGAAAGGAAGGAAGCATAGCTTTTGACCATGTCGAAAGAAAAGGGGTCGAAAGATTACTACACATGCAGAGCTTTCGACCACATTGAAAGCAAAGGAGTCTAAAGGTGTCAACCTGCACCTATAAATAAGACCCTAAGGTCTGGTTTCAGGATTTGATTTCTTTCACTTCTCACTTGTATTTTCTAAAAGTCTGTAAACCTCAATTCCAAAATCAGATTGGGAATTTGTTCACTTGGTACATCTCAGCTCAATAAAAAGTGGGATTATGGAAATTTTGATTATATTGCTATTCAGAGATGCTTATTTCATACTGTTATGTTTACCAGTTGATCTAGTCGGAAGGATTTCCTTCTACTAAGTCGATACCCCAAGCACACACATATCCTTTGAATTTTTACCCAAGTGCATAATATATATGGAGTTTTCCCTTTCGACGAGGTCGAAACCTACTTAATACAATCAGTTTCCGAAACCAACTACCCCTGGCCTTAGGCCACTTCAACTACTTCGAAAGGCTTGATAGAGTTATAGCCTAATTAAATTTGGAAGGTTCTTGAAGAGCAAGACTAACCTTTCGATTGCATCAAAAGGTAACAAAGATGTGTTTTCTACCATCTTGACCTACCCAAAGAGGTGTTAACCTCCTTCACTTACTCAAAAGGTAGTCACAAAGGATTCATTCATACTTCAAACCCTATTTTGAGGCGTTGACTAGTTTTATTGTCAACAGGGAATTTGTGGATGATATCCAAAAGCCCATACTAATAATCTTCTTAACGGAGATCTTTAGCCTAGATTCGAACGTTAATGAGTGAAGTTCTGAATAATGAATGACTCAAAACCAGAATCGGGAATTAATAAATGAAGTTCAAAATTCTCTTCTTTGGAATAACTCGAAGGCTGTAGGTTCTCATTTAATCCTTCTGTCTTGCACCACTCATTGGGTATGTGTCACTTGATTTGCCATTTCCCAAGCTTGGACGTCTTAATCCATTATTTGATATGCCACTTCTTGGGCTTGGACATCTTCGTCCATTGTTTAATATGCTGCTTCTTGGACTTGGACGTTTTAGTCCATTGTTGTCAGGTGCGCTTGGTTAGCTTATCAACAAGAAGGACCCAACGACTTACCCAACCTCCCACTAGGAGGCACCTTGATCTGGCCATGGTGTAGCGCAACCAAGGGATTGTTGATGCTTTAACCTAGCCACAGCGTGACACGAATAGAGGCTTACTCTAACCACACTCCAGGCGGCACCTTGACCTGGCCATGGTGTGGCGCGACCAAAGGCTTGTCGATGCATTAACCTGGCCATAACATGACATAGATAAAGGCTTACTCTAACCTCCCTCCAGGAGGCGCCTTGACTTGGCCATAGTGTAACATTCCTTATTTTTTAAGCACGATTAATTTAATACTTTATTTGATCTTTGGGATTAAATTTTGAAAATAATTGGAAATTAATATAAAAATTTGATTTAGTTGGGAATTTATTTAAAATTTGTTTGGGTTTGAAATATACAAATAAATTATAATTGAGAAAAACATTTAAATAGAATATGGAATTCAAAATTTAAGAATAAGTATTTTACAAATAAATATTGGGTTTAAAAATAAAGTATTGAGAATAAATAGAATTTAAAGGCTTAGAGATTAATAAAAGTATGTATTTTAGAATAGAACTTTTAATTGGGAATTCAGTAATAGAAATCTTAAAGAATAAATTGAATTTAAAATTTACATTTTTGAAATTGATAGAAATTTACTTATTTACTTTATTAAGCATGCATTTTGGTTTAAAAGTAATATTACAAAATAGATATAAATAAAATTTACAAAAGCCATTTAAAGGATTAAATTCCAATATACACATATTATATACTTATTTATTTATTTTAATAAAAAGATTTAAAATACATCTTCTTTTGAAAATAAATATAGTTGTGTATTAAGAAAATTTAAAATGTAAAAATGTTTACAAATGTTTGAAATATGAAGATATAAATAACACAAATTACTTCCATATTAACAAATTAATAATACAAAAGGGTAAAAAATATATTGTATATATGTATATATCCAACAAATGTAAACATACTTTAAAGATCTCACATATCTACATATATACAAAATGGCATCATTACTTTTAAAATAATAATAATGAAATTTAAAATTACAAGAAACTTCACATCTTCCCATATGCCATCATATAACATATCTTAGCAAATCTCAGCAAAATCTGAAAAAGGTTTTTTCATCACACATCTCAATATCAAGGCTGTTAAAAAAAAAGAAAAAAAAAACAAGCAACCTGGTTACAGTTCGAAACCTTTAAACAAATTTTCACAAATCTGGAAATGAAAAGCATGCATTTGGATCAGACAACAATCTGATCTAGAGCAATGAAAATGAAATAGAAGATCAGAGCAAGCAGAGTTCAGACAAGATCAAAAATAAAATATTAAAACCTAAAATCAGAAACAAGGGCAATTCCAGTTTGCAAAAGAGAAAAAAAAATTCAAAGCTTGTTCTTTGCTTCCCTCTGTTCAAATCTTTCTGGTGAGTAAACCTCTAGCCTTTGTTCTATTCATCATATCAGATTTGGAAATCATTTCAAATAGCAATACAAATCTTCAACCTGGATTAAATAACAACTTCAACTTCAACTAGATTAAAACAAAGCAGGGGGTCAACTGAAACAACAAGATCAGGCAACTCAAACTCAACAATATCAAGCTCAGGTAGGTCGAATAAGTCAAGCAATTCCAGATCAAAATAAATAAAAGAAGAAACCAAAACTGTCTCTGTTTTTCTCAAGATCAAGGTGAGCAAAATATTCAACTTTGAATCTGTTATTGTTGTTTGTGAGTAAATCTATTGCTTGTTAAATTTTCTCCTGTGTTTGAATGCCTATAGGAATATGAATGGTTTGCATATGAATGAAGTGTATGCTTGTGCTTTGAATTTCCTGGAAAAACTTTTGCTCCCTGTTCCTATTTCCTGTAACATTTAGTTACAGGGAAATTAGAATTTTTTTCTTCTTCTCTCCTATCTTCTTTTGGAAAAAGGGAAGAAATTTATGGACTGCAAAATAAGTTTAAGTGTAGTTCAAAACTTACACCGTGCTTTAGAGTTAAATCAAAGCAAATTTTGTAGTTTTGTTTTAATGAAAAAAAAAATTGTAAACATGGTCATGCTCAAATCTCTGGATCACAGAGTAAACTATCTACAACTACATCCTCTTCTACCTTCTCTTTGCTTCTGGAAATAATTGTAAGTATGTTAAGTAGTGTTTTAAAACCTGTACTTTATCTCAGTAATGAATCAAAGATTTTTTTTATAGCTTTCTTTTTCTCTGAAAAAAAAATTGTAAACACTGTCATGCTCAAATCCCTGGTTTTACAGAGAAACCATACACTAATTCCACATCTTCTTCCTCTCCTTGTTTCTGAAAATGTTGGTAAACAAGTTAAATTTGTTGTTTAAATTTACATAACATTGTAGTAACAAATGAAGCAAGTTTATATAGTTTTTTTTCCTTTTTCTGGAAACTGTGAAACTCAAATTTCATACAGCATTCTTTTTGCAAGAATAAAACATATTAAAATCCAATACAATCTTCCTCTTGCTTATTCCCTCTGAAATGAATTGTAATAAGTTGAAGTTGGTTTTGAACTTGCACCATGCTTCAGAAATAAATAAAAACAGGTTTTATCTCCACTGGGAGATGCAAATACAGTCACAACTCAAAATAGATGAGCATTCGAACCTCATGGAATTGAATTTCAGTAACACCATTTGAATCACCATCGAAATTAATGATTTTGGAAACAAAAATCAAATTTTTTCATTGCATATTGCTTAGGAAATTGGGAGTTGATCGGAAAATGAGTTTTGGCAAAATCTGATGATCGAAGAAGTTATAGGCCTCGAATTCGTTGTCGTAGATGGATTGAGCGTTCATGATTTCCAGAAAAATACTAGATTAAATTATAGATTCTTAAATCTTGGATTCAAGAGTAAACTAGGGCTTAAAACCCATTTTCTGCTCATGGTCGAAATGACGTTGTCGCACCACCCCCGAGTGATCGCGTGGCGTGTCAGTTGGTCAAATGGATGCGTCGCACGACGTGAATGCTGGAGGCAAAATTTGGTGGCCGATAGTGGCCTGGGGAGGCAGCGCGAGGCGAATATGATTTGGTGTGACTGATGTTTTTGGGTCCGGTTGTTCGATTGGTGGTTTCGAAATTAATTGGAAATCTAGGTGTTCGTGGTGTATTGGGGGGTGGACGTTGACATGTGGGTGGCCGCAGCACCGTCCAACGGCGGCGAAGATAGGCGTGCACATGCATGTGGTTGGTGGTGTATCAGCGTGCTGGCGTTGGGGAGGACGAGACGTAACTCGAAGCGAAAAAAATTGGCAACACGGGTCACTCTGGTGGAAAACCCGAAGTTAAGGGGTGTTTGTCTCGGGGTAAACCCGAAGCAGGCCTCGGGTCAAGCTTAAAAACAGCAAAGATTCAAGTTTCTGAAAATTTGAAACATGATTTTAAATTTTGTTTTTTTGAAATAATTGTCTGAAATAAATGAAGTATTTAAAAACTTAGATTTTAAAAATAAAAAAATTATTTAAAAAATTCAACTTGATAAAATATTTGAGGGATAAATCAAATATTCAAATTTTAACTCAAAAACAAATCTCTTTATAATGATGAAATAAAGATTTAAACAATTGAAAAGTGTAATTACCTTATAATTAAAAGTTGATTAATTAATGATTAAGAAATTATGAATTAAGATAATCAAATTAAGAATAATTAATTGATAAAGTTAATTAAGATTGAATCAATTTATAGTTAAGAATAATTAATCATTGATTTAAAGTTAATAAAATAATTGTGTGGTTAATTCACTTAATCATATTCACCCTAATTGGAGATGATTGACTATCATCAAATGTTCTGTACTGGTTTGATATTTCTGTTTGTGATACCGTGATTGTTTTGTGCTGATTGTGACTTGTGATTTGTTCCTATATATATATGTGAAACCCTTTTTGCCCGTAAAACGGCATTTAAATTTCGATGCGACAGGGAGTCGGATTCCAATTGGTTATCCGAAACCTACATCGAATCGTATTAGTGAATCTTTGTGATTCATAAATTCATCTTATCTATGAATCTGTGAATAAAGATAAACGTTATGGGTTATATCGCTTATCGATATGATTGAATCTGTGATGATTGATGTTGTGTACTATTGTGTTGAACCCTGGACCACACTTATACACACACAAATATGTATTGCACGGGGAAATGGGTTAAGTCATAGATTTTTAAAATATATTTAAAATTGTATTTTTGAATCCAAAATAGTTTTGGAATTAGAATTGGAACTTTGAAAATGAATTTTTCAAAAATAAAAGTTATTTCGAATAACTTGATTGAGTTTTGAAATTTAAATAATTTGATTTAAATGTGAATTCAATATTTGGGATTGAATTCTATGGCTTGGAAACTATGGCTCAAAAGGGTTATTCAACTTATAAATGGGGTTTTAAACCATTTTAAAAGCATTGATTGGGAATTTATATTCTAAACCCAAAGATTTTAACTTGTATAAATATAATTGAATTTTTCTGAAATGGAAACTATATGTTTTCAAATAATAAGAGCTTTCGCATAAGAAATGAATCTCCAATTCGTGTTAAAAGGATTTCAAGTCTAAAATGGAAATAGTTTCCCAAGTTATAGATAAATCTTTGGAAACGTGTTTTGAAAGCTATAAATTAAATCTTTAGTTAAAGATTTAAGGAATAAATCCAATTGAAATGGAAATTGTTTTGAAATCTATGGATGATCTTTGTAAAACTAGGTGAAACTTTGTGAAATAAATCTTTTTGTTTAAAGATTTAAAATGGTAATTTGTTTAACCATTTAAAAAAAATCTTTGGATTTTCAAGTTGTGACTTAACTGAAATCCCATATCCATATGTTTTTAAATATTACGCTCGCTATTCGGTTTAGCCGGGAGAGGACCTTTGTGTCATATAACCCATTCCGAATAGCGATACGACGTTATGGATTGCATTTGAAGACCGGCGTTGAAGACCGGTTGTCTTCGAGAATGATAGGATAACCTGTCGATTGACTCTACACTGAGTTGCTCTGGTATAGAGTTTTTCCTTACTGACGGGAAGTCTGATCGGTATTGTGGATACCCGGATTTGCAAGGGCTTCTTCGGAAGTGCCTTCAGTTCTGTTCGAACCCGGAACAGACTTGTATGGTTGTAAATCCAAATTACACTTTGAGATATTAAACTGATCTCTATCAAATATATTTCTGCTTGGTGGCGGAGGATTTATTCTCTTAGCTTAACACCCTTCTCTGAGACATACGAGCTCAGAGGTTATGTAGTTGATATTTATCAGTGATATATTCCCAATTTGGTAGTGTGGCATGCTAAGTGTTGCTGTGTGTTGATGATCATTTGTTGATCATTTGTGATCAAAGCATGGCTTTTGTATAAAGCGTAGCTTTGTGGATGAGACTGCATCAGGACCTCACACCCAGGAAATAGTCAAAACAGGAAAGATGCGGCAAGGTTATGAGGGTTGCGCCATTTAGGGTGTGTCATTCCCTTCTGGTAAAGGGTGGTATCATGGTATGGAGCCCAGATCTATTACTTTGTGATTGCTTTGTGGTTTTGAGGCGCCTCGGATAAAGGTCCCAAAGGAACGGGGGATGGCATGCTCGAGTAGTAGTTACCTAGTTACAGAGGTAACCCGACCTTGTGTTGGCAGAGATCCGGTTAGGTTCTCGGGACGTCCCGCCAGAGGCGATCCCATGTGGCAGTAGGAAGTTCCTTAGCCTGACCATTTGTTGGAAATCCATTCATCCAATACGTGCCTTGTACGGTTTTAGTTGTAGAACCTGCCATTTACTTATGGTGGTCACCACTGTTTAGACGGTAGCTATAGTAGGCATAGTTCGGAATGTCTATGCTGGCTAGGATCTATATTATACTTTCGAAATGGTTTTCCACACTTTGAACTTATAATAATAATATCAAAGAATTTCTCGTATTAAGCATGTTTGACTATCATAAGGAGAAATCTCCTCCAATTCTGCGTTTGCATTGTGTGTGTGGCGGGAGGCCTTATGGAAGTTTCATTTTCTAAAAAGCATTGCGGATTTCAAACTTTAAATTATTTTGTTTGTTTTAAAAGAATAAATGTTTTTGTTTGCTCATACCAGTCCCATGACTGACCTGGAGTTTATTGTCCCTTTCCTAAACTCTGGGTGCCCACTATTTTCCCACACGGGCAGTCTAGAGTTGGGTTTTTCAGATAATCAATAGTAGGTATAGATTCGATATCTTTCAGCCTAGGATTTGGCAATCGCATTTGGATCGAGTTGCTTCTGTTCATCTTGATTGGGAGTTCGAGCTATTTCTAGATTGGTGCTTTGGAGATGGAGATTACCGATGCTGGAGTTTCTTCCTTAAAGACTATTGGAGTTTTTTTTCCGCTGCTAGTGTTATCTCTTCTTTCCGCTGCTATTATCTTGTATCATATCTCTGATGTATATTCATTGTATCATCTGTTGTATCATATTATATCAGATATTGCATCAAATGTTGTATATTGATAAATTCTGTTTCTTCCGCTGTGTTGTACTTAATGTGTTGTAAGCTCCGGCAAACCAGATTCGGCGTTTGGATCTGCGACAATTGAATACGAGTGTCATATTCGGTGTCGATTTTCGAAGGTCAAGTCAGGATCGCTACATTTGGTATCAGAGCTGAGGATTAAAACTTTAGCTAAGGAGTATAACACATTAAGTAGCTCATTAGAGATAGGGTGAAGTATACCCTAGAATGAGCATATCCTTAAGATATCCGTTCGAACGCCTCAGTAAATTCTCTTACTATTCACCGATAGTATGTATGAGTGTGAGAAGAGGACGAGATATGGGACAGGGAAATACCACTACAAATGGTCAATACCCTGCAACAGTGGAAACAACCTTTCTTCTTAATCTCCTTTGATTCGATTCCCAATTCTTTTGATTGCTTCGTATCAGCTCCAGAAAGAAGTTTCGGTGTGATGGTGACCCTACGAATCTTTGTAGAAAATCCTTACTTCGTATCTTCATCGGATTCTTATCAGCTTTTCAACTTTAATGAATATGAATTTGAATTTGAAATTGGAAATTTTAAATTAAGTTAAATTGGTTAACAAATATAAGGATAAATTTGAATTGTATCAATAAAACGATAACGCTAAAATCAAATTTGAAATTCTATCGTAATTTCTTGTGTGTATCAAAGTCCGAAGTAGGACAAGTTGGTATATATTTTGGAGTATTCCGACCTGAATTTGGAATTCATATCTAGCGTTTGAGAAATTATGGAAGATTGAATCCATCTATCTATTCTTTTGGATTCGATATATTCTACGAACGATTAGTTATCCCTTCGAACTAATCAATGTCCTTGCATATTCGTAGACCGGTGGACCTGAGTATCTAATGTAATAATTGTATGAGTTTGTTCTCATATTGTTGATATTCTGATTTGGTAAGCCAAATACAGAATTGATATCCTGTTTGATTTGGAAAGATATTTCTCTATCTTTCATCTTTTCCTTGTTGTCTCCCTTGCAAATTTCGAGGACGAAATTTGTTTAAGGAGGGGAACCTGTAACATTCCTGATTTTTTAAGCAAGATTAATTTAATACTTTATTTGATCTTTGGGATTAAATTTTGAAAATAATTGGAAATTAATATAAAAAATTTGATTTAGTTGGGAATTTATTTAAAATTTGTTTGGGTTTGAAATATACAAATAAATTATAATTGAGAAAAACATTTAAATAGAATGTGGAATTCAAAATTTAAGAATAAGTATTTTACAAATAAATATTGGGTTTAAAAATAAAGTATTGAGAATAAATAGAATTTAAAGGCTTAAAGATTAATAAAAGTATGTATTTTAGAATAGAACTTTTAATTGGGAATTCAATAATAGAAATCTTAAAGAATAAATTGAATTTAAAATTTACATTTTTGAAATTGACAGAAATTTACTTATTTACTTTATTAAGCATGCATTTTTGTTTAAAAGTAATATTACAAAATAGATATAAATAAAATTTACAAAAGCCATTTAAAGGATTAAATTCCAATATACACATATTATATACTTATTTATTTGTTTTAATAAAAAGATTTAAAATACATCTTCTTTTGAAAATAAATATAGTTGTGTATTCACAAAATTTATGTAAAAATGTTTACAAATGTTAGAAATATGAAGATATAAATAACACAAATTACTTCCATATTAACAAATTAATAATACAAAAGGGTAAAAAAATACTGTATATGTGTATATATCCAAACAAATGTAAACATACTTTAAAGATCTCATATATCTACATATATACAAAATGGCATCATTACTTTTTAAAAAAAAAATAATGAAATTTAAAATTACAAGAAACTTCACATCTTCCCATATGCCATCATATAACATATCTTAGCAAATCTCAGCAGAATCTGAAAAAGGTTTTTTCATCACACATCTCAATATCAAGGCTGTTAAAAAAAAAGAAAAAAAACAAGCAACCTGGTTACAGTTCGAAACCTTTAATCAAATTTTCACAAATCTGTAAATGAAAAGCATGCATTTGGATCAGACAACAATCTGATCTAGAGCAATGCAAATGAAATAGAAGATCAGAGCAAGCAGAGTTCAGACAAGATCAAAAATAAAATATTAAAACCTAAAATCAGAAACTTGGGCAATTCCAGTTTGCAAAAGAGAAAAATAATTTCAAAGCTTGTTCTTTGCTTCCCTCTGTTCAAATCTTTCTGGTGAGTAAACCTATAGCCTTTGTTCTATTCATCATATCAGATTTGGAAATCATTTCAAATAGCAATACAAATCTTCAACCTGGATTAAATAACAACTTCAACTTCAGCTAGATTAAAACAAAGCAGGGGGTCAACTGAAACAACAAGATCAGGCAACTCAAACTCAACAATATCAAGCTCAGGCAGGTCGAATAAGTCAAGCAAGAATTCCAGATCAAAATAAATAAAAGAAGAAACCAAAACTGTCTCTGTTTTTCTCAAGATCAAGGTGAGCAAAATCTTCAACTTTGAATCTGTTATTGTTGTTTGTGAGTAAATCTATTGCTTGTTCAATTTTCTCCTGTGTTTGAATGCCTATAGGAACAGGAATGGTTTGCATATGAATGAAGTGTATGCTTGTGCTTTGAATTTCCTGGAAAAACTTTTGCTCCCTGTTCCTATTTCCTGTAACATTTAGTTACAGGGAAATTAGAATTTTTTTTTTTCTTCTCTCCTATTTTCTTTTGGAAAAAGGGAAGAAATTTATAGACTGCAAAATAAGTTTAAGTGTAGTTCAAAACTTACACCGTGCTTTAGAGTTAAATCAAAGCAAATTTTGTAGTTTTCTTTTAATAAAAAAAAAACTGTAAACATGGTCATGCTCAAATCTCTGGATCACAGAGTAAACTATCTACAACTACATCCTCTTCTACCTTCTCTTTGCTTCTGGAAATAATTGTAAGTATGTTAAGTATTGTTTTAAAACCTGTACTTTATCTCAGTAATGAATCAAAGATTTTTTTTATAGCTTTCTTTTTCTCTGAAAAAAAAAATAGTAAACACTGTCATGCTCAAATCCCTGGTTTTACAGAGAAACCATACACTAATTCAACATCTTCTTCCTCTTGATTGGGAGTTCGAGCTATTTCTGGATTGGTGCTTTGGAGATGGAGATTACCGATGCTGGAGTTTCTTCCTTAAAGACTATTGGAGTTTTTCTTTCACTTCTAGTGTTATCTCTTCTTTCCGCTGCTATTATCTTGTATCATATCTCTGATGTATATTCATTGTATCATCTGTTGTATCATATTATATCAGATATTGTATCAAATGTTGTATATTGATATATTCTGTTTCTTCCGCTGTGTTGTACTTAATGTGTTGTAAGCTCCGGCGAACTAGATTCGGCGTTTGGATCTGCGGCATTTGAATACGAGTGTCGTATTCGGTGCCGATTTTCGAAGGTCGAGTCAGGATCGCTACACATAGCGTGGCACGGTTAAAGGCTCGTCGATGATTTAATCTGGCCATAGCGTGGCGAGGATAAAGGCTTACTCTAACCTCCCTTCAGTAGGCGCTTTGACCTAGACAACTTGGTATGGATAGAGGCTTTAACTGTTTTAGGTAATGTCCAAGTGCAAGGAGAATTATACTCCCAGTCATGTAGATTTTGTTGATATGCTATATTTTGATCAATGACAATGTGTTTCAACAAAAAGGAAGAGATATGTACAAAGCTAAAGGAAGGACTATGAAGACCAAGGATTTCATGAGTACTTATTATATAAATCTTAATCTTAGTTTTATTGTTAAAATCTATCCTCAAGAAGCTTGCATAAACACAAGAACACATTTCATAACTTAATATTTTAGTAAAATGTTCACTGTGCAGAAACTACCAGTTCAGTCGAATGAACCTATTACAGAATTATAACATGCACAACTTCAATCGACTGAAATCCCTGTTCAGTCGACTGAAATTAAACCTGCGAATTTTTTATGAAAAGACACCTTCTTCTTCCCAAGAGTTGCAACCATTCTCCAATGGTAATGGATGCATCTCTTGACTAGATCCTTTGCAAATAGATACACCTCTTCTACATCTATAAATACATGATCCTATCATTTGCAAATTAACGAATTCTAATTTCTTTAATCTCTCTATTATCTCAATCATATTTTCAGATTTCTTAAGTTTTCAAAAGCAATCTCAAACCATTTCAATTGCTTGAATCTTTGATTTATCTTAAATACTCTTTTGATTCATAGCAATCAATATTTCCTAAATCTTCATAAACACATTTCATATTCTTGAGGATAAGATTATAGGAAAGTTGTATTCAATTAGACTCATTGGTGCTATCAAGAACACAACAAGTCAGAAATACTCTTTGTATCTAGTTGAAGTCCTCTTCGGTAGTTGAGACAAGAAAATCCCGTTCGGTTGTTCGGTTACATTGTAAACCTATTCCTCCGGGTTAAGTGAGGGTTATTGGTTAGTTGAATTCCTAAGAGGAGCTTAGGGACTGGTTGTAGGACAAGAGGTCCGAACCAGTATAAAGTCTTGGTGTCTACTTTACTTATTACTTATTGCTATTTACCTAGACCATTCCACTATTCCATATTATACGATCCTACCGCATAGCTACTTTCAATTGGTATCAAAGCAAGGTTGTCCTATAACCATAACACCGTTATTGGACATATTGATAATATGGAAAATAACACAAGCACAAGCACAACAACAACATGTAGCTCTACATTTGCAGAAGGACTATCTACCCAAAGACCCCCTCTATTCAGTGGACTAAACTATAATTACTGGGCTACAAGAATGAGGATTTATATGCAAGCAACAAGCTTTGAAGCCTGGAACGCAACTCAAGTAGAGTTCGTTGTACCCACAACTGATTACCCCACATGGACACAAACTCAGAAGAATGAAGCTAGTGCAAATGCCAAAGCTATGATTATGCTATTTTGCGCTTTGGATAGAAATGAGTTCAATCATGTTAGCATCTGTACTACTATACACCAGATATGGGATACACTTAGAACTATACATGAAGGCACAAACAAGGTCAAATAAACAAAGATCTCCATGCTAAAGAACCAGTCCCAAAACTTTAGAATGCGACAGAATGAATTCATCAATGACATGTACTCGGGATTTCAATATTGTATCTAAGATCCTAAATTCACCCACTGATGAATGGGAGAGAAAAGTCTTAGCAATTGAGGAAGCAAACGATCTATCTACAATGAAATCAGAAGAATTAATTAGAAACCTTATGTCTTATGAAGTTAACATGCAAGCTAAGAAAGATCAAGCACAAGAAAGAAAAAATGTGGCTTTTCACGCAAAAAAGGAAGAATCGGAGTCTGAAGATGAGGATCTAGCATTTATTGCCAAAAATTTCAAGAAATACTTTATATATAGAAAAGGAAATAAAAACTGTTTCAAAAAGAATTTCTTGAAAAAACCTTCATCCTCAAATATGGAATGTTTTAATTGTCACAAGAAAGGTCATATGATAAAAGGCTGTCCGGAGTTAAAGAAGGAGAATCAGAAAACTTCAACAACAAGAATAAGAAAGACAAATTTAAAAAGAAGGCTTTTTCTGTCACATGGGATGATTCAGATTCAGATTCATCAGATAATGATAGTGATAGCAACAATGAACAAGCAAATGTGTGCTTCATGGCTCAAGAATCTGAGGTTAGTGATTTATCTTATGATGATTTAATAGAAGTAAACACTGAATTTTTAAATAGTATAAAAATTCTCAAAAAGAAACTTAAAGAGACACGTGAAAATCAAAACAAAGCTGAATTTGAAAGAGATATGTTAATAGACGAGAGAAAAATATTGGAAGAAGAAATTGAAAAAGTTCAAGAATCTCTCTCAAACTCAGACAGTCAACTTTTACTTTTGAGCCAAGAAATTAAAACTCAAAAAATAAAGAATGATGAAATTATTTCTGAAAATCACAATGTAAAAAGCAAACTAAAACAAGTTGAATTAGAAAATACCAGTCTTCAAATTAAATTAGATAACATTACTAAAAATGTTTCTAACTTTAATATGGGAAGAGAAAATTTATCTAAAATTCTCAATCCTCTTCAAATTAAAATGGATTAGGTTTTAAAAAGGAATAAAAAATTCTTCCAAAGAAACATGCTAATTTTAAGATGGAAGATAATTTAAAACATAATATAGTATTGAAAAATAACATACCAAGACACACTAAAAAGAAAAAGGAAACTAAAATATGGGTTCCAAAAATAAATAATAATTTAAATCGAAACAAATATATAAATTCCTTTATAGAAACAGTTCACAAAAATAGTAATTATCTGTATAAAAGGGATACTAAACCCACTTGGGTTTGGTTACATAAGATCTAACTCTTAGGACCCTATTAAAAGGTGGATACTAATATATTCATTTATATTTTTTGCAGGTCCCACTCAAGAAAAGAAAATCGATTTTGGATAGTGGTTGCTCAAAACACATGACCGGAGGCAAAGAGATACTTACAAATATTTCATACTTTGATGGTGGTTCTATTACCTTCGGAGATAACTCAAAAGGTTTCATCATTTGCAAAGAAGATGTGTGCAACTACAGTATATCTAATTTTTCCCTTATTACAAATGTTTCTTTAGTTAAAAGCTTAAAACATAATTTATTAAGCATATGTCAACTATGCGACAAAGGTTTTAAAATAACTTTTTCTGAAAATAAATGTTGTATTTTTGATCAAAATCAAAATCTAATTTTTGAAGGAAAGAGAGATAGAAATATTTATGTTTTAAAGCTGAAAATTAATAATAATAAAGATATGTGTTTAATGGTCAAAGATAATGATCCTTGGTTATGGAACAAAAGATTTTGTCATATTAATTTTAAATCTATTCAAAAACTTTCAAAAAATGAATTAGTCAAAGGCTTACCAAAAATAAATTTTAAAATAAACAATATTTGCGATGATTGTCAAATAGGAAAATTAACTAAATCATCTTTTAGGTTTAAGAAAGTTATTACAACTTTACAACCATTAGAATGATTACATATAGATTTATTTGGACCAACACAGGTTCAATCTATTAACCATAATCGATATGTTTTTGTAATAGTTGATGATTTCTCAAGATATACACAGACGATATTTATGAAAAAAAAAGTGATACGTTTGACTACTTCAAAAAATTTGTTAAAAGAATTCAAAATATTAAGAATTTAAAAGTCAAAAATATAACGAGCGATCATGGAGGCGAATTTGTAAATGAATCGTTTGAATTATTTTGTAAAAATAAAGGAATAAATCATAATTTCTCATTTCCTAGAACTCCCCAACAAAATGGAGTTGTAGAAAGGAAAAATAGAACTCTTCAAGAATGCGCAAGACCGTTATTAAATGGAAGTACATTACCAAAGCATTTTTGGGCCGAACCTATAGCAACTGCATGTTATGTATTAAATCGTATTTCCATACGACCTTTAACTAAAAACATTTCATATGAACTTTTTAATGGAAGAAAACCTAGTATTTCATACTTAAAAATCTTTGGGTCAAAATGTTTTATTCTTAACACAAAAGATCAACTTGGAAAATTTGATCCAAAAGCTGACCATGGTATTTTTGTGGGTTACTCAAAACGAAGTAAGGCATATCGTGTTTTCAATAAACGAACAAATGTAATAGAAGAAACTTTTCATGCATCTTTTGATAAAAACTTTAATAAAGATACAATCATCAAAGATGATGAAGAAATTATATCCAACACAAAAAATATAAGTTTTGAAGATAGTGAAAATATTAATCAAATCAATAACAATCAAATTAGATCTCCTCCTAGAATCCTACTAGATCATCCTACACAAAATATAATTGGAGAGATTGATTTGCAAGTTCAAACAAGAAGTCAACTAAAGCAAATGGGTCATGTTGCTTTTCTTTCAACTATTGAGCTTAAAAATTAAAAAGAAGCTTCAACAGATGAATACTGGATTATTTCCATGCAAGAAGGGTTAAATCAGTTTGAACGAAATAATGTTTGGGAGTTAGTTCCTCGTCCCGATAACCAATCAGTTATTGGAACTAAATGGATCAGTAAAAATAAAGCAGATGAATTTGGAAATATTACTAGAAATAAAGCAAGATTAGTAGCACAAGGCTATAATCAAGAAGAAGGAATCGATTACAAAGAAACGTTTGCTCCAATTGCAAAACTAGAAGCAATACATATTTATTAGCCTTCATTTGATTTCACAATTTTAAATTTTATCAAATGGATGTTAAAAGTGCCTTTCTAAATGGTTTTATAAAAGAAAATATATGTAGAACAACCCCTTTTATTCATTCATGAAAAATATCCGGATCATGTATATAAATTAAAGAAAGCATTATACGATCTTAAACAAGCACCTCGTGCTTGGTATGAGAGACTTAAGAGCTACCTACTAGATTCGGGATTTCAAATCGGAAAAGTAGATTAAAATCTATTCATTAAAAACACTACTAAAGACATTTTAATAATTCAAATATATGTAGATGACATTATATTTGGATCAACTAATGAAAAATTATGTACAGAATTTTCAAATATAACGACTAAGGAGTTTGAATTGTCACATATGGGAGAATTATCTTATTTTTTCGGACTTCAAGTTAAACAATTAATGAATGGAATTTTCTTAAACCAAGAAAAATATTGTCCTAATCTAACTAAACGTTTTGGAATGGAAAAAACTTCTGGTGAACCTACTCCTATGAGTACCACAACTCATCTCGATCGAGATGAAAATGGCAAGAATGTAGAACAAAAGTTGTTTAGAAGTATGATAGGCTCTTTACTTTACTTAACCGCTAGTTGACCAGACATAATGATGAGTGTATGTTTATGTGCACGTTTTCAAGCTAATCCTAAAGAATCACATTTAAGAGCCGTAAAACGAATTATGCGGTATCTTAATAATACTAAGGACTTTGGTCTTTTCTATCCAAAAGATGTCCATTCGAGTTAGTTTCATTTAGTGATGTTGATTTTGGTGGATCTCGAAGAGATAGAAAAAGTAAAAGTGGTACGTGTCATTTCATTGGAAAATCACTTGTATCTCGGTTCAGTAAGAAACAAAATTGAGTTTCGCTTTCAACCTGTGAAGCGGAATATATGTCTGCCGCCTTTTTTTTTGAAAAGCAAGAGCATAAGCTTATTTTATTGACTAATATACCATTACAAGCAATTACAACTCACACAAACCCATTATCATGACAAAAAACAATGACAATAATACAAACAAACACACAAATTTAGTTACAACAATTTTGAAAAGAACTGAACCAACCACGAGTCAAAAGTAAACTAAACTGACAATATTGATCAATTCATGGAGCAATTTATCTTCATATGAAACCAGACTTCACTTCCAGAAAAAACACATTATGCAAGCTGAAGACATAATTGCATTCAGTCCAGACAGCAGAGAAACTAAATGCCAGTAGTTCCTTATGATCATCAAACTTCAAATATTATAATCTTTAAATCCCTCAAAATACTGCCATGAATCATGTTGTAAAGCTGAGATGAGTTCTTGCCTCCAGTACCAAATATTCTATTGTTTCTTTCAGACCATACATCATAAATCAATTTTCTTAGAAGCTTTAGCAAAAGCCTAGTTGTACGAGTCTTTCAACTAGTTGCTTTGAATACATTAAACCATTCAATAGAACTAACAGCTGAAGGCTTATAAAAACCACCATTAGATAAAAGCCTATACCATATTTGATAAACAAAAGGACATTCAAAAAATAAACGAGTATTAGTTTTAGATTCTGTTTTGCAAAATACACATAAATCCTCTGAAATAATACCCATTCTACAAAGCTTGTCCTTAGTATTCAAAGCATTTGCCATCACTTTCCACAACAATAGATTTTCCTTTGCAGAACAACCAGTTTTCCAAATTCTTAAATGCCAAGGGAACACAGAAACATTCTAACAAAGATAGTTATAAACAAGCCTGATAGAATGGTTTTTACCTTTTCTTGACCAGATTAGTGCATTATAACTAATTGTAATTGGATTACTGGTAATGAGATTCCACAAATTTCTTAACTGAAAGGAGCTGGAATAAGGTAATACAATACTATCATCATGCATAAATTCATCAACTCTAGCTTCTTTTGAAATTCCAGAATTCCTTCTCAAGTTGTAATCTACTGAAGTACTTAAAAGTAGACCCTGTTTAGCCCATGGAGAATGCCAAAACGATAATCCTTTAATCAAAGCATAATTACATTGTATGAAAGGTAAGAAAGTTTCCCTTAGTTTAATAATACATTTCCAACTCTAACTACAATTTTGGGGTATTGTCATAGTCCAAAAATTCCTCTTGCCAATAAGATTTTGATTAACCCATTGAGACCATAAGTTTTTATCAGTTGCAAATTCTTATTAAAATAAACAGAAATAGCAGCTTTATTCCACTGAAAAATATTAGTAATACCAAGTGCACCATGCTTTTTAGCATCAAACAGTTTGCAGAAAGAAATGGGAATGAGCTTTTTTGTGAAAGGGTCACCATGCCAGAGGAATTTATTTAGAGCACTAGAAATCATATTAATCACCTTGATTGGAAGAATGTAGTGTATAGTCCAATATGTAGTCATAGCCACAACAATAGATCGAATAATAGTGAGCCTACCAGCTTGTGACAATTTATTAGATGGCCATAGCTGCAACCTTGCAATTATGTTTTCAAAGAGTGGCAAACAGTTTTGCTTGGTAATTCTAGAGCTAATGATAGGAAAACCCAAATAATATGAATTTTTAGGTAATTCCTGAAGCCCCGAGGATTTAATAATATCAATCTTCTTCAAAGTAGGTAAACCAGCAACAAGTATATTGGATTTTGAAAGATTTATTTGAAGGCCAGTAATGGAATAAAAGAATTGCAGAGAAGAGATAACACACTGAATATTACTATAAGTAGGCTTTGTAAAGATGATGAGATCATCAGCAAAAAGAAGATGAGTAATGAGGGGATATTTACATTTAGGATGTAAATCAAGTGCTTTCTTTAAAACTAGATCCATCAAAATTGAATTGAGCAACTCCATGACAATTATGAACAAATAGGCAGAAATAGGATCACCTTGCCTAACACCCTGTGTACCTTTAAAATAAACATACAGACCACCCTCTCTCGAAATTAAGTACATTGGTGATGAAATATGTGATAACCCGAAATTTTAGTCATCTGTAATCGATTAACAAACTGGGTTAATCAATAGAATATTGAATTATAAATTGAAAGAATGAATCTGATCAGATAAATATTTATATTTGTAATTGTGTTATATATATATACATAGATTTTAAATAAAATTTTTGATTACAAATTTAATTTGTGTTGCTTAATACATACATATATTTGAGTTGATTTCAAAATAAGACTTTAAATTGGAAATGAATTTGAATTTGGATTAGAATCTAAATCTAAAAGATAATATCTCAAATAAATTGGATTTAAGGTAATGTTTCTAATTTTTATGGATATATATGTAAATTGTGAATATGAAGCTTTGTTTGAATTTAATCTGATGATTTTCAATAAGAGTATTTAAAATAAAATGGAGCTAAGTGAGGTTTAATAGGGGTTCATACCTTATTTAAATATATATAAGTTATATATATAAAGGTGTTAAGCAGAAAAGAAATATAAGTATAATAGAAAATATATATATAAGTGTAAAGGTAATAAATAAACGTTTTCTTTTACACTTGTAAGTTAATAAAACATGTAATGACATGTGTAAGTTAAAATTAGCATGCAAGAAACAAATGGCAACATTTGTTTTTCCTAAAATTTAATTTGTGTAAGTAAGTGTTTTAAAATAAAAATATAAAATATAAAAAAAAGAGAAACCTGATTTCTTTTCATCTCCAAATTTGAAACTACAAAGTATAGGGAAGAATAAATCAAACAAATGGCATCAACTACAATTCAAACTACAGCCTAAAACAATTTCAACAGATTTTTCACATCTGGAATCTGGAAATAAGCCTGGAGATCAAGCAAATCTTTAAAACTTAGGGATTCAATCAAAATAAAATGAACCTGAAAGTAAACATCATCAACAAAGAAAACTTCAGGACTCCAGAATCAAAATCTAGCAAGCAAGCCTGAAGTAATCAACAAAAAAAAAAACATTTCAGTCCTCTGTTCTAGAATATGAGGTGAGTAAACCTAGCTTAAACTGTTTAAATCTGACACATATGAATGATTGATGCGTCAGTTAGTTTGCATGAGTGAAAATCTGTTTTGCATGTTGGTTATTATATTTGAATGTATGTATATCTGATGATAGTTGGGTGCATATCTATGTTTTCAAAATTTGGCTCTGTTCTTAAATATCTGACCTCAAAATTTTGATAAATTTAAACTTCTTCTTCCCTGAGTCTCTTTAGCCATCAATTTATAAATTAAATCTGGTAATAATAATCAGATACAAATTTTAATTTTTAGAAAGAATTCGAGGCCAGTTTAATCAGAAGGAAGAAGAACAGTTGCATTTCTTAAAAAATCTTGACATATTTAATTTACTGTTTCAAGATTATAATCTGATTAGTTATCAAATTATAGGATTTATGAAAATAAAATCCTTATTTTTAATGTTAATAGTCATGAGAAATTTGAAGATGAACAAATATTGTGTTTCGTACGAATTCTGTTGATCGATGAAGTTTTGGAATTCGGGGTTATTACTGGAGCAGGCCGATGGTCAACGACATCGGAAAAAATAGTTGGCAAAATTCTGGTTTTATGTGGCGGTCATTCGAAGCGGAACTAGGGTTTTGGAGGAGTTCGAAGTCAAGGTCGAAATTTTTGTTGCTGCTTCGTCATTGTAGCACCGGAGGAGGCCGGACATGGGGGAAAAGGAACTTGGTATGTCTGCGAAGCTCGGGGTGAAGCTTCGTGACATCTGGTGGTCAGAGGAGACCAGGCGAGGCGGTCCTTGGTCAGGGTGATGTGTTCTGGTGGGGTCGAACTTGCTGATGTGTTCTGGTGACCAGTGCACAAGTTTGCATGGTATCAGGATTTTGCTGTAAGTATGGTAGCTTCGGGAAAATGGGTGGGTTTTCTCGTATGCGTATTCGAGTTTGGAAGAAAGAAGTTTGGACTGTTCGCAGGTTCATCAATGAGAAGGGTTGTTTTGGATCAATTTCTTTTCCGGGTATTTTTACTTGAGGCTCGGGTTAATTTGGAATGAACTCGGGATGTTGTATGTACATCGGATTTTAGTATAAGTAGTAAACGTATTATTAGGTTAAGGCCAAGGATAACTCAAAGCAGGAAGATGGACCAAGTTTTAAAGCAAAATTTTAAACAAAGAGTTTCAAAGAAATTTTTGTTCAAGTTTGAAATAAGATATTGATCAAATTTGTAAACAAGTTCAAAGCGTAATTTATAAGTCAAACGTGATTAAGACGATTTGAATTCGAAATATATGAATAGTCAAGAGTATTGGATTTTTATTTAATAGGAACTTAAGAGATTTTGTACTCCAGCATTTAATTTACTTAAATAATAATTAGAGGTCAATTACCCAAATGATAAATAAATAAATTTAAGAAATTGGGGATTAATTTGTTGGGATCAATTAAATAGTAATTTAATTATTAAAGGTTGATTAATTAATCGAAATAATTAACCAATGGGATAATTACTTGATGAAAGTAATTTAAGTAAATTGTTGAGAAACGTAATTAAGGATTAATTGCTTAATGTAATTAATTAAAGGCTAATTACTTATTGTACTTAAAAGTAATAATTAAGGATTGATTAATCAAGGATAATCAATTAAGAAATAATTAAGTTATAAGTAATTAAGAGGTTAATTACTTAATGTAAAAGAATTAATATGAATAATTACTTAATGAAGTAATTAAAGGAATTAATTACTCTGTGTAATTAATTAAGTTGTTGTGGATAACTTTAATTAATTAATTAAGTTTAATTAATTAAAGGCAATCATGTGTTGTTGGGTTAAATATATGAGATATAATTACTTAGCGAAGTAATTAGTGGAAATTACCGGATGTAATTAATTAGTAGGAAATTACTTGATGGGAAGAGATCAAAGAATAATTACTTGGTGGAAGAAATTAAGTGATAATTACTCAGTGTAATTAAAGGATTAATTAATAATTAATGAAGAAGTTAGTTTAATTTATGGAGTAATTAAGGAAAGTTAATTTCCGATTTTGATTAATCTAGGCTGATTAATGAATATAATTAAGTTAAAGGTTAATTATTATATGAAATTTAAAAATAATTTACTAGTGAAAGTAATTAGAGGATCATTAATTAATGTGATTAAAGGAAGTGATCAATCTTGCTTATTAATGATTAAAATGATGATGGGTGCTTTGAATTGGTTGATATCTTTGATATGAATTGCTTTGTGATGTGATATGTTGAATGGAACGATGATAATGTTATTATCAATCGATTATGAATTGCTATGTAAAAGTGTTATTCGACAACTTAACATGAATTATATTTAATCGGATAACTTGGATTTAGATGACATTGGATTCGAAGAGACCGGAGTCGGGTATTAGTAAACACCCGAAACCACTTCGATTCTTTATAAGTTGCTATGTGAAATCAATATGCTGAAATGAAAAGATATAAGTGAATTGAGCCATTTGATATAAATTTTTGGTACTTAGAAAATTAATTTGTGAAATAAGTAATGTCTATAACAGCTTGTGAAGTTGTAAATTGATATAAGTTACCCCGGGTTTATATAAGTTATATGCCTTTGTCATTCATGTTAGATGGGTTTACTTACGCTGGTTTCCAGCCTAACCAGGGTGTTACTTTGATGTAATGCTCGGGTCAGACCGAGTATTACAGCTTTTCAGGTAAGGACGTTCTGGTGTTCAGGAGGCGAGATGGATGGCAGGAACGTACGGAGTGAATTCCGCTGTGTATATTATGGCTGATTAGCTGGGACATGTTTTCAAATTTGTCCTGTGTTGTGAAATAGTTGTAACTCTGATGTATAAATGTATAAGAATATTGATACAGTTCTTCTTTGTAAAACTGATATTATTTATTATTATATTTTGATCCGCTGCAAATGTGAGATTTTCTGTATTTTGGTGTTTCCGTTCCTTCTTCTTCTTCTTTCTTTTCTTCTTTTCTTAACTATTTGGAAATTTCGGGATCGAAATTCCCGGGTCGTTACATTTGGTATCCGAGCAAAAGGTTAAGCGAGAACCTTGGCTCTGGTGGGATTACTCATTAAGGATAGGGTAAGTGGTACCCTAAAATGAGTTGAGCGTGTGTGTGTGTGTGTGTGTGTATATATATATGAGAGAGCGTACTTTTTTACTTTCTTATATAACGATTTTAAATGATTGTATATAAGAATATATTTTGATATATAAAGCAATATTTCTTTCTAATAAATATTAAGGGAATTGTTTGTTAAATTTTTGGAATTAAATTAAGAAGTAATATAATACAACCAAATTGAAATTAAATAAGCATAAGTTTGAGATGGATTCAAACTTAAATTAAAATCTTAAAGTTAAGGAAGGATTTCATAATAAGATGAATCAGAACTGGTTTCAGACCAGGAAATTGAATGGTTATTGTGTTTAATAATGGGATGATTGTTTTAAACAATAAAATGTTTTAAGGAAATAACCATTTGATGAGAATAACTTGTAAATTAGAAAGGATGGAAATAGAAGTGGATTTAAAGTTATGAAATTCTGAATTATAAATTTAAACATTTGAAATTGTTTTCAAAACGTTAAAGGAAATAATATTATTCAAACTACTTTGAATATGATCTTATTTTAAAAATAAGAAATGTTTGATAATTTTAAAGAAAATTTGTTTGAATTGAAACCAAAGGTGGTTTAAATTTTAAAATTTGGCTTGGCGAGCCAAGGAATAAATATGTATATATGTGTGGATATACATAATATCAAAGATAGGTTGAAATAAACTCTAAATATTGACTTTTAAATCAGGAATGAGATGTGATACCCAAAGTGATAAGTTTATGAACTTAATAAGTGGGAAGATTATTTATGAGAAGTTTAAATTTTTAAATGGAAGTTCAAATTGGGTTAGGTTGACTGGATTAAGTAAATTGAGTTTAACTTGGGAAAAGTTAAATAAGTTGGACTGATCAACCTGATTTGGAAATTTCATGATGAAATTGGAATTTAACTTGGAGAGTTAAATGGTTGATTTGAATTAGAAAGTTTGAGTGATCTCAAAATGGGTTTGAAATTCGAAAATTGGAAAGGGATGGATGTTTTAAAATAATTTGAATAATACCATTCCGTTGTTATTGGAAATATTTAAGTTGTGAAATTGGATTTGTTCATTTGAATAAGAAGTGAAGTGTGGTGATATATCCATTATTGAGATAAAAGAAAATCTAACTTTAATTTGAAATTAAATTGTTTAAAATCTTTTAATAAAGGTTAACTTGGTTTAAAGGGTTAAACAAATCTTAGTGAATTTAACTCGAATTTATATAATTCGAGATGGTTTAAATTTGGAATTTGAATTTGAATTAGTTCAAATTGAATTTGATTTGAATTAATTGAAATTGTGATTGAAGATGTATGAGTATAAGATTTAGATGGAAAATTTGAATTGAAATTTGATTTAAATAATTTGGAATTATAATTAAAGTTTAATAATTTTAAATTCAAATGGAATTTGAATTGAATTTGGGAGGAAATAAAGAATAATTCAACTTGATTTGGAAATGGAGTTTGAAATTGGGATTAATTCAAATTGGAGTTGTAATTGGAACTAGTTCAATTGAAATTTATCTGAATTAGAAGAATTTGAGATCAAAGTTGATTAAAGTGAAATTTGAAAAGTAACCGAAGTTAATTCAACTAGAATTGGGGTTGAATCAATTTCAATGGAAATTGAACTTATTTAAATTGGAATTGGGTCAATTTAAATGGAAGTGGAATTTAAATTAAATTGATTTGGATTGGAGATTGGGAAGCGAGCAGTTTTGACTCTGGACTATGTTTATAAATTGTTTTAATATAAACGTATTTTCCCAAGCTATTCATTATATATACCACCGTTCTTTTAAAAGCCAAATTATCTTATACTTGTTTTACAATTATTTTTCAAACTATTTAGCAATTTTCCAACTGTTTTATAAACTAATTACCATCTTACTATTATTTTGCAATTATCTAAAATTTTTATAATTATTATAACTATTTTCTAACTATTTTACAGCTATTTTACAAACTAGTAATTATTTTTCAACTACTTATCTATTTCTTTAACTTTTCAAGTTATTTTCTAAATTTAAACTGGACAGAGTTTAAACTGTTTATTGGTTAAGTACCCAATCGAGATAAGAATAGAGGTGATAATCCAAGTAGATTGAAGCAATTGTGAGTAAGTGAATGAAAGTCAAAGTGGATGTGAATAGAAAGAAAATTAATTTGGCTAATAACCAATAAAGATAAATACGTAGGGTGTACATAAGTTATTCTATTCGCATAATGATTTGATCCAGATTCGAGCACAGAATTTCAAGATAGTTATATCGATCTGAGTTGGAATTTTTCACTCGATTTTCGACGGCAAACCTGGATATGGATTGTTGATTGGTTCTGGACATTCTCAATCATAGTTATGACTATGCAAGGAGAATGATGGTTTCTGAACAAGAAACCAGATCTGTGTCCGCACTAGGAAATCGGGTGGATGATACTAGTTTGGAAATGAAATTGTGTGATCGAGTGAGCGATCAGATTGGTATAGCATACGGATGGTATGTGTACATCGTACGAAATTTAAATGAAAATGATATTGAAAGGAGTAATCAAATTTGAATATCTGATTTTGAGTAAAAAAAGTAAATATCTTTGTTTTAAAAGATAAAACTCCCCTTTATGAATCTTTTTCCAAAAGAAAACGGATTTGTTTTGAAAGTGTTTGAAGTATAAAAGGATTTTTATACAAGTTTATAATGATCCAAAGATTTTTATCAAGGATTATATATATATCTCTATATATAAAGGATCATATGAGGATTTTGGAAAAGGTTTGGGAACCTTTGGTTTTGGAAAGGCATTTGATTTTTGGGAAAAATCAATATTGAATTTGGAAAGCCTAGTTTGAGAATTATCAATTTTTGGATAATCGATTTTGTAAAGAAGCTTTGTATGAGATCATACTAGGTGTATGATTTGAAGATACTATATATGTATAGTATAAAATGTTTTGATGATGGCTCTGGGGGAAAAGGCGCTCCCTTGAAATGAACTTCTCAGGAGTACCACCGGGTGGTGCTGCCTTGAGCCCCAAGGGGGGGTTCTAAAGTTGATCTTGTGAGGAGTCCAGACAAAACTAGTTCCTGGGGATTATGAGTAGAGGTTACCATAGCGAAAGTCGTGTGTGTCACTGAGAGCCAAGGTCTACGTTTGATTTTATATCGGTAGACTGCGATCTATGATAACATAGTGAAGGTCGTGTGTGCCGCTGAGAGCCAACAGTCTGCGTTTGATTTTATATCGGTAGACTGCGACCTATCTAGGAGTGGAGAAGTTTCATTTGACAGAGAAAATCAGAGGCCGCTGAGAGCCTGCAGTTACGTGGACTTTTGCTGCGATGGCAATGTAACCCTGGATGTAACTGTGATCTGGTATGTGGGATCCATGGCGTAATTGAGGGGCCGCGGAGAGCCTGCAGTTACATGGACTTTTGCTGCGATGGCAACGTAACCCTGGATATAACTGTGACCATGGATGGGGGTGATGATTTCCAGAGCATTCTCACCAAAGATATATCCTCTATTTTCAAAAAAAAAAAAAAAACTGTTTTCTATATTTTCAATAAAATTATTTTCTAAAATGTCTTCACTGGATGTTGAAATCGAGTCTGCTAAGTACTTATAAATTTTCAGTCATATGCCTGATCAACGTATGACCGAATTTCTGTGAGAATAAGGATGGACAGGTAGAAACATCGAGTTATAAAAAGTATTTTTATAAAAACTATTTCTTTAATATTACGTGTATTTTAAAAAGTGATTTACAGGTGTTTCAAAGAATAATTTTTATAATAAGAAGAATTTTAAATAAATTCTTGCTTCGTTCTTTTCGAGGACGAAAAGATTCAAAGGGGGGAGGAATGTGATAACCCGAATTTTTAGTCATCTGTAATTGATTAACAAACTGGGTTAATCAATAGAATATTGAATTATAAATTGAAAGAATGAATCTGATCAGATAAATATTTATATTTGTAATTGTGTTATATATATATACATAGATTTTGAATAAAATTTTTGATTACAAATTTAATTTGTGTTGCTTAATACATAAATATATTTGAGTTGATTTCAAAATAGGACTTTAAATTGGAAATGAATTTGAATTTGGATTAAAATTTAAATCTAAAAGATAATATCTCAAATAAATTGGATTTAATGTAATGTTTCTAATTTTTATGGATATATATGTAAATTGTGAATAGGAAGCTTTGTTTGAATTTAATCTAATGATTTTCAATAAGAGTATTTAAAATAAAATGGAGCTAAGTGAGGTTTAATAAGGGTTGATACCTTATTTAAATATATATAAGTTATATATATAAAGGTGTTAAGCATAAAAGAAATATAAGTATAATAGAAAAAATATATATATAAGTGTAAAGGTAATAAATAAAGGTTTTCGTTTACACTTATAAGTTAATAAAACATGTAATGACATGTGTAAGTTAAAATTAGCATGCAAGAAACAAATGGCAACATTTGTTTTTCTTAAAATTTAATTTGTGTAAGTAAGTGTTTTAAAAAAAAAAGAAAAAAAAAAAGAGAAACCTGATTTCTTTTCATCTCCAAATTTGAAACTACAAAGTATAGGGAAGAATAAATCAAACAAAAGGCATCAACTACAATTCAAACTACAGCCTAAAACAACTTCAATAGATTTTTCACTTCTGGAATCTAGAAATAAGCCTGGAGATCAAGCAAATCTTCAAAACTTAGGAATTCAATCAAAATAAAATGAACCTGAAAGTAAACATCGTCAACAAAGAAAACTTCAGGACTCCAGAATCAAAATCTAGCAAGCAAGCCTGAAGTAATCAACAAAAAAAAAAAATACATTTCAGTCCTCTGTTCTAGAATATGAGGTGTGTAAACCTAGCTTAAACTGTTTAAATCTGATACATATGAATGATTGATGTGTCAGTTAGTTTGCATGAGTGAAAATCTGTTTTGCATGTTGGTTATTATATTTGAATGTATGTATAGCTGATGATAGTTGGGTGCATATCTATGTTTTCAAAATTTGGCTCTGTTCTTAAATATCTGACCTCAAAATTTTGATAAATTTAAACTTCTTCTTCCCTGAGTCTCTTTAGCCATAAATTTATAAATTAAATCTGGTAATAATAATCAGATACAGATTTTAATTTTTTTTAGAAAGAATTCGAGGCTAGTTTAATCAGAAGGAAGAAGAACAGTTGCATTTCTTAAAAAATCTTGACATATTTAATTTACTGTTTCAAGATTATAATCTGATTAGTTATCAAATTATAGGATTTTTAAAAATAAAATCCTGATTTTTAATGTTAATAGTCATGAGAAATTTGAAGATGAACGAATATTGTGTTTCGTACGAATTATGTTGATCGATGAAGTTTTGGAATTAGGGGTTATTACAGGAGCAGGCCAGATGGTCAACGACATCGGAAAAAATATTTGGGAAAATTCTGGTTTTATGTGGCGGTCATTCAAAGCGGAACTAGAGTTTTGGAGGAGTTTGAAGTCAAGGTCGAATTTTTTGTTGCTTCTTCGACATTGTAGCACCGGAGGAGGCCGGACATGGGGAAAAGGAATTTGGTACGTCGGCGAAGCTCGGGGTGAAGCTTCGTGACTTCTTTGTGGTCAGAGGAGACCGGGCGAGGCGGTCCTTTGTCAAGGTGATGTGTTCTGGTGGGGTCGAACTTGCTGATTTACGATTTCATTTTTATTTTGGGGAATTGGTGGACCAGATCGATAGAGTTGGTCATCGTCGTCTTGTCGACGATGGTCGAGTAGGCCGGAGCGCCATCGTGGTGTGGTACATGTGTACCAGTGCACAAGTTTGCTTGGTATCAGGATTTTGCTGTAAGTATGGTAGCTTCGGGAAAATGGGTGGGTTTTCTCGTATGCGTATTCGAGTTTGGAAGAAAGAAGTTTGGACTGTTCGCAGGTTCATAAGTGAGAATGGTTGTTTTGGATCAATTTCTTTTCCGGGTATTTTCACTTGAGGCTCGGGTTAAGTTGGAATGAACTCGGGATGTTGTATGTACATCAGATTTTAGTATAGATAGTAAAAGTATTATTAGGTTAAGGCCAAGGATAACTCAAAGCAGGAAGATGGACCAAGTTTTAAAGCAAAATTTTAAACAAAGAGTTTCAAAGAAATTTTTGTTCAAGTTTGAAATAAGATATTGATCAAATTTGTAAACAAGTTCAAAGTCTAATTTATAAGTCAAACGTGATTAAGACGATTTGAATTCGAAATATATGAATAGTCAAGAGTATTGGATTTTTATTTAATAGGAACTTAAGAGATTCTGTACTCCAGCATTTAGTTTACTTAAATAATAATTAGAGGTCAATTACCCAAATGATAAATAAATAAATTTAAGAAATTGGGGATTAATTTGTTGGGATCAATTAAATAGTAATTTAATTATTAAAGGTTGATTAATTAATCGAAATAATTAACCAATGGAATGATTACTTGATGAAAGTAATTTAAGTAAATTGTTGAGAAACGTAATTAAGGATTAATTGCTTAATGTAATTAATTAAAGGCTAATTACTTATTGTACTTAAAAGTAATAATTAAGGATTGATTAATCAAGGATAATCAATTAAAAATAATTAAGTGATAAGTAATTAAGAGGTTAATTACTTAATGTAAAAGAATTAATATAAATAATTACTTAATGAAGTAATTAAAGGAATTAATTACTCTGTGTAATTAATTAAGTTGTTGTGGATAACTTTAATTGATTAATTAAGTTTAGTTAATTAAAGGAAATCATGTGTTGTTGGGTTAAATATGTGAGATATAATTACTTTGCGAAGTAATTAGTGGAAATTACCGGATGTAATTAATTAATAGGAAATTACTTGATGGGAAGAGATCAAAGAATAATTACTTGGTGGAAGAAATTAAGTGATAATTGAAAGTGCGGTGTGTATACAATTATATGTGCTAATATAGTATACACGGATCGTGTAATATGGATTACAATACAAATGTGGAAATAGATGATAATAGCATTGTAAATAGAAAATAGAAAAATCACACCAGAGATTTTTATACTGGTTCGGAGCACCGTCCTACGTCCAGTCCCAAACTTCTATCTGGATTTTCACTATTAACTACCTCGCTTCACCCGGAGGAACAGGTTTACAACACCCGAACAACCGAACGGGATTTCACGCCTCTAATACACTGAGGACTTCAACACTTGCCTCTTACAACACAGAGGACTTCAACAAAAGAACAAATACAATTGTTGTTGACAACTTGTGTTCTTGAAAACACGGATTTGTCACTAGCAGTACACCCTTCCTATAATCTTATCCTCAAAGAATATGAATGATGTTTTGTAAAGATTAAAGAAAGTATATTATTGAATCAAAGGATATGAAATAGTTTCAAAGATTCAATAAATAATTTAGAGCTTTTATAATACAGTATTGAGATCAGAGATTAGATTAAAAGAATATATGAAATCGTTGTAAAAACTTGTGTTTGAATCAATGATTTAGATGAGTATATATAGAGAAAAATAGTTGTAACTCTTTGTGAACAGTTGCCATTAAGAGTTATGATCATTGATGAAAGATAGGAGATGCAACCTTTGGAGAAGAGAAGTGTCTTTTGGAAAAGTTGCTTTCTGTTTAAAAACGGTCGACAGGTCAAAAATGGACCGGTAGACAGGAATTCAAATATATATATACGTTATGTGCATGTGTGCACGTTCACTGTGCAATTTACACAGGAACGGTCGACCGCACCTATACTGACCGGTCGACCGGTGCCTGTTAAATTGCACATTGAATTGTGCAACTGCATGCAACTTATAAATTATTCGTATATATATTGATTCCCTTGATATGCATGATTATTTGAGGATAGATTTTAACAAATTTATTACTATTACAACAACAAATAATCAACCTATAATCTAGAGTACCATATATAGCTCTATTGACCTTGTTTTTGTCGATCGCCTTGTTTGTCAGAAATCAATCGCCTTATTTGTCAGAAATCAAAACTTTCATAAAGCTTGTGACTCAACATTCTCCCCCTTTTTGATTGATGACAATATATATATCTGCAAATCTGAATCTCCCCCTGAGTATGTGATTTCTTTCCTGCAAGCAATTGTTAGCCCTTTCTCCCCCTTTGTCATCGACAAAAAGGAGTAACAGATCACTAGAATATGATATGCGTAGAATGAATATGATAAGCATAGAAAAATAAATCATTAACACATCAAAGACATAACAGAGTTTACTACAGAACATAATGTTAATTGAAAAGCATAAATAACGACACTATTTAGTACAAGTGTCGAAAAATGTTTTTAAAGAGCTAAAACATAATAGAATCTAGGATGAAGCAGATCGAATCTCCTCTTCATCATCGTCATCGTCGTCATCATCATCATCTTCATCTTCTTCCTCTTCCTCCTCATCATTGTTCCCTCTAGACGATTCGCCCTCGTCAGATGATGTCCATGTGAAAACCGGAGCAGCAGGACGTTTTCCTGGATCTTGTGCTTGAACAGAGGTGGATGAGGAACATGATATAGCGTCCCATAGCATACCGAAGAACGACTTGACCTTATTGAAGCGCTTATCAATTTTAGAGTCCATACGCTTGAGACGAGATTCAAGCAGAAATTGATTACGCGCAATGGTTTCAAGAGATTCTTTTGTTGATGACTTTGATTTTAAAAGTTTCACCTCATCGGGACGAGATCGAGAGGAAGTTGCTCTTTGTTTTCTCGGTCCTCGTTGTTGCCATTCTTCAAAAGGCATAATCTCAAGATAAGGTGGAGGAAGCTTCATTCTTTTGATGGTTATGGAATCAATGCATTTTGGTGTTGAAGTTGCAGAATCAGGAGGATTGACCCCACAAGCTAACAAAAGTCTTATGATATATTCATTATAGAAGAAATGAGGCCGGGTTGAATTATTTACCTTGAGAATTTCATCAAAAAGCATGTGAACCCAATTGATTTGGATTTCACCATAGATAGCATAGAGTGCCTTGAAGTTTTCTTTGTACACTGCATCATAATTTCCAAGTCTAGGAAAAAGAGAATGCATCAAGACCCGATGAAGTAACCTTGCTGTCGGTCGAAGTCCTATAGACTTAGTGCCATCACTATTGTCTTCTATAAACTGATGGCTTGTACTATTTCGGGTGAAAACTTCGCAGAAGGTAGATGAAAATTCTTCGCCTCGATTTGGTATGCCAAGTATAGAGGCAATTCTAGCATGAGTAAGAAAAATTTGTTTTCCACAGACCATAGACCAGATGACGCCGTTTGGATTATCAGGTTGATATTCATCAAGATTCATGTTGGCGTAAAATAATTTAATCATTAAATGATTTATCTCCACACTATTTGCCGAAAAATATATCAATGGAGTAATGTTGGCATTATCGGCTAACCTTCGAACTCCGTAAGCCGTGAAATCATCAAATTTGATGAAAGATCCCGGATGAAACTTGTAATTTGTCATTTGATTCCATCGTGTTATAGCAATTGGAGTTTGAAGCCATTTTTTGACGGAGATGGTATGAGATGAAGTTTCAGAGATTGCTCCTTTCTTTGATTTCTTTTGAGGAGGAGCCATTGTTGGAGGATTTGTGATTTGGGAATTGAAGAATGGGAACTAGGGTTTGTGATTTGGGGATAGAGAATAGTTTGAGTAGAGAGTGAATGAGGGTAGAGGGTAAAGTAACGTATAGGGTTATATATAAAAAACTGAAAAATGCGTAACCGGTCGACCAACAAATTTTGGCCGGTCGACCGTTTTCAACCAGAGAGTAAACGGTCGACCGGCAATAAAATGGGCGGTCGACCGGTCCTGGTCTGTGTGCATATAGGATTCTTTTTCAAGTTTTTTTATTATATATCAACCTATATATATATATATTATATTTTATACATAATACAAAATATAACCATCATTATACAAGAGATAGATAAATATATAACAACTATATATAAATCTAATGAGAAAGTTCGTCATTAGAATTATCGTTGTTTCCTTCAATACGATTCGACCATGGACTCCATTGTTTTTGAGCTCCTTCATTCTTTTCATAGTTCCGATCCCATGAGTTAGGACTTTTAGATGTTGATGGCCTAGATGGCATTGGTTCATGTACGTCATGTTTGTTGGAACCGCAGAAAAATGTTGCCAACTTTTCTAAAACAGACAATCGTGCCGATGTCAGTTGTTGCTCGTGATAAAGTTGACTTTGCCCGTAACGAAGTTGTCTCTGAAGGTCTATCTGATGTTTTTGGTAGTGGTGTATCTCATCAATTTGAGCTTTGGTTCGAGGAGAATAGAATAGTGTCCTTTTAACTCGTTTTGAATTTGGAGTTTTATCAGACATATAAGAGCATTGATGATGACAGCTCGATTTTTGTTTTGGAGTAGTAGGAGAATAATATTCGTCCGACTCAGAGCTTGTAATAGAAATGTGAGATTCTTGCGCACATTTGTCACAAATATGAGCCATAGTGTAAGTTGAATATAGTATTATGGTTAGATAAGAAGTAAAGATGAATAAATTTTTTTTTTTTGCAAGCTTATATATATAAGTTTCTTATATATACTTTTATGGATGAGAGTTAATGATAACTTTTAACCATGAAAATATAAGCAGAAATTTTATTGTAAATCTAAAAATAGCTTTGTTTTTAAAACTGAATTTATAAAATGAGTAAATAGATTTTGACCATTAAATAAAGCAATGGCTAATATTTAATATAAAAAATAGGTTAAGTAAAAGATACGGTTACTAGGAGAAATGACATTAGTTTAGTTTAAACAAAAAATTATAATTAAAGAGAATAACCAAAAAGAAGGTGTACATTAGTAATTGCTTAGTCAAGATTTTTTCTTGAAATTAAACCAAGCTCTCTTCGTAATCTAATAAAATTAGATTCGAGCAGCGGCTTAGTAAAAATGTCTGCTAATTGATTTTCAGTATGGACATATTCAAGACATATATTTCTTTTTTCAATATTATCTCGAAGAAAATGATGACGGATATCAATGTGTTTAGTTCGAGAGTGATTCACTGGATTTTTAGAAAGATTTATAGCACTTGTGTTATCACAGTATATAATAGAATTTGATAAATGAATATCAAAATCTTGAAGTGTTTGTTGCATATATAGTACTTGAGTACAAGCGAGAGCCGCTGATATATATTCAGCTTCACATGTTGATAGTGAAACACAATTCTGTTTCTTACTAAACCAAGAGACAAGTGATTTTCCAATAAAATGGCATGTACCACTTGTACTTTTTCTATCTGTTCGTGAGCCACCGAAATCAGCATCACTATATGATACTAATTCAAATGGACATTCTTTTGGATAGAAAAGACCAAAATCTTTGGTATTATTAAGATAACGAATTATACGTTTCACTGCTCGTAAATGTGATTCCTTTGGATCGGCTTGAAAACGAGCACATAAACAAACACTCATTAATATATCTGGACGACTAGCTGTAAGATAAAGAAGAGAACCAATCATGCTTCGATATAATTTCTGGTCAACATTCTTACCACTTTCATCTTTTTCAAGATGTGTAGTTGTACTCATAGGAGTTGGTTTACCAGACGTATTTTGTAATCCGAAGCGTTTGATAAGATTTTCACAGTATTTTTCTTGATTGATAAAAATACCGTTTGAAAGTTGTTTGATTTGAAGTCCAAGAAAATAAGATAGTTCTCCCATATGAGACATTTCGAATTCTTTGGTCATAATACTTGCAAATTCCTTGCAGAGTTTATCATTTGTTGAACCAAAGATGATATCGTCTACATATATTTGGATAACCAGAATATCTTTTCGAGAATGTTTAATAAACAAAGTTTGATCGACTTTGCCTATTTCAAATCCTGAATTAATAAGATAGCTACGTAATCGTTCATACCAAGCACGAGGTGCTTGTTTTAAACCATACAGAGCTTTCTTAAGTTTGAACACATGGTCAGGATATTTTTCATGTATGAATAAAGGAGGTTGTTCGACATAGACATTCTCTTTGATAAATCCATTGAGAAAAGCACTTTTGACATCCATCTGATAAAGTTTGAAATTATGATGACAAGCAAAAGATAATAGAATTCTAATAGCTTCTAGTCGAGCAACTGGTGCAAAAGTTTCTTCATAATCGATACCTTCTTCCTGATTGTATCCTTGTGCTACTAATCTTGCTTTATTTTTGGTGATATTTCCTTGTTCGTCAGCCTTATTTTTATAGACCCATTTAGTACCAATTACTGACTGATCAGTTGGTCTCGGAACAAGTTCCCAAACGTCATTGCGCTCAAACTGATTTAGTTCTTCCTGCATGGCAATGATCCAGTAATCATCTGTAGCAGCTTCTTTTGGATTCTTGGGTTCGATATTTGAGAGAAAAGCGACATGACCCATTTGATTGAGTTGACTCCTTGTTCTGACATGTGATGTTATTTCACCTATTATATTTTGGGCCGGATGGTCTCTTAATATTCTTGGTGGTGATTGTAATTCACATATTTGAGGAGTATTCTCAATAATTACTTCTGAGTCAGAATCAGTATTTGAGATGATTGGATTATCAATGACTATTGATTCGTCATCATCTGATATTGTGTGAGGATGCTGATAAATTTCATCAAAAGAGACATGAAGTGATTCTTCAATAGTTTTGGTTCGTTTATTAAATATCCGATAGGCCTTACTTCGTTCCGAATAACCGACAAATATTCCTTCATCGGCTTTTGGATCGAATTTTCCAAGCTGGTCTTTCGTATTTAAAATAAAGCACTTGGAACCAAAAACTTTGAAGTATGAGATTTTGGGCCTTCTTTTGTTAAACAATTCATAAGGAGTATTCTTGGTAAGAGGTCTTATGGACACACGATTTAAAACATAACAGGCAGTTGCGACAGCTTCTGCCCAGAAATGTTTTGGTAAGGTGGTTCCATTTAATAATGTTCTTGCACATTCTTGTAAAGTTCGGTTCTTTCGTTCTACTACTCCGTTCTGTTGTGGAGTTCTGGGAAACGAAAAATTATGATATATACCTTTCTTTGTACGAAAATGTTCAAATTCATTATTTTCAAACTCTCCGCCATGATCACTTCTTATATTTTTAACTTTAATCCCTTTTGATTTTTGAATTCTTTTGACGAAAGATTTGAAATGATCGAAAGTATCACTTTTATTTTTTAAGAAAATTATCCATGTATAACGAGAGAAATCATCAACAATTACAAGCACATATTGAGTGTGATTTATTGATTGAACTCTAGTAGGTCCAAATAAATCCATGTGTAGTAACTCAAGTGGTTGTAATGTTGATATGACTTTCTTGGATTTAAACGATGATTTGGTCAATTTTCCTAATTGACATGCATCACAAAAGTTGTTAACTTTAAAACTCATTTTGGGTAGTCCTCTAACTAGATTGTTTTTGGCTAGCTTGTCAATAGTTCTGAAGTTTATATGACAGAAACGTTTGTGCCATAGCCATGGATCATTGTCATTAGCCACAAGACACATATCTGAATTATGATTAATATTCATATTTAGAATATATATATTTCTGTCTCTATAACCTTCAAAAACCAAATTATGGTCTTTATCTAAAATACTACACTTATTATTTGAAAAGGAAATTATAAAACCCTTGTCACATAATTGACTAATACTAAGTAAATTGTGTTTTAAATTTCTAACTAGCATGACATTAGTAATAAGAGGTAAGTTAGATGTACCGCAATTGCTCACATCGCCTTTGCCGATGATATAACCTTTTGAACTGTCTCCAAAAGTGACTGAGCCACCATCTGAGTATTTAATATTTGTTAATAAGCTCTTGTCTCCCGTCATATGCTTTGAGCAACCACTGTCCAATATCCACTTTCCTCTTTTCTTCAGTGGGACCTGCAAAAAATAGAATTAAGTTCATGGTACCCACTTTTTATAGGGTCCTAAGAGTTAGGTCTTAGGAGTCCAAACCCATTTGGGTCCGGTATCCCCTTTATATATATAATTGTTATTAAAATGTACATTATTCATGAATTGCTGAATGTATTTGTTCCTAATCAAATTATTATTTGTTTTAGGAACCCATATTTTGATAGTCTTGACATTTCTCTTTTGAAATTTCACAACTGGTTTTGGTTTGAAATATAATAAACTAAGATTTTTCTTAGCTTCAGTTTTTTGTACTTTCTTCTTCCTTTTATTTCTAAGATGTTTCTTAGTTTCATGTTTGTTATATCCCAAACCTTGTTTATCTGAAATAGATTGTGAACTTTCAATGATTTTAGTCAAATTTTCTCGACCTTTGTTAAAGTTAGAAACATTTTGAGTAATGTCATCAAACTTTGTTTGTAAACTAGCTTTTTCTAGGTCTAGAATTTTGACTTTTGCTTTAAGTTCATGATTTTCAGTAGTGAGAGCATTATTTTTCTCTTTTTGAGCTTCTATTTCTTGAATCAAAAGAGATATTTGAGAGTCAACATTAGATGATGATTCTTGAATATTTTCAAGTTCTTCTTCTAATATTTTCTTCTCATCTTTTAACATATCTCGTTCAAACTCTACTCTACTTAAATCTGCTTTGACTACTTTTAATTGACGTTTTAAGTCTTTATATTTGACTATCAATTCAGCATTAATATCAAGTAATTCATCAAATGTAGGAATTTGTACCTCATCTTCTGTTGTCATAAAGCAAACATTAGCTTGTTCATTCTCCGAATCACTTTCACTTTCTGATGAAGATGACTCTGAATCATCCCATGTTACTGAGAAGGCTCGTTTCTTTGATTTGTCCTTCTTATATTTGAATTTGTCATTTTCTGACTTTTTCTTTTGTTCTGGACAATCCTTCTGCATGTGTCCCTTTTTATGGCAGTTGAAACATTCTATAGCAGATGAAGATGGTTTATTTGATCCAGGTTTCCTTTTATTGTAGCGACTGGCTTTTCGATATTTTAGGAATTTTTTGAAACCTTTAGCAATGAACGCCAAATCTTCATCTTCAGAATCTGATTCATTTTCATCTTTCTCAACACGAAATGCTACATTTTTCTTTTCTTCTTTCTGTTCTTTTCTAGCCTGCAAATTTGCTTCATAGGACATTAAATTTCCTATCAATTCATCTGGCTTCATGACGGAAAGGTCATTAGCTTCTTCAATTGCTAATACTTTTCCTTCCCATTCATTAGTCAGAGAATGTAGGACTGTTGAAACAACATCAAAATCAGAATACTTTTGTCCTGACCCAATAAGTGCATGGTGAATAGTTTGAAACCGTGAATACATGTCATTGATTGTTTCATTTGGTTTCATTTTGAAATTTTGAAATTGACTTTTCAGCATGGCTATTTTGGCTTGTTTAACCTTGTTAGTACCTTCATGAGTGATTTTTAGCGTTTGCCAAATTTGATATGCAGTAGTGCAGATACTAACACGGTTATATTCATTTTGGTCTAATGCACAGAACAACATATTTATTGCTCTTGCATTTACGGCTGCTGCCGTTTTCTCAGCCACAGTCCATTCTGAATAATCAGTTGTTGGATTCACTATTTCTCTTTGAGTAGCATTCCAAGCATCATAGCTACTTGATTGCATAAAGAATGACATACGTGTTGCCCAATAACTGTAGTTAAGACCATTGAAAAATGGAGGTCTTTGTGTCGATTGCCCTTCTGTGTAAGTGGTGTTTTGAGTGCTAGTACTTGCGTTATTTGCCATATTACAAGAATATATCAAATAACTGTGTTACGGTTATATGATGACCGAGCTCTGATACCAATTGAAAGTGCGGTGTGTATACAATTATATGTGCTAATATAGTATACACGGATCGTGTAATATGGATTACAATACAAATGTGGAAATAGATGATAATAGCATTGTAAATAGAAAATAGAAAAATCACACCAGAGATTTTTATACTGGTTCGGAGCACCGTCCTACGTCCAGTCCCAGACTTCTATCTGGATTTTCACTATTAACTACCTCGCTTCACCCGGAGGAACAGGTTTACAACACCCGAACAACCGAACGGGATTTCACGCCTCTAATACACTGAGGACTTCAACACTTGCCTCTTACAACACAGAGGACTTCAACAAAAGAACAAATACAATTGTTGTTGACAACTTGTGTTCTTGAAAACACGGATTTGTCACTAGCAGTACACCCTTCCTATAATCTTATCCTCAAAGAATATGAATGATGTTTTATAAAGATTAAAGAAAGTATATTATTGAATCAAAGGATATGAAATAGTTTCAAAGATTCAATAAATAATTTAGAGCTTTTATAATACAGTATTGAGATCAGAGATTAGATTAAAAGAATATATGAAATCGTTGTAAAAACTTGTGTTTGAATCAATGATTTAGATGAGTATATATAGAGAAAAATAGTTGTAACTCTTTGTGAACAGTTGCCATTAAGAGTTATGATCATTGATGAAAGATAGGAGATGCAACCTTTGGAGAAGAGAAGTGTCTTTTGGAAAAGTTGCTTTCTGTTTAAAAACGGTCGACAGGTCAAAAATGGACCGGTAGACAGGAATTCAAATATATATATACGTTATGTGCATGTGTGCACGTTCACTGTGCAATTTACACAGGAACGGTCGACCGCACCTATACTGACCGGTCGACCGGTGCCTGTTAAATTGCACATTGAATTGTGCAACTGCATGCAACTTATAAATTATTCGTATATATATTGATTCCCTTGATATGCATGATTATTTGAGGATAGATTTTAACAAATTTATTACTATTACAACAACAAATAATCAACCTATAATCTAGAGTACCATATATAGCTCTATTGACCTTGTTTTTGTCGATCGCCTTGTTTGTCAGAAATCAATCGCCTTATTTGTCAGAAATCAAAACTTTCATAAAGCTTGTGACTCAACAATAATTACTCAGTGTAATTAAAGGATTAATTAATAATTAATCAAGAAGTTAGTTTAATTTATGGAGTAATTAAGGAAAGTTAATTTCTGATTTTGATTAATCTAGGCTGATTAATGAATATAATTAAGTTAAAGGTTAATTATTATATGAAATTTAAGAATCATTAACTAGTGAAAGTAATTAGAGGATCATTAATTAATGTGATTAAAGGCAGTGATCAATCTTGCTTATTAATGATTAAAATGATGATGGGTGCTTTGAATTGGTTGATATCTTTGATATGAATTGCTTTGTGATGTGATATGTTGAATGGAACGATGATAATGTTATTATCGATCGATTATGAATTGCTATGTAAAAGTGTTATTCGACAACTTAACATGAATTGTATTTAATTGGATAACTTGGGTTTAGATGACATTGGATCGAAGAGACCGGAGTCGGGTATTAGTAATTACCCGAAACCACTTCGATTCTTTATAAGTTGCTATGTGAAATCAATATGCTGAAATGAAATGATTTAAGTGAATTGAACCATTTAATCTAAGTTTTTGGCACTTAGAAAATTGATGTGTGAAATAAGTAATGTCTATAACAGCTTGTGAAGTTGTAAATTGATATAAGTTACCCCGGGTTTATATAAGTTGTATGCCTTTGTCATTCATGTTAGATGGGTTTACTCACGCTGGTTTCCAGCCTGACCCGGGTGTTACTTTGACGTAATGCTCGAGTCAGACCGAGTATTACAGCTTTTCAGGTAAGGACGTTCTGGAGTTCAAGAGGCGAGCTGGATGTGCGGAGTGAATTCCGCTGTGTATATTATGGCTGATTAGCTGGGACATGTTTTCAAATTTGTTCTGTGTTGTGAAATAGTTGTAACTCTGATGTATAAATGTATAAGAATATTGATACAGTTCTTCTTTATAAAACTGATATTATTTATTATTATATTTTGATCCGCTACGATTGTGAGATTTTCTGTGTTTTGGTGTTTCTGTTCCTTCTTCTTATTCTTTCTTTTCTTCTTTTCTTAACTACTTGGAAATTTCGGGATCGAAATTCCCGGGTCGTTACAAAATACAAGTGAAAATCCATGCTAAAAATGGTTTAGGAAAATTCATCCTAGACATAATAGCTAAAATAGAGTTCCAAGCAATAGAATCAAATGCCTTCTTAATATCCAGCTTCAACATGCATCTAGGTGATATATTTTTCCTTTCATATCCTAACAATAATTCTTGAGTTAAGAGAATGTTATCACTAATGGATCTTCCACTGATATAAGCAGCCTGATTATCGGAAATAATGGATGGGAGAACTAATTGCAATCAATTAGCCAACACTTTTGAAATGATTTTACAAATGATGTTACAACAGGAAATTGGCCTATAATCAGCAACTGTAGTGGGGTTATGAATCTTAGGAATTAAGGTGATGGCAGTAGCAGATAGACCAGCAGAAAGTTTGTTATTAAGGAAAAAGTATTGTATAGATTTGACAATATCAAACCCAATTATATTCCAACTTTGCTGTAAAAAATGAGCATTAAAGCCATCTGGACCTCCACAACTATTACTATCCAAGCTAAAAACTGCAGATCTGATCTCATTAGTAGAAATGGCACATATCAAAGAATCAGATTGAGAAATGGATAAGGTTGGAAGTGTTATATCAAATAGAGGTTGTATATCAGGTTTAAAAGAGTTGGAAGGAGCTAAGATAGATGAAAAATACTGAACAAATGCATCATTTATACCATCAAAAGATTTCACCATATTACCATTCAGTTCCTTAATCTGAAATATGCATTCTCTAGCTCTCTTAACTTTTAGAAAATTATGAAAATACTTAGTATTCCTATCATCCTTCTTCTCTATTCTCAAATGAATTTTCTGATTAAGTGATGACAATTCCCTTTCAATAACTTGATCAAGTTTTTTCCTTAGTTCCAGTTCAGCATGTTGTAAAAGAATATCAAATGGTCTTGCACTCAAGTCATCCTGAACCTTAATGAGCTCATTCCTAATATGAGTAGAAAGCTTAGAATCATTACCAAAAGTAGCTGCAGACCAGACCTTTAAGTGAAATTTGAGAGCCTTCATCTTTAGAGAAACATTTGCTAAAGGATTCCTGCCAAATTGCATATTCCAAATCTGTTTAAGAATAATTTGATAATCCACATTCTTAATCCAAAAATTAAAAAATTTAAAAGAATGTTTATGTCCACAAAAATCATCAACTCCCCAATGAAAAATTAAAGGACAGTGATCTGAAAAGGAAGGCTGAAGTGTATCATAGAATGATTTGGGCCAGACTTGAAGGAAAGGGATGTTTATAAAAATATGATATAGTTACAGAGAGTTAGATTACCACTCCTATTACTATTTGACCAAGTTAAATCTGAACCAAAAGATTTGACTGAGATTAGATTAGATTGACTTATGGCACTATTTAAAGGAGTAATATCCTTAAGTAATAAAGGACAACCACCACATTTTTGATTACAATCAAGCATACAATTAAAATCACCACCTATCAACCAAGGATCAGAAGAAGAAGTTAGATTTGGAAGTTGATCCAAGAAAACCCGTCTCAGTGGTAAAGAATTTTGAGCATAAACTGAAGTGAAGAGAAAATTTGAGTTAGAAGGCAAATTAACACAATTATAATGAATGAATTGATCAGTGGCAATAATTTTGGAAAGTTTGAAGATTTGAGGATTCCATAATGTTAGAAGTCTTCCATAATTAGATTCAACAAAATTATGATAATGTAACCAAGAAGGAGATAACAAATGAACAGCCTTTAGAGTAGATTGAATATCTAGCTTTGTTTCAGAAACACACATCAAATGAATATCCTTTTCCTTGATGAGATTCCTAATCTCAACCTGTTTAGAGGGTAAGTTAGCCCCCCTTATATTCCAAAATGCAATATTATTCATTTCATGGAGAGAGGAGGAAGCAGAGGTGATGGATTTTTCCTTGTATATCTAGAATGAGAGTTATTTTTGTTGAAGATAAAGGAAGAACTTCCCGAGCCTTAAAATCTTTTCCATTATTCAAATCACCAGAACTAAGAGAGCTAGTAATACCTTTATTAGTCATGACTTCCAGACATTCACCTGATTTAGAAGAAGGTGGGAGAATAATATGATCAGGTGGAGATAAATGCAGATATGGTGATGAAGTGTTAGAACCAAACATAGATGGAGATTGAAAAATAAACTATGAACTGCATGAAGAAGAAACAGAAGTAGAGTTATTGGAGGAAACAGATGATACAACTTTAGGAGCAAAGTCAATTGAAGATTTGATAAAGTGTTAAAGGAAAAAGATGGTATTGCATCACTACAACTACCAAGTATACTTTCCAGAGTTATATCATGGTTATTGTTTGAATCAGGAGAAGAATTAGATAAAACTGAAAATGCATTTGAAGTAACAGTTGAATAAGATGAAGAACTATTTACATTACTTCCTTCACTACTCTTTCCTTTTCCAATTTCCATGCTTATTAAAGGACCAACATTTAATTGAAGCTTTTCTTTAGCCACTGTCTCCTTCCTCTTCCATACTCCCTTATTCCTCTTGTCTACATTTTTCTAGTTTTGATCAATTATGTTGTAATTAGTAAATCCATGATCACTTTGATTCTTATCACCATTCTCAACCGAATTAACCACCTTTTTAACATCATTCTCTTTAATCTTGTTTACTAACTCACATCTGACAGTATCATGACCAAAGAATTTACAATGTGTATAGATTTTTGGCCTCCAGTCATATGACAATTTAACATCAGGACAATTATTTCCCAATTCAGGAATGTCAATAGATTCCGGTAATTCAAAATCAGGTGAAATCTCCACTAAAGCCTTTGCATACTTAAATCTTTGCAGTTTCTCAGTACTACTATCAAAAAAAATTAGTCTACCAACATGACAAGCTAACCAATTAATCTCTACTAGCGTCCATAGTGTAAGAGGAATTCTATGAAAATGAATCCGCACAGGTACTCTTTTGATTTGCGCTTGAGAGATACCAATAGAAGGATCCCATTTAGTAATTATGAACATTCTACCCCTTAAAAAAAATTGGATCCGAATTAAGAATTTGATCCTTATCCTCTTGATTAGAAAAATTGAAAAAGAAATTGCACCCATCTGATTTAAAGTCAACTTCACCTTTAATCTTCCAAAACCTTTTCAAGAAATTAACAATAGTTAAAAAAGAAAGCTTACCATCCAAAAAGAATCCAACTAAATGATTATTCCAGTACTTTAATCCTTTCTCCTTAACAAGACCCTGTAAAACATTAGGAGATTTATCCCTAGGAATATCAAAATGAATAGGCTTGTAAGATCCAGCATTACGAGGAAGAGATTTGAAGAGAGAAGACCAATTAGCATTCGAAGGAGATGAGACATTTTTGATACAAGACGCCTCAGAACCAAACTGATGGGAGATAGAAGAAAGATGGAGAGATGAGGATTGAGCGAAAGAAGATGAAATCAATGTGGCAGATTGATCAGATAGCGATGAAGAAGACGAAGGAACAAGTGGAGGAAATGAGGCAGAATCTAAAGTGAAAGATGACGAAGAAGGAGAAGAAGAAGAAGACGCCATTAAAATTTCAAAGAGAGCTGATGTTTTCCGCTTTGGACATCAATCCAATCACAGAATTTTTCTTTATCTGCCGCCTTAGCTAGTACTCAAGTCATGTATATGCAACAAACACTTAAATTTAATATAAATTTAACAAATTCCATGACATATTGTGATAATACAAGTACAATAAATTTATCTAAAAATCCGGTAAATAACTCTCGTACGAAACATATTGATATTCGTCACCATTTTCTATGTGACAATATTGAAAAACGAATTATCAATTTAGAATATATATATCTACCGAAAATCAAATAGTTGATATATTTATCAAACCACTCTTAGAAAATTCATTTGTTAAACTACGTCGAGAATTAGGTTTAATATCCGAAAATGATATTTATAATTTTTAATATAAAAATAAAATTACAAATTTTTTAAAATCAAAATAATCATCACAACAAAGGTCAGAGTTGAACATAGGTCACTTGACTATAAGTTTGATAACTTAACCATTTAAGCTATGCACTTGAATTAGCTACATAATATTATATAAACTAGAACATCCCTGCAAGACCATTCATTTCAAATAAATTATTAACCGGTAATTCAATTTCTGGCTCTAAACTCCTATTGATTCTACACCACACTTTCCTTATAACTCTAAGCCTATATATATACATGTTAAAAACTAAAACAAAATACAAACTTCTTTTCAAAACAAAAAGTTCAAACACTGTAGAAAAATGTCCTCCAACAAATCAAACTCACCCATCATCATAACTTTCTCAACCGATAGTTCAGCCTCATCACCTCATCTTCCTACGCCAACATCAAAACACGAGCCTGTTTATAAATGGGAAAATTATCAAACCGGATACACACCAGATTCCAAGAAGGCCAAACGTGCACTATTTATCTCTCCAGATACGAAGAAAAAGATCGATGAAATTCATTATTATCAATAGCAGCAAATGGACCTTCAGCGTGAATTGTATTTTGAACAGAAAGTAACGGCTAAACGCTTAAGCTTTCTTGAGCAAATTGGTTTAAAATTTTGCAGCTCGAAGAAAAAGGATGTAAGTGAGCCCTTACCTCGACCAGTTAATTCGTTTGATCCATCTTCTTCATATCGTACATCAACCGATCCGATAAATCCTTGGGTATCGCCACAAATACCTCAATATAGCCCAAATTCATGAGACAAGAACTATATGGCGAATGAGGGATATATAACACCAAAGAAGAAGACTCCATCCCTTAAGAAATGATGGTTTTGTGGTCAAAATAATGTTGTTGTGTCATAATATTACTATACAATTTTAATTATTTCATTAAATAAAACATTTGCATTAAAAAGTCAAGAAAAAACTAAAAATGCAAAATTCAGTCGACTGAATAGTTCTGCACAGTCGACTAAATATATGACAGAAACATTCAGCCAACAGTTCAGTTGACTGAAAATCTTTGTTCAGTCGACTGAATTTTAGCCAGAAAACTTTCAGCTTCCAGTTCAGTCGACTGAATAGAACATTTCAGTCGATTGAACGCAATTTACCCAGTCTTCTTACCCTACTTAGCCATCTTTTTCACTTTTAACTTTTATTTTTACCAGTTCCAAACTTCATCTTCCCCATTTCTAAGAAAACCCTAAGGCCCCAATTCCTACTTTTTCTCAATTTCTTCCTCCAAATTTCCATAATTATGGTTCCTAAACGTTCTAGAGCTTCAACTTCAACCTCCTCCGAGCCAATTGATGCCCAAATCGCTCAATGGCTTTACAATGGAGTTGCGGTCACTCGGTGGAACAAGATGAAGAAGTCAAGGATTTTCGAGCACTCATTTGTTGATTTCCAAGGCCTTCAAGCCTATAATATTCAAGCTTTAACAGACCAGGCAAGTTTGACATCGCTTTTAGACATTAATCCTAATGACCATGCCATCAACCATATTATAGTCAAATTATTCTATGCCAACCTCAACCTCGGACACCAAACTCTAAGAAATCCGAATGACAGTGTTTGGAGAATGGTATACCAAAAAAAAGTGTGGTTTTCACTTGATCGCATTGCTCATATTCTAGGATCCCCAAACATTGGTAGAAAACTTGAGGAAATAGATTTCAATCCTCATATTCGTGACAATATAAATCATCAATTTTTAAAGGGTGACATTAATATCCGAGATATCAAATCCACCTCCTTAAGACCAAGAGCTAGGCTTTTACACAAAGCTCTCATGAGGACCATTACCCCACGCACCGGCTCCTATGAAATAGTGTACCCGAATAACTACCGGGCACTATATGCTATATGGGGAAATATTAAATTAAATTGGGTGCAATTGATACTTGATGAATTTCTTTCCTTCAATAATGGCAAAACGAGAACGATATATTTTGGCGATTACATAATGCAACTTCTCCTAAACGTTAATACGCCACTACCGAACTCAGATAATACGATGGTTCATCAAATCAACCATCAGACTCATTCAACTACCGGTAAGGCCTCCTCGTATCATGTCACTAGCCGAATGGGAAGTACGTCAACAAGAACCTCACCAACCTCAACCTTAAGCTCCACAACAAGAACCTCTTGATCAAGATGATGGAATACGTCTTGTTCAACCAGATTTTACTACAAATCAATCATTAGGAATTATGTCAAGGAATCAACAAATCCTTGATACTCGTCTCAAAAAGGTTGATCACAAACTTGATAGGGTAAAAGGGTTCTTCAATAAACTATGGGATGCCATTTCATGCACCAGCACCACTTCTGCTTCTACCTCATGTGGTAAATGCCCAGCTCCAACGTTCATGTGGATATCTTCCGAGAAGAAACCGAGCAGCAGCATTGGTGGTAACAATGGTTGTCAAGGAGGATCAGCTTTCAGACAATCAACGGTGGCCCTGTTATTCGTGAACCAGAAGGAGGACGGGAAGGATCTTATGATTGGGATAAGGATCCTTGATCTTTTTTGATGGTTTGATTTCCGGAATCTTTATTAATTTTCAAACACTTCTGAAAAGGCTTGTATAAATAACCTTCTTTTATACGGATACTCTATGGTTTGTATAATTAACACTATGGTTATGCATGCATGTGGTTGCTTTGTTTGACAATTATATACTTCTACAAATTATTACTTCCTTTTTGTCGATGAAAAAGGGGGAGAAAAGTCTATGTCACTAACTTTGTTTTGTAGGAAAGATACTGCGTATATTCAGGGAGAGGATAGATAATTACATCTTTACAAACACAAGTATTGTCATCAATCAAAAAGGGGGAGAATGTTGATACGCTATATTTTGATCAATAACAATGTGCTTCAACAAAAAGGAAGACATATGTGCAAAGCTAAAGGAAGGACTATGAAGACTAAGGATTTCATGAGTACTTATTATATAGATCTTAGTCTTAGTTTTATTTTTAAAATCTATCCTCAAGAAGCTTGCAAAAATACAATAACACATTTCATAACTTAATATTTTAGTAAATTGTTTACCGTGCAGAAACTACCAGTTCAGTCGACTGAACCGGAAGTTTTAGTCGACCGAACCTGTTACAGAATTACAACATGCACAGCTTCAGTCGACTGAAATTCCCTATTCAGTCGACTGAATTTAAACCTGTGAATTTTTTATGAAAAGACACCTTCTTCTTCCCAGGAGTTGCACCCATTCTCCAATGGTAATGGATGCATCTCTTGACTAGATCCTTTGCAAATAGATACACCTCTTCTACATCTATAAATACATGATTATATCATTTGCAAATTAACGAATTCTAATTGCTTTAATCTCTCCATTATCTCAATCATATTTTCATATTTCTAAAGTTTTCAAAAGCAATCTCAAACCATTTCAATTGCTTGAATCTCTGATTTATCTTAAATACTCTTTTGATTCATAGCAATCTATATTCCCAAAATCTTCATAAACACATTTCGTATTCTGGAGGATAAGATTATAGGATAGTTGTACTCAATTAGACTCATTAGTGTTATCAAGAATACAACAATTCAGAAATACTCTTTATACCTAGTTGAAGTCCTCTTCGGTAGTTGAGGCAAGAAAATCCCGTCCGGTTGTTCGGGTAAGTTGTAAACCTATTCCTTCGGGTTAAGTGAGGGATGTTGGTTAGTTGAATTCCTATGGGAGCTTAGGGACTGGACGTAGGACAAGAGGTCCGAACCAGTATAAAGTCTTGGTGTCTACTTTTCTTACTGCTTATTGCTATTTACCTAGACCATTCCACTATTCCATATTATACGATCCTACCGCATAGCTACTTTCAGATTTTTTTGGGTAAAGTAGTTCTTTATTGACTTCATCAAGGATTTCTTTACAAACACATTAATTTTTCCTTATTTGAAAAAGTTGATTATCATTCCTTCAAGTGCTCGGCATTGATTCTTCTCATGTCCATTCATCATGTGATAATGATAATAGGATCTTTCCAGATTCCTTTCATATTTAGGTTTTTTTATGCTAATAGTTGAGCCCTTGTTTAGTTAGCAGGTAAAGTTTCTTGATTGTTGTTGTCAAATTTCATTCCTTTGGGAGTCTAGATTTGAAGCTTGTCTTTTGAGGATGGTTTCTATATTTTCTATTACTTAGTCCTGAAGCTTCATCCTCAATGACCAACTTTCTTTTCAAAACCCTTAGATGTTCATATATTGGCAATGTCCCACTCGTTACATAATGCCATTTGGGTGCAAAGGTGTTGTAATCGGCCATCATTCCTTCTTCAAAGATTGTGCCCTTCGTGTAGAATTGGATTATTTTCCTTATTTGGTTGAACAAATTATCACTTGCATCCATTGTTTTCCCTAAGGTATGGATAGGTGTGGGACCAATGTGGAAAGGCTTTAAACTCGATTTTTCTGGGTCATATGATTCTACTTTCTTCTTATTTATAATCCGTAAAGATTCAAATCTTAGTATTTTCTCTTTAGGTAGTTTGGAATCATTAGTTGTTCTTAGGGAGAATCCGATTGTTAACCATAAATTATTTAGAATAATGAAGGTATGAAAGAATGGCCACGAGAGCATGAGGAAAGATCAGAAGATACCAAAATGTTCTGGATAATCATATCTTTCGACAAGGAGTTTTCGGCCAAGTCCAAGGCTATCTTTCAAAGTCCATAGGTAGGATGATGCTCAAATAATCCACCTTTCGACTAGGACGAGAAGTTTTCAACAAAAAGAAAAAGAGAAGGAGCTAAAACCAAACCTTTCAAAGGAGTCGAGAGGATGCAAGCATCAGGATTTAATAGCTTCAAACCTTCCGAATTAGTCGAGAGGTTCAATTCAGGGAGTACTTACCTTTCAAAGAAGATGGAGAAATCAAAGTAAGCAGGTGCAACTCCATAACAACCTTTTCGAACGCATAGCAAGCCTTTTGAACTGGTTGGAGCACACCCAGAATACCTTTTAACAAAGTCGAAAGGTTTTCATGAAGAAAGTAGTACTCAAAAGTCATCAAAGAATGGTAGACAATCTTTCGAAAACATTAAAGGCAAACACAGCACTCGACAATAATCAAGTGAGAAGAAACATTCCGACAAGGTCAAAAGGTTCACAGCAAGTAGGAGGAGTGCTACATTCCAACAAGATCAAAGGGAACAAATAGTAGGAACAAGACGAGCCTTTAGACAACCTCGAAAGGTTCATGAAAGCTTCAGAAACGCAACCTTCCGACTGAGTTGAAAGGTTCGTGAAGACATTAGGAAAAGCAACCTTTCGTCAAAGCCAAAAGGTTCATGAAGGCATCGGAATGACAAACCTTCCAACAGTGTCAAAAGGTTCATTTGGCATATAAGGGGAAAAACCTTCGACAAAGAGGATAGGTTTGTACTCGCATATACAAGGGAAGTCTTCCGACTCATTCGAGAGCATAGAGTCGAAAGGAAGGCCGCCTGTGTCTATAAATAGGAACCGAGGGGTCATGTTCTGGGGATCCGATTTCTCTCATTCCAATCCCGCAACTTCTTGATAAAAGCATTGTAACCCTAAATGGGTTCTGACTTGGGAAATTTAATAAAAGGAAGCTCTTTATTGGATATGGGGAGAAGTCTTAAGCTTTGTTAATTACTTTACTGTTTTCTTAAACCTTTGTTCGCTTAATACCTATTTTCAGGTTCAACCTTATCGAAAGGTTCTTGTCGACAAGGTGGATAACACTTCTGTTACAAATAACTATTGCGACCCTTCGAAGCATTCAACTCTACAATCCAAAACCTTCAACCGGGTCGACAGCTTAATGGGCTCAGAATTCACTAAAACCTTAAGAAACTATTGACTCTACTATTTAAACCTTTCGACAAGGTTGAAATCTACTTATTATAAGTGATTAAACCTTTCGACATGGTCAAAAGCCACTACCTTTTCACCAAAGTAATTGCTTTTCTGCCCTAATTAAAGGAAGGCTATCTCCCTAACTTTTCGATAAGATTGAATCCTACCTTTTACGGACTCAATTTAGGAAAAATCTAAACTAATCAAAAGAAAAGCCTTTGTGGAAGACTTCAAACAAGTTCAACAAAGTCGAAAGGTCACTTAGCATAAGTTCTAAACCTTTTAACGACGTCGAAAGGTCTGATTCGCAAGATACTATAAGTGTGAAAACAAAAGCAATCATTAAGGGTATCACACCCTCTGTTAAATTAGACTAACCATACTACTTGAAATTGCTTTGAGGTGTTGACCATAAATTTGGTTAATATTTTTGATGCTAGAAGGAGGGCTTGAACCTTTGATTCCTAATCACTTTTACCAAATATTAATACAGTGCTTCATTCAAAAAGGAGATGGAAGGACTCATGAATAATAATGATATTTCAAATGAAGAAGTTAAGCCACAATCAACTTTAGAAAACAATATAGTCCCAAACTTCGACTTGGAGAATATGGAAATTGGGCGACCTTCGACTTTAATGAGGTTGGAAAACAATGAAATTAAAGTCGAACATCTATAACAACAAATGATAGTCATGTAGGAATTTCTTGAAAATGCATCGTCTCAAGGGCCATTAAATATTATGGAAGAAGAACGTGAGGCACAATGTTCAAATGAAGATCAATATAAAGATCAAGGAAGTTAGGCTAAGAGAACCGTTAAGCAATCAAATGGATTAGAAAATAGTGAAGGTCATCACGACAGCATTCACCACCAAGCAACAGAAGATACAATAAAAAATGTACTTGACGAATTGAGAAAATATGTTATCCTACAAAAGGCTCATTTTTAAGAGGAAAACGTGCCAGTTAGCTTTCCCCCACCCATTTAAATTCCCCTACTAAAGTACAATGGAACTACTAATCCAAACAATCACCTTGTATCTTTTGAAAATTGGATGGACTTATATTGCTCCTAGACCAATTCGATGTAAACTTTTCCCGCTTACTTTCCAAGGAGCAGCTATTAAGTGGAACGTTAATTATCACGAAAAGATCATATGTTCTTGGGAACAATTCTCCTATAGTTCAAAGTGCAATTCCACATATATAGATGCCCAATGATAAATTTCTACATATTAGCTGATATCAAGCAAAGGCCAAATGAATTGCTTGGTGAATATATTAAAAGATTCAACATAGAAGCATTGAAGGTCAAAAATGCGACCGGTGAAGAAAAACTAATGGCAGTTCGCTCGGGGTTAATTGAACAAACTCTATTTTGGAAAGAACTTCATGTTCATTAGTGTAAGGATCTACAGCATTTCTACCTCCAAATTAAAAAGTTTATTCAAATGGACGAAATGCATCATGCTACGAAGAGATCTCGTCAAAAATAGAAGATAGAAAAACTTGACTTCAATTGTCCTAACAAAAGATCTAAGTGGAAGGAAAACAAAAAGGACATCCAAATAGTGACATCTAAATCCAAAACAGTGAAGTTAAACAAACCCCTCTCCCATATCTTTTCTGTAACCAAAGATGATGACAATTTCTCTATCTTCAATAAGACAAGAACTCCTGCTGAGCCAAAAAGAGGAGGGAATTACTACAACTACCATAAAATAAATGACATGAAACCGAAAACTGCAATTCTTTGGCAAAAATAGTTCAGAACCTAATCATGTGTGGATTTTTAAAGGACTTTTTCAAAAAGGATTAGAATATTTCCTACCTTAGAAGGAGTGACTCAATCACTGAAAAGTGCTGATGGAAAATCAGAATAACTACTCTCTTTCAAACACTAGTTTAGCTTTGAAGCCTTACAATATTTATCTATTATAAATTCTCTTTGCTTATAATTTCTTCAAATTGAGTTGTACTAAGAATTAGTCATATATTAATATAAAATTCAAGTGTTATTACAAGTGAAAACAAATCCAGTCCATTACATTCAATATATTCCTGGAGCACAACAAATCTGGCAACCTAAGAAGGACAACTCAAATGCCTGGTGCAAAGTGGCTACTAAAGGAGGAGCCAACACAATACAAAGATCTACCCTCTTGAAATATTGAACAACCGTTAGTCCTGCACCAATGTTGGACAAAAAACTCACAAATAGACCGCTCTATTGCAGAGCAATGCTCACCAAGGTGCGGTAGCCTATCTAAAGGAGAAAACAATACATTTCAATTCAATCTTTGACAAACTATTTTACTACAGAGAGATTTCTCAAACCTATCTTCAAAGAAAAATTACTTTCAATTACCCGACAAACTGGGGAAGAACAAATATTTACCTATTTTAGGAACTAATTTGAATAATCTTACAAAGGTATTATGTAACAGTAGTAAATACCCACAAAGAATTTCCAGCTAAGCGATATCTATATTTCAAAGTTTTCTAAAACCATTGGTAGGGAGTAGCCTATTCATACTTTTTAAGGAAAAGTTTTAGAAACTATCAAAAGCGTATTGACAAAAACTCAAATTAGAGAGCCTTATTCTCGACTAAAAGACTATTGGTTCATGAATTATGACCTTTCAATCTCCTATTTTGAGATATATGTCCCTGCTATGAGATTGATTTAAAAGCCTTTATAGAGGGTAGCACAAAGAAAAGATGGTCATACATCCAAGTTCTATTTTGGAAAATAATCCTTTGATATATTTGAAGGGTTTATCTATTAAAACTCTTTATCTCAAGAAGAAATCGACATTCAAAAAAGATTTTCAAAAAGCATTTCAATTGGCCAAAAATGATTTTTAGATACAAAATTTTAGCCTACGGTCAATCCGTAGCACCTCCTAGAGAGAGGGGGGGTCTCGTACCCATCAAAAGCCTATGGCCAACCCATAGAACCTCCTAGAGGGAAAGGGGTCTTATACCCATCAAATCCTATAGCCAATCCGTAGCGCATCTTAGGGCGAGGAATAAAAGCCCTAATGTCCAAATCACCTCTTAGGGGAAGGGTCAAGATAAGCGCCCATCGTCAAACTTCTAGAGGAAGGTCAGCTTAACATGCGTAATATGCCTCTGAGACAAGGGAAGCCCAAAGAGTGGCTCATCGAAGAATGGACAAAGATGTCTAATCCCCAGTTGGGGCTCCAAACAAAAGAATGAGACAGAGGTGTCCATAACTCAAGACAAAAGGTTAAAACCCAATAGAATAATGGGTTACAGAAAGAAATCTATCTATCAACTGGGACAAAATTCAACCTAAAGAAGGATGCATATAGGGAAAACGTGACAAAGATGTCCAACATAACAGTCAAAAACAGACAAAGAGTCTAGAGTAGTATCCAAAAGAGACAAGATATGAATTAGCAAATCTTACAACATCTACTGCTTGAGAAATAATTACTATATCAAGGGACTAAGGAATCTGCATCCTAAGAGATTACATGAGATAAGAAAAGGGATAAAAGGAATCCATAACATAGAATCAAAGGCCAAAATATATACAATGGCCAAAGGAATGGAACGGGTGACAAATATTTAGCTACAAAGATAAATTACTTCACTCCAAGAGCAAGATAATAAAGTCACTCCTGAATCCTTTGAGATAAAGTAACCGATTGGCTAGAAGAGTATTATACCTATGTATACACATATACTAATAACTTATAGGCACTTTAAGAGAGACATATTATTTAACAGGAAACTTTCCGATTAATAGGCTTAGAATTAAGGTTAGATAAACTTAGCTTTCTTTTATTTAAAATCTATTAAACATGCTATTATTAGACATATCCATGGCTTCGTACTTATATTGAATGGAGTTTCGAATAATTAATTCATCAAATGAGATCTTGACGAGACTTTGGATAAATTTTTGATTTCATGAATTTTGAGTTTCACCATTTCTATTGATGCAATTTCATTTTGGATTTCTTGAATTCTGAATTTCCATATTGCTTTCTATGATGATTTATAGATTTCATACTCATAATTTCCTTGTCAAATTTTCATGATAACTTTTAAATTGAATTTTGATTTCATGAATTTTGAATTTTTCTATTGGTCTCTTATGATGGTTTGTGAATTTTAGATATTGAGTTTCTTCCTATTGAATTTTTGTGATGATTTCTTATTAGTTTCTTGGTTTAATGAGTTCCTGATTTCCCTGATGAGTTATGATGTTTTAAAAATTTCCCATTTCTAGTTTCCTTATTGGATTTCTAATTTCCAATTTCGTGAATTCTGGATTCCCTTGTCGATACTTATAATGATTCGGGAATTTTGTATTTTCGGTTTCCTTATTAAATTTTTGATGATCTTATTTGTTTTCTAGTTTAGTGAGTTCTTAACTCATTTGTGGAGTTTTTATGATAATTTATGAATTTTCCACTGATCTTTTGATTAGAATAAGAATGAACAGGTTTCTGATCACATTTTTAACCTTTGAATATTTAATTCCCCGATTTTATGGAATTTATGTTTCCTTACTAATTTTTGTGATGATTGATGAATTTCATATTTTTTATTTTCCTATTGGAATTTTCAGATGATCTTTATTGGGGTTTTGAATTGATGAATTTTGAAATCACTTGATGATTTTCATGATGATTTACGAATTTCTGATTTCCTTATTGGTTGTTCGATAATCCTTTATAGGATTTCTAATTTAATGAATTCTGAGATTTCCATGCGGATCTTTATGGTGATTCGTGAATTTTGCATTCTCAATGATATCTGAGTTTCATATTTCTACTTTCCTCATTGAAGTTTTTGATGATCACTATTTGGATTTTTGATCGAATGAATTTTGAGATTTCCTTGAGGGTTTCCCTGATGATTAATAGACTTTCTATACTCGATTTTCTTATTGAATTTTGAATGATCTTTTGTCAATTGACCAATTTCATGGGCTTTAAAATTTCTTTGTGGATTTTGATGATAATTTATGAATTTTACATCTCCGATTTCCTTATGGGACCTTTACTAGATTCCTAACTTTATGAATTCTATATCCTGCTATTGAATTTTATGATGATTTGTGAATTTTGCATTGAATTTAAAATTTCACTTCAATATGAGATCTTCATGACACCAAATGCAAACATTACTAAAGTACTTTCTACTTGTTCACTAAATGATAATTACAAACCAATGATTTAAGGTTGAAAATGAAGGAAACTTAGAGGGACAAGGAAAAGTCCTCGATAGCATGAAATTGATTTCCACAAGTTGAAAAGGTTGAACTTGAGAAGATAATATTAAGAGTCTATAATAAATTTTCTCCAACGGTTCATTTATTTGAACCATTATCTGCAAATTAGGTGATATTACTCCACATTCTTAAGGAAGTTTAGTTATGATCATTACAGGGCAATTTATCTAAAAAATATTACCTTAGTGGCATCTTAAATATTAGCTTCATAAATTTAAGATTGCTCATCAAGGACTCATAACAAAGTTATAATTTTAATAGGAGTTATTATCTATTTTACGGGATGTAAAGAAGATAATCCATTACAATTTTGTCTTAAAGAACAAAAGCTTCTTTCATACAAAGGGGCCTAAATGGTAACCATAATAATTCAAAAGAACGAAGGTATGAAAGAAGGGTCACGAGAGCATGAGGAAAGATCAGAAGGCACCAAGACGTTTTGGATAATCGTACCTTCTGAAAGGCGCTTCCAGCCAAGTCCAAGGCTATCTTTTAAAGTCCGTTGATAGGATGATGCTCCAAGAATCCACCTTTCGACTAGGATGAGAGGTCTTTCAATAAAGACAAAGGAGCTCAAACTAAACCTTTCGAAGAAGTCGAGAGGATGCAACCATCAGGATCTAATAGCTTCAAACCTTTCGAAGTAGTCGAAAGGTTCCATTCGGGGAGTTCTTACCTTTCAAGAAGACGAAGAAATCAAAGTAAACAGGTGCAACCCCATAACAACCTTTTCAAAAGTATAGCAGGCCTTTCGAATCGATTGGAGCACATCCAGAATACCTTTTGACAAGGTCTAAAATCATGAAGAAAGCAATACTCAAAAGTCAGCAAAGAATGGTAGACAATCTTTCAAAAACATTAAGGGAAAATACAACACTCGACAACAATCAAGTGAGAAGAAACCTTTTGACAAGGTCAAAACATTCACAGCAATTAGGAGGAGAGCTACTTTCCGACAAGGTTGAAGGGAACACGATAGTAGAAACAAGGCGAGCCTTTCGACAACATCGAAAGGTTCATGAAAGCTTTAGAAATGCAACCTTTCGGTAGAGTCGAAAGGTTCGTGAAGACATTAGGAAAATCAACCTTTTATCAAAGCGAAAGGTTCATGAAGGCATTAGAAAGACAAACCTTCCAACAATGTCAAAAGGTACATTATGGCATATAAGGGGGAAACCCTTCGATAAAGACAAAAGGTTTGCAGTTGCATATATAAGGAAAGTCTTCCGACCCAGTCAAGAGCAAAGAGACGAAAGGGGGGCCACATGTGTCTATAAATAGGATCCGAGGGGTCATGTTCAGGGGATGTGATTTATCTTATTGTAATCCTACAACTTCTTAATAAAAGCATTGTAACCCTAATTGAGTGTTGATTTGGGAAATTTAATAAAATGAAGCTCTTTATTGGATATGGAGAGAGTCTTAAGCTTTATTAATTACTTTACTGTTTGCTTAAACCTTTGTTGGCTAAACTACTATTTTTCAGCTTCAACATCATCGAAAGACTCTTGTCGACAAGGTCAACAACATTTCTGTTACAAATAACTACCACAACCCTTCAAAGCTTTCAACTCTACAATCCAAACCCTTCGACTAGGCTGACAGCTTAATTGGCTTAGCATTCACTAAAACCTTACGAAACCATTGACTCTATTATTTAAACCTTTCGAAAAGGTTGAAATCTACTTAATATAAGTGATCAAACCTTTCGATATGGTCAAAAGCCACTACCTTTTGACCAAAGTAATTGATTTCCTACCCTAATTCAAGGAAGGCTGTCTCCCTAACCTTTCAATAAGATTGAATCCTACCTTTTGAGGACTCAATTTAGGAAAACATAATCTAATCAAAAGAAAAGACTTTGTGGAAGACTTCAAACAAGTTCAACAAAGCCGAAAGGTCACTTAGCCCAAGTTCTAAATCTTTTGACGACGATGAAAGGTCTGATTTGGAAGATACTATAAGTGTGAATACAAAATCAATCCTTAAGGGTTCACACCCTCCGTTAAATTAGACTAACCATACTACTTGAGATTGCTTCGGGGTGTTGATCGTAAATTTTGTTAATACCAATTAAGTGTGGCTCTGAGGATCCTTGTTCAGATCTTTTAATTTTGACGTGACAATGAAAGGTCCAAAGTAGTTAAGCTTGAGATTTGGAATTGAATTAGGTTAGAGGAAAGTGAGGTTGGATGTTCAATAAGGTCGAAGGTTTAAGCCCTCCTTCTAGCGCCAAAATGTTAACAAGAAAACTTGTCAATAGTCTAAAGTAGAGTTGAAAGCATAGGAGACTTCTTCGAAACCCACTTTGATACTTTTCGAATAGGTCGTTGTAGTAAAAGCTTCTCTTTTTTTAACCTCTTGACTGAGTCGATACACCTAAATCCCCTTCTTTTAAGTCCTTCGAACTTGCTGGTTTAGTTTGGTTGTCCTATCAAAACCTCCTTTCGAAACAATGGTGATGTACTAAGGGATGGCACCAAGGATTCAAAGATACAGTTTGAATTGATTTGTTTTGACTTCGTCAAAGTCTAGTCTCATTGATAGATTAGATATCTTAAGATTAGGTGCTAAGACTTAAAGGAAGTTGGATGTTAAGTGTTTTGGCTCCTTTAAAAGATGACCTTTCGAACAAGTCGACCCAAGCAGATCATGACTAAATCCAATAAGAGTATCAAATCTGCAGCATATTCAAAATAATATATTCTTGCTTTCATTAAACTCAAGTAGTACAATCTGATCAAATTCCCAATCTAATTTTGGAATCAGGGTTTGCAATCTTAAGAAAATACAAGAGTAGAGTGAAGGAATTCAGATCCCCCAAACCAGACCCTAGGGTCTCATATATAGGTTCGGGTTGGCACCTTTTGACTTAGTGCTTTTGACCTGGTCGAAAAGTGGCTTTGTAGACCTTTCGTCACTTTTGACCTCTTGCGCATCCCTCTTCATTGCATATGAATGGATTTGAATGCCACCGTCTTCATCAAAAGGAGTAGATGCCCCTTTTCCTCTTGTATCGCTTTATTATTGTAAGTTGGAAGGAGCATGACCTTTCAATTTTGTTAGCAGGTACATCCTTAGGGTTTCATAGGTATTGAAATACTCTTGGCTTCGACATGGGCGCAGCTTCCGAAGACATACTTGCGGATAGATGCAGAACCCCTCTTAGTTGTGAAAGGTTTAAATCGGTTCGAAAGGCTTAGTTATGCTTTCAAAGAGGTTGTTCCAACAAAATATTTTTCTAAGTAATTTGAGTGAAGGCGAAAGCTTCGGTTTCAAAAGGTATGGCGCGCATGTGAATGGCTGTTACCAGCTACCTTTGAAAATATTCCCCAACCCATTCGAATCGTTTTCATGCAGGTGAAAGCATTTCTTTCAGAAGGAAGAAATTGAAGCATAATGGTGCTTTCGACCCTTTCAACCCTTTTGAAATCTTGTAACACATTTGAACCTTGGCTGTAGCATCCCTTTGACTCCTTCAAAATGCTTTGTTGGTGCAGTCATATCTTGTTCTTCGTTCCCTTCTTTTCATTTTGGTTTCAACAAGGTTGAAATGAGAATTGGTTGTAACAACATCCAATTACCCATAACACAATACCGTAGTACAATACTAACCCCCATAGAAGAGGTATCCTACTATAAGAAGAGTCTTCTTTCAAAGATTCATCCAGATCTATAACTCTGCTTCATCATCTGAATTCCATATGATTTCTGGATTCGGATCCCTAGGAATCAACATTGGTGCCTTTAATCCATCATCATAAATGTCTCCCTCCGGCCATGGACAGTCAACAACCTCCCTCATAGCCCTAATCATCTCACCATCACTTTCTGCTTCTAGTTCCCTACCTAGAATAAGCTTCTCCTCCTCTATTTCTTCTTCTATGGGCTCCTCCTCCTTAGGCTCTTCTTCCATCTTGGGCTCTTCCTCCTCCTCGGGCTCTTCTTCCTCCTCTGCCTCTTCTATGGTTAAGGCAAGTTTCTGAAGCTTAAAGGCTCTCATGCGTGCTTCTCTCAAAACTATCGGTGCCACTTGAAATCAAATAGCCGGAAATCCTTAGAATTTGACATACTTAGTTCTATAAGAATTTTCATACTTTGGAAATTTACTAAATAAGATTCTACGCGTTCATTTTTCTTTGCTAACTAACCTATTATTCTCCTACACCTATTCATTTGTACCCAAAAAAATGTAGACATACAAACTAAACCTTGGGGTTTAATACCGAGTTGACTAATCCAACCTCTTTACCCATGTGATCTGGTAAGTTGCTAAGAAAAGTAGGGTGCTGGTATCCAATTTATTACTAGAGTCTACTTCTAGGATAAAGACGTTTATTAGCCGGTCCATTAATCAATACCTATTCCTTATACTCGAAGGGTTTTAAAACCAATGGCACAATTAAATAAAACAGGGTTTATCAAGCCTTCCTAATTAAATTTTTATCAATTTTTAAACTTCATTCGTTAATTCTTACTTAACATTTTCATTCCCTCAAATTTTTACTTGAGCCAAAAATGCTTTCAATTATTACTATTATCAATTTTCAAAACCTTGAAAACCATTTTTCCAAAGATACCGGGATTTAAATTCACAAATTACTCTTATTTATAAAATACATTTTATAAATCAATTTTATAAATTCATTCCTTTAAAAGAAATCATTTCTCAAACATCTATTTCTAAATATTTAAATTTCTTGGAATAAACATTATTTATTAAAACTCAAATTTTATCCCAACATTATCAACGAATGTCTTATATCCAAATTGTGAAACTTAATTCACAAGGTATTCATTTCAATGTTCCAAAAATTCCTATGTATCTAGACTAGGTTTCAAAAGGAAGGTTCTAAATAGATTATTAGATAATAGTCAATGCTCAGAATCGTGCGAGCATGAATGATCAAATCCTAAATGATAATGATGGAATATGATCATTTCTAACTACCAAAAACAACAAGAATAACTATATTAAATTTTGAAAAATTACTTTTTTATATAAAATATATTCCTAGACAAAATTATTTCATTTTCAAATTTTAAAACAATATTATGTCGATTGAACTTGTTCAAGTGTTCAGGAAACCCCTATCGATAACATTGGCCAGACGCATCAACCAAAATTCTTAAGCCACTTAATAGGTCAAACTACATAATATAAAACATTTTTATACACTGACAAAATACATACTCGTATATGTAATACACTCAAACACATATAAGGCATTCCACTACCTTATCTCTTAATGATTTACCATACCAAAGCCAAGGTTCTCACTTAACCTTGCGCTTTGATACCACATTGTAACGACCCACTTTTCCGTACAGTTTAAGCGGCCAGTCAATCACACAAGACCCACTAAAAAATGAATGGAAAGGTGGATAGTTAGGGAAAGAAATAGGAAAGTAGAGAAAAAGTAAACCAAACAACATAGAATCTCACATCGGAACGAATAATCTATAATATACAACAAATATTTACACAAAAGCAAGCTGCAATATATGCATATACAGGCATCAATTAGAGTATACTAACCTATTTCAGCCCGAACAGTTATAACAACCTACCCTCACAATTGCTGATAAATACAACCATGAATTCAACAAAAAAATAACCATATACCTGAATACATCTATGGGCCTCCAGCTCGTCTCTTGAAGCTCCAAATCATCCAAACTAAATCTGTAATACGCTCAGTCTAACCTGAGCATTTAGGAAAAACAACGCCGAGTTAGTATGGTAAAACCTGCGTGACAAGCTCAATAACAAGGAATTTTATTTATTATAGCTTGTAAAATCTTTTAAAACCAAAGGTATCTCATAGGACCATGCCGCACATAAACACAGATGAATTTTTAACCCTATGACAACCAAAAAATATTTTCTATAGAAACTACATTGATATTATAATAGTGTCTAGGGTCAAAGTAAAATATGAATATAGCTAATATGCTTGCATCTCATATTTCAACATAGTTGAACACAACTAAGTTCATACGGCACTTAATGGAGGATGGCATACAATGACTGGGCTACTAGGGTATCGCCCACCACGGTGCATGTTTAGATAAAGTAACATCAAGGACCTCTCTAGGATCCCCTGCCAAAACAGGATCGGCCTACCACTTGATTAGTAGTACCGAATATGTTCACCCTTATTTTAATGGGCCTCGAAGCATACAAATAATAGATAATATCGACTCAAGATAGCGATGCTAATACCTTATTTGGGAGCGACCCCCTTAGCCTTGCCGAATCTCCCCTGTTTTAGTCATTTCCGGTTGATGAGGCTTGAGAACACATTTTGGCTTTGATGAAGCACTTCCCTTTTGGAATGCTAACACTACCCTTCAGGCAATAATTTAATGCAAGCATTTATCCACACAAGTTCATTTCAGGACTAAACAAAATGCTTGAGAGCTCCGTCTTCAATTCCATCATTTCAAGATGTCTTCACTTTGAAAAACTTGAGTTGGATCGAAGTGGTTTTTGGATAACGTACCCGATCCCGATCTCTTCGAAATAACATTCGATAGCTCCCAGTAAACTTAACCCAAGTTCTTTAGGAAATAAACAGACAAAGGACAAGAGTGGAGATCAACTCTTAACTGTTAGTGGATAGATTTCCTTATCATTTTTCCTAGAAGAATGAAATAAGGTTATACATACAGTATAGCACCATGATGGTAACTATACCATATAATTCCCCTCCTAAATATTTCCGAAATCACGTTTTGGTCCAGATTTTAATAGTTGGTTATTTAGCTATCAAAAAAACAAATATTCAAACAATGATTAACTTTTCCATGGAATCACTAAGCCTCCCCACTTTACCTTTTATTAATTTAACATCACTTTTCGAAACTTGAAAATTACTTCTATATAGTTATCTTTACAGGATAAATATATTCCCAAACCACTATATTTTCAATACTTAGAAAATATAATCATATACTTATCTCAATGGAGTAAGTATATTCACAACCCTTTTTCACTTTCCAAACTTGGAAAACTACTTTTACATACTTATAAAATAGATAAATATATTCACCAACACTTAAAGATATTTCCTGTTAAAATCATATTAAATGGGGATATAATTATCCACAACCCATTTCATTGCATAAATCTCTTTTATTTTATAATATCTCATTTATTGATTTCCAAATATATTTATAAAATGCTTTACAAATCCCCAAGTTTTTAAAGTCTTCTTTATAAATACCAAACAATTTATAATCCACATCATTTACAAATTCTTTTCTAATTCTAATATCTCTTTTAATTTATAAAACACCCTTTTTAAACTTCCCTTGTTTTAAACAAACTCCCTACATGAAATTCCACAAATAAAGTTCCTTTGATATAATTTATAACTTAAAAAACCTTTAAAAACCAAGTTACTATTTAACATTCTTTATTTGAATTATTTTTAAACCTCTTTCAAAATATTAACTTTAGAATACCAATAATAATATATCATATTTACCTTAAATAGTATTATTGTATTAATAATTCAGCTATAATTCAATATTAAATAAGTAAATAAAATTAGTTAATTAACTTCAAAAAAATTATTACAAAATTATTTATTAATTTCAGACATTATTAATATAATAGTTGATTTACTTTAAAATATGATTAAATAACTTAAACTTATATAACTAAATAACTTAAACTCAATAATTTCAATTAATTAAAAAAATTTAAATAAATAATAATTAACTTGAAAGCAATAATTAAATTTTCTTAAATCACTTTTAAAAGTCATATTAATATAGCTTTACATAACATTGATTCCATAATTAACTTTTCCAATTAGAAAGAGGCTTAATAATCACTATGGTACTTAAACAAGTTACCATTTCATTCAATTTTAATCTTCCAAGTTACAATACTTGGTATTTACGTAGTTAGACACATATGTAAACAAATTCCATAATTAACAATCAATTGGTAGCACAACATTTATCAAGTGGTATTAACATAAATACATACACTAATGTAATCTCAGAACTTTGATTTTTTGTGCTAAATAAATGTCCAATTATAAACTATATAGTTAATTATAGCAGAACAATGTTTTATCCTGCTAACCGGGTGCCCAGTTAAGTTAGTGGAATGGTGTTTTATTCCGCAAAATAGATGTCCAAATTACCTGTTTAATTCAATTTAACTCAACGATATTAAATTTGGCCAAATAAATATCACTAATTATAGTATAATAATTAAACAACCTTATTAATTGAAATAATGTGATTTAGATTCAGCACGCTTTTCCTATGTCATAACTTTATACATGGCCAAAACTGTCAACAAGCTATACTACAGTGTTTTGTTCGTCAATACAAATCTAATGTAGAAATCCATCGGTTAAACTGATCGAATACGAGCAAGTTATTGTGTTTTGAATCTGACACCTTCATGTAGTAATTTAATTAACATATTTTTAAGTTATCTCACCCACAACACAAATGGGCCAAGCCCAACTTGACTTCAACCCACATCCAATTCATCCTTCCAATGTGTGACGTGCACATGCATGCTCCGCCGAGGACATCGGCGTTGAAACCAAGACTACCAGCATGTCTCTCTTCGAATGTCCATAATGATGGACCCAGCCACAGCACGTGCATGTGTAATGAACCATCTTTTAACCATCGAAATTCGACAACGAACACTACCGCTGTGCTCCAGTGTCACGCACCCAATCGACAAAAGGGCAAATTCTTAGGATAAAAAAAAGAAAAGAACGGAGAACAGCAGAATCTCACCGTGTAATTGAAAACATATAATATAAAAAGGACAATAGAAACTGTCACTATATCGGAGTTACAATCAAACCGTATCAGCTGGACAGTTATGTAATCCTGACCTTACAAATGCTGGTAGGTATATTATAATATAGCGGAAAATTAAAATACTGCGATACGTGAATCTTCAGCTCCCCTTCAAGACCTCCATAACACCATGAACAACCTGAATACTTGTTCTGACCCAAGCATTATAAATAAATAACACCCAAATCAGTTTGGAAATACTAGCGTGAGATAACTCGAATAATGGGGAACATATATAAAAGTGACCACGCCGCTAGCAAAGAATGAGTTTTTACCACACAAGAATAACATTTATACAGGCAAGAGCAGAAATAAATATCAAGAAACAAATCAAATAAGAATAAGCATAAATAATATTAAACCAGACTTGAAAGAATGGAAATAAACCAAGTAAAATTCAAACAGGACATAATGGATGAAACAAGGAAAATAGTCCAACTTGATAAAGTGGACTAAATAAGGTAATAATCCAAACTTGATAGAATGGAGTGAATAAGGTAATAGTCCAACTTAATAGAATGGAATAAATCAATACTTATATGCCGTGATGAGGAGTTGGCTCGACTCATCGCAATTTAAAGCTAAAACCGATTCAGGGTTTCCGAATCAAATAAGGAAAACAAATTTTCCAACAAATGACAAGGAAGGTGCACCCCCTTGGAATATACATCTAGTTATATACTTCTGAGAAGCTCATATACTCCGTATCACTTCTCGAAAACCTCTAAGCCGGACCCTGCCATACCTTACCGAGAATCCGAATATTTTCACATCTAATTGCAAAATCGAATCCAAACTAGATGAAATGTGAAAATACTCTAATGGGAGAAACCTCGCATAGCTTAGCCCCCCTCGCGCATTTGATTTAGTCATTTTTAATAAAGGATAACAAGCTCAATTAAGTAGCAAACCATTTTTAAGGTGACGATACACCATGAAGAAAGCTAAATCCGATAATTAATAAATCAACTATCAGGGATAATTAAAATGATTGTATATGGAATTAAATTTCATGTACTTACCACCACTCATTGATTCCAGATAAGTCCTATCTCTCAGTTGAAAATGAAGCTGGGTAAGTTGAGGTAGTGCTATCTCTAGGCATCAGCTTGGCGACATTTCTAGCTTTCAAGATATAAATGAGTCCATGCCTCAATGTTTAGCTTTAAATGCATGACTAGATCCTTTCCATATAAGCGATATTGACTGTGGAACTATTGCTCTATAACCAAAATCGAACTTAACTATTTTAAAAGCTAATCTTGTGCTTAGTTTCCACATTGGTAAAACACTTTTATAATTAGTTCATGATTGTTAAAACATTAAGAGAATAGTTTTTCAAGTGCGCGACCCCGAAGGCCTAAACCAACATTAGACCGAACACCCAGAAGATTATCCAACTTAACATCCCAATAATCGAGGTTCAATTCCTTTTTATAACTTTAAAACAATTAATTATCACAAAAGATAATTAATCTCATTTAAAATCTCTTTTAAATAAAAAAATCCATTATCTTTAATAAAATAGATAATTATTTCCAAACACTTATATAACATTGGTAAATTAACTTTAAAACCTTTATTAAATCAGTTTATTAACTTTAAATCAGTTGTTAAAGCAATTTTATTATATTAGATAATTTACTTAAGTCCCTTTTATTATATCAATTAGTTAATTTTAAATGTCAACATTTAATAAGATTTACTAAATTTAAATAATCGTTAATTAAATGAATAATTAATCTCAAACATCATTAATTGAAATGATCGATGAATTTTAAATATAATTAATTAAAACAATTAATTAAATTTAAATAGTCATAAATTAATTGGATTTATTAAATTCAAAACTTCATTATCTTAAACGATTAATTAAAACATCATTTATTAAAATGATTTGTTTAAATATAAAAATTATTTAATTAAAATGAATTAACTAAATTCCAAATACCATTTGTTAAAACAATTAATTCAAATTTAAAACAATCATTGATTAAAATGATTAATAAAATTCAAATGTCATTATTTAAAATGATTAATTACTTTTAAACTTCATCAATTACAAAGATTATTAATTTCAATTCTCATTAATTAAAATAATTAATTAAACTCAAATAATCGTTAGTTAAAATAATTAGTTAAATTTAAAACAATCTTTAGTTAAATGATTAACCAAATTCAAATATCATTATTTAAAATAACTGATTACTTTTAAATATCATTAATTAAAATGATTATTTATTCCAATCATAATTAATTAAAATAATTAATTAAACTCAAGAATTTTTAAGTTAAAATGATCAATTGAATTCGATCTTATTTAAATCAAAAGATAAACCAATTTTAAACATCATTATTTATATTGGTTAATTAATACCAAAATCATTTGTTAAAAATATTAGTTAATCTAAATTATCATTAATCAAAATGGTTAATGAATTTTCGATATTCTATATTAGTGGAAACTTAAGCACAAGTTCAAATGCAGGTTTTGGGTATGATTGAATAAATGACGATATAGCGAAATCGCAATAACGACACTTAACAATTTAAATGGAATATCAGGATTTATTTCGATTAACCATCAATAAAACAACATAATTATTCAATAAATAATTATGGGCGAGAAACCCCTTTGGATATCTCTACATATTTTCCCTACAAAACAATTTCTACGGATAATATATAGATAATCATATGGGTTTATAACGATTAAATTAATATGTCATCCATTTTCCAAACGAAAATTTAACCAAACAAGCGATCAAACAATTTAACTAACATCCAAATAATCAATAAATGTTTATAAAAATTATTCATATGATATATAAAATTTAATGTGAGTTAAAGTCACATTGATTTTTGTTTTGGCCAAAACGTCCCAATTTTGGAATAAAATCGAACGGTCTTTCGATTTTAGCCTAAATATTCACTTGCTCCAAATCCAACTAAACCAACTCCATTGTGAAGATCTCGACGACATGAATCCAACATAAAACAAGACGTTCGAATCCAATCTTGTATGAGCGAGATACAAAATTTATAACTTATCAATAATTTTAATTTACAATCAAAACAACTTATAATAATTTACAACTTTACCCCTCATAACTCCTTCCCCAAACTAGCTCCAGTGCACGCTAATGTCAGGAACCCAAACAAATGTGTGCATGCATGGCTAAACCACCTCCACACACCACGATTTCATAATCCGACTTCTCCGACGCGCCGCTCTACTCGAGAGCAACCCCCAGACCCCTCAACTTTGAAGCCGCACCCCTCTAGGAAATAACGACTTGCTTGAACTCCATACGATCGTATGAAATGTCGCACCAAGCTAGGCCGAGCTGCCTCTCACCAAACTCCATCCGATATGCCAAATGATATAACAAACCCATATCAAAGCTTCAATTATCGGATCGATGCACACAAATAGAAAAAACCCCAACCCTAGTTCCTGTAACCCATCGACTTCACCGTCGAATCCCAAAATCCATTGTCGCGCCCTTCATTAGTATATCAGAGTGAAGATGTCCTCGAATTGAGATTTTTAGTGCTTGTCTTAGGATTTTAGTTGTTCATATTATTTGAATTTTAATTTATAAATTTATAAAATCCGCTTTCTTAATACCATGCTAATGTAAATAGGGGATAGGGGGAAGATGGTTGCATGCACAGGATATGGGCTGAAAAAATATGGGTATGGTTTGAAACATGGGGGTATGGCCAAGGCATGGTGCATATGAATACACACACACACACACAATTTTATATTTAAAATAATCTACAAAACATACCCAAAAATCTCAAACTCCAAATGAGGTGTGCTGCTGGCTGTTAACCATAAAGTCTACTTAAGAACAAAAGTATGAAAGAAGATTAATAAGTGTGCCAGGCTCTACTGAAATTACACGCATGGGTTTCGTCAAGGTTCATGAAAGAACGTTTCAAAGGCATTAAAAAGAGCTTTCAAAGGAGTTACAAGCATCAGGTGGCATCACATACGATAAACAGTGCAAAAGCTTTTGAAAGAGATAAAAGAGAGAGCAGGGCTACCCATCCGCCTCATTCAAACCTTTCATAGATGGATTCACATGTATATAAAAAGCAAGGACGGGTTCAGAACCTCTTTTGAAGGTAATGAATGACAACCCTTCATATGCATGCCAAACCTTTCAAAACCAAAGGTTTTGCCTTTATTCCAATTACTCAAAAAAATCCTTTCGAAAGCATAGTTGAGCCATTCGAACCGGTCGAAGCCTATAACATCAAGAAAAGGTTCTGCGTCAGTTCACAAACATGCATTCGTAAACTATGTACCATGACGAAACCATCAATATTTCAACACCTTCGTAACCCTAGTAACAACCTATCGATAAAGTCAGAAGATCATATCTTTACTTCTCATGACAACAAAGCAACACGAGAAAAAAGCACATTTGTGGCCCATTCGACGACTTTGAAAGCAATTAAGGAAAAAGAAGAGAAAAGGAACGATTCAAACATAACGGCAACGAAAGATGGACAAAGGACCCTTTCGACAAGGTTGAAAGGTCTGGAATAAGAAGATGAAAAGAGCAAGGATGAGTTAGAGAACTCAAAAGGGAGTCCCTTCCACAGCATCGAAAGCAGGTAAAGCCTTTCGACCATATTGAAAGGAATGATGCATAAGATTAAGGGGTCTTTCGACAGAGTCGAAAGCATTGGCGTGAAAGGGAGCCGACCTGCATCTATTAATAAAACCCAAGTGGTTTGATTTTGGGGACTGTTTTTTTGAATCCAAAGCTCATTCTTTTACTTTTTCTTCTTCGTAACAATAAAATCTTTGTAACCCTAAATTGATTTGGGGAAAAAGCTCTCAAACTTATAACCCTTTTTGGATTAATGAAAAAGGAAGAAATGTGCAGATTCATTAAGGATTCCAATTATGATGAAGATCATTTCGATAATTAGCTAGACTAATGATCAATTGCACATGATGCTATCTTGTCTTCTTAATTTCTTTCTATCTATTGAAAGCCGTGAGATCAACTTGGATAATATACATGCAAAACACGTTTTCATTGCAATAAACAAAATAGAATGACAAATAAAGATGATGATGATGTTTCAGCATTGATAAGTTCATAGAACTTACCAATACCCAAGATGATCTTCTATTGGATACACCTAATGGAGCTTATCCAATTGTGAATTAGATGTATTTCAAAAACACAAAATCCCTTTTGATCTGGTCGAAAGGGGTGTCACGAAAGACATAATGTTTATAAATTACAAGCAATCGTCTAAGGATGGATTCCTATGAAAGGAATATACACGCAACTACATCTTCAAAGAGTTCTTCCATAAGGAACAAAACTAATGATGTTGAAAGAAACTATTTCTTTAAAAGAACTAGAAGTCCTTCTGACATAATCGAAAGGGTTGAGTGGACGTTTCGACATTTTCGAAAGGGATGAACATTTAGTATTAATAGTTTTTTTTGACTCATTCAAAAGAGGGGTTTCGAGTGAGATGCTTCCTCCTTTACCTTCATCTTGATTATGTTAATTTGACCCACTAGAAATATACCAATTATTCCCCGAAAGTAGTTCGACCAAGTCAACCTGAACGGAAGAGGGGTTTCGAAGGGAGTAATCTCCTTCAATCATCTTTCAATAGTCTTATTTTGTTGCAAAAATAATCCTTTTTCCAATTCACATAGCTTTGGGTACATTGAAAAAATTTCTAGTTAACATTTTTGGAGCTAGAAGGAGGACGTGAACCTCCGACCTTGTGGTTAACTATGGACTAATTTTGAGTTGTTTAACTTGGCGTAGGAAAATGAAATTTAAGAGACTTAGTAGAATGGATGAGGATGTTGTTCACACTACCACCTTAGAGGAAAATATCACTCCTGCTTTCTACTTGGAGGGCGTTATAATAGAGCGACCATCAGCTTCAGCTCTGTAAGATGATAACGCCTCTAAATTAAAGCGTTAAAAACAATAATTGCTTGAGATGCAGGAACTAATCAAAATGGCGTTGTCCTAAAAATCTTCTAAGACAGTAAGATCAACAAATGAAGACGAAGTGATCTCTCCGAGAAGGAATTCAAAAGCTTATGCAAACGAAGAAAAAAGCAAAATTGATTTAACATCTTCAAAAAAGAAAGACCGACTTCCAACTAAAGCTAATCATCAAAGAAGAATATTAGATAAATCCCTTAAACAGTCTAGGAGCTCCACATTGAAAGAATACTATCCGAACTAGAAAAATTACCTTGACTCAGAGGTCTATCTAAAAGATATAGCAGAAAAAGCAATTAAAGATGTGCTGAATGCTAAAGGGAAGAGGTCCCTCGACGAGAATGTTAATGATAATTAGCATGTGCCGCCTTTTACAGATGAAATCATGGCAACAACTATTTCATCTTATATGAAGATGTCGACTATGAAATATCATGGGACTACAGATCCAGACGACCACTTGATGGCTTTCAATAGCTAGATGGATCTATGTAACGCATCCGGAGCTGTTCGGTGTTGGTTATTTCAATGACTCTCCAAGGTGCTGCAGCTAAATGGTATGTTATGCATATGCAAAGACCCAACCATAGATTACACAGTCTTGGCTAACACAAAACAGAAGCAGGGGGAGTATTTGGGAGACTATCTTAAAAGGTTCAACATTGAGACGCTAAAGGCTAAGGACATGAATGAATGTGATAAGCTCGCTACGGTACATTCCGGGTTAGTAGAAAATTCCCCATTCTAGAAACAACTCTTTATTAATTATGGAATGGAATCCACATTCTCGCTTTAATAGTGGGATAGAACCCACGACCTCATTTGTGGGATGGAACACGATCTTCTCCAGTGGAATGGAATCCTTGAAATTTTCAAAATGATTTTTTTTCAAAACTATCGTTTTAAAGTCATCTCTGTTAATTTAAATATTTTAGCCTTAATTCAAAAACTATTTTTAATAATTAATTTCAAAATCATTTTTTAAACTATCTCTCGATTTTAATATTTTAGCTTTAATATATTTTATAGAAACCTATACATAATTTTTAATATTACATTTATATTATAGATTATAAATTTTAAGATTACTTCCTAAAATTCCTCTATGAGTTTAAACTATGTTCAAAATGGTTTACAAAGTGTAGAAATTGTTTTGACAAGTTTTAGAATAGAGTTCATTTTAAAGCAAAATCTATTTTCAACATTAACATAGGCATGTCGACATCCCTCATCCCCCATGTCCATATGGTGACCATAGAATTTAAAATTCAAATTTTCAAAAGTAGTGCCTATTTGTTATAACCTTCACGAATGGACATGACCGTTGTTCTCCTATAAATACCAGTTGTTTTGAACGAATTTTAAGTTAGTTTTTCTTCATTTCTTCACTCCTTCTCCACTCAAATATTCTCTTATATTTCACATGCTTTAACAAAACTCTATCGAAATTCTAAGTGTATCAAACTCGATCATCTGTAGTTTGATTCTCTGCCACTCTCTCTCAAAGATGTCAGTACTATTCAGAGTTATAGGATCATTTGTAATCGAAGATCGAAAGATGAAAGTGCATCGAGTCTCTCTCTATCAAAGTGTGATTGGAAACGGTGTGATTGTGGCTTGTAAATCAATTAGGTGTGATTGTAGCCCGTAAATCAATTAGGTGATCTTGTAGCCTGATTAAATCAAGAGAGTTTGCCATGGACTCGGAGATAGGAGGGTGCATCTCATGGCCTTAAAATCAAGGTTGTAATATCGAAATTATATTTGAAAAGAAATCTGAATAAGAAATTGTATGGGACTGGATGTAGAGTAACTCCAAACCAGTACAAAATTCTGGTATATTCTTTCCTTTACTGCTTTTATTTACTATTTGCATTTGTGTATGCTTCTGTGACTATTTTTGTGTTTGTGAATTGCATCTGTTTGGATTTAATTTTAAAAAAATTCAAACAGATTCATAAAATTAATTAAATACTATTCACCTCCCTCTAATGTTAATTCTGCCTTCAGATTCATAATCCGCATTTCCTACATTTGGTATTAGAGCATTGGTTTTCAAAGTTATCATAATCTGAAGTTTAAAAAATTTAAAATGGAAACTTTTGAGGATTTTGTCAACACTAGTTCAAAATTGTACAGATCATCATTATCTCATAAGTCTGCATATTATTATTATTATAGAAAATCAAGTTATCTACAAATTGATGTGTTGTGTAGGAACCGATATGTTATATGGCTTTTAAGGAATCAACACTCAATGGACAAATTGTGCAAATCAAGAAAAAAATGGATACTTGATAGTGGATTTTCAAGACACATGAATGGCAATCCAGAGATACTAAATGACATAATTTATGAAGATGGAGGACTGGTCAACTTTGAAGACAACTTAAATAGATATGTGATTGGTATCGACAATGTCGGTTACTCTAAAACTCATACTATTTCTGATGTTTTGTTGGTTAGGAATCTAAGATACAATTTTCTTAACATAAGCCAACTATGTGACAAAGGCTACAAAATTCAATTTGAAAAGGATAAGTATCACATCGAAGATAATAAATCAAATATTATCTTTGAAGGAATTAGGAAGAATAATATTTATACTCTCATATGAAAATCTCAAATGATAACCCATGTCTTTTGGCTAATACAAGTGACCCTTGGATTTGGCATGAAAGTTGGGCATTTGAATTTCAAACTCTTAAGCAGACGTTCAAAACTTGATTTAGTAAGAGATCTCCCTAAACTGAATTTTAAAGTAGATAGTATATGTGATGTTTGTCAATTAGGAAAACTTAAAAAGATTTCATTTAAATTGAAAGATATGATTTCAACTTCAAAACCTCTTGATTTACATTATTTAGATTTGTTTGGTCCATCTCAAATTCAATCAATAAATCATAGTATTTTTTTTGTAATTGTAGATGATTATTCTAGATTTACGTGGGTAATTTTTCTGAAACTTAAAAGTGATGCTTTTGATTTATTTAAAACTTTTGCAAAAAGAATTCAAAATCAACTTTCTTTAAAAATCAAAACTATTCGTAGTGATCACGGTAGAGAAATTGAAAATGAAAATTTAGAGAATTTCTGTAATAAAAAAGGAATAACTCATAATTTTTCTTTTCCGAGAACACCACAACAAAATGGAGGGTAGAGAATAAAAACAGGATGATTCTAGAGTGCACAAGAACTATGCTTTCAGGTAGTAAATTACCAAGAATTTTTTTGGGCTGAAGTAGTTGCTACAGCTTGTTACATTTTGAATAGGATTTCAATTAGATCTCTAACCAATAAAACACCATATGAACTTCTTTTCAATAGGAAACCAAAGTTATCTTATTTTGAAATTTTTGGAGTTAAATGTTTTATTTTAAATACAAAGGACAATTTGGATAAATTTGATCATAAATCCTACAAAGGAATCTTTATCGGATATTCTAATAGAACTAAAGCATATAGAGTTTTCAATTTAAAACTAGCACCACTGAAGAAATAATGCATGTATCTTCTGATGAAAATTTTAAAGATTTTGTTCAAATAAGTAATGAAGAAGATTTAGTTACTCTAAATAATGAATTAAATGAAACAAATTGTGAAACTATTCATCCTAATAAAAAGATCAGGCTTTTCAAAAATCATTTTGTAGAAATATACTAGGAAATATAGAATCCGTTGTTAGAACTAGAAACCAACTAAATAAGATGGGTAATATAGCTTTTATATTTTATATAAACCATTGAACCTAAAAATCCAAAGGAAGCTCATCTGATGATTCATGGATTCTTGCTATTCAAGAAGAACTGAATCTATTCACCAGAAATGATGTATGGGAACTTGTTCCTAGACCCAAGGATAAAACTATAATAAGAACTAAATAGGTTTATAAAAATAAAATGAATGAACAAGGTTACGTCGTCAGAAATAAAGCTTGGTTAGTTGCACAATGTTATTGTCAAGAAGAAGGAATATACTATGATGAAACCTTTGCACCCGTAGCAAGATTAGAAGCCATTGGAATACTACTTGCTTTCGTAAACCATAATAATTTCAAATGGATGTCAAAAGTACCTTTTTAGATATTTTTGTTAAAGAGGATGTTTATGTTGAACGACCCCCACTTTTTGAAGAAGAAAAGTTTCCAAATCATATTTAGAAATTAAAGAAAACTTTATATGGTCTGAAACAAGGTCCTAGAGCCTGGTATGATAAATCTTACCTATTACAATCAAAATTTGAAATTGGTAAAGTAGATAATACTCTTTTTATTAAAAGAAACAAAAATGATATCCAATTAGTACAGATTTATATAGACGATATAATTTTTGGATCAACAAACAATGAAATGAACAAAGTGTTTTCTGAAATAATGACAAAAGAGTTTGAGATGAGTCATATGGGCGAACTTACTTTCTTTTTAGGATTGCAAGTAAAACAATTAGATAGTGGTATTTTCATTAGTCAAGAAAAGTATGCTAGGGATCTAATTAATAAGTTTGGTATGACCACTGCGAGTGAAAAACCCACTCCTATGGCAACCAATAAAGCCTTGAATAAAGAAGACATGTCAAAAGATGTCGGCCAAAAACTATATAGGGGAATGATTGGATCGCTACTCTATATAACTACGAGTTGGCATGGTATTTTTATAGTGTCTGTCTCTGTGCAAGATACCAATCTCAACCTAAAGAGACCCATTTAAAAGAGGTTAAACGTATCCTAAGATATCTTAAACACACTTTAGACTCTGGCCTATTTTACCCTAAAAATGATTCATTTGATTTAATTTCATATTGTGATGCTGACTATGCTGGTTGTAAATCAGACCGAAAAAGTACAGTGAAACGTGTCGCTTTTTAGGACATTCTCTAGTTTCCTGGTTTAGTAAAAAGCAAAATACATTCTCACTATCAACAACTGAAGTAGAATATATCTCTGCTTCTTTGGCTTGTTCTAAAGATATATGCAACAGACCCTAAAGAATTTTGGATTAAATATTTCAAAATCACCAGTTTATTGTTACAATACAAGTGCAATAAATTTATCCAAAAATCATACTCATCATGCTGGAACTAAACATATTGATATTAAACATCATTTTCTTAGAGATAATATAAGTAAAGATATTATTTCTCTTGACTTTATCAACACTGAAAATCAAATAGCTGATATTCTAACCAAACCTTTGAATCAATCAACCATTACTAAATTAAGAAGAGAACTAAGTATTTGTTCTGTAACTGAGATATAGAATATAGATATAGTAACATATATATTTAAATAGATATAGAAAAACAAAATTGTCAAAATTTTCAAAAGGATGTCGACATGCCCCTGCTCCCCATGTTGACATACAACGGCAAAATTTGAATTTTGATTTTCCCTCTAAAATTAGTTTGGTGGTTTTATAAACCATAATATTTTTTATTGTTTTGTCTTCTCTTTCATTTCTCTGTAATAAACTTTTGAAAATATAAAATAATGGCCTCCTCTTCTAAATCAAACAAAAATGCAACCTTTTCCTTCCCTTCTCCCAATTCTAGTCCATTTCAACGAACTACATTGGATCGAGTGATGAAGATCGAGGAAGCTTTGAAGGATTCCTTATAAACGCTGACCGAATTACAACTCATACAAATAAAGATGGCAAAGGAACAAGAGAAATTAGGCAAGATCCTTAGAAATTTGCAAAAATTTCTAATGGATAATCATGCAGATCCTATCGTGATTGAAGATGATTCCTATAATGTACGCATTCATAATCCATTAGAGGATGAAGAAGAAGAAGGGGATGAAGTGAAAATAGACAAAGATGATGAAGTTATTTGCATTGGATAAGTATATTTTGACAAAAATTGTAACTTGGTCGAACAACGTGGAAACTTTTGTCTCCATTACCCTAATTGTTTGATTCATAAGTCACCAATTGTCAAGGGCTCTCATAAGGTTGCTATTATACTAATTTTTTATGATTTGTGCACTTGTATATATCTGTGTCTATATATGTGTAATGTAACATGATATATAATAAAATTACATTTATGTTTCGCTTACTATACTTCGTGATTAGCATTTAGTTCAATAGTATTAGTTTAATGGGGAGTTATCTAGTTTAGGCTTATTTTTTGATTGACGATAATGGGGAAGAATTATAGAATAGGTTAGATAGGCATAGATTAAGGGGAGCTAGTAGATTAAAGGGGAGTTGTTGGAATAAGGCGGACTCGGAGCAGGTTTAATAAACAAAGGTTGTCATCATCAAAAAGATCGAAATTGCTAGTTCCTGAGATAATGGTTTTGTTGACAACAACCTTAGGACTTGTTATAAAATATAAATACTAATATATTTGTTTAGATATATATGTATATGTAGGATATATATATAGGTACTAAGAATGAAGACTGTACAGTATAAAGATTCAAGACCGACGAATTCAAGACTGAAGAAATCAAGACTGAAGACAAATGGGTATCAAGAGTTCAAGATATCAAGAGTATCAAGAGATCAAGAGTTCAAGACATTAAGATATGTAGTACAGTCTAGATTTATATTAAAACTTCATAATAGCACTAAAATCTCTATTCTGATTTTAACTGTGGAATGGAATCCACCTTCTCGCTTTAATAGTGGGATGGAACCCATGGCCTTTAGTGGGATGGAACCCACGACCTTCTCTAGTGGAATGGAATCCACGAAATTTTCGAAATGATTAATTTTTTTTCGAAACTATCTTTTTAAAGTCATCTTTATCAATTTAAATATTTTAGCCTTAATTAAAAAACTATTTTTTATCATATTAATTTCAAAATCATCTTTGGTTTTTTAAACTATCTCTTGATTTTAATATTTTAGCTTTAATATATTTGACATAAATCTATACTTAATTTAATACTACTTTTATATTATAGATTTTATATTTTAAGGTTACTTTCTAAAACTCTTTTATAACTTTAAAATATATTCAAAATGGTTTACAAAGTTGAGAAATTGTTTTGACAAGTTTTAGAATAGAAATCATTTTAATGCAAAATCTATTTTCAAAATTAACATAGGCATATCGACATCCCTCATGCCCCATGTCGACATGGTGACCATAGAATTTAAAATTCAAATTTTCAAAAGAAGCGTCTGTTCGTTATAACCTTTCATGAAAGGACATGACCATCGTTCTCCTATAAATACTAGTTGTTTCAACGAATTTTAAGTTAGTTTTTCTTCGTTTCTTCTCTCCTTCTCCACTCAAATATTATCTTATATTTTAAATGGTTTGACAAAACTCTATCAAAATTCTAAGGAATCAAACTCGATCATCTCTAGTTTGATTCTCTTCCACTCTCTCTTAAGGATCTTAGTGCTATTCAGAGTTATAGGACATTTGAAATCAAAGATCCAAAGATCAAAGTGTATCGAGTCTCTCTATATCAAAGTGTGATTGGAAACGATGTGATTGTGGCCTGTAAATCAATTGGGTGTGATTGTAGCCCATAAATCAATTAGGTGATCTTGTACCCTAGTTAAATCAAGAGAGTTTGCTCTGGACTGGGAGACAAGAGGGAGTATCTCGTGGCCTTGAACTCGAGGTTGTAATATCGACATTATATTTGAAAAGAAATCTGCACAAAAAATTGTGTGGGACTGGATGTAGGGTAACTTCAAACCAGTATAAAATTCTGATGTGTTCTTTCCTTTACTGCTTTTATTAACAATTTACATCTGAGTCTGATTCTGTGATTGTTTCTGTGTTTGTAAATTGCATCTGTTTGGATTTAATTTGAAAAGATTTCAAAAAGATTCATAAAATTAATTAAACACTATTCACCCCCTCTAGTGTTAATTCTACCTTATGATCCGTAATCTGCATTTCCTATAACAAAATAAACGAATGCAGAGTTTTGATAGGAGTCTCCAGAATTTGATTCGCGATGGTCATTTAAAAGATTTCATTTAGGACAAGCAGAAACTTCCATGAACGGGAGATGCTCTGCAACAGCTCTTAAGTAATGCTATTAATATTATGGAGGAGGATGATCCTTTGAGATTAAGCCCGTTGCTAAACGGGATTGATGTTATTCATGGTGGGTCATGTCTAGTAGGGACAGACAAAGGAGCAAAGATCGGATATATAAAGGAAGCTAGAGAGGGTGTATTCTCGGTCCATGAAGAGCCCTTGCTAAAAAATCCTTGACTCAATATTCCAATACCAAATCTTGTCATTACTCTCAAGATTTATAAGAGTGGAGTTCATTATCTGCATAATGATCCCTTAATGATCACAGCACAAATTGGATAGTCTATTGTGTCCAAAATTCTTGGGGATACAGGCAGTGCAATCATTGTCATCTTTAAGCATGTCTTCGACCAGATGAACATCCTTGAGAACAAGCTAGAGCCCAGCATGGAACCAATCTTCGGATTCAACAACAAAGGATCGACTTTAGTGGGTCAAATAAAATTGCTAGTGCAAATGGGAGTTCCACCATTTTGCCAAACATTCGAGACTCTCTTTGTGATCATCAGCCAGCCATCCTACTACAATTCCTTCTTTGGCAGACCTATGCTTGACGAGATAGATGCATTAGTCTCACCATAGTACCTGATGGTGAAATTCTTGAGGAGGAGAGGTTGGGGCACAATCCGTGGGGAGCAGTTCATCTCTCAAGAAATGCATTTCGCTATAATTGATCAGTATAAAAGGGAGTTTTCTATTTACTTTGATTCTTCCACTATTTCAACGTTTGGATGATGGATTTTTACAACCAACATTTGAAACAAAAATTAAATCTAATAAGACTAACAAACACATGTATGAAAGGTACATACTTTATAGAGGCAAGAGGAAGGGAATGATGCTAATTCTACTGAAGAAAGCCCAATCGTCACTGACTTTGATTGCTAAGGGGAAATAGAAAGAATAAAACCAAAGATGACCTTAGGGAGGCATGCATAGATTCATATGATACCACCATGTGGTAAAAGTAGGAAAGGAATTGGATAGCAAGTTGAAGAAAGATTAATCTAGTTTCTTAATACCATAAGGACGTGTTTGCTTGGTCTCATTTAGATATGGTGTGAATTGATCCGTCGGTCATTTGTCATACGATAAACATCAATCAGGAAGCAACCTCCATTAGGCAGAAAAAGAGATGGATAGAGTACGATCTGATGCCTTGAAAGAAGAAATTGGAAGACTCCTCGAAAATAGGTTTATTCGGGAAATTTACTACCCAAAATGGCTAGCAAACCCTGTGTTAGTAAAGAAATTAAATTGAAAGTGGAGGACTTGTATTGATTATACCGACTAGAAGAAGGCTTGTTCGAAAGACATTTTCCCGTCACCGCAAATTGATCAGTTGGTCGATGCAGCTAGTGGGCACAAATTTTTATGTCTCATGGACACCTACTTTGGATATAATCAGATACCCATGTTCGAACCGGATGAGGAGCACACTAGTTTCATTGCTGATTCAGGAATCTATTGCTACAAAGCTATAAGCCCCACCCGAAGACCCACATTAGTAAAGAGAACTACCGAGTGATTCTTTCTACTAATGTGGAGAATAAGGCTGGTTAAGGGCGACCATCATAGTCTTGCATTAGATATGAGCCAAGTATGTCAGTATACGTGCTCATTTTTTTTCATCTCAATTATTTGACATACATAATCCCTATCTAATACACATCCATGGTGCCTACATGATCGATTCAGAAACAAAACATAATAACTATACAATCTTAAGTCACAAAATAATAACACAGATAATATATACATACACATACATCTAATGTAATACAACCCGTCACAAGTGGTATTCAACCACAATATATACATACATACATCCCCACAAAAGAATACATACACATTATATAGTTCCCAACCAAAAAGAAAACTACACAAAAACTATGCTATATCCAAAGCCAAAGATGGATTCCAAAAGGTAAGCAAGCTAACAGTCCAACTACCTAACCTGCAGCTTTGTCTGACTCGAGTAATAAATACATGGGTCGGACTAGCTTGAACTTGAAATTAGTAAAAGTTAAGAGGAATAAATGTGCATAAGGGAATTCTTCCTTTAACTATAAAGGAATGGTATACATATGGTTCAAATATAATGCCATGTTATAGATTCACAAATGGTTGTCGCATAATTAGGTTTAATTCAACATAAGAAATCCATACTCAAGATATAAATGTAAGTTACCGTACAAAAGCCATAAGATAAACTCATCGAAATTCAAACTCAAATCTCATGGAACCCTCAAAAGTAGTGCAAAATTCATAAAAACGAAATCACCTTATATAGCATCTCATGTAGCACTAGGCCATTGATGTGACAAAAATATCTCAAAATTGTGAAATCGTATAGAACTCAAAAAACATAGAAAACCCTGATTGGCCAGATCCCCGATTGCAATGCCGAAGCAATACTGCACATGATAAACTCTTGTCCAGTGCTATTTATAATTTAGGTACCTAACTGGTGGACCCGAAGGTCTTACTCATGGTGACTAAAGTCTCATAACTCATGGTGATCGAAGTTACATAACTCAGAAGACCCGAAGGTCTATAGCACTGGCATACTCATGGATGTGTCACAAACTCTCGAAAAGGAACCCGAAAAGTGTTAACGTATGTCCCATACCGCACGCTCGCACTAAACAGTTTACTAATCGCTAGTTAACTCTAAATCATAAAAATAAAGCTCAAATCTCAGAAATCTCAGATTACTCAAATATCTTGCATATTATCATCGGCAAGTGCAAATAAATATCATAAGGGTTTCTAATAAACCATAATTCCCGGAAAGGGAAATCTCATCTCAAGACTCGCCTCGCCTCATCGTCGAGTAAAAAAACATCTATAAGTGGTTCTCATCAATTATTACTCCTATAATAGGAGATCTCGAACATCTCAACTCACCAAATATTGGCTAACTCAGTTAATTCCTATAACATGAATTATAAATCTCGAATATCAACTCAAAATACAACTCAAGAGGTTTCGATTGTACAAGTTCGGAATTAACCAAAAAAGCAAACTCACTTGTCTCATACCATGTGTTTACTAAACCATTAATTCTCCTTCTCATACGTCTGAAAAGTGCAAAAACATGTATTTTTATATGGGAATTATATTTTAGCAAAATAGGGAATTGAAATAATTTTTAGAAAATATTTAAGAAATCGGCTTTGAAATTCACTTTGTAATTTAGAAATATTAATTATATCATGCTATATGTGAAATCAATTTGTAAAATATATTTCCTAGAACAATAGATAGAATATAAACACTTTTGGAAAAATAGTTTGAAAATACATGCACATATGCTCGAAATCACAATGAGAACATCACAGAAGGAATCATCAAAATTCATTAAATTCCCAGTAATGGATTTGTGAAAATCTGGGCTTCTATATAGTAGAAGCAACCCAAAAATAATCACAAGAAGTATGGTTTATCCCTTGAATAAGATAATACAACTTAAGATCTATATTAAAAAATTTCATCAAAACCATGCCCGAACAATCCAAGAAAGTACATGATTCAATCTGGAGCATATGTGATATAAAGCTCTCAAAATTTGCACTGAAATGAGCATCAAAACCATTCTCAAAAAACACAAGAGAAAACACCAAAAACTGGTGCAACAATCAAGATACACAGGAAGAAACCTGGGTGTTTTGCCCAAGCCTGTGTTTTGTTTGGCCGGTTTGCCCCTCTCAAACATTTTATTTAAGAAAAGATAAAACATGAAAGTTGTAGAAGATATCCTAAGCTTTCCATAACATTAAAAATTATTGAATTCCTATAACAAAGGAAAAGATTATGGCTAAAACAATTCTGAGATCTGAATTTCACTACTCCTGTCATTTTGGTCTCGGGACAGCGACCTTAGATTGAACTTTAAACCATTTCAATTTCAAAATTTGATGAAATCCAAAACATTTGAAGGTGATTTTCGTAGCTTGAAATTAGAAAAAGAATCACCAAAAATTGGACTTACGGATCGAAAGATACAGCCAAAACAATTCTCAGGTCAACGATCATTATTGCTGTCGATTTGCTCTCGGAATAGCAACAAACAAACACAGTATTGACCAAGATAACTTCGAAATTTTAGAAAAATCAAAGCGTCAAACGTTAATACAAAGTCTAAGCTTTCTGGAAAATCTAAAATTATAGAATTTGGATGAGAAACGTGAGAGATATGGCCAATTACGTTTCAGCTTCAATCTCAAAACAAATATTACTGTAAATGATTTTTTTCTCAGCAAGTTCACCACTGTAAATCATCATTAAACACATGAATTCAAACTAGAAAGCATAAGGGAACCCTCACCTTAGATATGCAACAAAGATTGGGTAAAAACATTACTGATTTGGATAAATTGGTGATTTTGAGGCTCTTTTGTTAGCTTCGACACCTGAAAATGCTGAAGCAAGAACATGTAGTTACAAAGAATTGGTTATAGATAATTTCTCAATTCAAAATGTTTATTTAATGATATAATCTAGTTTATTGGTTGTGATTACCTTCACTTATCTTTGTTTGGTTGACTAACACTTGAACTTTTAGCAAAATTTAGAGAAAGTTGAATTTGACAAGAAGCGACCATGGATTTTCTTTTCACTCTAATTGTTTTCTGGAAGAAGAAATGAGTGATAAAAGAGGAAAAACAACGTATGTGTTATTTTTCTTCATTCTTGAGGCTTTTAGAATGGGTTTAGGATCTAAACCATATACCCGTTAAGCCCCAACAACAATACTTAGTGAAATTTACTAAGTAAATGTACACATTTCACCGATTTAACAATATAAATTCATATTTTCTTATTTTGAAGCCAAGTTAAATTTATACACAAAAGTGTATGTAAAAAAATTTGTTTTCTCAACACAATAAAATTTATTTTAACGATAAAAATTTAATCAATAAAACCTTATTTTTTATCCATATAACACAATTTACATATTTTTATCTCAAAATACCATATTTAACATATCAATTTATACAAAAATGGTTTTCTTATCAAATAAAATACAACAAACCTTTCTGACTTTATTTAAACATCAAAATATTATTTTTAAACTATATTTCATCTTTTATATTTATAAAAATTCATAAATACTTCAAATTTTCCATTAAAATCAATAAAAGATTAATATTGGTAATAATTACCAATATCATCACATCGACTAAATTAAAAATATAATAAATGATTAATTTCACTCCATTTTCTCAAAATAAAGTTTTTAAAACTTTATTATCATCAAAATAGATTTATTTCAAAAATTAAATGTTGAAATAGATCACTTGATAAATTTATTAGCTAAATCCAACAAAATTCCTAATATTTTCAATTTATTAACCAAATCTCCATTAAATAAATTTTAAACCCAATATTTAGCTCCAAAACATATTGTTTATTTGAAATAATCAATTTAAATTACATATATTTTCTCCATTTTATTTTATTCTCAATGTTAAACTGTAACTATCATTATAATTTAATAATTCAGGTAATCACCAATACCATGGTTATTACAAAAGCAATGCTTTTTGGGCTAAAGAATGTAGGAGCTACATATCAAAGCCTGCAGTCAACATGATGATAAAGAGCAGAGTGGTTGAAATATGGAGATTTATGTGAATGGCATGCTAGTAAAGTATAACGAAGCTAAAAATCATCCTGAAGATCTAGAAGAGATGGTTAAAATACCACAGAAATATTAAAAGAAAATGAACCCATAGAAATGCTCCTTCGGAGTCCATTAAGTGATATTTTTAGGCTACCTTATTAGTGCTCAAGGAATTGAAGCTATCCTAGACCAAATCCAAGCTATCAGGGACATGGCTAAACCAAATCTATTAAAGAGGCAATGAGTTTGAATGGAAGGATAGGCACTCGATTAATTTCTAAAGCAACTGATAAGTCTATCTCACTTTTCGATGTAATTAAGAAGAAGAAAAACTTTGAATGGGGGGAAGATTGTAGGAAAGCTTTTCAAGAGTTAAAAAGCAATTTGGAAAAGCCACCGATATTATCTAGTCTCGAGAATGGAGAATCTTATACTTGTACATGGCAGTTTCAGAGCATGCGGTCAGTCCAGTGTTGATTAGAGAGGGAAGTGGGGCTCAACATCCTATGTATTATGTAAGCAAGCAATTGTTTGATCCTCACGACACAAAAACTTAGAGCATACTTTTAAGCACATCCAATCACGATATTGACTAATTTTCCCTCAAACAAATTTTCAGTAAGTCGGAAACTTCAAGTGGGCTAGTAAAGTGGGGAATCGAACTTAGTCATTATGATATTGAATTTCAGCCATGAGCTGCTATCGAAGGTCAAGCATTGGTGAATTTAATTAATGAATGTACTAACTTCATTAAGGAGCAATCAGAAAAATAAAGGGAACGATAACCTATGTGGTAGTTATTTATCGATGGTGCATCAAATGAACAAGGTGCCAATGCATTATATGTGATAATAACACTAGACAGACACCGCTTACATTATGCCATGAAGTTAGGGTTTCCTACGACGAACAGTATGGCCGAATATGTATCAATGGTGGCAGAGTCAACTTTGTCATTAGAGATCAAATCCCACGGATTCAAATCTTTAACGACTCCCAGTTGATGGTGAATTTGGTGAATCAAATAAAATATGCGTACCAGACAAAAGACGCCAAGCTATCTTTATACATAAGGAAGATATTGTTATTTGAAGATTTTTCTATACATCAGGTTCCAAGAGGAGAAAACTCACAGGAAGATTCTTTAGAAAAATTGGCTAGTTCAAGGGGAGCCCTAGAAACTTGGATTGTGCCAATGGGATATCAAGCAAATCCGAGTATAGAAGAGGGGACATCTGAATAAGAAAAAGAATTGCTAGTCTTAGCCAGATCCCAAGCCATGTTGCAAGAAAGAAAAGAAAAGGAAATCGATAAGGAAATCCCGAGTGAGAGGTTTAACCAGATAAGGACTGACAACTGTTATGATAACACTTGGATGTCACCTATTATTGAATATCTTTCAATGGAAAAATTGTCGTCTAACAAGGGTGAAGCTAGGAAACCAGGGGACAAGCTCCAACTTTCACGACAATAGATGGAATCCTTTATAAGAAAGGATATGCACTATCTTATTTAAGATGTGTAAGCTTGGAAGATGGGATGAAATTGCTAGTAGAAGCACTTGAAGGATTCTTTTAAGATTACTCTAACGGAATAAAACTATCAAAAAACATAACGTGACACTGATTTTATTAGCCTCATATGGTAAGTCAAGCCATAGAATATGCAAGGAGGTGCGGGAAATGTCAAAAGTACTCGAAAATCCCCCGATTACCACCGAGTAAATTAGTTCCAATTTCAAGTCCATGGCCCTTTAACGTATGGGGAATTAATTTAACCGACCCGTTGCCAATTTATAAAGGGAAGCAAAATATGTTGTAGTTGCCATAGAATACTTCACTAAATGGATTGAAGAAGAACTGCTCCCCAAGATCACTTTTGGAAAAGTACTCGGATTTGTCCACAAAAAAATTACAACCAGATTTGAAATTCCCCACATGATTATTTCCGACAATGGAACACACTTTAGGAATGAAGAATTCTCTTCGTTTTGTCATAAAATGGAATCATTAAGAGCTTTTTCTCCACTGCGCATCTAAAGAAAAATGGGGTCGTTGAGGCTGCAAATAAGAAAATAAAGACTATTTTGAAAAAGAGACTGAACAATGCAAAAGGAAATTGGGTAGAAGAGTTGCTACTTGTATTATGGGATTATCGAACATCTACAAGAATAGTAATGGGATATGCCCCCTATTCATTAACATATGGGTATGAGGCAACGTTACTGATTGAGATTAAAATACCCTCACATCGAAGGACCGCATATGCACTCAATTCAAACTTAGAGCTAAAGAAAGACTCATTGGATTTGACACATGAGTTGAGAGATGAAGCATAAATTCGAATATCATAATATCAAAGAAGAATTTTGAAACATTACAACTCAAAAGTAAGAACAGGATTGTTTCAAGAAGGAGATCTAGTGCTCTGAAGAGTAATGGCAAATATGAGGAATCCCGTAGATGGATCACTGGGACCAAACTGGGAAGGTTCCCTAATCATATGCAAAGTAATTTCTTTGGAAGCTTACAAGTTATGCCGACCATACAGCAATATGGTTCCTAGAACATGGAACGCATAATATTTGTGACCATTTTCCCTATAATTAATGAATAAAGAATCACTTTCATCCAAATAAGAATATACATGGTTGGAAGTGAAATGCTCCTTTCATTTGGACATTACCTTAAATGGTCAAAAACTTTGTCCACGCCGAGTTGGCCAGAGTAGAGAACCTCCTGGAAGGAGGAGTGTAAGCTATATCCATGCCGTGTTATGCCCAAGTTAAAGCATCAACAAGCCCTTCGACATGCCTCTGGTCAGGTCAAGGCACCTCCTGGAGGGAGGAGTGCAAGCCTTTATCCGTGCATGCTATGACCAGGCTAAAGCATCGACAAAACCCTGTCCACAACGCTATGGCTAGGGAAGGGCACCTCCTGGAGGAAATAGTGTAAGCCTTTATACATGCCATGCTATGGCCAAGTTAAAGCATTGAAAAGCCCTTTGCCGGGCCCCTAGTCAGGTCAAGGCGCCTCCAGGGGGAGGTTGGGTAAGTCCTTGGTTCCAGCTTGAGAATGAGCTAACCAAGAGCATCGAACAACAATGGACTAAGACGTCCGAGCCCAAGAAGTAGCTCATTAAATAATGGACTAAGATTTCCATGCCTAAGAAGAGGCTCATCAAACAATGGACTAAGATGTCCATGCTCAAGAAGCGGCTCATCAAACAACGGACTAAGACATCCAAGCCCAAGAAACGACTCATCAAACATTAGATTAAAACGTAAAAGCCTATGAAACAACATATCTACAAAGTACTAAGATGCCCAAGCCCAAGAAGAGGCATATCAAATGATGGACTAAGATGTCCTAGCTCGGAAAGCAACTAATTAAACAAATACATACAAGGCCTAAAGGGTTTACACATGTAGAAGAAGATAGAATTTAAAAAGTAGAACAGAACACCAACTATTAATGACCGAATTTGGGTCTCGGGTCTCTCGTTTTTTGAACTTCATCTTTTAATACCTGAATTTGGGTTTTTGGTCTTTGCAAATGATTTATGATCTTACAATACCCGAATCTAGGTTTCGAAACTTTTACCAGACCTCACTTATCAATTCCCTAATCTAGGCTTGATATTTTTGTATTATGAAGTCAATTATTATGGATTTATAATTATCCAACATATGCCCTAATCTAGGCTTGATATTTCTATTATGAAGATCATTATTATGGATTTCTAGTTATCCAACGTTTGACCTAATCTGGGCTTGAGATTTCTAATATAAAGAAAATTATTGTGGATTTCTGATTATTCCACATATGCCCTAACCTGGGCTTGAGATTTTTTATCATGAAGACGATGATTATGAATTTCTGATTATCCACCACTAATACTAGAGTCTGGGTCTAGGAATTCTATTTTTAAGACTATTTCTGAATCTCACTTATTAAAACCCGAATCTGGGTTCTAGAAATCATACTATTAACTTCTAAACTTCACTTGTTATTGCCCTAATATGGGTTTAGACTCCTTAATTTTCTAATGCCTGAATTTAAATTTCGAGTCTTTTATCATCAATTTTGGATTCTGCCTAGGGATTCCTGAATCTTGGTTTTGAAGCAGTAGTATTAAAACTACAATATACATTTGTCTTCAACCAAAAACTTCGAGCTGGTCTTCTTAATATCCAAATCAGGGTTATTAGTTTACAACTCTAAACGACGTTCACCACATCTGAATTTAGACTCTGGGATCATTCTAATCTCCAAGAGGAGTTTCTAAATACATATTATTTATTCCCCTAGAAAATCTATATGGATTAGAAAGAATTATTTCTAGATGATAACTTATGACCTCATATTTCAAGACATTGGCTGTCTCTAACAGGAATTTCTTAGACTTTAATTATTATATGTATGGATAACTATAAATTATAGATTGATATTCTTTATTAAATCAGGATTATGATTAATTAACCATTTAAATTTAGAAGCACTGCTATACTGACTTATTATGAAGCATATATATATATATATAAGATATTAAGTTAGCAATGGAAAATGTCACTTGCTTTGAATTTTGCAAGAAAACAAGGTTATTAAGAGCAAAGAAGTTTTGAAATTTTTTCTCTAAAGAACAATAGCTTCTCTCATACCGGAGGGAGGAGGCAAAATGTTAACCATAATTCCACTTAAGAACATATGTATGAAAGAAGATTAATAGAAGTGCCAGGCTCTGCTGAAATTACAGGCATGGGTTTTGTCAAGGTTCACAGAAGAATGTTTCGAAGGCATTAAAAAGGGCTTTCGAAGGAATCGGAAGTGCTGGGCGCCATCATATATGATAAACAGTGAAAAGATTTCGAAAGAGATATAAAAGAGAGCAAGGCTACCCTTCCACCTCATTCAAACCTTTCTATGTAGATGGATTCGCATATATAGAAAAAGCAAGGACGGTTTCGGAACCCCTTTCGAAGGCAATGAATGATAACCCTTCATATGCATGCCTAACCTTTCTAAACAAAGATTTCTCCTTCATTCAAACTACTCAAAACAACCCTTTCGAAAGCATAGTCGAGCCTTTTGAACTGGTCGAAGCCTATAACATCAGGAGAAGGTTCTGCATCAATTCACAAGGATGCATTCAGAAGCCACTTACCACGATGAAACCATCAATACGTCAACACCTTCGTAACCCTAGTAAACAATCAATCGACAGAGTCAGAAGCTCATATCTTAACTTCTCATGAAAACAAAGAAACAAGAATAGAAAAGAACATCTCTGGAAAATTCGACAACGTCGAAAGAAATTTAGGGAAAAGCAGAGAAAAGGAGCATTTAAAACTTAACAACAGCGAAAGGTGGACAAATGACCCTTTTGACAAGGTCGAAAGGACTGGAATAATAAGATGAGAAGCACAAGGATGAGTTAGAGAACTCAAAATGGAGCCCCTTCGACATTATCAAAAGTAGGAAGCCTTTAGACCAAGTCAAAAGGAATGATGCGTAAGATAAAGGGGTCTTTCGACTGAGTTGAAAGCATTGGCACGAAAGCGGGCCGACCTACATCTATAAATAAGACCCAAGGGATCCAATTTTTGGGACCAGATTTTAGAATCCAAAGCTCATTCTTTTACTTCTACTTCTTTGCAACAACAAAATCTTTGTAACCCTAAATTGATTTGGGGAAAAAGCTCTCAAATTTGTAAATCCTTTTGGATTAATGAAAAAGGAAGAGATGCATGGGTTGATTAGGGATTTTGGTTATAAGGAAGATAATTTTGACTATTAGCTAGACTTGTGATTAGATGAACATGATGCTATCTTATCTTCTTAACTTCTTTTTGTCTTTTGCAAAGCTGTGAGATCAGTTGGATAATATACATGCAAAACACATTGTCATTGCAACAAAAAAAATATAATGACGAACAAAGATGACGATGATGTTTCAGCATTGATAAGTTTATAGAACTTGCAAATATCCAAGATGGTCTTCTATCGAATACACAAAATGGAGCTTGCCCAATTATGAATTAGATCTATTTCAAAAGGATGAAATCCATTTCGATCTGGTTGAAAAGGATGTCACGAAAAGCCAACTGGTTCATAAATGACAAGCAATTGTCTAAGGATGGATTCCTTTGAAAGGAACATACATGCAACTACACCTTCAAACCTTTTGAAAAAGTTCTTCCATAAGGAACGAAACCAATGATGTCAAAAGCAACTATTTCTTTAAAAGACAGAGCAGACCTTCTGTCATGGTCGAATGAGATAAATGTTCAATATAAATTGTTGTTTTCGACTCATTCAAAAGAGGGATTTCAAATGAGATGCTTTCTTCTTTACCTTCATCCTGACGAGGTTAATTTGATCCACTAGAAATATACCAATTATTCTCTTAAAGTAGTTTAACTAATTCAACCTGATCAGAAGAGGGTTTTCAAAGGAAGTAATCTCTTTCAATCCTCTTTCCATAGTCTTATTTGTTGCAAAAATAATCCTATTTTCCATTCATATTTCTTTAGGGATGTTGGCAAATTTTCTTATTAACACCAGAGTTCTATATGTTATACCCCTATACTGAACACAATGGAACTTGTTTTGAGGCCTAATTCGACCATGTGCAGAAGATAGCTTTTCAAACCTAGTTATCATATTAAATTTTTAATGTTAATTTCAATGTGATTCGATCTCGCACGACCAAAGGATACTTCAGATCGCCATGAAATTCGACGGAATGTTATAATTCACTATTACAGATCCAATGAAACTAGTTTCATTGAAATCCGACGTAGTATCCCGAAATGTCCATTTCACATATTTAAATATTGTTTTTATATTTAAATATCGATATTTACCCGATCTATTTATATTTGTAAATAAATTTTCAAATTGAATTTTACCCATATTATTTATTAGTTAGAAGGAGTTAAATAAAAAAATTAGGTCCACTTAATTAACATTTAATTCATAATTCAAATATTTAATTATTCCCTATATTTGAATTATTAGTTATTAAATTCCAAAATTCAATTATTTTAAATATTTAAATTAATTAAACATTTAAAAACAAATGACCAGAATTTTGGGTTGTTACAGTGTGCCTCCCTACCTCTGACGGACCCTCTAGCTGATCCAAAAAGTCGCGTACAGTCGAGCCAAAACATGACAAAAATTTTCTCCAAAATTTACCAAACTTCATCGCAACATAGCACTCTCTAAACTCGACAACACGCCACCCTCCGGTTCTCCCTCGATGCCCTTATCTCCCACAATCATCAACCCTAGCCGACAAACATCGCCAATTGTCGACATGGAATCATGCCGAAACTTCACCAAAAATACTATGTCGCCATACGATCCCAACAACGTGTACGACATCGATCGATTCGTAGCGGAATGAGAGAATTTAATTTTTGAACACCGTGAATAGAATTTCCCCTTTAGTGTAATTCAACGATATCTTTCTCAACACAAGACAAAGTCGAGTTTGATTAAATTCTGAAAAAAGCCGGGACATATACGAATGACTTTTGTTTTGGTCACTTAGGTTAAAACTCAATGGATAGAAATAAAATGATTTTTCAATGGCCATAGATCAAGCTTTATACATAATAGAGGGAAGTTCATAGCAACTATAATTCATGTTTTCACATATCAAGTCAGTTAATTGTAAATCCCCACCTTCCTTATGTTGGATTGAATCAAACTCAAGGAATTTGTACTCCACTATTTTTCCTAAGAAAGCCAAAATACCCAGAAACCTTTTGTTCTCTGTTGAAAATGAAGGTAGCAAACCAAAAAAGGAAAATGAAGAATGGGAGTTAGAGACTTCCTAAAAAAAGCACAGGTACCCAGCTCCTTACTTCTTCACCTTACCCTCCTTTAACCTCCTCTACACAATCTAAGAAAATAGTGTATGGCTCCTACATGATCATTTAAGCATTTTATATTATACAATTTTCTTTTCATTTATTTACTTTATTTATTTATATATACAAATACACATATATACATACATATATATATATATATATATATCTGCGTGTGTATGTGTTTATGTGTTCTTTTCATCATTTACTTTTGAAATTTCTTATAAACCCCCTCTAAATTATATTTAACATACTATTATATTCTTAAATGATAAAAATAAATAACTGCGAGTTAAAAGCTGGAATTTGATTTTTCTTAAGCTCAATTTAGTACTTATAACAAGGCGATCTAAATTTCTGGTTCGTTACAACTTGTAAAACTAATATTTCAATATTTAGAATTAATTAAATATTTCAAATTGAATGACTAAAATTTTTAGTCGTTAAAAGTAGCTTTGTCATATAGTTTTTGGCATGGTACGGTGGGTTCTCGTAAGTCGTGTTGTTTTGCCACAAATCTCGAACTTTCCAGGTCATGATCTGATCCTCTTGGTCGAGCGTTGATTTCAAGATATAGGCACATGGAGATCTGGTTAAGGAATTTGATGGGGAAGATGAATTTTGGTTTCATCGAGGAACGATAGAGTAAGATGGTAGTCATGCAAGGTAACGGCCATGCTGGTGCGTGTGCATAGTCTTGGGAAAGAGGAAGATGAGTTTGTAATGGTAACTACGCTTAATGATGTAATTATTATGTTAATTATATTATTAAAAACTCTCCAATCTTATGAATGCAATAACTATTCCATATGAGGTCAGATTTGGGGGCGATCGGTTGTGTTAAACTAGTGGAACGTTAGCTTCACGCTGGAATAGATTTTGTCGAATTTGGGGCTTGTTGAATTCTAGGCTAAAATCGAACGGACCAAATCGAAACGCGAAAGTGTCCACTGGAATTTCAACGAGTTAAACTAACTTTTTTGGTTAATCGTTATATTACATAATAGATAAAAATTATTTATTGCATGCTAGGATGTTAGTTTATATTGTTGTTTGATTGATTGTTTGGATTTGATTCCTGTTTTGGAAATCCATATAACTATATATATTATTGTTTGTTCCCGCCTATTAGCAGATGGCATAAATAATTATTGCAGGGGATAAAAATAAGAAATTGGAGTGTTATTGTAGCGAACAAGTTGCTATGGAACCCTTTGTAAAATACACATATGTATGATTTACATGGGACATATGTAGAGAGAACCCAATGGGTTTCTCATCATTATTTATTTACTATTCTCTGCATCTCATTTATATTCTTTTATTACTTATATTGATGTTTAGTTAAAATAGTTTATGACCGTATATATGAATTATTTAAGTGTCATTGTAGCGATTTTTCTTTGTGTCATCACTTATTAAATATCATCTCCGTAAACTTTTGTGTGTTGAACTTGAGTTTGTATTTTCATGAAACAGATGTTTAAAATTCATCAATCATTTTGATTAATGATATTTGAATTTAATCAATCATTTTAATTTCTGATGTTTGAATTTATTAAATCACTTTAATTAATGATATATTAAATTAATTAATCATTTTAAGTAATGAGATTTGAATTTAATTAATCATTTTAATTAATGACATCTTAAATTTAGTTAATCTTTTAAATTAATGACGACTGAATCTATTTTATCATTTTTAATTAATGATATTTGGATTTAGTTACTAATTTTGATTACCGATGTTTAAATGTAATTAATCCATTCAGTTAATGATATTTGGATTTAATTCGTGATTTTAATTTACGGTGTTTTTAATAGTTAATTAACTAATTTAATAAAAGAATTTAAAGTAAATAAACTGATTTAATAAAAGTGTTTTAAAATTACTTAACTAATTTAATAAAAATGTTTTAAAGTTAATTAACTAATTTGACAAATGTTTGAAATATGATTAATTAATTTATTAAAACTATTATAAAGTTTTTTTTATAAATTATCCTTTGGGACAAATTAACTTTTTTTTAAATTAATAAAGGTATTCAAATCGATTTATTATCCTTTGGGACAGTAATCATTGTTTTAAATTTATAAATGTTGGTCTATAAATGAGAAAATCTTTTAACAGAAATTGTTTAAAAATAAAGTTAAGTGTAAAGTGTTTTGGGTTTGCAGTAAATAATTTCTTAATGACGTTTATTTAACTCTTGATTTAATACACTTAGTATTATAATTTTCCCTTTTAAAAGAATATTTCAAAGAGTGTTTTTAATGTATTTTACAAATATCTCAAAAGTGAAAATCAAGCACAAGTATGAACCAAATATTTTAAAATTTTTGATTTATTTATTTGTGGTAAGCGTATGCTATTTAATTCTCATACTCAAATCATTTTGTTATTCCCAATAGTCGATTTATCGATTTCGATTCTGCCATCTTCTTTGTATTTCATCACTCTAAGACGATGCGTTGCTTTTTTTGAGCTTTTATAACCTTCATGGAAAATCACTAAAACCAAAGCATGGGTAAGGGGGGATGCACCCTCCTAGTCATTCTAAGATGACTTGTCGCTCATTTCGAGCACTGTATCCAATACCAAAAAAACTAAAACCAATGCATGAGTGGGAGTCAGCTATGTGGATCTTACCCATCTAGGTATATTTACATTTATCTAATGGTGTCAATAGCAGGCATGCATTGATGTGAGTATATTCTAATGACTGTGGATTTAATGGGATCCAACTTGGAAGTTTCCGAAAGCGTTGCATGTTTGTCGTGGGCTCTCAAATATATTTTATCTAGAGGTATACTTTCGGTGTAGGGTGGTGCATCCTCCTAGTTATGTTGGATAAATTCATTTTCCTTGTTGCTATATCGAACCTTCTAATTAAACTTTTTATCTTTTGTGTTACGTCAATCCAAAACGATTTGCTGCTCATTTGAGCGTTGCTATGCTTTGTCAGAAATGACTAAAACCAAAGTGCAAGTGGTTGGATTATTCTCATTAGTGTATCTTCACATTTACTCTAGATTGGATCCGGTTGTAAGCTTCAGATATGTAAATACTCATATTCTTGATAAAAGTTGGCGAGTTTCGGCTTGGAGGCTTCTGAAAGCCATAGAAGTTCTCAAGTATATTTTTAGAGGTATACATTCGGTAAGGGGGTGCAACTTCCTAGTCATTTATTAAAAAAATTCACTTTCCTTATTAGATTCAAATCTTTGAATTGTGTTTCTTTATTTGCATCGATAAGGGTGTGAAGCTCTTCTCGATGTCCAATTATATTTGTCCATTGTTTAAGTTTGGATTTTTTCGTTATCTATATACATCCTTTCTTGTTTGGATTGTTATTCTGATTTTTTCTTATTTCTTTATTTATGGATGTCATTATTTTCAGGTAAAAACATGTTCCGCATTTAGCGGCCGGTCCTACAGAATTATTATATGTTCACTACATTGCTTGAGTTTCTGACGTTATTATTTCCAGGCTGATTCGGGTATGCTAGGTGTAACAGCCCGCAAATCCGTACACCTTGAATCAACACTATTCTACTCTATTAACTCAAGTGTCGCAGAATTACGAACCATTAGGATTAAAGAAGAAGAGATAGAAGAAGAAGAAACTAAACAATATCAGAATCTCACAGTCGCAGCGGAATAAAATATAATAGTAAATATAGAACTTTACACAAAATAAAATCCATCACTGTTTTATACATCATATCATCAGAGTATCTCATACATCAACCAATACCAATCAGACATCCCATACAATCATAGCAGCGGAATATATATATAAATACAGACAATACGTCTCGGACTCTTGCTCCTCTCCTGCTCCATAGCATCCTGTCCTGAACATATAATACTCGGTTTGACCCGAGCATTATAATGAAATAACACCCGAGTCAGTCTGGAATACCAGCTGATAATAACAATGCATCCAACTTGAGAGTTTCAGAAATCCTTTGAAAACAAAAGCATCTCGTAAGACCACGCCACAAATAAACATGTCGGGTTTTTACCTTACGATAGCTAAAAAACTTTTTATAGAAATCCTCTGATATTATAATAGGGTCTATATACAAATACTTATAAAATAGCAGAAATTGTTACATGATTAAATTCCAGCTACTAGCCACAAAAGTGGGTAATACAAACAAAACTCGTACAAGGCTCGTAGGGAGAATGGATTTCCAACAATGACTAGGCACTGGGGTACCACCTGTCACGGTACGGGGCCTAGATCACCGTACCGAGGACCACTCCCGATCCCCTGCTACACAAGGTCAGACCCATCCTACTGGACAGTTCCGAATAAGATCACCCCGCGGTTGGGATCAGCAACCGCCTACTAAGACGAAATAAAAAGGGACATCTAGATAGGGATGACCTTACTCTCCAGTGGGGGCTACCCACGAAGCCTTGCTGCATATCCCCTGATTTTCAGTCATTCCCGGTTGATGAGGCTTGAGGCTAAGCGTTACCTTTATAACGTTTCACTTAGAATGTCCATCGCCCACCTGACGATGTTCCGAAAGCATTCGTCCATACAAGTCCGTCCCGGGTTCGAACGGAACCGAAGGCACTACTCCTACTACATCCATTTTTGGAAATATCCTCAGGATTAGTAGCGACTAGCCCGTGCACTTCACACCTCCATCTTCGACTCCGAACACGTCTTTCGCACGAAACGTACAAACCGGATCGAAGTGGTTTTCAAGAAATAAATCTCGATCCCGGTCTCTTCGAAACGATCAACGCATTTTTCCAATATTGATAGTCAGTGATTTAACTATCAATTTATATTCACAAACACCCATCACATAATAAATAATTTCAACATTATTTATTTTCCTCTAATATCTTTAAAATAGATATTTTCAAATTCCCAAGACTCATTTGAAAACAATTTCCCAAAGTTCTTCCTTTACAAGGTAAGTTCTTTACCATTTATTCCCATTGGAAAATAACCAAGTTCAAAACATGTGATTTTTAAACAGTTAAAATACTTAATATACTTTAAAATATGTAAATTACTTCTATTTATTTACCTAAAATATAAATTTCAAAACTATTTTAAACAATATTATTAAATAAGATATAACTCGATTTAAATAGGGGTTTGGTTAACTAAATTTAAAAGTGGAGTTTTTAAAAGAAAAATACTAGCCTTTACCAATATCCTAAAACAAATAGTTGTAAAACAATTTTTTTTAATTTATTCTTCAAAATAAACTTTTCTTAAAAATACTCTTTAAACATTTTAAAACCTTAACCTTTAATCAAATAAAATCTTTTAAAACACTAACTTGGTTTTTCCCTAGGAAACACATGACCATTCAATCATCCCAAAGTATCCTTCATATAAATCCAGCCGATTTATTTCAATTCAATTTATGTTTAATAACATAAATTCCCAATCCCATGCTTAACATAACTTCTTTCGAAGTTCAAACACATTTTCCCCTTTCTCGGAAATTCATTTTTTTTAAATATAGGTTTAAAACATTTTTAAATAAAACATTTAGGAGAATTCTTCAATGGAAAATCATATTTACAATTTTCTTAAATAAAATCCCAATTTTACCAATTTACATTTGTTTTTCTTTTTTCATCCAAAACAGATTCCAATTTTTATATTCCTTTAAATTCTTTATTTATCAATTTCTTGATTTCTTTTTAAAACCCAATTTATTTTCTTTATAATTTAACATTCTGAGTTTATAGTTTATCCAACAACATCACAATACAATTTAATTCCAAATTTATCAATCACAATATATAAACAACATCATCAATTATAAAAATGATTACTATATTATGAGGAATCCAGTTGGATCCCTCCATCCTGTTTTCCCTGCATCCACAAATATTAGCACAACAATATATATATATATATCAATCTGGGCTGATATAAATAAACATTTCACCCAATCACACAATCATTTAAATATTAACTACTTAAACTAGCTAACATTCCAGATGTGAGTGAGATTAACTCACCTTGGGTTTCGGCGAGCGTTCGAAATTTAAATTAAGCCGAACGACGTTCGATTGAACTCAAATTTTCTACTTGCCCGGAATGATTCTCGAACTGCACCATTGTGAAGTACGGATCTCTGTGATTCCGGCGTCGCCAATTTCGTCAAAATCTGATACCATATGCATTAGATATTTGATTTTAAAGTTTGAATTGAATTTAAAACAATTTCCTTTTATTTAATTTATTAACCTCAGATCTGCCGTTAATTGAAGCCACCCCGTTCTCCCTCATCTTCACTCGATACCAGGGTAGTTCGAACCCATCAGCCGCCAAAACCCCAACACCCTACGAACAAATCGATCGCCTAGAATACGATCAACAATCGCCATTTCAAAGTTTCCTCCCCACTCCATCGACGCCCAAGGCCGTGCGAAACTCGGCAGCCCTCTCTTCCTAAAAATGACATACAACGGAAACCCTAGAACCTCAAATTCGACCACCACAATGATATTCGTGCCACTCCACCGCATATATGCGGAGAGCTCGTTATGCTTTTCAATTTCTCACTAGGAAGTTTTCGCGATTGCGTGATGGATTGGAAGCAAATTGAAGGAGAAGATCGGAAGGTCGGGGCCATTAAAGGAGTAAACGGCGGCTGTAGATGTAATTTAGGGTTTGGGAAAAGCAATTGAGTATATATATATATATATTTAATATTATTTTATTATTATTCTTCAATTGTTTAACAACTATGCAAACGAGCTCCAATTCTCACGAACCAATAGGCGTTCCTAGGGTTTTTCTGCGTTCCGGACACAATTGAACAGGTTTCGTAAGCTAATTTGATCGTATGCGCGAGTTACGGAATTAAACGATCAATTAAAAATTAAATCGGTTAAATCGATTTCTATGCGTTTCGAGCTACCACGGTCAAACGACAACTCCGATTGCTGCGAAAATTGAAATCCGATAATAACTATTACAGATCCAATGGAACTGGTTTCGTCGAATTCCGAGACTGTGCCCCGGAAGGCTATTTTAACTCATCTATTAAATCGGACGATTCTCAAAATTGACGAAAACGCTTAAATTTCACTTTTGAAATTTTAATAACTTAGCAATAAATCATATAAAATTTATAAACACAATGAAAATCATTCTGACTCATTCCGGACCAAAATCTGATTAAATTGCATTTTAATAATATTAAATTCATTTTTAAATTAATATAAAATCCCAAATATTAATTTATCAACTTTAAAATTCTTCTAAAATTCCCACCATGCTATTTACACTCAAATAACTCAAAATAAATTTTCAAAACCATTTTTATCACTATTTACATCCAGATTTACTTTTATTTCAATTCCGAATATTTAAATTATTATTTTCCCATTATTCAAATTCAACCGGAATTACTATAATTAAAAATTATAGCTTATTTCATTGATTGAACCCGAATCCATTCAATTCAAAATCAATTAAGAATCCACATTAAACATTTAAAACAAATTAAATGTTCAAATTCAATGGCCTAAAAAATACGGGATGTTATGTTCCTCCCCCCTTATAAAAATTTCGTCCCGAAATTTGCTAGGGTAGAAAATACTCTCCAACCCATTTACTTACCCAATTTGCTTAGTTAAAAGCTTATATTTACTTTCCCAAAAGGTTTCAGCTCCATTTCAAAACCATTTGCTTTATCCACTTTAAAGGATATATTTTAACATTTGCTTTCAAAAATAACTTTCCAAGTTAACAAAATTTTCCCAAAATCCCAAAAAAAATTCGAACTTCCAAAATTTCGAGAAAATTTTGGTAGAGTCTTCCCTGTACGGAGGAGCTTTCGCGATATCGCGATACAGATAAATATATATACATCAACCCACACGGTTGGAAACCAAAATATATCACAATATATATATATATATATATATATATATATATATATATAATTTCCCAATAATATTTGCGTAGGCGTACGTTTTTAGCAAATTTTAATAGCAAGCGGCCAATATAATGCATATACGCGCTCCAACTCTCTCGAACGCCTCCCGTACCTGTACTTACTCAACAAACTCATCAATTTTCAAAGATATGAACATTTTAACAACAATTCCAATATAAATTTAAGCCAAACATATCCATTTCATAATCAAATCAACAATTTGCATGTTTTCATAAGTAAACCATATTTTATAACATGCACAAGTTCCTTTTCTAATGCCAAATTCCATTTTATTTCACACAAAGGATTTACGTACAAGTATCGCTATTCCAGTTTATACTTTACCCAATTTTCGAATTGATTCACTAAGCAAATTTCATTTCAATTTGTTACATTTAAATATCTATGATAACTCACTTACATTTATACACAAATCCACTTACCAAGATTTTAACCCATTCCAATACATCCAAAAACAAACTTCATTTTATTTCACTTGAATGATTTACATTCAAGTTTACTATATACAATCCATAGTTATTACAACCAATTCATTTCTATTTCAATATGATTAACATATGCCTTACTTGCATTTCTTTACTTTAACTTACATTTCCAATTTGATTTACAATCAAATTTTATTTTAAACTTGAAACATTTGCATTTCTTTTATGATCCATTTCCATTCATATGAAAAATCACTTAATTAGATTGCATTTATCTAATTAATTTAAAACCATCTTTATTTGCTTCTTCAAATCAATTCACTTGCATCCGTATACAAACTCTTTGAATTTTATTCCAATCCATATCAATTTATTTAAAAATAATTTCAATTGCTTGTTAAACAACTCAAGTCTGAATACATGCAATTTTCATGTCATTCGAGCAAAATAACTACCACTTAGGCTTATACCCATTAAAATTAATTCTACTTAGATTTTTATTAATTTTATTCAATTTTGCCTAGTTCACAAGCCAAGTATTCTTATCACATTGTAATTATTAAATTAAATTCTTCCATTTGCATTTAAATTTAATTATCTAAACAAATTTCATTCAAATCTACTAAATAAAGCTCATCCAAGTTAAGTTTAAATTAATATCATCACATTCCATATTATTTATAACTCATACCTCCTTAATTTATCACAATAAAATTAATTAATGCCATTTCACTTGTAATTCAATTTCATCATCTAAACATAATCTATCCAAGACAACATTATAAGCTCAATCACAAATATTTTCATTTTCTTCTCATAAATCAAATTTTATTTTCATTTGATTCTCATCCAAATAATTCCAATCCATTTACTTGCATTCCAATTTTATTATCTTCACAAATTCCATTTAAAACTATTTCATAAGCTTAACCATAACCATCTCTCCATGTTCTTAAATGATTTCAATTCCATAATATCTCAATTTATTTCCATTTTAATTGATTCTTACCCATATCAAACCATTTATAAATTTTAATGCACTTTGTTTATTTATTTTATCCATTTTTAGATTTATTTTATTAGCGAAGAAACCACTTTAAATTATTTCCTTCCGTTGAATTTATTTACAATTCAAACTATCACCATTATAATCTAATTCCATTATCCACCCACACTTCCAATATTTTTATTGCCAAAATTAACTTTCATACCAGAGCTGGGTTTTCATTTTCTTTCCAAAACTCCCTTAACAAACCCCCAAAATCTTATCCATGCCAATACAAATCCCCTTTAATTTAGTTTACAGTAAATTCACTTTCATGCTTCTCTTTACTTACTTTAGCTTACTCTAAATTCATTCTCAAACAAGTTCTTTGAATTTAGTTGAGTTAAAATTTTATTTACACAATATCATTTTTATTTCCTTGAATTAAATTTTATTTCAATTTAACTCTTTCCCAATTCTAATTCAAGTTCAACAAAATTTATTTAGCCATCTTGAATTCATACCGTTACCTTTACTATCTTAAATAAGAATTTAATTCTATTCATAATTATTTATAACACAACTGAATTTTGATTTTGATTTAATCCAAATTCAACTCCATTTCATTTTATCAAAGTTAAATCCAATTCAATTCAATTTAGTTCTCCATATATAAGTTCAAAACTTATTTACTAACTTAAGTTCATTCACTTCTTTTATATCTCACTTTATCTTATCTCAATTCACATTTCTTTTCAGACTAAATTTGAATTCACCAAACCATTCAACTATTTCCCAATTGTGATTATAATTTCATTTTCTATTTATAAGTTCACCAACTTATTTATTTTAAAGCTCATATTGCTCATTTTAATCCATCTACCTCGTATAATCACAAATTTCTAATTTTATATATATGTGCATCACTGAATTTTTAAGGGTACAAATTTCTTTCACCTTAATCCTTTGCAAATTTTAAATCCACAATTTCAGATTATAAGTATAACTCTTAATAGCTTATGAGTACAATTCATTGCCTAATGACCCACAATTACAAAGTTATTTTACATTTCCATTCAATCCAAATCAATTTAATTCTGATTCCCAATTTTATTTAACTTATCCCAAGTTAAATTCAACTTTCCATTCATTTCAATAATTTCATTTACCTCCATTTACCCAAATTAATTTTAATTTCAGGATTAAAATTTCATTCCCTTTCTTACTTAATATCAACTCCAATTCTTTTTTTAAATCAACTTTATTTACAAGTTATATAGTTGATTCATTTTAACTTTCACATTTTTATTCTAAACAGAATCTCCAGAATTCAATTTACCCGAATTTATTTCAAAACCAATTTGAAATAATAAATAACTTATACACTCTTGGTATATCAAATCAAACTTCCATATTTCTACAACAATTTGTTTTACCAAAGCAATTTTCCCATTTTGAAATTTCCAAAACAACTGTTATACCCAACAAGTCCAAACAATATCATAACCAACCATTTTGGTAGCAATCCATCACTTCAGAAACTCGAAAATGAATTCTAATGATGTGGCCAGCATCATCAGGATTATTTCCCAGCGACTGAAGTGAGTTCAGTGCTTCCTTACTTTCCTACATTCATTTCAAAAAAGTTTCCATTCAAACATATCACCCAAATCAATATTCCAATACACCCTTCAAACACTTCAGCAAACATTTCAAACTTTTCCAGGAATTTAAATTTCCAAACCTTTATTTTCATTACATTTAAAATTCTTTCCAAAACTTCCGGGATTTAAATTCTAGTTCATTTCAAATTTAGTTATTCTTCCTTTTATATAATTTATATTTGTAGAATTTTATTTTCATTATAACTATTTCAATTTTCAGATTAAATTTTAGATTCCTATTTAATTAAGGTATCCACATCCAAACAATCAAATGCATATAGGACTTGCAGAAAATTATTTCTTTTATATCAAAATATAATTTTGGGTAAAATTATTTAATTTACCCATCTTAAAAACAATACTATGTCAGTTTATCTTGTTTAAGAGTTTAGAAACCCCTATCGATACGGTTGTACTTCCCGCACCAACCAGAATTCATAAACACTCAACCGATAAGTCAACACAGTATAAAACAATTTTATATTCACTAACAAGTACGCTCTCATATCTATTAATACGCTCAACTCATTATAGAGTTCTATTGACTCTGTTAAATGAGTAATTTCCCCACCAAAGCCTAGGTTGTCGCCAACCTAAGCTCTTATACCAAGTGTAACAGCCCGCAAATCCATACACCTTGAATCAACACTATTCTACCTCTATTAACTCAAGTGGCGCAGAATTACGAACCATTAGGATTAAAGAAGAAGAGATAGAAGAAGAAGAAACTAAACAATATCAGAATCTCACAGTCGCAGCGGAATAAAATATAATAGTAAATATAGAACTTTACACAAAATGAAATCCATCACTGTTTTATACATCATATCATCAGAGTATCTCATACATCAACCAATACCAATCAGACATCCCATACAATCATAGCAGCGGAATATATATATAAATAAAGATAATACATCTCGGACTCTTGCTCCTCTCCTGCTCCATAGCATCCTATCCTGAACATATAATACTCGGTCTGACCCGAGCATTATAATGAAATAACACCCGAGTCAGTCTGGAATACCAGCTGATAGTAACAATGCATCCAACTTGATTATTAAACTTTCAGAAATCCTTTGAAAACAAAAGCATCTCGTAAGACCACGCCACACATAAACATGTTGGGATTTTACCTTACGATAGTTAAAACACTTTTTATAGAAATCCTCTGATATTATAATAGGGTCTATATACAAATACTTATAAAATAGCTGAAATTGTTACATGATTAAATTCTAGCTACTAGCCACGAAAGTGGTTAATACAAACAAAACTCGTACAAGGCTTTTAGGGAGAATGGATTTCCAATAATGACTAGGCACTGGGGTACCACCTGTCACAGTATGGGGCCTAGATCACCGTACCGAGGACGACTCCCGATCCCCTGCTACACAAGGCCGGACCCATCCCTTACTGGACAGTTCCGAATAAGATCACCACGCGGTTGGGATCAGCAACCGCCTACTAAGTCGAAATGAAAAGGGACATCTGGACAGGGATGACCTTACTCTCCCGTGGGGGCTACCCACGAAGCCTTGTTGCATATCCCCTGATTTTCAGTCATTCCCGGTTGATGAGGCTTGAGGCTAAGCATTACCTTTAGAACGTTTCACTTAGAATGCCCATCGCCCACCTGACGATGTTCCGAAAGCATTCGTCCATACAAGTCCGTCTCGGGTTCGAACGGAACCGAAGGCACTACTCCTACTACATCCATTTTTGGAAATATCCTCAGGATTAGTAGCGACTAGCCCTTGCACTTCACAGCTCCATCTTCGACTCCGAACACGCTTTTCGCACGAAACGTACAAACTGGATCGAAGTGATTTTCGAGAAATAAATCATGATCCCGGTCTCTTCGAAACGATCAACGCATTTGTCTAATATTAATAGTCAGTGATTTAACTATCAATTTATATTCACAAACACCCATCACACAATAAATAATTTCCACATTATTTATTTTCCTCTAATATCTTTAAAAGATATATTTTCAAATTCCCAAGACTCATTTGAAAACAATTTCCCAAAGTTCTTCCTTTACAAGGTAAGTTCTTTACTATTTATTCCCACTAGAAAATAACCAAGTTCAAAACATGTGATTTTTAAACAGTTAAAATATTTAATATACTTTAAAATATGTAAATTACTTCTAGTTATTTACCCAAAATATAAATTTCAAAACTATTTTAAACAATAATATTAAATAAGATATAACTCGATTTAAATAAGGGCTTGGTTAACTAAATTTAAAAGTGGAGTTTTTAAAAGAAAAATACTAGCCTTTACCAATATCCTAAAACAAATAGTTGTAAAACAAATTTTTTTAATTTCTTCTTCAAAATAAACTTTTCTTAAAAATACTCTTTAAACAATTTAAAACCTTAATCTTTAATCAAATAAAATCTTTTAAAACACTAAATGGTTTTTCCTTGGGAAACACATTACCATTCAAACATCCCAAAGTATCCTTCATATAAATCCAGCCGATTTATTTCAATTCAATTTATGTTTAATAACATAAATTCCCAATCCCATGTTTAACATAACTTCTTTCGAAGTTCAAACACATTTTCCCCTTTCCCGGAAATTCATTTTTTTTGAAATATAGGTTTAAAAGATTTTTAAATAAAACATTTAGGAGAATTCTTCAATGAAAAATCATATTTACGGTTTTCTTAAATAAAATCCCAATTTTACCATCCAAAACAGATTCCAATTTTTATATTCCTTTAAATTCTTTATTTATCAATTTCTTGATTTCTTTTTAAACCCAATTTATTTTCTTTATAATTTAACATTCTGAGTTTATAGTTTATCCAACAACATCACAATACAATTTAATTCCAAATCACAATATATGAACAGGCATCATCAATTATAAAAATGATTACTATATTGTGAGGAATCCAGTTGGATCCATCCAACCTGTTTTCCCTGCATCCACAAATATTAGCACAACAATATATATATATATATATATAAATCCAGGCTGATATAAATAAACATTTCAACCAATCACACAATCATTTAAATATTAACTACTTAAACCAGCTAACATTCCAGATGTGAGTGAGATTAACTCACCTTGGGTTTCGGCGAGCGTTCGAAATTTAAATTAAACCGAACGATGTTCGATTTAACTCAAATTTTCTACTTGCCCGGAATGAATCCCGAATTGCACCATTGCGAAGTACAAATCTCTGCGATTCCGGCGTCGCCAATTTCGTCAACATCTGATACCATATGCATTAGATATTTGATTTTAAAGTTTGAATTGAATTTAAAACAATTTCCTTTTATTTAATTTATTAACCTCGGATCTGCCGTTAATCGAAGCCACCCCATTCTCCCTCATCTTCACACGATACCAGGGTAGTTCGAACCCATCAGCGGCCAAAACCCCAACACCCTACGAACAAATCGATCGCCTAGAATACGATTAGCAATCGCCATTTCAAAGTCTCCTCCCCACTCCATCGACGCCCAAGGCCGTGCGAAACTCGACAGGCCCCTCTCCCTAAAAAACGACATACAACGGAAACCCTAGCACCTCAAATTCCGGCCACCACAATGATATTCGTGCCACTCCACCGCATAGATGCGGAGAGCTCGTCATGCTTTTCAATTTCTCAGTAGGAAGTTTTCGCCATCGTGTGATGGATTGGAAGAAAATTAAAGGAGAAGATCGAAAGGTCGTGGCCATTAAAGGAGTAAACGGCGGCTGTAGATGTAATTTAGGGTTTGGGAAAAGCGATTGAGTATACAAATATATATATTTAATATTATTTTATTATTATTCTTCAATTATTTAACAACAATGCAAACGAGCTCCAATTCTCACGAACCAATAGGCGTTCCTAGGGTTTTTCTGCGTTCCGGACACAATTGAACAGGTTTCGTAAGATAATTTGATCGTATGCGCGAGTTACGAAATTAAACGATCAATTAAAAATTAAATCGGTTAAATCGATTTCTATGCGTTTCGAGCTGCCACGGTCAAACGACAACTCCGATTGCTGCGAAAATTGAAATCCGATAATAACTAACTATTATGGATCCAATGGAACTGGTTTCGTCGAATTCCGAGACTGTGCCCTGTAAGGCCATTTTAACTCGTCTATTAAATCGGACGAATCTCAAAATTGACGAAAACGCTTAAAATTTCACTTTTGAAAATTTAATAACTTAACAATAAATCATATAAAATTTATAAACACAATGAAAATCATTCTGGCTCATTTCGGACCAAAATCTGATTAAGTTGCATTTTAATAATATTAAATTCATTTTTAAATTAATATAAAATCTCAAATATTAATTTATCAATTTTAAAATTCTTCTAAAATTCCCACCATGCTTTTTACACTCAAATAACTCTAAATAAATTTTTAAAACCATTTTTATCACTATTTACATCCAGATTTACTTTTATTTCAATTTCGAATATTTAAATTATTATTTTCCTATTATTCAAATTTAATCGGAATTACTATAATTAAAAATTATAGCTTATTTCATTGATTAAACCCGAATCCATTCATTTCAAAATAAATTAAGAATCCACATTAAACATTTAAAACAAATTAAATGTTCAAATTCAATGGCTTAAAAAATCTGGGATGTTACACTAGGGTCAGATAGAATATTTTTCCAGGTTGTCGTTGGTGGGATATAGAGCTAATTAAGTAGAGCTGGATGTTCACCTATCATAATATTTTTATTTTCCACTATATTGTTTGCACCTATCATCTATTGTAAGGTCAGAAATGTATAACTTTCCAGTTTGTAAGATTTTGTTTTTAACATTTATGTATATTGTTTGTTAGAGTGAAGTTTATACTTTCTTTATTACATTATATGCTATCGATTTTGTTATGATATTTTGTTTCCCCTATTCTTTGTTCTTTTTGTTTTATTTTATCCTAACAATCTGCCTTTCCAACGATTGGATGTTTAGCGTTTGAACAGTATGGATGTATTCGGTGTCGACTTTCGATGGTCCAAAAGGCTGTTCCTTGCATTTGGTATTAGAGCTAAAGGTTAAACAAGAACCTTGGATTTGGTTGGATATGGCTCATTGTGAATTTATTGTTTGATAATTGTGAGTGTATTAAAACGAACCTCTTTGTAATTAAGTTTCACAATTTGAATACAAGCTGTTAAGGAAAATATTAAGTTAAAATTCACCTTTTTATAATATTGAGTAAAAGTAAAACTTTTAATAAAAGTTATTTACTATAATCTAAATGGTAGAATAAGACATTTAGAGAATAAACATTTGGGAAAATTTTATCATAATAAAGAGTATTCTTATAATATGAGACAATTTTATATAAAGGCAATTTTATATTATTATAAAATGTGATTTAAAAAGAGTTTTTGAAAATTTAAACCTTGGTATTGCTTCGAATGATTTGGAAGGATTTTAAGAAAGGTAATAGTGGTATTACTTGGAAATATTTCTAAATATAAATATTTTGAATGAGAAATTTTAAGTGGAGTGCATTTTTCTTTGAGGTAATTCGGAGGAAATCATCTCGATTAGTTTTATGGTAACCTGATTAATCTTCTAAGTGACAATCGAATGTTTGCTTAGGCAAACGTTATGGGGCACTTAGTAAATTATTCTCTTTATCATTGTATGATTGAAATGAGTTTAAATCCGAATGAATCCAAAGAGTTAAAAAATAAAATGTTAAAGTTATGTTAACGCTTAAAATCGAACGCTAACACCCCAGTGTGTGAAGTGTGAATGTGAAAGCACCACCCGACAGTTCGGGAACAGAATATCAGCTAAAGTAATAGAAAATACAGTAAGAGACAGCAATTTTATAGTGGTTCAGCTTAAGGAGTAGCCTACGTCCACATTAAGTATCTTTATTACTGATCTTTGTACAAAGCGATACAATGCTCTTCAAGTACAAATCTCTTTAGTTACAAAACACTTTGAGCAAGTAGCTTAAGCTTCTATGTAGATGAAAGTCTTCAAATCCATGTCGGACGTGTGAAAGTCTTTCAAAGTAGCTTGTAGTGTTCTTCGAAACTTCAAGTATAAAGTCGGTTTAGAAACTGGAAGAGTATCGACGCTTGAAGAGATTGTCCAAAAAAGTCCCCTTCATGCTTGAGGTAGGTTGGTATTTATAGGGAAGTTTCCCCCTTGGGTCGTAAGTCGTGATCGACTTATGGTAGGTCGTGGCCGACTTATCTGGCCAAGCCCATGGTCTCACAAAGGTTCATTCATCTATCAGAATTTATGTTACAAGTCCTAAGTCGCCCATGAGTCAACATCCTCTTGCATAAGTAACGCGGCATCAGACTTTTACTCAGTAGCTTTAGGTCGTGGACGACTCAAGCTAGGTCGTGAGTCGTGGTTTAACTGGTAAGCTCATTTATTTCAGATAATAACACAAGTCCTGAATCGCGTACGAGTTAAGAGGACACCTTGTTAAGTAAGAAGCAGCGCTTCATTTGCTTAAGTCTCTCACGACACGTGCTAGGTCGTAAGTCGCGGATGGCTTTAAGTCGTTAACCCATTTCCTTCTTAAGTCGTGCCATCTCTTGAATCGTTAAGTCATCCTGTCCTTGAGCTGTATACTTCCTTAAGTCGTAGAAACCTTAAGTCGTGGAGGCCTTAGGTCGTGAACCATCCCTTCTCTTTTAAACCGTTAAGTCGTAGACTTCTCTTTGTCGTAAGTCACCGGGTCTTTCAACTCGTTAAGTCGTTCAATCCTTAAGTTGTTAAGCCATGGAGTACTTTGAGCTGTTAGATCGTGGTGACCTTAAGTCGTAAGTCGTTCATGCCTTAACTTGTTAAGTCGTCACACACCTTAAGTCGTGAGGTTTCCTAAGTCGTAGATCCCTCTTGAACCGTTAAGCACCTTAAGTCGTGGATCGTCCCAGGCCTTAACTCGTTGACTAAACGGGGTTAACATTTTCCCCTCGAAGTACACGCCTAAGTCGTAGGTCGTGCGCTTCGAATTATCTTAACTCTTGTGCCGATTCAAGTTCCACTGCCCCGAGATATAAAAGACTTGAGTCGTTTCTCCTACTTCTTTCTGCTCATTACTTATCTCCTAAGTCGCATCTTCCATTAGCATTTCTCCGAGCTCCCTACGGCGATTCATTTCCGATTCATTTCTGATTCCCTCTAGCATCACACTACGTAATCGATCTTGCTTCTTTTTCAATCGCCGAACATCGTCAATCTATGAGCCCCGTCCTTCGTCTCAGATTCACCCCTTTAGCTGTGCGAGTATTGTTGCATCGGTCATCGATGGATTTAGGGCTATTTGATTTGACTTAAGACGACTTGCGATTTGTGGCGATTCAGTGGTGTGATAGAACTAGGGTTGTTGTTGATTGAGATGTTATTGGGTTAACGGGTTAGGAGTTAGAAGGTTAACGGGTTAGGAGTTAGATGAGAATGTGAGTTGGCCAAATAGAGTGGGACATTGCCTCGGGTACGACCTAGCAACTTTATGCGGCCCAGTGATCTTTGTGATTTAACTATGAACCGACCTAGCAACCTTTACGACTTAAGCCTTGAGTCATGGTCGAGTTAGGACTTGAAGAATTCCTCATTGCTTTGAACCGAAGCTTTTCCTTTTTTCCACGACTTACGACTCAAAGCGCTTAACCCGTAGGAAAAATTCTTAACTCATCAGCGAGTTAGCACTTGATCTTTCTGAACTTTGGATTGCTTGAACCTTGAACTGTTGCTTGAACTTTGAACTGTTAAACTTTGCTGCATTTTTTTACAGATCACTTTGACTTGCAAGCTAACAATCTGTTCAATACATCATTTACAGAAAATTGGGACGAATATACTGCCACTGACTGGCCACATCAAATGGCAGATTAGTTAACAATAGATAATCAACTTAAATAGATTGTGTGAACGAAGTTCTTTTAAATCATCAAATTCAAGTAAAGTATTAAAGCAACATTGAAATAGCCAACTGAAACTGCCCAGTTTGCACTAATACTATACCTGAACTTTAAATTAACAGGTCCTAAAATTTGGTAATCGATCAACTGTCGACTAGTTTAATTCCATTTATATCTACTTGTTATTTTTATTAGTTCTGCACAACACTTCACACTTTTAGGAAACGTGCACCTTCACATTTGAATATCCAGTTGCTTGTGTAGAATGGCTTCTCAACAAGAAGAGATAACAGCCCAAACTGGAGAAGCCACTCTTATTCCGGCTCCCCTAGTTAATCCTCCAGAGAGAGCCTCTACAACTTTATCATACAAAGTTTTTCGTCAGTTATGCATCCAGTTTGGCATTGCTGAAGCAGATGCCATTCTTCCTGAGAAAACTAACACTGCTGATGTGGCGCCTCCTGGCTATGTAGCGGTTAACCGGCAAATGTGCCTGAGCGAGGCCATTCCCCCTTTCAACAACTTTCTCTAGAATCTTCTTCGTCAACTAGCCATCTCCCCATTCCAGCTACACCCCAATGGCTATGCCATTCTGATGGGGCTGTGTGTGCTATTTAGGAGAACATTTGATCGACTTCCAAGCTTCGATGAGATTTGCTTCTTATGCTCCTTTACCAGGACTAAGGATCACCCTTCTATCACCGTCGTAAAAAGCGCCCGAAATCGCAAATTGATCGTTGGCCTTCCCGACACTGCTCATGAGTTCTTAACTCAGTTATTCTTTGTCCGTTGCCCCCCCGGGGTTTTATGCTGTGTGGAGGGAAGGAAGTAAGATCGTCTACCTTTACTTCTTCTATTCTTTGAGTTCTGCGAAGTCCGAATTGCCAAGTGTTAACTTCGTTTTTTTTATTTCAGCGCTCCCCCCTCCTTCTAGAGATCCCAGCCACAAGCCAACTCTGGAGAGGCTCGTGGCTGTACCGGTTGAAGAGCGGGACATGAAATTTTTGTTGAACAATGAATTCCTTCACCAGTTCGGACTTCTTCACCCTTCTCGCTCCACTCAGCCTCATGAAGTCCCCGATTCTCCAGCGGAGGCACCAGATGTCTCAACCTCTGCTGAAAAGCTTATGCCGAAGGAGCCCTCTACTGAAACCTCACTGGTGAAGTGCCCCATACTTATCGATGTTGCGGGTCCATCTAGCAAATCGGCACTTGTCCCAGTTATTGAGGAGGAAGAAACTCTTCGTTGCTCTGAAGATGCGGCCAATCTAGAGGCCGAAAAAGAAACTCCCGTCGAGCATGGCGGTGATGATACTTTTGAAGGGCTAAGCGACCTGATCATAACTTCATAGGAACTTTTTAAAGGTGATGTTCCTAAAGCAGCTTCTCCTGTTGTCGAGGCGACATACACTTTTCAGCAAATTTTGACGCCTTCCACTCAAGTCACTACCCCCCTGTGCCGAAGAGTGGTTTGTAGCCTGACGCGTGAAGTTTGCACACCACACACACATAGGATTTTCAACACTTATTCGTACTTAACTTCTTTTCTCTGAAGACTTTTAAGACTTGTCTTCTTCTGTTTTAATTTCTGATTCTCCGATGGGATGCAGCGGCTCTTATTACGACGACTTTCAGCGCTACGGGAGGCGTGATCAATATGACTATAGGCGCTACCTTCCCGTTTACAGAGAAACTGATGAAGAGAGAGTCGCTCGAAAGGCTCAGGAGAGGAGGGCTCAAGAAGAGCATTATGAGAGGAGAGAAAGGGAGGAGCACCATGATTCTTCCCAGAGAGACGACGACTCTCACAAAAGAAAGTCGCATGATGGCCGGGGGAAAAGTCATGTAGTTGAGGACCCAAGCAAGCGTTCCAGGCACGGTGAAAAGCCTGCATCTACAGCTTCTGAAAAGGCCGCTGCCCCCGTCTCACTTGGCATCCCTTCCGGCTCTCCTGCTCTGAAGAAGACAGACATTTAGACAATAGTCAACAGGCCTAAATTCCAAATTGGACTAGGCCCGGCTACTCTGCAAAGCCGGTTCCCGCACTGGTGCCTAAAGGGAGTGCGGTTCGATCTTGACTTGGTCCCTATTGAAAAACAAGCAATGCTGCAAAATCTTGATGCTGTTAGACTTGATATCGAGCGGATGTCAGGGTGGCAAAAGCTTGTTGATAAGCTTCAGAGGGTCAACCGCGTGAATTTAGAGGTCATGCTGACCATGGAAAATGATAAGGCCGAGTGGCAGAAAACTTTAAGCCAGCATGATACCGAGATAAGGAACATCGCTGATTACAACGAGAAGCTTGAAGTAGAAATTGAAAAAATTAAACAAGAGCTTGCTACTTCTTCTACCTCATATACTCAAAAAGAAGAAGTACTTCAAAAGCAAGTTCGCGACGCTCACGCTGCTCAGCGACATGCTGAGGCACAACTTGAGGCTGAGCAGAAAACAACGAAAAGGTATCGTGCTGACGTTGCAGAGTTACGGGAGAAGGTCAACTCCCAGGATTTGGAGATTATGAGGCTAAAGGCCCAATTATTAAAGACCGAGAAGGAACGTGATGAAGCTATCGCTGGAAGGCAGGCTGCCGAACAATCACATGAGGCGACTAAAGTCAATGTCAACTCCACTTTATTTGACTTCTACGTGCATAGCGTTATGGGACGTGGGAGCCTTTCATTCTTAGGACCGAAGTATGAGATTACCCTGGCCGAGGTTTGGGAATCAATTCTTGACATGCTTGGAGGTGTAGGCGCCGGCTATGCTGAAGCATCTCTTGTAGAACACTTTCTAAATGAGGACGCCATAGCTGCTCTAGCCCGGGGAAAAGAGAAGCTTGCCAAAGCACGAGCTGAGGCAGGGGAGCAGCACTTTGTGAAAGAAGCACCATTAACTGCACCCATCCCTCCTTCGGTTTCCGCCGATGTTGACATCACAGGCTCCGGTTCTCATTCTCCGTCCCCTGTTAAAGTTATAACTGAGATCACAAGCACGCAGGGTGGAGATGAAGGCGAAGGGAGCACCGAAGCACAGGCTTATGAGGTTGACATTAGGAAGCCGACTTCTCCAGGTAACTCTACTGTTAACCTTTCCCAAGTGGACTGTTTGTTTGCTCCTAATGAGTTTGACGAACTTTTTGATTATTTCTTAAATCTCAATGAGCCGCTATCTCCTTTCTTCACGGGAGATACTCATATTTTTGGCTTTTCTTCTTCTGTAGCAAAAACGCAAAGTGCCACACAGACTTCTCATTTTCCAGTTGTCCCTCCTCCATTCCCTCAAATCACTTCTATTTCCCAGCCGGGATCACAGGAAGAATTAATAGGAGCCCTTCAAGGCTTGGACGATCCAATCGCTTCGCAGGAGCAGAAGGACGAAGGACTTGAAGGAGGCGACAAATCCTCGGAGCATACTATTTCTGATGACGTAAAACTGGCTGCTCTTGTTACCCCAGGAAGTGAGTCTTCTTCAAGGAGGAGGAGGAAGTGTACCACTTCCAAGAAGAAAAGGAAAAGCATTCTTGTTTTTGAAGAGGAAGCGAAGGTTGATCCAGCATTAACCCTCTCTGCTTCATCCCCAACTTTCCCAAGCCATCCTGAAAAACTGCCTATTAGGTCAGGTAAAGGCTCTAAAGGTGGTGGCAAGAAGAAGTAACGGGCCCTGCTTCCCCTTACTTTTGCTTTTTGCTTTTTTCATGTACTGGCTGGAGATTGTGCGGGTACCGACCTCCGCTTTTCTTTTTATTTTGAAACCTGTACCTATACAAAATTTTGACAGTATTGAATAAAATGATTCTTTTTGTTTGTACAAACTTTTGTCTGTATTTGAGAATGCATTTACTCTTCGTTTTTGTACAAGTTTCTTTATATGATATTGCAGTGAGATTGTGGTATGTTGTTCGAGCGTTATTTTTACCAATGTAACTATACCATGTTGCCCCTATACCATAAGCTCGTTGCAATATTTTCAACTTTGAGGAGACTTGTACTCTTATTTTCTGGAGAATAATTATTCCATACTTGGAGGAATATTATTCTGCTCAAAATAGAGTACAGCTCGTTTCATATGAGTTTCACGCTTCAACCTTTGGAGATATCACTTTTTCTTTTGTGCATATGTACATTTTTACAAAGTGAATCATCCTGTGTGGTAGAGCAGGTCTCCGAAGGGCACTTTACCTTTTTTTTTGAGGAAGAGTATTTTCAAGAATAGATGAACCAATCTTCCTTTGAAAGCTAAAGTGTGCCTTTGAAGAGGGCTTCCTTTTTTTATTGCAAAGTTTTTTGCACTCCTCTTTTTCTTTTTTCTGAAAAAATTCACTTTTTCTTTGGCTAGTGAGTTTCACTTCATAGTGTAGTGGGCCTTTCGAAAAGAAAAAGGGGTTTCAAACTGCTCGAGCCTCTGATGAGAGTTTTTGATTGTGCCTCTGGGAAGAGGTCTTTTGGTTTGATTGTGCCTCTGGGAAGAGGTCTTTTTGTTTGATTGTGCCTCTGGGAAGAGGTCTTTTTGTTTGATTGTACCTCTGGGAAGAGGTCTTTTGTTTCTGCCTCTTGGGAGAGGCTTTTATCTTTTCCCTGTTCGCTGGGAAGTGGGCCTCCGAAGAGGGCTTTTCACATTTCGACTCGTGTGAAGTTTTATTTTAGATCACGGTGAAATGTGTGCCTCTGAGTAGGGCTTTTGCCTGGAAGTTTGGAGCTTCTTTCTCTTAGTTGGATGGATTCACGGTAGTGTATCACCGATCAGTCCACAACTTTAAGTCGAGAAAGAACTCTCTTTTTCTGGCGAGGCCCGCTCGAGGTCTTTTAGCATTTCAACTATGGTGAAATGGGCCTCCGAAGAGGGCTTTTCACATTTCGACTCGTGTGAAGTTTTATTTCAGATCACGGTGAAATGTGTGCCTCTGAGTAGGGCTTTTTCCTGGAAGTTTGGAGCTTCTTTCTCTTAATTGGATGGATTCCCGGGAGTGTATCACCGATCAGTCCACAACTTTATGTCGAGAAAGAACTCTCTTTTTCCGACGAGGCCCGCTCGAGGTCTTTTAGCATTTCAACTGTGGTGAAATGGGCCTTCGAAGAGGGCTTTTCACATTTCGACTCGTGTGAAGTTTTATTTCAGATCACGGTGAAATGTGTGCCTCTGAGTAGGGCTTTTGCCTGGAAGTTAGGAGCTTCTTTCTCTTAGTTGGATGGATTCACGGGAGTGTATCACCGATCAGTCCACAACTTTATGTCAAGAAAGAACTCTCTTTTTCCGGCGAGGCCCGCTCGAGGTCTTTTAGCATTTCAACTATGGTGAAATGGGCCTCCGAGTCTACTTGGAAGTTTCTTTCTCATGGTTGGCCGGATTTACGGGGCGAGCGCAAGTTACTTGGACGTTTTTTTACGTATATTGTCTCAACTAGTGAACGAGCGCCTTGCCTTCCACTTGGGAAGGTGCCTCCGGTCGTCTCATGGACTCACGGGGTGGACGCAAGTTACTTGGATGCTTGTCTACGCAAACTGTCTCAACTAGTAAACAAGCGCTTTGCCTTCCTGTTAGGAAGGTGCTTTCGATCATTCCATACCTTCTTGAGAAAGTCTTCTGGCATACCCCGTTTGAGGTCTTTATCCTCCGAAGAGTTGTGCCTCCGAAGAGGGCTTGTGCCTCCGAAGAGGTCTTTTGATGTTTGATGCTTGCTCGCCCATGTCACTTTGCCATCTATTCATGTCGGCGATCCCCGTTATCTTTTCCAAATATCATCCCTTTTTAGGTGCCAACAATTTTCCTTATCCAAAGAAATATAATTCATAGTTAAGCGAGTTGGTGGTGGTAGGAACAGGCTATTTAACTGGATGCTCGTTTTTACAAACATTCGCAGTTAGTTAGAAATGGTCCACTTCCATCCACATCGCTAATTTTTGTTTGAAGCACTTCTTTCGTAGGATTTGAGTATGGAAATTTTGAATGGTTTAGCGTTTGCTTGCTGGGTGATGTCGGAGATCGCTTGGTCTTGCGATGGGTAAGCTTTGTTTTTATGGCCTGCATTATTAAATCGACATTTTCATAACACAATTAACGTATTTTATATGTCGAAATAAAAAAAAGCAGTTTATAGTAGTAGAGAACACAAGATTTATAGTGGTTCGGCCAAAAGCTGGGCCTACATCCACTTTATAGCTTTTCATTATTCACTTGCTTTACAATTGCTTTCAATACAAGAATCATATATTCGTAATTCTTTTACAACATTTCAGCAAAGCTTTTAAGTAAAATATGGACGCAAATGATTGCTGTTCCAAGCTCTTGGGATTGGTTCTCCATCGACAGTTGTGAGTTTGAATGTGCCATCAAGAAGTTTCGTGCCTATGACATATGGCCCCTCCCAGTTTGGCCCAAATACACCTGTGGCTGTCATAATTCTCTTCAGGATTAGGTCCCCAACTTCAAAGCTGCGCTGTCAAACTTTGGAATTGAAGTGCCTGGCTATCTTTTGCTGATGGGCTGCAATTCTAAGCTTAGCCTCTTCTCTTCTTTCATCAAGGAGGTCAAGCGCTTCCAGCTGTAGTTTTTCATTCTCATCTTGATAAAAATGGATCCTTCTGTGTGAGGGAACTTCCGTTTCCACTGGAATCACCGCTTCTGATCCGTATGCCAATGAAAATGGAGTATGCCCAGTCGCAGTTTTGTGGGTAGTTCTGTATGCCCATAGTGCAAGTGGTAACTTATCGACCCAACCACCTTTTGCTTTTTCCAGCTGCTTTTTGATGGTTGATTTGATGATTTTGTTTACTGCTTCCACTTGCCCGTTTGCCTGCGGATGAGCACTGCTGAGAAGCTTTTTTGGATCTTGAATCGTTTGCAGAAATCTTGGAATTCCTCACTTTCGAACTGCGTACCATTGTCAGTGATTATCTTCTGAGGCACACCATACCTACAAATGATATTTTTAGTCACAAAACTTATCATTTTCTTAGAGGTAATGGTAGCCAATGGTTCAGCTTCAGCCCATTTAGTGAAATAATCAACAGCAACGATAGCGTATTTAATCCCCGACTGGCAGTCGGCAAAGGCCCAATGAGATCTATTCCCCAGATGGAAAACGGCCATGGACTGACCATTTGTGTTAGCTCAGTGGAAGGTGCTCTAGGAATTTTGGCAAATCTCTGGCATTTATCACACTTTCGGGGATAGTCAGCAGCATCTCGATTAATCTCTGGCCAAAAATATCCATGACGGAGAATTTTCTTTGCTAAAGTTTGACCTCCTGTATGATCTCCACACTCCCCTCTGTGTACTTCAGTTAGAATTGTCTTGGCTTCTTCTTTAGTTACACAGCAGAGTAGTGGCATTGAAAATCCCCGTCTGTACAATCGGCCACCCTGGATCAAATATCTAGAGGCTTTCCTTAGTAGCTTCTATCGTTGTTTTGAACTTTCTGGCAAAGAACCATTGAGCAAATATTCAAATATCGGAGTCATCCATGATTCTTGCTCTTGGGATACATTCATAATCCAATCAACATCCATTTCACCTGTGCTCGGAGCTGACAAGACTTCGACGGGAACTAATCCCAATAGTTGAGCTTCAACAGTACTTGAATACTTTGCACGAGAATCCGCCTTCATGTTCTCTTCTCGAGTATATGGCTTATTGAATAACGGTCAAAATCTTCAAGAAGCTCCCAGGCTTTTGATAAATAGGCGGGCAGATTCCCTCCTTTAGCTTGAAATTCCTTCTTGACTTGGCAGACAATAAGCTGAGAATCACTGATGATCTGCAATGCCTTGATGTTTAGTTCTTTAGCGATCCTTAAACCAACGATGAGAGCTTCATATTCTGCCTCACTATTTGTCGAAGCAAATTCTAGTCTCAGTGCATAACATAGCGATCGCCCTTCTGGGGTTTCAAGGACAACCCCTGCTCCGGAACAGTAATCATTCCTTGCGCCATCGACATACAATTTCCATTGGATTGGGATGTTATCAGTGGCTTCTTCCTCACTATCACCTTTATCCGTACATTCTGCGATGAAATCTGCTAAAGCTTGTCCATTGATTGCTTTCCGGGGATGATAAGTGATGTCATATTGGCTGAATTCAATATTCCATTTCAAAAGACGGCCCGAAATCTCAGGACGGAATAGGACTTGCTTTAGAGGTTGATCGGTGAGGACTTTGATGGGATGAGCTTGGAAATACGGCCTCAATTTTTTTGATGCGATCAACAAACAATAGGCGAGCTTTGCCAACCTTGAATAGTTCATCTCTGCCCCAGTGAATCTTTTGCTGATATAATAGACTGGGCGTTGAATCCTTGCGTCTTCCTGTACCAACACTGCACTGAGAGCATAAGATGAGATTGCCAAATATATGAAGAGATCTTCACCATTGTCAGGCTTTGAAAGTATTGGAGGCACTTCCATATGACGAACCAACTCATCAAATGATTTCTGACATTCCGGAGTCCACTCAATGTTTTTCTTCCTTTTTTCAGAGCATCAAAGAATGGAATGCATTTGTCAGTAGCTTTTGAAATGAACCGACTCAAGGCAGCAACCTTTCCATTGAGACTTTGCAATTCCCTCTTCGTTCTAGGAGCTTTGACCTCTCTCAGAGCAGTGATCTGAGCAGGATTAGCTTCAATGCCCCTAGCGCTCACAATGAAACCCAAAAACTTTCCGGACTCCACTCCAAATGAACATTTCAAGGGATTAAGCTTCATTCTGTACTTTCGGAGTACTGCAAACATCTCTGCCAAGTGATCCATGTGGTCCACTGCCTTCTTAGACTTTACTAGCATATCATCAACATAAACTTCCATTGTCTTGCCAATCTGCGGTTTAAACATGGCATTAACAAGCCTTTGGTAAGTTGCCCCCGCGTTCTTAAGTCCGAAAGGCATCACTTTATAGCAGTAGAGACCAACATCGGTGATGAAGCTTGTGTCCTCTTGATCTGGCTCATGCATCATAATCTAGTTATATCCGGAGTATGCATCCATAAAAGATAACAAATCGTGCCCCGCCGTCCCATCCACCAACTGATCGATCCTGGGCAGCGGGAAGAAGTCTTTGGGGCAAGCTTTGTTCAAATCTGAAAAGTCAATGCATACTCTCCATTTTCTGTTAGCTTTTTTAACCAGCACTGGATTTGATACCCAATTTGGATAAGTAGATTCTCTGATGAAACCGTTCTCCATGAGCCGATCCACTTCTTCTTTCAATGCTGCTGACCTTTCTGGACCCTGAGTTCTTCTTTTCTGTTTCATGGGTGTAAACCTTGGATCAATGTTCAGAGTGTGTACTGCAATCTCTGGGGATATTCCACACATGTCAGCATGAGTCCAAGCGAATACATCCAAATTTGCCTTCAAAAATGAAATCAGAACATTCTGAACTGTTGTGTTGAGTTGTGAACCCACGTTCATCACTTTGTTTGGGTCCTTTGGGTCAACGGGTACCGGCACTGTTACTTCTACCGGTACTACCCTATTCTCCCCTGCACCGGCTTTCCTTCGATCCATCTCTCTTCGTGCGCCACTATATTCACCAGTGCAGGGTCCACCCTGTAATTGCTACAAGGTTGGTTCTTTGATGCGGACTGGAGCCGCCGCACCTTTTCCCGTTTCTCTTTTCCTTGATTCACGCAACTCTGTAAGGTAACATTCTCGCCTCGCATCTTGGTCTCCTTTAATCACACCAACTCCATTATCTGTAGGGAATTTTATAGTCAGACACCATGGGGCAAGAACAGCTTTGAATGCAGCAAGAGTTGGTCGGCCTAAAAAGGCATTGTAGGCAGAGAATTCTTCAACAATTATAAAGGTTTGCTTTCGAGCCACCTTCCTCAGCCCTTTTCCAAGTTCTACAAACAAATCTATGGTCCCAATCGGCTGTTTGGGTTCTCCAGCAAACCCAACAATCTTAAGTGATGAACCTTGAATGTCAGCCATTGGAATTTTCATCTGATCAAAAGTCTTCTTGAAGAGAATGTTGCATGAAGCTCCACAATCAACTAGAACTCTTCTCACAGTAGCCGGCCCAATACCAGCGGATATGACCAAAGGATCTATGGTAGGAGCCTCGATACCCAAAGAATCTCTGGCACAGAATATAATATCATCAGTGGAAATCTTTTGTTGCTTTAAAGGTGCATCATTTTCTAATACAAAAACATTCTCTTCAGCCGGTACATGCCTCAAGTCCCGGGCATACCTTTCCATCTCGCCCCAGCTTTTGCCTGCTGGGTGAGGCCCTCTAGTTATTATATTGATGACAGGTCTTTCCGACTCATGTTCTACGGCCTTCTCACTTGAGCCAGGACGGTGAGCGGGAACTTGCTGTCCTTGAGTCGACGAGGCTGGGGCATTTCTATTCCTTTTCACATACTGTTAGAGCTTGTTCTCTTTCAAGAGTTGTTCAATTACCTCTTTCAGATGACGACATTCGTTTGTGTCATGGTCGGGTTGGTTGTGGAACCGGCAGAACCTTCCACTTTTTTCCATCTTATTTCCAACTCTCATTTTAGGTGGTGTCGGATAATTGACATCATCCTTGGTCGCAAAGAAGATGTTCTCAGGGGTATCGGTCAAGGGTGTGAAATTGAAAGGACGGCCTTTCTTAGCATCTCCCTGTTTCTTTCCACCATCATTTCCCCTTTTGTGAGTGTTAGGTTCTTTCTTGTTCGAAGCAACACCATTGTTCCCGGCTTCTACTGATACCACCTTAGCCGGTGTTTGGAGGCTCTCCAAGCGCATGAATTCATCCGCTTTCTTGTAGAATTTGTCAAGCGAGTTTGGTTCTTTCATTTTCAACCATTTCCCAAATTCGCTTGATTTGTCTATCGCCCTCATCAAGTATGTTAGGACCATGCGTGGCTCATCATTATTTACCTCAGCCAATGATATGTTAAAACGATTCAAAAATGATCTGATGGATTCTCTTGGATTTTTCTCTAGACTTGACAGCGACATTATATCCTTTGCTTTTGAAGCATACAATCGAAATTGCTCCTTGAATTTCCTGGTCAAGTCGGAGAACTGATCAATGGACCTGACCGGCAGCTTTGTAAACCACAATAGAGCCATACCTTCCAGATATACTGGGAAATATCGACATTTGATTTCATCAGACGCTTTGGCACCCGTCATATGCCAATCGTACTTATACAGAAACTCATTAGGATCGCTTGTCCCTTTGTATCCTGGAATAGTAGGAGGAACGAATTTTCTTGGGAATTCTGCCTTCAAGATTTTCTCAGTAAACAGAGTTTTGCTTGGAGCAAAACCCCATTCTTTCTCATCTTCATCCCTTCGCATACTTTCCTTCATGATCTGACGAACCATGCCTGAGAAATATTCTTCATCATTTAAAGGCTCTGGAGGGCAAACATCAGCCATTCTCTCTGAATTCTTTCTTGACAACCGTTCACGGAGGGTCGGTTGTGGTCCTGATCCTCCAGCCTGGAGGGGTGTCTTTTCCACAGGGTCTGTGGCTCTTTGAGAAACGTTCCCTCCTACACCATCTTGAACTCCCACAGTAGGGTTTCCATCATTATTAACCGGTTGACTGTTATCCCCAAGTAGATCATTCAACTTACTTAAGATCAGGGCGTTTTGGGCATTCTAAGCTTCCAACTGTGCATTCTGGGCATTCAATTGTTGATTCAACCCCAAAACTACGGCGTCCAATTCTGCTCGTGTAACTCCAACAGTTGGAACTGCTTGACTTGAAGGAGGAGAGGTAGCGTTATTCTCTTGAACATTGTCGGATCTTACAGAACTTCGTTTTCTCCCAGGAGCCATTATTTCCAATAAACTTCTGGTTTTAAAAGAATTCCTTTCGGTAACTTTTTGAGAAGCAATGGTGAGACCAACCCTGAGTTCAAATCTCGGTGAAAGCACCAAAAATGTTAACGCTTAAAATTGAACGCTAACACCCCGGTGTGTGAAGTGTGAATGTGAAAGCACCACCCGACAGTTCGGGAACAGAATATCAGCTAAAGTAATAGAAAATACAGTAAGAGACAGTGATTTTATAGTGGTTCGGCTTAAGGAGTAGCCTACGTCCACTTTAAGTATCTTTATTACTGATCTTGTTACAAAGCGATACAATGCCCTTCAAGTACAAATCTCTTTAGTTACAAAACACTTTGAGCAAGTAGCTTACGCTTCGATGTAGATGAAAGTCTTCAAATCCATGTCGGACGTGTGAAAGTCTTTCAAAGTAGCTTGTAGTGTTCTTCGAAACTTCAAGTATAAAGTCGTTTTAGAAACTGGCAGAGTATCGACGCTTGAAGAGATTGTCCAAAAAAGTCCCCTTCATGCTTGAGGTAGGTTGGTATTTATAGGGAAGTTTCCTCCTTGGGTCGTAAGTCGTGATCGACTTATGGTAGGTCGTGGCCGACTTATCTGGCCAAGCCCATGGTCTCACAAAGGTTCATTCATCTATCAAAATTTATGTTACAAGTCCTAAGTCGCCCACGAGTCAACATCCTCTTGCATAAGTAACGCGGCATCGGACTTTTACTCAGTAGCTTTAGGTCGTGGACGACTCAAGCTAGGTCGTGAGTCGTGGTTTAACTGGTAAGCTCGTTTATTTCAGATAATAACACAAGTCCTGAATCGTGTACGAGTTAAAAGGCCACCGTGTTAAGTAAGAAGCAGCGCTTCATTTGCTTAAGTCGCTCACGACATGTGCTAGGTCGTAAGTCGCGGATGGCTTTAAGTCGTAACTCATTTCCTTCTTAAGTCGTGCCATCTCTTGAATTGTTAAGTCATCCTGTCTTGAGTCGTGGACTTCCTTAAGTCGTAGACTGTATACTTCCTTAAGTCATAGAAACCTTAAGTCGTGGAGGCCTTAGGTCGTGAACCATCCCTTCTCTTTTAAACCGTTAAGTCGTAGACTTCTCTTTGTCGTAAGTCGCCGGGTCTTTCAACTCGTTAAGTCGTTCAATCTTTAAGTTGTTAAGCCGTGGAGTACTTTGAGCTGTAAGATCGTGGTGACCTTAAGTCGTAAGTCGTTCATGCCTTAACTTGTTAAGTCGTCACACACCTTAAGTCGTGAGGTTTCCTAAGTCGTAGATCCCTCTTGAACCGTTAAGCACCTTAAGTCGTGGATCATCCTAGGCCTTAACTCGTTGACTAAACGGGGTTAACAAGTTATTTCATATAGAAATATTTGTGGGATGTTTTCAAAAGTTAGTTTTGAAATAAAAATCTAGATAATTAGTCTCAAGTTTCCTTAAAGGAAGCTGGCTTAAAATAAACTTATTTTGTATAATAATTTGATAAATGTAAATTTAAACTCTTGAATAGAAAATAGATATCTTGACTCGAATTTTAAAATGGATTAAATAAGATAGGGAGGTTTTATAAACATTTTATTAAAACCATATCTTTTGGTTAAAACATTTAGTGGTGTGAACTATTTGTTATTTTTGGGTCAACCAATAGACATCTTTCATTATAACACTCTAATTTAAAGTGGTCGAAAGGAAGACTTGGTTTTAAAAGACCCATCTTTTGATTAGGTCTCCATCTAAATTTTTAAAAGTAAATAAAAATTGGTGTTTTGTACATACTATTAGGGTTTTGAAGGGTATTATACAAGTAAACAAAAAGAAGTAAGGTATAATTTGAAATGTCTTTATAAAATATTTACAGATTTAAGTGTGAGTTTATAAAATAGTTCATAAATAATTTTAGTGTTGACTAAAATACTAAATAGAAAATACAACTGATTTAGGAAAACTGGTGTGATAAGAAACCAATAATTATATAAAGTGTGAATCTAAGAAAAATGTTAAATCTTGTTGTTAGTTATTTGACATTTTAAATAATGTTAAGTGTTAGATCAATTCCTTGTGGAATTTAATTGATTTATAGTGTTATTTTATAGACAATGGTTTATAAAATTATTATTTGTTAGGACTTAAATCCCGGTGCTTTTGGAAAATAAAGCGATTTCAAAAAAAAATTGCCAAAAATAATAAAAACATCATTTTGGGAATTTTTTAGTCGAAGTGTTATTATTTCAGATAATTTAAAAAGAGTTTTGTAAAGAGATTTTTAAAATATTTTTGGTTATGACTAAAGTTGGGTCGTGTAACACCCTGCATTTTACATAATTAAATAATCAAATAACGATGAAAAGTAAAAATAAGCATTTTTGGAATTGTCAGAACATGGCCTCGAAACTTTTACAATTGTGTTCATGGCGATTTTCTGATTAATTTCCATATATAACTAGTCGAAATCCGAGTTAATATGAATAAGTTACGAGAGAATAAGAAATCAAAACTAAACGAATAAAAAGAGCAAGACCTTACCTATTGACCAGTAAAGCACAAGGGTCGACTGATAGGTCGACCCGCAAAACACAAATGTCGACCTAGAGGTCGTACCACATTTTGCCCCGACGTAAAATCGTCTAGGGTCATGCCGAAGTTATAAATTTTGATTTTCATGCGATCTGATGCGTTATTTTCGGCATCCAACGGTTCGTAGCGAGCCTATGATGCGGTTGCACCAGATTTAATCTAATAATCCAATGGTTTGAGATCTCCAAACACTACTATAAATAGGACCCTAGACCTTGCTATTTTCTCACAATCATATTTTCTTCTAATTGGGTTCATTGCCTGGGGCTGAACCCTAAATAAAAAATATTTCTAGGGAGAATAACTTTTTAATAAAAATATTAAATGCCTAGAAGGGGATCCAGGAAGGCCATGAAGTAAAGCTAATGATGACAAGTGAGCGAATTTAAATTATATCTCTTTTATGTTTATGATATATTATATCGTAGATTCCCGTTAAATATTTATTTTGACATTTAGTTCTACTAATTAGTTATGTTGAAACTGTAAATTTTATTACAGAAGTGTATTTATATTTAAATGTTATTTATTTGGAAGATGAAAGGAATCCAATTATATATAAGTAATATTAGGCTTAAAAATTGTAGAGAAAGGCATAAGCCTAAAAGTGAGCAATTTACAATAAATTATGTTAAAACGGGAGAACTGAATTAAATAGGAGAAAATCCAATAACTTGATTTGGAAGTTAGTGATAGATTAGTTGTTTGGTTTAGAAAAGGGAATGCATATCCATAGTCTAGTATTGTAAGAATAACGATAAACGCAACAGTAAGAATAAAAGAAGGAAAAATGGAATTAGTGAAAAATAGAGACATTACCGCGTTTTACATTGCCCAATTATTAAGGAAAAAAAGAAATATCTTGGAATTAAGAGTTATTGTTTGTAGCATTATTTTGTATTAAAATATAGAAATGGATTTTTAGCACAGTTTTTGTAACCAACCAAATAGAATAGAACTAGTTCCTAGAATAAAAGAGAATAATGTGAAGCGTTAAAGAAATTAAAGAAGAGGAAGTAATCAAGTTAATTATTTGACAAGACTAGAAACAAAAATAGAATATGTGACTAGATCTGCATTTACTGCGTAGATAGTAGAATAAAAAGTAAACCAATTATTGTGATAAGTAATTTGTGACAGTTCGACATAGCCTAAGCTAAGACTGTCAAATAATATAAGAGAACTAAAGAAAATTTAGTATCATAATAAAAGAAGACAGACTAGAATAGAAAAGAGAAACTTGCAATTACATTTATAACATGTGTGTTATAAAAGAAAGAAAAGAATATAAAAGTGACAATTGCAAGTATTGTTGTAACAAGTAGGTTACAATTAATAAGAAAGAAACAGAAGAGGCTTATTTTTATCAAACTTAGATCTTGGACTAAGTTAATAAGCAAAAATAATAAAAGTGGCCCATACTGGCAGCATTCCCTTTCAGGTCTAGGACTGATGGTTTCATACATGGGTGGTGTTGGGCATGCTGATTAGAGTAAATAAGTAGCCAACTGAACAAGAAAAGTAAACTAAACGCATAATAAAGGATTAGACTTAGGGTCTAATAAAATGGTAAGGTGCATTTGGAGTAGCTCAAAGAGAATATGGATAAAGAGCCTAACAAAGCAGTTCGTCGTAGATTCTTAGTACAGAAAAAGCACGTCCAACTTAGTTTTTTTGTCTAGAAGGAAGTACAAGACTTCAACGGGATGTGAGGATACTCTAGGATGGTCCTTTGGGGTAGGCCTAACAAAGCTGCACCCCTAGAGGCAGGTTTGTAGGTGTTCCACCAAGAAAGTATGCCTTGACAACTTCTGCATTGTAGGCCTAATGAAGCGGACCTTTGTAGGCAGTCAAAAGGTTGATGATGGAGTAGGATATGTGTATGACACCGTACTCTTTGTGGCAAGTTGTATATTTGCGGATCTAGCCGCATAAAGGAGGTGTTGTCGAACTTTCCGTAATATTTGGGAATTAATTAACTAATAACTTGATAACCTTTTCAATTTATTATTTTTGAAACCTTAAGGGTTTTAGACATTTTCTACCTTAGGAATTTCGGGCATAGAATTCTTTTAAGGGGGAGGGAGAATGTAACATCCAAGAATTTTGTCCCTTTTGATTTTGAATATTTATTTAACTTTATATTTTTAAATAATTAGTGCCTAAAAATATAAATAACTTATGTTTAAATATATGTATTATTCAAATATTTGAATTAAGAATTAAATATTCAACTTTTGAATAAAATATTAATTAAATTGATTTAATATGTTTTATTTAACACCTTTTAATTAGTAAATAGTAATGGTAAATTTATTTTGTAAAAATATTTGGAAAATTAATAGTTCGAATAAATAATAAGAAAATCAATTGTTAATAAAACCATTTGGTTTAATGATGTGTTTTTTTAATTTAATTGATTTTTTCCAAAAAAAATATGTGGGAAATATTTAAACTATCATTTGACGATTTTTTCGACACACGATGGTATTTCAAAATTTAACATAATTAAATAATTTGTGTGCTTTATTATTAATTTATAATCTTTTCATATTTTGGTGCATGATCATATTTATTCCTTTCGTTCGCGGTTTGAATGCAAACAACTTATTGGATAGTGGAGTATCGCAAAACTCCATTTTTTTTAAATATACTTAAATTAAATCAAATTTAAATTTTTACAATTGCATTTATGGTGATTTGATTGACATAAGGATGGATATGGTATTGGCTTGTAAATCTTGTTTAGCTTGTGAGGGAGGCATTTACCATTGGTTACAAAATCAGAACTTTAAAAACACTAAAGTTATTCCCATTTCCTTTTAAAATCCACCTCCCTCCTTTATTTCTTCGTTCCCCTCTACTTTATTTATATCTGTTCATCATTTGCACATGAAAGCAGGAAGATAATATAACCGTCGATTCAAAATTCAACATCAAATAATCTAGGCCACTAAAAATTACAAAGCTTAAATCTTTGTACTCGTATGGTCTTGGGCTTCGATTCCATACCTCTCGTAGCTTGCGTTCGTTAATAAAGATATTCGATAGTTTTTATTGTGACTTAGGGTTAAGATTTTTGGTCGAGATAGGAGGAATTAGGCGACGATGAGGTGAGCACTGGGTTTATCTTGGTAAGTAGCTTCGTCAAGCCGGTTTTGTCATAGTGTGGTGGGTTATGGAGAGTCACGTCATTTTGCTATAGGTATCGAACTTGCTAGGTCATGATCTGATATTTTTCGATGAGCGTTGATTTCTAGATACGGGAGCATGGATATTTGGTTATGGAGTTTGATGGTGAATACGAATTTTGGTTTCATCGAGGAACAAGGTCATTAGGTAGTAGTCATGAATGGTAATGGCGGTGTTAGTGTGCGTGCATGGTTTTGGAAAGGAGGAACATGAGTTAGTAATGGTAATTAAGCTTAATGAAGTAATTAGTGTGTTAATTATATTATTAAAAACTCTTAAATCTTATAAATGCAATGCTATTTCGGACGAGGTCGGATTTGGACACGGCTAGTTGTGTTAGACTCGTGGAACGTTTCCTTCCCGCTAGAATAGATTTCGTTGAATTTGGGGCTAATTGAATTTTGGGCGTCGTTTGATTTTAGACCAAACCAGGATGGGAAAGCGTCTTCTGGAATTTCGGTGAGTTAAATTCACCTTTTTATTTAATTAATATATTACATAGTAGTTAAAAATTATTTATTGCATGCTTGAATGTTAGTTTATATTGTCGTTTAGTTGATTGCTTGGATTAGATTCCCATTTAGAAATTCATATAACTATACATATGTGTGTATGTGTGTGTGTGTGTATGTCTATTACTGTTTGTTCCCACCTAGTAGCGGGTGGCATAAATAACCATTTTATTGTAGGGGACAACAAAAGAAGTCGGAGTGTTATCTTAGCGAAAACATCGCTATGGAACTCTTCGAAAAATACACATAATTATATATGATTTACATGGGACATTTGTAGACAGACCTAAAGGGTTTTCATGCTACTATTTATATACTGTTATCAACATCTCATTTATATTCTTTTATTTCTTATATTGATGTTTAGTTAAAATGATTTGTGACCATAGATTTGAAATTTATAAGTGTCGTTATAGCGATTTTTCACCATATTGTCACCTATTGTATATCATCTCCCTAAACCTTTTTGTATTGAACTTAAGCTTATATTTTCACAAAATAGATGTTTAAAATTCATTAATCATTTTGATCAATAATATTTGAATATAATCAATCATTTTAATTCGTGATGTTTGAATTTAGTAAATCATTTTAATTAAAATATTTAAAATTAATTATTTTAATTAATGGGATTTGAATTTAATTAATCATTTAATTAATGGCATTTTAAATTTAGTTAGTCATTTCAATTAATGATGATTGAATCTAATTAGTCATTTTTAATTAATGATATTTGTATTTAATTACCTATTTTAGTTAATGACATTTAGATGTAATCAATCCATTTAGTTAATAATATTTGGATTTAATTAATGATTTTAATTAGCGGTGTTTTTAAAAGTTAATTAACTAATTTAGAAAAAGAGTTTAAAGTAAATTAAATGATTTAATTAAAGTGTTTTAAAGTTACTTAACTGATTTATATAAAAAAATTAAAGTTAATTAATCAGTTTGACAAAAGTGTTTAAAAGATAATTGATTAATTCATCAAAAAGATCATATAGTTGTATATAAATTTCCCTATGGGATAGATTAACGTTGTTTTAAATTTATAAAGTAATTTAAATTGATTTATCATCCATTGGGACAATAAGTTTTGTTTTAAATTTATAAACATGGGTTTATGAATGATAAAATCTTTTAACAGGAATTGTTTAAAAATAAAGCTAAGTGTAAAGTTTTATGGGTTTACAGTAAATAATGTTTTAGTGACATATGTTTTAACCCTAGTTTTAATACACTTAGTATTATAATTTCCCATTTTTAAAAGAATATTTCAAAGAGTTTTTTTAATGTATTTCACAACTATCTGAAAAGTGAAATCAAGCACAAGTATGAATCAAATGTTTTAAAATTTTTGATTCATTTATTGGTGGTAAGTGTATGCGATTTAATTCTCATACTCAACCCACTTTGTTATCCCCGACGGTTGATTTATTGATTATCGATTTCGTTTATGCTATCTTCTTTGTAATTCGTCACCCCAAGACGATGTGTTGCTCTTTTTGAGCTTGATATTTTTTGTCTAAAATGACTAAAACCAAAGAGTGTGTAATGGGTGATGCGCCGTCCTAGTTATTGTTGTGCTTCATCGTTCTAAGATGATCTGTTGCTCATTTTGAGCATGATATCTAATACCGAAAAAACTAAAACCAAAGCGCAAGTGGGAGTCAAACTATGTGGGTCGTACGAATTAGGATATATTCATGTTTATCTAGTGATGTCGACTGTAGGTATGCATTGATGTGAGCATATTCAGATGCCTGTGGATTTAATGGGGTCTAGCTTAGATGTTTCCAAGAGTGTTGCATGTTTGTCATAGGCTCTCAAGTATTTTTAGCTAGAGGTATATTTGTGGTGTAGGGGGTGCATCCTACTAGTTATATTGGTTAAATTAATTTTCCTTATTCCTTTCTCGAACCTTGGAATTTATCTTTTTATCTTTTGTGTTTCATCAATCCAAAACGATTTGTTTCTTAATTTAGCATTGCTATCCCTTGTCAGAAATGACTAAAACCAATGAGCGAGTAGGGGCCACGTTATGTGTGCTTATTCCCATTAGGGTATTTTCACATCTATACTAGGTTGGATTCGGTTGTATGCTTTGAATATGTGAAATACTCAGATTCACGATAACAGTTGGCGGGGTCCAGTTTGGAGGTTTCTAAGAGAAATTGGAGTTCTCGAGTATATTTCTACAGGTATACTTTCGGTAAGGGGGTGCGCCCTCCTAGTCATTTTTTTTAAATTTCCCTTTCCTTATTAGATTCAAAACATTGAATTGTGTTTCTAAATTTGCATCGAGAAGGGTGTAAAGCTCTTCTCGATGTCTAATTATATTTTTCCATTCCTTAAGATTTTACTTTGTTTTATCTATGTAAATCCTTTCTTGTTTGGATTCTTATTATGATTGTTTCCCATTTCTTTATTTATGGATGTTATTCTTGTAAATTAAAAACCCATTCCGCATTTAGTAGCGTGGTCTCACAAAAATTATTATATGTTTACTACATTACTTGAGTTTCTAACACTAGTATTTCCAGACTGATTCGGGTATGCTCGGCTCGGACCGAGTATTTTTCCAGGGTGTCATTGGTGGGACATGGAGGTCATGGAGTAGAGTTAGATGTTCACCTATCGTAATATTTATATTTTCCGCTGTATTTTTTGTACATATCGGCAATTGTATGGTCAGAAATTTATAACTGTCCAGCTGGTATGGTGTTTTTTAAACTATGATACATATTGTAAATTGGAGTGATAGTTTATACTATCTTTATTATATATATATAATATATTGTCGAATCTGCTGATATTCTATTTCTTTTATTCTTTGCTCTTTTCGTTTTATTTTACCCTAACAATATGCTTTTACAATGACGGGTGTTCAGCATTTGAATACCATTAATGTGTTCGGTATCGACTTTCGATGGTCTAAATAGCGAGTCGTTACACAAATGGAGCTCGATTATAGGTTTAGGGGATATGATTTTATCAATACATTGATTAAGCATTCCTTAAAGTGTCCATCAGATGCAATGCTTTCTATGTGCCTTTTATCGAGTTATACTATATATGAGGTAATTTCTTAAGTTAGTTTATCACCTTTTTATTGAAATTATATAAGTTGCAGTCATAAGTTGCTTACATCAAATAATAAATTATAATATGTAGTCAAATCGTATGAGTTGAGACAATCCTTTGTCGAGTTTCAATGCATGAAACTCGCTCATATTGAAACCTAGCATGCAATGAATATAAACTATAAAGAAGTTCTAAAGGAACAGATTGATCATTTTTAAATATAGTTAGTAGCCGTCAAGTGGATTACAATAATTCGAGTAAATTTGATGATATTCCTGATGACGACAATTGTGATCATGATGACGATGATGGTTCCAGAAGTAGTTTTGATTATGATAATTGGTGTGATTTCCTTAAGTTGATTTTACATTTTGGATATCATACGTGTGTGACGGTGATAGATTTCTACACCAACATGAACGCCTTTGAATTTCAGAGTATGATAGTTTTATGAAGTTTATAAATTTATCTACTGACATGCATCACTTTTTGATTTTGAGTATGATTGTACTATGATGTTGGTTCATTGGCATATTGACATGCATGCATTTAATTGCCAAATTGATTGCATGATATAAAGATTAATAGATACAAAGATACGTTCACACAAACATGCATGCACGCATGCACACACATATATCCTAATAATCATATTTGTTGAGCCTCGAGCGAAATTGATTTTAGTATGATTGATTCACTCTTTCTAGCTCTATAATATAGTTAACAATTCTTCGAGATAATGGTTCATCGATACAATGGTATAATCTGCATAAGTAGTCTCAGCATATGTAGTACCAACATCAAATATCCTTACCAAATGTTATTATTTCTAACTTATAGATGTTTGAGAAAGAATTATGCGAATACAAATAATAATTTTAACATTCATAAAATGTGATGTTTATGTTAGATATAGTGTAACACCCCATCATTTTAAACTTTCTAATTCTTCGTCCTAATCATTGCTTGAATCACCAAATCTGTAAACGATGGATCTTTAGTGTTAAACAAAGTAAAACAGTACACATTGTTATCTTCTTTAACTATATTTTTTAGAACTTACAATAGAATGAATAAAATATGACATAATGCATATAATATAACAATCTATATAACAAAATAGATCGGACTTAACGGAAAAGACAAAGAGCGGTCCAGATTTACCTAAACAAAATATATCAGAAGGTCATAAATTATCCGGATCATCAAAGGTTTAACATCTGTTACTGTTAAATCCTCACGCCATTTACCTATTATGCCCACTAACTTTGCATCCCCTTTTAGTGGGACTGCCGACCCATGTTTGTCCACTTTCCCATCTCCACCTATCTCGAATTTAATGCATTTACCTGTTTCCATTTCACCTCTACAAACGGCAACTACTTTCTTCTCCTACAACAAAATATGTTACTACTGCAGTTAAATCCATGGTGAGCATTAACAAAGAACTCCACTCTGAAAAATCAATTACAAAATCTTCTGCTAGATGTTGGCAACTCCATATTGCGGCTAAATAGAAAACTCCATGTTTGAATTTGCATTTTCATCCAATTTCACAACCACCATTATAGTTCAGCCCTCAAAAGATGATCTGGAACAAACTCACACTAACAAGCTATTGGAGATGCATACATTTTCAGAACAAACTAAATCAGTCAATCTATTCTATACGTAGACTACTAAATAAAGTAGTTCTCTCCTCCTCTGTACTCATTTTTCTCTTAGTTTACATTATTTAGGCATATGTCCAATTAACTCCTCACGCCATTTACCTATTATGCCCACTAACTTTGTGTTATCCCGCTTTTTGGCAAAGCCGTGATACCAAAAGATTGATTGAAAGCAAAAGACGGTTCACCTCAGAGATTGGTTGTACTTCACTTCGCTATGGATATCGATGAATTTTTTCCAAGCCCGGATCAGGCCACAACTGATAAGACATGACAAGCAAAGCTGTAGAAGCCAGCGTTTCAAGTTTCAAGTCAATCCGAGTTTGTATGCTCAGGATATAATGGTTTCAATTTGAGAAAGATCGCCCCCTGTTCGGTTCGAACCCATAGGGTACCCATGGTTCGAATCGATGGCCATAGGTTATGTTCGAACCCATCATCTTCGAAACCATCTACTCCGAACCCATCCGGTATCCTTCCTTCGAACCCATCTTGTTCGAATCCATCAACCAGTGCCTGCCTCACAACCATTAACTTCGACTCCATTACATTCGAAACCATCATCTTCGAATCCATTCAAGCCCACCAGCTTCGAATCCAAGTCGCTTCGAATCGATCTTGTTCGAATCGATCGAGTTCGAACCCACGAGTACACCTTAGTTCGAAACGGTCGCGTTCGAACCCAGGAACATTCACTTGTTCGTACCCACCAAGTCAGCTAACTTGGATGACGTGTCGCTCCACGATACGAACGAGGCGAAATCCATGGGTGCGAAGCGGTCAACTCGGATATAAAACAGGATCGATTCGAAGAGCACGCGCCACCTCATCACGAAGCCACGTGAGCCGATCAATTCGAAGTACGTGGTTTCGAAGTGATCGGTTCGAACTCATCAGCCAACCGAGAATCATCATTTCGAACCGATCATATCTCCTAAACCATTGATCCAAATGCAACCAAATTTTCACAGTAGCTTCCATACAAGGTAAAGATTGTTCCTGCCAAGTTTCAGCTCGATTGGACCATTTCTTGATGGGTTCGAAATGACTTCGAATCGATGTCAGATCGAGACGAAACTTGGTGGGGTCGGTCGCGTGGGCCCACTCACGTGCCAGAAGAGGTCTCCCGAAGTTTCAGCAAGATCTGGGCCTCCAACGCCTATAAATAGCACCCTGAAGCCTTCAGAAAGGAAGATCTTCGGAGAGCTTCTGCCATTGAACACCAAGACTCTACCGGATTCAAATCTATTCATCAGAATCACTGTTGTATTCAGATTTCAAAGCTATTATCAACTGTAATCCGTTGTAATCGATTTAATCAAGCAAAGCAATAAAGAGAAAACCTTCAAAGTGGACGTAGGCGCGAACGCCGAACCACTATAAATCATGTGTTTGTGATTGTTGTTTGTGAATTACTGTGATTTGTTACTTAGAGCTGAATTCTATATTGATTGTTGCTGAGTTCTGTGTTGATTATTATCAAGTTGAATACGTAAACGGGTGCTTTCGTGATATTGGGTGTTTGTGACCAATTTTGGCGCAAACATTTTGGTGCTTTCACTGAGAAAATTGAACTCAGGAGTTCTACCAGTTGATAATTGATTCAGAGAAAGTTTGAAAGTTTAGATTTGAGAAATTATGACGAGACAATCGAGTAGAAGGCCAAGGCCAGAGAGAAGCGAACAACAAGGGAGTCAGGAGGTTCCTCAGGAGCGAATCAACCATCGATCTACATCACTAGGGACGAGATGGAGACGATGATGAAGAAGCAAGAGGAGTTGATCCAGAGTTTATTTCAACAGATAGGACAGCTTGGAGCACAGAATAGAGGAGCCAATGGAGTCCAGAACGAAGCAGGACCATCTGGTGTCGCACCTGGATTAGAGGGCACACCCATGGAGAACGTTGGTCCAATTTCGGAGGGAGAAAGAGGAGTATCTGCGCAACCTGGAGACAGCAGAGGAATGAACGCTCAGTCAAGGGGGCAGATTTCAGAGTTCCCTCGTGAACTCGGGGGGCAGGATGAAAGTAACGAACGAAGGTTACATCTCGGAGACACCGACAAGTTGGCAGAGATGGTTAGGCGAGCAATGAGAGGCGGTTTGGTGAACAAAGACCTAGAGGAAGTTAATAGGAGTCCTTTCACTCCGGCAATCAGACGAGCTAGAAACCCACCGGATTTCAAATTACCATTGCTGGATATGTATGACGGGAGAACGGACCCCACGGTCCATCTGACAAAATATATGAGGCATATGGAAGTGCTGGGGGCATCAAAGGAGGTCATGGCCCGGTGCTTCCCACTGTATTTGGCGGATATTGCGGCATTATGGTTCAGGCAATTAGATAGTGGATCCATTGGAACATGGAATGATTTAACTGAGAGATTTATGAGGCAATTCAGGGTTCACATTACAAGACCCAAGAATGTGATGACGTTGGCGACTTTAAAACAGAAGGCTGGAGAAACATTGAGAAGTTTCCTGACACGGTTCAATGCGGCGGCGGCTTCGGTGGATAGACCGGATCCATCCATGGTTATGATGGCGGCTGTGTCCGGAATAGCAGACGAAACGGAGTTCAAAAATTCATTAACTAAGGATCCACCCGTAGATCTGGGAGAATTCTATCATGAGGCGGAAAAGTTTTTACGATTAGAGGATGCGAATGCAGAAAGAGAAGAAGGAGATGGGATAGAAGTTTATGCACTCAAAGACGAAAGGCCCCCTAGAAAGGACTCGGACAAGGATAAAGGTAAAAGAAGGATTGGGAATGACGGAGACAGATCAAAGCGGCAACGGAGGGAGCCGCGATTCACCACCTACACTGAGCTGAATGAGAGCCTGGAACGAATTTATCAGGATACCAAAGAACAGATTCCGTATCGTAGACCAATGCGAAGGGATCCGACCTCTGACGAAAGGAAATCAGATAAGTTCTGTGTATTCCATGAATTAAATGGTCATAACACTAATGATTGTAGGCACCTGAAGGACGAGGTGGAAGGGCATATCAGGAACGGTATGCTCCTTCAATATGTAAGGAGGCGAGCTCTTGTGGCGGAACCAGAACTGCCACCGTCCACATCAGCTAGAGGCGACCCTGAATCAAGGCACCGTTTGGTTATCGATTGAGTGAAATAACGATGAACAAGTTGTAAGCTTCCACTAACACAGTTAAATCATTTACACATGTGCGAGACCGCGAACGATCTCCAGGCATGCTCTGAGTGATCATTAACCGTTTCGTAGTGGGAACTTACGCTTTGACATCCATGCTTTGCTTTCGTTTCATTTTGATTTGAACATTTAAACTTTGCTTGTTTGGACATTGTTTTTGAAACTCACTCGTTTAATAGACATTTGATTCTGATAATTCTGAAATGGCTAAGCTACTTGCTCATGTATGGGGTAGCGAACGGTCCTTAGGCATGCTCTGAGATGGCGATGAACCGCCCTGACAAACGATCCAGGAACTCACCCGAACGTGACCCTGGCATCGATAATACCAAGCCCTCCCGGGCACACAATTCGCCTCGAACGGCACCCGACCTCGAACGGTCACAATTCGCCTCGAACGGCACCCGACCTCGAACGGTCACAATTCGCCTCAAACGGCACTCAACTTCGAACAGTCACAACTCACCTTGCCTCAAATGGCTTGATCGCGAACGGTCGTCACTTGAGGTCCAACACCCGACCGCGAACGGTCACAAATTCGCCTCGAACGGCACACGATCGCGAACGATCACTTTCTGCCTTGAATGGCACCGACCGCGAACGGTCATGGTTCACTAATTATAAAATCCGACCTCGAACGGTCACCATTCGCCTTGAACGGCACTTGGTCGCGAACGATCATCATTTGCCACAAACAGCAGTCGACTGCGAACGGTCCCATCTCATCATTTGCCGCGAACCGCATCGACCGCGAACGGCACGGACCGCGAACGGTCCCGATTCACCTCAAACAGCATACGATCCCGAACGATCGACGCATGGATTCATACGCTCGACCGCGCACGGTCGCACTTCACCTCGAATGACTCGATCACGAACGATCGTCATTTGAAGTTGAGCGCTTGACCACGTACGGCCGCGCTTCATCCCAAATAGCTCGATCCCGAACGATCGTCATTTGAGGCCATATGAAACTATCAAGTTCTTTGCAAGTTGATGATCAGATACGAACGTCCAACTCAAAGCATTACAAAACACACCTTCCTACCGCAAGGCATGTTTTGGGGGGCAAAATATTATCCCGCTTTTTGGCAAAGCCGTGATACCAAAAGATTGATTGAAAGCAAAAGACGGTTCACCTCAGAGATTGGTTGTACTTCACTTCGCTATGGATATCGATGAATTTTGTCCGAGCCCGGATCAGGCCACAACTGATAAGACATGACAAGCAAAGCTGTAGAAGCCAGCGTTTCAAGTTTCAAGTCAATCCGAGTTTGTATGCTCAGGATATAATGGTTTCAATTTGAGAAAGATAGCCCCCTGTTCGGTTCGAACCCATAGGGTACCCATGGTTCGAATCGATGGCCATAGGTTATGTTCGAACCCATCATCTTCGAAACCATCTACTCCGAACCCATCCGGTATCCTTCCTTCGAACCCATCTTGTTCGAATCCATCAACCAGTGTCTGCCTCACAACCATTAACTTCGACTCCATTACATTCGAAACCATCATCTTCGAATCCATTCAAGCCCACCAGCTTCGAATCCAAGTCGCTTCGAATCGATCTTGTTCGAATCGATCGAGTTCGAACCCACGAGTACACCTTAGTTCGAAACGGTCGCGTTCGAACCCAGGAACATTCACTTGTTCGTACCCACCAAGTCAGCTAACTTGGATGACGTGTCGCTCCACGATACGAACGAGGCGAAATCCATGGGTGCGAAGCGGTCAACTCGGATATAAAACAGGATCGATTCGAAGAGCACGCGCCACCTCATCACGAAGCCACGTGAGCCGATCAATTCGAAGTACGTGGTTTCGAAGTGATCGGTTCGAACTCATCAGCCAACCGAGAATCATCATTTCGAACCGATCATATCTCCTAAACCATTGATCCAAATGCAACCAAATTTTCACAGTAGCTTCCATACAAGGTAAAGATTGTTCCTGCCAAGTTTCAGCTCGATTGGACCATTTCTTGATGGGTTCGAAATGACTTCGAATCGATGTCAGATCGAGACGAAACTTGGTGGGGTCGGTCGCGTGGGCCCACTCACGTGCCAGAAGAGGTCTCCCGAAGTTTCAGCAAGATCTGGGCCTCCAACGCCTATAAATAGCACCCTGAAGCCTTCAGAAAGGAAGATCTTCGGAGAGCTTCTGCCATTGAACACCAAGACTCTGCCGGATTCAAATCTATTCATCAGAATCACTGTTGTATTCAGATTTCAAAGCTATTATCAACTGTAATCCGTTGTAATCGATTTAATCAAGCAAAGCAATAAAGAGAAAACCTTCAAAGTGGACGTAGGCGCGAACGCCGAACCACAATAAATCCTGTGTTTGTGATTGTTGTTTGTGAATTACTGTGATTTGTTACTTAGAGCTGAATTCTATATTGATTGTTGCTGAGTTCTGTGTTGATTATTATCAAGTTGAATACGTAAACGGGTGCTTTCGTGATATTGGGTGTTTGTGACCAATTTTGGCGCAAACACTTTGCATCCCCTTTTAGTGGAACTGCCGACCCATGTTTGTCCACTTTCCCATCTCCAGCTATCTCGAATTTAATGCATTTACCTGTTTCCATTTCATCTCTACAAACGGCAACTACTTTCTTCTCCTACAACAAAATATGTTACTACTGCAGTTAAATCCATGGTGAGCGTTAACAACGAACTCCATTCTGCAAAATCGATTAAAAAATCTTCTGCTAGATGTTGGCAACTCCATATTGTGGCTTAATAGAAAACTGCACGCTTGAATTTGCATTTTCATCCAATTTCACAACCACCATGATAGTTCAGCCCTCAAAGGACATAGGACAGGAGGTCCGAACCAGTATAAAATCCTTGTATGCTTAGTTTATGTTTTACTAGATTAATTTAAATTAGTTACATCATATAGTTAGTCACATATACTTGCATATACACTACATGATCCATCATATAGACTTCTATACCCATGCTTTTATGTTTTTTCCTGCTACGTATCCTTACTTTAAGATTCATTTACCATAAAATCTTGTATGTCATAGATATGAATAAGTGGGTAGGAAAAATTAAAGTCCAAAGTTTCATAACTCACTCAATACTTTAAATCAAGTTACATTGCTGTATTGCTTTAACTTAATAAAAAGTAAGCTTGCACATTTTGATCAATGTTTCAATGTGCCAATGCTACAAATATAATTTTTAATTCCATACCTTATGTCAATACAAGTTCTAATGCACACATAAATATCAATTCATATACAAACTATTGCTTTTAAATCTTAACTTAAATATTGACTAAATGATATAGACTGGAACATTATTGACCTCAATCATACCTGAATTTGGTAAGAGAACATGGGTTGACACTTTTAATGGACTTTGGGAAGCTAATTGCACATATTTAGTGTAACGCCTCACCCCGAGACCCACCTTAGCAAAGAGAATTAACAAGTAATTATGTCTACTAAAGCGGAGAATAGAGCTGGTTAAGGGCGACCATATATAATTTTGTCTTAAACATCTATTGAATACGTCGATAAATGCAATATTTTTTATTTCAACTCAAGTGGATCGACATACCCAGTAAATGCTTAATCCAAAACTATAGGTGGCTAACGGATCTATCAAAACAAAATACAATAACTGAATGTAAATCACATCACAGATAAGTAACCAACATCATATATATACATATACACTGATACATGTTTAGTACAATACAATATGAATACAATAAAGGTGGTACTCGACCACACCGTAAATATCGAATCAAATATAACTACATCAGAGTATGCGAAAGAACAAAAACTACTCAGGGGAAAGAAGAGCCGATATCCAACATCAACTTCAAGCTAAGTCCAATAGACGATACCTGAAACAACTTGGTCTGACCCGAGTGAAAACACACGGGTCAGGCTAGCTAAAGTCATCAGTTAAACAGAATAATCAATAAGCATAATTAGGTGAAAGCTATGGTATCCTTTTTCATAAAGGATGCCATGCATTAATCAGGGTTTCAACATCATATGAAAGGACAACATCTCTTCTTGGCAAATAGACGAGATAATGATGATAAAGTCATACTTAAATTGCATAACTGACACTTAAGCAAATGGAACATCGGCGAACGAAGTTTTAAAGATAAGACTCAATAAACATCGCTTTCGCCTCATATCATCAGCAGTATAAAGGAATATGGATAATGACTTCAAATGATTCAACTATCTTCTTAGAAGTAGTTGTCAAAATAACAATACATCAAAGGTACATATCCTTCATACATAGAATAAAATGCATACGGATGTATAAAACCCAATTATAAAAGAAGCATCATACTTATTCATGCCTCATCTCGTCGGTACGAATATAGATACGTCTCAAATCCATCACTAAAACTTATTATCAAAAATAATCTCACAATCATTTATACCCCATCTCATCGATATAAATATAAATACATCTCAAATCCACTATTAAAACACCTTATAAAAGAATTTCCATAATTTATACCTCATCTCATTGATATAAATATAAAATGCCTCAAATCCATCTTAATAGAACCCGGAAAGAGTTCAAAACATCATATTCGAAATCACCATATAACCATGTATATAAATAAGCCATTTTCTTACATAAGGCTATAATAAAGCATCATCATCAAAATAGTGAAAACGAAACATCTAAACTTCATGGAAAACAGCACGTGCTTTACATATTGACAAGTGATGTTAGATCAAACTAAAATTTCACTTCCATACACAAGAAGTTGAATATAGATATATAATACTGAAATAGTCGATAGTTAAATAAAATAAAATAACTCTAATGAGTGTGGCCAGGGTCGTATTTGCATATCAAGTATTCCTGTACATCCCCCTACTTGGAGGCCCAAAACTAACGGCTATGGATACTGCAATAATCCATATATATTAATCCAGCGACCAAATATGGCGATGTTAGATACAATGATAATAAATTACTGAAATATGGAAAATTTTAACAATTCAAAAACATAATTCAACATTCATTACATAATCCCAAATTACGTTAACCACGTTTTGCAAAATGCAATTATTACAACTACTTTAAGAGTGACATATGAAGATACCCTCTTGATTGATCGGAGAATATAGTAAGGCAAATAAGTATGCCTTTACAAACAAACACACAACGAAAAGAAAAGCTCTAAATATCTATCTGCTTCCTGCACGTCTCCAGAAGCTTTATTCGTTAGAGAAGAAAACCTGAGAACCTTAAATCTCGAACTGCTCAAAATCAATTAAGTACACGAGAGTTTAAGGGAAAAATAAAAAATTCGAGTCAGACATAAAGCCTGACATGAATAATAATCTAACATCTCAATCCTTTTAGATATCTAGTGAGAAACGCCGCTTAGCAGAATGGATTTTTCTCTCATTAGTATCCTAAAACCTTTATAAAACCATATTCTGTGTTCCTGCATCCACAATGGTTAAAACATACATTTTCAAAATATTACGATGATATGCACGCTTGCAAACATTTAGGATTTCCCCATCCCCTATTAGATTTTAATTTGCCTCAAAGAGGGACTATCCATCCCATATTCATTTTACTTTAGCGGGTGTGGAATGTCCATCTCACATCTCATAATTTTCTTAGGATGACTATAAACCCTCCATTAAACATATGGAGACTATCCATCCCCAATATGATGTTGATTATTCATCAATCATCCTACAGTTTTCCTAGGGTAACTATGAACCCTTATTCAATCTTATGAAGATTATCCCTCTCTAACTTGATGTTGACTATCCATCAATCATCCCATCGTTCTCCTAGGATAATATGAACCCTTCACTTGGCCACTTAACTCATGCTATCCCCATGAATATAATTATCTCTTGCTATCCATATGATTAACCTATTTCCGTTAATATCCCTAATTTAGGTTATATCCCATTATTTCCCGACTATTATGTTGCACTCATTATGCTCATCCCGGTTTCCCCAAGGTTAAACAACATTTTATAAGTTTAAAAGAAATAATTTTCCAAACCCTTCGAAATCTTTGCTTTCGAACCTTTCGGCAAACCATAATTTTTAATACAATAAGCTCCAGCCTTTACAATACTTTAAAACCCCTCCTTCGAAACGTTTTGACCATGTTAAAGTATTATTATATAAGGGTAGAAGCATAGCTTTGAAATCACTTGAATGTATCCCTTTTCAAAACATTAAAGGTCACCCCATCAAATCCCTTGAAAACCAAACGTTTTGAAACCATTGAAAATCTAACCTTTTGAAAGCATTGGGTTTACAGTTGAAGGTATTACTTTGGGCATAGGTGAAAGTTTTCAAAACCACCCTCTACTTTATACTACATTAGAGGAAACATTTAAATCTTTCGACTGTGTCAAGAGCTCCTGCGTTCGACCCCTTTGGAAGGTTGGGAAGCAGTTTGTATTTATAAAACCAGTAAAGCTTTCGACTTAGTCGAAAGCTCCTGCTTTCGATCCCTTCGGAAGGTTGAATAAAATAAAGGCGGCGTTTCTTTTCAAAAATGCCTTGGGAAAAACATTTCTAAACCAAACCTTTCGACATAACTATGTCGAAAGGTCTCTTAACTCCTTTTAAAACCTAACCTTTCGATCAAGACGGAAGGTCTTATAAAACAACATATAAAAACCATACCTTTCGGCCTTTCCGAAAGGTCTTTTAAAGCATCCTTTTGAAAACCAAACCTTTCGACTATGTCGAAAGGTCTTTAGAAAACACATAATTAATTTCTCAAATCAAAATAAACTAAGGATCCATCTCCTTTGGAAGCAACCTTTCGAATGCAACCCTTCGATACAATACCTTTCGACTTAGACCAATGCACTACGTACCACCCGAATGATATCATGTGCATTGCTTTCAACCTTGTTGGTCATTGAAGTTGAAAGGTCTTGTTTGAGAGGTCTAAGGCGAAAGGTTTGCCAAAGAAGGCGGAACCAACTTTTTCGGGTAAAAGCAGATTTTTCCAAAATAAGTAAACATTTTGCTGTTAATTTGCCTATTTGTAATCTTTTGATTAGGTTTCATAACTTTCTAAATATTTTGGATACTATTGCCGTAATTTTTCCTAGAACTAAACCAATTAATCATTTAACAAATAGGCCATTCCTCTCATAAAACAATTAAATCATTTAGGTCCTCCTTTCAAAACAATTTAATTTCCATACTAAATCCTATAGTAAAAATCCCCTAAAATTCCAAAAATTCGCTTTAATCATATTATCTAATATAATAATATTTTAAACCTAAATTCTTAAAATATTTTTCCAAAATAATTTATAATCACAAATAATCATATTTCCTTTAAAAATTCACAATAAATTCTCCACGGCTTGGAAAAATGTAAAAATTTAAACCCAACTCCAAAATCATGTTTTTATGACATAAAATTTTCCCATGGCATTTGAACATCATTTCATCTCGGTTTTTTCCTAAAATCGTGTATATATCCTTTTTTTAACAACCTTGTTTAAACTTATATAAATCAAAATCAAGCATATCATTATTTACATATCATACAATAGATTTATTCGTAAATCCGAAACCATTTGATGTAAAAATCAAAATAGACATGTAGAAACTATTATTCAACTTGCTTGAGATAAGGAGATTAAATATTGTTTGAAATTGATTTTCCTCTAGCTTGAATCCTAAGCTTTTCTTAGGTTTTCTTCTTCCCTTCTATCTTCATATGGTTGGCCTTGTTGCTTCTTACGGTTATATGTATTTTTGTTTGAGAATAAAAATGAACATGTATGGTTTGGGGGATAGTATAAGAGTAGGAAACATGGATGGAATTTACTCTTATGCCCTTATATTTAAGTACTTAACAATTTTTAAGTTCAGTAAGTTTAATAAGCATGACCATTATATTTTTATTAATCAATCTATCTGTATTATTCTTTCTAATTTATTATAATTAAATCCTTTGAATAATATCAATAAAAATAGGGGTGTTACAGGCTCCCCTCCTTACTGAATTTCATCCTCAAAATTCAGTAAGGACTACTAGCGAACATAACAATCATCTGTAACATCTCTTAACAACCATACTAGCGTATCTGATGAGCAACCAATTTACATAAATCTAATATAGACATACCGTCAAACCAGATCAGGATAAGCTTCTCGAATCCTGTCCTCTATCTCCCAACTACAGTTTTTCTCGTTGTTGCTCCACTGAACCTTTATCAACTTGACTGTCATGATCCTTAGTCTCTTCTCATCTCTCGCTACAACTCGAACTGGTTGTCTAATAAAAGTCAAATCAGGCTCCACTACTAAGTCCTCTAGCACCATTTGAGGAATAGCAGACTCCGGATCATGTACATACTTACAAGGATGAGATACATGGAACACAATATGGACATCTGCCAAACTGCTCGGCAATTCTAACTCCGTATGCGAGTTTTCCAATCTTTTCTAAATCTGAAATGGATCGACATACCTTGGGGCTAAATTTCCCGACTTTCCAAATCGTACCACACCCTTTATTGGTGATACTTTATGAAAACTCTATCTCCTACTGAGAACTCTAAGTATTTCTACCTTTTATCTATGTACCTCTTCTATCTGGATTGAGCTCTCTTCATTCGTCCTCGGATTAACTCAATCTTTTCTGATGCCTCTCTAACCAATTCCGAATCTAAGACCAATCTGTCTCCAGATTCTAACCAACACGCTGGTGATTTGCATGGTCTGCCATATAAAGCTTCAAAAGGAGCAATTCTTGCACTTGTCTGATAAATATTATTATAGGAAAACTCAACCAGATGTAGGTGATCATCATACGATCCACCAAAGTCTAACACACAAGCTCTCAATAAATCCTCGAGTACCTTGTTGACTCTCTCTATCTGCCCATCCATCTGTGGGTGATAAGCTGTCCTTATCTTGAGCTTGGTGCCTAATACCTCTTGTAGACTCCTCTAAAATTCACTAGTGAATAATGAATCTCGATCGCTGACTAGGCTACTTGAAATCCCATGAAGTCTAACTATGTTCTTCATGAACAAATTTTCCAAAATATGTGCCGTCCTAGTTGGCGTTACTGGAATGAAATGGGGACTCTTGGTCAACCTATCCACTACAACCTAAATACTCTGATTTCCTCTCCTTGACCTTGGCAAGATATCTATAAAATTTATGGATATAGAATCCCATTTCCAAATTGGAATATCTAAAGGCTGAAGTAACCCACTCGACTTCTGATGTTCGGTCTTCACTTGTTGACAGTTAATACACTGCCTAACCCAGAAGCCAACAAACTTCTTTATGCCTTCACAATAAAAACTTCTCTTTATATCTTGATACATCTTGGTACCTCCAGGATGAATCGTAAACTTCAATCGATGACATTCCTCTAGAAATTCCCTCCTTAAGTTCTCTACATCTGGAACATATAATCGTTCCTTCTTTCTCAACCATCCTTTTTGGTCAAGACTAAAACCCTTTAGGTCATCAATTTATGATCCTATCTCAAGCCTTCTAATCTTCTCGGCTAAAACTGGATCCTCTGTCTATTTAGAAGCTATTCTTTCAATTAGCACTAGTCGAACTTCCAAATAGGACAACAAGGCAGTACCCTGACTAGAACTAGCAGTAGATCTCGATTGCACACAACAACTGGCTAAGCTTCTAGATCCTTTCATTCTGCCAACATCGCTAACACCAAATTCTGATGTTTTCTATTGAGGACATTTGCTACCTTATTTCCGTCCCTAGGAGTATACTTTCTACTGAAATCATAAGAGGCTAAAAACTCCAACCATCTCTACCGTATCATATTCAACTCCTTCTAAGAGAATAAATACTTCAACGATTTATGATCGGTATACAACTACATCTCTCTCCCAACAGATAATGCCTCCAAATCTTCAAGGAAAAAATCACCGCAACGAACTCCAATCCATTAGTAGGATATCTAACTTCGTGCGGTCTAACCTGCCTAGATGCGTCAGCAATAACTTTGCCCTTCCACACCAACCCAATCCAGTGCCACACGCATCAGTGTAGACTACCGACACTTGATTACCATCTGGAACTACTAACACTGGAGCATTGGTTAACAAATGTTTTAGCTTAAGGAATGCTTCCTCACATTTGTCGGACCAAATAAACTTCACTCCCTTCTTGGTCAACTTAGTCAAAGGCGCTGCTATCCGTGAGAAATCCTTGATGAATCTCCGGTAATGGCCAGCAAGTCAAAGAAAACTCCTGAACTTGGCTACTGTCTCTGGCCTCTTCCAATTATTGATTGCCTCTATCTTAAATGGATCAATGAACAATCCTTCCTTTAAAACAACATGACCAAGAAACTTAACTTCTCTCTACCAGAAATGACACTTGGAAAGCTTCGTCTTCAGCTAATTCTGCCTCAGCATCTCCAACACCACTCTAAGATGAACCTCATGCTCTCTTTGATTTTTAAGTACAGCAAAATGTCATCTACAAACACCGAAACAAAACGGTCCAAGTGTTTTTCGAAAACCCAGTTCATTAAATCAATGAATAAAGCAGGTGCATTCATCAATCCGAATGGCATCACCAACCACTCATACGAACCATACCTAGTTCGAAAGGGCATCAAAGGAATACCATCCTCCGCCATTCTCAACTGATGGAACCCCATTGCCAAATCCAATTGGGAAATTACTCTGGCTCCACTCGACTGATCAAATTGATCATCTATCCTCGGCAGAGGGTGCCTATTCTTGATCACCCTTTCGTTAACTTACGATAGTCGATGTAGATCCTTAACGATCCATCTGGTTTCTTTACAAATACCATGTCGCTCCCCAAGATGAAATGCTTAGTCTAATAAAATTCCTTCCTTCAAGATCCACTAGTTGCACCTTCAATTCCTTCATCTCTGTCGATGTCGTCTTGTTAGGTGGTTTACTGATAGGTTCAGCTCCTAGTACAAGGTCTATCTGAAACTCAACAGCTCGTGTCGGTGGTAATCCAGTAACTAGCTCGAAGACAACTGCAAACCCTCTAGCCACACGAACCTTACATGGCACTCAACAAAGCTTAAACATCTTACTGGAATTCTCCACTGATAAAATGATTTGGTTATGTCTATTTGGGTGCCTCAATAATATTCCTTGATCCTGACAAAATATCCTAGACTCATACTTACCGAACCAAACCATATCCAAAATGGTCTAAAATCTATGAAATCAAAAACATACAAAGTGCATGCAAACTTATGACCTAAAAAAAATCAAGTTCTAACTGGTCACATCTCATCCCAAGAGTTGCATACCCTCCTATTGGATTCGCAACCATTAAGGAAGTAACAAGGTATGTGGGTTCTATACATAACTTATCAACCAAATGCTACGATATAAATGAGTATGGTGCACCGATATCAAAAGTACCCTAACCGGTATACTTTGAATCAAAAGCGTACCTTCCATCACAGACTTTCCTTTCTCAGCAGTAGATAGTTTAGAGGATGATGGTTCCAAAGCAAAGACCTTTACTTTTCCTGCCTTGGCAGCTTCAGGACACTTGTTCTTATAATGCCCCATCTGGTTGCAATTATAGTATTGCACACTCTGGTTCCCCACAACCAACCTTCCATCTCCCAAACGACACTCATTAGCATAGTTCCCCTCTTATCACACTAGAAGCAAACTTATCTGCTTTCCCTTTCTTGGTTGCACCTCCTTTTTGAGCTCCCTTCTTCTTGAAGAACTTCCTCGTTTTCCCCTGAGGACCATGGGATTCAACTGGCTTCTCTCTAGCTGAAATAGCAAGCACTCCTCATGGTAGATGACCGTCTCCACCACCATATTAGAAGGATCTCGAATATAGGCCATAGTCATTCTGCCTAAATCTGGTCTCAGGCCTCTAATGAATCTCTCATTCCTTCTAACATCAGTGTCAACCAAAGCATAACCATATCGACATAGCTCGTCAAACTTAGCTACATACTCGATCACGGACATGTCTCCTTCGATAAAATCCATAAACTTCCTCATCAATGTTGATTTGGCAACCTCACACAAGAACCTCTGCTCAAACCTCCTTCTGAAGTCAGCCCATGTCAACTCTTCCTCTGGCACTCCTAGCATCAGACTGTTCCACCAAAGAAGCACTAACCCTTGCAACTATCTAGAGGCTAGCCTTCTCTTCTCTCCAACATTCAAGCCTAAGTCTGCAAAGATACTTTCATAGTTCAACGGCCAATTACCCACCTTCACAGCATCTTCTGTTCCAACAAATGACTTTCCTCCCAGACTGACATAATCTCTACTCAGCTTCGCATAGTTATAACCATCTGAAACTATAGGATTAGCTCCACCAACATTCCCAGTAGCTCCTGCTTGCAAAAGATAAGCCAACAACTGGTATGCCATCCACGCATCTATTGGTATATTTCCAGCACCTAGGTTACCTTATCATTTTCATTAGCATTATCCAGTCGACCTTAGTTCCTCCGAGCATTAGGTCGAACATTACCATTAGTAGTGGTGCTTCCTCCACCCAGATTTCCTCTTCTGTTTCCTATCCCCATATCTTCTTTCTCATAGCATATAAGCCTTAGTAAGATACAGAAGAACGGTCTAAGAGAGAGGGGAATATGTACTAAGAAATATACCTGTATATCAAATACAAATATGTTACTATAGCGTTAACCCAAAACCCGATCATATTTTTGAATTCATTAGATTATGCTCGAAAAGACTATTAGATTTTACTTTTCTTTTAAAGTTTCATGAACCAATGCTCTGATACCAACTTTTAACATCCCCCTTCTTGGAGGCCCAAAACAAACAGCTACGAATACTGTAGTTATCCACTGATATTAATCTCCAATGACCAAATACGGCGATGTTAGATACATTGTTGCATAGAACACGAAAATATGGAAAAAATTTAATATTCAAAAACATAATTTAACATTCAAAACAAAACATTTCTTGTTCATTACATAATCCCCAAATTACGTTAACCACGTTTTGAAAAATATAATTATTATAATTACGCCAAGAGCGACATATGAAGATGCTCTATTAGTTGATCAAAGGATATAGTAAGGCTAACAATTCTGCCTTTATAAAAAAACACATAGCGGGATGAAAAACTCTAAATATCCATCTGCCTCCTGCATGTATCCAGATGCTTTATTCATTAGAGAAGAAAACCTGAGAAACTTAAATCTCAAAATACACAAAATCAATTGAGTACCCGAGAGTTTAAGGGGAAAACAAAAATTTCGAGTCAGATATAAAGCCTAGTATGAATAATAATCTAACATCTCAATTCTTTTAGATATCTAGTGAGACCATGCCGCTTAGCGAAAAAGGTTTCCCCCTCACTAGTATCCAAAAACCTATATAAAACCATATTTTGTGCTCCTATATCCACAATGGTTAAAACATACATTTTCGAAATATTATGATGATATGCATGCTTGCAAACATTTAGGATTTCCCCATCCCCTATTAGATTTTAACTTGCCTCAAAGAGGGACTATCCACCCTAAATTCATTTTACTTAAGCGAATGTGGACTGTCCATTTAACATCTCATAGTTTTCCTGGGATAACTATAAACCCTTCATTAAACATATGGAGACTATCCATCCCCAACATGATGTTGACTATCAATCAATCATCCCATAGTTTTCCTAGAATAACTACGAATCCTTCTTCAATCATATGGAGACTATCCATCTCCAACTTGATGTTGACTATCCATCAATTATCCCATAGTTTTTCTATCATAACTATGAATCCCTCACTTGGCCACTTAACTCATGCTATCCCCATGAATATAATTATCTCATGCTATCCACATGATTAACCTATTTCCATTAGTATCCCTAATTTTGGGTATATCCCATTTATCCCTAACTATTGTGTTGCACTCATTAAGCTCACCACGGTTTCCTCAAGGTTAAATGATGTGCACGTAAATGTGCATATTTTTACCACCATATTTATTCAATTTAAATTAAATAAATGATCGTATTGGGTATTTTAACTGTTTTAACCAAAATTCATATTAATTCCAAATTTTCACATATTTATCTTTATATAGGGGCAAAACGGTCATTTAAGTGCATATATTTCTTTGAGAAAAATTGATTGAAAATTTATATATATTTTTGTAGGAAAATGGTCTCAAATAGGAGTAGTTTCATGAAGGAATATGCATGCACAAAGAATATAGAGGAATGAAGATGGAAATAATTCAAAGTGAAGATCATGGAGGACCCCACCTACCCACCTACCTTAATGTACAAATTAAAGGCTAATGCACATGCTTATGGAGCTAATGGTTTCATGTACATTTAATGGGGGATTAAGACATGTTAATGTTTACTTGGCCTCCACACTTCCATAAGGGGCATTTTGGGTACTCCCCAAAAATATGCATTAGGGTTTCTAACTTGTATAAATACCCCTTATGTTTCATGTAGCCATCTTCCTCTTAGTTAGTTAGTTTTAGTTTAGAAAACAAATCAAAGCTCTCTTTCTTTCCATGGCTACATAGCCATTTCTTCTCTTATGTAATTCTTTTCTTTTATGCAATGTTAAATTATTGTTTATTTTTAATTACATGTTCATTTCCTTTTATTCAAGTAGTGTAGATTTTCCTTTATGCAATTAGAATAGTTTTCCATTTCACTTTGCTCTCTTTTCCTTTTCTTTTTCTCTCATGTTGCAAGCTACATTTGTTCATATGATAACAAATATGAGAGGCTAAACCCCTTCAATTTAGGGGTAATGAAGCTCTCTAATCATGTAGCTTCAACTTAATTTGATGTTTATGCTCTCTTTTTATGCTTAATGAGAATGATTGAAGTGGTTTAATGATGTTGTTTAGCTTTGAATTTGATAGTCTATGTTGTTCATAACAGATAGGCTATGCTTAAACAAACAAAATACAAATTGCCTCTTCATCTACATATGATTATGGCAAAGAAGTGATTGTTGAAATTAAAATTTGATGGCTTATATTTCTAATTAATAGTTAATATGTCATGCTTAAAATAGTTTTTGCTTTCAACTTTGTTGTCATATTTTATGAGATTTAAAAGTGTATTAGTGGTTGTGTTATAGTTTGATGGTTTATATTGAGCTAATTAATAGCACAAATTTACCATACTTATGATAAGCACATCAACTAATTCACTAATGACAAGAAAATAGAGATCATAACTTCATTTTGTTGATTTATGTGATCTAGAGAGTGGAATTGCCTCTAAATTGTCTTAACACTCTCATATTTTTATCTATTTTCTTTTGTCATTTTTTTAGTTAATCACTCTTTCAACTTTGGTTAATTTGATTGAATAGAATTTTAAAATCATCAATTCCCTGCGGATCGACCCGTATTCGCCGCGTTCTACATCCGTACACCGTGCGCTTGCGGTATAAATTTTATTATAAATTCGTTCGACGGTTTTCTAAACCGATAGAATTTCCGTCAACGAACAAGTTTTTGGCGCCGTTGCCGGGGAGATGTTTTGATTTTATTTTCTATTCTTCGGATTAGTTTTCATTGAAATTTGTGTGTTTGTTGTGTGATCTTTGTTTTCATTTTGTTGTGTGTTTGATTTTCTTGTTTGTTTTTGCATTTGTTTGTGTGATTGCGTGTTTTCTTTTTGTTTCCATTGCATCTCCATATTTAAAAAAGAAAAAAAAATATTGCATTTCAATTTTCATTTACATTCTTTGCATTTCCATTTTTTTCATATACATTGCTTTTTATACCAGAAAAACAACATTTTATAAGTTTAAAAGAAACAATTTTCCAACCCTTTTGAAATTTTCCCCTTCAAAAACTTTGCTTTCGACCCTTTCGAAAGCATAAACAAGAAATTTTAAAATAATAGGCTCTAGCCTTTATAATAATGTAAAACCAATCCTTCAAAACCTTTCGACCATGCTAAAGTACAATTATATAAGGGCATAAGCATAGCTTCGAAATCACTTGAAAGTATCCCTTTCGTAAACATTGAAGGTTACCCCTTCAAGTCCCTTGAAAACAAAACCTTTTGAAAATCTAGCCTTTCGAAAGCATTGGGTTTACACTTAAAGGTGTTACTTTGGGTCTTAGGTGAAAATTTTTCAAAACCACCCTCTACTTTATAAATCATTTGGGGAAACATTTAAACCTTTTGACTGTGTGAGGAGCTCCTGCTTTCGTCCCCTTCGGAAGGTTGGGAAGCGGCTTGTATTTATAAAACCAGTAAACCTTTCGACTAAGTCGAAAGCTCCTGCTTTCGATCCCTTTGGAAGGTTGAATAAAATAAAGCTGGTAGTTCTTTTCAAAATCCCTTTGAAACAGCCTTTCAAACCAAACCTTTCGACTAGTCGAAAGGTCTCTTAAATCCTTTTAAAATCTAACCTCGATTAAGACCAATACTCTTATAAAACAACTTATAAAAACCATACCTTTTGGCCTTTCTAAAAGATCTTTTAAAACATTCCTTTGAAAACCAAACCTTTCGACTATGTCAAAAGGTCTTTAGAAAACAGGCAATTGATTTCTCAAATCAAAATAAACGAAGGATCCATCTCCCTCGAAAGCAACCCTTCGAATGCAACCCTTCGACACCATACCTTTGGACATATATCAATTCACTATATACCACCTAAATGATATCATGTGAATTGCTTTCAACCATGTTAATCTTTGAAGTCAAAAGGTCTTGTTCGAGAGGGCTAAGGCGAAAGGTTTGCCATAGAAGGCGGAACAAACTTTGGGTAAAAGACGATTTTTTAAAAATAAGTAAACTTTTTGCAACTAACTTGGCTACTTGTAAACATTTGATTGGCTTTCATAACTTTTTAAATATTTTGGATAATATTTGTTGTAGTTTTTTCAAATCTAAACCAATTAATTATTTAACTAATAAGCCCTTCCTCTCATAAAACAATTAAATCACTTAGGTTCTTTTTTCAAAATAATTTAATTTCCATATTAAATCACTTTGTAAAAATCCCCAAAAATTTTAGAAATTCGCTTTGATCATGTTATCTAATATAATAAAATTTCAGACCCAAATTCTTAATAAATTTTCCCAAAATAATTTATAAACCCAAATAATCATATTTTCCATTGAAAATTCACAATATATTCTCCACGACTTGGAAAATTGTAAAAATTCAAACCCAACTCCATATTCATGTTTTCTGTAACATAAAATTTTCCATGGCATTTGAACATCATTTCAACTCGATTTTTCCCTAAAACCGTATATACATCCTTTTTCTAAACAACCTTGTTTATTCTTTTATAAATCTAAATCGAGCATATCATCATTCACATAACATAAAACAGATTTATCTGTAAATTCGAAACCATTTGATGTAAAATGTTAAAATAGAGATGTAGAAACTATTATTCACCTTGCTTGAGATAAGGAGATTAGAGATTGTTTGAGATTGATTTCCTCTAGCTTGAATCCTAAGCTTTTCTTAGATTTCCTTCTTCTCTTCTATCTGCCTATGGCCGACCTTGTTGCTTTTTACGGTTATATGTATTTTTGTTCGAGAATAAAAATGAACGTGCATGGTTTGGGGGATAGTGTAATAGTGGGAAACAATGGTTGACTTTACTCTTATGTCCTTATATTTTAGTACTTAACCATTTTTAAGTTCATTATGTTTAATAAGCACGACTGCTATATTTTTAATTAACCTCAATCTCCTTATCTACATATTCTATTTAGTTTATTATAATTATATCCCTTGAATAATATCAATTAAAATAGGGGTGATATGATTCCTGTAACATTTTATCAACTTAATGAATCAGATACTGTTACCCATATCCTAACCCGGCTATATTGAGCTGATTGAACAAAGATAGTTCGACTGTTATCAAGTTCGATGACCCCAAAGCAATGATTATGGGACTTAGAAGTAAAAGTACGTATGCATATATGAAACTAGAATTAAACGGAACTAGTAGATAAACGATGCAGGATGCTTGAAATATGGGATATAGCTTAGACAACTGAAGGGATCAGCATGGCTTTGTAACTTCATAGGTATCAGCATGATTCAATAAACGAGGGATCAGCATAGTTGATTAAGAAAGGGATCGTAATAGTTTGTTGATCTGGATAGGCATACTTTAGCTCATAAAGAATGGCTTGGCATGGATGATTGATTATTGATCGACATGGTTAAGCAAGCAAGGAGTCATTATGATTAAGTAAACGAGGGATCGACGTAGTCAAATGAGTATCGATCGATGTAGATTATTGGTTTGGAAAGTCATAATTGAACTCACAAAGGAGGGATTAACATATCTTATGAAAGGAGGTGGATCAACATACTTAGGTCCACCAAAGAGGGATCGACATTTTCAAATTAGAGGGTTCAGCAGAAAGCAGTTCACATGTGGAGTTAAATCAAACAATCAATAACTTGAGCTCTAGTTGTCCAAACGACATGATATTTGGAACCAATATATTTAAGCATGCAGAAGCCACTATAGGGACCGCTGCCTAAAAATCGATAAATAAAGGAATTGGTATCGATCCCTCTTCATTGGGATTTAGGCTTGGCGACCCCTCTGCGAGGCCTATATTGGTTACAAGGCCCGATAGCCGAAATTTCAAAGAGATTAGTGGTCACCTTCACCTATAAATACCAGCCTAAGGGGTCATTCTGAGGATCTTTACGTTGCCGATTACTTTAGTCTTTATTGTAATCAAGTTTTTTCTATTCCTTGCTTCTGTAATTATATTATTAGTTGATCAATAATGATAATCTTCAAAGTAGACAAAGACATATAACGTCGAACCATTATAAATCTCTGTGTTTCTGATTATTGTTCTTTTCTTGCTGTTAGTTAATTCTATTCCTTGGTTTTTATTTTACTTTCTTCATTTACTTCTTTACATAAATCTACTCTTAGGTGTTTGTGACCAATTTGGTTGCAAATATTTTAGTGCTTTCATTGAGAAACCTGATTCTCAGCTTGCTAGGATCTCCTTTTTGCTACTGGATTAGATAAATCCCACGAAGCAGACCGTAGTTATCATTGTAAAGTTGCTTATACTAATCAGGTTTATTGAAATCTAAGTAAGGAGATTGATAATGGCGAGACATACTAGATCTACTTCTCAGAATGTGGACGGAAATAAGGGTGGCAGCATTCAACAAGGAGACCTAACCAATCAACCTTCAAATTTGAATGTTGATCCGGTTGAAGTTCAGAACCCTACTGATTCTATAACCAAAGTAGAATTTCATAACCTAATAAGAGAGTTGATGGAAAACCCTCGACAACTAAATCAACAAATTTAGGCTCATATCAACCTGATGAGCCAGATTACTCAGCACAAGCATGGGAAGTCCATGAGGGATCTCACTTCTTACTCAGCATCAAAAAGTTCAAGCTCATTGGATGAATATTGCAGGCATAGGCATCGTAGTGTCGATGGAGATGACGAAGAAACTTTAGAATGTTGCTTGGCAGACCGTCACAGTTTACTGTTTGATGCTAATCCAACCCTAGGGATAAGTACCGATCCCCCCTCTAGAGGAGGGATTCTCACCTTACACTTAGGGAATCGTACCGAAACTATTCCTGGAGGCTTGGATGGTGGAGTTTGATTGAACGTTGACCAGGTATCCCTCCGAAATGACGATGAGATAAATGTTTCAGATGCGCACCAAGAAGATGGTGAACCAAGAAGGCATGGAACGGCCTATAGATATCAACTGGACCATTCACGTGAGATGGAGTGCAACCACGCTTGGCACCACCCATCCAAACGCCGGACTTATCAGCAATGGTCAAACAGTTGGTAAGAGAGAACCAAGGCTTAAATAACGATGATTAGGAATTTCGAGGAGCCATTACCCCGATCATTGACAATGTTTTGCATGTGGGGTATCCAAGAAGGTTCAACATGCCATTAACGCCTTCCTACGAGGGAAAAACTGACCCCAGGTAGCATATTATGAGTTATGAATGATTGAGGGATATACGAGAGCCATTGATGCGACCAAGTACATATGTTTTCCCATAACTCTTTTCGGAATAGCGATGATGTACTTCATGAGACTACCCTTGCGATCACTTTCGAGATTCAATGAGTTGGCAACTAGTTTATGGAGGAATTCTAAATACACGCGACTCGTCCTAAAGATGTGATGTTCCTTTCCAACCTAATTCAGGCTCTAGGGGAATCGTTGAAGGATTATTTAGAAAGATTTCATATGGCCGCCACAGAATTCAGTAACCCGAATAATCATGCTATACTTATGGTTATGGCGTGAGGGATTGATCCAGAGTCTGAGTTTGGCGATTGGCTGACTGGAAAACCCCTTCTATGTTGGAGCGCTTATATTCAAAGGCAATTCAATTTTTGAGAAAGGAGGAAGCAAGGTACTTCGAAAAATGGAATATTATGGGATCGAGTGGAGAACCAGTATAGAGTAATACTGCAATAAAACAGTGTTATGACAGTTCTGGGAAAATCAAGGTGAACGTTCAGGATAAGTCAAATCAGAAAAAGAGAGATGGAGATAGGAATTAAGAGCAAAGGAGAGATTCTAGGAGATTAAAGCCTAGGATTCCAATGTATGACAACAACAACACATCGTTAAACTCGTCCATGGAGAATATCTATCTATCTACTTGCAATACCATGTAATACATGAAGTCGCCTCCGAAGAAGTCAACGGAGAAGCAGAAGTAGACTGAGAAATATTGTCGGTTACGTGAGTGTTATGGGAAAAATATAAATAAATGCAGGCATCTCCATGATTTAATAGAAAAGCTAATTTGGGAAAGGAAATTGGAACAGTTTGTGAAAAACCCATAGGAAGGCAGACATGGAACATCTGACCCCAATTAAGGACAAACTCCGTGTAGGGCTGAGGAGCCTGCATGGGCCGATGATAGACTGGTGAAAAATACGACAGTTGAAGGACTGCACCCAGCAGATAGGAGTTGACAAGAGATGGAGCGCTATGCTAGCATGATTTGTCATTTATATTTTGAATGTTGTTCGAATATGGAAGATGGAGCTTCAGTAAACCAACAATGCATAATGGAAGATGATATCGTATTTAGGAAAAGGGATGTAGACGAAGAAGTGGCTCCAACAATTGACCTGATGGTCATTTTAGCTATGATTAGTCTTACATTAATGAGATGGATTTTGATTGATTGTGGAAGTTCAGTTAATATAATCTTCGAAAAGGCATATGACCAGATAAGGATGGAAGCCAAAGATTTAAACCATATAAAGCTCATATTCATGGTTTTAGTGGCATTGCGACCGAGGTTGTTGTTATGTTGAATTAACTGTTGAATTGGGAGAAGGTGAACGAAGGAGAGTGCGAATCTTATCATTTATTATTTTGGATGTTGACTCTCCATGTAATGTTTTTCTGGGTCTACTGGCCCTGGCTGAATTCCGAGCAGCTTTCGCCCTATGGTGGTTAACTTTAAAGTTTTCGATGAACAATGGTTTAGGAGTTATTCATGGCGATCAAGCGACTGGACGTGCTTGTTATGTAGCTGAGTTGAGGGTAGCTCATTTCAAAGAAAAAGGAAGAGGCGTGTTCTTGGCGATCAGGCGACTGGACATGCCTTTTACTTCCGCATCCAAGCTACCGATGATTGACAACCATCACTTTTTCATTGACTTGAGTGCCATAGTCGGTTCTATAGAGATATAGATCCTAGAGATGACCAAGAGAAGCCCAAAGAGACCAAGGCTACACCGACTGAGCTGGCGATTGATATCATGGTTAGTCACGACGACCCATCACGAATCCTGAAGATTGGGTCATAGCTCAGCCCCCTAATGATGAAAGAAATCGATGGTTTTCTCCGAGCAAACCTAGATGTATTCGCTTGGACTCACTTTGACATGTGTGTAATCTTTCCTGCCATTGCATTCCATGCATTGAATATTGACCCGAAGCATGTTCTAGTGAAGCAAAAAAGACGGGACATAGATCCGGAGAGATCTGTCGCTCTAAACGAGGAGGTTGATGAACTGAAAGTCAACAGGTTTATCCCCTACGCCCTCTACTCTAAATGGATATCTAATCCTCTACTTGTGAAGAAGGAGAATGGTAAATGGAGAATGTGCATTGATTATTTTGATTTGAAAAAAGCGTGTTCTGAGACAGTTTTCCCCTTCTATGGTTTGACCAGCTAGTTGATTTAACCGCAAGACACGAATTGCTATCTTTTATGGATGTGCACTCAGGATATAACCAAATCACGTTGCATATCTCCGATCAGGAGCACACCAGTTTTATTACAGATATATTATTGAACAAATACCTTAATGGTAGAAATTTATTAAGATATGTATATTAGAGTCTAACCTAAATTCAGCTTGGATAGTTATAAACATCTATCCTTACAAATGCTAACAAACATCAAACAACTACAGCTGATAACAGAATACGTCATACGTAGATGAATATCTCTAACTCTCCTCTGGAAACTCCAACGGTCTTCAACTAAACCTTAAATTACCCGGATTAGGCTTGATAAACCAGCATAAGAAAAACTCAATAATAAATGACAGTGTCATATATCAGCCTTTCGAATAAATTCCCTTGAAAAGAAAGAGTACCTCATAAGACCAAGACCACAAATAAACATGGACGGGATTTTCCCTTATGATAACTAAAGTATTTTTACATCAAATCATTTGATATGCTTTGAAAATATTTGCAAATAAACTTATTAATCTTAGCCGAAATTTTTACATTGATTAAATTATAGCATATTAGCCACAAAGTGAGTTCTACAATCAAACTCGTAAAGGCTTCTTATTGAGAATCAATTTCCATACAAATGACCAGGTAAAGGGATTACCTTCTGATGGGTACACCTCTAGATGGATGTCCCGAGGAACCATCATAAAGCTCCTCTACCAACACAAGACTAGCCTTCCTCTATAACAAGATAGTACCGAATATGTTATCCTCCAGTCATTACCGACCTTTAACCGATTGTGCTCTAGCATACTTTCCATAATGATTCGGTACCCGACCTTGTAGTGGGTAGTAATCTATGTAGAAGGGCATGATCATATCCTAATGGTTGTCAACCACATAGACTTGCTGCATCTAACCCTGTTTCGGTCATTTCTCCGTTGATGAGGTTTGAGGTAGCGATTACCTTTATCCATAGCACATCTCCTTTCACTTTGAACACCACAATGCCATTCCGTAATCAAACAACGGATTTCTATAAACGTATAACTTCCTAAGCTCGAATGTCTCAGGAAAGGGTGTTAAGCTAAGAGAAGGTGTCTCCTCCGCCACCGACTGATATACATTATATAGAGATCACTCAATGTGATTTAGAATGCAAGGTCAGAAATTCTTCCATATAAGTTGGTTTTGGGACTGAACGAAACCGAAGGCACTTCTCCTACCACATCCTGTTTTGGGAATCAACCCTAGGATCAATAGCAATTAGTCCTTGCATTGGATATTTCCTAACGAAGAAATCACCGTTACTATAGGAATATTGGGAGTTTATCTCCAAAAGATCAACAAGCAGTTCTTCACAATGAAAATCCTAATATCAATGTCTTCAACATATTGTACTTTGAAATGTAAATTGGTTCGAAGTAGTTTTCGGATAGGAATTACTCAAATCAGACCCCAATTCCTTCAAAATCCAATTATCAATAAAAAGTGAATATGAGTATACATGATCTATTAAGCCTCTTTTAACTTTAATTCCTTTTATTTAACTCCTTTTTAATCTCAAAGTAATTCTAAGTTCATTCACTTATTAATTGGGAAAACATTTTCTATTTTCTTACTTATCGTCAACCTAGAATTTCTTGACTTTTAAATGGGTCAAAAACAATGTTATTTAAGACATCATTTACTGTAAACCCTAAATCAATCTTAGGAAACATTATTGAGTACACAAGATCATAGAAATCATTCTAATTTTACTCAACATTAATTTCCGTATTCAACCCTATATTCCACTCTGTACACTTGTTTGAACATTTTGGTAAGAAATCGTGAACTACCATTGCGGGATACCTCTAATTTTGATTTGTTTTTCAATACATGAAATAATTCATCCAAATTGAACTTTATTACTTATAAAATTATTATAAACCATTTTAAATCAATATTTTCACTTTTTAGTGTATTTTCACTATTTTCATATTATAATATTAGTATATTCATATTATTTTATTATTAAATTTCTAAATCCAATTCTTTTCAATTTCAATTCTAACTTCAAATTAAACTTAATTGTAACTTAAATTTCAATTTTGATTTCGAATCTAACTTCAATTTCAATGTTAAATTTCAATTCAAATTTTCAAATCGATTTCAATTTCAATTACAAATTCAATTTCAATTTCAAAATCAATTTTACTTTTACTTTTCAATTAATTTTGATTTCAAATCCAATTTTACTTTTGAATTCAAATTCTATTTTACTTTAGCTTTAATTTCAATTTCGCTTAAAAAGAGACTTATTTTTTCCAAAGTATCTCATATCACCAAAATGGGTCTTATTTAACAAAGGGGTTACTTAATCAACAATGAGCATAATTACTTCCAATATTCATCATTTACATAACATCCATTCTCATAGCATAGTGATTATTAATATGTGAGTATATTAGCATAACTCTACTATCCATCCAACATATTTAAACAATCATTCAAACGTTCATATCATCACATGACCACTATCTAACATGACAATTTAACTTGATAATTAATGTAATTAAATAGCGACGAAAATTTCTCACCTTCATTTCCACTCAGTCTAACTTTACATGAACTGGCGTACTACTCGAGCGTCACGAATTCTCGATTTCATCTTCTTTTCATTTCTTTTACTTTTCTCCTTTTTTTTATATAGAGGAGCGGGTGTCTGAGCTTTTGAGAGGAGGGTAGGCTCAGCTAGGGGGTATACGGTGGGTATGGGCGAGTTTTGTCCTCGGGTGGAGTCCTAAGGGGAGGGTACAAGGGTTTGAGTGGGTGTACTGGTCTTTGGTGGCGGCTAGTTGGGGTTTTGGTCTTGGGTTTGGTGTGGAGGAGGCATGTAGGGGTGTGCATGAGCTCGGTTTGGGGATGGAGGCTGTGGTAGCTCACGGATTGATGAGTTTTGAGCCACGTAAGGTGCATGTGTGATAGTAAGAGCTCGAGTATAAGGTGTCAGTGGCGTGGAGGAGGAGAATAGGGCACGGCTTCGAGGTGGAAATGAAACGGGGAAGGAAAGGAGTTTGTAGTTTGTAAAACGAAGATGAAGTGAAGAATGAAGGGAATTTGGGCTTGTATTTATAGGTGGAGTTGGAATGGCTAATGACCATACTATCCTCTTCATATTTCCATTTGAATATACCCTTTTACTTTTACATGAAAGGAGAAATTGGTTTGCTACTTAATGTGATGTTAAGGATATGAATCATTACTCTCTTTTCTTTCTTAGATTTTGAACTTAACAAGAAGACTTTTGCCTTGATTAGATTTGCATTAATTGAATTTTAAGTATGAATTAGTGGCAAACATATATGCTACTAATTCCTTTAGTTTGCTGTCTTTTCACTTTACATTTTCTTGAATTCTATATGTATAAGTTCCATCTTTCATAAGAGAAAAGGAAGATATGTAATGATGTTGTTTTCTTAGCTTACTTATACACTCTTTTGTCAATCATGCATTAACACCGTTTTTATCATTTTCTTTTATTTATTTTATAAAAAGAAGATATTTGATTTATAACATGTAAACACAAGTGTTATATAGTTTGTAGAATGGTATTATATAACTTACAGAGTGCATATGATCATTTAACATTGTGACGACTGGATATAGTTGAAAACAACATTGTTATTGACAAATTTTACAATCAATATTTGACCTTTTTGCTAAACTGTATATTAAAGTAAACCAAACTTAAAAATTGATTTTCTATTATATTAAATGAATTAAAAAAGTTTATCTAGGTTAAAATCTCATATTGTTAGGGTTAATATCAAAAATTGAATTTTGAAGTTGCATTGACAAAATGTGGCAAATTTTGAATATTTTGTAAAAGGATTATAAAAATATTTTTAACCCTTTAATATACTTCTATTATATTTACTAAGTGATTTTGATAAGATTTAACTTTCAAATAAATATCTAAACCTATTTATTTAAGCATTTATTTATTTTTAACAAAATTTAACTTTTGCTGATTTGTTCTAAAATCCGCATTTCATCCTTTTTAATTATTAACTACAAGAATAAATAATTTCTCTATTATTATTTATTATATATGACTTATTTATTTTAGATTTTTAAACCTTTTTGCATATAAAATAAACAAAATGTCTCATTTTCGAAGTAGCGAAATTACGGTTCGTTACATTCCCTCCTACTTAAAAGCATTTCGTTTTCGAAATGAATGTTAGATATAGGAATCTATCTCATACTCATATCCTTAAACATCCTGGATTATTTATAACGATGATAGAAAAAACGCATATATAAAATGAAGGTCAATACCATAACAACACTGAATAATTTACACTAGACATACATACATGGAACAGAGATTCTCCATACCAACCTGAGTACTTATCATGTACTTAAGGTTATACATACATACATCAAGTCAGACTCCTGTCTTACCCATCCTATTTCATACTACACAATAAGATAATATACACAACTACGAAATAGACTATACTTCCAAAAATAGTCAAACTGATACTATATCAACATAAATGAATACATCCAACATAACCAATCCCCCGGCTTGATCATGTACCACACCTGATGTAACAACCTGAAAAATTAGAGTAATAATGATTAATTAACAAACTAATTGAATAATAAATTTGGGTTGGGAAATTGTAAGAATTGAGCCACGGGAGTTGCACCATTGGGTCCGTGGTAATATTTTGAGCAATTTTCATATATAACTTGTTGAAAGTCAAGTCATTATGGAGAAGTTACGAGAGAAACAAAGAAAATCAGAATTATATATATAATTAAACAAAAAAGTAGAAAAAAAGACCTATTATGGGTAGATAGGCGCCTGAGTCGGGTCGACCCGCCTATAGGCCAGGTCGACCTACATTCTTCCCTGGACGATTTTTCATCCAAGTGCGAGCCGAAGACTGTAAATCTGATTTTTGGTGAAACTCTACGTGTTTGTAGCTGCATCTGATGGTTCCTAGTGAGCCCATGACGTGGTTGCACCAGATTAAGTTTTCAAATCTGACGGCCTGAGATCCCTAAGCCACGCTATAAATAGAACCCTAAGCCTAACTATTTTTCTCATTTAGATTTTCTCTCAATTAGGTTCATTGCCTGAGGCAGAACCCTAAATAGTATTTTTTTCTAGGAAGGAAATCCTTTTAATAAAAATATTTTACACTTAAGAAGTGGATCCAAGAAGTCCTATGATTAGAGCTAAGGACCATAGTTAAGTGTTCTGTATTTATTTTAGAATTGTAAGCAATTAAAATAATAGAGTTATCAATAATTTTAGTTTTTCTATAATTTTGAGACAGTTTTTATGTAAGTTTATTTACTGTCAATTTTTAAGTAAATTTCAGAAGTTCATTTTAGTCTATTTTTATTCAGCAATTTTGTTCAGTTATTTACATCTGTTTTAAGTTGGAATTTAGCTTGTAAATCTTAGTTTCTTTTCATAGAGTTAATCATTTTTGACACGAGTAAAATATTAAAAAGAAAGAATTCGTAAATATAGATTAAAATAGAAAAACACTAAATTTATAGAAATAAGGTGCAAAATTAGATAAACTGAAATAAAATGGAGATGGACTAAAATGGGCAAATTTGAAATATTTAGAAGCATGATTATAACAAGTGGTTATACCTAAAAAGCGAAAATAGAAAAGTAACGGTTGTAAGAACCATTATAATATGTAGGTTATAATTGGAAAGAAAGAAATAACCGAAGGGGCTTATTTTAAAACTTAGATCTTGGATTAAGTTATTAAGAAAACATAGCAGTAGTGGCCTTGTTATCCCGCTTTTTGGGCAAAAGCCGTGATACCAAAAGATTGGTCAAAAACAGAAAATAGTTCGCCTCATAGATTGGTCGTATTTCACCTCACTATGGATATCGATGAATTCTGTCCGAGCCCGGATCGGGCCACAATCAATAAGGCATGACAAGAAAGACCATAGAAGCCAGCATTTCAAATTTCAAGTCAATCCGAGGTCATATGCTCAAGTTGATGGATGGATTCGAAGTAGTGATGGATACGAAGTTGATGGACGGATTCGAAGTAGTGATGGATACGAAGTTGATGGATGGATTCGAAGTAGTGATGTATACGAAGTTGATTGATGGATTCGAAGTGGTGATGGATACGAAGTTGATGGATGGATTCGAAGTCGTGATGGATACGAAGTTGATGGATGGATTCGAAGTAGTGATGGATACGAAGTTGATGGATGGATTCGAAGGGAGACGTTGGCTGATGGATTCGAAGGGAGACGTTGGCTGATGGATTCGAACGTCGCCTCTTCCTATGGGTTCGAATATGATGGGTTCGAAACAGATGGTTTCGAACACGATGGTTTCGAACACGATGGGTTCGAATATGATGGGTTCGAACGTGATGGGTTCGAGCCGAGCAATGTGTACCTTCTTAACTTGAATCCATCATAACTTGAGCATATGACCTCGGATTGACTTGAAATTTGAAATGCTGGCTTCTATGGTCTTTCTTGTCATGCCTTATTGATTGTGGCCCGATCCGGGCTCGGACAGAATTCATCGATATCCATAGTGAGGTGAAATACGACCAATCTCTGAGGCGAACTATTTTCTGTTTTTGACCAATCTTTTGGTATCACGGCTTTTGCCCAAAAAGCGGGATAACATTTTGCCCCCCAAAACATGCCTTGCGGTAGCAAGGTGTGTTTTGCAATGCCTTGAGCTGGATGTTCATATCCTGTCGTCAACCTGTAAAGAACTTGATAGTTTTATATGTCCTCAAATGACGATCGTTCGTGATCGAGTTTATTCGGGATGGAGCGTGGCCGTTCATGGTCAAGCGCCTAACTTCAGATGACGATCGTTCGTGATCGAGTCATTTGAGGGAAAGTGCGACCCTGCGCGGTCAAGCGCGCAAATCCGTCCGTCGATCATTCGAGATCGAGTCATCTGCGGTGAAATATGACCGTTCAAGGTCAAGCGCCTAATTTCAAATGACGACCGTTCGCGATCGAGTCATCCGAGGTAAGGTGCGACAGTGCGCGGTCAAGTGGTGGACCTCAAATGACGACCGTTCGCGATCGAGCCATTTGAGGTAAGGTGTAGCAGTCAGCGATCAGGTGGTGGACCTCCAATGACGACCGTTCGCGATCGAGTCATTTGAGGTACAGTGAGTTGTGCCGTTCGAGGCGGGCCTCAAATGACGATCGTTCGCGATCGAGCCATTTGAGGTAAAGTGAGTTGTGACCGTTCGCGATCATGTGCCGTTCGAGGCGAGTTTGTGACTGTTCGAAGTCGGGTGCCGTTCGAGACGAGTTGTGACCGTTCGCGGTCGGGTGCCGTTCGAGGCGAGAAAACGCGCCCGGGAGGGCTTGATGTTTTGAATGCCAGGGTCACGTTCGGGTGAGTTCCTGGATTGTTTGTGTGCCTATTGAAGGCGAATCAGTGTATCCGGAGGGGCTTGATATTGTTGATACCAGGTTCACGTTCGCGTGGGTCCCTGGATCATTTGTTTAGGTATATCACTATCTCAGAGCATGCCTAAGGACCGTTCGCAACCCCGTACATGTGCAAGTAGCCTAGCCATTTCAGAGTTATCAGAATCAAATATTTATTCAACGGGTGAGCTTTTAAAAACAGAAATGTCCAAACAAACCAAGTTCAAATGTCCAAATCAACATGAAATAAAAACAAAGCAAAGAAGTCAAAGTCCAAATCAACATGAAATAAAAACAAAGCAAAGATGTCAAAGTGTAAGTTCCCACTACGAAACATTCAATGATCATTCAGAGCATGCCTGGAGAACGTTCGCGATCTCGTACATGTCTAAATGATTCGATTGCGTTAGTGGGAGCTTGCGACTCGTTCATCGTTATTTTAACTAATTGATAACCAAACGGCGTCCTGGTTCAGGGTTTCCCCTGGTTGATGTAGACGGTGGCCGCTCTGGCTCCTCCGCTGAAGCCCGCCTCCTCACATACTGAAGGAGCATGCCGTTCCTGATGTGTCCTTCCACCTCGTCCTTCAGATGCCTACAATCATTAGTGTTATGACTGCTTAATTCATGAAATACGCAAAACTTATCTGATTTTCTTTCGCTTGAGGTTGGATCCCTCCGCATTGGTCTGCGATACGGAATCTGCTCCTTGGTATCCTGATAAATGCGTTCCAAACTCTCAGTCAGCTCGGTGTAAGTAGTGAATCGCGGCTCTCTCCGCTGCCGTTTTGACCTGTTATCATAATCCTCAGTCCTTCGTTTTCCTTTATCCTTGTCTGAGTCCTTTTCGATAGGCTTTTTGTCTTTAAGCATATAAACTTCTATTCCCTCTCCTTCTTCTCTTTCTTCATTTGCGTCCTCTAAACGTAAAAACTTTTCTGCCTCGTTGTAGAATTCCTCTAGATCCACGGGTGGATCTTTAGTCAATGAATTCTTGAATTCTGTGCCGTCAGCTACTCCGGACACAGCTGCCATTACCACCATGGACGGATCCGCTCGGTCCACTGACGCTGCTGCTGCATTGAATCGTGCTAGATAACTTCTCAAGGTCTCTCCGGCTTTCTGCTTTAAGGTTGCCAAAGTCATCACATTCTTGGGTCTCGTAATGTGAACCCTGAATTGCCTCATAAATCTCTCAATTAAACCATTCCACGTTCCGATGGATCCATTCTCTAATTGCCTAAACCACAATGCTGCAATATCTGTCAAGTATAATGGAAAGCACCGGGCCATAACCTCCTCTGGTGCCCCCAGCACTTCCATATGCCTCATATACTTTGTTAGATGAACCGTGGGGTCCGTTCTTCCGTCATACGTGTCCAACGATGGTAACTTGAAATCCGGTGGGTTTCTAGCTTGTCTAATTGCCGAAGTGAAAGGACTCCTATTAACATCCTCTAAATCCTTGTTTACCAAACCACTTCTCATAGCTCTTCTAACCATCTCCGCCAATCTATCGTTGTCACCGAGGTGCAATCTTCGTTCATTACTTTCAACCTGCCCCCCGAGTTCACGAGGGAATTCTGGAATCTGCCCCCTTGACTGAGCGTTCATTCCTCTGTTGCCTCCAGGTTGCGTGGGCACTCCTCTCTCTCCATCCGGGACTAGATCTTCGTGCTCCAAGTGTGCGTCTCCTGATCCAGGTGCTATTCCGGATGGTCCCGCTCCGTTCTGAACTCCATCGGTTTCTCTATTCTGTGCTCCAAGTTGTCCAATTTGTTGGAATAAGCTCTGAATCAACTCCTCCTGCCTCTTCATCATTGTCTCTATTTCGTCCCTAGTGATGTAGATTGATGCTTGATTCCCTCCTGAGGAGGCCTCTTGACTTCCTTGTGGTTCACTTCTCTCAGGCCTTGGCCTTCTACTCGATTGAGAGGAACGTATTCGGGAAGAAAATGAAATAGAAAATATGACTTCTCCTCTGCTCCTCAAAATCTCTTGTAATATGGAACTACGAGTGATAAATAAATTATAAAGTGGATGTAGGCCATAGATTTTGCCGAACCACTATAAAAATTTCGTCTCTTTTATCTTTTCTTCTTTTTATCTGCTTAATTTGGTGATCAGTGTTGCTGTTTTCTGGATTACTGTTAGTTGGTGCTTTCATTTACATTTGGGTGTTAGTGACCAATTTTGGTGCTAACATTTTGGTGCTTTCACTGAGAAGAACAAAGAAATCTCAGATATGAAGCTTATTTTATGTTAGGAAGAAGATCCAACTCTAGATCTAAAAGAAAAGATTTAGATCTAGAAAACAGGTTCCTAGATCTAGCTTTTAGAAGATGAAGAAGCCTCATATAAAAAAAAGTGCTATGGAAGGAACTCAGCAAGGGGGCAACTAGGAGGCGTCCTCTCATTCAAACTTTCCTTCTACCATGAAGCAAATACCTAGGGGCAATTAGCAAGAACCAGAAACAGGGAGCATGCAAAGCCCCTCACCCAGATAAGTAACCAACTCTAGGGTCTGCTAATCAAATAGAAATTATCATCAAATGAACTGAACTAAATAAAATGAGATCTAGGATTTAGATTCCTTTCTGCATTTGAATTATGCATCATCAAAAAATGCTTTAAAATTTAGCATTTGGGAAGCGATTTACTCATGTAAGCAATCCCGAATGTAAGCGGTCCAATACTCTGATTCCTTTCCATGAGCGACACTCATAAAAAAAATGATTTCTTGCATAAAATTAGTTGTAAAGGTTAGTGCTTAGAGAACGACTTACACATGTGATGAGCGACCACAAACGGTCCACAGCCATGCTCTGATTCATTCCTAAGGGTGACACCTTTCAAAAATCTTTACAACATCGTCTTTGCTTTCAATCAAAGGTTATAGAAGCGACTTGAGAACTGCTCTCTTTAGAATATGGATGCTCTCGAATATGAATGATTAACTCTATCTCTTTATGCAGGAATGGTCAGACACTTAACATCTCTCAAACATTCAGAGAGATGAGAATTTGATGCCAACAAATTTGCTTTCACCAAAACAAGTTCTTGAGCGAAGCACACCTCGTTGCCAACAAGGCGTACTTCGAGGGGCAAATGTTATCCAGCAAATTAGTCACCATTCTTGAAGAAGAAATTAAAGATTTACTTCCTGATTTCCTTGCATTTATTACCTCAAATAATTAATAAAAAACAGCCATATCTCCACCATAAATACCAGTACCCACCAAAGCCGGATTTAATGCCCAAAATTGCCATGATAACCTGCTTATTTATTACTAATTAATGCCAACCATTTCTATATCAAATATTCCTTAATTCCCTTCATCCTTATCTTAAATAAGAAGATTATGCTGCAATTAATACCAGCCTAGTCAGCGTCACTACAATTCCACACAATCACCGGGTCAAGGCTTACAGCTATAAAGACACCAAGTATTGCAAAAGAAAAAAGGGGAAGAAAATGAAATAGAAAATATGACTTCTGCTCTGCTCCTCAAAATCTCTTGTAATATGAAACTACGAGTGATAAATAAATTATAAAGTGGATGTAGGCCATAGATTTTGCCGAACCACTATAAAAATTTCGTCTCTTTTATCTTTTCTTCTTTTTATCTGCTTAATTTGGTGATCTGTGTTGCTGTTTTCTGGATTACTGTTAGTTGGTGCTTTCATTTACATTTGGGTGTTAGTGACCAATTTTGGTGCTAACAGGCCTATATCGGCAGCATTCCTTTTCAGGTCTAGGGCTGATGGTCTCACACGTGGGTGAGGCTAGGCACATTTATGCTGATTAGGGTAAATAAATGGCCAATAGGTAGGGGCTTAAATTTGGGGATTTGAGCAAGGGGCGCAAAGTTAGAATATTTGTTTGTTAGGACCAGTACCGATAGCATTCCCTTTCTGGTCGCGCACTGATGGTCTCACATATGGGTGAGGCTGGGCACGCTTATGCTGATTAGGGTAAATATAGGGTCAAATAGGGGCAACAGTTAGTGTGTACTGGCGATAACTGTCGATGACCATGCGTGCGACATCGATTAGAGTAAATAATTTGCTAATGTGTCCAAAGTGCTAAAAGGTGTCTTTTACTGTAGGACCAACATTATTGGTTCACAGTGGCACAATAGAGATAGAAAAGGCCGATACATGGGTAGGATTAGGGTTTCAGTCTAATCAAGTTAGTGGTTGGGATAGGATTAGGGTTTCAGCCTAACCACGGCAGTTTATTACAAATACAAATAATCAAAGCAAATAGTCAAACATAATCTGAAATAGCACTTTATGCAAAAAAATTCTTTTCTGTATCTACTTTTCATGCTAGAACTATTGCTTAGTCTGTTATCTTTATCTTACTTAGAAATGCTAGTAATTAGTTCCACTCACTAGACTTATTGTCTAACCCATTCTTCTATCCTTTTTCCCCCAATAAGCTAACAAAGTTAAGGACAGTTGATTTAGGTTGCTTGGAGACTCATTTCTAGAAATTTCTCATTTCAAATGTATTCTTCTACTTTTCATCTTCTTTAGGCTTATGATGGATTGGCACTTGTGAGAAGGATTATTATTGTTATTTTTGTACTCTGAATATATGAGACTGAGATGTAGTTTCATAAGGCATGAGAGATTTTGAGTTTTTCAGACATGTTATGTTTTTATGACTTATTTTGAGATGTAGTTTAACTTTGAATGAAGTGGTTATTTAAATGTTTTCCGTTGCTTTTACTTATTTGTCATGTGAATCTTAGTCACTATGATGCTTTAACTATGCCTATAACGTACCATATCCTTTGGTATGCCCTTTTTGGGAATACTAAGGGGTGTGGGGTGTTTTATTTAGTATCAAAGCCTAAGGTTAAAGGATTCCTAAAAACTTGTTTTAAAAGTAAAGAATTTTTCAAAGGCAACATATCTTCAAACTAAAAGTATTTTTCAAGAAGAAACTCTTATTATAGAAATTGTTTTCAAGTATGAGGGAGTTTTTATAAAAATCCCCTCAAAGTCCAGTTCAACCTTCTTTCGATTCTTTCGAGCCTAAATTTTCTTTTCTTTGTATAGAATTGCGGATGCCCCAAATCTTTTAAAGGGTGTCCAAGTCCCTGGTTAGTTCCTTAGATACATCCAAGCTATGACACCAGAGGTGCAAAGGCAAACACCCAATGCAGCACCGACGTGGAGGTCCTGTTAAACCACCTGAAGTAGACAATTTTTCTAACCTATGCAAGGAATTCGCTGATCTAAGAGGCAAGATGTTTTCTGGGACAGAGGATTTCATAGAGGCACGAACATGATTGAGGAATACATAGTAGATATTTAGGTTGTTAGGATTGGAGGACCGATAGAGAGTTTAGCTTGCATCTTAACAGCTGAAGGGAGAAGCTTATTACTGGTGGGAGATTGTAGAGATGGAGGGTAGAGACATTTGTTGGGTTAACTTCCTTTCGCAAGCTGAGGAAAGCATGCAGTAGGAGAAGTTCATTAGTCTGAAGCAAGGGAGTCTTTCGGTGAGGAGTATATAAATATTTAATGAGTTATCGAGGTTCGGGATGGAACCTATTGATAAACCACATAAGAAGGCCACCAAGTTTGCTAAGGGTTTGACCGACCCTTCTAAGGGTTGGCATTAACACATGTACCTATGGGAGCAACGTATGAGTCACTTGTGCAAATGGCTCTCATATCAGATGTTGCTAAGGAAGAAGAGGTTAAAGGGGTTCCTAAATCAGAAAAATCTAAGAAGCAATGGTGGAAGAATAAGAAGGATAAGGACAAGAAGAAAGGAGGTGGACCTCAGAAGGGACAGATTAAGAAGGGCGAGAAATGCCATAATTGTGGATTGGTTGGGCATTACTCAACGGACTGTAAGAAGGACATGATGAAGGGGAGGTGTTACAGTTGTAGGTATCTTGGACACCTTAGTAGAGCTCGTCCTCAAAGGAATGGGCTGAGAGAAGGCGCACTTATGACGAAACTATAGGCTTTGGATGCAGCACCTTCTAGTAGTGGACTGGACCGAGGTAGGAAAATCTCTGCAGAAGGTTTGATCTCTATTTTGGATTTTCCTATTCGGACCTTTTTGACTCTAGATCATATCATTCTTTCATTTATAGTTCCTTAGTTGATTGTTTACACTTAGATATTTCTCTAGTTCTAGACCCTATAGTCGTTTCAAACCCTATAGGAGGATCGACACATTTAACCATGATTTGTAGGGGTTTGAAAATTTTTATACCAGGCGTAGTGTTTGATTATGACACCAATGTACAGGATTTTCGAGATATGGGATGATTTTGGGGATGGACCGGTTATCAACTTATGGTGTGTTATTAGACTGCGAGAGGACAGTCGTCAGGCTAGGGATATTATCGGATGGACTGTCGAGGTTTCTTGCGACCCGCGTTATGTTGAGCTCCCTTATTCCCTTGATTCATTACTAGGAGAGTTAATTTAGTTCTAATTGTTATAGATTTCCTAGACGTTTTTGAGGATCTTAAGGGGCTACCCCCTAAGAGAGAAATCGACTTTAGGATCTATTTGAATAACAATGCTAAGCTAGTGGCATTGCCTGTGAGAGATATGGCTCCTAGGGAGAGGAAGGAGTTAAGTAAGCAAATTAGTGAGCTATTTGAGAAAGGCTTCATCAGACAGAGCATATCTGAGTGGGTGGCGCCAGTTGTCTTTGCTACAAAGGAGGATGGTTACCTTCGGCTTTGTGTAGACTAGAGAGTTGAATAAGCTCATAAAGAAGAACCGTTACCCATTTCCTAGGATAGATGATCTTTTCGATCAGTTGGTTGGCTTTTCATTATTTTCATAGATTTACTTAGCCACCGGATTTTATCAGCTTAGGGTTGCTGATGATCGCGTTGATAAGACAGCATTTAGGACACCCGATGGATTCTTTAAGTGGTTGGTTATGTCGTTTGGGCTGACCAATGCCCCAGCCTATTTCGTAGATCCGATGAGCCGTGTTTTTCGAGATTTCCTAAATAAGTTCGTTGTAGTGTTTGTGGGCGACATTCTGGTGTTTTCTAAGAATATGGAAGAGCATGCTATTCATCTTGAGGAGGTTATTCGTACGCTTCGTGTTGATTAGTTGAAAGAGAAATTCTCGAAGTGTCACTTTTGGCGTGAGGAGGTGCGTTTCTTTGGGGATGTAATCTCAAGAGAGGGTCTAGCTATGGATCCCGCTAAGGTAGTAGCGGTACAGGATTGGAAGGGCTCCAAGAATGCTATCGAAGCTAGAAGCTTCTTAGGTTTGGCTGGTTATTATAGGAAGTTTATCAGAGATTTTGCTAAGATTTTATCACCGCTGACTCGCCTCGCTAAGAAGAATGCAGCGTTAGTATGGGACGTGGATTGTGAGGATTCCTTCACGATGCTAAAGAGGGCCCTTACTACTACACCATTGTTAGTTTTACCCAAAGGAGCTAAGCCTTTTACAGTACACACCGATGCATGTGGGACCGGCCTTGGGGCAGTATTAATGTAGGAAGGGAGGGTAGTATGCTATGGGTGTAGACAGTCGCGAATTCATAAGAAGAACTACCCCACCCATGATTTGGAGCTAGCTGCTATTGTTTTCACGCTCAAGTCTTGGAGACATTACTTGCTAGGAGAGTGGTTCGAGCTTTTCAGTGACCAAAAATCATTGAAGTACCTGTTGACACAAAAGGATTTAAACTTGAGGCAGTAGCATTAGACGGAGTTTTTGGCATCATACGGCTTTGAGATAGCTTACACCCTTGGCAAGGGGAATGTGGTTGCGAATGCGTTAAGTAGGAAGAGAACAACCCTTATCCTATTCGTGGAGTGGAAAAGCCTATAGTTTATTTCCACCTTTGATTTTAAGCCCTCCACGGACATTACCCTGGACTATTGGCAGCACTTGAGGTTAAGTCGACCCTCATAGATCAGATTGGCTCATGGCAATAAGAGGATTAAGAGCTTTTTGATATTCTAGATAGTATTAGTGGAGGAGAGGTCTACAGACATCTCCAACGGAATTCCACTGATAGTAAAGGGTGTCAAAGGAGAGATGGAAGAATTTATGTCCAATGCACTGGTGATTTGATGAGTGCAATTTTAGCAAAAACACACCATTCTCGAATGTTTATTCATTTGGGTGGTGATAAGATGTATAAGGACATGAAGAGTGTGTTTATTGGAGTGGCATGAAGAAGGATGTAACAGAGTTTGTGGATAAGTTTCTTGTGTGCCAAAGGGTTGAGGCAGAGCTACAGAGGCTTGGAGAATTGCTTCAAACATTGGATGTACCCAAATGGAAGTGGGATAGTGTTTCGATGGACATGATAGATTGTTTACCCCGATCTAGGAAGGGGAATACCAATATTTGGGTGATTGTAGATCGTTTTACTAAGATTGCATATTTCATTTCAATCAAGAGTAAGAGGACAGCACCTTATTAGGCATCTATATAAGTTCATGAGATAGCCCGACTTCATGGAGTTCCATCGTGAGCGGTAGAGACCATATCTTTACTAGCGAGTTTTGAAGGAGCTTGCAAGAGGCTTTAGGGATACAACTTGGATTGAGAGACTGTCATCCTCAAATGGATGGCAAAACAAAGAGGGTTAATAGAGTTCTTGATGATTTGTTGAGGATGTGCATTCTTGATTTTGGATGGACTTGGAAGGAGCACCTTCCTTTAGTGGAATTCGCTTATAACAATAGTTTTCATGCTAGCATTAGGATTGCTCCTTTCGAAGTCCTTTATGGAAGACCTTGCAAGTCACCTTCATGTTGGTTGAAGTCTATAGAAAGATTACTACTTGGTCTCAAATGGTTTGAGAGACGTCGAAAAAGATTTATTTGATTAGAAGAAGAATGAAGAAGGCGGAGAGAGTTAATAGAGTTCTTGATGATTTGTTGAGGATTTGCATTCTTGATTTTGGAGGGACTTGGAAGGAGCACCTTCCTTTAGTAGAATTCGCTTATAACAATAGTTTTCAAGCTAGCATTAGGATGGCTCCTTTCGAAGTCCTTTATGCAAGACCTTGCAAGTCACCTTCATGTTGGTTGGAGTCCGTAGAAAAATCACTACTTCATCTCAACATGGTTAGAGAGACTTTGGAAAAGATTTATTTGATTAGAAGAAGAATGAAGAAGGCCCAAGATAGACAGAAATCCTATGGAGATAAGCGGTGGAGGGATATTGAGTTTGACGTAGAAGATTTGGTTTTCTTTAAGGTGCTCGGCTAAGAAAGGTAGTGAGGTTTGGATCAAGTGAGAAACTTGCTTCCAGATTCGTAGGACCATTTCCCATTATGGAAATGGTAGGGAATATGACGTATCAGATAAAGCTACCGGAGAGGCTCGCAAGAGTTCATGATGTTTTTCATGTTTCACACTTAAGAAAGTGCTTACATGATTCAGCAGAGGTAGTGGAACCTAGCCAACTTGAGGAAGTTGAAGTGGAGAGAAAAGCATCGGTTTGTCGCATTCCTACCAAGATCGTTGGAAATGGTATCAAGAGTCTTAGGAATAAGGAAGTCCTTTTGGTTAAGGTGCAGTGGGGAGATAGTATTTAAGATGCTACGTGGGAGGATGAGGAGAAAATACGTACTTCTTATCTGCATCTCTTCGATGGTACGTCTTGAATCTTTTATTTCCATCTTTAGTTTTGAATAGGTTCTTTCCTTTAGTATCCTTTAAGAGGATAGATCTTAGGATTTAACCTATGGATGGTAGGACTGAATGTAAAATGTTACTATAACATGTTATGTATGCTGGACGAAAGTGGTTGCAAGTGTTTGCCAGTGGATGCTATTGGACGCATATTCACACACTAGGCACTATTATCTCTATGAGATTGGCTTAACTAGGTCACTAAAGCATATGCATATGGATATGCGGTCACTTGCATTTTTATTTCATGTTTGCTATGAATGAGTGATTATCATATGATTGTTGCATTTGGATGATGATTGCAGCATGCATATAGAACTATTAGTTCTCATTGGGGAATTTGCATTCATTTGGATACATGGAACGGACATGAGCGCATGAAAAGGAGGTCGACTGAATCAGTAGACTGCCTAATCTTTTGCATTAGTTAGTGACATTGACACTAAACTATTGCATATATCATAAACTGCATTGAAAAGCTTAAGGACAATGGATGCAATGGATGATGGTTGAATATGTGGTTGTGGAATTTGGATGAAAATATTTATTCCATTCTTCTGTCCTAGGAGATTTCGAGGGTGAAATCCTTTAAGGAAGGGAGAATGTAACAACCCGAAAAATTAGAGTAATAATAACTATTAGGGTTGTGAAATTGTCAGAATTGAGCCACAGGGGTTGCACCATTGGGCCCGTGGTAATTTTTTGAGCAAATTTCATATATAACTTGTTGAAATTCGAGTCAGTATAGAGAAGTTACGAGAGAAAAATAGAAAATTAGAATTATATATATAATTAAACAAAAATGAAGAACAAAAGAAGGCTCGTTATGGGTCGACCCGCGCCTGAGTCGGGTCGACCCATAGGTCGACCCACCTATAGGCCAGGTTGACCCGCATTCCTCCCTGGACGACTTTTCATCCAAGTGCGAGCTAAAGACTGTAAATCTGATTTTTGGTGAAATCATGTGCGTTCGTAGCTACATCTGATGGTTCCTAGTGAGCCTATGACATGGTTGCACCGGATTAAGTCTTCAAATCCGATGGCCTGAGATCCGTAAGCCACAATATAAATAGAACCCTAGGCCTAGCTATTTTTCTCATACAGAATTTCTCCCAATTGGGTTCATTCATTGCCTGAGGCTGAACCCTAAACAGAAAATTTTTCTATGGAGGAAATCTTTTTAATAAAATATTTACACCCTAGAAGTGGATCCAGGAATGCCTACGATTAGAGATAAGGACCACATGTGAGTGTTTTGTAATTATTTAGATTTGTAAGCAATTTAATATAATAGGATTCTCAATAGTTGTAGTTTCTACAATTTTGAGACATTTTTGTGTAAGTTTATTTACTGTTAGTTTTTAAGTAAATTTCAAAAGTTTTTTCAATCTATTTTTGTTCAGATATTTTATTCAATTATTTACCGTTATTTACATCTGTTTTCAGTTGGAATCTAGCACATAAATCGGATGTAAAATTAGAAAAAAAATGAAATAAAATGGAGATGGACTAAAATAAGCAAATTTGAGATATTTACAAGCATGATTGTAACAAGTAGTTATAACTACAAAGAGAAAATAGAAGAGTAACAGTTGCAAGAACCATTATAACACGTAGGTTATAACTAGAAAGAAACAAATAACAGAAGGGGCTTATTTTAAAACTTAGATCATGGGTTAAGTTAAGAAGCAAATATAGCAGTAGTGGCCTATACCTGCAGCATTCCCTTTCAGGTGTAGGACTGATGATCTCACAAGTGGGTGAGGCTGGGCACGCTTATGCTAATTACGGTAAATAAGTGGCCAATAAATAGAGACTCAAATTCGGGGATCTGGGTAAGATGCGTAAAATTAGAATATTTCTTTGTTAGGACCAGTACCGACAGCATTCCCTTTCAAGTCGAGGAATGATGGTCGCATACATGGATGAGGCTGGGCATGCTTATGCTGATTTGGGTAAATAAACGGTCAAATAAGGGGCGATAGTTCGTGTGTATCGGCGATGACCGAACGCGCGATATCGATTAGAGTAAATAATACGCTACTGCGTCCTAAGCGCTAAGAGGTGTCTTTTGCTTTGGGACCAACAGGATTGGTTCACAATGGAACAATAGAGATAGGAAAGGCCGATGAATGGGTAGTATTAGGATTTAGTCTAATCAAGTTAGTAGTTGAGATAGGATTAGGGTTTCAACCTAATCACAATAGTTTATGACAGGTGCAAACAATCAAAGAAAACAGTCAAACAGAATCAGAAATAGTACTTTATGCAAGTTTTATCTTTTTCGTATCTTCCTTTCATGCTAGAACTATTGTTCAGTCTATTATCTTTGACTTGCTTAGAAATTCTAGTCATTACTTTCACTCACCAGACTTATTGTCTGATCCACTCCTCTATCTATCCTTTTTCCCCAATAGGCCAACTAAGTTGAGGATAGTGGATTCAGGTTGCTTGGAGATTCACTTTCGAAAGTTTCTCATTTCAAATGTATTCTTCTGCTTTTCATCTTTTTCATTTGGCTTATGATGAATTGGCACTTGTGGGAGAGATTATTATTGTTATTTTTGTACTCTGAATATGTGAGACTAAGATGTATTTTCATAAGACATGAGAGATTTTTAGTTTTTGAGACATATTATGTTTTTATGACATATTTTGAGATGAAGTTTAACTCTGAATGAAGTTATTATTTAAATGTTTTCCGCTGCTTTTACTTATTTTTCATATGAATCTTAGTCTCTGTGATGCTTTAGCTATACCTATAACGCACCATATCCGTTGATGTGCCCTTTTTGGGAATACAAAGTGGTGTGGGTGTTTTACCGGAGGTCTATATATATACATACCAAAACATAAGTCTATTTAAGATAACTATCCGACTACTATATAGACAGACTTAAAACATCATGCCATATGTGATATCTGATTTGTTCTATTATTCGAATCAACAACTTTACTTCCGAACTAGTATCGATCCCCCGATTTTCTAGTGCGGACTTTGATCAGGCTTCTTGATTACAAACCATTGCTTTCCTCGCATAGCTCTCAATTATGATAGAAAACTCAAGTACATAACCATAAACCCTTATCAATGTTCACTGTCAAGAATCAAGTGATAAATCCTTTCTCGGATTGGAGTAAACACCTCAAAGTTCTATATTCAAATCTTTGATCAAAATTTTGTGTGCCGAAATTATTTACATAAAACTTACCTATTTACTCACATTCATTTTTACTTATTATATTTCTTCCAAATTTCTATTAATCCAAGTTTATTTCACCACCATTTACTTTCTACTAAATCCACTATTACTTAGGCATACAAATATGTCTTAAACTTGTACAATATACCTTTACTTCCTAAGAGTATATATACATATCCCTAAACTTCAAACCATTATTACTTTAGTTAAGATGTTTAAAAAATGCGGAATTCTACTGTTATCTCAAATTAATAAGTTATAAAACTTAATCCAAAGTTTTATTTTACCTAAGGTCTTCAGTTAACTAATATTATTTATCTTATCCATATATTAATAAGGCAAATTTACTAAGTGTACATCTTTTTCTTACTAATTCTATGATTATCTACTTAACTTATTTACCTATCCATTTCTAAAGCAGATTTCTTAATCTTAAATCCATCAAATACATTATAGTCAAATTGTGAAACTTAATTCACATGTATTTGTTATATAACATTTTCATCCAACAATCAATCTACTAACAATATTATTCAAACTTCGTTTTTTAAAAACTTTTTCTAACCTATCCACTTCCAATCTTACTTCATTTGAATTACTAATGTTACCCTAAATGTATCACTAATTCAAAATTTTATATTAGGATGATATTTCTTATATCTCTTATTCCTAAATTTCACTTTGATTTTAACCTAATCAAAGTGTCTAAATTTCAAATTATCTCTGTTGGAAACTTGAGTGTCTACAACATAATGTTGGATCTTAGGGCTATTCTGGCACTAGAAGTTGTGAAATGTGTATAAACTACTTACTTATGAATATAAAACTGTGTTTGCTCAAATAGAAGTAATCAGAGAATAAGTAAGTAATAAAGTAAAATGCAGTAATGTAAATAACACCTGGATTTTTATACTGGTTCCGATTAACCAATCCTACATCCGGTTCTGCACTCTATCGTGCAGAATTCCACTATAATTGCTTGCTTTCCATGGGTGGCAAGAACACCTTTACAATCTTGGTTTCACGGGCTAAAAGACACACCCTCTTGGTTTTACAGGCTACAAGAACACCTTCTCCTTATCACCAACAACAAACTATGGCAAGTAGACGTATCTTCAATACAGATTCTTGCATATTCAGTACAATGATCCTATAGACCTCCAATGGCAATATATCTTTGAATTCTTTGAGGAATAGGATGAAATCAGAGAGAGAATGATGCGAATTCAAGTACAACTCTCTGATATTATCTGGTTTGCAAATCGGTAAAGAATTGGAGTGAAATAGTATCGATTTGCAAGAAGATTGGAAGAATATGCAATGGATTACTTTTGCAAATGTTTAGAAGAAGGAGTAAAAGAAAATGAGAATTCTTGATGTTAAAATTCATATTCAGAGGCCTTTATATAGTGGTTAAATAGAAGTGTCTTTTGGTGAAGAGGTGGAGGGAAATGTCTCTTCATTTAAAATTTGAAATTCTAAAAAACTGCCAGTATGTCGACAACCCCCTACCCACTATGTCGACATGGGTATGTTGAAAAATGAACAACAACACTAATAAGTGTTGCAAATTTTCAGCATTTCAAATTACCTTATATTTTTCGATTTTTGTGATTCGGTGGAGGTGAATGGTTGATGATCTTCAGGTATAATTGCTATGAGATATTTAGCAAGATATTCTAAGGTTCAACCAACTCCTCATCACTTCAAACACCTTTGTCTTTCAGCATTCTTCTCTAATTTGGTTTTGTTCTTCAATTGCTCTGATTAACCTTCTTCTATAATTCATTTGCTTCCATTGTATTCTTGATTTTCTCTATAAATGTCTCCATAATATATCTGATATGACTATATAACTCAAAGATATGTTGGTAGTAATATTTATATGTTTGTTGTCATCAAAATCAATACCTAGGGTATTAACAATCTCCCATTTTTTGATGATGACAACCATATAAGTATTTGAGAGATAAAATAAAATATTTTTATATTTGACTCCCCCTAACTCTATGCACTCCCCCTATCATTTTGCCTTGTATATTTATACTTTTTCTCCCCCTTTGTCATCAACGAAAAGGATAAAAAAAAGTCGCTTAAATCACTACTAGACAATATGCAGAGTTTGTATATAGAGATAAATACATACAAATAAAACACTTGAGGGGAAACAAAATCAATTCAAAATATAAAATAAACTTATCAAATAATAAGGTGAGTTTTAGAGTTACCGACTTTGCCGATGCCAATAACAAATCCTTTTCATAGTTACCAAAAGTTTCATAGATTTCTTGTCATATGCTTTGAGCATCTGCTATCTGGCATATTGTTTGGTACTTGAAAAATTATAAAATATGCACACTGGTACCATTTTATTTTAGGTTTCATGGGGTTAAGTTTTGGGATGCCAAACCTATAAAGAGTTTGAATGTCCTTTCAAAATATAATAATTAGATGAATGGACCTTATTAATAAAATTATCAATATATTTTTCTTTTTCAATATCATCTAACCTTTTTGGAACCCATAAATTAATGAACCTATTCGGAGGTTTTAACTTTAATTTCCTAGGTTTTGGTTTGAACTTGGTAGACTTAACAAACTTAGTGTTTTGAATACTTGATTTAGCCTTAAGGGTGTATCCAAGTCCATGTTTATTCCTAGTGTGTTTAAATGCAGATAATAATTTTTCTAGATTATCCTTCCCTTTGTTATTTATCAATATCAGTTATTATTTTGTCAAAATCCTTATTATGGTTAAGAATAACACTGTCTAGAGATGTTATTTTGTCATTTAGATCAGTGATCTGTGTCTTCATTGAAAGATTTTCTGATTTTAAGGATTCATTTTCCCTTTTTAGTTTCTCAAAACTTCAAAATGTCAAATCCTTTTCATCATTATACCCATTAAGTCTTTCAATTTCATCTTATAGACATTGTTTTTCTTCAGTTAACCTTTCATTAAATAATTTTAATCTATCTATCTCTGCCAAACTATTGTTGCACTCTTTCCTAAGTATTTTATATCCCTGATACATATCATTCAATACATTAGTAATTTCTTTATTAAAATTCCATACTGATCATCCTTTGCCATGAAGCACATGTTGGCATTTTCTGTTTTTGAATCACTATCACTTGATGATGTATCCGAATCATCCCATTTTGCATTGAGTGCTTGTTTCCTCTCCTTATTGAAAGTGTTTGACTTTGATTTCTTCAGTTTGGGACAGTCTCTTTTCAAATGACCGGGTTTATCACGTTCGAAACACTTAACAACATTTCCATTTCTAAAATTATTATTGTTAGTTTTTCGAAGTTTGTTTGTTATCCAATGCTTCAAGAATTTCTTGAACTTATTGGTTATAAACTTGATATCATTATCAATAGCATCATCATCCGGTTCATCTTTGTCGATCATAGCATTGAGTGCTAGTGATTTCTTCTCATTTGCCTGATTCTCTTTTCTAATCTCCAAATTTACTTCATAAGACATTAGGTTACCAATTAAATCTTCTATTTTCATAGTACTAATATCATTGGCTTCTTCGATTGCTAGAGTCTTCTGATCCTATTCACTAGGGAGTGAATTCAAGATCTTTCTGACTTGGTCTTCTTTAGTAATTTTCTTTCCTAATGATATTAAGCCATGTACTATATCTTGAAATCTGGAATACATATCAGAAATAAACTCATTTGGTTTCATTTGAAAGAGTTGAAACTAGTTAGTTAGCATAGATATATTTGTTTGTTTTACTTTACTGGCACCTTCATGTGTGACTTGCTGTGTTCTCTAAATTTCATATGAAGAATTACAAATAGACACTCAATTAAATTCATTTTTATCTAAGAAGAAAAATAAAATGTTCATGGCCTTAGAGTTATAAAGTGCTTGTGTCTTTTGGTCTAGTGTTCATTTTGAATATTCAGTTTGAGGTTCAATGTACTCTATTTGGGTAATGTTCCAAATATCCAAACCATTAGACTGCAAATAACATTTCATCCTACAAGACCAATATGCATAACTACTGCCATCAAATAGAGGGGGTCTAGTGGTAGATTGCCCTTCTACAGAAGTGTTAAAAAATGTGTTACTAGGGCCACTAGCAAATTACACTACTACAAAACAGGCCATTTGCATCGCCTCATTTGAACCGGTTTAAGTAAAAACTGATGCAAATAGAACTATTTGCATCAGTTATGTCTTAATAACCGATGCAATTGGTACGTGGAAAGCAATAGGTAATAAAAAAATCAAATTTGCATCAGTTGTCGCCAACAACTGATGCAAATTCGTCGATGTAAATAGTTTTAGTCGCATCGGTTTTTAAGTCAACCAATGCAACTAAGTCCAAAATAATAATTTAGGCATCGGTTACCTTGCGGAGGCGATGCAATTTCAAATTACTCAGGTCATTCGTCGCTCACTTCTACATCCCGCCTTTCCATTTTTTTTCCGCCGCTCCCATTCTTTTCCCCAAATAATTCGCCAGCTTAAAAAAAAAAAACCTAAAATCACCGTCTGCTGGATTGATTTCGAGCTTCGACTTTGCTGGATTGATTTCATATCGGTTGCTGTTCTTTGTGTTTGTGGACGTTTGCGTTGAGCAGTCACTTTTCGTTTCAAATTTTGTTTCAAATCATTACCTGAGTAGTCGAAGCGTACAAAGTTTGTTCATACGATCACTGGACTCGGCTACAATCATTCACACGAGGGGTAGGCAAAAATTACCACTCTTTGCAGATCTCTTCATCTTGTTGGTTAATGAATGTTTTGTGTTTGGATCTCATTAACTGGATTTTGGCCAGATCCAATATCTCAACTGATGATCATTTACCTATAGATTTCTATGTTATCTTGCTATACGTCTGAACCAGAGGGTAATTTTTTCATAATTTTTTACCTCGATTATCTTGTCCTGCATGATGAGCATATTATGGATGCATTTATTTAAGCCTTTTGGGTTAAATCTCCTCGAAATATTTGTTTTTATCGACCTGCAAAATCCTGACCATTTTTTTTGTTCGTTATTAATCTAATTTTCAGACAGGTGAATCCACTCTTTAATTGTTGTTTTTTCCCCTTCTTTTTTTTCCAAACATTATCAGGTGATTAAGAGCTGCTGCAAACGACAGGCATGAACAATGAGCACAACAATTTTTAACTTCTGTTCTAATGGATTGAATGATGGTATTATTCTGCATCAGGTTGAAATTGGATCCTTTCATAAGCTCTGTTCAGTTATTTCCATACATTAATTTCTGTATCGCTTTACGGACAATTTTGTCTAGTTAGTTACTCATGTTAGTCATTATTCTTCAATATAATTCACCCATATTATGTCACATCATCCTTGAGACATATCAACAGTTAATGGTAACACAACTATGTTGCTTTTGGTGCGATTGCTCGTATATTAAATGGGAAAGAGTGAAATTTCCCCCTGTTTCTTTACTAGTTGCTACTTTTTGTGTGTCCCAATTAACAGAAAAGCAGCACAGAGGCTGCTTCTATGTTTAAGTACAGATGAAGCAAACATGTTACAATAATAATGTTGCAGTGCAATCCTGATTGTTACTAGTTAGTATAATGTGTTTATTTGTTAATGCTATCAGTTTTTTTAATTCAGTAGATTGAGTCAACTTAGATCCTAATATTATGCTTGTAGTACAGTTTGTGCTTATAATAAATCAGTTTGTGCTACAGGCCGAATTTTTCAACAGCCTTCAGCAATTGATCCATCCCAACCTATAAATTATCTCGAAAAGAAGAAATTAGAATACATCAAAACAATACTACATTTTTGTTATAGATTTTTCCCCGGTCATTAGTGAACCCATTATGAATATATATTTATTATAAATATTGAACTGAAAATTGTAGGAATACATCAAAATAATACTACATTTTTGTTGTGTAATTATTTATAGTCGAGCTGCACTTATTTACATTGGATAGTTTTTGTAGCAATAACATAGAATAAGTGGAACTGTGGAAGTACTATTTACCTTTAAGGATGGTCGGGTGGTTAGGCCACCAAGTTATTGAGAGGACATTGCAAGTTTGAACCATAGTAACGATGATGTCAAATTGTTGTGAGAGAATCGTTGTAGGAGATGATGTCGAGTAGCAGATGAAGGCTATAGCAGTGTCAGTTGGTGGTGTAGGCAGGAAAGAAAGCAATGTGTGGCAGCAGTTTTTGTATAGATGTGAGTATGGATGATGTTGATATGATAGTCGAGTTGTGGCTACTGACTAGGCTGGAAGTGCTGAAGCGAGGCAATTGGAGGTATGACAGTTCCCTTTTTTTGTTCTGGGATTTGTTAGAATGTGATGCTCGGTGGTTTATATGGTGGTGGAAGGTAGTTGCTGTAGTTGTGGTGATCTGGTCAGGTGTGTTGAAGCTTGAGGTAGTTGCAAGTAGTTGATGTGAGTTACAGTAATGGTTGGAGATGTTGCCGCAGATAGGTGGTATTGGCTGCCATAATTGGACTTGTGTGGTTATTATGAAAGGGAACTATGCACAGAGTGTATATACACTGGTTGTGAAGTCAGAAGAGTATGTGGTGATGTAGGTGAGGAAGTGCAGTGCTTGTCTGATGTCAATTATGAAAGTGAGGAAGTAAAATGAAGTTGCACTAATGTGCAGGAAGGAAGAGGAGGGGAGACTGCGGTTTTTGATGGGGGAGGTGTTGTTAAATGATGGTGGGTGATGTTGTTTGTAGTGAGTAGAAGTTTGTTACTAACATAAATATTTAGTATGGCAGCTCAAAATGGAGAAGCAAACAAGGAGGTAGTTACAAATATAGACCCATCATGTGTCAATGCATCTAATCCCTTCCACCATGCAGAGAAATCATTTTCCTTGTTCACCTACTGAAGGTAATCATAACGTATTACTAGCAACCAAGTTAGTTCCCTTGTATAGTTTGACATAAACACATATTCCAAATCCGTACTTTGCTTCTTTTAGTTCATAAGTTCAAAAGTGGTATTTACAATTCCAAATTTGTATTGGCACAGGACTTACAAATGTTAATACGTCTGATATATCTTCTTTCTTTTCTTCTAAAAAAAAAGAAAATGGGGTCGAAAGGCATCCCTGACCCTAAGGGTAGTCTCATAGTTTCTGAAAGGTGGAGATAATGGGGTTTGTTTACGTATTTTACTCCATTCTATCGAATTTTCTCTCAAAACAAAATGCTGAACGGAAAAAGTGCATGAAGCAGTGAGTAGATTGTTTGTGATATCACTATATAAACAACTTGTATATACGCTCTAGAGCAATCTCACATATTCATATACTTTTCTTCCTAAATGACGATATTTGATTACTTTTACCAATACTTGCATGATATACTGGTCTAATATCATTTGATATATCGACAAATATTGCCAATATATCGCAAAAAGTATCAACGAACGTTGTCTGTTTCTTGTGCTGCTATTGCAATGTTACTGGTAATTCTTCTTTTGCGGTTCTGAGTTGGCAAGTTAGCATCAGATGTAAATATAAAGTTTCGGTACAAATTCAAATGTTTATCTTTTATCACCTATGATGTAGAAGTACTCCACGAACACCATCTTTTTCTCTATTGGTCATGTAAATGGCAATTCATGAGATTACATTTCAATAACACATAAACAATGTTCTGATACACACATTAATACCAAAATAGTAATACAAAGATGATGGTTAAAATTCAAAAGCTCACTTCATTCTAGAGTTCGAATGGTTCCCAGTAAACCCGGAGCTCCCGCCAACTGAATTCTGCAATAATGTTGAATATATAACATCAAGCACTCTTATGCCTTAGCAACATCAGGTGATTCAAAATTTATATGTACTTACAGCCCAGGTGAATAGAAGTGTAACATCTGCAGCTGTTTTTCCAGAATTGACTAGCTGTAATAATCATCAATAAGCAAATAATTGTAAGTAAATCTAAAAACAGTGATGCTGTTGTGACAAGAATAGTTCAGCAAGTAATTAATTTTCTCACTGTCTAGGTAAACGCTGAAACAGGCAGACTACTTTGCTGATAGTTGTGAGGAATAAATGGTGATATTTGACGGCATGTTATTTTTATTTCAGGGTCAGGTTCACCTACGAGCATAACAAAAGGGTTAAGAGAATATCAGCTAAATTAGACAAATCTTGGAAGCATATTTATTGAGAATATTAGCTAATATAACAAGATGTGAAATGAGTTATTTAATGTCAGCGGGCAGAAGTGAATGGTAGTAGAAGCAGTTGGGGTAATAATAGTTTGAAGTTGTAGTGATGTGAGAAGTAGTATGTGCAGTTTGGAGTTTTAAACTTGCAGTGGATTGGCTGTTGAATGTGATGGCAGGAAGGAGTTGTGCAGGTCAGTGGTTCCAGGAAATGAGGCAGAAAAGAAGGTGATGTAGAAGGCTATGACGTCCCATGGAGATCTGTTGGTGTTGTAAAAGATCATTATCTTGTTCTAATAGATTAGGAGAGGGGATAACTTATTATATTCATTATCATTCATGCCTAAGGTGTTTGCAATGAGGGCAGGGCAGTAGTCAAATGTGGTTTTGTATTGGCTCTGGTAGGAGACGGTGGAAATGTTTGGACTGCTGTGGCTTGATGAAACGCAGAGGGGTTGTTTACTGGTGACGTTGAAGTGATTAAAGTGTACCTGTGATGTTAAGACTGTGTCGTTAGAGGAGCAATGGCACTGGTGGAGTTTGTAGTGAATGTGAAGTGGTGAGAAGCAGACAGTGGAATGAAGCGGTTGGCAGGGTGCAGAGGCAAGTTATGCAGAGGTTATGCTTGCTGTGTGTATGTTATTGATGGAGGTAATTGTGAGATGCAGTGCACTGATACAGGGGTGATGTTAGCAGAGAGGTAAGTGAAGAATGGAGGAAGTTGATGGTCAGTAAGCAAGTTGATTTGGAAATTGTTTGTATGGGCTGTGATGAATGTTGTTGTTACAGAGTGGGATGATTTGAAGTGCACAGGAAAGTAGCACTGCGTATGGTGTAAAATTTTGTATGTTCACGGATTTGTGGCACTGTCACTGTCAGATATTTGTAGAAGTGATTAAAGGTTGTGGGCAAGATGGTGGTTGTGCGTAGTTTATGACTATAATCTTGCCTCTGTCCTCTTTATGTTGTGCAACTGCAACATACAAAGGTTTGCCTATAATCCTTTATTATAACTAGCACATATGGAAATATATTACTATAAACTACACCATTTAAATTTTTTTGCTTTGCATAAAATGTTAATAATTGAGTTTTGGATAGTATAATATTTAGAAATAAACAATATCCATTTATTAAATTATAAGACGTCAGCTTAGTGGACAAATATGTAAAAGATTATATCAATTAGTATGCTAACAACATTCTTTTCTGTATAGGCACTGCTTTGTTGGTTTGTCTGAACCTTAGTTGGCATTGTCTATTAGATGATGGATGCAAAAAGACTAGCTGGTGAGTTACCATATTTCATTCATTTCATCTCAACTGTAATTCTAACAACTCCACGTCCCTGCTTTATTTTCATGTTGTTACATGTAGTCTTTTCTATCAGGTAGCTCAAGTACAAAATAGGATGAAGGTTTGTGCATTTGAAGACCATCTTCTGTTTAATTTATCCACTGTCAATGATACATTCTCTTCTCTGTATATATGTTTTTTTGTGTCTACATATAACACGCTGCATTTATTTTTTACTACTGACTGTCTGATTATGTGATGTGGAATTTATTTATGTTTTTCATTCTTTTGTCGAATTATTAAATCTGATTATGTATTTTCCATTGATTTTTATTTTGAATGATTGTAATATTGCATGATTGTTTGTTATAATCAATAATATATATATACATTCTATTTGAGTATTGTAATAATGGTTTCTGAGAATGGCTTTTTTGCATTAGGTATAAATAGATGATGCAATAGAGGGATTAGTTTGCATCGGTTGTTATAAAAAACCGATGCAATAGAAGGATTAGTTTGCATCGGTTTTCAACAACAACTTATGCAACAAGTTCTTTTGTTGCATCGGTTTTCATTACAACCGATGCAACATGCGGTTGCGTTCAAGCTACCAACCATGATTTTTTGCATCAGTTGTTAGTAACAACCGATGCAAAAAGGACCATTTTGCATCGGTTTCAGAACTGATGCAAAAGTGTTAAGCCTGTTGCATCGGTTGCATATGCATCGGTTGTTGAACTGATGCAAAAGGGGGGTAAACAACCGATGCAAATGACCTGTTTTGTAGTAGTGTTATAATTTTCAAAAACCAAGTTATGAATTTTTGAAAACCAATGCTTTGATACCAAATGTTGGAAATTGGAGTGTCTATAGCACAATGTTGGATCTTAAGGCTATTCTGACACTAGAAGTTGTGAAATGTGTATTAACTACTTACTTATGAATATAAAACTGTGTTTACTCAAGTAGAAGTAATCAGATAATAAGTAAGTAATAAAGTAAAATGCAGTAACGTAAATAACACCCGGATTTTTATACTTGTTCGGACTAACCAATCCTAGATCCAGTCCTGCACTCTATCATGTAGAATTCCACTGTAATCACTTGCTTTCCACGGGTGGCAAGAACACCTTTACAATCTTGGTTTCACGGGTTACAAGGCACACCCTCTTGATTTTACAGGCTACAAGAACACCTTCTCCTTATCACCAACAAAAACTATGGCAAGTACATGTAACTTCAACACATATTCTTGCAGATTCAGTACAATGATCCTATAGACCTCCAATGGCAATATATCATTGAATTCTTTGAGGAATAGGATGATATCAGAGAGAGAATGATGTGAATTCAAGTACAACTCTCTGATATTATGTGTTTTGCAGATTGGTGAAGGATTGGAGTGAAATAGTATCGATTTGCAAGGAGATTGGAAGAATACGCAATGGATTTCTTTTGCAAATGTTTATAGAAGAATGAGTAAAATAAAATAAGAATTCTTGATGTTAAAATTCGTTTTCAGAGGCCCTTATATATTAGTTGAAGAGACGTGTCTTTTGGTGAAGAGGTGGACTGAAGTGTCTCTTCATTCAAAATTTGGAATTTTGAAAAACTGCTAGTATGTCGACATCCCCCTACCCACTATGTCGACATGGGTGTGTTGCAAAATGAACAGCAGCACTAATAAGTGTTGCAAATTTTCAGCATTTCAAATTACCTTATATTTTTGGATTTTTGTGATTCGGTTGAGGTCAGTGATTGATGATCTTCAAGTATAATTTCCATGAGATCTTTAACAAGATATTCTAAGGTTCAACCAACTCCTCATCACTTCAAACACCTTTATCCTTCAGCGTTCTTCTCTAATTTGGTTTTGTTCTTCACTTGCTTTGATTAACCTTCTTCTATAATTCATTTGCTTCCACTGTATTCTTGTTTTTCTCTATAAATGTCTCCATAATATATCTGATATGACTACATAACTTGAAGATATGTTAGTAGTAATATTTATATGTTTATTGTCATCAAGATCAATACCTAGGGTATTTACAATCTCATCTTCTTAATAAGTTATAGAACTTATCCTTTTATATTATATTTGACCAAAGTCTTAATTTAGGCTTATCATATTGATAAGAATTTTTCTAAGTGTTCATTTTCTTTTTACTTTCTCTAATTACAACTTTTAGCTTCAATACTATCATCAAATATCTTATAGTCAAATCGTGAATTTTACTTCATAAGATATTTGTACTTAGTTTTTAAATCCATTAATTTTGATGATCATTAAATCATTATTTCTTAATAACCAAATGTCTAGGGTATATAATTAAAGTTCTAAATTCTAGCTTTCAACTAACTGATTCTATATGGAATATCTTTTAGTCAAATCGTGCAATTCTAACCACAAGGTATTCACAGTTTAACTAATCTAAATTACAAACAATCCTTAATTTCTAACCCAAATTTATCCCCTTTGTATATTCAAATGTAAACCCAAGGTAAAATCATTTCATTTACCAATTTCTTTGAATCAAACCATTTTCATAAAATTAACAAATACACGTTCTTATATAATACTCTCAACCCATTCTTGAGTGTCACTTACCCTATCTCTAATAAGTATTTACCCAAAAAAGCCTAGGTGTCTGCTCAACCTATGCTTTGATACCAAATGTCACGATCTTGGCTTTTCAACCAATAACAACTGATATACCCCATCATAGCTCACATTGGCACCTTGTAATTTGCTTTTACGGCCAGCCTCTCGACTAGAAGCCCAACTAGCAAACCAACCCTTTATCACTAGGTACATGTAGGAGAAAGAGTCATCGTTCGCTACCTAATAAGAAGCAAGAACCCCCTATCATACTGAACATAATCAACCAAATATGATCCCAGTTCCTTCGAAATCTAATTATCGATAAAAAGTGAACATGAATATATAAGATTTATTATGCCTTTTTTCACTTTAATTCTTTCTATTAAATCCCTTTTTAATCTCAGAGTAAGTCTAAGTTTGTTTACTTATTAATCGAGAAAACATTTCCTATTTTATTACTTATCATCGATCTAGAATTTCTTGACTTTTAAATGGGTCAAAAAATGGTATTTAAGACATCGTTTACTGTAAACCCTAATCAATCTTAGAAAACATTATTGAGTAAATAAGATGATGGAAATCATTCTAATTTTACTCAACATCAATTTTCGATTCTACAAATGCTATGGGTAGAATAACGGTGAGACCACCTTTTAAATTCCACGATGAGTTCCCTCTTCGGAATTTAGTGCTAAGAATAAGAAAACTATCTCTATGCAATCCAAGTTGTAGTTTATTCATTTTGGAGATTGCTTAAATTTTGGATAAGACTAATCTTCTTTTATTTTAGAAAAACTTAATATAATCTTTTTAGAGCATCCTGACTTTCCTTTCGATTAGTTCTACCCCTTGCCTAAGAAGAGAAAATATTGGCCAGGTAAGTTCACGGAACTAGTTGCTCCATTCCTAACATTTCCTAAACACCTTGTTTTATATTTTCATATCTTACATGTAAGACAAATGTACTAGTCGCTTCCGCATATTCGATTATTATCTTTTATTCTGGAATTGATTATAAATCTTCCAAATTACCTTTTAAACGCTTAATTATCCTTTTAAAAACATTCATAATTGATTGTGATGCCCCACCTCGAGTACTACATTAATAAAGAGTATTAATGGGTAATACTGTCTGCTAATGTGGAGAATAGGGTTGGTTAGGAGCGACCATCTATAGCATTGCCTTAAAGTCTATTAAATACGTCGATTAATGCTCTAATTTGTTTTTCAATCTCATGTGGATTGACATGTCTAATAAATACCTAATACAAAACTATAGGTGGCTATCAGACCTATCATAAAAAAATACAATAACTAAAATGTAAATCACATCATAGAATAGCAAACAGCAGATATACACATATATACAGATACATCCCAAGTACAATACAAAATGATACATCATAAGTGGTTCAAAGACCACATTATATACTACGAGTCAAAATAATATACATATCAGAGTCAAACAAAAAGACTACAACTACAAAAAAAGGATAAGCTGATATCCAAGTGGAAGCATCAATGCTAAGTCCAAAAGCAGGTATCTAACCTGAAACAACTCAATCTGATCCGAGTATAAAATACATAGTTCAGTCTAGCTAAAACATCAGTTTACTAAGATAAGTGATAATATGAAGCATAAGGTATAGGGTGATATTTCTTCTCAAATGAGAAGAAAAAATAGTAAAAGCATGTCACTATTTCAAATGAGTAAATTCACTAAGCATATATAGTATCGAAAGAGATAACTCAACATTAAAAGCAACTAAGCATAAATTTGCCCCATATCATCAGCATAATCCCAAAACAACTAAAATGGTTTAGAGAAACCATAACTCCTAAATAGGGGAAATCCAAAAACTTAAAACTCACTATATATGGAAATCTCAAATATATTCTCAAAATAAAGAAATCCCAAATCTCGATAATACGCCATAATGGCAATCACATACATCTCCTAAAAAGGAAAGCATAAATCTCAAATAAACACCAAGTGTTGGCATACCCAAATATCAAATATAGAACTCGAAAATAAGTTCAGATTTCCAAAGATGTAATATTCTATATATATAATATCTCCAACGACTCAAATGTCCAATAATGTAAAAGGTGACACACTTAGAAAATCACAAAGAAATCAATTAAATCATCTCAAAGATATAGCACGTGCTTATGGACGAAGCCCGCCAAGTACTTTTTTCTCAAAATAAGACGCCACGTCTCTTAGACAAACATCCTGAAGGACAAATATATCTCAATGGACAAAATACGTCTCTTAAACAAACACCCCGAAGGTTAAATGACCCAAAGGTCCAGCACTGGAAAATACGTCTCCTAGACAAATGTGTCACTGACTCTTAGATAGGAACCCGAAAAGTGTTAACAGTGTGTCCCACATCATATGTTCTCACTAATCGGTTTACTAACTGCTAGCCAATGCCACACCAGAAATCAGTAAAAATATTTGCCTCATCTCATTGGCAAATACGACCGGAACGTCAAAATGATCAAACAGACAAGTTAGGAATTAACCGAAAAGATAAATGCACATGTCCCGTACGTGTTTTACCCAATCATTTAGTTCTCCTTCTCGTTCACTCGAATAGTGCAAAAACATGTATTTTATATGTAAAATAATTATTTGAGAAAACAAGCTTTTAAAATAATTTTTGGAAATCGTTTTTGAAAACAATCTTTGAAAATTCCCTTATTATAGAATATATAGTTTTTACAACTTGGAAACAATTGAAAAATATTATATAATAATTATTTAAAAAACCAAATTATTTTAAAAATTATTTCAAATTCATTTGGAAAAAACCATGCTCGAAATCAAAGAAAATATCGAAAAATATTTAAAACCGACACAGAAGTTCATTTCCAAAACAATTCAACTTGAATCTCAAATTCTTCAAAATTTTGGCTAGCCTATTGATAGGCATCATAGCCCTCAAAAAAGTTTAGAAACATTACAGAAACATGAAGTAGAAGTTATAATTTGGACGGAAAAAGGAGGCGGAATACAAAAAATGCGTAAGCAAAAACAATACCCAGGTGTGAAATCTTCTTCGGATTCAACTTTCGAATAAAATTTGAATGGCTTAATGACCTCGGAATGGTCTGAAATTTGACAAGCACAAAGTTGAACAATTTGTCTATGAACTGGTAAAAGTTTCACTGAACTCTGACATGAAATGGTAAAGATATGGGATTTCAAACATGGACTCGGGCCATGTTGAATTCTGCCCAGGTCTGAAAACCCTTTCGGGTTCAACTTCCAGACATTAAACAAGTGATCAAACGACCTCTGATTGAACTGAAAATTGGTACACACATAGTAGAAAACTTCAATTTCAAATAAAAAAGAATCAACAAGTTCGATAGGAAATGAAAATATCACTGTCTTAAACATGGACTCCAGCCTTGTTTGCAGCAACTCAGAAAACGAAAATCTGTACAGACCTGAAAACCATCTTGGGTTCAACTTTCAGGCATGAAACAAAGGACCAAACGTCCTCTGATTGAATTGAAAATTGGTTGCATGTAGTAGAAAACTTCAACTTTCAAACAAAAGAAGAATCATTGAATTTTGACAGGAAATGAAATAGATACGATGCCGCAAATATGGACTCAGGCATGTTTGCAACAGCTCAAAACGAAAATATGTACAGGTGAATTACAGTGCTCATACTGATTTTGCAGTGTAGTTTTTAGGCATCAAATGAATATGTTTTGCAATGAAATTTGGCATGCATATACTACAACACACAACTATCAATTGAAGAAAATCCGGTAGTATTTCGTTGTCGAAATTGCAAGAACTAGACATGCAAAGTGGAGGTCAGAACAGTTTTAGCACAGAAACAGAACTGAGCATAAAACAAGTTACAAAGCAAAAAAATTCACAGTTTTAATTGATTTGAAGCATTGAGTTCAGCTAGATCATGAACTTATCAACTCACCTTGCTTTTGAAGTGAAAAAGTTAGATTTTATGCCAAAAGATTGAAGCTTGTTATGATTTTAGCCTTCAAGTACCTGTAGAAAGGAAGAACATATACATGCAAGCAAGAAAACGACAATTAACAGACACTTATGACAAATTAAGGTTTTAGTGAAATATTTCGGTTTTGGATTGATTACCTATAAATTTCACTCTAGGTTGATAAAAAACACAGCCTGTTTGAAGAAATTTTGAGATTGAAAGCTTTGAATTTGAGAAAAATGGAAGTTTTCAATTTACTTGCTTTTGAGGAAGAAGATAAGAACAAATTTTGTATGCGCAAAATTTTTTTTCTCACTTCTTGAATTTCTGATTTAGGGCACTAATGGGCTTTGGACCCAAAAATTAAAAGAAAATTAATTAGGCCCGGGAATTAATTCAACACTAAAATCAAATTTGCACATATACACAAAGTTTTAATGAAAACAATACATTTCTCCAAGTTTTTAACACTTACAATTTATGTAAGCATACTCATGTATAAAAAAATTACACTATATAAAAAGATAATTTTAGTTATAAAAATATTTTTATCATTAAAACTCTCAATTTAAATAAATAACCAAATTTACACAAACAAATACATAAAACCACGTTTATTTAACTTTAAAAAAATCACACAAAAATATTTTATTTGCAATAAAATATAACAAACCATTTTTCATCATCTTTATGATCAACTTATTTTTAAATCAAATTTCACCTTTTTATTTTAAATAAACACATTGTAAAAATCAAACGCTTCCTTTAAAAATTATTAAAAGAAGCATTTGGCAATAATTGCAAGAATTATTGCATTTTTAATAAATAAAATCATACTTCACTCATTATTCTTATAAATACCCAAGGTAAAGTTTTCAAAACCTTATTTTCATATTTTATTTCCAAAATCCATTGTTCATTCCAAATAAACAATTTAAATATCCAACTTATTCTATTTCACAATATTAAATCATAACTACCATTATAATTTAATATTTACAGGTAATCACCAAAACTCGGGTTGTTACATTGATTCTAGGAAAACTCGTTCAGTTTAGACCATTTTTAACATTCATAGAAACAAGAGCAGAAAAGTGCTGTGGAAAGTACTTGATAATCTTATTTGATTTAAAAAACTTTTTAATATTTGAAAATTCATATTTTTCCATTCAAATCTCTTTTAAACTATTCAAATAGATTTATCAAATTTATTTCATATTTTAATTTATTTAAAAATATCCATATTAAGGAATTTTATGTTCAGTCATTTTACTACAAAAGCGCGATTTTTTTGGAAACTTGTCTTGGACATATTTCAAAATCTACTTAATGAAAGTTTGATTTTGTTTCTTTATTTGAAAGATATGGATATAATAGTCCAAAATTTTATTAAGAATTTCGAGCTAAATTCCACTCTGTACACTTATTTGAACTTTTTGGCGCGAAATCTCGTACTACTGTTCCGCGACACACGTAATTTTGACTTATTTTTCAATACTTGAAATAATTCGTTCTAATAGAACTTTATTACTTAAGAAATTATTACAAATCATTTTAAATCAATATTTTCACATTTTAAAGTGTGTTTCACTATTTTCATATTATAATATTATTATATTCATATTATATTATTGTTAAATTCCTAAATCCAATTACTTTTCAATTTCAAACTTCAAATTAAACTTAATTTTAACTTAAATTTCAATTTTGATTTCTAATCTAACTGCAATTTCAATGTTAAATTTTAATTTTAATTTTCAAATCGATTTTAACTCCAATTTCAAAATCGATTTCGATTTCAAAATTAATTTTACTTTTATTTTCCAATTCAATTTTGATTTCAAATTCTATTTTTTATTTTAGCATTAATTTCAAATTTCACTTAAAAGAGACTTTTCCAAAGAATCTCATATCACCAAAATTGCGTCTTATTTAACAAAGGGATTACTTAATCAACAATGAGATAATTACATATAATATTCATCATTAACATAACATCCATTCTCATGACGTAGTGATTATTAATAAGTGAGTATACTAGAATGACTCTACTATCCATCTAACATATTCAAACAGTCATTCAAATGTCCATGTCATCAAATGACGATTATCTGGCATTACAAATTAACTTGATAATCAATGCAATTAAAAAGCGATGAGAATTTTTCACCTTCATTTCCACTCCATCTAACTTTACGTGAACTAGCATGCTCCTTCCCGTTCGTCTCGAATTCCCAACTTGATTTACTTTTCTTACTTTTCTCTTTATATATATATGGAGGAGTGGGTGCGTGAGTTTTTAAGAGGGGTGTAGGCTCGGTTGGGAGGAGTACACGGCGGTATGGGTGAGTTTTGGCCTCGAGTGGAGTCCTAGAGGGCGGGTACGAGGGTTTGAAGGGGTGTATGGGTGTTTGGTGGTGGTAGCTGGGGTTTTGGTCTCGAGTTTGGAGTAGAGGAGACGTGTAGGGTTGTGTGTGGGCCTGGAGGCTGCGGTAGCTCACGAGTTGGTGAGTTTTGGGTTGTGTAGGGTGCGTATGTGATGGTAGGAGTTCGAGTCTGGGGTGTTGGTGGTGTGGAGGTGGAGAATAGGGCAAAACTTATAGGTGGAAAGGAAATAGGGAAGGAGAGAATGTAGAATGAAGATGAAGTGAAGAACGAAGGGAGTTTCGGCTTGTATTTGTAGGTGGAGTTGGAATGGCTAATGACCATACTATCCTCTTTATATTTCCATATAAATATACCCTTTTACTTTTGCATGAAAGAAGAGATTGGATGGCTACTTAATGTGATGTTAAGGATATGAATCATTACTCCCTTTTCTTTCTTAGATTTTGAAGTTAAGAAGAAGACTTTTGCGTTGATTAGATTTGCATTAAATGGGTTTGTAAGTGTGCATTAATGGTAAGCATATATTCCACTAATTCCTTTAGTTTGTTATCTTTTTACTTTCCATTTGCTTGAATTCTACGTGTATAAGTTCCATCTTGCATAAGAGAAAAGAAAGATATGTAATGATGTTGTTTTCTTAGCTTACTTATACACTCTTTTGTCAAATCATGCATTAACACCATTTTTATCATTTTTATAAAAAGAAGATATTTTGATTTATAACATGTAAACACAAGTGTTATATAGTTTGTAATAAGGTATTATATAAGTTACAAAGTGCATATGGCCATTTAACGTTGCGACGACTTGTTACAGTTTAAAACAACGTTGTTATTGACAAATTTTCAGTCAAAATTTAACGTTTTTGCTATGTTATATATTAAAGTAAACCAAACTTATAAATTGATTTCCTATTGTATTAAATGAATTAAAAAAAGTTTATTTAGGTAACCTCATATCAATAGAGTTAATATCAAAATATTGAATTTTGAAGTTGCATTGACAAAATGTGGAAAATTTTGATTATTATTGTAAAATGATTATAAACAAATTTTTAAACCCTTTAAATACTTCTATTATCTTTATTAAGTGATTTTTATAAAATTTAACTTTTCAAATAAATATTTAAACCTATTTATTTAAGCATTTATTTATTTTTAACAAAACTTAACTTTTGTTGATTTGTTCTAAAATCCAAATTTCATCCTTTTTAATTATTAACTATAAGAATACATAATTTCTCTATTATTATTTATTATATATAACTTGTTTATTTAATTTTTTTTAAACCCTGTTATCCCGCCTTTTTAGCAAGGCCGTGATATCGAAAGATCGACCGAGAAAAGCAAGATAGCTCGTCTCAAAGATTGGTCAACTCAGCATCTCAACAAAGCAAGCTCTGTTGAATGATTTCTCATCTAAGATCCCCTAAGGAGGGGGGTCCAGGGGGGTGCCAACCCCCTAAGGTGAGGGTGCGGGGGCAACGCCACCGCTACGGTGTTCGACCTGACCGGTCCGGTCGCAGGGGTCCAGGGGGCAGCGCCCCGTCCAAAACGGTATGCGACCTGGGTATGGAGTATCCAATGAGCTAAAACTTCCAATGAGTTAACGGGTTAGAGCTTCCAGCGAGTTAATGGGTTATAGCTTCCAGCGAGTTAACGGGTTAGAGCTTCTAGCGACCTAACTGCTTAAAGGCATGAGCGACCTACCCACTCAGAAACTCGTGCGGCCTAACCTGTTCACGACCTAACTAGTACCCGACCTAACACTTCTGCCGACCTAAAGGTTGCAACCTAACGACTTAGCGACCTAAGACCTAACGACTTAGCGACCTAAGACCTAACGACTTAGCGACCTAAGACCTAACGACTTGGCGACTTAAGACCTAAAGACCTACTACTTACTCACTCCCTTAGATCGCCATTTCTTTAAGTCGTGAACCATACTTCCTTAGGTCGTTTACGACCTACCAATTCCTTAGGTCGCTCCTGGTACCTCAACATGTTAAGCTGCTTAGCAATCTCCTTAGGTCGTCCCTACCGACCTACGACCTAACCCTTAGGTCGTCCCTGCCGACCTAACTCTGAACTCTCCTATAAATACTCCACTTACTCCAACTAGAAGAGGACCTTTCTGGATTTCAAGGCACCTACACTCTGCTGATTTCTCGACTCTCCGAGCACCTCAACCATTGAAGATTCTTCATCAATGCATCTACTCCATTCAGCATGGATCCGAGGAACAATCTATGATCAAAGTTCTAATCTCCTTCTTCAATTGTGTTGTAAACTCGAAAGTGAATTGTAAAAGTGTTGTGATCAATCAATCGTGTTGTAAAGGTGTTGTAATCTTGTAAAAGTGTGCTCGAAGAAGATAATGGAGGATGTAAAGTGGATGTAGGCTTGCTAGAAGCCGAACCACTATAAAAATATCTGTCTCTTTTACTTTTCTGCTATTTTTTGTTTACTTTGATTCCCGTGGAAGCGGGTTGTGCTTTCACTTCATCACGATATACACCGGGTGTTAGCTTTAAAGCTATTTTTACCGTTAACATTTTGGTGTTTTCACTGAGAATTGAACTCAGGAATCCTATTAATCAATACTTGAATCCAGGAGATTGAGACTGAAATCCAAAGAACTATGGTAAGGCGATCGAGTAGACTACAAAGACCAGAGAATAGTCAGCATGAAGGAAGTCAAGAGGCTTCTTCGAGAGCAAGGAAAACTTCAGCATTTGTTACAAGAGAGGAGATGGAGGCAATGATGAAAAGGGAAGAGGATTTGATCCAGAATTTGTTTCATCAGATTGGGCAACTTGGAGCGCAGAATCAAAGAGGAACAGAAGCCCAACCAAAAGAACAAATTCCACCATCCCCTCGTGAACTCGGGGGGCAAGACGAAAGCCAAGGGCGAGGACTGTCACTAAGAGATAACGACAGATTAGCGGAAATGGTCAAAAAGGCTATGAAAGGTGGTTTGGTAAACAAAGACTTGGAGGATGTCAATAGAAGTCCTTTTACCATAACAATCAGGCGAGCTAAGAACCTACCAGACTTTAAGCTACCATCATTGGATATGTACAATGGAAGGACAGACCCCACAGTTCATCTGACAAAATATATGAGGCATGTGGAAGTGTTGGGGGCATCAGAGGAAGTTATGGCCCGGTGCTTTTCGCTGTACTTGACAGATATTGCGGCACTATGGTTCAGACAATTGGAAAATGGATTGATTGAAACGTGGAATGATTTGATTGAGAGGTTTATGAGGCAATTCAGGGTCCACATCTCGAGGCCCAAGAATGTTACGAGTTTAACAGTACTAAAACAAAGAACCGGAGAATCTTTGAGAAGTTTTTCGACGCGATTCAATGCAGCCGCGGCATCGGTGGATCGACCAGATCCATCCATGGTTCTAATGGCAGCTGTGTCGGGCATAGCTGTTGGAACAGAGTTCAAGAATTTATTGACCAACGATCCTCCTATGGATTTGGGAGAATTTTTCCATGAGGCCGAAGGGTTCTTACGATTAGAGGACGCAAATGCTTATATAGAAGAAGGAGAAGGAACCGATGTTTTTGTAGTTAAAAGCGGGAATCCTCCTGGGAAGTGTGCAGAAACCAGTAAAGGCAAACGAAAGGCTGAGGATAACAATGATAAATCAGCACGCCAACAGCGGAGGTTGAGATTCACCTCGTACGCAGAGTTGAATGAGACCTTGGAGCGAATCTATCAAGACACCAAGGGACATGTTCCTTATCGAAATCCAATTAAGAGAGATCCAACTAACAATGAGAAAAAGTCGGACAAGTATTGCTTGTTCCATGAGCTAAATGGCCATAGCACGAATGACTGCAGACACTTGAAAGATGAAATTGAGGGACATATCCGGGATGTTTTGCTATCTCAATATGTGAAAAAGAAGGCTGCAACGGTGGAACAAGAACGACCACTTGCACTAACTATAGATGCCTCAGGGTCAAAGCGTCGACCTATCATCAAATTATTGAGGTTATGACGAATGAGTGGAAAATCTACATCAACATAATTAAGTTGTTCACACATGTATGGGACCACGATCGATCCCCAAGCATACTCTCATACAACTATAAATCATACTGATGTAGATGTTTGCACTCGGACGTCAATTCTTTGCTTTTGAATTTTACTTCTGAAGGTTGACAACTTTACTTTTGTATTTTACTTCTGATGACTGATTACTTTGCCTTTTGTGTTTGGACTAGGCTTGACATTGCTTTCGTGATTTGTTTCCGACGATTGAGTTTGACTCTACGTGGCTTTCATGTTTTGCTTCTGATGTTTGAATTTGACTCTACTTTGCTTTCATGTTTTGCCTCTGATGTTTGGATTTAATTCCACTGTGCTTTCATGATTTGCTTCCGGTGTTTGGATTTGATTCCATATTGCTTTCACGATTTTCTTCGAATGTTTGGATTTGACTTTTTCAGACATTTCTACTTGACAACTTTTCAGTTGAATATTTGATTTTTCATGATTTTGAAATGTGTAAGCCCTACGAACAGGCATTCATCAAGCCCTACGAACAGGCACCCGACTTCGAATAGTCTCAATGATTAAGTCCAATGAACAGGCACCCGACTTCGAACAGTCTCAATGATTAAGTCCTATGAACAGGCACCCGACTTTGAACAGTAAAAAAATCATGGATTTAAGTGCTCGACCGCCAACAGTCGCTTGACTGTGGTCGGCCGCGCTTTAATTCATAACTCGATCCTAAGCGATCGTCGCACAGATTTAAGTGCTTGACCGCCCAGGGCCACACTTGACCTCAAATGACTCGATCACGAATGGTCGTCGTTTGAAGTTAAGCGCTTGACCATGAACGGCCGCGCTTCACACCGCCAACAGTCGCACTTTCACCTCAAATGGCCCGACTACGAACGGTCGTCGTTTGAAGTAAAGCGCTTGACAGTGGACGGTTGCATTTCAGCTCACTTGGCTTGATCCTGACCATCATATAAAGTTGAGTTCTTGACCACGGACGGCCGTGCTTCATCTCAAATGACTCGATCGCAAATGGTCGTCATTTGAATTAAGCGCTTGACCGTGAGCGGCCATGCTTTACCACTTGATCGCTCAGGGCCGCACTTTACTACAAATGACTCGACCTCGAATGGTCTTCATTTGAAGTAAGGCGCTTGACCATGAACGATTGAGCTCTACCACTAGACCGCACAGGGCCGCACTTTACCACAAATGGCTCGATCCCGAATGGTCGTCATTTGAAGTAAAGCGCTTGACCATGAACGGTTGTCATTTTGATCGCGCAGGGCTGCACTTTACCACGAGTGGCTCGACCCTCGAATGGTCGTCATTCGAAGTAAAGTGCTTGACCATGAATGATCACATTTCACTACAAATGACCCGATTCTGAACGATCGTCGCATGGATTTAGACGCTTGACCGCGTAGGGCCGCACTTCACCTCAAATGACTTGACCACAAATGGTCGTCACTTGAAGTTAAGCGCTTGACCATGAACGGCCGCGCTTCATCCCAAATAGCTCGATCTCGAACGGTCGTCATTTTGGGGCCATATAAAACTGTCAATTCCTTTACAGGTTGTCAACAGGAATGAACGTACGGATTATGGTATTACAAAACACACCTTCCTACCGCAAGGCATGTTTTGGGGGGCAAGTGTTATCCCGCCTTTTTAGCAAGGCCATGATATCAAAAGATAGACCGAGAAAAGCAAGATAGCTCGTCTCAAAGATTGGTCAACTCAGCATCTCAACAAAGCAAGTTCTATTGAATGATTTCTCATCTAAGATCCCCTACGGAGGGGGGGTCCAGGGGGGTGCCAACCTCCTAGGTGGGGGGTGCGGGGGCAATGCCACCGCTACGGTGTTCGACCTGACCGGTCAGGTAGCAGGGGTCCAGGGGCAGCGACCCGTCCAAAACGGTATGCGACCTTGGGCATGAAGTATCCAACGAGCTAAAACTTCCAGCGAGTTAACGGGTTAGAGCTTCCAGCGAGTTAGCGGGTTAGAGCCTCCAGCGAGTTAACGGGTTAGAGCCTCCAGCGACCTAACTGCTAAAAGGCATGAGGGACCTACCCACTTAGAAACTCGTGCGGCCTAACCTGTTTACGACCTAGCTAGTACTCGACCTAACACTTCTGCCGACCTAAAGGTTGCAACCTAACGACTTAGCGACCTAAGACCTAACGTCTTAGCGACCTAAGACCTAACGACTTAGCGACTTAAGACCTAACGACCTACTACTTACTCACTCCCTTAAATCTCCATTTCTTTAAGTCGTGAACCATACTTTCTTAGGTCGTTTACGACCTACCAACTCCTAAGGTCGCTCCTGGTACCTCAGCATGTTAAGCTGCTTACCAATCTCCTTAGGTCGTCCCTGCCGACCTACGACCTAACCCTTAGGTCGTCCCTACCGATCTACGACCTAACCCTTAGGTCGTCCCTGCCGACCTAACTCCGAACTCTCCTATAAATACTCCACTTACTCCAACTAGAAGGGGACCTTTCTGGATTTCAAGGCGCCTATACTATGCTAATTTCTCGACTCTCCGAGCACCTCAACCATTGATGATTCTTCATCAATGCATCTACTCCATTCAGCATGGATCCGAGGAATAATCTATGATCAAAGTTCTAATCTCCTTCTTCAATTGTGTTGTAAACTCGAAAGTGAATTGTAAAAGTGTTGTAATCAATCAATCGTGTTGTAAAGGTGTTGTAATCTTGTAAAAGTGTGCTCGAAGAAGATAATGGAGGATGTAAAGTGGATGTAGGCTTGCTAGAAGCCGAACCAATATAAAAATCTCTGTTTCTTTTACTTTTCTGCTATTTTTTGTTTACTTTGATTCCCGTGCAAGCGGGTGGTGCTTTCACTTCATCACGATATACACCGGGTGTTAGCGTTAAAGCTATTTTTACCGTTAACATTTGGGTGCTTTCACTGAGAATTGAACTCAGGAATCCTATTGATCAATACTTGAATCCGATAGATTGAGACTGAAATCCGAAGAACTATGGTAAGGCGATCGAGTAGACTACAAAGACCAGAGAATAGTCAGCATGAAGGAAGTCAAGAGGCTTCTTCGAGAGCAAGGCAAACTTTAGCCTTTGTTACAAGAGAGGAGATGGAGGCAATGATGAAAAGGCAAGAGGATTCGATCCAGAATCTGTTTCATCAGATTGGGCAACTTGGAGCGCAGAATCAAAGAGGAACAGAAGCCCAACTAGAAGAACAAATTCCACCATCCCCTCGTGAACTCGGGGGGCAAGACGAAAGCCAAGGGCAAGGACTGTCACTAAGAGATAACGACAGATTAGTGGAAATGGTCAAAAGGCTATGAAAGGTGGTTTGGTAAACAAAGACTTAGAGGATGTCAATAGAAGTCCTTTTACCATAACAATCAGGCGAGCTAAGAACCCACCAGACTTTAAGCTACCATTGATATGTACAATGGAAGGACAGACCCTACAGTTCATCTGACAAAATATATGAGGCATATGGAAGTGTTGGGGGCATCAGAGGAAGTTATGGCCCGGTGCTTTTCGCTGTACTTGACAGATATTGAGGCATTGTGGTTCAGACAATTGGAAAATGGATTGATTGAAACGTGGAATGATTTGATTGAGAGGTTTATGAGGCAATTCAGGGTCCACATCTCGAGGCCCAAAAATGTTATGAGTTTGACAGTACTAAAGCAAAGAACCGGAGAATCTTTGAGAAGTTTTTTAACGTGATTCAACGCAGCCGCGGCATCGGTGGATCGACCAGATCCATCCATGGTTCTAATGGCAGCTATGTTGGGCATAGCTGATGGCACAGAGTTCAAGAATTCATTGACCAAAGATCCTCCTATGGATTTTGGAGAATTTTTCCATGAGGCCGAAGGGTTCTTACGATTAGAGGACGCAAATGCTGATATAGAAGAAGGAGAAGGAACTGATGTTTTTGTAGTTAAAAGCGGGAATCCTCCTGGGAAATTTGCAGAAACCAGCAAAGGCAAACGAAAGGCTGAGGATAACAATGATAAATCAGCACGCCAACAGCGGAGGTTGAGATTCACCTCGTACGCAGAGTTGAATGAGACCTTGGAGCGAATCTATCAAGACACCAAGGGACATGTTCCTTATCGAAAGCCAATTAAGAGAGATCTAACTAACAGCGAGAAAAAATCTTACAAGTATTGCTTGTTCCATGAGCTAAATGGCCGTAGCACGAATGACTGCAGACACTTGAAAGATGAAATTGAGGGGCATATCCGGGATGGTTTGCTATCTCAATATGTGAAAAAGAAGGCTGCAATGGTGGAACAAGAACGACCACCTACACCAACTGGAGACGCCTCAGGATCAAATGGCAAATGTTCCTTTTCCCTTTCCTTTGAAATTTTTAAATCCTTTTTCTTTGAAACTTCAAAAATCCAAAAAAAATTCAAAAACTTTTCAAAAAAAGAAAAATAATTTGAAATACAAAAAAAAATATCAATTTCCCTTTTGAAAAATAAATTTTATTTGTAAATGTTTTTCCTTTTTTAAAAAAAGGAAAAAAACCAAAAACATTCATGAAAACGTCTGAATTTCCACATTCATTTGAATTATACAAAGTTGTAAAAATCAATATAATCCATATGATTTCTCTCCAAATTCGTATGGATATTTTAACAACAACTATTGTGTAAATAATTCGAATTTTGATCAACAAAATTTTCAAAATTATGACCAACCTTCGACTCTCGAAAATAGCATTGAAATGATTTCATCTTTACTCGAACTCTCTATAAAACAAAATCAAGAGAAAAATGATTTGTGTAATTCTTATTTATGTGATAACTCAAGTCAAAATTTTCAAAATAGTCAAAATTTGAATTCACTTCAAGATTCAAATGACATCGAGTATTGCCCCTGCCAATTCCATTTTGAACTCCAAAATGAATTTCAAAATCAAAAAAAATGAGATCCACTTTTCAAATAATTTTGGCAGTGTGAATAATCTCGACTACAATGTGATTGAAAGATTTTGTTCTCAGCAAATCCAAATCGAAAATTATCAAGTTAATAACTACACACTGGATTTTATTGAACAAACGAACGAAATTTACGATGATCACACCGATTCGTTTTTGAAACTTATATGAAACAACGTGAACAATAAAACCAAATCCCAACGTGCGACGAGTTAAGTAATAATCCATCTTTTACCAAAATCAATGAATTTCAAACATCAATTTTTGAAACTGAAAATGATGACCTTAACAAAGTGTTTGAAAACACGGTATTTAAGTTGGATTTCAATTATTCTGAGGGTGTGGAACCAAATTTAAAATTCGGCCTTTCCTTTTTCGATTTCAAAAATTTAAATAAAACAACTTTGGACTTTGAAAATGATATACACAATGATTGTTGATAATCCAACAAAGGAAGAAGAATTTAACGAACACGATTTTGCTGGACTTTGTGAAAAAAAATTGTGAATTCAGAAGAGGAAGATTAAAATCACCATTTTGATTTTAAAACCAATAATTCTGAAGAATTTTTCAATAAAGAGCTTGAATTTCAATTTGGTGAAAATAAACTTGAACTTCAGCCAATTGTTTTATCGACCCCAAAAATCATCGAAAATAAAACAACACGTACGATTTTTAATAAAACAACATTCGTTTTTCCAAATCAACATTCAACTTTGAAATCTTTTATGGTTTGTTTTTTTGCGCTTGAGCTGTGTCTCGCATACTTGATGAGACAAATGAATCGGTCTTTGGAAGACCGTTTCATTTACTTTTTGATGATATACTTTTTGAACTCTTGTAAATAATAATCCATTTGTTTTCATGTAAATGTTGGTCATTTTTTTATTTTTCTTCTCCTTTCACTTGGGTTGGCTGTGGGGACACAGCCATAATCAAGTGTAGAGGGAGTTTCATCTTTGTTTTTAATTTTTCATATTTATTTTTACATTTTCTTTCAAAAATTAAAAAATATCTTAAAAAACAATTTTATTTAAGCATTTTTTATTTATTTTTAAAGACATGCTATAGGATAAATCTATGGTTTTGGCTTAACAAATTGAAATTTTTGAAAGTTTATTTGTATTAACCAAAATAAAAATAAAGTTTGATTACAAATAACAATGGTTTAACTAGTATATAGGAAGATTCATATTTATTAATTATGAAATATATCCTAGTTGAAAATCTTTGTTTTAAAAAATGGTTGATTTAAAATAAAGGATATAACATTTTTTTTGTCTTCTAAGTTAAGTGGGTAAAAGATTATTTTGCAAAAATCTCTCTTTCAAAAAAATGAAAAAAAATATGAAAACAGAAAAAACAAAACATTTGTATATATGTAAATATTTCTATTAACACCTACGGTCGATAGGTGTTCACACTTGTATCGCTCGCTATGCTCTGTACCTTTCTCACATAAGCCCGAAAGGCAGTGCATGATCGGTAAATTTGGCCTCGGTTTATCTGAGCTAGGTGTATGTATATAAAAAATTCTTTTTAATAACGCCTACAGTCGATAAGTGTTCACACTTTTGTGTTCACTTGCCACTATTTGTATTCCCCTCACATAAGTCCGCAAGGCAGTGTATGGGTAATATATCTGGCCTCAGTTTACCTGAGTTAGGCATATGTAAATATTGTTAATATCAATAAAATTTTCAAATAAGAGAGAGTAAGCAAATGAAACCCAAGCACTATTTTAACTTATTTGATTTGACTTGTTATTGAAAAGAAATGAAAATACCACTTTGATAAACTTTCATTATCAACTAAGGATCTATTTCATGGTTACACTTTGTTATCAACCGAGACAACGAGTTAAACTATTTTCTATTTGTCATGATAACCTGATTTTTATTGGAAATTTCGATGAGTAAATGACTTAAATTTCAAGATAATGACCAATACCTATAGTTAACTTATTTGTGTCGATTTAAAAGTAAATCCTTCATTTGTAAATATTTTCAAACAAAAAAATGAATTCATTCCCTTGTAAATAAATCTCGCATTTTGTAAAAAAAAATCATCCTGCATTTAGAATTTGTGGGTAGTATCCGCTGAAAACCTTCATGAGACAACACTCATCCTACTAGAGACACCTAGAGGTTTAACGGCTTGCTGCATACGCTCAATGCAATCGTGCTTCCTACGAAAATGGATTTATCTTAGTTTTTTTATTCGAGTACGAATAAAAAGATAAGTGTGAGGGTATTTGATGTGCACGTAAATGTGCATATTTTTACCTCCATATTTATTCTATTTAAATTAAATAAATGTCATTTAACTCGTTTTAACCAAAAACCATATTAATTCCAAATTGTCACATATCCATCTTCATGTAGGAGCAAAACGTTCATTTGTGTGCATATATTTCTTTGAGAATAATTAATTGAAAATTTATATATATTTGTGTAGGAATTTGACCTCAAATAGGAGTGGTTTCATGATGACACATGTATGCACAAAATGAATATAAATGAATGAAGATGGAAATAATTCAAAGTGAAGAACATGTAGGACCCTACCTACCCACCTACCTTAATGTACAAATTAGAGGCTAACGCACATGCTTATGGAATTAATGGCTTCATATACACTTAAATGATGATTAGTAGAAGCTATGATTACTTTGCGTCCACGCTTTCTCAAGGGTAGTTTGGGCATTCCCCAAATTATGGATTAGGGTTTCATGCTTATATAAATAACTCATTATGTTCATGTAACCTCTTCTACCTTCTCTTAAGCCCTCTTATGGAGGTCATCTCTTCTCTTAGTTTAGCTTAGCTCTCTTTGTTCTCTTTTCATGGCTACTTAGCCATTTATTTTATTTTCATGTAATTTCCTTTTTATTGCAATTTAATACATGCTCTTTCCTTTCCATGCTCATTTATTTCAATGTTTATAGTGTAGATTTACGTTCATGCAAATTAGATTAGTATTAATTCTTTTTAATTAGTTCTCTTCTTTCATTTTGCTTTCATTTTGCTTTCTTTTTATTTGATGTTGCAAGCTACATTTGTTAATCAAATGACAAATATGAGAGGATAAAACCCTTCAATTTAGGGGTAATGAAGCAATCTAATCATGTAGCTTCAACATTTTGATAATCATAGCTCTCTTTTTGTGAAAAATGACAATGTTCGAAGTGGCTTAACTTGTTTTTTTATTTTGAATTTGATAGCCTATATTGTTAACACCAAATAGGCTATGCTTAAACAATCACTAACACTAATTGCCTCTTCATCAAAATATGACTATGGCAATAGAAAGTGATTTGAAATTAAAATTTGATGGCCTATATTTCTAATCAATAGATAATAGGCCATGCTTAAAATATATTTCATTTTCATTTTCATTGTCAAGTTTCATGAAAGTTAGTAAGTGGTTTAAGGGGTGTGTTATAGTTTGACGGCTTATGTTGGGTAATCAATAGCACAAATATGCCGTACTTATGATAAGCACGTCAATTAAAGCACTAATGACTATAGAAGAGAGATCAAGATTTCATATGTTTTGGACTACATGATCTAAAGAGTGGATTTATTCTCTGAATTGTCACTTAACTCTTATATTTTCTTCTCTTTTCTTTTAGTTAGTTAGTTAATTTTCTAATTCTCTAGCTTAACTTTCATTTGAAATTTGTATAATTTGATTGAATTGAATTTTTAAAATAATCAATTCCATGCGGATTGACCCGTATTTGCCACGTACTACAAGTGTACGCCATGTGCTTGCAGTTATATTTATTATAAAGTTCGTCTGGCTATTTTTTAGTTCTTAGAACTTTAGTCGATGCGAACATAACTACAACGGGTTACGAGTAAGTCAAAATGGGTGTAAGATTTCGCATGCGTACAAACAACCCAACTTAATTCAATATAGTTGGTTTCGATCAAGTCGAAAGGTTTGATTTGGTTTTCAACTTAGACGAAACATTTTTTCCTCAATCCAATTGATGAAAAGAAGAGTGAATTTCTAACTGTCAACATCTTCTAAAGTAAATTAAAATTAGGCATGAATCTAATGGTAGGTTAAATTCACTTTTATATATATTAAAGTTTTTTGAAACCTATAAAATAAAATTTATGATTTCAAAAGTATATGTTATGTAACCATTTAGTGAAGCACGTCATGGAAACTTCTTCGAAAGTTGTCAGAATGTAATGAACCATAAATTTATGCTTTCGAAGAAGTCCACTTCATGTTGGCTACATCAACACTTTCGAAGAGAACAATTAAAAGATAGATACTGAACCTTCTTTCGACCCCATCGAAAGTGGTTAAGGAAGCAAAACGGAGTTAGCCGCCTTAAACCCTTTCGAAGGGGTAGAAAGGTCAAATTACAATATCAAGTTGTTATTCGTGCGACTTAAACTTCTTTGAGAAGTAACTACAAAAATCATTCTTCCCCCAATTCAATTTTAACCCCAAACTTCAAAAAATTAATTATTAAATTGATTTGAGCGCGAATTTATAATCAACAACAGCAAAAATCACTAAAATGTAAATTCAGAGCATAAAAAATCAGATGGATTAATTCCAAGTATAAATTGATGTGGAAAATGGAACAAAGTAAGCAACAAAAAAGAACCAAAGGATACTTTCATGTGAATAAAAAACTTAAACCATCTTTACGAAATTAGAACAGTAATTCAAATTTGAACTAATGAATTTCAAAATCAAAATTTAGCATGGTGAGTCGGTTCGAAAAATAGGATAATAAGGACTTACCTTGAGTCTGAGCTTTTGATTGCTTGAAATAGGAATTTATGAAGAAACAGGGAATTTTAGTTCTTTCTGGAAGCTTTTAATTGCAGGTAAATGAAAAGGGGGAAGAAAGAAGCATGATTTGTAAGAAAGGTCAACATGAAGGATAGACCATACGATCAAATTTAAATAAACAACCAAGGTTTATGCAAGAATATGAAAAGGCGGCAAATCTCTATGCTAAAATAAAGAAGAGTATCGAAGCAGTTGACTTGAAAAGTCATAGGCATCCTTTAGCAGGGTGGTATGTTTTACCACCAATTCTCACTTCAACCTTGTCGAAACCAAGATGAATAGAAGAGAAGGATTTATAAGAGATGATAGCGTCTACAAAGCCTTTCAAAGCAGTCGAAAGGATGCTACAGCCAAAGTTAGATGTGCTTCTAGATTTCGAAGGGGTCGAAGCACCCTTTCGCTTCAATTGCTTTCTTTCGAAATGGATGCTCCCACATACACGAAGATGCTTCGAATAAGTTGAGAAATTCCTTTCGAAGATAGAAAATTGCAGCCACTCACATCTGCACCAAACCTTACGAAACTAATGGTTTCGCCTTCATTCCATGGAAGGATGTTTTGTCAAAACAACCACTTTGAAAGCATAAATAAGCCTTTTGAACTGGTCAAGACCATTCACAATTAAGAAAGAAAAGCTTGTTAAGGTTCAATAATGCAATCTCCTAGACTATAGGATGGGGTTCCGCATAAATCAGCATGTGTGCAAGCGAAATTTACCTTCCGCTTTAAAACCTTCAATGTCTTGACTCTTTCGAAGCTCCAAAGATCCACCTATCAACAGAGTCGAAAACTCTAATCTTTTCTTTCTTACAGCAACATAGCAACACAAAGTAGAGGAGCTCACATACCCCTTTCAATGAAGTCAAAAGCACTCAAGTCCATTCAAAATCAATACAGAAGGATGCCTAAACGTTAATGGCAACGAAAGGTCTCCAAGGCCGCCTTTCGACCAAGTCGAAAGCATTGATTCGAAAGGTTCCAACACGCACCTATAAATAAGACCCTAGGGGTCTGGTTTAGGGGTTCCGAATTCATTAACTTCATTCTTGTACTTTCTTAAATCTGTAAACCCTAATTTTGAAATTAGATTAGGCACTTGATAAATTTGTATAGCATTAGTTTAATGAAAGTAGGATTATGATATTTTTGGATATGCCATTGATTTAATATTCTTATTGGATTCGGTTTGTGATCTGCTTATGTCGACTTGATCAAAAGGTCACCTTTTGAGTGAGTCAAAACCATTAGCTCAACCTATATCCTTAGATCCTTAGCTCTGAACCTTTGGTTATCGAAAGGTTGCCTCTTGAGTAAGTTTAAACCTTTAGCTTAAACAATATCCTTAGATCTATAGGTCCTAACCCAAGCCACTGAATGTTAAGCTTTCGACGAAGTCAGAACCTTTCCACCTAATTCATATCCTAAGGTCCAACCTTTGAGTTTCCTCAACTACTTCGAAAGGGGGTTTCGAAAGGATAACTAAACCAATTTATCTAGTTTGAAAGGCTTAATAGGAAGGGATATAGGTGTTTCGATTGAATCGGAAGGTCGAATAAGGAGTAATTTTGACTTAACCAATTGAAAAGGTATAATAAAGGGAATCGGGCCTTTCGACTGAATTGAAAGGTTGAACAAGAAGTAATTTTAACCGAGGCAACCTATTTTGAAAGGTGGTTTTGAGGGATAAATAAGGTTTATATCTCTATCTGAACAAAAAAGAGTTTCGAAACAATGGCTTGTTTAAAGTGATTGAATTTGTATTAGGCTCCTCCCACCTTCTTCTTTTGTGTCCATGATCCGACCCAAATCTTCCACCTTCCTTCGTACGATTAGCTTTCTTTTTAGCATAATATAATTCATCCATTCGAATGAATTTATCAACTTGGAAATAGAAGTCCTGCAAATCCTTACATCCATGCACAAAGAGTTCCTTCTAGAATAGTGTATTCTCTATAACTTGGAATGAACTACTATAAGCTTATCCCTATCGTTCATATCTTTAGCTTTCAATGCTTTTGTATTGACTCTCCTGAAGTAAACACCATGTGACTCCTCCTATCTCTACTTAATGTTTGCTAAAACAGTGTAATCAATGGTCGGATCCTTGCATATACAGAATTATGTAGAGAATTCATAAGAAAATGGTTTCTATGAGTAGATAATATTCTCGCGATATTGACAGTACAACTTTGCAGCTACACCTTGATAGGGAATAATCTGCACTGAACTTCCCCAAAGGCATTATACAAATCCATTTGGTTATCAAATGCCATTAAGTGATCATCAGGATCAATGGTACAAAGATATTTCATGGTCGAGATCTTGACATAAGATGGGATAACCACTGATAAGATTTCCTCTTTGAACGGAGCTACTCGTTCATTGTCATTTGCTCATTCATTTAGTGTTCTCTTCCCTTTTGCATTCAGCGTATCTTTGACTGCTTTTTCTACAACATCCTTCAAATAAGCTTTAGTGTCATGATAGCTTTTGTGGTTTTGGATGTACTATTTTGAGGTCGAGCTTCCAGATTGCTCGAGAGATTTATCCAGTATCCTTCCTTGATGATCAACTTTAATTGGACGATGCTTCTTTTTCTTTAATGATGTCAGATCTATTTTTCTCTTGCTCTCTTTGATATAAGCTTTTAAATTTCTTCTTAGGGCGATAACCTCATTTCCATTTGCTGGTTTGGCAGTTTTGAAAGACTTTTGTGATAGTGCTGCTTTGATAAGATCTTGCATTTCTAGCAATTGTTGCTCCAAGTTCTTTATTTTGATTGCATTGTTTCTTGTTGAGCTGGTGCTAACAATTGCTCTTGCTAACTCCCTCTAAGTTGAAAGTTGGTGTTATACTTTCTTCTAAACTTGTGGTGTGTACGACTTCTTCATCCATTCGACTAAGCCTTTTAGGTTTCATTTTCCTACACCAAGTTAAACGGTCTATAATTAGTCTATAAGGTAGCTGTTACCAACAATTCTAACTTCAATCTTGTCAAAACCAAAATGAACAGAAAGAAAAAAGGAATGAGAAATGGCAGCACCAACAAAGCCTTTTGAAGGAGTGGAAGGGATGCAACAGTCAAAAGACATATATGTTACAAGTTTTCAAAGGGGTCAAAGTGGTCGAAAGCTCCCTTTCGCTTCAATGTCTTCCTTTCAAAACAGATGCTTTCGCCTACATGAAGGCGTTTCGAATAAGAGGAAGAATACCTTTCAAAGGTAGGAGACAACAACCTCTCACATGCACGCCAAACCTTTTGAAACTAAAGGTTTCGCCATCATTCAAACTACTCAGAAAGATGCCATGATCAGAACAACCCTTCCAAAAGCATAATCAAGCCTTTCGAAACGATCGAAACCTTTAATAACCAGGAAAGGTTCCGCATCTATCTACAAGCATGTCTTCAAAAGCTACCTTTTGTGTCGAAAACTAGAGTATTTCAAAAACTTTGAAACCCAAGGAAGTACCTGTTGACAAAGCAAAAGCTCGTGCTACTTTCCACTAGCAACAAAAAAAGGAAAATGGCACATCCACACCTTTTCATAAAGACGGAAGCATTCAAATCCATTCAAGCGCAAAGCAGAGGGATGCCCAAGTGTCAAAGGTGATGAAAGGTCTATAAAGCCTCCTTTCGTCCAGGTCAAAAGATTTGAGTCAAAAGGTTCCAACCCGCACCTATAAATAAGACCCCAAGGGTCTGGTTTTGGGGATCCTAATTCATTGATCTTCTTCTTATACTTTCTTAAATTTGTAAATGCTAATTTGGAAATCAGATTAGGGGAAATTGATCAATTTGTATATCATTAGTTTAATGAAGGCAAGATTTTGATATTGGTGATTTTGCAACTATTTTGACAATTTAACTTGATTCAATTGTGTTCTATTTGAATCAACTTAATCGGAAGAATACCCTTCGAGTGAGTTGAAACTTCTCACTTACCAATGCACTTAAGTCCTTAGCTTCAAAACACTACTCACCAAACGCTCACTTTAGTGAGTCGAAACTTTAAACTTAGCTTGTTTTCCCTTAGATTTCAGGATTGTACCCAAGTAATTTAGAAGACCGGCTTTCAACGAAGTCGAAACCTATCTAGTATAACCATATTCTTGAATCCTTAGTGCCAATCTTTAGAGTTTCACAGCCGTTTCGAAATGAGAATTTGAAAAGATAACCAAACAATTTCAGTAAGCTCAAAAGATTTAAAAGAAAGGGATATTAGTGTTTTGACTAGGTTGAAAGGTCAGACAAAGAAGAGTTTTCACAACAAAGACCTATTCGAAAGGTTAATCAAAGAAAGAAATAAGATCCTAACCTTTTCTACTTAATCAAAAGAAGCTTAAATAGACATTTCTACACCTTTAATTCTACTTTGGGGTGTTGACAAGTTTTCTTGTTAAAAGTAGCTATAACAAGTGAACTTATCAACATCCGAAAGCTAAGTTGTTTATAAGAAATGTTATTAACATCTCAAAAGAAAGTTTTCAAAAGTGACCAATCTCCTCGGAGCCCCTTTTGAAGGAGTTAATTAGGAAGGATTTCTTGCGGAGGATGGCCTTGTGAAAATGTTAATTGTATTTAAAAAGCCCAATCAACCCTTTGAAATGAAGGTTAAGGAGAGAACATCTCCTTCATGACCCCTTTCGAGTGAGTCAAAAGGGTGATTTGCATCTCCTTTTAAGAGGGAAGAAAGATATTGGTCATTTATCCCTTTCGATTGTAATGAAAGGATCACTCTACTTCTAAAGGAAGGATTTACTTTCGGTAGTATTTTTCCGCTATTTTGGAAAGAACTCCTTTGAAAGGAGTATATGTTTTGTAATATAAGTACTCCGTTTGAAGATTCATCCAGCTAGCATAACTTAGTATTCGTGCATCGCATCTCTTTCGAAACATCCCTTTCGATCAGGTTGAAAGGGTATTTACTCTTTCAAAATGGACTCAAAGTACAATATACAGGTTCTATGTTCAATATGAATTGGAAGAACTTTTAACATCGAAACCCTATCATCATCTTAGTTTAACATTTGATATCATGAAACATGATGATAAAATGATATTAGTACACATTGTCTAAGTGGATTCCATTGCATCACATAAGCCAAATATGAGTTAACAAAATAAGTAATCGTCATGTGCAATTATTCATTAGTCAAGATAATGGCCAAAATGATCTTTCTCATATTCAAAATCTATATTGAATCCATGCGCTTCCTCTTTTTGCATTTATCCAAATTGAGTTACAAGTAAGAGAGTTTTTTCCCAAATTGAATTAGGGTTACAAAGATTTGATTTTCTATCAAATAAGAGGGCGAAATTAAAATTCCAAAATTCGATGCCCCAACTCGGACCCCTAGGGTCGTATTTATATATGCAAGTCAACCACCTTCCGCTTCCATCCTATCGATGAGGTCGAAAGGCCATCCTTCAACCTTTTGCACTCATCCTTTCATCGAGGTCGAAAGGCGTTCAACCTTCTGCATGCATCCTTTCGATTCGATTGAAAGGCTTTTCTTTTACCCTTCCTCATTCTTCCACCCTCATCCTTTCATATCAGACTTTTCGACCCAGTCGAAAGAATTTCCTTGACAACCCTTCGTTGTTGTTAAAGTTTGAGCGCCCCTTTTGCTTTGCTTTTTACTTGATTGCCTTCGACTTCAGCAAAAGGAAAGTTGATGCGCTTTCCACTTTGTGCTACTATGTTGTTACACGTAAGAGATGAGTAGAGCTTTTGTATAGTTTCGAAAGGATTAGTTGGTGACGACTGGATCGTTGCAAAAGGAAACTCGGCTTCATCTAGAGTCTTCTTTATGCTTTCGAAAGGTACAAATCATTTCAAAAGGCTTATTTTTGCTTCCAAAATGTGCCCGTCGATAAATGTCTTTAAGTGGAAGATTGACACTATTGAAGCCGACAATTTTGTAGGATTTGGCTCTTGCGTGTGACCTTGTTGTTCAGTACCTTTGAAAGGGGTTTCGAACCCTTACTAGGGTTTTTCATATATATGGATTATCTGCGTCGAAAGGTCCAGCTAAGGTGGAAGGGTGGCTTTACCTTCTTTTCCACTCCTTTGAAAGCCCATATTTCATTGGACACTTGTAGGTGCATCAATTGCTTGCAACTCTATCCTAACCTTTTCGAAAGTTATCTCAATGACTTCGAAACATTCTTTTTGGATTATGGTGAAACCTTGTCTTGAGTTCTTGTGGAGCCAAGCACTTTCTATGAGTCTTTCATACTTTTATTCTTAAGTGAATTTTATGGTTAATAGAAGGGGTCGAAAGGGGTAAGACTACCCTTTCACTTCAGCTGACCTCTATCGCAATAGTTGGTTCCACATGCATTAAAGAGTTTCGCATGTGTTAAAAATGCGTTTCAAAGGTATCAAATAACAAGCCTTCACTATAATTGAAGTTTATTACCTTCTACCGGAAATAATTACTTCAGTGAAAGTTACCTTTCGCTAGTGTTAAAGGATCCAATGCTTCCGAAGGAGTCAGCAAGAAAGCCTTTCGAAATCAACCAAGCAAGTACTTCCAAAGGCACCAAAAGAAGGGTTCCACGTTAATCAAATGGACTGCCTTTGAAAGCCACCTTCCGCGACAATCATATGTCCATCAAGAAGCCTCATCCATTATAAGTGACCTTTCACAATGATCCTTCCTCACTTGTTCAAGTAACAACCTACCATGTTAGCACTAGATATTAACAAAAATAAAGTGGTCTAGAAAGCCTTCAACTATGCTACAACCCTTTCGAAACCAGGAAAATGCCCTTTCGATGGTGACGAAAGACTCCAAAGAAGCATATAAGTGGTATGGAAATAGATTCGACAACCAATGGCGAAGGAAAGGCTCAAGTGTTAAATAAAGAAAGCATCATCACCTTTCGCAAATTTTGGATACGTACCTTCCAAACACGTTTGGACATCCTTTCGTTCTTATGCGACACATCTACAACGGCATGAGATCGCTCCTATAGCTTCTGATGGAGTCGTAGTTATCCCTGCCTTATTGAAAAGCAATATTAGAGAGGTGTTTTGGATTAAACAACTGGGGAAGGTCTTGAAGGTACCCTTTCGACTAAGTCGAAAGGACTAATACGAAAGGGTCTAGTCCGCGCCTATAAATAAGACCCTAGGGGTGTAGTTTTAGGGATCCGAATTCATTGATTCCGTACTTGTACTTTTCTTGAGCTTGGAAACCATAATTTCTAAATCAAATTAGAGATTTCACTTTCTTGTATCCCTAAGCACTTCTATATTACAAATTATCAATGGAGTAATTAAACCCCATGTCCTTTGAAGCATCTGAATTTGGTTCTCAAGTTCGTTGGCATAAACGACTGAACTGTAAGGAAGAGGATCGTAAGCCATTGCCACCAGCCACAACCATTAGAAGAATTAGGCATATGTAGTGTTGCCGACCTATGTCTGTTCTGCTACTTACAACATCATACAGAATATAAACACCACAGTTATAGTAGATCTCACGAGAGTTAACCTCTTGACCTGTGCGAGGTACTTGGTGTTGTATTTCATTCCTTTGTTCTCTATTTCCATTATGGCTATGCCACTCTTCTCTTTAACGTCTTCCATTTCTTAGCCACATGCGCTCCTGCACTTGCATCTCATGCTCTCTTACATAGGCATTATGTTTGTCCTCCATTTCAATGTACCACTCGATAGGTGGTTGCAGAGAGGATGTATTCGGTGGGCTATTGTGCTATAATAGACCCTTATATGAATATGAGGACGACAACAAAATATGATTGTAGTCTACCAATTTTATATACTAAAGCTTTGATAATAATAAAGAGAAGCAATGCAAGCATATCGATATTTATATACTACAATACATTCGTCGTGTATGGCATTACAACGTGGATACAGTAGCGACCTCATGACCACCGGAAGCTTTAATAAATATCGACCACTTTAATTAGTTTGACCAGTGGGTCTATCTACTTTATCTTTGTTTCAAACAAGACCCGACCTCCTGACAACCGGAAGCTTTAATCGACATCAACCACTTTAATCAGTTTGACCAGTAGATCTGTCTGCTTTATCTCTATTTTAGACAAGACCGGACCTCTTGACCATCGACAGCTTCAATCAACATCAACCACTTTAACCATTTTGACTAGTGGGTTCGTCTGCTTTATCTTTGTTTCACACAAGACCTGACCTCCTTACCACTAGAAGCTTTAATAAACATCAACCACTTTAATTAGTTTGACCAGTGGGTACATTTGCTTTATCTCTATTTCAGACAAGACCCGACCTCCTGACAACCAGTAGCTTTAATCAACATCAACCACTTTAATCAGTTTGAACAGTGGGTCCGCCTGCTTTATCACTATTTCAAACAAGACCCGACCTCCAGACCATCGGCAACTTTAATCAACATCATCCACTTTAATCAGTTTAACCAGTGGGCCCGTCTACTTTATCTTTATTTCGAAAAAGACCATTCATTGTGCACACTCTCAGCTTTAATCAATGGAAAACATTTTTAGTCAATATGACTGGCATTACTTCATAGTATGTTGAAGTTGATGTGACCCATCACATTACCAGCCATTAATCACATGACTGGATCCTGTGCAATTTTGGTATCCTATTAACATCAATAGCTTATAAATAGAAGCCAAGATAAGAAATAACATACTCATTCAAAATTCTAAACAAATAAACACTGTTCTTCTACCTATGTTAAATGAGTTCTCTAAAACGTTTCTGGTGCTTCTCATCCTTGCCTTTGTCATCGTCATCTGCTTCCGACGATTTTATTGAACATTATATTACTCAATAAAGAATGTTTGATACCGAAACGAGGGTTTTAATGGCCCATGAAATTGCTGAAAGCTTAGCGCCATCCCAAGGAGGTAGCATTGTGGGTAGAAAAGACTTACCTTGTTGATGCGACTATGCTAACGGTCATAACCACCTGACCAAGGATTATTTTATGGCAAACCCCATGTATGGCGACGTGGATTTTAGATGAAGATTCCATATGTCAAAGAGTACCATTAATCGGGTTCTCGACAAACTAACGAAAACAAACATTTTTTTACCTACAGAAGAAATGAAATCAACGAACTTGGTATTTCTCCCCTATAAAAGGTTACAGCTACACTTCGCATGATAACATATGGAACTTCTGGAGATTCGTAAGATGACAAAGTACGGATTGGACACTCAATGGCAATATTATGTATGAAAGAGTTTTGCAAAACCGTTCTTTGTATGTTTGGTGAAGAATATCTTTGATCCCCAACACCACAGACATTGACAAATTGTTGGCAATGGGATCTTAGCGTGGATTTCCAAGTATGTTAGTTAGCTTAGATTATATGCATTGGAGGTGGAAAAATTGTCCAGTTGCATTATAGGGCCAATAAATAGGACATTGCAAAAAGGTAACTCTGTTCGATTTGTACATACGTCATCCTTTTTTTGGAGCAACAAGTTTACTGAATGATATTAACGTTCTACGATAGTCATATTTAATGACTTATGTAATGACATCTCGCCTCCATGTAATTAAAAAATTAGAGACAAAGATAATTCAATAGGCTATTATCTGGTAGATGGAATCTACCCAAAATGGAAAACACTTGTGCAAGCTTACAAAAGACCAAATAATGCAAAAGAAGATAGGTTCACCAAACAATAAGAAAGCTTGAGGAAAGATGTGGAACGATCATTTGGTGTGCTTCAATGTAGGTTTCATATATTAAGAAAAGAGGTATACTACGACGATCCGGATGTATTATCTGATATCATATACTACTGTATAATTTTATATAATATGATTGTCGATGGAGAACGTGGTGGGTACGAGCTTCAACTGAGAAACTATCCATACATTGTTGTAGCATCTCAAAAAAAAGCATATAAGGATCCAAGTACTTTTGTCGAAACTTGCAAAGAATATACGGCATTCTAGATCCACAAGCTCATCTAGACCTAAGAGAAGAACTAGTGGAACACTACTGGGAACATATAGGAAACCATTAGTAGAAGTAATGTTAGATGGTGCTTATCTATTGTAATAAGTGGTTGTTGACGTTTTGTATTAATGTTTGTATTTGAATCTGTTATATCTACTTTACTAAGTTGTTGCTGAGGTGTTAAGAGTATTAAAATACAATAATAGCAATGAAAGAAAAATTAGCCATAATAGCATAACCATTAATTCGAACTAATACAACGACAATCACATTAACAACAACACTAACATTAACAGTACATCCAACACTTACATACCCCCTTGATGTCTATAGTACTCCTCAAGTTGCTTCTCCATATACATCCTCCAAACTAGATTGAGTTCGTTTAAGTTGCAAGTTAAAAGAACCATATCATTAGCTCTTAGCTTAGCCAGCCTTATTTTGGCCGGCTACCTTCTGGGTTGCTTTGAAAACCTTACGGGTTGCTAAAGCAACCCAAAAGGCAATAACGAACCCCTCATTGAGGGTCCGTTGCTTTCCAACCATGTGGGAATGTTCTAATAATACAATGGTGTCATATTACACTGAAGATGACTGATGTGCTTGTGAGTGATATACAAAGCAATCAATAACATCGAGCTGCATATGTTAAAGAGAGCTGCTTTCTAAACAATTATGAGGAAGGCATCTTGCTGAAGTAGGTAGTACATGATGCTTTCATTAGAGCGTTGAGGCTAGGCGAGAGCATTACACATATACCTTCTTATTGTTGAGGGTAGGCGAGAGCATTACCTATGTGCTTTCTTATTAATCGATTAATCAGAGTTTCAAAAATAAATATAGTGTTATATGTATACAGCATTATATAAGTGTAATGCTATATGAACACATTATTTTGTTGTCATTTAAACTAAACTTTAAAACCTGCATCATTTGTAATAATATTGGTCTCAAAATTTTCCTTTAGGCTAGTACACTCAATAAAAATAATACTTCATTTAAGACTTTGAAATGGTCGGATTAATTTAAAATTTGAATTTTAAAATATATTATATTATCAAATATAATAATATATATTATTTTAAGTATAATAAAAATAAAATATATTAAATGTAAATATCTATATGTGACGAACCACATTTTAGAAGGTTTTAATCGACAATAATACACATGTTATCCTGCCTTTTGGCAAGGCCATGACACCAAGGAATTGGCTGGAAACCAAAGCCCGTCCATCTCGAAAATCAGTTATACGCAGGTCTACTATGGATATTGAAAAAAAATTTCCAAGTCCGGATCGATCTATAATTGATATGGCACCACAAACAAAGCTATGAAAGCCAACGTTCCAAATTTCAAGTTAATCAGAGTTCGTATGCTCTAGATATGATCGATGCAAGTTAAGGAAAACAACTACAATTCTTATCCATCGATACAAACAGAAGTGATGCGAACAGAAGTGCAGAAACAATGTGAAAAGAAGCAATGCAAACAAAAGTGATGTGAGCAAAAGTGCAAAAGTGATGCGAACAAAAGCGATGCAAACAGAAATGATGCAAACAGAAGGAATGCGAACACAGAAGCGATGCGAACACAGAAGCGATGCAAACAGAAGCGATGCAAACAGAAGTGATGTGAACAGAAGTGCAGAATCAATGCAAACAGAAGCGATGCAAACAGAAGCGATGCGAGCAGAAGCGATGCGAATTTGACAGCCTTCAACAAATTCAAAATTCCATCGATCATAACTCAAAAAAATATGAATCAGAAATATATTAAAAGATATGGAGATATCCATTTTATGTTAAAAAAAATAAATCTTTTATTTTTACATAATAAATCTACAAGTCCAGATGCCACCAAATTTTCAAAGAAGCTTGCGTACAACCTCAATAGTGCCCATGAGCGATTTCGAACCAAAAAGAGCAATTTTGGATCGATATGAATTTGGTACGTATCGATCATGGATCGAGTCGAAATGTCAGGGGATCGATCACATGGGCCACCCATGTGGGAGGAGTCTTCCGAGATCTGGGCGAGATATTTGCAACCTATACCTATAAATAGCAGTCCAAGAGCTTCAGAAAAGTGATCTTTTGGCCCTTCTACACCTATACTTTGCCAAAATTTTCATTATATCTGGAGTATACTATTGTAATCAATTGTAACTAGCGAGAACCATCAATAAAACAGAAAATCCACCAAAGTGGACGTAGGCCACAACGCCGAACCACTATAAATCTTGTCTTTCTACTGCTTTCCTTTTAATTTTTTAAGTGTTCTTAAAATTTAATTCTATTACATACAATCTTCCTATAATCTGTGATTGTGATTTGGTGCTTTCATCTGCAATTGGGTGTTAGTGACCATTTTTGACGCAAACATTTTGGTGCTTTCACTGAGAACTTGAACTCAGGGATTCTATAACATGGATTTTGGATCTGAAATCTTAAAGACTTGGATCTGGAAAGCCATGACAAAGCAGTCAACAAGGAGACAAAGAGCGGAGAGAAGTCAGCATGAAGGAAGCCAGGAAGCATCCATAGGAGCTAATCAGACTTCGGCCTTCATCTCCAGAGATGAGATGGAGATGATGATGGGAGCTATGCGTGAAGAATTATTGAAAAGGCAGGAGGAAATGACGCAGAACATTCTTAGCAGTTTGGACAGGTAGGAACAGCACAAGGAGATGGAATTCAGATTCACGGAGTTGGACCAGAAGGACCCAATAGGCAATTGGATAGAGTAGGACCATCAGGAGCAGCCCCTGAGAAGGGGGGCAATCCCCAGGAAAATGTTGATCCAATCTCAGGCAGGATAACAACCGGGACTATGTAGTATGACATTGATAGAGCAACGGATCCCCGTCCAGGAGAACGGATTCCAAGATCCCCTCGTGAACTCGGGGGGTAGATTGGAGGCAATAGACAAGGTCAACACCTTGGAGAGAGTGATAGATTGGCGGAGATGGTCATACGTGCCATGAGGGAAGGACTAGTGAATAGAGATTTGGAAGATATAAACAGGAGCCTCTTCGCTTCCGCAATCAGGTAGGCCAGGAACCCACCTGAATTCAAGCTACCTACACCGAGACATATGATGGGAGGATGGATCCTGTTGTTCATCTAATAAGGTATATGAGGCATATGGAGGTACAGGGGGCATCGGAATAAGTCATGGCTTGGTGTTTCCCATTGTATTTGACAGACAAGCAGCATTATGGTTCAGGCAATTGGAGAGCGGCTTCATCGGAACACTGACTGAGTTGACTGAGAAGTTTATGAGGCAATTCAGAGTTCACATTTTGAGACCCAAGAATGTAATGAGGTTGACAACACTAAAGCAAAGAATAGGGGAATCTTGAGGAGTTTTCCGTCACGATTCAATGTAGCGGCAGCATCGGTGGATCGACCGGATCCATCCATGGTTTTGATTGCAGCTGTATTTGGCATAGCTGATGGAACAGATTTCAAGAATTCACTGAAAAGGGATCTACCTATGGATCAAGGAGAATTTTATCATGAGGTCGAAGGATTTCTGCGATTAGGGGACGCAAATGTTGAACGAGAGGAAGGAAAGGGAGTTGAAGTTGATGCAGTCAAAGGCGGAAATTTTCTCAGAAAAGATTCAAACAAGGATAAAGGGAAACAGAAAGCCGAGGATAATGGTAATGGTCCAAAGCAATAGCGAAAGGAACCAAGATTCATCTCTTATGCAGGGTTGAATGAAATTTTGGAATGGATCTATCAGGACACCAAGGGGCAGGTTCCTTATCAAAAGCCAATGAGGAGGGATCAGACCAACAATGAAAGAAGATCAGACAAGTATTGCTTATTCCACGAGCTAAATGGACATAATACGAATGATTGTAGGCACTTGAAGGATGAGATTGAGGGACATATCCATAATGGTCTGCTAGCGTAATATGTGAGAAGGCGAGCAACAATGATGGAACGAGAGCAACCACCGTCTACATCAAATGAAGGTGGCTTCAGATCGAGGAGTCAGCTTGTCATCAACTGATCAGAATAATGATGAATAAGTGGCAAACTCCACAACAACACGATTAAGTCATTTACACATGTACAGGATCATGAAAGATCCTCAAGCATGCTTTGATACGACTATCAATCGCATCAGTGTAGGTGTTTGCACTTTAACGTCTCAGTTTTTCTTTTGTTTTCTATTTCCCATGTTAGGACTAGATTTTGTTGGACATTTCTATTGAAATACTCATTTGAATGTAAATCTGGTATTTGTAATTCCATAATGGCTAAGTCACTTACATATGCATGGGATCACAAACGGTCCTCAGACATGCTATGAGATGGCAATAAACCGCCATAATAAACAATTGAGAAACTCACTTAAACGTGAAATTTGGAATTAATGATACTAAGTCCCCCTCGAGCACACATAACTCGCATCGAACGACATCCGACCATGAACGATCACAATTCGGCTCGAACGGCGCACGACCACAAATGGTCACCATTCGCCTCGAATGGCACCCAACCATAAACGATCACAATTCGCCTCGAGCGGCATTCAGCCTCGGAAGGTCACATACCCCCCCCCCTCAAATGGCATAAGATCTCGAAAGATCGCCATTCACAGTTTGGTAAGATTATCAATCTCTTTACAGGTTATTAACAGGATACAGACATCCAGCTTGTGGCACTACAAAACACACCTTCCAATCGCAAGGCATGTTTTAGGGGGAAAAATGTTATCTCGCCTTTAGGCAATGCCGTGACGCCAAGGAATTGGCTGGAAACCAAAGACCGTCCATCCCAAAAATCAATTATATGTAGGTCTGCTATGGATATTGACAAATTTTGTCCGCGTCCAGATCGAACTACAATCGATGCTGCACAACAAGGAAATCTTTGAAAGCTAACTTTCCAAATCTCAAGTCAATCGGAGTTCGTATGCTCCAGATATGATCGATGCAAGTTAAGGAAAACAGTTATAATTCGTATCCATCGATGCGAATAGAAGTGCAGAAACGATGCGAACAGAAGAGATGTGAAAAGAAGTGATGCGAACAGAAGCGATGCGAACAGAAGTGCAGAAGCGATGCAAACAGAAGCAATGCAAACAGAAGTGCGGAAGCGATGCGAACAGAAGCGATGTGAACAAAAGCGATGCGAATAGAAGCAATGCAAACAGAAGAGATTTGAATAGAAGTGCTAAAGCGATGCGAATAGAATAGATGCGAACAGAAGCGATGCAAACAGAAGTGCAAAATCGATGCAAACATAAGTACAGAAGCGATGCGAACAAAAGTGATGCGAACGGAAACGATGCGAATAGAAGCGATGCAAACAGATGCCATGCGAACAGAAGCGCAGAAGCGATGCCAGCAGAAGCGATGCGACCAGAAGCGATGCGACCAGAAGCGATGTGAGCAGAAGCGATGCTACCAGAAGCGATGCAAATTTGACAGCCTTCAATAGATTCAAAATTCCATCGATCATTACTCGAAATCTACAAGTCCAAATGCCACCAAATTTTCATAGGAGCTTGCGTACAACCTCAAGTGTGTCCATTATCGATCTCGAACCAAAACGAGAAATTTTGGATTGATATGAATATGGTACAAATCGATCGTGGATCGAGTCAAAATATCAGGGAATCGATCACGTGGGAGAAGGGGTCTTCCGAGATCTAGGCGAGATATTTGCAGCACACACCTTTAAATAGCAGTCCAAGAGCTTCAGAAAAGGGATCTTTTGACCCTTATATACCTATACTCTGCCAAAATTTTCATTGTATCTGGAGTGCACTGTTGTAATCAATTGTAACTAGTGAGAACCATCAATAAAACAAAAAACCTTCAAAGTGGACGTAGGCTACAACGCCGAACCATTATAAATCTTGTCTTTCTACGGCTTTCCTTTTAATTTTTTGAGTGTTCTTCATATTTAATTATATTACATACAGTCTATCTGTGACTGTGATTTGGTGCTTTCATCTGCAATTGGGTGTTTGTAATCATTTTTGACGCAAACACCATACATGTCTAACTTAAACAATCTAGAATGTAGATAATCAATGGGGTTAAATAAGAAAGATAAGAAAGAAGAAGAAAACGAAACGCAAAATCTCACAGCGGAAACGATAAAATATAATAGTCAAATAACAATTTATGAAGTTGTTTATATCATACATTTGATTATAATATATACAACATTTATCAGAGTTATATGTATACATCAGGGATAAATAATCAATACTACTGAATAGCATGATGTAGAGGATAATAATAGTAATAATATACCAACTACGTCTTCGTCCTCCAAAAACTGATCTTCAATGAACTGGAAAAAAACTCAAGACTAACCCGAGTGTAATGAAAAGACAAAACACTCGAGTTGGGACTAAAATACTCTTATGTAAGTCAAATCAGTATTACAAATAAGAGTGCAATAACTTAAGAGATGTCATGGGATTTTCCATCTCCTAAGGATCCATTTAACTATTTATATATAATAATACGCGATAATAGATAATATCTATTAGTTAAATAAACACCAAAATAGCGTTAAAGCTTCACATTGATCCACCTTAACACATTTTTATAGTTTAAACCAAAGTCATAATCTCTTGTATAGGGATAAATATGACAGGGCACACGAAGCAATGACTGAGGTAGGATTCTACCAGTTTATCCTTTCTAGCTGGTCGTAACTTACGACCGCGACAATCAATCCAATCGACAAAAGGTGCACCCATCTAATACGAAATCACAATAGTAATAAGAGGGATCAACATTGCTAGAGGTAGCTAACCTAAACGGCCAGACATAGGCTCCTATTTTAGTCATTTTAATTATGACACAAGTGTTAAGGATGTCCATCATCGTTCCCTTACTTCATTCTAGTAATATTGCCAATTCAACCGCTACATTCTGGATATCTTCGACCGCGTACACAGTTGTTAAAGTGATTCAAACATTGATAAAGAGTATGCCAATAAGAGGCCCTGGCCTTTTTAACAACCAAACGTTATTTTACACACCGGTTGATACTTTTATATTTCGAAAAGAAATTCATATTTGATATCAAAATATCATATTCGCTTCAAAATTAAATCCATTTTGAAATTACCATATTCGTTTCAAAGGTCATATTTTACTTTAAAACGTCAATTAAGTTCAATATATCGATTTTACTTCAAAATTTGATTCGAATTAAAATTTAGGTTTTAACTTCACTTTAACCCAATTCATATTTAAATCCAAGATTTAAATATAAACATTCCACCCCTTTAACCAATTTGAATTTAAGAAAATAGTTTAAAATAGTTAAATAGTTAAATAGTTTAATAGAAAATAGTTTGAGTAATAAAAATAGTTTATATAGTAAAAAAGTTTTAGATAATTTTAAATAATTTAAGTAATTATAGACAAAATCTTAAAATCATTTAATTTATACAATCCGGCGTCCGTATATAATTTTCTACCCAATGGCCAAGTGAACCAATCATTTCAATTAAATTCCAGGGATGGATATATATCATTTCAGTCCAAAAAAATGTCATAGGTATATACCATTTCAACCAATTTCTTAGTTTATTCGAGATATTTCAATTTACAGTTTTATATATTATAAATAATATACATAATGAAAATAATTAAATATCCAATCATTCAAATATCAACCAATTTTCATCCATCATAATCAAACCTCCAAACAATCACTAATCACAACAAATAACCAATTATCAATAATCAGAGATTTTACTAGCAATTAAATTCAAATCTATTTTAACTATCAATTAAAATCATATTAATTAGTTCAGAAGTCAATTAAATGTCAATTTAATTTATCAAACAACCATCAATAAAATTAAATCAATTTTCGATATAAAATTTTACTAACATAAAAATATATTTGTCAAACGTGAGCATATAAAGCACTCATCTTATTATCTGAAACTGAAATATCTCAGCCTCAAATAAAGGCCAATCTAATGATAAGCTATAGACGATGTCAACATGACCGCGACACAATTTGTTTCACTCGAAACGGACTTCGTATGGAAATAATACACGATAATTAGCATAACGATAAAGTTTAAAAAAATAAAATTAATAAACAAAATTTATATAAAATAAAATTAAACAGATGCTACCTCCTCCTCACGCAAACAGGCTTAGGACTACATCTATAACGCATGCTTCGTTCTTTATATTTTTTATTTATAAATAATCGAAACCTGCCTCTACCACGACGCCGCCAACCACCGTTCATCCATCAGCTCGCGCACGCTCACTCCTCCACCCACGCCAGGTCCAGCCGTTCGAACAAAACTAAAAAAAAGCCTAAATCATGACTCCAATTGACTGCGCCTCCACGAGCTTTGACCACCGAACAGACGAGGACTCAGGCCGCCGCTTGCTCGCCCTAGCTACTCATCTTCAGTTGCTATATTTTTTTGATTTCTTCTTTTATTATTCGAGATCGATCTGCGTTTTTTCTTTTCTTTTTATTTCCTCGATATAATCCGAGATAGGAGAAAGAAGCGGAGTACGGGAAGATAATACGATGTATGGGTATGAATTTAGTTATATATATTATTATTATTATATTAGAAAATATCTCGCCGATATACACCTGAAATTCTCGAGCTCAAAATGAAGCGTGCCGCCAGTCATTTCTAATATTTTACCCTTATTCTGAATGCAAAGGAACTAGTCTCGAGGCCTAGTTCGACCATATGAAGACGATAACTTTTCAAATCGAACTATTTTAATTAAATTCTGAAATAAATTTCTACGTGTTTCAAGCTTGCACGGCCAAATGCCAAGTCCGATAGCTATGAAACTTGAAATCTTATAATAATTCACTATTACGGATCCGATGAAACTGGTCTCGTTAAAATCCAAGAGAGTGACTAAAATGGCTATTTTTGCTCGTCAATTAATATATATAATTTTCAAATTCTAATTATTCACTTTTAAATACAATTTTGAAATTAAATTATCTTCATTCATATTTATATAAAATTTGAATAAATTTTCGATGCCATTTTCATTCACATTAAATCGAGAATTCCATTATTTGAATAATAACAGCATAAATTGAAACGATTTAATTACCCGATACAACAATACTAATAATTTATTAAATTTATATTTAACCATTTTTATTCAATAATTGTATCAAAAACTATAATTTAAAACTATTAAAAATACAGGTCGTTACATACTCCCCTACTTAAAACTTTTCATCCTCGAAAAGACGTTAAGTAAAGAATTTAACATACAATAATTTATTCAAAATTATCAACTTATAAAATTAAAAAGTTATTTGAAAACTCTTTCTATGCTTCTGCTATGCCAGTTCGATCGGCTTACGGAATGTGCAAGTTAGTTAACAAAGCAAGTTATAAAACTTTTTAAAACTTCAAAAAGTTTCTAAAACTCGGATTTACGTAAAATTTTGGCGGAGCCTCCTTTGCACTGCTCAATCGAAAAAATTTACAATATCAATATATATCACAAATATACCAAATAGATGTCAAATATACATCTCATCTTAATGATGAGGCATCCCAAAGAGCAAAAATATAAAATCGCGTTATGTAATCCGAGATATGTACCTTATTATTAATAATACGAGCGAGTTCGCTCGCATTAAGCAAGCAAAAGCATATGAATCCTCGTATATGCCCCAAACGGTCTTTCTATGTACCTATCTCAACTTAATTTAAGATATTAGTTGTGTATAACGATATAGAAACATGTATAAATCTAATATAACCATATAACATGGATTTGGAATCCAAACAATAAATACAAGCACAAATGCGCAACATGCAACAATCATATGCAATCAAAATAGTAATAACCATGGTTTGCAACAAAAGACACCTTCCAACCATCAATATCCGTCCAATTAATCCAATTAATTCATAACCATGTGAATTTACGTTATCCAATATCAATTTCTAATTTATACCCTTCATTTCTTAATAACATTAATTTCATTAACATTTTAATTGATTCATTTCAATTTTATTTGCATTCAACCAACTTTTATTCAATTAGATTCACGTTCAATTGATTTTTCATTCAATTTATTTACTTCCAATTGATTTGCATGCACTTATCAACATTGATGAATTCACATTCTATTAATTTACACTCGTTTATAGTTACATTCATATTTTTTTTCACTTCCATTATTTCATTTCAATAATTCATACAATAAATTACACTTAAAGTAATTTAATCCATACCACATTCCATATATTTTAAATTGATTCACATTCACTTATTAATATTCATTTCATTAATCATACAGGTGGATTTATATTCAATTCATTCGCTTTTAATTGATTTACATTCAACTAATTTGGTTTCAATCCATTTTTATTCAATCTTCCAATATTCATTGCATTCATATTTGATTGATTACAATTCGATGTATTTACATTCAATCGATTTGTTTTAATTATTTACATTTGTTTTATCCATATTTTATTGGTTTACATTCCACTGATTTCTTTTAATTGATTAATGTTTGTTACAAATTCATTATATTCAATTTTATTCAAATAAATTTATGAAATTTCAATTGTGTCACTCTTTTTTAACCTATTTCACATAAATTCATTGGTGAATCATTTATAAATTGTTCCACTTAACCTTGCTTAAGTTAAATTTCTTTTATTTCCACTTAGTATATCCTCCGTTTTTTACAAATATCATTTATAAATCATCTAAATTCATTATAAATATTTTATACAACACAATCACATTTATTATTATTATTTCATATCTTAAGTCATTATTAACTCATCTATTCACTTCATTTATTCAAATTCATATTATTAACTTGCTAAAGTAAATTGTATTTTTATATTTCAATTCATATTAATAATTTTATATTTTTCTTCCATGATCAATTCATTTAACCCCTCTTAAGTTAACTCCAGTTTATATTTTTTTTTCCAGTAACTTATTCCATAATATATTGGTTATCATTCAATTTTTATTTACACTACTCCACTTGCAATTTATTTATTTATATCCAATTTGAATTAAATTCAATTAACCGTATTAATTTTACTTACACACATTTATTTTTATTCAGTTTTTGCACGCTTAAATTACAATTCATTTTTTTTCGTATTCATTTTATTAATTCATTCTATAGTTTAAATGGAATTCGTTTACTTTACTAATTTATCAAATTTCACTTAATTTACAATTCAATTTATTTAATATTAAGTTAAACTTCATTTGATTTTAATCCATTACTCATTTTAATTAATTTTATTTAAGTTAAATTTTCTTACCATTCCTATTCAACATATTTAAATTCATTTTAAGCTTATTAATTCTCAAATCTATAAGTTAAACAATTTGTTCATTCAAAATTTCATCGTATCTAATTCATTTCAAATACATTTCATTTTATTCAAGCTTCTTGAGTTAGATTTCATTTAATTTACTTAATTTAACTAACTCCATTTAATTTAACAGTCCTAAGTAAAATTACTTTATTTGTATCTCAAATTCAAATTTTTCCTTTGTTTGCTTAACGAAAATTTAACCATTTTAAATTTGGTTTATTTTCCTATTCAAATTTACAAGTTATAACTTATACCTTTTCTGTACTATTTTAAATTTATAAGTTATAAACTCGTTCCTTAAATACTATTTTTCAATTTATAAGTTCAAAATAGTTTTCGTATATTTATTAAATCATACTTAGAATATTTTTCACAATCTAAACATGTTTCTATCAAAAAATAAATTTCTTTTGGTAGAAATTTTCACTCAGAAACTCAAAAATGAATGATGGCGATGTACCATAGTTAGAATATTTATTACAATCTAAACATGTTTTAATCGAAAAATAAATTTTCTTTGGTAGAAATTTTCAACTCAGAAACTCAAAAATTCAATTTAATTTCCTATTGGTAGAAATTTACAATCTAAACATGTTTTATTGCAATTATATTTCAATTCAATTTAATTATCAAATGCTTCAAAAAATAAAATTCATTAAATATTCATTTTATTTTTAATTCTACCAATAATTGATGATAATTAAATATTATCATCGCCTAACAACAATTTCATTAATAATCACTATATATATAATATAATTTAGGTAAAATTATTTCATTTACCAGATTTTTTTAAAGTAATATTATGTCGACTTGCCTCGTTTAAGTGTTTTGAAACCCCTATTATAATGGCCCACAAATCCGTACCCCTTTGATCTGGCAATATCCCACAACAATTCAATTCAAAGTGGAACAAAAGTACTAGTCTTCAGGGTTAAAGAAGAAAGAGGTGGAAGAAGAAGATAAAAACAACATTAGAGTCTCACAATCGTAGCGAAACAAAATATAATATATAATAACAGCTTTTAAAATATAAAGAGATCTGTACTATTATATACACATACCATAATCAGAGTACAACAAACATCCATTACTTGGACAACTTAATACTTGTCCTTACACAGAGGAAGTAATAGTCAAATACGGAAGCGCGCTCTGCCATCCAGCTCGCCTCTTGAGCTCTTTAGCTTTTTAAACTGAATCTGTACAACTCGGTCTGACCTGAGCATTATAATAAAACGACACCCATATCAGTCTGGAAAACCAGCGTGATAAAATCATACTCAATTGGATTATTATATTTTCTGAAAATGAAACAAAGGTATCTCGTAAGACCACGCCATGAATAAATATGTCGGGTTTTTACCTTACGATAACCAAAACATTTTTTATCAAATTCGTCTGATATTGTATTAGTGTCTATAGAAAGTAAAATAGAATCTAGCTGAAATGCTTGCATCTCATGTTCCAGCATAGTAGGGAACAATCAAAACCGTATGGGCGCTTATTGGAGATTGGATTCCATACAATGGCAGAGATGTTAGGGTACCGTCGGTCACAGTACCTGGTTTAGATCAGAGTACCGAGGACTGCTTCCGATCCCTTGCAACACAAGACAGTAGCTACCCAATACTGGATAGTCCAAATAAGATCACCTCGCGGTTGGAGCTAACAACCTCCCGCTTAGCCGAAATAAAAAGGGACCTCTAGATAAGGAAAATCTTACCCTAATTGGTTGCTAGCCACTTAGTCTTGCTGCACCTCTCCTGTTTTAGCCATTCGCGGTTAATGAGGCTTGAGGCTATGCATTACCTTTTTAGCATACATTTGCTTAGAATGCTCATCGTCCTCCTGAGGATGTTTTGATAGCATTCGCCCGTATAAGTTGCCCTGGGTCTGGACAAACCGAAGCACCGGCTTCATCATCTTCACGGTCTTTATTTGCTAATGTTCAAACAGGATCGAAGTGGTTTTTGGATGACTAAACCCGATCTCGGTCACTTCGAAACGATAGCGCTTTTGCCAATATTGATAGTCGGTTATTTAACTATCATATGACATTCACAAGAAACCATTAGCCCTTAAATAATTTCCCCAAATTATTTATTTTAAATATCTGCTTAAGATATTAATCCCACATTTCAACGCTTTGGAAATAGTTTTCAAATTCTTTTATTCTCACGTAACAATTTAAACATTTGCCCATACTTAGAATATTTCCCCATTTCATTAGTTGCTTAACACTTTCAAAATATTCATCTACCTCCCATTTCATTCCCGAAAATTCTTTACAAATTTATTTGTAAAATTCAACCTGTTTCACACGAATTCTATAAATCTCGAATTCCCTAATTAATTTCCTTTAATATTTATAAATCCATTTAGCTTATTTAAAATCCTAGTTTCACTTTTACTTTCCTTGTGAATTTTATTTTACCTTCGAAAATTCACTTACCCTCTACTTGGAATTCATTCTAGTTTCCCAAAACCCTACTATAAGATCTTCCCCTAAAAATCTTATCCAATATAATAAATCGCTTCCCATCTCAAAAGGATTTATAACTGAAATTAAAACATTTAAAGACATATATAACTATAAAATAAGAATAATGGGTTTTATTTTTAAAATATGATTTAAGGTAATCATACTTCAAAATGTTCTAAGTCCAATAATAGTTTAGAAAAATTATATAGTATAGTAATTTTAAAATTTCATTTAAAACAGATTTCTACTTATTCGACAAAGTCTATTTGTAGAAATTCCAGTATTCACCAATTCAATTCATAAATTCCTCTAAATTCGCATCACGTCGCCCATATTCGACATTCTCATATTCGAAATATATTCTACTATTTCCTTTCGAAGTTATTTTAATTCCTCGGCATAAGTTCTCGCTATTTACTTATATTTTTAAAGCATATCCACTGATATCTCTCTATCTCATTATAAACCCCACTTATAATTTTATAACTCCCCTGTGTTTTCCATTTTGTTTATAAAAACAATTTATATTTAAAATTTCATTTTATAATTTTATTCCGTAATAAAATCCGATTTTTGTTCGAAAGTTAATTATCGATTTCAAATATCTCTTCGCCCTTCAATATAAAATTTTAATTCCGAATCTCTACTTAAACCACTTTAAGTATAACCCAAATTAATTAATATGTTTTATTCTACTTAATTTTCTTTAGAAATAAATCCAATTTCAATATAAATATTTTCTATACAAAATCCTTTTTAAATTCATTCTTTTTATTTATTTTTGGTATTTTTAAAGTGCCCATTTTAAAATTCCAATGCCATTTAACATTTAACAATTCGATTCGCACCATCCATATAAATCTGCCCATCATATCATATATTAACGCACATATATATGAACAATAAATATTTTTGAGGAATCCGGTCGGATCTCTCCAACCTGTTTCCCTGCGTCCACAGATGTTAGCACAATATAAAAATACCAATTCCACTTCGAGGGGGATATCGCGGTATATAGGGTCATCCGCTATTATGCGGGACGCATATGGTCTCATCCGCTATATAATGCGGGAATATCAAGCACTCCAATATATATACTACTATATATAAATAACATTCAACAGATAATTATTTAATTCATCCAAGCACATCTAATAATTTAAATTGACTCATTTAAATTAAACTATGTAATCCAAATGAGTAAGAAGATCTCACCTTTGATTTTTGTTTACAGTCCGTTACCGTCTCGACTTGTTTTCGTGACTTTGACCTTGTACAAACAATTATATGATTTCATTAATATTCAAATAAATCGAACAATCCATTACCGTTTAGTAAATTTATCTTAATCTAATAATTTAAATTTAAACTAATATTTTCCTTTTAAAAAAACTTTTAGTAACTAAAAATAATTAGACAGGTTATAAAACAAATTTATCACTAAAATACATTGTTTTAAAATAAACTAGTAGATTTTAGAAATGCATATATGTATATTTTATTTTATTTTCAAAATAATCCACATAGGTTTTAAAAATCTAATATATAAATTCTTAGGTATTTTAAAATTCCCACATCTTTCCAAAATCCTATATATATATATATATAGATATATATATATTGTTTACCCATATATATATATATATATATTTGAATATGTATGTGTATTTACATATACCTATTTTTCTATTAAAAAGAAATCTGTTTTCTTTTTTCTGTCATAATAGCAGTAATTTACTTTTACTGCATATATACATATACATATACATATATATATATATATATAAATTGAAGAAGGTAAATCGTTTGATGAACTTACTGTCATTATTTTTCCTTCTAGCCTATGTATACATATACATATATGTATACAGAATTCAAACTAAGATATGTTTAAACTTACTGTAAATTTATTTAGTTTTCTATTTCTGTATAAATATATATATATATATATAGACACACACATATTTAAATTAATTTTTAATAGAAAAAGATGAAATCAAGAATACCTCACCAATAATTCAGCTCAACCCCCTATCCCTTTGCCAAAACCGTAACGGCAACGATCAGAAATCGCGCCTGCACCACAACATCGAACGGTCGAACACCCTTCCGACTTCCTCACCGTTGCGCCTCCCCAAGACTCGGGCCACCCAAAGTCCAACACGCTGTCTTCCTTACATATGCGCAAGTCGCCTTGCCTGATTCAGGCTCTCTCGTGAGCGTGTGCTCGTCCAACTCGCGTCGTCGTTCCACTATCGAGATTGAATCGTATCTACCCGTTACCTTCCCATTGAATCAATCCAGAAGCATACGAAAGGAAAGGGTAAATCGCGGCTACAGGTAAAAGACGAGGTGGCCGTGTTAGAAAAGAACGAATTCGATTTGAATTTGGTGGCTTCAAACTAGAGGAAGAGGAGAGTAGATATTTTAACGGAAGGAACCATTCTATTTTTTTTTTTTTTGAAAGCAATATTTCATAGAGCTGGATTGGAATGAGGGGAAAGAGTGGCGAGGTAATTTCAAATAGTACGACGAACACGAGAATAGAGCTCGGCCTTTAATTTATTTTCGATTTCGATTTTATCTGGAGAAGAAGAGAGATACATGCGATTATAATAAGGGAAGTTGTCGGCCTTAAATGGGGAATAGGAAAATATAGTTGCGTGCTAGCATAGGCTAGGGCACAATGATTTGGACAGGGAGAAAGGGCTGACGGTAAAAGGAATTTCAACCGGAGGGAAAGAATATAGGCTGATGGAAAAATATTGTAAGTCAGTGAATAATATATATATATATATATATATTGTATTTAAATTTGAAATTTAAAACGTCTCGAAATGGTACCTCAAAATCTCGATCTCCTATCGAGGCATGCCGCCAGGCGTTTATAATGTTATACCCCTATTCCGAACGCAATGGAAAAGGTTTCGAGTCCTTATTAAATCGTATGGAGAAGATAGCCTTTTGGTCCTAGTTATAATATTAAATTTAGATATTAATTTCTATGCGTTTATATCTCGTACGGCTACACGATAACTCCAAACGTTACAAAATTTGAAACCCGATAATAATACACTATTACGGATCCAATGGAACTGGTTTTGTCGAATTCCGAGACTGTTCCTCGGAAGGCTATTTTTAAATGTTAATTTAAACGACATATTTTAGAATTGAACAAACCACTATTAAACTCAATTTTAACCCATCTATTATTTTCAGTATTATCAGTATAAGTTTTATAAACCTTTGAAATATTTTTAACAAGCTTGAATCTCCATATTCAATATTCTTACCCAATTTCCAATTATTAAATTCAATATTTGAATTACCCAATAAATAGTTATATTTGAAATTAACGTCAAAATTAACACCTGAATATTTAAAATCAGTTAAATATTTCAAATTTTAAATATTTAAAAATTTCGAGTCGTTACATTCCTCCATCCTTAAAGGAATTTCGTCTCTGAAATTACTAAGGTAGAAAGAATGCCCCCAAACCCATTAACTTACTAAAACCCACTTAGTGAAAACTTGTTAGTCACTTTTCTAATTGTTAAGTTCCAAACTTGAACCATTAGTTTCAATTTTCAATCCCAAAATCCCTTTATTCCAATTCCAATTTGAAATTGATTCTTCGTTAACAAAAATCTGCCAAAAATTTTCGAAATTTTTTAGCAATGTCTCCTCTATATAAATATATATATACATCGACCCACACAGTCGGAAAAAACAAACAACAATATTTCATATTTCCTATCTTTTATTGTGTAGGCGTACATCTATTAGCATTTTAAGCAAGCGGCTTATTTATTTAGCAATTAGCGCGACCAAAACCTAGCCAAATGGCCTCCTAGTACCTGTACTTATTCAATTCAAACATGTAAGTGCCAAAATCATGTAACTTAACAACATTTTACATATTTAACTAGCAAAAATATGAGTTTCTATAAGCAACGTAGGTTAAACAATATTTATAAGCAATTTATAGGGTTCCGACATTAATTTTAATTGTTTACAACCAATTCATATACAACTTCATTCAATTTAAATGGTTTACAACTCAATTGCTTATATTCAATTCCTTATTAATCCAAACGAACCCAATTCATTTCAATTGATTCCAAAATCAATTTTTACTAAATTCTATTTACATATTAACTTATTTACAAGCCACTCACTTGTGTTTCATTCCATTTCTGCATTGGTTTCATTCAAAAATATTTTATTAAGCTTGACACATTCCATGATTATAAATTAATAACCATTTCCTAACCCAAACTTTTATATAATGGTCTTTCACTTTTTTACTGAAGCCAAGCTTCTATTAACTTTAAACGTAAGTTAATTTTTCTCCAATTTATTCATACTTCCATTTAATTTGATTCTCATCTAATCGAATTCCATCTAATTCAATTAGTACATTCTCCTTATCTGTTTTAATAATATACAAGGTCATATTTAACTCATTTACACTCGCATTGGATTTATTTGCAATTCAAATCATTTCTATTTACTCACAATTCAATTTTTATTTGGCAACCTTTTCAATTATATTTACTTCACTCATAATATATGTTGAATATTATTTATAACTCAAGTTCTATTTTTTACCATTCACATTTAGTTCACAATCCAATTTTATTAACTCACAATTCAACTTCTGTTTTACCAGTTTAAATCTCATTAACATATTCAGTTATTCCAAATTAGTTCACTCCCACTTTCAATTCAATATTTGATTTCTTTCTTTAAAAATCACTTCATTATTTTACTCGAGATTATACACTCATTTATAGCCAAGAATATTTTTAATCAGTGGGTTTTCAATTCTTTTATAAGCTATCTGAATTTATTTAATCCTATTCAATTTCATTTCAACTAAATTCAAATACACTAGATTTGATTTTCGATTAATTCAAATCCGAATCAATTTTTAACTTATCTTAAGTTCATTTAATTCAACTCACGTTCATTTACTTGGCTTAAGTTAATTTCAATCCAATTAAATTTTTATTTCTCAATCCAAATTTAATTTTATATTTTTTCCCAATTCAATCACATCTAAAAATTTAATCCGTCTACTAAAATTTAATCCATTTACTAATCCTCTTCAAACCACTATTAATAAGTTTCTTCAACTTAATCTAGGTTGAATTCCATTTTAACTTCTTCTCTTTGAATTTTAATTCCAAAATTCAAATTCCATACTTTCCTTCCTTATTTAAAAATCACTTCGCTTTATAAGATTATAACTTATTCCCTGCTGATTTTTAAATTATTCAAATAAGGTTTCCAGAAATTCTTTTCAAACTTCCCGGAATTTAAACTTCCAGTTTCCGGTCTAAATCCAATTTTAGTCCATTTGTATAATTTTTACTTATACAAATTCTCATATTAGTTACATAAGCCATTTTAAATCTTTATAATCTTATTAGACTATAATATTATCATCCAAACATTCAATCATATATTATAATTTTAGAAAATTATTTTCTTTTATATCAAAATATTATTTTGGGTAAAATTATTTCATTCACCCCTTTTTGAAAACAATACCGTGTCGAATTGTTCTATTCAAGTGTTTAGAAACCCCTTCGATACAGTTGTCCAGATTGTGACGTCCAAGGTTCATAATCCACTCAATAACCCAATCAACACAATATAAAATCGTTTTTATTCACTAACAAATACGCACTCATTTCTGTTCTTACGCTCAAACTCATTCTAAACTTCTATCGACTCTAACTCTAATGAGTAATCCCCACGGGAGCCAAGGTTCTCGCTTAACTTCAGCTCTGATACCAAGTGTGATGGCCCATAAATCTATACCCCTTTGAGCTGGCAATATTCCACAAGTTAATTCAACTCAAAGTGGAACAGAAGTATGAGTCTTACAATCACAGAGGAACAAAATACAATACATAATAATAGCTTTTAAAATACAAAGAAATCTTTACTATTATATACACATACCATAATCAGAGTATAACAAGCATCCATTACTTGGACAACTTAATACTTGTCCTTACACAACGGAAATAATAGTCAAATACGGAAGTACGCTCTGCCATCCAGCTCGCCTCTTGAGCTCCTTAGCTTTTTAGTCGGAATCTATACAACTCGGTCTGACCCAAGCATTATAATAAAACAACATCCGAGTCATCTAGAAAACCAGCGTTAGAAAATCACACTCAAATGGATTATTATATCTGAAAATCATTTAAAACAAAGGTATTTCATAAGGCCATGCCACGAATAAATATGTCGGGTTTTATCTTACGATAACCAAAACATATTTATCGAATTTGTCTGATATTATAATAGTGTCTATAGAAAGTAAAGTAGAATCTAGCTGAAATGCTTGCATCTCATGTTCCAGCATAGTTGGGCACGATTAAAATCGTACAGGCGCTTATTAGAGACTGGATTTCATACAATGGCAGGGCTACTGGGGTACTGCCCGTCACAGTGCTTGGTCCAGATTATAGTACCGAGGACCACTCCCGATCCCCTGCAACACAAGACTGGAGCTACCCCTTACTGGATAGTCTGAATAAGATCACCTCGCGGTTAGAGCTAACAACTGCCCACTAAGCCGAAATAAAAAGGGACCTCTAGACAGGGGAAATCTTACCCTAATTGGTTTCTAGCCACTTACCCTTGCTGCACCTCCCCTATTTTAGCCATTCCCAGTTGATGAGGCTTGAGGCTATGCATTACCTTTTTAGCACACATTTACTTAGAATGCTCATCGTTCTCCTGGCGATGTTTTGATAGCATTCGTCCATACAAGTTTCCCCAGGTCTGGACAAACCGAACCACCATCTTCATCATCTATACGGTCTTCAATCGCTAACGTTCAAACCGGATCGAAGTGGTTTTCGGGTAACTAAACTCAATCCCGGTCTCTTCAAAACGATCGGCACATTGGCCAATATTAATAGTCGGTTATTTAACTATCATATGACATTCACAAGAAATCATCATCCCTTAAATAATTTTCTCGAATTATTTATTTCAAATATCTGCTTAAGATATTAATCCCACATTTCAATGCTTTGAAAATAGTTTTCAAATTCCTTTATTCTTACAGAACAATTTAAATCTTTCCCATACTTAGAATATTTCCCCATTTCATTAGTTTCTTAACGCTTTGAAAATATTCCTTTACCTCCCATTTATTTCCCTAAAATTCTTTACAAATTTATTTGTAAATTTTCAACCCGTTTCACATGAATTTTATAAATCCATAATTCGCTAATTAATTTCCTTTAATATTTGTAAAGCCATTTAGCTTATTTAAAATCTTGGTTTCACTTTTATTTTCCTTGTGAATTTTATATTACCTTCGAAAATTCACTTATCATATACTTGGAATTCATTCAAGTTTCCCAAAACCCCATTATAAGATATTCCCTAAAAAAATTGTCCAATTTAATAAACTCGCTTCCCATCTCTAAAGGATTTATAACTGAAATTAAAACATTTAAAGACATATATAATTATAAAATAAGAATAATGAGTTTTATTTTTAAAATATGGTTTAAGGTAAACAGACTTCAAAATGTTCTAAGTCCAATAATAGTTCATAAAAATTATATAGCATAGTAATTTTAAAATTTCATTTGAAACAAATTTCTGCTTATTCAACAAAGTCTTTTTTAAGAAAATCCAGTATTCACCAATTCAATTCATAAATTCCTCTGAATTAGTATCACGTCGCCCATATTTGACATTCTCGCATTCAAAATATATTCCACTATTTCCTTTTAAATTTATTTTGATTCCTCGGTATAATTTATCACCATTTACATATATTTTTAAAGCTATTCACTGATATCTCTTTATCTCATTATAAACCCCGTTTATAATTTTATAACTCCCCTTGGTTTTCCATTTATTTATCAAAACAATTTTTATTTAAAATTTCATTTTATAATTTTATTCCCTAATAAAAATCCCATTTTTATTTCAAAAATTAATTATCGATTTCAAATATCTCTTTGCCCATCAGTATAAAATTTTAGTTCCAAATCTCTACTTAAACCGCTTCAAGTATAACCCAAATTAATTAATATACTTTTATTCTACTTAATTTTCTTTAGAGACAAATCTATGATCATTATAAATATTATCTATTGAAATTCATTTTTAAATTCCTTTAATTTAATTATTTCTGGTATTTTTAAAAGGCCCATTTTAAAATTCCATTGCCATTTAACATTTAGTAATTCGTTTCACACCATCCATATAAATCTACCCATCATATCATGTATCAACACACATATATATGAATAATAAATATTTTTGAGGAATGCAGTTGGATCCCTCCAACCTGTTTCCCTGCATCCACAGATGTTAGCACAATATAAAAATACCAATCCCACTTCGAGGGGGATATCGCGGCACATATGGTCATCTGCTATTATGCGGGATGCATAGGGTCTCATTCGCTATATAATGCGGGAATATCAAGCACTCCAATATATATACTACTGTATATAAATAACATTCAATGGATATTTTTTTAATTCAACCAAGCACATCCAATAATTTAAATTTATTCATTTAAATTAAACTAGGCAATCCAAATGAGTGAGTAGATCTCATCTTTGCTTTTTGTTTGCAGTCCCTTACCGTCTCGACTTATTTTCATTACTTTTGACCTTGCATAAACAATTATATGATTTTATTAATATTCTAACAAATCGAACAATCCATTACCATTTAATAAATTTATCTTAATATAATAATTTAAATTTAAACTAATATTTTCCTTTTAAGAAAAAACTTTTAGTAATTGAAAATAATTAGGTAGGTTATAAACAAATTTATCACCCAAAATACATTGTTTTCAAATAAGCTAGTAGATTTTTAAAATGCGTATATGTATATTTTATTTTATTTCCAAAATAATCCACATAGGTTTTAAAAATCTAATTTTTTAAATAAATTCTTAAATATTTTAAAATTCCCACATCTTTCCAAAATCCTATATATATATATATATATATATATATATATATATATTTGAATATGTACGTGTATTTATATATGCCTATTTTCTATTAAAAAGAAATTTGTTTTCTTTTTTTTTGTCACAACAGCAGTAATTTACTTTTACTGTATATATACATATATATATAAGTTTATAAATTGAAGAAGATAAATCGTTTTATGAACTTAATGTCATTATTTTTCCTTCTAGCCTATATATACATATGCATATATGTATATAGAGTTCAAACTAAGATATGTTTAAACTTGCTGTAAATTTATTTTCTTTTTTGTTTCTATACACACACACACACACCCCTATTTAAATTAATTTTTAATAGAAAACGATGAAATCGAGCATACCTCACCAACAATTCAGCTCAACCCCCTATCCCTTTGCCAAAACCCTAACGGCAACAACCAGAAATCGCGCTTGCACCATAGCGTCGAACGATCGAACACCCTACCGACTTCCTCACCACCATGCCTCCCTAAGCCTCGTGCCACCCAAAGTCCAACATGATGTCTTCCTTACATATGCATGAGTCGCCTTCCCCGATTTAGGCTCGCGAGCGTGTGCTCGTCCAACTCGCGTCGCTGTTCCATGATCGAGATTGAATCGAATCGACCCATTACCTCCACCTTTGAATCGATCCTGAAGCATACGAAAGGAAAGGGTAAATCGTGGCCATAGGTAAAAGATGAGGGGGCTATGTTAGAAAAGAACGAATTCAATTTGAATTTGGTGGCTTCAAACTGGAGGAAGTGGAGAGTAGATATTTTAGCGGAAGGAGCCGTTCTATTTTTTTTTGAAAGCAATATTTCGCGGAACTGGATTGGAACGAGGGGAAAGAGTGGCGAGGTAATTTCAAATAGTACGAAGAACACAAGAATTTAAATCGGCCATTAATTTTTTTCACTTTCGATTTCGATTTTGTCTGGAGAAGAAGGGAGTCCACGCGATTATAATAAGGGAACTTGTTGGCCTTGAACGGGGAACATGAAAACATAGTTCTGTGCTAGCATAGGCTAGAGCACAGTAATTTGGACAGGGAGAAAGGGCTGATGGTGAAAGGAATTTCAGCTGAAGGGAAAGAATATAGGCTGATGGAATATATATTGTAAATTGGTGAATAATAATAATAATATATTATTTAAATTTGAAATTTAAAACGTCTTGAAATCGTAGCTCAAAATCTTGACCTCCTATCGAGGCATGCTGCCAGGCGTTTATAATATTATACCCCTATTCCGAATGCAATGGAAAAGGTTTCAAGTCCTAATTCAATCATATGTAGAAGATAGCTTTTTGGACCTGGTTATAATACTAAATTTCGATATTAATTTCAATGCGTTTATATCTCGTACTCCAACACGATAACTTCAAACATTACGAAATTTGAAATTCGATAATAATACACTGTTACGGATCTAATGGAACTAGTTTCGCCGAATTCCAAGACTGTGCCTTGGGAGGCTATTTTTAAATGTCAATTTAAACGACATATTTTAAAATTGAACAAACCACTATTAAATTCAATTTTAATCCATCTATTATCTTCAGTATTATCAATATAAATTTTATAAGCCTTTGAAATATTTTAACAAGCTTGAAACTCCTGATTCAATATTCTTACCTAATTTCCAATTATTAAATTCAATATTTTAATTACCCAATAAATAGTTATATTTGAAATTCAAGTCAAAATTAATACTTGAATATTTAAAATCAATTAAATATTTCAAATTCCAAATTTCAAATATTTAAAAAATTTGGGTCGTTACACCTATCGATAACACGGCGTCCAGCACATCGACCAAAATTCATATACAACTCAACATATAGATAAAAATAATATAAAACATTTTGTAACGATCACAAATACGCTCTCTCGCATATATACTCTCAAGGGACTCATTCTAGGATATTACTATCCTATTCCTAATGAATCAAACCCCCACGAAGCCAAGGTTATTGCTAAACCTTCGCTCTAATACCAACTATTGCGATTCATATTTCGAAAGGTTTAAATCGACAATAATCCACACATATCCAACTTAAATAATCCAGAATACAGATAATCAACGGGGTTAAATAAGTAAAATAAGAAAGAAGAAGAAAACAAAACACAGAATCTCAGAACGGAAACGATAAAATATAACAGTCAAATAAAAGTTTATGAAGTTATTTACATCACACATTTGATTATAATTTGTACAACATTTATTAGAGTCATATGTATACATCAGGGATAAATAATCAATACTGCAGTACAGCATGATGTGGAGGATCATAACTGTAATAATATATCAACTTCGTCTTCGTCCTCCAAAAACTGATCTTCAATGCATTAGAAAAAACTCAGGACTGAGCCGATGTAATGAAAAGACAAAACACTTGAGTCAGGTTTAAAACACTCTTATGTATGTCAAATCAATATCGCAAATATGAGCACAATAACTTAAGTGATGTTACAGGATTTTCAATCTCCTGAGGATCTGTTTAACTATTTATATATAATAGTATACGCTATAATAGATAATGTCTATTAGTGAAATAAATATCGAAATAGCATTAAGGCTTTACATTGATCTACCTTAACGTATTTTGTTTAAAACAAAGTCGTAATGGCTCGTATAGGGATAAATATGACAAGGCATGTGAGGAAATTCCCAAGGTAGGATTCTGCCACTTTACCCTCTCTGGCTGGTCGTAACCCATCGGTTTCCGACCGCGGCAATCAATCCAATCGGTAAAAGGTGTGTGACGACCTGGAATTTTTAGACATTTGAAATGGGGATATTTAATTAATTTTAAATATTCGAAAGTTAATTATTAACTTTAATTTCAAATATCAATATTCATTGGATAATTAATTTTTGAATTTAAATTATCGGAATTGGGTAAAATGTTGAATTTGGAGTTTTAAGTCGGTCAAAAATAATTCGAAGGCTTATAAAATTTATATTGATAGCACCGAAGGTAGTGAAAGTGTTAAAATTGAATTTGTAAGTGTTTTGATCGGTTCTGAAATTTATATCGTTTAAATTTGAATTTAAAAATAGCCTTCCGAGGCACAGTCTCGGATTTCGACGAAACTGGTTCCATTGGATCCGTAATATTGTATTATTATCGGATTTCAAATTTCGTATTGATCGGGGTTGTGGTGTGAGAGCAAGATATATAAATGCACTGAAAATCTAATTGATATTAATCTAATGAAATTTAATTTAATTAAAATCGAAGTCTTCTCTTATACGCCACTCCTTTCCATATTTATTTCGTTCCATCCTTATCTTCTATCGTACACTTCTCGTTCCTTCTAAAATTTGCATGTTCCTTCTTCGTTCATTCAATTCAATTTCCAGTCATTGTCAAACGAAAAGCAATATAAAAAAAATGGCCGAGCTTCCTCTCAAAATTCTTTCCGAAATCGAAGGCCATACTCTTTTTCTCTCTTCCAATTTCACGAGTTCGAAACCCCATTCCCCTTTTCCCTTTTGCATACAAATTCATTTCGTTCGAAAAAAAAGAGGCGGCCTCTGGTAATAATCCAAACCGAATCGTTTTCAAGAAAAGGAGGGAAAATTGATTCATTCTCGTGGCCGATACTCGTCGTCTCTAGTGCTAGTTGAAGCTTCGCATCGTTCCAATTTTCTGGGTGAGCTTGGGTCTCGAAGCATGTTTGGCGTTTGATGTCGTTTGGAGGACCTCGCGATGATGAGCGGCATCACGAGATGGAGGCGATCGTCGATAGGAGGACGAGATGAGCTCGAGCACGATGGTCGGTAGGGTTTTGGAGTCGCGTCTTCGAGCTAGGGTTCGTAGATTTGGGAGCCAAGGGTCGTTCGTGCAATTGGGGGTGCATCGTTGTGGCAGAGAGGGGAGGGCAGCAGTCGCGATCCTCGAACGACGTGATTTGGTGGGCAGTTCGTTTGCAATTCTGGGTTGAAGGTATTTTCCCTATGTAATTTTCATATATATATATTTATACAGTAAGTTAAATAAAAAAAAGTTTACAGTAATTTATATAGTTTCAAACGATAAATTTACTTGCACATATTAAACCTACTGATTGATTTTAGGGAAATGAATTATGGTGGCTTACTAATTCTATTAACTTATTAAATTACTTTAGTTACAAAAGTTTATTCATATTTGGAAAATTAGTTTAGTATTAAATTTTTAGTTTAAACCCAAATCATCAGTTAAACTAAACAAAAAAAATGATAATTAATTGATCGATTAGTCCAAATATTAGTAAAATCATCTAATGTTTATTCAAGGTCTGAAAATGTGGAATACAATCGAGAATAAAGTGGATTGCAAATTTAAGGGACAAAGGTGAGTTAATCTCACTCAGTTAAAATTAGATTTAAATTTAAATAATTGTTGAATGATTGGATTGACTGATATGCTATAGTGTGATATATATTTGGAATTGGTATTGTATTGCGTTAATATCTGTGGATGCAAGGAAAACAGGTTGGAGGGATCCAACTGGATCCCTCAATATTTATTTAAATTATTTAATACCCTCTATTGTCATATATTTGATATTCTATGATGAACCTTATTGAAACATTGAATGCTATGGTTCGATTGAATATAATTGGATATGATGAATTACCAAAAAAAAAATATAAATTGGATTTGGAAAGATAATAAGAGAAGTGAATTTGTAAGTAAAATAATTATAGAAAATTGAATAAATTTGAGAATGAATTGAAGAAGAAATAAAATGGCTTTAAATTTCTAATAAGAAATTGTGAGTATAGAAAGGAAAATTTGAATAAACAGGAAGTTAATGAATTTTGAAATTCAGTGTTATGATTTAAAAAGAACAAAACATTTATTTAAAATTCAGGATTTAAATTATTGGAAAGAATAAAGAAGAAATTGAGAATAACCTAAAATTTGTATATTTCAGTTAAAAAGGGTTTGAAATCAAACAGATAATAATAATAATGAAAACCATAACTAATGGATTTTTGAAATGAACTGATAAGTAAAGGAATTTATTTTAAATGGAATAAATTGGAAATCAATTTGGAAAATTGATTTGAATGATTGAGATTTGAGATTCTCCCTGGATAACCAAGTACGTTTTCAAAGTAAATTCTTAAATATAAGTTAAAAAGATTTTAAAGTTGTTTTTAAAAGTATGTTTCTTTTTGTAAAATTTATTATTCTAATATTTAAAGCCTTAAATAAGTATTTCCTTTTAATCTATTATAAACAGTAATTAGTTAAAGGAGGACCTAGCATTATGTTTTTAAATGTGAAAACTTAGTTTTATATTTTATAAAGTAACATTATTTTCTCAAATTCATATAGTATGTATTTTTAACAAATTATTTAAGTAATTTTATCCTAAATGTTTTAAAGTATATATTTCTAAGTAAAGTGTTTAAAATTATTTTTTTAAATCTAGTTTTGTACTTGATGATTTCAGAGGAGATAGAAAATATTTCGAAAAGTTGATTCTGAAAAGAAAGATGGTTTTGAAACTGTTTTCAAAGGATTGAAAATAGAAATATATCTTGTGAAGATATTTTTGAGGTTAATAAATAATTTGGGAAATTATTTATTGTTTAATGGATGTTTGTAAATGTTAATTGATAGTTAAATAACCGACTATCAATATTGGCCAAATGCGTTTACCGTTTCGGGGAGACCGGGATCGAGATTAATTTCTCGAAAACCACTTCGATCCGATTTGTACATTTCGTGGAAAACGATTTTGGATTCGAAGATGGAGTAGTAAAGTGCAAGGGCTAGTCGCTACTAATCCTGAGGATATTTCCAAAATGGATGTAGTAGGAATAGTGCCTTCGGTTCCGTTCGAACCCGGGACGGACTTGTATGGATGAATACTTGCGAAAACATCGTCAGGTGGGCGATGGGCATTCTAAGGAATATATTCTTAAAAGGTAACGCTTAGCCTCAAGCCACATCAAATGGGAATGACTGAAAATCAGGGGTTATGCAGCAAGGCTAGGTGGGTAGCACCCAAGCAGGGGGAGGTCATTCCAGTCTATATGTCCCTTTTTATTTCGGCTTAGTGGTGCAGTTGCCGATCCTAACCGCGTGGTGATCTCACTCGGGACTGTCCAGTAAGGGATGGTTCCGACCTTGTGTTGTAGGGGAGCGGGCGTACTCCTCGGTACGGTGATCTAGGCCCCGTACTGTGACAGGTGGTACCCCAGTGCCTAGTCATTGGTTGGAAATCCATTCTCCCTACGAGCCTTGTACGAGTTTTGTTTGTATTACCCACTTTTGTGGCTAGTAACTGGAATTTAATAGATGTAACAATTTCGGCTATTTTATAAGTATTTGTATATAGACTCTATTATAATATCAGAGGATTTCTATAAAAATTGTTTTAGCTATCGTAAGGTAAAAACCCGACATGTTTATTTATGGCGTGGTCTTACGAGATGCTTTTGTTTTCCAAAGGATTTTGAAACTTTAATAATCAATTGGGTGTGATTTTCTCACGCTGGTATTCCAGACTGACTCGGGTATTATTTAACTATAATGCTCGAGTCAGACCGAGTATTATAGGATACAGGATATGATGCTGTGGAGCTCAGGAGACGAGCTGGATGACGATACGTATAGTCATACTTGTTATATATATTCCGCTGTTGAGTTGTTGTGTATCCATTATATGTTATTGTTGTGAGCTGTGACTGATGTACTCTGATGATGTAATATATGTAAACAGAGATATTTGATTTTGAGTAAAGATTATTTACTATCTATTATATTTTATTCCGCTGCGATGGTTAGATTCTGATGTTGATTTTGTTTTCTCTTCTTCTACCTCTTCTTCTTTAACCCAAACGGTTCGTATTTCTGTACAACTTGAGTTGATTTAGGTAGAATAGTTTTGACTCAAGGGGTACGGATTTGCGGGTGGTTACACTTGGTATCAGAGCTTAAGTTGGCGACAACCTTGGCTCTGGCGGGAATTACTCATAGAATAGAGTCAGTAGTACTCTAAAATGAGTTTGAGCGTATTAATAGATATGAGCGCGTATTTGTTAGTGAATATAAATTGTTTTAATACTGTGTTGATTGGTTTATTGAGTGGCATATGAACCTTCGTCGGCACAGTCTGGACAACTGTATTGAAGGGGTTTCTAAACACTTGAATAGAACAATCGACACGGTATTGTTTTAAATGTGGGTGAATGAAATAATTTTACCCAAAATGTATTTTGATATAAATAAAAGTTTTTATAAACTATTCCAGCTAATATATGGTTGCTTGGATGTTAGAAATGATAATATTAAAGTATTATCATTGTTAAGTGAAAATTTAACTAGAAATTGAAAATATAATCGAAGTTTAAGGGAATAAATTCATTACAAAATGAAACTTATAAATATGAATTACAATTGTAATTTATAAATTGAAATATAATCAAATAAGAATTTGTATTAGCATAATCTGTGCAAATGAATTATAGTAAAATTGATTTAAGCAGGATTGGAAAATTTAAATTCTGGAGATTTTGGAAGTGTTTTGAAAATAAATAATAGCACAATTTTTTTGGAGATATTTCTGAAAGGAAATTGTTTTAAAGGGATTTTGAAAGTGATCATTGAAATCACTTGGATTATTGGAAAATAATTCTGATGATGGCGGCCTCATCATCAGTATTCATTTTCGAATTACTAAGTGAAGAATTGCTACCAAATTGATTTGTTTAGAAAAGCAAGTTGTTTTTGAAAATTTCAAAGGAAATTTGTTGGAAAATAAAAGCCAGGATTGGTTTAAATTTTTTGAGAAATGTGGTTTGAGATGTTGGAGATTTCAAAATGATTCGAAACCAAAGCCGGGAGTTTAAGAAAAATCCTGATAGGATGGGTTGTAAGCTTATACATTAAGATGATTTTTAAATCAGGAATGGAATATAAGCTTTTAGGGTTGGAATTTAAATTTAAAAAGGAAGGTTGAAAATGAAATTAACTTGGATTTGAAAATAAAAAATTTGACTGGATTGAAATTAATTGAATAGGCTGAAATAATATCCAGTTGTTTTCGAATTAAGTTGATATCGAATTAAGTTTAATAAATCTGAGTGAAAATAAAATTGAATTGGAATAATAATTCAATTGAATTAATGAATGGACTTATATTCTTACATGAATTATAAAATAAATTTGAACTTAAGAAAATTAAATGAAGAGATTTTGAGATTTAAAATCAAGTGTTGGATTATAAATAAGGGAAGGATTAATTTGTTAATAAATTAGTTAATGAAATATGTAATGAGAACTCAATGCAGCTAAATAAAAGCTGGATTTGTGAGATAATAATGAAGTTTGGAAAATAAAACTCAAGTTATATATTGAATTCGACTTGAATTGTCGGTAAAGTAAATGTAACTGAATTGTGAGTTCATGAAATTCGGTGGTAAATTGGAGATGGATAGTGGGTTCAAAACTTGAGTTGTAAATTTAAAATTTAACTTGAAGTGTTAACAAATTAAATATAATTGGGAATGTATCAAATAAAAATGTAAATGGATTTAAATAGCAATGGTTTGAAGGTGCAAATAAAATCTAAATATGTGGAAATAAATTGGAAAATGGCCATGTAATAAATTTGGTGAGTTGAATCTAGAAAGTTAAATTCTATAATAACCAATCAAATGAAATTGTAGATTTTTAAATGAGATTTAATTGAGAGATAATTAAGTTGAATTGGAAAGCAAATTTACTTGTAAAATGAAAAGGAACTTATGTATAAAATTTGTATAAATTAAAGTAATTGACTTAAGCTAAATAGATGGGGAAATTGAATTGAATTCAACTTAAACTAAGTTAACAATATTGGATTGAATTTAAATATAGTAAAAATAAATTTTAATCGAAATAAAATTGAAATGGTTGTTGAATGAAATAGCTTGGATTGTTTTCGAGCTGAATAAAATAGTTTGGAATAAACTAATATAGAATGAATGCAAGTGAATGGATTCAAATATGAATTGCAATGAAAATGAGAATATACGGGTTGTGAATAAATTCAAAATGGAATAGAATTAAGTGTAAGTTGAGTCGGAGTCAATTAAAATTGGTTATAAAACATAAGTACTGATTTATTCGCATAGATCTCGTCGAATTGCATGGAATAAATTGTCGTTTGAATGTAAATGGAAGTAATTAAAATTCTATGTGTGGGTAAAATAAATTGATTTTGAGATCAATTGGATTAAATAGGAGTTCGGTTTACTTAAAAATAAATTAAATGTAAGTTATTGAGTTTTAAACCATTCAAATTGATGATGTTGTATAGAAATGGATTGAAAACCATTTAAATTGACTGAATATGGATATGAATAAATTAGAACATTTGAATTAGCATGGAAACTATATAAATTACTTACAGAAAAATATTTGGTATGAGTTTCTTTTAGAATTCATATGTTTTAACTATTACAAATAAGTGACATATGGTTAAACTGCATATATTTGGTACTTACATGTTTAAATTGAGTAAGTACAGGTACCTGGAAGCCATATGGCTGGATTTGGGTTGGGCTATTTGCTAAAAATAATAAGCTTCTTGCTTAAAATGCTAAATAAGGTACGCCTACGCAATTAAAATAGGAAATATGAACTGTTTTTGGTTTTTCCGACCGGGTGGGTCGATGTATATATATTTATCTCTTTTGTCAAATTGCATAAGCTCCTCCGTACAAAGGACACTCTGCCAAAAAATTTCAAAAATTTTGGGAGTTAGAAAATTTTGGAAAATTTGTTAACGACAAAACGAATTCAAATTAGAAACTAAAATAAATTGTAAATAGTTTAAATCATGACATGAACTAGTGTAAATAAAAAAATAAAATTCAAAATTTAGAGTTGAAAATAAATTGAAATTCATATGGAAATGAAGGAATCGATTTGAAAAGGAATGGATATAAACAAAAGTGGTAATATGAAAATAAATATAAGAAAACATATAAAATGCTTATGTTAACTTAAGTAAGGAATAGTCAATTCTTAATTGGAAATTGATACTATCAATGTAATTTAAGTCAATGTTGGAATGAATAGACATTGGCATTTTGTGAAAAAGTGGATCAAATGTTTTGGAATGTTGTGAATGGATACTAGTGCTAAGCAGGTATGCAGGTATTTTAAAGGAAAAAGGAAATTGGATTTGATTTCAAGAGATAAATTTGAAATGGCTCGACAAAAAGGTATGTGTTTAAAATTATGTATGGAATTTGAATGATTGGGTTTTTGGATCTAGCCATTTGGCCTTTTGTTTTCTTTTGAGATTTGGGGGCCGTAGAGCCATTTTGTAGTTGTACCGAGCAAGCCGCGCAAATAAGACGCTGGCAAAAAATTTCGGAAATTTAGGGAGTTAGAAAAATTTTGAGAACTTAAAATTTGAATTTAAGTTTAAATTTGAATTGATAAGTAGGTAATATTCTTTGGGATTATGGATAAGTTGAAGAGTTAGAAAGGAAGTTAGGGTGTCGTTGATTAAAAGATTGTTTTGGCAAGTTGATGAGAATGTTTGGTTTGGAAATAGTAACGGGTTTTGGATCATTCTTCCTAATTAGTAATTTCGGGGACGAGATTCTTTTAAGGGGAGAGGAATGTGACGACCCGGAATTTTTAGACATTTGAAATGGGGATATTTAATTAATTTTAAATATTCGAAAGTTAATTATTAACTTTAATTTCAAATATCAATATTCATTGGATAATTAATTTTTGAATTTAAATAATCGGAATTGGGTAAAATGTTGAATTTGGAGTTTTAAGTCGGTTAAAAATAATTCGAAGGCTTATAAAATTTATATTGATAGCACCGAAGGTAGTGAAGTGTTAAAATTGAATTTGTAAGCGTTTTGATCGGTTCTGAAATTTATATCGTTTAAATTTGAATTTAAAAATAGCCTTCCGAGGCACAGTCTAGGATTTCGACGAAACCGGTTCCATTGGATCCGTAATATTGTATTATTATCAGATTTCAAATTTCGTATTGATCGGGGTTGTGGTGTGAGAGCACGATATATAAACGCGCTGAAAATCTAAATGATATTAATCTAATGAAATTTAATTTAATTAAAATCGAAGTCTTCTCTTATACGCCACTCCCTTCCATTTTTATTTCGTTCCATCCTTATCTTCTATCGTACACTTCTCGTTCCTTCTAAAATTTGCCTGTTCCTTCTTCATTCATTCAATTCAATTTCCAGTCATTATCAAACGAAAAGCAATATTAAAAAAAATGGCCGAGCTTCCTCTCAAAATTCTTTCGGAAATCGAAGGCCATACACTTTTTCTCTCTTCCAATTTCACGAGTTCGAAACCCCATTCCCCTTTTCCCTTTTGCATACAAATTCATTTCGTTCGAAAAAAAAAGAGGCGGCCTCTGGTAATAATCCAAACCAAATCGTTTTCAAGAAAAGGAGGGCAAATTGATTCATTCTCGTGGCCGATACTCGTCGTATCTAGTGCTAGTTAAAGCTTCGCATCGTTCCAATTTTCTGGGTGAGCTTGGGTCTCGAAGCATGTTTGGCGTTTGATGTCGTTTGGAGGACCTCGCGATGATGAGCGGCATCACGAGATGGAGGCGATCGTCGATAGGAGGACAAGATAAGCTCGAGCACGATGGTCGGTAGGGTTTTGGAGTCGCGTCTTCGAGCTAGGGTTCGTAGATTTGGGAGCCAAGGGTCGTTCGTGCAATTGGGGGTGCGTCGTTGTGACAGAGAGGGGAGGGCAGTAGTCGCAATCCTCGAACGACGTGATTTGGTGGGAAGTTCATTTGCAATTCTGGGTTGAAGGTATTTTCCCTATGTAATTTTCATATATATATTTATACAGTAAGTTAAATAAAAAAAAAGTTTACAGTAATATATATAGTTTCAAACGATAAATTTACTTGCACATATTAAACCTACTGATTGATTTTAGGGAAATGAATTATGGTGGCTTGCTAATTCTATTAACTTATTAAATTACTTTAGTTACAAAAATTTATTTATATTTCGAAAATTAGTTTAGTATTAAATTTTTAGTTTAAACCCAAATCATCAGTTAAACTAAACAAAAAAAATGATAATTAATTGATCGATTAGTCCAAATATTAATAAAATCATCTAATGTTTATTCAAGGTCTGAAAATGTGGAATGCAATCGAGAATAAAGTGGATTGCAAATTTAAGGGACAAAGGTGAGTTAATCTCACTCAGTTAAAATTAGATTTAAATGATTAAATTTAAATAATTGTTGAATGTTGGATTGACTGATATGCTATAGTGTGATATATATTTGGAATTGGTATTGCATATTGTGCTAATATCTGTGGATGCAGGGAAAACAGGTTGGAAGGATCCAACTGGATCCCTCAATATTTATTTAAATTATTTAATACCCTCTGTTGTCATATATTTGATATTCTATGATGAACCTTATTGAAACATAGAATGCTATGGTTCGATTGAATATAATTGGATATGATGAATTACCAAAAAAAATATAAATTGGATTTGGAAAGATAATAAGAGAAGTGAATTTGTAAGTAAAATAATTATAGAAAATTGAATAAATTTGAGAATGAATTGGAGAAGAAATAAAATGACTTTAAATTTCTAATAAGAAATTGTGCGTATAGAAAGGAAAATTTGAATAAACAAGAAGTTAATGAATTTTGAAATTCAGTGTTATGATTTAAAAAGAATAAAATATTTATTTAAAATTCAGGATTTAAACTATTGGAAAGAATAAAGAAGAAATTGAGAATAACCTGAAATTTGTATATTTCAGTTAAAAATGGTTTGAAATCAAACAGATAATAATAATAATGAAAACCATAACTAACGGATTTTTGAAATGAACTGATAAGTAAAGGAATTTATTTTAAATGGAATAAATTGGAAATCAATTTGGAAAATTGATTTGAATGATTGAGATTTGAGATTCTCCCTGGATAACCAAGTACGTTTTCAAAGTAAATTCTTAAATATAAGTTAAAAAGATTTTAAAGTTGTTTTTAAAAGTATGTTTCTTTTTGTAAAATTTATTATTCTAATATTTAAAGCCTTAAGTAAGTATTTCCTTTTAATCTATTATAAACAGTAATTATTTAAAGGAGGACTTAGCATTATGTTTTTAAATGTGAAAACTTAGTTTTATATTTTATAAAGTAACATTATTTTCTCAAATTCATATAGTATGTATTTTTAACAAATTATTTAAGTAACTTTATTCTAAATGTTTTAAAGTATATATTTCTAATTAAAGTGTTTAAAATTATTTTTTTAAATCTAGTTTTGTACTTGATGATTTCAGAGGAGATAAAAAATATTTGGGAAAGTTGATTCTGAAAATAAAGATGTTTTTGAAACTATTTTCAAAGGATTGAAAATAGAAATATATCTTGTGAAGATATTTTTGAGGTTAATAAATAATTTAGGAAATTATTTATTGTTTAATGGATGTTTGTAAGTGTTAATTGATAGTTAAATAACCGACTATCAATATTGGCCAAATGCGTTTATCGTTTCGAAGAGACCGGGATCGAGATTAATTTCTCGAAAACCACTTTGATCCGATTTGTACGTTTCGTGGAAAACGATTTTGGATTCGAAGATGGAGTAGTAAAGTGCAAGGGCTAGTCGCTACTAATCCTGAGGATATTTCCAAAATGGATGTAGTAGGAATAGTGCCTTCGGTTCCGTTCGAACCCGGGACGGACTTGTATGGATGAATGCTTGCGAAAACATGGTCAGGTGGACGATGGGCATTCTAAGGAATATATTCTAGAAAGGTAACACTTAGCCTCAAGCCTCATCAAATGGGAATGACTGAAAATTAGGGGTTATGCAACAAGGCTAGGTGGTTAGCACCCAAGCAGGGTGAGGTCATTCCAGTCTTGATGTCCCTTTTTATTTCGGCTTAGTGGTGCGGTTGCTGATCCCAACCGCGGGGTGATCTCACTCGGGACTGTCCAGTAAGGGATGGTTCCGGCATTGTGTTGCAGGGGAGCGGGCGTACTCCTCGGTACGGTGATCTAGGCCCCGTACTGTGACAGGTGGTACCCCAGTGCCTAGTCATTGGTTGGAAATCCATTCTCCCTACGAGCCTTGTACGAGTTTTGTTTGTATTACCCACTTTTGTGGCTAGTAGCTGGAATTTAATAGATGTAACAATTTCGGCTATTTTATAAGTATTTGTATATAGACCCTATTATAATATCAGAGGATTTCTATAAAAATTGTTTTAGCTATCGTAAGGTAAAAACCCGACATGTTTATTTGTGGCGTGGTCTTACGAGATGCTTTTGTTTTTGAAAGGATTTTGAAACTTTAATAATCAATTGGGTGTGATTTTCTCACGCTGGTATTCCAGACCGACTCGGGTATTATTTAACTGTAATGCTCGAGTCAGACCGAGTATTATAGGATACAGGATATGATGCTGTGGAGCTCAGGAGACGAGCTGGATGACGATACGCATAGTCATACTTGTTATATATATATTCCGCTGTTGAGTTGTTGTGTATCCATTGTATGTTATTGTTGTGAGCTGTGACTGATGTACTCTGATGATGTAATATATGTAAACAGAGATATTTGATTTTGAGTAAAGATTATTTACTATCTATTATATTTTATTCCGCTGCGATGGTTATATTCTGATGTTGATTTTGTTTTCTCTTCTGCTACCTCTTCTTCTTTAAGCCAAATGGTTCGTATTTCTGTACAACTTGAGTTGATTTAGGTAGAATAGTGTTGACTCAAGGGGTACAGATTTACGGGTTGTTACAAGGTTCACCTATCGAATACGAAATCACAATAGCAATACAAGGGATCAACGTCGCTAGAGGTAGCCAACCTCAATGGCCAGACATAGGATCCTATTTTAGTCATTTTAATTATGACACAAGTGTCAAGGATGTTCATCGTCGTTCCCTTACTTCATTCTAGTAACGTTGCCAATTTAACCACTACATTTTGGATATCATCCATCACGTACACAGTTGTTAAAGTGATTCCAATATTGATATAGAGTATGCCAATAAGAGGCCCTAACTTTTTTAACAACGAAACGTCATTTTACACACCGGTTGGTATTTTTATATTTCGAAAAAAATTCATATTTGATATCAAAATATCATATTCGCATCAAATCAAATCCATTTTGAAATTACCATATTTGCTTCAAAAGTCATATTTTACTTCAAAATGTCAATTCAGCTTGATATACCGATTTTACTTCGAAATTTGATTCGAACTACAGTTTAGGTTATAACTTCACTTAAACCTAATTTATATTTAAATCCAAGATTTAAATATAAACATTCCACCCCTTCAACCAATTTGAATTTTATAAAATAGTTTAAATAGTTTAGAATAGTTAAATAGTTCAAATAATTTAATAGAAAATAGTTTGAGTAAAAAAATAGTTTATACGGTAAAATAGTTTGGAAAATCAAAATAATTTGAACATTTAAAGAATATAGATTTTAAACCGTTTATGCTAAAATAATTCATTTGAAAATACTTTCAAAGTCAAAACGATTCAATCCAAATTTCCCAATTCAAATGAATCCTAAATAAATTTCAATTCCAATTCCAATTCCAAATTAATTCAACTTCAATCCCAAATTAATTTCAACTCAATTCCTAAATTTAAACCATTTCGATTTATATAAATTTCGAGTTCGATTTCCAAAATATCGATTCAAACCACTTAAAACAAATTAACCTTCTATATTCATTCAAATCCAAATCTTCAAATATAATTCAATTTCAAGCTAAATTTGAAATATCGTTTGTATTACTCCATTGATCAATATTCAAAGTTCGAATAAAAGTCCAAAGTTTTAAGACAAGTCAAATTTCTTAAATTCAAATCATTTTTCGATTATAAATTCAAAATCTCAACTTCAATTATTCAAATAATTTCGTCTATCAAATTTAAATTTCAATGTTACGAGCTCCAGTTCGAAAATAATTTGATTTCCATAAATTCGATTTTATTCCTTAAAAATCAAAAACTAATTTAAAGACCTTTTAATCAAAATCTTAAAACCATTTAATTTAACCAATCCAGTGTCCGTATATAATTTTCAATCCTATGGCCAAGTGAATCAATTATTTAAATTAAATTCTAGGGATGGATATATATCATTACAATCCAAATAAATATCATAGGTATATATCATTAAACCTATTTCTTAATTTATTCGAAATAATTCAATTTACAGTTTTACGTACTATAAATAATATATAGGTTGATAACATGATATATTAAAATAGTTAAACATCAAATCATTCAAATATCAACTGATTTTCATCCACAACAATCAAACATCCAAACAATCAATAATCACAACAAATAACCAATTATCGATAATCAAGGATTTTACTAGCAGTTAAATTCAAATTTAATTTAACTTTCAATACAAATCATATTAATTAGTTTTGATGTCAATTAAATGTTAATTGAATTTATCAAACAACCATCAATAAATTTAAATCAATTTTTCGGTATAAAATTTTACTAGCATAAAAATATATTAGTTAGACTTGAGCGTATAAAACACTCACCTTATTATCTGAAACTAAAATATCTCAATCGAAAATAAAGGCCAATCCAATGCCAAACTGTAGACGACGTCGATACGGTCGCGACACAATTTGTTCCACTCGAAACGGACCTCATACGGAAATGATATGCGATAAATAGCATAAAAAATTTAAAAAAATAAAATTAACAAACAAAATTTCTATAAAATAAAATTAAACAGATTCTACCTTCTTCCTCATTCAAACAGGCTAAGGACTGCATTTATAATGCATGATACCTTCTTATATTGTTTTTTTTATAAATGATCGAAACCTGCCTCTACCACGATGCCGCCGACCACCGTTCATCCATCAGTTCACGTGCGCTCACTCCTCCACTTGCACCAGTGCTCAGCCGTTCGAACAAAACTAAAAAAAACCTAAACCGCGACTCCAGTCGATCGTGCCCCTACGAGCTTCAACCAGTCAACAGATGAGGACTAAGGCCGTCACTTGCTCTCCCCAGCTACTCGTCTTTGGCTGCTATATTTTTTTCGATTTCTTTTTTTATTCGAGATTGCTCTGCATTTTTGTTTCTTTCTGTTTGCTCGATACTAATCCGAGATGGGAGAAAGAAGAGAAGTACGGGGAGATAATACGGCGTGATGTATGGTATGAATTTAGTTTTATATATTATTATTATATTAGAAAATATCTCGGCTATAAACACCTGAAATTCTCCAGCTCCAAATGAAGCATGATGTCTTGTGTTTCTAATGTTTTACCCTTATTTCGAATGCAATGGAACTAGTCTCGAGGCCTAGTTCGACCATACGCAGAAGATAGCTTTTCAAATCGAATTATTTTAATTAAATTCTGAAATAAATTTTTTACGCGTTTCAAGCTCGCACGGCCAAACGACAAGTATGATCGCTACGAAACTTGAAATACTACAATAATTCCCTATTACGGATCCGGTGAAACTAGTTTCATCGAAATCCGACACAGTGGCCAAAATAGCTATTTTTACTCATCAATTTATATATAAAATTTCCAAATTCTAATTATTCACTTTTAAATCCAATTTTGAAAGTAAACGATCTTCATTCATATTTATATAAAATTTGAATCAATTTTCGATGCCATTTTCTTTCACATTAAATCCAGAATTCCATTATACAACATAAATTGAAACAATTTAATTACCCAATTCAACAATACTAATAATTCATTAAATTTTAGTAAAAAATACAGGCTGTTACAATATATGTGTGCCAATAATGAAAATTATAATATATATAATCTAAATAATATTATGTTTTACATGCGTGCATTCATGCATACACACATAAGATCATTATTAAATTAATGGCCAAATAAAAAGCCTATTATTTGTTTATATTAATATGTGTGTATGTATGCATATATATGTGTGTGTGTGTGTGTGTGTGTGTGTGTGTGTGTATGCATATATATCTATGTGTGTGCATTTATGTGATGTCATTATTAACCTATGATATTAAAACTTATTTATTAACTATAAATCTTAATAGTTAATTATACATCTATAACATATGTTCATCATGTTTATACCAGGTTTGATTACCATACTTATTTAGTGCAGTTATAATGTTGGTATTGTGAATTCGAACATATTGTAAAATTAAAAATATAAAATTAAATTAGATTAGATAAATGATAACACATTATAATTAAACCATAATAAGCAAACATGAAATTTTATTATACAAATTATTTAAATCAAAATTAAACCCCAAACACCTTTATTATTCACTATTAAATATGATTTATTATAAAATTATTATTCATGTAGATAAAAATAATATCTTATGCAAAGTAATGAAAGGTATTATTTGAAACTTCTCTTTATTATCTTACTACCAATGTACCTGATTCAACAGTTCATTTTACAACGAACAAGAAAAATGAACTTAGACCTCTTCTGAATTATTCAGTAAGCCAGTTTAGACCGAAGTAGATATGATTGATGCTTTATGTTTAAATGTAAGTTAATTTGTTGAAATGTACCTATTTGTATTTTCTAAGTAATTTATAATTTAATATTAATTACCAACATTTAACAAAGTAAAGCTAGCAACCTCGAAACTTAGAATCTATATTTGAGTGGTTTCTTACGAAAGTCAAGGGTCTTTATTGATTTTAAATCCTCAAAAGAAAATTAGCCACTAGATTTAATTGGGTTAAAAATTCTTTTCATTATTTTAGGCCTTTAGGTTTTATTGTATTTAACAAGAACTTGATTGTTATGTCTTAAGAAACACCTATTATTAGACATCCATTTGACTAACCTTTAGAGTAGCATGCTAATGAGTAAACGTTTGAATATCATTATGTTAGTTGGATTGATTAAATTGGTATATGATAATATTATGTAACCCATGCCTTGTTGGAGATGCCATAAGATTGTGCAATTTTAATATTGCCCTTTGCTTTAGTGTGTGAACTCATAAAACACATCACATGCTACAACTGCACTGATGAATGTGAACACATCCAAAATACAATATAAGAGACTGATGACCTATTTTTGGAAAAGCTAAAAAGGCACATGTTAAGAGTATTTAGTACGTGTCATGAAAGGGGTAAGTTCGACTAAAGAGAAATGTGCTTTTGTGCTGCGAAATGCGCAGTAAAAGAGGAAAAATTATTAGTATACATTTGTATTTTATTTATTTTAAATTATTTTAAGCATATTTAAATAAATGTAAGCAATTGATATTAATTTGTAAATTAATGAAAAATTTTAAAAATTAAAAAATGAACACATTAAAAGAGAAACTAATATACCTACACTAAAAAATGATATAATATATAATATGTGAATACATGAAAGAAAATTCTGAAACTAGAATTTAGTAAAAATAAATAAATGTTAACAATTATGCCGATTTTCTATTGCGAAAGGGGTCAAGAAGGTAGCAAGCCCCTAGGTGGGGATGCGAGAGGGAAACTCCCCTATGGATGATGGTCGACTTGGCTGGCCCGTTGATTTAATAAAAATAATATTTTTATAAACTATAAATATTTATAGCTTTTAAAGTTTTATTATTTATTATTATTTTAAAATTTAATATTCACTACTTTATTTTTAATGTTGAAATGAAAATGAATAAGGAAAGATGCAGCGATAGCATCCGTTGTGCTGTTCCCAAACCATACGTTTTTTCGTGTAAAAGAAATGATCAAAATAGAGCTCTGCGCAATCCACAATTTCCAAATCGTCTAATGCATCGAAAAATTATACCGATCAGTGAAAGTCTACAAACGCACCTTGATAATCCTTAGTTACACTTATTGTATCCATGTTTGTTTCCAAACTATATAGGGGTGTAGCATAACCGACTTATCGTGTAATTCTTTTTCCATATCTACGATTATCAACGACCAAACATTTATAGGTACGATCTATTTATTATTAACATTATCTTTGGGACAAATACATTATTTTAACCATTTTTATCAAATAAAAACTTAAAGTTTTGGATCAATTATCAATGCAAATATTGTTAGTGTAAAATATAACTTTTCGCTAAGATGACGTTGATGATAATAGAATACACCTAGAAAAATATACCAATCCAACCATGGTAAATTATGAAAGAAAAAACAGTCAGGTGTAAATCAAATATAAAAAAGATGATGTTATATATATATATATATATATATATATATATATATAATGGATTGTACCCTTACGAAATCAAAATTTGTAAATAAATTATTGTACCCATCTCCTAGTAAAAATGAAGATCGTTTCCAAAAAAATCGGTATATTCAAAATATTAAAGTAATACTAATTGGTGAATTTAACCATGATCCAAGATATTATTTCTGAAAATGGAAAGATTATTTGAACAAGTCGTTTTTTCTTCTTTATTTGAACAAACCCCAAATCTACCTCGATTGAAGTAGCAAATAAAGAGAACACTCACATAATATTCTCCAACCTAAACTAGGGATGAAATCCTTAATCTTCATTTTTTTTCTATCCGCAATTATATGATGTTTGATTGATGTATGTATAGATAAGTGGAGATAAGGAAATTGAGGGCAGAGAATATGTTTCATAAAAACATGATTTTCAAATTAAAATCATATCGACCTATTAACCTTAATAGCATCCCCAACACTGGGGTTGGCCAATGATGCCACTTGGCCAATTTCAAGAACTAACTGCTCATGTAACCCCAATAAGAAAATAGAAGTACCGAGTTATCCATAATTTATAATGCCATGTACCTTAAATGCTATTAAGAAACCTTATGTGGTGATCCGTGTGGGGTTTTAAATAAAATTTTAGCCGCTAATTTATCTGGTGTTATTAATGTCGAATGAACTAGTATGGAATAGTTAGCTGCTTCCTTATTCGGCCTCCCCTCATCCTACCCCTCATTTTTCATTACTGAAACAAAAATTTCATTCAAAATTTCACCAAACCCACAAATTTTTTGTAATGACCAAAATTTAATCGCTTTAAATATGGATATATAATATATTTTTGAATAATTAATAAATGGATTTTATTGTTCAAAATACCCATTTTAAATATTATTTAGTTATGGTGAAATGATTTTTAAAATGTATTTACAAAAATAATTAGTTTAAATGAAATTAGAATATGTGTCCGGAAGTTTTTTTTTTCAAAATTTCGATTTTTCATCATCTAAAAGTTGTCAGATATGTTGTAGAACCCTTTAGTAAACATATTCATACATTTATATAAATGATATATGATGTGGTTAAAGACAAAAAGGTTCAAACTATATTTACTTAAGTAAATATAAATGAGATGTGACATGAAATGAAGTTTAAGTAAACTTAAAATACAGGAGAACACCTTATTATGCAACATGTAATACGTGGTTTTGTACTTTGATGTGAAAATGTGTAAGGTTGGGGGAAACATGTATTATAAGGTAGGATTGGAGGAAGTAGTGATGATATGGAAAAAAGTTTGTGGAGGACTATTGCTCTTAAGTATATTTTAGTAATTCTATAATCTCATTTTTATTATATAAAAGCATTTCTTTTTATTTTCCACTCCATTCCTTACTTTTTCAAAAATCTTACCTTCTTCCTTAAACTTTTTAAAGATCTTTAATGGCTTCTTTTTAAACTCCTTAAAACCTTTGAAAAATTCTTCCTTTCTACCTTACACCTTCTCTCTTCCCTAAAGCAATCTTAAATTCCCCTAAAGGTCCAAGGCTGAGCCTCCTACACCTCTTAGTCAAACCTGCCTTAGACAATAAGGCTTTAAAAATCCATTTTGTTACAGCAAAGCAAGGATCTAGGGTGATTTCAAAAGTTAGTGAAAGTTCGGTTTGATTTGGTTGATTTTGGTGAGTAAAGCTCACTAATTTATTTAAAGTTTCTAACTTTAATTATGATGCATTTTTTGTTGTTGCTTAGTTGTTAAAATAGTTACTGGTTTGGATGAATAACATTGTTGGCTTGGATGTATGTATGTGTGTTTGGATGTGTTGACATATAGTTTGAAAATGGAAGTTTGAAAGTCATGTTAGTTTGCAATTTATAATCTTTTACTGCATGTGTTGTTAATTAGAAAACTTGTCAACATCCCCAAAGCTATGTGGTTAATAAGACATGTTATGTATGCAAAAATAGAAGACTATTAGAAGTGACCATTCTCTTTGTAACCCCCTTTTGACTGGGTTGACTTGGACAAATTGCATTTGGACCGTAGCCTAGTAGAAGATGTTAACAAGAAACCTTATCAACATGCCCAATGCTTATTGCTAGATAATTTTACTTGAACATGTCCATATTGTTGAGGTGATAACTCCAGCTTTCGACCAGGTTGGCCTAGTTGAAAAAGAGTAGTGAATTGCCATACCTTTCGACCATGTTGATAGGAATAGCATAGTCACTCCAAACTTTCGACCATGTTGGTTGCCGAAAGAGTTGATAAGGCCACTCCAACCTATCGACTAGGTTGGAATAGTCGAATTTCAAACCATTTGACTTTGTCAAAAGGAAAGATGAACCTGATCCAACCTTTCGACTAGGTTGGAGTAATCCTAGTTTAATTGTCTTCAACCCATTTTATTTTCCTTATAAAAATCAACTTAGATATTCCTTTAACTCATGCATTCCACATAGTCGACACCTCATTATCACTTTTATTTTCTGTATTAAGTTTAGGATTCGACGATGATGTGCTTCAATTGGAATGTCTAAGTCAATCTTCTATATAGCATAGATCAAAAGTGATTATGAGAAAAAGGTTGAAACCATGTGCAATTGATCATTAGTCTAGCTAATGATCTTAATGACCTTCCTTATTTCTAATATCCATCATGAATAAGCCATCTTTCTTTTATTCATTAGTCAAAATGAGTTACAAGAAATTGAGTCTTTTCCCCAATTTGATTAGGGTTTCTTCTAAGTACTATTTTCGTTAAGAAAGTAGAGAAAAGGAAATGAATTCAATTTCCCAATATTCGGCCCCTAAAACTGGACCCCTTGCGTCTTATTTATAGACACAGGCTGACACTATGCTGCGTCTTTGCTTTCGACTGGGTCGAAAGGTCCCTCTTTTATATGCCGCCTTAAACCTTTCGACTTGATTGAAAGGTCATGAACCTTTCGACGTCATCGAATGGTATTCTCTTATGCTACTTAATTTACCTCATCGCTTCCTTTCCGTCGACCAAGTCGGAAGATCTTCTTTAAATATGCAGTTATGAACCCTTTGACCTCGTCGAGAGGTTTGCCCTTTGTATGTTATCACTAGCCTTTCGACGTTGTCAAAAGGTTCATCTTTCATATGTTGCTATGAACCCTTCAACCTTGTCGAAAGGTTTGCTTTTCACATGCTATTTTGAGTCTTTTGTCCTAGTCGAAGACTACATTTCCTTTCAAGGTTGTCGAAAGCTGTATTCCCTTTAATATTGTCGAAGGCTTTACTTCCTTTCGACGTTGTTGAAAGGTGCTCTTGTTCTTCTTGCCATACTCTAGCAGCTTCTTCGTTCTCCCTCAACCTTTTAACCTGGTCAAAAGTTTCTCTACCATTCTTTGGTCTTTGTTGATTTCCGTGTGTTGCTACCTTCGTAGTGCCTTTCGACATTGTCGAAAGGTGTCCTGGATGGATCTTAACCGATTCGAAAGCTTGATATGCTTTCGAAAAGGTTACTATGGGGCAAACCTTTAACTTTGAAAGGAGTAGATGAGAGATCAACATTGATTGCCTTCGAAAGCGGTTCCAAAGTCATAATTTCTTGTTCAACCTGGTCGAAAGGTTGGTTGTGGCAGAAGGTCCTATCTGTTTTCAACTAGGTCGAAGGCCTTTGCATTGTATGAGTGGTTGGTGCCTTTGACTCCTTCGATACATGTCCAATAACTTTGAAACATCTATTTTTAATTTTTTCATGATAACTTGGCATGTTTCTCAATTGAAACCTCGATCTTGTCAACTTTATTTCATACTTTAGCTATTACGTAGATTTTATGGCTAACATTTTGCCCCCTACCTAGTATGAAAGAAATTTTTGTTCTTTAGGAAAAAGATTTTATAGCTTTCTTACTCTTTATAATTTTACCTTTCCTACAAAATTCAGTGTTAAATACAGCATTGTCACTATCATACATATATTCATGTTTAGTAGTAGATCAGCATATTAATGCCCTTATTCGCTTGGTAAGCATCATTTAAACACCAAATTTTAATTTTGGAATTAAGAAGACTGGTTTGAAATTTCAGCTGTCAGTAGTAGACTCATTTTCATTATATCAATCATGAAACCCAACCCAGATTAGGGTATAAACTTGTGAAGTTTGGGAAACTGACAATGTGACATCTAGAATATAGATAACAATGTCCTAAAAATAGTTCTATATATGGCATTTCTAAACCCAGATTCAGGTTTCTATAGCCAACTAAACAGGAATTAGTAGTATTATTCTCATTTTAAGAGTCGAGCCCAGATCAAGGCATTTGTTAGTTAATCCTCTTTGCAAAAAATTCTTTAGCCTGGATTTGGTGACGTATTGTGTAAGCATATTGTTTTAAACAGAAACTTTTGCCTTCATTAGGAGCATATGCTGAATAATCAGAAATACATGAAAATCATATATATATATATATATATATATATAGATGTCATGAACCCATATTAGGGTATTAAGACAAACTCGGATAATAATTCCAAAACCTAGGTTCGAGTATAAATAATTGTAGTATCCAATAATGATCTCATAGCCCCACTCGAGCTTAATAAAGATGGCGACTGGTAGTCCCAAAACCTAGATTAGGGTGGTACATGCTGAAATTTATATATGAGTATCCTAAAGCCCAAATTCGGGCATTAATAAATGATGTTAAGAAGTCTCGAAACCTAGATTCCAGTAATAATTAATGGAGTTCCACTTCACTCCTTATCTCATCCTTTTCGGCATATATGAACATTCAGGTTTTGCATAGAAATAATTTGATTAGCTACCTCTTGATCTTGGACATCTTAGTCCATGATTAGTTATGCCACCTTTTAGGCTTGGATATTTCAATCTTTCACTTGATAAGCTTCCTTTGGGCCTTGGACATCTCAGACCATAGTTAGATGAGTCCTTATCTGGGCTAGGACATCTTAGTCCATTGGTGGTTGATCCACCTCTCGAGCTTGGACATCTTAGTCCATTGTTGGTTGTGCCTCTTCTTGGGATTGGACGTTTCAGTCCATTGTCGGTTAAGATTCTTCTTGGTCTTGGATGTCTTAGTTCATTGTTGGTTGAGCCTCTTCTTGGGCTTGGAAGTCTTAGTATATTATTGTCCGGTGCTCTTAATTAGCTCATCTTAGAGGCTGGAACCAAGGACTTACCCGACTTTCCTCTAGGAGGCGCCATGCCCTACCCTTTTGGCGACATGGATAGAGGCTTACTCCGTCCTCCCACTAGGAGGTGCCTTAACCTGGCCATAGCATGGCGCAGATAAGGGATTGTTTGGTGCTTTAACCTGGCCATCTTATGGTGCTGATAAAGGCTTACTCCATCCTACCTCAAGTAGGCGCCTTGACCTGACTAGAGGCACGACCAAGAGCATATCCGGTGCTTTAACATGGCCATCTCATGGCGCAACTAAAGGGTTACCCACCCTCCCTCCAAGAGGTGCTCTGCCCTGGTCATCTTGGCACATTCATCAAATGAATTAATTAATCTATGTGGCATTCATTTGATGTTCCACCCATAAATAATTGCCACATAGGCCTTTGATCTTTCTCTTTGTTTGATTGTTCCTTTATAAAGTTGGTGCATTCATTAACAAAATCTGCCAATGCCTGCCCTTTGATTGCGGCCCATGGTTGAAATTCTATATCATATTGGCTGAGTTCAATCCCCTATTTCACCAACCTTCCCAAAGCCTCGGGCTCACTAAAAACTTGCTTAAGAGGAAAACTGGTCAATTCCCTGATCGAATGTGCTAGGAAGTATGCTCTGAGCTATCGAGCTGTAAGAATCAAGCAATAAGCTAATTTCTCTATAACTGGGTATCGAACCTCTGTATACTTCAATCTCCTGCTTACATAGTATACCGGGAGTTATGCTTCATTGTCCTCTCAAATGAGTACTGAGCTGACTGCATGCTTTGATATTGTCATATATAGATATAAAGTTTTCCCACTCTCGGGTCTTGAGAGTATTGTTGGTTTCTCCAAATGGCTTTTCAATTCCAAGAAAGCTTTTCTGCAATCTTCCCCCCATTCAATGTTCTTTTTTTCTTAATTACATCGAAGAAAGGTATGAATTTATCAATAGATTTTGATATAAACCTACTTAGGGCAGCTACTCTTCCATTTAAGCTCATCACTTCCTTGCTAGTTTTAGGTTCAGCCATATCCCTTATAGCTTGAATTGGCTGGGGCTTGCCTCTATTCCTTAAGCACTTACTAAGTAGTCCAAGAACTTCCCGCAATATCTTGAACATTTCATCCAAATCATTGAGATGTTTTTCATGTCCACTAGATTTTACCAACATGTCATCAACATAAACTTCCATGTTTCTGCCAATTTTTTCCTTGAACATTCGATTAACCAATCTTTGGTAAGTGGCTCCTGCATTCTTTAGACCGAATGGCATGGCCTTGTAACAGTAAGTTCTCAATCTATTATAAAACTAGTATGATCCTCATCCGGCTTAAACATCAGTATTTGATTGTACCCCAAATAAGCATCCATAAGGGATAACAACTTATGTCCACTCGCTGCATCCACTAACTGATCTATTCATGGTAGCAGGAAATAATCCTTCCGGCATGCTTTGTTTAGATCCATGTAATTGATACATGACCACCATTTCCCATTTGACTTTTTTACCAGAATTGGGTTGGCTAACCATTTGGGGTAATATATCTCCTAGATTAATTCATTTTCAAGGAGACCATCAACTTCTTACTTTAGGGCATCTGTTCGAACTTTATCCAATTTTCTCTTTCTCTGCCTTATAGGGGTTGCTGCTGGGTTAATGTTAAGGGCATGGCACATGACTATCGGATTAATTTCCACCATATCTGAATGTGACCAAGCAACACATCCTTGTTAACATTAAGGAACTGAATTAAGTCTTTCTTTAACTCATCATCAAGATCTTTTCCCACATTGATCACTTTAAAAGTGTCTTTAGAATATATATATATATATATATATATATATGGGTTTCCTCAAGGTCCCTATGCGTCTTATTCTCTCTATATCGCCTAGGCAGTCAAACTCTGTGACTATTGGACCTTCTTCTATTGAGTTGGAATCAACCCTCTTTCTATTGTATCCTAAGAAATGTACTTTTGATACATACGCTTATTATATCTCCTATCATTAATCTTTGCTTCGAATGATAGATGTGGAAATCCATCATCCTAAGGCTGTAAAATTGTAGAAGAATCAAAGTAAACAGAATACGCCCTTTTGTAATGATCGAGCGTGGCAAAGTACATTCCACAAACCATGTGTTCTCTTGGCATAGTCCCCCAACCTCGCTTTGTCAAGAATTTTACCATGAGGTATTTGGTGAGACGAAAGCATTAATTTCATGTAGGGTTGATCTGCCGAAGAAGGCGTTGTAGTAGGAGGGTTGGTCAATTATCACGAAGATGGTTCTAGATGTTCAGCAAGTTGGCGGCACCCCATTTGTACAAGTAGCTTTATTTGCCCCATTGGAGTTGAACCCTTGTTGTTGAACGCGAATATCGGCTCGGAGCTCGGCTCCAACTTGTGCTTTGGGCTATTCATCTGATCGAAAGCATGCTTGAAGATGACATTAACTGCGCTTCTTGTATCGACCAGAATTTTGGAGACAATTGACAGCCCAATTTGTGTTGTGATCATAAGGGGGTCGTTATGAGGATAGCGGACTCCTTCGCGTAGCTCTTGTGGTTAGACCACCAGGTTAGGCATTTGGATATTAAGATATGGGCTTTTTGTCTGGCGATCCTCTTGAACAAAATATATCCCCTCCTTGGCTTCTTTGATATATCTACTCCATGCCCATTTACTATTTCCTACCGGATGTGGCCTGCCGTGGATCACGTCTATCCTATTAACTTGTGGGATTAAGCTGAGGGGGTCTTCATCTTCCAGTACATTTACAACGTTGCCCGAGCACTTTAGGGGGGCATTTCCAATTCTTTGGGCCTTGTGCTGATCTTGGATAAATTATTTGAGATGACCTTTTTGGATTAGCTTTTGAATAATGCTGGCCAAAACTCTACATTCATCTTTTTTATGGCCGTGAGCTTTATGATAGGCGTAGTAGTCTCCCCTTTCTTCTGCTCTGGATTATTATTAGCTTTGTATGAGGTCGGAAAGTTGACACTTTCCTTAGCTACAACATATATGTAAGCCAGTGGCCTATTTAAAGCGACTGTATTAGCAACTGGCTCTTCCCATTGGACCCTTTTACGGCTACTGTCCAAGCAAAATCTTCCTCCCTCCTATCTAGGAATTGTCTTTCTCTTGAAATAGTAAAGCTCATCCATCCGGATAAACTTATCCTCCTAAAAGTGGAATTCTTGGAGATCTTTGCAGCCATTGACAAATAGCTCCTTCTAGAAAGGGGTATTTTCGATTAAACCAGAGTGGACAGCTATGTGTTTGTCTCGATTATTCATGTCCTTAGCTTTCAAAACTTTTGCATTGAATCTTCTCACATAATCCCCTAGAGGTTTACCCTATCTTTTCTTAATGTTGGCCAAAACAGTGTAATCAATTGTTGGGTCCTTGCATATACAGAACTAGATAGAGAACTCATAAGAAAATTGCTTCCATGAATAGATTGTCTTTTCACGGTATTGTCGATACTATTTGATGGCTTCTCCTTAAAGAGTTACCGAAAATAATCTGCATCGAACTGCTCCAGAAGCGATATATAGATCCATTGGGCTATCGAAAGCCATCAAGTGATCGTCGGGGTCTGTAGTTCCATGGTACTTCAGAGTTGCGTTCTTTACATAGGATGGGATAATTATCGACATGATTTCATCAGTAAAAGGTGCCATTTTTTAATTATCATTTGATCTTTCATCCAAGGTCCTCTTTCCCTTAGCATTCAGCATGTCCTTAATTGCTTTTTTTGCTACGTCTTTCAGATAAGCTTTGGTATTTTGATAATTTTCCAATTTGGATTATACTCCTTTGATGTTGAGCTTTCGGACTGCTCGAGTGATTTTTCCAATACCCTTCCTTGATGATCGAATTTAGTTGGACGACACTCCTTTTTTGAAGATGTCAACTCAATTTTGTTCTTGTCTTCATTTGTATAAGCCTTCAAATTTCTTCTAGGAGAGACCACTTCATCTCCATTCCTTTTGCTATCTTTGAAGGTTTTTGAGACAATTCTGCTTAGAGTTGCTCTTGCATTTCCAGCAACTGTTGTTCCAAGTACTTTATTTTAGTTGCATTGTCATCTTATTAAGATGGGGTCGATGGTTGCCCGTGCATAAATCCCTCTATATTGAAAGTTGGTGTTACATTTTCTATAACATTTCGATTTTGTCGGGATCCAAAGGTCGGCATTCTTACGTCCACTGTATCAAATGTCGCATAATCGAATGCCGGAAAACCGAATTGTTAGGGTTAAAAAGAAGAGGTAGAAGAAAAAGATAGAAGAAATAAGAAAACAGAACAGAAACAATATCAGAATCTCACATATCGCAGCAGAAAAACATATAATATATAAATGAATAATCTTTAAAACAAAGAACTATCTCAGTTAATACATTACATCATCAGAGTGTATAACAACAATATACAACACAACTGGACAATGGACAGTTATACAAACGTGTCCTTACAAGTGAATTTACAGCAGAAAGATAATATCATATACAAGTAATACGCCTCGCCATCCAGCTCGCCTTCTGAGCTCCATAGCACTTCTGAATCCAAAATGACCTGATAACCTGACTCTAGACTGCCTGTGTGGAAAATTATGGGCACCCAGAGTTTAGGAAGAGAAAAATAAACTCCAGGTCAGTCATGGGACTGGTGTGAGAACTCAAAACAGTTATTTATCTTTTAAAACAACAACAACAACAAGTGAAATGAAAAATAACTGCAATGCTTTTGGAAAATGAAACTACCATAAGGCCTCCCCGCACACACACAATGCAAATGTAGAATTGGAGGAGATTTCTCCTTATGATAGTCAAAGATGCTTATTACGCAAAACAAATCATTTTTGATATTATTATTAGTGCATAGTGATGAAAACATTTCGAAAATAGAATATAAATCTTAGCCAACGTACGACCATTATCGTATGCCTACTATAGCTACCATGTTCAATAGCAGGTTACCGCCACATTCCATGGCAGGTTATACAACTAAATCCGTACAAGGCTCGTATTGTTTCTTTGGATTTCCAACAAATGGTCATGCTAAGGAACTTCCTACTGCCACATGGGATCGCCTCTGGCGGGACGTCCCGAGAACCTAACGTTACAGTTAGATCTCTGCCAACACAAGGCCGGGCTACCTCTGTAACTAAGTAACTACTACACGAATATGTCATCCCCCAGTCCCTTTGGACCTTTATCCGAGAGCTCGATAACCAACATCACACAGTAATAATATAGTGCGTCAACATGAGTAAGTATCTCGGCTCCATACCATGATACCACCCTTTCCGGAAGGAAGTGACATACCCTAAAGGGCACGACCCTCGTAACCTTGCCGCATATTCCTGTTTTGACCATTTTCGGGGAGTGAGGTCTGACGAAGTCTCATCCACAAAGCTAGGCACAAAGCCACGCTTTGATCAACAAATGATCAATGAATGATCAACACACAACAGCACTAAGAATGTCACATTACCAAATTGGGAGTATATCTCTGATAACCTTCAACTACATAACCTCAAAGGGCGTTAAGCTAAGAGAATAAATTCTCTGCTTTATATCTCAAAATGTAATGTCAGACACGTAACCATACAAGTCTGTTCCGGGTTCGAGCAGAACCGAAGGCACTTCAAAAGAAGCCCTAGCAATCCGGGTATTCACAATCTCGATCGAATTTCCCATCACAAAGGGAATCTCCGTATCGTAGCTAATGGTGCAGAGATAATCGATAGGTCATCCTATCGTTTTCACAAATACTCGGTCTTCACAACCGGTCTTCAATGCTGTCCATTACGTGCTATCACTATTCGGAATGGGTAATCCGAATAACGAGCGCAATAATTTAAAAATAAGTGTAGCATTCAATTTCAACCAATTCACAACAAATACCTATTTAAAGGTCAATATTGATAGTCGGTTATTTAACTCAATCAATATTGATAACATCAGCCGATTTCAAATAATTTCCCAAATTATTTATTTTCAAACATAACTTTACAAGATATATTTTCCACACTTCAACCATTTGAAAACAAATTTCAAATCAATTTCCTTAAATGGAAACACATCCAAATATTATTCCATTTTCAGTTTAAAATGTTTCATTTAAATCAATTAAATAAATCCTTACCGATTTATTTTAAACTTACGTTCCAAATCCGTAAATTTATTTCCACACTTGAAAAATAAATCAATGTTTATTTTTAAACAAATTTCCCTTTCTTTTATAAATTCCATAGTGAATTCACATTTCCAAAATATCTATGAATATATGATTTTAAATCGATTTCTAATATTCATTTTCAATTTATCGTTAAAAGATAAAATCTCAAAACATTCACTTCGTATTGGAAAAACATTTCCATACTTATTTAATAATAAGTAACTCACAAACCTATTTATTTTCAACAATTGGAAAATATTCAATATACTTAAATTACAATTAAGTATATAATTTATTCTTTAAGGAAAACATCTCTTAAACACATTTATTTGGGTCAAAACGAATGTTACGTAAAACATCGTTACGACAAACCAAAATCACTAGTATAGGGGTTCGAAAATTAAAATAGATATATAACCCCAATACTATACAAAACTTTTCCTTTCGAAAATCATTTACTATAACAACAGTGTTATAGTCCACCATTTCCTTCTATTTCTCGAACTGTTTATTCCAACAATGAATGTTGAAATCTATGGTTTCGACACTTAATACATTTTAAAACATTTTTGAATCGTTTTAATTCTATTTAAAATATCACTTTCCTAAAATATTTCTTTAATATATTATTCATCGTCCAAAATCGTGAATATACTTCGTTAACCAAATTCAATTTCTACATATTTTATTTAAAGGATTGTCCATTGTCCAAAATCGTTGATATATCTCCTTTAATAAGCTATAAGAATTAACTTATCAAAATAAGTCGATTTCGGATTTATAAAACAACGTTTATAAATTCCATTTATACTTTATAACAGCTTCAACTTATAAAATCACTTTATTAACAAATTATATCCAAATCCCATTTACACGCCAAAATCCAATTTATAAGTTAATTACTTATAAATATTTTATTTTACAAAAATCTATTCATTTTATAACTTCATAATTTATAAATCTTTAGATTTCATCCACTTATGAAATCCATTTATACTTTATTTTAATACTTATAAAAACTCGTTTATAATTCCAATATTTTAAATTTATAAATATCAATTTTATAACATTTTATATAAATCATTTATAATGATTCAAAAACCCCAATTTTAATCATTTTATAAATTAATCAACTACTTATTTCAAAAAACACATTTCGGTTATATTTCACAAAAATCATAATTTTTATAACATAAAAATTTCAACATTTATTTATTCAAAATCCATCAATTCCAAAATTAAATTTTATTATGAATTCTCAACTTAAATTTTCAAAAATCCAATTTTGTTTATTTTCGGCATCTAACGATACCAAAAATATATTTGGCTAAAATTTAGCCTTTAACGATTTCAATCACAAAAATAATCATGCAGATTATAAATAGATCAACACACAGCATTGAAACAAATTCAAATATTTGAGGAATCCAGTTGGATCCCTCCAACCTGTTTCCCTGCATCCAAAGATGTTAGCACAATACCAATTCCGCTTCAAGACGGAATATCACGGTATATGGGATTTATAAAACACTATCCGCTATTCTGCGGCGCAATAGGGTCTCATCCGCTATATAATGCGGGAAAATCAACTCCAGGTACATACATAATACCAATTCCATACAAGTTGGAATTATCGCGGTATATGTTTTTAATAAATAACATCCGCTTAATATATGGCGTATAGGGTCTATTTCAATACAACAGATAATAACTATCATCCAATCACACAATCAAGTAATTTTAAATCTAACTATTTAAAATTTAAATCGAAACAATTCGATTGAGTAAGAAGTTCTCACCTTGAGTTTCCGATAACAGTTGTAGCGTTTTATTTCGAATAAAATTAAACGTGCGTTTAATTTTACCCGAAATTTTCACTAGCTCCAAACGGCTCCAAACCAGCTCCATTGCGTAGTGCTCGACAAAACGAAGCCAACGCAATTTGTTTCGTCAAAATCCGACCGCGTATGAACAAGTTATATTATTTTAAAGTTTACACAATTTATAATATAACAATTTACAATTTATATTTCATTTTTTTAACCTCACTCCATCCTGGTCGTTCGTTCTGTTTGGAAGCATCAGGGCCGCACTTCCCCTTTTCTTCCCCCACGCGAAAAAACTACCCAGGCATGAACAAACGTTCGAACAACCCATTGAGCCACCACCTAGGGTTAGATATCGTGGCCACCATCGTCGACGATAAGTTGATCAGAGAGCACCACGACGAAGCACGCCACCAACTCCACCTATGGCCAAAGACCGGCCACACTTGGCCACCCAGGCTTCTCGAAAACCGTGCCCAAGCGCACCCCTTAAACACAAATTCCCATCGATCCGCTCTGTATTTTCCGATCATCACCGTTGGATAGTGAGATCTCGACATGCTCTTCAAGATTATAGTTGGGAGATTTTCGAATTTGTGTGTAGATTTGAAGAAAATGGAGAAAGAAAATGGCACGATTTCGGCCATTGAAATGGTAGCCGGCGGCTATGAAACCAACTAGGGTTTTTGCAAAAAAAATGAGAATAAGGCTCCTTACATAGAAAACCGACGAACACTATTCATCTCCAATTTTTTGAACTCCAAATCTCATGCGGTGACTGGCGTTTCTAGGTTTTACCCCACGTTATGGAAACAATGGAATAGGTTTCGGAAGCTAATTTGATCATCTGTGCGAGTTACGGCAATAAACGATCATTTTTAAATTAAATTGGTTAACTAAATTTCTATGCGTTTTGGCATGCCCCCGGACAAACGGTAAATACAACTGACATGAAATTTGAAGCCATACTATAATTTGACATTACGGATCCGATGAAACTGGTTTCGTCGAAATCCGAGACGGTTTGAAAAATGGCTATTTTCACTAGTCGATTAAATATTAAAATATTCAACTTTCACAAATTAACTTTTAATTCAATTTTAAAAGTTCACAAACATTGTTCTAACTCCAATATGATTTATTATAACTTTATAAATCATTTTTAATCACATTAAACCCAATTTCCAATCATTTCTGTAATTTCAAATATTAAATTACCGATTTAAATTTTCCAATTACATCTAGATATTCGAAATAAATTTATTCGACTTGCAAATCTTACTTGTTGATATTTAAAATCAATTAAATATCTAAATTTCAAATGACAGAAATTCTGGATCGCTACAAACTTCCTCCTTAAAAGAATTTCGTTCTCGAAATTACCAAGTAAGAAAAGTTACAGAATCCATTAACTTTTCAAAATCCTTAAGTGAAAATTTTATGTTCACCTTTTCTAAAACCTTTAACTTCAACCAAAACACTGGTTTCCATTTTCTAGTTCAACTTCTACGTTTTCATTATGATTTGTTTAAATTAAATTACCAAAATCACTTAAGTGTTTAACTTTTCCAAAAATTCAATAGTTAAACTTCTTACAAATCTTTACTAAGTTTTCAAATCCAACTTAGTTATACTTTTCAAAACCAACTATATCGTTTAACCTTTACCTTCAAATCAAAACTTAGTTTTCACAAAAAAAAAAATCCAAAATTTCCCAAAAATTTTCTAACGCCTTAAATTTTCAAAATATTTTGCCATAACCTCCTTTGTACGGAGGAGCTTTTACGATATCACAATAGAGATAAATATATATACATCGACCCACCCGGTCGGAAAAACAGAAAACAGTTCATATTTCCTATTTTTATTGCGTAGACGCACCTTTTTAGCATTTTTAAGCAAAGCAGTTATTAATTAGCATTTTGCTCAACCCAAATCCCGTTAACGGTAGCCCCTGTACATGTACTTACTCAATATAAACACATAAGTGACATATATAAGAAGTTATTAACATTTTACTCTTTTAAACAACTACAACACATGCATATTAAAAGAAATGCGTACTAAACAAGGTTTATAAACAACTTATATGATTTCAACATTACTTGTAATTGTTTACAACCAATTCATATACAACGACATTCTTATTTGTTCACTTTCAATTCAAATAATTTCCATCCAATTTGAATTTACTTAACTTCCAATTTGAATTCAATTGTTTTAGCTTTCAATTTCACTAATTCAATTTCATCAACACTTAATGAATTTATATACAACCAATTTATAATCAAATAACAACCAATGTATATTCAACACAACCGAATTTGTTCACTTTACATTCAACATACATGTTCACTTTGTTTACCTTCAATTTGGTTTAACACATTTAATTAGCTTTAATGAATTAACATTTACATCCATTATTTCATATCAATTTATTTACATACAATTGATTTACATTCAATCCATTCATTAATCAAGTTGCTAATTTATTTAACATTTCAAGTTGAATTTCATTTATATAACTCAAGTTTATATTTATCACTTTACTCATTTTACTTCGGTACCAAAATCTACTTCCAATTCATTTGTCATTAACCCAAATTTATTTTTAACTTAATAAATTTTCTTTAAGAAATCATTTCACTTAGCCTCCTTGGACCATTCTTTAAATTCACTTTATTTAATTGAATCACTTATACTTTCTTTAATTTAACTCCATCCTTTAAGTTAAATTTACTCTATCAAAATTCAACTTGTATAAGTTATTAACTCACTTATTATTGCCATACATATTTTAAATAGGATTTCAGAGTCTTTTCAACCTTTCAAAGCCAAATTTTTTTTTTGAAATCAATTCAAATTAATTTTTGAATTTTCAAAACCAAACCCAAATTTTCCAAACAACTTTAATTTAAAACAATTTGGCAGCAATTCCTCTTTTGGAAACCCGAAAATGAACACTGATGATGTCGCGATCATCACCAGAATTATTTTCCAGCGACCGAAAAGAGTTTAGAGCTTTTATCCTTCCAAAACATTTCTCCAAAATCTTTGATAATCATTTTCATATCAAAAAGGATATAAACCTTCCAAATCTCCAAAATTTTAAAATTCTTTTCAAAACATTTCCAAACACTTCTCTAGAATTTTACTACAAATCACATTTACAATTCATATTCATAAATTCCATTTGTGTGTGAATTTATTTCTTAACTTTGGAGTTACGATTTCAATTTCCTACTCAAATGATAATAATATTATCACTTCCTAACAATCAAGCAACCATATACTATAATAATTTACAAAGATTATTTTTTTATCTACGAAAATAGTTTTGGGTAAAATTATTTCATTTACCCTATTTTAAAACAATATCGTATCGAATTGTTCTGAACAAGTGTTTAGAGATCCCTATCGATAGAGTTGTACAGACTATACCGACCAGAATCCATATACCACTCCACAAACCAATCATCATAATATAAAACAATTTTATTTTCACTAACAAATGCGCGCTCATATCTATTATTACGCTCAACTCATTCTAGAGTACTACTGACTCTATCTCTAATAAGTAACACCCAACAGAGCTAAGGTTGTCGTTTAACTAAAAGCTCTGATACCACATGTAACATTTCGATTTTGTCGGGATCCGAAGGTCGGCATTCTTACGTCCACTGTATCAAATGCCGCATAATTGAATGCCAGAAAATCGAATTGTTAGGGTTAAAAAGAAGAGGTAGAAGAAAGGATAGAAGAAATAAGAAAACGGAACAGAAACAATATCAGAATCTCACATATCGCAGCGGAACAACATATAATAGATAAACGAATAATCTTTAAAACAAAGAACCATCTCAGTTAATACATTACATCATCAGAGTATACAACAACAATATACAACACAATTGGACAATGGACAGTTATACAAACGTGTCCTTACAAGTGAATTTACAGCGGAAAGATAATGTCATATACAAGTAATACGCCTCGCCATCCAGCTCGCCCTCTGTTATCCCATTTTTTGGTCAAAACTAGAATATCAACAAACTGGCAAGGAATGATGGATGTCGGGATTGAAAATCGATTGGAAGCGAGGCAAGAGTTCGTTCGGTATTCGAACTCCCCCTGGTTCATTCGGCATTCTCGGATCCGAAGGCTCATTCGGCATTCTCGAATATGAAGGGATCATTCGGCATTCTATAAGCTCCATTCGGTAGTACCCTCACCGAACCACCACCTCTCCACGCCACTGCCGAATCACCCCTGCCTCCATTCCACTGCCGAATCACCCTTGTCTCCACTACCTACCGAACCAACCATACCGAACCAACTGCCGGACTAACTACTGCCGAACCAACCTCCTCTACCTACCATACTACCGAACCAACCACCGGTCCAGCTCCATCTCCACGCTACCACCGGTCCAACCTACCACCGAACCCCTATCTCCACTACCTGCAGAATCACCCATGTTACCACTCACCGCCGAACCAAGACGCTGCCGAACCAGAATGCTGCAAGGCCAGATTGCATCAGCCCAAGCCCACCAGCACCTATATACATCCAAGACCTCCGCCCCCAGCCTCACTCTATAAATAAAGGGGCAGGGGTACAACAATGGGAGAGAAGTTTGAGAGCTCAAACCTGGAAGGAACTTTCAAACAACTTTCATACACTTGTACTACAAGCTTTGTACTCGTAATCGGATTGGAAAAGGAGAATAACATATAAAGTGGACGTAGGCACATTTTGGCCGAACCACTATAAATCTGTGTGTCTTTTACAGTTCAGTCCCTGCTTTTTACGTATTTGCATAAACCACCTAAATCATTACGAACAACATAAAATCAACTAAATCATACAACTTGGAGTTGTTTGCCCATCTTTTGTGCAAACGTATTTGGGTTATTTGCTGAGATCTGTGATTTGTGTTTGAATATCGCTGATTTATATTCATACACTGGTGCTTTCACGGTATTGGGTGTTTGTGACCATTTTTTACGCAAACACCCTCTGAGCTCCATAGCACTTCTGAATCCAGAATGACCTAATAACCTGACTCTAGACTGCCCGTATGGAAAATTATGGGCACCCAGAGTTTAGAAAGAGAACAATAAACTCCAGGTCAGTCATGGGACTGTCGTGAGAATTCAAAACAGTTATTTATCTTTTAAAAAAAAACAACAACAAGTGAAATGAAAAATATCCGTAATGCTTTTGGAAAATGAAACTACTGTAAGGCCTCCCCGCACACACACAATGCAAATGCAGAATTGGAGGAGATTTCTCCTTATGATAGTCAAAGATGCTTACTATGCAAAACAAATCATTTTTGATATTATTATTAGTACATAGTGATGAAAACATTTTGAAAATAGAATATAAATCTTAGCCAACGTACAACCATTATCGTATGCCTACTATAGCTACTATGTTCAATAGCAGGTTACCGCCACATTCCACGGCAGGTTAAAACCTAAATCCGTACAAGGCTCGTATTGTTTCTTTGAATTTCCAACAAATGGTCAGGCTAAGGAACTTCCTACTGCCACATGGGATCGCCTCTGGTGGGACGTCCCGAGAACCTAACGTTACGGTTAGATATCTGCCAACACAAGGCCGGGCTACCTCTGTAACTAGGTAACTACTACACAAATATGTCATCCCCCGGTCCCTTTGGACCTTTATCCGAGCGCTCGATAACCAACATCACACAGTAATAAATATAGTGTGTCAACATGAGCAAGTATCTGGGCTCCATACCATGATACCACCCTCTCCAGAAGGAAATGACATACCCTAAAGGGCGCGACCCTCATAACCTTGCCGCATATTCCTGTTTCGACCATTTTCGGGGAGTGAGGTCTGACGAGTCTCTTCCACAAAGCTAGGCACAAAGCCACGCTTTGATCAACAAATGATTAATGAATGATCAACACACAGCAGCACTAAGCATGTCACATTAACAAATGGGGAGTATATCGCTGATAACCTTCAACTACATAACCTCAAAGGGCGTTAAGCTAAGAGAATAAATTCTCCGCCACCAATGGAAATATATTTGAAAGAAATCTGCTTTATATCTCAAAATGTAATGTCAGACACGTAACCATTCAAGTCTGTTCCGGGTTCGAACAGAACCGAATGCACTTCAAAAGAAGCCCTTGCAATCCGGGTATTTACAATCCCGATCGAATTTCCCATCACAAAGGAAATCTTCGTACGGTAGCTAACGGTGCAGAGACAATCGATAGGTCATCCTACCGTTTTTACAAATACCCAGTCTTCACCACCGGTCTTCAATGCTATCCATTACGTCGTATCACTATTCGGAATGGGTAATCCGAATAACGAACACAATAAATTAAAAATAACTATAGCATTCAATTTCAACCAATTCACAACAAATACCTATTTAAAAGTCAGTAATGATAGTCAGTTATTTAACTATCAATCAATATTCAAAACATCACCCGATTTCAAATAATTTCTCAAATTATTTATTTTCAAAAATATTTTTACAAGATATATTTCCCACACTTCAACCATTTGAAAACAAATTTCAAATCAATTTCCTTAAATGGAAACACTTCCAAATATTTATCCATTTTCAATTTAAAATGATTCATTTAAATCAATCAAATAAATCCTTACCGATTTTGTTTTAAACTTACGTTCCAAATCCGTAAATTTATTTCCACACTTGAAAAATAAATCAATGTTTATTTTTAAACAAATTTCCCTTTCTTTTATAAATTCCATAGTGAATTTACATTTCCAAATTATCTATGAATATACGTTTTTTAAATCGATTTCTAATATTCATTTTCAATTTATCTTTAAAAGATAAAATCTCAAAAGATTCACTTTATATTGGAAAAACATTTCCATACTTATTTAATAATAAGTAATTCACAAACCTATTTATTTTCAACACTTGGAAAATATTCAATATACTTAAATTACAATTAAGTATATAATTTATTCTTTAAGGAAAACATCTCTTAAACAAATTTATTTTGGTCAAAATGAATGTTACATAAAACATCGTTACGACAACCCAAAATCACTAGTATAGGAATTCGAAAATTAAGACAGATAGATAACCCCAATACTATACAAAACTTTCCCTTTCGAAAATCATTTACTATAACAACAGTGTTATAGTCCACCATTTCCTTCTATTTCTCGAACCGTTTATTCCAACAATGAATGTTGAAATCTATGGTTTCGACACTTAATACATTTTAAAACATTTTTGAATCGTTTTAATTCTATTTAAAATATCACTTTCCCAAAATATTTCTTTAATATATTATTCATCGTCCAAAATCGTGAATATAATTCGTTAACCAAATTCAATTTCTACATATTTTATTTAAAGGATTGTCCACTGTCCAAAATCGTGGATATATCTCCTTTAATAAGCTATAATAATTAACGTATCAAAATAAGTCAATTTCGGATTTATATAACAACGTTTATAAATTCCATTTATACTTTATAACAGCTTCAACTTATAAAATCACTTTATTAACAAATTATATCCAAATCCCATTTACACGCCAAAATCCAATTTATAAGTTAATTACTTATAAATATTTTATTTTACAAAAATCTATTCATTTTATAACTTCATAATTTATAAATCTATAGATTTCATCCGCTTATGAAATCCATTTATACTTTATTTTAATACTTATAAAAACTCTTTTATAATTCCAATATTTTAAATTTATAAATATCAATTTTATAACCTTTTATATAAATCATTTATAATGATTCAAAAACCCCAATTTTAACCATTTTATAAATTAATCAACAACTTATTTCAAAAAACACATTTCGGTTATATTTCACAAAAATAATATTTTTTATAACATAAAAATTTCAACGTTTATTTATATAAAATCAGTCAATTCCAAAATTAAATTTTATTATGAATTCTCAACTTAAATTTTCAAAAATTCAATTTTATTTATTTTCGGCATCTAACGGTACCAAAAATATATTCGGCTAAAATTTCGCCTTTAACAATTTCAATCACAAAGATAATCACGTAGATTATAAATATATCAACACACAACATTGAAACAAATTCAAATGTTTGAGGAATCCAGTTGGATCCCTCCAACCTGTTTCCCTGCATCCAAAGAAGTTAGCACAATACCAATTCCGCTTCAAGACTGAATATCACGGTATATGGGAATTATAAAATACTATCCGCTATTATGCGGCGCAATAGAGTCTCATCCGCTATATAATGCGGGAAAATCAACTCCAAGTACATATATAATACCAATTCCATACAAGTTGGTATTATCACGGTATATGTTTTAAATAAGTAACATCCGCTTAATATATGGCGTATAGGGTTTCAATACAATAGATAATAACTATCATCCAATAACACAATCAAGAAATTTTAAATTTAACTATTTAAAATTTAAATCGAAACAATTCGATTGATTGAGAAGTTCTCACCTTGAGTTTTCGATAATAGTTGTAGTGTTTTATTTCGAATAAAACTAAACGTGCGTTTAATTTTACCCAAAATCTTCACTAGCTCAAAATGACTCCAAACCAGCTCCATTGCGTAGTGCTTGACAAAACGAAGCCAACGCAATTTGTTTCGTCAAAATCCGACCTCGTATGAACAAGTTACAATATTTTAAAGTTTACACAATTTATAATATAACAATATACAATTTATATTTTATTTTTTTAGCCTCACTCCATCCTGGCCGTTCGTTCTGTTTCGAAGCATTAGGGCCGCACTTCCCCTTTTCTTCCCCCACGCGAAAAAACTACCCAGGCACGAACAAACGTTCGAACAACCCATTGAGCCTCCGCCTAGGGTTAGATATCGCGGCCACCATCGTCGACGATAAGTTGATCAAAGAGCATCACGACGAGCACGCTACCAACTCCACCTATGGCCGAAGACAGGCCACACTCGGCCCCCCAGGCTTCTCGAAAACTGGGCCCAAGCGCACCCCTTCAAACACAAATTCCCATCGACCTGCTCCGTATTTTCCGATCATTACCGTTGGATAGTGAGATCTCGACATGCTCTTCAAGATTGTAGTTGGGAGATTTTCGAATTGGTGTGTAGATTTGAGGAAAATGGAGGAAGAAAATGGCACGATTTCGGTCACTGAAATGGTAGCCGGCGGCTATGAAACAAACTAGGGTTTTTGCAAAAAAAAATGAGAATAAGGGTCCTTTTATAGATAACCGACGAACATATTCATCTCCAATTTTTCAAACTCCAAATCTCACACGGTGACTGGCGTTTCTAGGGTTTACCCCGCGTTCTAGACACAATGGAATATGTTTCGGAAGCTAATTTGATCGCCTGTGCGAGTTACGGCAATAAACGATCAGTTTAAATTAGATTGGTTAACTAAATTTCTGTGCATTTTCGCTTGCCCCGGGGAAACGGTAAATCCGATTGACACGAAATTTGAAACTATACTATAATTTGACATTATGGATCCAATGAAACTAGTTTCATCGAAATCCGATACTGTCTGAAAAATGGCTATTTTCACTAGTCGATTAAATATTAAAATATTCAATTTTCACAAATTAACTTTTAAATCAATTTTAAAAGTTCACAAACATTGTTCTAACTCCAATATGATTTAATATAACTTTATAAATCATTTTTAATCACATTAAACCCAATTTCCAATCATTTCTGTAATTTCAAATATTAAATTACCAATTTAAATTATCCAGTTACATCTAAATATTCGAAATAAATTTATTCGACTTGCAAATCTTACTTGTTGATATTTAAAATCAATTAAATATCTAAATTTCAAATGACAGAAATTCTGGGTCGTTACATTTTCTTCTAAGATTGTGGTGTATACAGCCTCTTTATCTATTCGTCTGAGCCTTTTGGATTTCATTTTCCTACATCAAGTTACATAATTCATAATTAATTTATAAGGTAATCACAAGGTCGAAGGTTCAAGACCTCCTTCTAGCGTCAAAAATGTTAATAAGAAAACTTGTCAACATCCCCAAAGCTATGTGGTTAACAAGACATGTTATTTACGCAAAAAATAAGACTATCAGAAGTGATCACTCCCGTCATAACCCCCTTTTGACCGGGTTGACTTGGAAAAATTTCATTTGGACCATGGACCAATAGAAGATGTTAACTAGAAATCTTGTCAACATCCCCAGTACTTATCACTAGATAATTTTATTTGAACATGTCTATATTGTTAAGGTGATAACTCCAACTTTCGACCAGGTTGACCTGGTTGAAAAAGATTAGTGAATATTCAAAACTTTCAACCATGTGGAAAGGAATAGTGAAGTCACTCCAAACTTTCGACCATGTTAGTTACCGAAAGAGATGATGAGGCAACTCAAACCCATCGACTAGGTTGGAATAGTCGAACTGCCGAACCTTTCAACTATGTCGAAAGGACAGATGAAGTTGCTCCAACTTTTCAACCAGGTTGGAGTAATTAAGTTGCCTTCATGAATTATTCACAATATATATCTTTCTAAATCATCACATTATTGGATCCAATCTCCTCTAGAAATTGAAAGCGGTTAATTACTAATGTCTTCCATGTCTTTTTTTGACAACGTCGGATGGTAACATTCAGGACCTTTCAACATTGTTAAAAAGAGGATGCTTACTTTATTTGTAAGAATTAATTGCTTTCAACCCCTTTGGCTAACATACCTTTCATGGAATCCTTTCAAAAGGATTACTGGTGTCAAAAAGAGTGGATCCTGCTTGAAAGAATTCCACCATGAATGGTTGTTAGATAACTAAACTAGGATTCCTTTCGAAAGTACACCTTTCGACTAGTTCGGAAGGTGTTTTACCCTTCGAAGCAATCCTAGTTTAATTATCCTCAACCTATTTTATTTTCCTTATATAAAATCAACTTAGATATTCCTTAAACTCATGCATTCCACATAGTTGACACCTCATCATCACTTTTATTTTCTATATTAAGTTTATGATTCGATGATGATGTGCTTCGATTGGAAATGTCTAAGTCAATCTTATATATAGCATATATCAAAAGAGATAATGAGAAAAAGGTTGAAATCATGTGCAATTGATCATTAGTCTATCTAATGATCTTCCTTATTATCAATATCCATCATGAACAAGCCATCTTCGTTTTATTCATTATTCAAAATGAGTTACAGGAAATTGAGCATTTTCTCCAATTTGATTTAGGGTTTATTCTATGTACTATTTTCGCTAAGAAAGTATAGAAAAGGAAATTAACTCAATTTCCTTAAGTTCGGTCCCCAAAACTGGACCACTTGGGTATTATTTATAGATGTAGGCTAGCCCTTTGCCGCGTCTTTACTTTGGACTGGGTTGGAAGGTCCCCTTTTTATATGCCGCCTTAAATCTTTTGACTTGATCGAAAGGTCATGAACCTTTCGACGTCGTCGAAAGGTATTCTCTTGTGCTTCTTGGTTTATCTCTTCACTTCCTTGCCTTCGACCGATTTGGAAGGTCCTCTTTATATATGCAGTTATGAACCCTTTCACCTTGTTGAAAGGTTTTCCCTTTGTATGCTATCACTAACCTTTCAACTTTGTCGAAAGGTTTGCCATTCATATATTGCTACGAACCCTTCGACCTTGTCGGAAGGTTTGCCTTACACATGCAGTTTTTAGTCTTTTGTCCTAGTCGAAGGCTATGTTTCCTTTCGTGGTTGTCGAAAGCTATGTTTCCCTTTAATGATGTCGAAGGCTTTGCTTCCTTTCAACGTTGTCGAAAGGTGCTCTTGTTCTCTTTATCATACTCTAGCAGCTTCTTCATTCTCTCTTAACCTTTCATCCTGGTTGAAAGCCATGATTCTTATCAACGTTGTAGAAAGGTTCTCTATCATTCTTTTATGTTTGTTGATTTCCGTGTGTTGCTTCCTTCGTAGTGCCTTTCAACATTGTCGGAAAGTGTCCTTGATGGATCTTAACCAGATCAAAAGGCTTGATATGCTTTCGAAAAGGTTACTACGGGGCAAAACCTTTGACTTTGAAAGGTTTGATGTGTGGTTGAGAGATCACCATTGATTGCCTTCGAAATTGGTTCTAAAGTCATAATTTCTTCTTTATCTGTGTTGAAAAGTTGGTTATGGCTAAAGGTCCTATCTGTTTTCATCTGCATCGAAGGCCTTTGCACTATATGAGTAGTTGGTGCCTTTGACTCCTTCAATACCTATCCAATGACTTCGAAACATCCTTTTTAAGTGTTTCATGATGACTTGGTCGGTTTCTCAATCGAAACCTCGATCTTGTCAACCTTCTTTCATACTTTTGCTATTAAGTAAATTTTATGGCTAACATGTGTTAAATCATGGCGTGTGTGTTGTTGTTTGAGACCTTGCTCTGTTGTGGTAAACTAAAAGAAAAGTTAGCATTTTAAAATGTAAAAGTGACTAGAGATCCTTTGGAAGAACATATATCGTTTATTAATTCTTTTTAATTGTTAAATGATTTCAAGTTTCTAATTTTGTTTTTATTTTCAACAAGCTTTTACTTAAATTTTTATATGGTAAAGTTAGTAGTAAAAGGTTTGGAAAAGATAGCTAAACTACTTCTAAGTTATGATATCCATAGTGATAATCGCTATGCATGTTGTTTTAGAAAAGTTAGCGTTTTAAACTTATGTTGTGTTGTTTTTAAAATGTTTTGAATACTTTTTCCAAGTACTAATTAAGTATAATAGTTAATTAAACTTAAATACGAGTTTAGTAATTAGTTAATTAATTAATTATTTAATTAAGAATAATTATTAATTAATTTGTAACTAAGTTAGGTAATTAGTCTTAAGTATTAATTATATAAATTAATTATAACTAATAATGATGGATTACGTTAAGGGTTAATTAAGAATTAAATTTTATTTAATTAGGTTTAATTACTATTTAATTAGGTTTAATTAGTAATTAATAATTAATCTCAATAGGGTTTAATTAATTAAATAAAATCAGATTTAATTAAGTGTTAATTAAGTTTGATTAAGTTCTTAATTAGGGTTAATTTTGGTTTAACTAAAATTAATCATGGTTCAAATTTTTAAGTAAATTAAGATTTTATTAGTAATTAATAAAGGTTTAATTTTAAACATTATCGGTTATTTTTAAGTCAGCTCTTTTTTTTAAGTTAACTGATTTTAAATCAGGGGATCTCTTGTCTATGCCATTAAGTTAGCAAAATAAATACGATTTTTTTATTGATGACTTATGTTTAGCATGTTTAAACCCTATTATGTTATAACTTAATTAAATAGATTATTTTGGACATCTATTTAGTAGAATAATATCTCGTTTGGCTATAACTTAATTGAATAGATTATTGTGGACATCTGTTTAGTAGAATAAAACACTGTAATGCTATTATTTGAGTAGATAAAATATAAATGTCATCTGTTTAGCAGAACAAATCCCTATTCTGCTATTATATTTATTTGAACATGGAATTGTCTGTCGGTAAACTAATATTGGATATAAGATGTTTTCCTATATATGCATAGTTGCTATTTGCTTTTGTATATACCGACATACTTATGTTATGTGATGTTTGAATGGAAAAGTTATCCCCTTTGAAATATTTTGTTAAATCTTGTGCATGGGTTTTACAAAGATAGTTAATTATTTAAATAAAGATGGTTTAAAATAAATAAATTATTTTAATAATAAGGTTATAAAATTAATTTATTATGTTAATAATAAGGATTTAAAATCAACTAATTATCTTAGTAATGATGTTTAAAATTAATTAATCATTTTAATAAATAATGTTTAAGGATAAATGAATTATTCTACTAATAATGTTTTAAAGATAATTAATCATTTAAACAAGGTGTTTAAAAGATAATTAATCTTTTTAAATAGGGTTGTTTGAAGTAATTAGTCAGGATCAAAGCTAATTGATTATTTTAAATGAAGATGTTGAAGTAGTTAATCATTGGTTAAATTTGATTAATCATTTTAATAATGGTACTAAAGGAATTATTAGTATTTAAAGTTAATAAATCAATTTGATAAATTTGTTTAAAGTTAACATTTTTAATGTGAACCCTCTCTCAAGTTTGGCTTTAAAAGCATAAAGTTCAATTCGTTTATAGAAAAGTACTTCTGTAATCTGATATCGCTAATATGGAAAGGGTTTAGTCATACTCTTAACACTAAACATCGAGGCAGGGACTCGGTTCTATCTCGAAGGTTAAAGATGTCGTCAAGGCAATGCCTAGAGGGAAACTACCTCAACTTGCCCGACTTCATTTTCAATTAAGGTATGGCACTTGTTGGAGTCGACGAGTGGTGGCAAGAAATATAAAATTTAATTTCCATATACGATCATTTTTTAATGTCTCCGATAGTTGATTTATTAACTATCGGTTCAGCTTTCTTCATTGTGTATCGTCAATCTAAGATGATTTGTTGCTTATTTGAGCATTGATATCCGTTGTCAGAAATGGCTAAAACCAAAGCGCAAGTGGAAGCCAAGCAATGTATGGTTGTTCCCATTAAGGTATTTTCACATCTACTCTAGGTCAGTTTCGATTATATATGCAATAACTTGTGAACTACTCGGATTCTCTGTAATGGTTGGCGAGGTCCTTCTTGGAAGTTTCCCAGAGCTACCATAATTCTTAAGTATATTTGTTACCCGGCACCTTGGCCCGGGTGCAAAACGACAATTGAAGATATTATTATTAGCACTAGATAAGGTTCTGACCAAGAGGATCCTGGTTGTATACGGGTTTGATGTTGTCAACATGTTTAGCATTTAGGCATGGTTCGGTAAGCACGGTTCGACACACATCGCTTGGTCCAGATGGCTCAGCAAGCCTCGTTCGGCACAAAGCATCGCATGGCACAAGCCTCGTTTGGCAAGCCTTGTTCGGCATAATGCCTCGCTCCGCATATGAGTGTCGTTCGGCATGAATCCCTCGCTCAGCATATGAATGCCATTCGACTTGGATATGTGGCTCGGCATATGAGTGTCGTACGACATAACTTTGTTTCGAGTCACTTGGTAGTCGCTGCAGGAAGTTCTCGACCGGAATCCCTCGCTCGGCAATTGTCGTTCGACATTTATGGCTTGGCGTGTAGAAGTCACTTACCTTGGGGCGAGGTATCTTGCTTCTATGCCCGTGAGGGAAGTCCAACCCATCTTTGTCTATAAATAGAAGGGCATGGGCACAGTGAAAGGGACCTTTTTTTTCGAGAACACTTTGGAGACTCTACCGCTTTCAAGACTTATTCTTTTTCACTTAACATTTGTATTCAAGAAGTTTGTGTACGGATTTTATCTGTAATCAGTTGTTTAGTAAAGAAATAAAGATTAAAACCAATGTGGACGTAGGCAGTTATGCCGAACCACTATAAATCTGGTGTTCTTGTCTTTGCATTTAATTTAGCATACAGTTCTCTGTTTTAATTTACTTTCTTCATTAATCTCTCTACAAAATCTTTCTCAAGGATGTTAGTGACTAATTTTGGTGCTAACATTTCAGTGCTTTCATAGAGAGTTGAATTCTCAGCTTGATTGGATCTCGTCGTCTACTAGTAGATTTCCATATTCGCAAGATATATCTAGTTGTTTACTAGAAAACTATCTATTTCTGCTTAGATTTGAAAGAAATCTAAAGGAACCTGATAGCCATAGTCAGAAAAATCAAGTCTATGCAAGATCTGGGGATTGGACATTGAAGTTTGCACTTAAGTTGAATGATGGCCGACCCTCCTCTGAAGGCAATTAAGCCGATTGCCCTAGAAAAGGCGCATGCCCACCGCTCCAAAAAAGGCGTATGCCAACCCCTCTAGAAAAAGGTATATGTCAACCGCTCCAGAACAAGCCTATCCCGAGCGGCATCCGGACCTAGCCGCAAGCCTATGCCGAGCGGCATCCAGGCCGAGCCGCATGCCTATGCCGAGCGGCATCAAGGCCGAGCCAAATCCCTATGTCGAGCAGCATCCAAACCGAGCCGCATCCCTATGCCGAGCGGCATCTAGGGACGCCGCATCCCTATGTCGAACGGTATCCAGGCTGAGCCGTATCCTTATGTCGAACGGCATCCAGGTCGGGCCGCATCCCTATGCCGAGCGGCATCCAGGCTGCATCCTTAAGCCGAGCCGCATCCGGGCCGAGCCGCATCCCTATGCCGAGCGGCATCCTGGCCGAACCGCATCCCTATGCCGAGCGGCATCCAGGCCGAGCCGCAAGCCTATGCCATGGCATCTAGGCCGAGCCGCATGCCTATGCCGAGTGGCATTAAGGCCGAGCCACATCCCTATGCCGAACGGCATCTAGGCCGAGCCGCATCTTTATGTCGAGCGGCATCCAGGCTGCATCCCTATGCCGAGCGGCATCCAAGCCGAGCTTCATCCCTATGCCGAGCGGCATCCAAGCCGAACCACATGCCTATGCCGAGCGGCATCCAGGCCGAGCCGTATCCCTATGCCGAACGGCATCCAGGCCGAGCTGCATCCCTATGTCGAGCGACATCCAGGCCGAACTACATGCCTCTGTCGAACGGCTTCCAGGCTGAGCCGCATCCTTATGACAAATGACATCTAGGCCGAGCCGTATCCCTATGCCAAGCGGGATCCAGGCAGAGCCGCATCCCTATGCCAAGCAGCATCCAGGCCGCATCCCTATGTCGAGCGACATCCAGGCCGAGCCGCATACCTATGCCGAGCGGCATCCAGGCCGAGCCATCTTATACGACCACTATTTTTTTTTAAAAAATTTGAGTACTTCTTATCCTAGCCGCAGCGCAGTGCCTTTGGATAGTGATTTCAAAACTCATCTTAAAAAAGGAACATTCTATCCACTTCTCTTACACCCATGATCGACCAGGGGATAGAGGATCCAACAGCAGCTTCTGAACAACAACGAGGGAATGGACAAGCAACCGCTACTCAAACGATACTGCCTCCTTATCAATGAGATTTATACCAATATTTTTTAGATTATTTTAATTTCAATTATGCTTTGAATTACGACCGACTTAAACTAAACTTCTTTCAAAAACCATGCAGATGACCAAGTACTAAGAGTTAGCTGCTAGCCAATCCACAATGACCGTGATCGAACCTGTGGAGTTTCATCAAGACGAACATGATTTGACTGCTCATCATCAACCATATGCCTTCGATTTGGGGCTATGGACTAGAGATTGAAAAGCCCGTCATGATCAGAGCCTAATACAAAGCGAACATGACCGATCGTCCATTCGTCGACCTCCACATATGACTTGAAGGCCAAAGCAAGGTTTGGAATGAATATGGCTCCATCATCCACTCAAGTCGAGTCATAAAACAAAGTTCGAAAAAATACGAATGCCTCTCCTCAAGCTCAGTGATGTCGGGATCTATCTAGAGTAGACGTGATTTGATCATCTACACATTAAATTCTACCCTGAACACAAAAGATTGTTCGAAATCCCAACTTGGAGTAGCTGTGATGGACAACCTACTCATCAACCATCGCTCTCAATACATGGACACGACTGCACCTTGAAACATATGCAACTTATTTTGTCTGCTCAATAATCCATTATCCTTATTTCCTAGAAAGAGATACGAAGCAAATTGTGCGAGACTTAATTATCTAACCCAACTTGGATGCGATCCAACCATCTATCATATACATCCTTCCTTGACTTGATCGGAAAAGATCTATAATCACCAAGTGGACGAGAATCGACCGTCCATTTTTCAAGTTTCGTCCTTCATGCTGGGGGCAGAGTCACATTCCATGAGCAAATGTGGTTTGATCATTTATTCGACATCATTATCCTCGATATGGTAAATGAAATACAAATTAAACGGGTGGAAATACGACTGCTCTCAAAAAAAACTTCTAAGTCACTGAAGCGGACTAGAGTACTCTAAGTCCCTTGAGCGTGGACTAGAGTATAAACGACATAAAAACCTCTAAGTCCCTAAAGCGCACTAGAGTACTCTAAGTCCCTTGAGTGCGGACTAGAATACAAACCACATAAAAACCTCTAAGTCCCTGAAGCGGCCCAGAGTACTCTAAGTCCCCTGAGTGCGGACTAGAGTAGAAACGACATAAAAACCTCTAAGTCCCTGAAGCAGACTAGAGTACTTTATGACCCCTGAGCGTGGACTTGACTACAAACGACATAAAAACCTCCAAGTTCCTGAAGTGGACTAGAGTACTCTAAGTCCCTTGAGCGCGGATGAGTATAAACGACTTAAAAACCTCTAATTCCCTGAAGCGGACTAGAGTACTCTAAGTCCACTGAGTGCGGAGAAGAATATAAACGACATAAAAACCTCTACGTCCTTGAAGCGGACTAGAGTACTCTAAGTCCCCTAAGCACAGACTAGAGTATAAACGACTTAAAAACCTCTAAGTCCCTAAGGCGGACTAGAGTACTCTAAGTCCCCTGAGTGCGGACTAGAATATAAACGACATAAAAACCTCTAAATCCCTAAAGCGGACTAGAGTACTCTAAGTACCCTTAGCGTGAACTAGAGTATAAAGGACTTAAAAACCCCTAAGTCTCTAAAGCGAACTAGAATACTCTAAGTCCCATGAGCGTGGACTAGAGGATAAACGACTTAAAAACCACTAAGTCCTTGAAGCAGACTAGAGTACTCTGAGTCCCCTGAGTGTAGACTAGATTACAAATGACATAAAAACCTCTAAGTCCCTGAAGCGAACTGGAGTATTCTAAGTCCCTAGAGTGTGGACTAGAGTATAAACGACTCAAAAACCTCCAAGCCTCGAGAGTGCGGACTGGAGTACTTTGAGTCCTCAGAGTGCGGACTAGAGTATAAACGGCTCAAAGTCCCCAGAGTGTGGACTAGAGTACTCTAAATCCCCAGAGTGCGGACTAGACTATAAACGACTCAAAAATCTCTAAGTCCCCAAAGTGCGGACTGGAGTACTCTGAGTCCCTAGAGTGCGGACTAGAGTACAAACAACTCAAAAATCTCTAAGTCCCCAGAGTGCGGACTGGAGTACTCTGAGTCCCCAGAGTGCGGAGTAGAGTATAAACGACTCAAAAATCTCCGAGTCCCCAGAGTGCAGACTGGAGTACTCTAAGTCCCCAGAGTTTGGACTAGAGTATAAACAACCCAAAAATCTCCAAGCCTCCAGATTGCGGACTGGAGTACTCTCAGTCTCTAGAGTGCGGACTAGAGTATAAACGGCTCAAAGTCCTCAGAGTATGGACTGGAGTGCCCTGAGTCGCTAGAGTGTGGACTAGAGTATAAACGACTCAAAAATCTCCAAGTCCTTAGAGTGCAGACTGGAGTGCCCTAAGTCCCTAGAGTGTGGACTAGAGCATAAACGATTCAAAAATCTCCAAGTCCTCCAAGTACGGACTGGTGTGCCCTGAGTCCCCAAAGTGCGAACTAGAGCATAAATGGATTAAAAAAATACAAGTCCCCGGAGTATGGACAGGAGTGCTCTAAGTCCCCAGACTGTGGACTAGAGCATAAACAACTCAAAGATCTCCAAGTCCTCGGAGTGCGGACTGGAGTGCTCTGAGTCCCCAGTGTGCGGATTAGAACATAAACGGTTTAAAAATCATCAAGTCTTCGAAGTGCGGACTGGAGTACTCAGAGTCCCCAATTGTGCGGACTAGAGTATAAACGGCTCAAAAATCTCCAAGCCCCTAGATTGTGGACTGGAGTACTCTTAGTCCCCAGAGCGCATACTAGAGTGTAAACGGCTTGAGAAAAATCTCTAAGTCCCAGAAGCAGGCTAGAGTACTCTATGTCCCCGGAGTGAGGATTGGAGTATAAACAAATTGACAAAAATCTCTACGTCCCAAACTTGGACTAAAGCATAAACCGTTCGACAAATCTTTAAGTCCCTGGAGCGAGAACCGAAGAATGAACACAAAATGGGTGCAAGATGACCGGGGGAGAAGAACACTAAGTCACCATAATACAGAGTGGTGTATAAACATCGATAAATAGACGAGTGGATTCCAACTGTTCTCTATTTTTCAAACTTCGGACAGAAATCGACAGGAGGAGTATTAACTCGCTAAGGACGGAGTTCGACCGTCCGACTAATGGCCTAGCCGAATCAATGCTGGAAGCAGGAGTACGAATCACTAAAAGCTAAATACAACAGCCTACTATAGCTCTAGCTTGGCATTCTTTACAACTTAAGGCAATGACTACAGGGAGGCCCCAATGCAAAACCAATCGAAATGACATCCAAAGGTACAGGCGACCGACTATATCGTACCACAGATCGAGGGTCAATATCGATCCACACTAAGCACATACGAACGTGACCCGAATGTCCCTTGAAAAATATGACCACCAGAGTGTGGAAAGGAGAGTAAACCATAAAGACCTGGTCAATAATTCTCCAGCACCCTCCTTCGATCCATCAGGAGGAATGAAACTGCATGAGAAATACCTGACTGCACATGAGCCTACATTTCCCCAAGATCTAATTACAGAACATGAACCAAAATGGACGTGGCTGACCATCCAGTGTCCAAATTATGCCCTGAAACTGACGAGGCATCGAAGTATTCCTCTTGGAATGAAAAATCACAATACAATCCAGGATAGGCGAGACTTAGCCTCCCATTGACTGACCTGATCCCACGATTCAACGAGAAAGAGAGTAAAGCTAAAGTGGGCATGGCTGGCCTTCCTACTTATCAGTAAATGCCCAGACCTGGGGCACGAGCGAGAAGCAAGATGAATATGAACCGACTATTCACCGATCAACTCTATGTCTTTGGAGTTTAGGTGAGAATATAAACATCGCTAGGACGAGAATAAACCGTACATACAATATATTTGTCAACCCGAGACTGCGAGCAGACGCATGGTCATCCAAAGACTGGCTGCGATAGCTCAGTATTGAAACTTATATATAGTGCATACAGCTACTCAAGGCTACGATTGAAAGAACATCTAGAGACATAATCGTTTAATCGATACCTAAGCTCGTGGGCAACTGACTATCACTCCAACCCAAAGGACGGGTAAATGATCACGAATGCATTGAATAGAAAGTGCGTTACTCGAATACACAAGCAAGTTCAAACTCATAGCAAGATCCAGCTATGAAGCTGCACACAACTCGAGGCTGACCCCTACTCAGCATTTCCTTCAACTTACTTTTAAGCTTGATCTTTGGCCATTTGCTGATAATCGATTAGAGCATTCAGAGCCCTTCACTATTGGACTTAATAACTCATGACAAGACTCAAGGAATCGATCAGAGTAACCTTCAACATTGACCATCCCAACAATATTTCACATTGAATGTTATGCAAAATAGTTACATCTGAACTCAAAGAATTCGGGATTGCATCTGCTAAGCTGACAGTTGACATTACAACCAGCCACGGCGATCCTTTCCGGGTGTTGAATATCGAATCACAGCTCAGTGCAATGATGATAAAAGAATTAGTTGGATTTTTCTAAATAAATGATAATATGTTTCCTTGGACCCATTCTGACAAGCATGTGTGATTTCACCAACTATCGCGAGCCATGCTTTGGATATCAACCCAAAGCTATAAAAGTTAGCGCAATGTCTATTGATTTCATCATGAAAGCTCCACTCTTACTTTTAGGCTCACCCCATCAACGTCTATGCCTACCAGCCGTTACGAAAGGGCATACAACGACCTGAGACGTCTGAAAGACTACATAAATAGAATATCAAACTAAGCCAATTCGATATCACTTATTTCCCTCGAAGGGCTATCCAAGGATGGAGATTAGCAGGCCTTATACCCGAATTCACTGCATCAAATGACTACTTGACGAGTAGTAGAGAACTAACCAACAGATGGAAAATGTACGTGGATGGGGCATCCAGTGATCAGTGTTATGGAACAGAAGTCATGCTAATAACTCTTGAGGAACGATCGATCTGCTACGTCCTAAAACTCGATTTCCCTGTAACAAACAGCGATGCTTAGTATGAAGCCTCGACCGCCAGCCTCAAACTTGCTAGAGGACTTGGAGTGGAAACTTTACATATCTTTTGTGATTCTTGATTGGTAGTATTCAAAGTTAAGGAAGTTAATCTTGCTAGTGGGCATTATCTTGCTCCATATCTCGGAAAGGTCCAAGATCTGCTATCGAACTTCACGTATTACATCATTATATACGTACTTAGAGAACAAAATGAAAAGAGTCCAATCACAGCCTAAGCGGGCCAAGTTTAAGGACGCGCAATGGGGATACGTTGTTTCGGTTGAAATACTTAATATTCCAAGCATTGACGGATGGAAATCGGCTAGATCTTGGAGACAAAGCCAGAAAAGGGGTCATGGTTGACTCCTATCAAAGACTATCTACAATAAGGAATCCTTACTGAATAGAGGAATGGAAAACGACATATCTTCCTCAAAGCATCACGCCAAATCATCCAAGAAGAAGTCATGTGTAGAAAGGAGTTTATCCATTCCCATGCTTCGGTGTATCTCCCATGATGATATCTAATGAGTCTTGAGCGAAGTATATGAAGAAGAATGCGGCGATTGCATTAGGCGAAACCCTGATAAAGAAAATACTCTGCAATGAATATTACTAGCTAACTATCAATCCAGATGCTGATCATGCTAGACAATGCGTCGAGTGCAAGATATTTGCAAAAATCCGGGAGCCCCACCGATGGAAATTACTCAAATGACTAGTCCATAGCTATTTGCCACTTGGGAGCACTGACATCATCTTCTTGCCGATCCTAAAAGTGGTGCGAAATACACCATCATAACAATTGATTACTTCACCAAATTGGCAGATGAAGAACTTTTAACCATGACCAAGATGAAGAAAAAAAATCAACTTCATTGTCCGTAACGTCATCTGTCCTTATGACCTTCTATAATCCATTATAACTGCAAATGGACAGGTTGAAGTTGTGAACAAAATCATAAACTCTATTCTGAAGAGAGTTTTGGAAAAGGCTAGAGGTAAATGGATGGTTGAACCCCCAATGGCATTATAGGCTTATGGAGCTACCCATGAGTCTGTGATTGGTCGTACTCCATTCGCCCTTACTTACTGCTCTGATGTCGTCATCCATGTAAAACATGAAGTCCCCTCTCATAAAGTGGTTGATTACAACCCTTATTTCACAGAAAATACAAACAAGGAATTGCAATTGAATTTCAATTAAACTAGACGGAATTGGTGATGACTTATGAGCATATAAGACGCATCCAAGAGCCAATGGCAAGAACACATACACAAAAATGCATGTGAACATTTGAAAAAGTTCGACTTCTTGAAATCAACAGAAATTGAATTATTACTTAGGTTTGTTAAGAAAAGATTGGATCGGGTAGATGAAGCTTACTAGCCCTGTAGAACCAGACATATGTGGCCACTGATGAACTACAACCTTGGATTTATAATATTAGGAATCGACCAAGCGTCATTACAACCAGAGAAGGATATGACACCATGGGAGGATAAAATTGAAGGATAATGACTATTTAGGAAACATGATGGATTTCTTTCTGGAAATAAGGAATACTCGCTGATTCAAAGCGTATCGTATTGCTTCCCACGACACACCTTGGGGGGAAAATGTTACCCGACACCTTGGCCCGGCTGCAAAACGACAGTTGAAGATATTGTTATTAGCACTAGACAAGGTTCTAACTAAGAGGAGCCTGGTAGTATACGGGTTTGATGCAGTCAACATGTTTCGCATTTAGGCACGGTACGGCAAGCACGGTTCGACACACGTCGCTCGGTCCAGATGGCTCGGCAAGCCTCGTTCGCCAAGCCTCGTTCGGCACAAAGCATCACTCGGTGCAAGCCTCGTTTGGCATAAGCTTCGTTCGGCATAAGCCTCGTTCGGCACAAGACTCATTCGACACAAAGCCTCATTCGGCATAATGCCTCGCTCGACATACGAGTGCCGTTTGGCATGAATCCCTCGCTCGATATACGAATGTCGTTCGGCCTGGATATGTGGCTCGGCATATGAGTGTCGTTTGGCATAACTTTGTTTCGAGTCACTTGGTAGTCGCTGCAGGCAGTTCTCGACCAGCATCCCTCGCTTGGCAATTGCCGTTCGGCATTTATGGCTCGACGCGCAGAAGTCTCTTACCTTGGGCCAAGCTATCTTGCTCCTAGGCCCGTGAGGGAAGTCCAACCCATCTTCGCCTATAAATAGAAGGGCAGGGGCATAGTGAATGGGACCTTTTTTCGAGAATACTGGGGAGACTCTGCCGCTTTCAAGACTTATTCTTTTTCACTTAACATTTGCATTCAAGAAGTTGGTGTACGGATTGTATCTGTAATCAATTATTTAGTAAAACAATAAAGATTACAATCAAAGTGGGTGTAGGCAGTTACGCCAAACCACTATAAATCCGGTGTTCTTGTTTTTGCATTTAAGTTAGCATACAGTTCTCTGTTTTAATTTATTTCTTCATTAATCTCTCTACACAATCTTTCTCAAAGGTGTTAGCGACCAAATATGGTGCTAACAATATTCAAGAGGTATACTTTCGACAAGGGGGGTGCACCCTCCTAATCATTTGTTTGAAAATTTCTTTTCTTTCCTTTGATTCCAAATTACTAAATTTACCTCTTTCTTGATTACATACTAATGTGTCGTGCGCACTTCACGATGTTTAATTATTTGCATCTATTATTGTGATTGGATCTTGTTATTATGAGGAAAAATCCTTTCCACGGAGGGTGGTGTGGTCTCACATATTGTATTTATCTCTACCATTTTGTTTGAGATTTACTCATACCAAAAATATTGTCTGGCACGAGTTTCTTATTTTCCTAAACTCTTGGGTACTCAATTATATTTGAGAGTCCGGGAGTAGCAGGTTTCCATTGGGCTCTTTGAAGACGACGGATGAGCAGAAGGCTTCGTAGCCATATAGTTATTTATTTCCATTGTTATGTCTATTTTGCAAGTATATTTATTATAAGCATGTGTTGAAGCAGAGTGTATAACTACCTAGTCTAATAGTTGTATTTTTTTTATGTAACTCCGATAACTCCATGTAAGGAGAAATATTCTGTACTAGACTATTTTGTATTATATATAACCGTTCTGTTGTGAGGTTTTTTTATTCCGTCTTATTTTCTTCTTTATATTACCCTATGATAACTTTTCCTTCGGATGCTTGGGCGACGGCACACAGATACTATGGATGTATTAAGTGTCATTCGTAGTGTCCAGAAAGAAGAGTCGCCACATTTTTAACCCATTTTCTACCCTTTTTTACAAAAAAATTAGCCAATGATGAGAATAAGTTTGCGTGCAATTCACAGTAATATATTGAGCGCAGCAGAGATGATAGTCGTGAAGCTCCAAGCTCTAGTTCTTGGAGAAGGCACATAGGTGATGAAAACAACAATTCTCAAAGGTAGCGCATAGGGGTTGCTTTCAAGACTCTTCTTTGGCTTTGAATATTGATTAAAGCTTAGGATCGGACAAGGAATTTATCAAATTTCATGTTTTTTCCCATGAACAAGTATATGTTTCAACACATGTTGACATCACTGTAAGTAAAATTGTACATTTAAGTATAACGATATTAATTAGTAGCAATTATTATATATTGTTTACGTACTCAAAAAATATGGTACATATTGTGTGATTCTATACTGATTATATGGTTTTATATTTAAGATTAGTACAATGTTTACATATTAGTTCATCAATTGTATAGTTATACATTTATTTTATGAAGTTAATAGTTAAAATAATTTTCTCAATAGGCAAGGAAAGGGAAAACTCACGGATCTATTACATTGGTATTTTATCCATATCGAGAGAACGTAGCAGTCGATGTTGATTAATGTATTATAGGATTTTTGGATAATATTGTATTTATGATTTTTTTAATAAATATTTACATGTAAGATGGCATTGAATTTATCATAACCCTACATATTCCTTATCATAGTGATTTAATTGACCTTAAATTTTGATGCAAAATTATGTGGTGCATTAGCTTTTTTTAGTGGAAGACCACCCACACGTTTCACTTCACTTTGGGAGAAATGGGAATTAGTCCTTTAGATTTTGTTATTCTTACTAGTATTTCTATTGGATTACACCTTACATTACCTTATGATGAGTAGTACCAAAGACATGATGACCTGCTACATGTTTTGCCTAGTATTCCTATTATGTCATGCTTATTAAGGGGTATTTAGATTATAGTAAATTTCCTCAAGGATGCTATTAGGAAACTACTTCGATAATACAACTCTATAAATGACTTAGAGATAGCTAGGTTATTTGTCTTATACATGATGGGAAACCTGTTCTTCTCCAATCTGTCCAACAAACTAAACTAGGATGTGGTGCAGCGGTTGCGGGCTCCGATCTTTCTTCTCATGTTCCTTACGACTAGGAAATAGCTATCATGGCCCACTTATATAAATCATTAGCATATAGTGTGTGGTTACTAGTCATGGTATATCATTATGTTTCTTTTGGTAGGTTTTATAGTACTAATGGTACGAATACAGCCACAGTCTGGCTCACCCGACTAAAGACCACTAGTTAGCGTTATTCTTTTCTAGGATTTATGCATGGTCGCCGCATAATAGATAGAAAGTGTGAGGCAGTAAGGCTGGTGATGTTTTTGCAGTTGCATCGAACCAGATAGAGTTACGACATACACGTTACATCGATATGATGGATCTCCATATTTGACATATCCTAGTACTTCGCACGTAGTACTTTTATCAGGCAGACGGCTTCAATTGGTATCGTCTCCTCTTACTGTTGGTTGTATGTGGTATAATGGCGGGTGATGTCGATACTAGATATATAGAGGATACATGGTTCCTGATGATCCTCATCCTCGCACACCTTTTCTCAAAGTGTAACGATCTAGAATTTTTAACGTTTCAAATGGGAATATTAAATTTATCTAAATATTCAGATTTGATTCAAATGTGATAAATAATAAAAAAAATTAATTTTTAATTAAACAACTTAATTTTTAATGATGTATTTTTAAATGAATTTATAGGACTTTTTCAAAGATTTTAATTTGACAAATATTTTAATTTTTGTTTGACATATTTTGTGCAAACGATTTGTATTTTCAAAGAAAAAGATAACTGGTGTATATTATTATTATTTTTCGATGGTATCACATTATAGTGCACGATCGAATTTTTATTTCTATCATTCGTGGTTCATACACGAACAAAATACCGTGTAGCAAAATGTTGGAAATTATAACATAAACACACATCACCCTTAAGACTGTTCTTCATTTTCATTCCCCCTCCCTCTTTTATTTGTTTCCTATAAACTAAGAAAATTTCAACATCTACTTCAAAAATAAAAATCAAGTGTTAATGTTCATAAAAAAATATGAAAATGGATCCATTGCGGTCGTACGAGTGAGAGCTTCGAATCTATTTAGAGACTGATGGGTCCGGTCGATGTTGGTGGAGTTCGACTTTTTGCAATGGATCTATGGTTTAGTTTTGATGTTAATTAAGGAGGAGATTGGAAGCATGAGGGAGGCATTGAACTTAGGGGATGAAAGCGAACCGATGATGGCTATTTGGGGTGGCATGAAACCATGTGGTAGATTACGACATTTTACAGTTGCATGAAGAAGCTCCCAGATCGCTTTTTATTTGAGAGGCGTGGACGTGACATTGATGGGTGGGTTATCGAGCTCTCATGAAGTGGTGTATGATGGAGGCGGTGAGGGGATGAATCATGGAGTGTAGATCAAGTTGAGGGTTGGGAACTGCATTGCAAAAACAGTATACATTTGTGCATGTACGAAGTTTTTAATTTGGGGGAGAAAAAGGTTTAATGCGGAAGATGGTCAATTAGATTAATTAGTTAATTAAATAAATAATTTTAATCCAAAATTCTATAAAATAAATGTCCTTTTCATATTAGTCCAATCGAGATGCGGCATTTGCGTTGTGCTCATACAAGCGTTATCTATGCACTAGAATTGATTTCGTCAAGTTTGGAGCAAGTAAAATTCTGATGTAAAATCAAAAGCGATTCGGTTTTAGCTCGAATGAAAATTTCTACGCGTCAAATATAATTTTAGGTGAGTTAACTCACCTTTAGATGAATACTATATGTTATATAGTAGATATAAATTATTGTTTTTATGCTTGAAAATTTTATTGGTCTAGCATGGTTGAATTTCCGCTTTGAAAAGTGAATGACATATAAAATGAAATACGACAAATTTTACAGAAAAATTCAGATTCCTCGTTACTATTGATATTAATTTAAGTTACATACCTTATGTATAAATTGTTGAATTTTAAAAATTTGGTAGCTAGCCATATTGGATATGACATTGATATATGTTAAAAGTTGAACCTTTTGTGATAAAGGTAGTAGTAGCATTGGTTAAGAGCTGTAGTAGCTATTGGCCTCATTATAGTATTTGAAAATACTATTATTTATTGTTTGGATTTGAAATTGGTTTTAATTCAAAGATTTTTTTTAATGTGATTTTTGGAATTTTTTGTGACATTTTATTTAAAAATGAGTCTTTGAACTTCACTATTTTACTCCAACCTTCTTGGAAATGTTTTAAAACTAATTTGGGAAGTATTTAGTTTACAGAAAATTTAAAATAATAACAGATGTTTATTTTAAAGAAAAAGGGGAATTTATCTTTGATAATAATGTGACTTTGTTTTAAAAGAAGATAAAAATATTTTGGAGTTAATATTTGAGAAACGTTTTATATAAAATGTTATATAGAAAGATAGATTTATATATGTTATTTTATAAATAAAAGAATGAATTTTTAAATGGTGTTTTAGGAAAAATTATATCGTTTTTGATAAATTTGAAAATAAATCACATTAGTGAATTTGAAATGTTATATGGAATGCTCGTTTTATAGGAAGTATTTAGTTTTATAGTAAAATGGAGATTTATAAAAGAAGTTCTATAAATATATAAGAGATTTATAAAAGGAGTTTTATAACTATATTGGAAGACTTATAAAAGAAGTTTTATAATTATATTTGGAAATTTATAAAGGAAGTTTTATAAATAAATGAGATTTATGCAAATGACCATTTTAAACAATAGTAGTATGGAAAGTATTCTTTTCATACTTAAATCAAATTCCGAGGTAGGAAAACTTATCCCTATCTTTTAGAATTAAGAATGAATGTCAAGGCAAGAATAGTATTCTAACTTGTCCGACTATATGTTAATTAAGGGATAGTACAACTTTGAAATCGAAAAGTAGTGGTAAGGTTATTTAGTCTAATTTCTATGCAATCCATATACTTACACCAAAGGTGTTTTGGATTTATTATTAACAATGTTTTAAATGACATTTGTTCTAACCCAATTAAATATGGTTCTAGAAATGAAATCTTCCTTAAGTTTTGTGAATTTACTTTACCATTGAAATAAGAGTAGAGAGTTCTTGTGCATATATCTTTTGTAAAATGGCTTTTTATTCAAATATTTGAAAGGATTAATGAAAATATTATTTAAAGAGGCTTAGTGGTTACTTATTTGCTTAATCAAGGTTGGTTTCCATATGGAATTAAATCTCTAGTTGTATGGTTTGTTAATTTGATAGTTAAATATCAGACTATCAAATCTTGACCGGTTCTGAAACTATCATTGTCGATTCAAAGAGACCAAGATTGAATAAGCACGAGTCGTCCGAAAACTATTTTGAACCGACAAAAATGTTCGAAATGGAGACATCTTGAAGTTGGAAATCAAAGATGGAGTTCGTTGAAGTGCAAGGGCTACTTGATGCTAAACTTGAGGGTGATTCCAAAATGGATGTAGTAGAAGTTGTGCCTTCGGTTTGCCCATATGCTGAATAATTTGTATGGATGAATCCTAGCATTGCATTGTTATCTAGAGGGCAGTGTTAGCAATCTAAGTGGGATTTTCTAAAATGGCAAAACGTAGCCTCAAACCTCACACCCGAGAATACTAAAATAGAGAAGATGTTATAGGGCTATGTGGTTCGCTGCCATTAGGGTATGGTCATCACTCAATCGAGATCGATATTGACCCATTTATGTATGCTAGCGACTCGGTATGATTATTGGCCGGCAACTAGGATGATGACAAATTCGGTACTATCCAGTACAGAGTAGGCTGATCCTGATTCATAGGGGGTCATAGTTGGCCCTCCGTACATTTTATCTAGATACATATTATGGTAGGTGGTACTCTAGTGTCTTGTCATAGTATGGAATTAATTCTTCAATAAGTGCCTTATGGACTTAGTTGTATACCAAATATGTTGGAACGTGAGATGCAAGCACTCCATTGATGTTATATATTTATTTTAAACCCTAGGCATTATTATAATATAAGTGGATTTCTTATAGAAATGGTTTGGTTACCGTAAGGTAAAAACTCGTCCGTGTTTATGTACGACGTAGTCCTATGACATACCTATATTTTTGAACAGTTTTATGACATTAAAAATCCATATAATTTGTGTTTCTCATGCTGGTTTACTAGACTGATCTAGGTGTTATTTTCTCATAATGTTCGGGTCAGCTCCAGCATATTTCCAGATCTAGTTTGGATGCTTTGGAGCTTCAAGATACGAGCAAGATGCCTCCAATATGTATTCACATATTTTTAATTTCTGTTGCGTTTATTATTTTTTATTTATCAGCACAAGTGAGGACAGACTGTTATAACTGTCCAGGCTGATGATTGATGGTTACTCTATTGATGTATGTATATCATAGCTTTCTTTTGTAAAGATCTATTGTATATATTATATTACTCGTCATGATGTGATATTTTGTTTTGTCTTATCTTTCTTTCACCCCAATAATCTATCTTTCCAACACTTAGATATTTGGTACATGAATACTATATATGTATTAGTATCTACTTTTGAGGGTAGAAAAGGTGGGATGTTATAGCATGGTATCAGATCTTACGTTGAGAAAATACTTAGGCCTTGGTGGGGTAAACTCATTAGAGATGGGGTTAGTAGCATTCTAGAATGAGTTTAGTGTATGTGTCTGGATATATATAAGAGTATGTATTTAGTAGCACTATAAGTTGTTGTACATTGTGTTAGTTGGTATGATTGAGTTGCTTATGAACTCTGATCGGTCCATGGGATGCATGGTATCGGTAGGGGTTTCTAAACACTTGGACAAGGCAAACAGATAAAATATTGCTCTTTAAATAGGTAAATGAGATAATTTTGACAAGGATTATGTTATATATATATAACAATAATTTTTGAGAATTAATATAGTTATTTATGATGCGTTTGTTTGTTAGGAAATGACGATATTCAATTATTATCATTTATTGTTTGATTAGTTACGCTCTACCAGTTTATGAGCATTTTTGCATTTTTACTGCATGGAATGGGTAGATAGTAATGTGTAAGAACACTGAAATAAACATATTAGGAATTAAGTTTCATAGTTTTGACTATAAGGTTTCCGATTATAATGTTGAGTTAAAAGTTGATTTTAATAAATGTTGTTTATTATAATCTAAACAAGGATATAATTCATTTCTGAAATGACTTTCATATAAGAAGTGAAATTAACAAGTATGGTTTATAAATAAAAAGGGATTTACAACTGACAATTTAAGAACCTAAATCCCGATGTTTTGAAAATTGTTTTTCCAAGGTTTTGAAGTAGTAAGTATTATTTGAAAGTATCTATGAAAAAAATATCTTAAAAAGATTTTAAAGGGGATAGAAAGCACTGAACTTGCTTCTGTCATCGGAAAATAATTTTGGTGATGACTACAGCCTCATCGACGTTATTTTTGAGTTTCTAAATGAGGAATGCTACCATAGTAATTTGCTATAGAGTTTTTTTTTGTAATATATCTCGATTCAATCCCAAAAGTACTATTTAATACATAAACAGAGATATGTTTATTATTATTATTTCAAAATGATTTGGAACAAAATCTTGGTGTTTAGTTTTGAAGTTTTTGGTAAAGTTATCATATGGGCTCATATATCCTATGAATTAGGGTATTTTGGTTTGTGCATCTCATTATATTAACTGTTTGGTAGTTTTCATTTGTTGAAATGAAGCGGAATGTTTGATGATTTTTAATAGTCGGAAACTTTCAAATTTGTTAAGAACTTGAAGATAAGTGTTTGCGGAAATATGAAGGTATAGTTTTGTAACACTAGCATTAAAAGATAGTAAGTTAAGAAAAGTTTTAAATTTGTTGAACATTCATGTTAAGTGAAAAAAATCTGATGTTTTGTAAATACTCTTAGGATGTAAAAGAGTATTATATGAATATGAACATAATTTATAAGATGTTTATAAACTTAAGAAAAGATTTATGAAATGTTTTGATAAATAATTTTGTGAATTAAAAAGAAATGGGGTAGTTAAGAAACCAAAGGTATAAGTACACAAGTATTATGTCGATCAATTGATTTGTATAACTGTTCTTGATTCAAATTTGAGTATTTGATTTTGAGGCGACTTATACCGATCCAAACATGCATTTCTCACTCGATTCTTAAGGGCGAACACTTGATTTGGAATTTTGACAAGATTTTGAAGTTTTCTATCATAATATGTGGCCATATATGCTGAAAGGAGGTTTCTAATCAAGGAACTGATTGGAATCTGCACTAGTTAAGGAGTCGAGTGAGTGTTACTAGATCGAAAGTCAAATTTTTATGATCAAGCAAATGATCGGATTTTATATTACGTACGAATGACATATGTACATCGTACGGGCTTTAATATGATGTATTGTTTCATTTATAATGTTCAACTCTCTTTTCGGTTATATAAATGAGATATAGGTTCATGGAAGCAAAGGCTAGCTTGTTGCTTTTGGTTTCAAGAGTAGAGTTTGATTGCTCAACAAATTGTTACATGTTTACTTCTTAATGGGTGTGCTTGCTATGTGACATACACAATCCATAAGATATATTATAAGTATTTATTATTGATTGATGATTTTATGCTCTAGTTATGGGAGCCGCATTTGGGCTATTGTTGTCTTTGTTGATTTAGGCCAGTTGGAGCAAGTGGTAGTTTTCTGAATCGAGTGGCATAAAGAAGATGCTATCAAAAAATTTCGTAAAATATAAGTTTTTAAAAGCTAAGGGTTCGAAGACATTTTCTTCCTCCATGAATTTCGAGGACGAGATTCTTTAAAGAGGGAAAAATATAACGACCTGGAATTTTTAGTGTTTCGAATGGTAATAGTTAATTTATTTTAAATATTCAAATTTGATTCAAATGCAATAAATAATAAGGAAATCAATTGTTAAATAAACGACTTGATTTTTAATGATGTATTTTTAAATAAATTTATATGATTTTTGCATAATTCTTAATTTGGAAAAAATATAAAATTTCATTTGACGTATTTTGCTTCAGAGGAAGGTATTTTCGGAATTTCATTGAAAAAGATAATCAGTGTATATTATTATTGCTTTCTGACCATATCACATTGTTGTGTGTGATCATATTTTTAATTTTGTCATTCGCGGTTCATACGCAAACGAAATACTATGTAGTGAACCGAAAATTATAACATAAACAAACATCACCCCTAAGAATATTCTTCATTTCCATTTTCCCTCTTTAACTTTCGTTTTCCCTCTCCTCTTTTATTTCTTTTCTGGTAAACTAAGAAAAGTTAAACATCCACCTCCAAAAATAAAAATCGAATGCTATGGTTGACGAAAATTATGACATTAGATCCATTGCACTAATATAAGTGAGCTTCGAATCTATAAAGTGATTGATGGGTGTGGTAGATTTTAGTGGAGTTCGACTATTTACAGTGGAATTAGGATTTATTTCGACATTGATTGAGAATGAGATAAGGAAGTACAAGGGTAGGTTTGAACTTGGGGAACGAAGGTGAAGTGGTGATGCCGTTAGGGGTGGTGCGATGCAATATGGTGGATCGTGACATTTTATAGTCATATGAAGAAGCTTCCAAGTCTCTTTTTATTTAATAAGTACAAATGTGATGTTGATGGGTGGGTTGTCGAGCTCCCGCGAAGTAGAGTTTGACGGAGGTGGCGTGGTGATGAATCATGGACTCAAGTTTTGGGTTAGGGGTGCATGGCAGAAACAGTGTACAATTGTGCATGTACGGGCTTTTTAATTTGGGAGAAAAGAAGGTTCAAAGGGGAAGGTTATTAATTAGTTTAATTTGTCAATTAATTAAATTATTTAAATCAAACACCTTATAAAGTGAATAACTTTTTCATACGAGATCCAATCGCGATGTAGCCTTTTGCGTTGCGATTGTAGAAGCGATATCTACATACTAGAATTGATTTTGTTGAGTTTGAAGCAAGTGAAATTTTGTGCTAAAATTAAAATGGGAAAGTGTTAACTGGAATTTTGGTGAGTTAACTCACCTATGGATGAATACTATATGTCATACAGTAGATAAAAATTGGTATTTTTCCGCTTGAATAATTTATTAGTTAGATTTGGTTCAATTTTCGCTTGGAAAAGCGAATGACGAATAAAATGAAATACAGAGAATTTTGTAGTGGAATCTGGATTCCTCGTTTCTACTGATTTTAATTTCAGTTACATACCTATTGAATAAATTGTTGAATGTTAAAAGTTTGGAAGTTGGCCATACTAGATATGACATTGATATATGTTATAAGTTGAACCTTTTAGTGATGAAGGTAGTAGTAGCATTTCTTAAGTGTTATGGTAGTTATTGGCCTCATTGTAGTATTTGAAAATACAATTATTTGCTGTTTGGATTTGAAATCGGTTTTGATTTTGAGAATGGTTTTTAAATGTTATTTTGGACTTTTCTGTGACATTTTATTTAAAAATGGGTTTTTGAACTTCTCTATTTTACTCCAACCTTTTTGTAAATGTTTTAAAAGTATTTTGGAAGTATTTATTTTACAAAAAAGTTAAAATAATAATGGATGTTTATTTTAAAGAAAAATGGAAATTTACCTTTTGTAATAAAGTGATTCTGTTTTAAGAGAAGATATAAATATTTTGGAATTAATATTGGTGAAACGTTTTATATAAAATGCGTATAGAAAGAGAGATTTATAACTGTTATTTTATAAATAAAAGAATGGATTTTAAATGGTGCTGTATAAAAAGGAATTTTTTTATCATTTTGATAAATTGAAAAATAAATCATACTAGTCAATTTGAAGTGATATATGGAATGATCGTTTTATGGGAAGTATTTAGTTCTATATTGAAACAGAGATTTACAAAAGAAGATTTATAAATATATATATATATAAGACCTGTAAAAGAAGTTTTATAATTATATTTAGTGGTTTATTAAAGGAGTTCAATATTTATATTAGGAGATTTATAAAATAAGTTTTTTAGGTAAATAAGATTTTACTTCTATAAATTATCATTTTAAGTTATAATGGTATGGAAAATATTATTTTCATACTTAACACAAATTCCGTGTTAGGGTAAACTTGTCCATATCCTAAGAATTAAGATTATATATTGAGGCAAGGATAGTATGCTAACTTATCCGCAACATTTGTAATGATGGGATAGTATAAGTTTGAAATCGAAAAGTGGTGGTAAGAAAGTTTGGTCTAATTTCTATACAATCCATTTACTTACACCTAAAGTGTTTTAGTTTTGTTGTTACTAATGTTCCAAACGACATTTTTTAACAAAATTAAGTATGGTTTTGGAAGTTAAATCTTCCTAATGTTTTGTAGATATACTTATAATGTTGAGATAAGTATATTGGTATATTTTCTAAGTACTAAAAATGTAGTATTTTGTGAATATATTTATACTGTTGAGACAAGTATATGGAAAAAAATTCTAAATATTAAAAGTGAAATGTTTTGTGAGTGTACATCTACGGTCGAGATAAGTATATCAATATTTTTCAAGTATTGAAAAGAGTATGGAGTGTTTGTGAAAGGTATTTTTAAACAAACGTTTGAAGGAGATTTTAATTAATGAAAGGTTTAATTAAAGAGGCTTAGTGGTTACTTATGTGCTTAACCAGGGTTGGTTTTTGTATGGAACTAAATCTCTTGTTGGAGGTTTGTGTAATGACCCAGAATTTTGGTAATTTGAAATTGGAATATTTAATTGATTTTAAATATTCAAAAGTTAATTTTTATCTTGAATTTTAAATATAACTATTTATTTGATAATTAAATTATTGAATTTAATAATTAAAAATCGGGTAAAATATTGAATTTGAAGCTTTAAGTTTGTTAAAAATAATTTAAAGGCTTATAAAATTTATATTGATAATAATGAAGATAATAAAAGTTTTAAAATTAAATTTAGAAGTGAATTGTTCTGTTTTAAAAATATATCGTTTGAATTAACATTTAAAAATAGTCTTTCGGGGCACAGTCTCGGAATTTGACGAAACTCATTCCATTGGGTCCGTAGTAGTGTATTTTTATCGGATTTCAAATTTTGTAGCATTTGGAGTTGTCGTTTGATCGTACGGGATATAAACACGTTGAGATTAATATCGAAAATTCAATATAATAATTGGGTCCAAAAAGCTATCTTCTCTATACGATCGAACTAGGACTCGAAACATTTGCCATTGCTTGGAATAGGGGTATAACATTATAAACGCCTAGCTGCAAGCCTCGATTAGGGTTCGAAATTTTGAGTTGCGTAATCGAGACGATTTGAATTTAAATAATAAACTATTTGACTTGACCATATTTCCGTCAAAAAAATTTCCCCTTCACTTCATTGCTACTGTAGATAGCCATCTACACACAAGGTATCTTCCCCTCCGTTCACGTTTTTAAAAACCACGCGACCAAGAAAAGTTCAAGCGAGAAGTAAAAAAATGTATGTTCACGTTCATCTTCAAAGCTCATCCAACGACATAGATTGGTCGAACCACTTTCACGCCATTCCCGGCGAAATGTTCGACTAGGGATTTACTCGTCTTGAAGCGATGGACTCAGTGAACGGTGGAGACCGTCTTCGAGAATGCATGGTGATGGAAGCAAGTGGAGGTAGTTTGGCAGGTTTGGGTTTATTTCTACAGTGATGGTGGTCGTTGAGGGCATGGGTGGTGGCTGAAGGAAGCAGGGTGGTCAGGGCGTGTTTGGTGGTCAGTGCGGTGAAAATCGATGGTCGACTGCGGCCGGAGTTGGCGTTCAAGGAGATGCGACATGGGGTGGGTTTGGTCGTTAGTGAAAAGGGTAAATGGAGGAGGTGATGTTAGCCGAAGCTGCGGCGGAGGCTGGGCTTTATTCTGATAGGCGAGCGGTAGCACAGTGGGATGGAGGCGGTGGCTTTGTAAAGTTGATCAAAGATTGGGAAGCTTGGCAGTGCGTTGTGTTCTCATATAGGAGATATAGGGGAGAGGCATTGTTGAGTGTGTCGGGTTGTTTTCAAATGGGTATGGGTTTCTCTTTTTTTTCAAAGATTTGTAGTTACAGATTGTTTTATATAAATTCAAATACTGGTAAAAACAATATCTCGTTCATTAGATCACTGACACGATCAGTCGTGTTGGGTCCGTAATAGGGAGAACTTTGTAATGGAATGGTGGGATAAAGATTGGAGTTTGTAGAATTTTCATATAAAATTCAAATTCATTTAAATTTAACCAGAACCAGAATGCGAGAGCGACTAGAAATAAATGTGAGTTAATCTCACTCAATTTCGGATTATTGTAATTAATTTTAAATACTTAAAATTAATTATTGATTGATTGGCTAAAATTATATATTTTTATCAATTGAAGGTGATACTATATATAGTAGTATATATATATATATATATTGGAGTGATTGATATACTCGCATGTATACATAGCGGATGAGACCCTATGCGCCCTGCATAATAGCAGATGACCCTACATACCGCGATATCCCTCTCGAAGTGGGATTGGTATTTTTATACTTTATTAACTTCTATGGATGTAGGAAAACAGATTGGAGGGATCCAACTGGATTTCTCAAAAATTTTGAATTTAATTTTCATATATAGTGATATATAATTTGTTTGAATAATCTGTGATAGATTACAGTGGAATTTGAATTTATTGGATGTTATGGTATTACTGGATAGATTTTGGCATTTTAAAATACCATAAATATGAATATGGAATTTTTAAAAGAAAATAAAAGGGAAATTGAAAGTAAAATATTTATAGTTAAATTTAGACATATTAAAGGAAATGAATTTGGGAAAAATAAATAACTTGATTTTAAAATTTGTACTTGATAATTTAATAATATTGAAAAAAACAGAGATTATGGAATAATTTAAATAAAAGGATTTTAAATTATAAAATTTAAGCGATATTTGTTTTAAGTGTAAAGGATTTATTTTAAAAATCGAGATTTAAAATAGCTTGGAGAAATTAAAAAAGAAAATAATATTTTAAGTTTTGAAAAAGAAGTGGAATCTGAATTTATTTGGGTTTTGGGATGTAGTTGGGTTATTTAAGAAATTAATTTAAAAAAATCGAATTTAATTTAGAAATCGATTTGTAATCGAATAAGTATTGTGAAACCATTATAAACGGGAAAAAAGACTATGGGACTTATAGACAAGGTTTATAAATCGTATAAATTTTATAATTTAAACCCATTTATTTAAATTATTTCAAAATCTCTATTTTTTTCATATTCTGAAATTATTTAGTACAAATTTTAAACTCAAGCTATTTATTTTTCCCAAATTCAATTCGTTTAATAAATCCAAATTTCACTATAAAAAATTTACTTTCAATTTCCCTTTTTATTATCTTTTAAAAATTCAGTATTCATATTTATGGTTAAAATACCAAAATCTATCCAGTAATACCATAACATCCATTAATACCATATCAATCACTCCAATATATATATATATACTACTATATATAATATCACCTTCAACTGATAAAAATATATCAATTCAACCAATCAATCAATCATTAATTTTAACTATTTAAAATTAATTGCAGTAATCCAAAATTGAGTGAGATTAACTCACATTTATTTCCAGTCTCTCTCGCATTCCGTTACGATTAAATTTGAACGCGTTTGAATTTTATATGAAAATTCTACATGCTTTAGTCTTTATCCACTGATTCCAAAGCAAAGGTCTCCCTATTATGGACCCAACACGATTGACCGCGTTGAATTTCAATTTAAAATGAATGAGATATTGTTTTTAAAAGTATTTGAATTTTTATAAATTTATCTATAACCAAATCTCTTTTTTTTCAAGAAAAAAGAGAAACCCAAACCCATTTGAAAACAGCCCGCCCCACTCAACAATGCTATCCCCCCAAATCTCCTGTATGAGACACAACCCATTGCCGAGCTTCCCAATCTCCGATCAACATCACAAAGCCACTGCCTTTCACCGCTCTGTGTTGTCGCTCGCCCACCAAAATAAAGCCCAGCCTCTACCGAAGCTTCAGCCAACATCACCTCCTCCATTAATCCTCGTTGTTAGCGACCAAACCCACCCTATCTCGCGTCTCTTTGAATGCCAACTTCGGCCGTAGTCGACCATCGATTATCAACGCACTGACCACCAAACACTCCCCAACCACCCCACTTCCTTTAGCCACCACCCACGCCCTCAACGACCCACTGACACAACCGAAAATCGAACCCAACCCTACCGAACTACCACCACTTGCTGCCACCACCATGCATCCTTGAAGGTAATCTCCATCGTTCACTGGGTCCATCGCCTCGAGATGAGTAAATTCCTAGTTGAACATTCGGCTGGAATGGCGAGAAAGGATTCGACGAATCTATGTCGTTGGATGGGCTTCGAAGATGAACGTGAATATATGTTTTTTTAATTTCTCGTTTGATCCATGCTTGGTCGCATGGTTTTTAAAAAGTCGAAGAGATAGAAAGATACCTTGCGTGTAGATGGCTATCTACAGTAGCACTGAAGTGAAGGGGAAATTTTTTTGATGGAAATATGATCAAATCAAATAATATATGTTTATTATTTAAATTCAAATCATCTCTATTACGCAGCTCAAAATTTCGAACCCCTATCGAGGCATGCTGCTAGGCGTTGATAATGTTATACCATTATTCTGAATGCAATGGAAAAGGTTTCGAGTCCTAATTCGATTGTATGGAGAAGAAAGTATTTTCGACCCAATTATTATATTGAATTTTCGATATTAATCTCAACGCATTTATATCCCGTACAGCCAAACGACAACTCGAAACGCTACGAAATTTGAAATCCGATAATAATACACTATTACAGATCCAATGGAACTGGTTTTGTCAAATACCGAGACTGTGTCCCGGAAGGCTATTTTTAAATGTTAATTCAAACGATATATTTTTAAAACTGAACAATTCAGTTTTAAAACTTTAATGATCTTCATTATTATCAATATAAATTTTATAAGCCTTTAAATTATTTTTAACGGGCTTAAAACTCCAGATTTAATATTTTACCCAATTTTAAATTATGTAATTCAATAATTTAATTATCAAGTAAATAGTTATATTTGAAATTCAAGTTAAAAATAAACTTTTGAATATTTAAAATAAATTAAATATTCCAAAGTCAAATAACCAAAATTCTGGGTCGTTACATTCCTCCTTCCTTATAAATATTTCGTCCCCGAAATTTGTTAGGTAAAAAGAATGGTCCAAAACTCAGCAACTTTTCCCAAAACCACACATTTCAAACATCTTCCCGAAAATAGTTTTATTTAAACCACATTATCACTCCTACCAATTATCCAAATTAATCCATGGATTACAACTAATATTATCCCCTCAATCATTCAAATTATAATTTAAAACCAAATTTTAAATTATCAAAAATTTTCTAACTCCTTAAATTTTTGAAAAATTTCGCCAGCGTCTCCTTTGCGCGGCTAGATCCGAAAAACTATAAAATGCCTCTACAGGCCCAAATCATCAAAAGAAAACAAAAGCCAAGTGGCTCAATCAGAAAGCCATCAATTTCATACAACAATTTAAGCATGCTCCTTTTTGTCGGGCAATTAAATTTTATTTCTGAAATCAAAGACATCAATTTAGCTTTTGCTTTTAAATATCTGCATCTCACTTACCAATAGTATCCAATCATACAATTCAAAACCATTTTATTTATTTCTTTTCAAAATTTTAAAAAAATTCTTTACTTAGACCCGTACGATATACGTATATCATCCGTACGCAATATCAACTCTAATCACTTACTCGATCACACAATTTTACTTCCATGTTTACATGACTCTCTAGTGCGGACTCAGAACTGGTTTATTGATAGAAACCATCATTCTCCTTGCATAGTCGTCCACTATGATAGAGAATTCCAGAATAAATCAAAAATCCATATCCAGTATTCACCATCGAAAATCAAGTGAAAAATTCCTAACTCGGATCGATATAATTTATCACGAAATTCCGTGCTTGAATTTGGGTCAAATCATGATGCAAATAAAATAATATATGTACGACTTACGTATTTACTTCCAATTTATTCTTAGCTATATCAATTTATTTTTATTCACGTTTACTTCCTTCCCATTCAAGTATTCGCAATTATCATACCCATTTAAACTCCACATTCCCGGATTTACTTAGTATATTCCGTTCTATACTAATTTCACTTAAGAATTTATCCCATCAATTTTCTTAAGTAAATTTATAACATTTTAGACAAATGTTCTCAGATTTATTTTTCACCTTCACAACTTAATTTTATATCCATTTCTGTTCAAATTAAAATTTCAATTCCATTTGAACTCAACTTATCTCCAAATCTTAAATATTGAATTTTATCGACCATATCCCCACCATATTTAATTAATTAATTACTTTAATTTGTTCCACCCACTAATTTATTTCCATTAAAATTCAATTCAAATCCTTTTACTTACAAACTAAATTAATTAGTTCATTTACAAATTTATTTCAAATCTCACTAAATTCCATTTCCAATAATTCCTTTTCCATTTATCATACTTAGGCTGAATTTGAAATTTCTCTTGTTTAACTTAGTTCAAGTTAAATTCCATTCCAAATCAAATTTCAAATTTTATAAGTTTTCAAACTTATTCATATTCCATAAACATTTTATATAAAACCCCAAGATTTAAACTCCTTATTCCTAATTTATTTCAAATTATTTTTGAAATCAAATATATAAATATACACATAACCTTTTGTATATCAAATCTTTTCTTTGAATTTCAAATCAAATCAGTTTTACCAAACTAAAACTCTAATGCAAATCATTATGGTAGCAATTCCTCCCTTGTAAACTCGAAAATGAAAGTCGTTGATGCTGCAGTCATTACCAAAATTATTTTTCGGGGACCGAAGTGAGTTTGGTGCTTTCATTCCTTTAAAAACAATTTTTAAATATTTTTATTCCAAGTCTCAATAGATTCCATTTCCAATTCAAAAATATTTCCAAATAATGTCACTTTTTTTATTTTACGAGACTTGAAAAACATTCCAGAACCAAAGGGAATTCAATTCCCAAATTCCCAACTTTCCATCTTTTAAATCTTTCGTAAATCATTTTTATAACCATATCACCTTTAAATATTCCTCTGGAATTTCATGTTATTTCAAATTATAAACCACAATTAAAAAATCATACTTACAAAATTCTATTTTGTTATATGACTTACTTTCTCACTTTTGATTATAATTTCAATTTTTTTTTCAATCAACACAGCAAAAAATGATAATAGTTTAATATTATCATTTCCTAACAACCCAGCACACCATATATAACTATAATAATTTCTAAAAATTATTTCTTTCACATATAAAAATAATTTGGGTAAAATTATTTCATTTACCCCATTTGACACAATACCGTGTCGAATTGTTCTGTTATAGTGTTTAGAGATCCCTATCAATGACCTTAATTACTCATATTGATCAGAATCCATAAGCCACTCAACAAATCAATCATCATAATATAAAACAATTTTATATTCACTAATAAATATGCGCTCATATCTATTAATGCACTCCGACTCATTCCACAGTGTTATTGACCCTATCTCTAATGAGCAATCCCCACCAGAGCCAAGGTTCTCGCTTAACGTTCAGCTCTAATACCAACTGCGATGAACCAAATTTTCGACCTTCGAAAATCGACATAAATATGTTCATTATGTTACATGTCGAGCAATCGAATGCCGGAAACACCAGATTATTAGGGAAAAAGAAGAAAGTGGTAGAAGAAGAAGAACAGAACAACAACACAGAATCTCACAATCACAGCGGAACAATATATAATAGATAACAACTGGTCTTTATACAAAAAGAACTATAACTATTATTTACATATTACATCATTAGAGTACAATGTATTAATAACATAGCACCGGACATTTATAATAACTTGTCCTCGCAAATGTTGAATATACAGCCTACAATACACAGCGGAATAAAATCAAATATGTATAATAAGTCTTCGTCATCCAAATCGTCTCCTAAGCTTCATAGCATGTTATCATGTATCTGTAATACTTGGTCTGACCCGAGCATTATGATAAAATAACACCCGAGTCAGTCTGGAAAATCAATGTGAGAAAACACACTCAATTGAATTATTAAAGTTATCAAAACCCTTTGAAATCAAAGGTATCTCGAAGACCATGCCAAAAATAAAAACGATGGGTTTTTACTTGTGATAACCAAAATATTTCATTTCAAATCCTCTGATATTATAATAGTGTCTAAGTACAAACACTTATTCAAATAGCTGAAATTATTACATTAATTAAATTCTAGCATACTAGGCTCTACAATCAAAAGCGTAAAGCGTGCGTATTGGAGAATGGATTCCATACGAATGACTAGGCACTGGGGTACCACTTGTCACAGTATAGGTCTGGAAACAGTGTACCGAGGACCACGCCGAGATCCCTTGTAAAACAAAACGGAATACCCCTAACCATGGCAGACCGAATATGCTATAATCCCGGGTGTTCCCACCCATTCCGAGCTCCTCCCATGTATCGTAGCAATAATATTGTTAATCGACAAATTTCTATCGGTTTAGAAATTTCCTGAAAAATTTCAAATTAAAATAAACCGCAAGCACACAGTGTACTCTTTGTTGTACGTGGCGAATACTGGTCGATCTGCACGCAATTATTAGAGTTTAAAAATCTATTCAATCAAATTAGACCAAATGTAGAGAAATTGTTAACTGGAAATAAAATGAAGCTAAAATAGAATTAAAATTTTAAAAAAACTACCGAATTAGAGAACAATTTAGAGGCAAATTCACTCTCATATCTTTGTAAATCAACAAACAAATAATTTGTGATCTCCATCTTCGATTTAAGTGAAATATTGTTGTATTTATCATAAGTATGGTTTGTTTATGTTATTGATTAGCATAACTCAAACCATCAAACTATAATACAACAAATAACCCACTTATAATTCGCATGAAAATGAAGCCAAAGTTATTTTAAGTATGATCTATTTACTATTGTAACTAGTAATATAGATCATCAAATTTCATTTTTACTTTAATTTCACAATCAAAAATGGATTAGCAAATAATGATGCAACTTGTGTTTATGTTGAATAAGAATAACTCATTTGCATAAGCAATATAAGCTATCAAACCCACTTGTATAAACTTGCATCAAAATCCACTTTACGAAGCATAAAACAAATGAGATCATAAATCATAAAATGTTGAAATTACATAATATTTGAGAGCTTCATTACCCCTAAATTGAAGGGATTTAGCTACTCATTTGTGGCATTGAAGCAACACAAGTAAATTTCAGCATTAAAAAAGAAGAAAATAGAAAATAAGCAAACAAAGCGAAAGAGATTAGCTACTAACTACTTGCATAAAAATACAAACCACATTACTTGCACGGATGTAAATCTAAGCTATGAACATAAAGAAAAAGAGAGCATAGAAATAAACATTAACATAAAATAAAGGAAAAGCATGTAGAAAAGAGATAAGAAAGAGGCTTGCAAGCCATTTTTATTTCACTTTGATTTGTACTTACAACTTACTTCTTAATTTCCTAACAAAATATCAAAGAGTAGAAGATGGTTTCATATGCATAAGAGGGCTACATATACATGCATAAAACCCTAATTCTATTTTTAGGGGCCTTCCTAATATGCCATTTAGGATGTGTGGCCACCAAGTAACCATTAGGCACTAATTAATCCATCATTTGTTGTGCATGAAGCTTTAACCTCCACTTAGTTGTCAATTAGCTCATCATTGTAAATTTAGGTAAGTGGGTGGGGTCCTTCATGATCTTGAACTTGAATTATTTCCTCTTCATTCCTTTGTGCTTGCATGCATCTTCATATAAGCCTCTTCCATATGCATCCAAATTTCTATAGAAATTATCAAAAATGTCCAAGTAAATATTCTTAAATTGACACAAGCACAAAATGACCATTTTGCCCCTGAATGAAGATGAAAATATGATGGTTTGAAAATAATTGAATTTTGGTTTTAAACATGTTAAAATGCCCAAATATGATGTTTATTTAAATAAAAGGAGATAAAATATGGATGTAAATATATGCACATTTATGTGCACATAAAATACCCCACACTTATCTTTTTATTCATCCTCGAATAAAGGAAAAATAAGATAAATCCATTTTCGTAGGGAGCACGATTTCATTGAGCGTATGCAACAAGCCGTTAAACCTCTAGGTGTCCCCAGTAGGAAGAGTGTTGTCTCGTGAGGGTTTTCAGTGGATACTACCCACAAAATCAAAATGCAAAGTGAAAATATCTACAAAATGCAAGATTTATTTACAAAGAGATGAATGCGTGTTTTAGAAAATATTTACAAATGAAAGGTCTACTTTTACATAGACACAAATAAGTTCAATACAAGTTTTGGTCATTGTCTTGAAAATTTAAGTCGTTCACTAGTCAAAATTTCCAATAAAAATCAAGTTGTCATAATAGATAGACCATAGTTTGGCTAGTTGTTTCGGTTGATAACACTATGTAATATGAAATGGATCCTTAGTTGATTATCAAAGTTTATTAAAGTGGTATTTTCATTTCTTTTCAATAACAAGTTAAATCAAACAAGTTAAATCTAACAAGTTAAAATAGTGCTAAGATTTCAATTGCTTGCTCTCTCATTATTTGCAAGAAAAGTTACACACCTAGCTCAGGTAAACTAAGGCCAGATATACCACCCATGCACTGCCTTTCGAGCTTATGTGAGGGTAGTGCAGAGCATGGCGAGTGCACACACTTTCGTGCATACACCTATCGACCGTATGTGGTTTTTATTAAGTCTGTTCTTTTTTTTTACATGTGTTCCATACATGCATAACCGTGAGGACTTTTAAATGAGTATGAAAGCACATAATCAAAGATTCCAAGTAATTCCATGAGGACTTTAAATGAGAGTGAATAATTTGGATGTTATTTTTTTACATACATACATACATACATACATACATACATATATATTAAGAGAGAGAGAGTTTTGCAAAATCAACTTAGCACCATTTAACTTAGAAGACAAAAATGTTATATCCTTAACTTTAAATTTACCACTTTTTAAACAAAGATTTTCAATTAGAACATTCTTCGTAATTAACATAGATGGACCTTCCTATATACTAGTTAAAACACTGTTATTTGTAATCAAACTTCATTTTTATTTTTGTTAAGACAAATAAATTTTCAAAAATTTCAATTTATTAACCAAAACTTATACTTATCCCATAGTATTTCTTCAAAAATAAATCAAAATGGTGAAAAGAAAATGTTTTTGATATTAAGGAGTTTTGAGATTTTTTTTAGAGTAAGAAAACGAAAATTCAAAAATTCCATGAAAAACTAAAAAAATAAAAATGAGACCCTCCCACACTTAATTTTGACTATGTCCCCATAGTCAATGCATGATATGATAAGTGTGACAAGGAAAAATATTTACATATTTACAAAAGAGGGTTAACATTCTTACTAGACGTAGCTTGGCTCATGAAGGATCATGAGCTCAACCTCTTGGTTATTTGGAAATTCCAAGAAAGGTTTCAAACGATGACCATTAACATTGAAAATTGATCCATCCCTAGGCTTTTCTATTTCTACGGCACCATATGGAAAAACAGTTCGTACCACAAATGGTCCGGTCTATCTTGATTTAAGTTTCCTCGAAAATAAATGAAGTCTCGAGTCATATAAAAGAACTTTCTGGTTAGGCGAAAATGTTTTTCTTAGGATTGACTTGTGATGAAAAACTTTTGTTCTTTCTTTGTAAATTTTCTCATTTTCATACGCATCATTCCTAAGTTCTTCTAGTTCGTTGAGTTGCAATTTTCGGTTTTCGCCAAATTTCTCAAGGTCAAAGTATAAGTTTTTTATTGCCCACAACGCTTTGTGTTCGATTTCAATGGGTAAATGGCAAGATTTATCGTAAACTAAACGAAATGGAGACATCCCAAGGTTAATTTTGAAAGCAGTATGGTAAGCCCAAAGCGCTTCGGTCAATTTCTGAGACCAATCTTTTCGATTTTTATTGACAGTTTTCTCCAAGATTTTTTTATTTGACGATTCCAAACTTCAATTTGCCCACAAGTCTGAGGATGATACGGAGTGGATAATTTGTGGGTTATCGAGTATTTCTTTATTAAAGTTTCAAAAGAACGGTTACAAAATTGGATTCTGTTATCACTGATTATTGTGCGAGGTGTGCCGAACCTCGAAAAGATGTTTACTTTGAGAAATTTCACAATAATTCTATGGTCATTGGTCTTGCATGGAACGGCTTTGACCCATTTTGAGACGTAATGAACAGCGAAAAGGATATACAAGTTTCCAAAAGAATTGGGAAAAGTCCCATAAAGTCGATATCCCAAACATCAAAGATTCCGATGGTAAGAATGCGGTTTAGAGGCATCATATCTCGTCAAGAAGTTTGTCCAAGCATTTGGCATCGATCGCAAGTTTTACAAAAATGAGTCTTTGAAGAGATAAGGCCAATAGAAACCACATTGAAGCGCCTTTTCCGTAGTTTTTAGAGGACCGAATTGTCCACTGCATGCTTGATCGTGGCAAAACGAATGAACACTCCTTATCTCATTATCCGGAATGCAACGTCGGATGATTTGGTCAGGACAATATTTGAACAAGTATGGATCGTACCAACAGAAATATTTCGCTTGGGACATGAATTTGTATTTGTACTGTTTGGACCACGATGATGGAGTTTCTTTAGTGACTAAGTAGTTCACTATATCAGTGTACCATGGGTCGATAGAAATTGAAAGAAGTTGTTCATCGGGGAAGGTTTTATTGACCGGCAAAGAAGATGGTGCGTTCGAAAGACGAGACAAGTGATCGGATATGACATTATCGGATCCTTTTTTGTCTTTGATTGTAAGGTCAAATTCTTGAAGTAAAAGGATCCAACGAATCAAATGGGATTTAGCACCCTTTTTAGCGAAGAGATATTGAAGCGCAGAATGGTCAGTGTAGACCGTAAAGTGTGAACCTATCAAGCAAGGTCGAAACTTTTCGAGAGCAAAAACTACAGCTAGAAGTTCTTTTTCGGTTGTTGTTTAGTTGAGTTGAGCGTCGTTCAAAGTCATACTCACGTAGTAAATGACGTGAAGGATTTTGTTGATGCATTGTCCTAAGACAACACCAACCGCAAAGTTAGAAGCGTCACACATGATTTCGAAAGGACGATCCTAATTTGGAGTGCAAATGATTGGAGCAGTAATGAGTTCGATTTTGTGACGTTCAAAAGAAAAGATACACTCGGAGTTAAAATCAAAAGGAATGTCTTTTCCGAGGAGAGTCGTCAAAGGATGAGCGATCTTACTAAAGTCTTTCACAAAGCCTCGATAAAAGCCAGTGTCTTATAAATGATCGAATGTCCTTAACAGATTTGGGAATGGGTAGATTTGCAATGACATCGATTTTCGTTTTGTCTACCTTAATGCCTTTATTTGAAATGATATGTTCAAGGACTATGCCTTGTTTGACCATAAAGTTGCATTTTTCCCAATTCAAAGTCAAATGTATTTCTTTACATCGATTCAAAACCAACTCAAAATGATGTAAACATTGAGAAAAAGAAACGCCAAAGATAGAGGAATCGTCCATAAAAACTTCTAGAAAGCGCTCAATCATGTCAAAAAAGATGTCAACCATGCATCGTAGGAAAGTCGCAGGAGCCTTACAAAGTCCGAATGGCATACGTCGATAAGCAAAGGTACCAAATGGACACGCGAAAGTCGTTTTCTCTTGATCTTTGGGAGCGATTGGAATTTGGTTATAGCCAGAATAACCATCAAGGAAGCAGTAAAATTCATAGCCGGCTAAACATTCGAGCATTTGGTCAATGAAAGGAAGAGGAAAATGATCTTTATGTGTTGCGGCATTTAGTTTTCGATAGTCAATGCAAACATGCCAACCCGTTCGACTATGAGTTGGAATAATTTCGTTTAAATTGTTCTTGACAACGGTTAGCCTAGACTTTTTCAGTACAACATGAATTGGGCTAACTCATGAACTATCAGAGATTAGGTAAATGATTTCGTTGTCGAGAAGTTTAAGAATTTCATCACGCACCGCATCTTTCATTTTTGGATTAAGCCTTAATTGTGCATCACGAACATGCTTGGCATCGTTTATTAAATGGATACGATGTTGAACAGGAGCGGGACTAATTCCCTTAATATCGGCAATCGACCATCCAATTGCTTCTCTGTTTTTTGAAAGAATAGAGAGTAACGCAGTTTCTTGATCAAGAGAGAGTTGCGAAACTTATGACGGGCAACGTTTCGTCTTCACCAAAGTATGCGTACTTAAGGTGATCGGAAAGTGGTTTGAGGTCCAACTTTGGGAGTTTCTCGATCAAAGAGTTGGGTTCAGATTCGGGCTCAACTTGAAGCGATTCAAAGGGAAGAGTGTATTCAATCTCGTTGGGAATTTCGGGAAATAATTTATCTTACTCGGCTTCACGTTCGTCGTTAAGGTCAAGCGACTCGTTTTCGAAGTTTTTGTGAATGGCAATAACTTCCAACGTTACGTCACATGGTTCATTCTATTGGCTTTCAGGATTAAAAATGTTAAGATCCAAAGTCATGTTTTCGAAAGAGATTTTCATCGATCCATTACGACAATTGATTAGGGCATTTGAGGTGGCTAAGAATAGTCGGCCTAAAATCAATGGAATTTGACTCAAGGGATTCGTCATGGGTTGTGTTTTGAGAACGATAAAGTCAACAGGAAATATGAATTGCCCTACTCGAATGAGCACATCTTCGATTTCTCCCATGGGCTTCTTGATGGAACGATCGGCAAATTGAAGCGTCACTTTCGTAGGTTTAAGCACACCTAAGTCTGATTGTTCGTACACGGAGTACAGAATCATGTTGACATTCGTGCCTAAGTCTATCAAACATTTGTTAATCGTCTTATCTCCAATTGTACGCGAAATCGTCGGGCAGCCAGGAACTTTGTATTTAATAGGCATGGATTGGGACAAGACTTCACTCAAACTGGCGGCTAAGAAGATTTTTTTGGGCACTTGAGTGTGTCGCTTTTGGGTGCACAAGTCCTTAAGAAATTTCGCGTAAGTGCAGACTTGCTGAACAATGTCAAGAAGTGGAATGTTCACTTTTACCTGTTTAAAAATTTCCAACATCTTTTCCATTTGGTCCGTGTTTTTCTTTGGTCGAAGTCGATGTGGAAATGAAACATGATACTCGGTAGGCGGGTCTACTCGAGTAGAGGAAGAAGAATTATGACGGGCATTCGATTCAACATTTGGCTCCATGTTCGGTTTAGATTCATTCGTTGTTTAAAAGTGTCGAGAGTGGTTTTCAGTAAATCGTTTGGATTAATGACTTGATTATTGATTTGTACCGAAACGAAAAGTTGTGATAGCATTCAATTGGGTGACATTGCGATCTTGAACAACATGGGCTTGATTTGAATTTTTGTTTTGGTTTCTGGGATTTGAAAGGGGATGGCTTGGAAATGTTCCTCGTTCGCGTTCACTTACATACGAGGCTAATTGACGCATTTATATTTTGAGTTTTGCAATCGATTGGTTTGTATTTTGCATATATGAAGTCAATAAATTTTGCAAGTTGTTGTTTGATTGAAGGCTTTGAGTAGTTGCCTTAGCCAACATTTCAAGAGTTTTCTCAAGCGAAGTTAAACGTTTATCGTCTTGGGGGGTGAGCAGAATTCGATTGAAAATTTGATTGTTGCAGTTGATTATGAGATGGACCTGCAAAGTTTGGTTGAAAATTGTTGGGTTGAAAAGGAGGATTAGAAACATTATTCGGGAATGCTTGAAAATTGGGACGAATCGTATTCGTATTGGGATTGTTTTGGTTCCACGCAAAATTTGGATGATTCCTCCAACCAGGGTTGTACGTTGGAGAAAACGGGTCATTTTTGGCTTTGTTGAAAGCATTGATTTGTTCGACGGAATTGGGACACTGCTCGGCTATATGATTAGGATCGTTGCATTTATAACACATCAATTGGGAAGCTTGGTTCATTTGATTCGATGAGAAAACGTTATCAAATTTTTTAATCATTGCGTCGATCTTAGCTTCCAAAGCAAAAGAAAATCCATACAAGTTTGCACTCGATCAAGAATAAATTGATTCTTCGTTCGAACGTTCCCATTGGGATGACTTTTTAGCGAGGTTTTCGAGAAATTGCCAAGCATCGTAGTAATGTTGGGCAAGAAAATTGTGTTGGCACATTGATCCGAGCATTGTTCGTGAGCTGTTTTCCAGTCCATCGTATAAGATTTGGCAAATCGTCAATTTTTCGAAGTTATGGTGTAGAAATTTTATCAAAAGCTCTTTGAATCTTTCAAAATATTTTCCGAATGGTTCTCCCTTGAATTGATGAAAACTTACAATTTCATTTCGAATTCTACTCCTTTTTTCCAAAGGGTAGAACTTTTCTAAGAAAGATTTTACGAATTCATCCCAAGTTTTAATCGAGTTCGATAGTAGGCTCTACAACCATTTTCGGCGTAATCCGTAAGGGCAAATGGGATTAATCGAACTTTGGTTCCGTCATCAGAAAGTTGTTGGAGTTTAATGGTTGCACAAACTTGTTCGAATTTAGTCCAAAAGATGTATGGATCATCGTGCTCGAAATTGCCAAATTTTGGAAGTGTGGCAATATGGTTCGAGTGGATTTTGAAATGGTTACCCGTAAGGGCGGGTAACGTGATGCAAGATGGAATAGAAACTCTATCGGGAAAGATTCTATCCATAAGAGTCTGAGGGGCATTCTCGTTCGCCATTTCAGGAGGATCGTCTATTCGAGTTAGATGGTTAGTTGTAGAGTTGCGAGTCCAACGATTTATTGTTGTATCACGAGTCCAAAATACTCATGCATAAGTGAAAGTCAAGAGGAGAAAGATAGAAACGAGTTTGGAGAATGAAAGAAGATTTGAAAAAAAAATAAAGCGAAAAATTGTTTTTGAAGGATGAAAACTATTTACCAAGCGAGATTTATTTTCCAAAAAAGTTTGATTTTTGGTTTTTCAAATTTTTTTGTTTTTGAATTTTCAATTTTTTTTCTTTTTGAAAAATTGTCAAAGGAAAGGAAAAAGGATTTATTTTTTGAATTAAAACCAAGTTAAAATTATAATGCTTTTTTGGATTTTTGAATTTTTTTTAAATATGCATGAACTAATGCAGCTAAATGAATGCAAAGGACTTAATTACAGTTTTCTGTCCTTAGTAGCTCCTAACCCAAAATTGTATAATCACACTTTGTCTTAAATCAACAAAAATATTTCTCAGTCAGGTAAAGGACAGGGGTTATCGATGCACCACGGTCCGCCGTAGCAATGCGACCAAAGGTTTAAGTACCTTCAGAGGAACGACCAGTATAATATTTACGTATCACCTTAATTTTAATAACTGGTTAATACTTTGCCGTAGCCTAGACACCAAGAAATAAAATCGTTCAAATAAAACAATTATGAAGATACAATTAAGCCCTAAGTGAGCTCGTGACACCCTTAGGTCAAATGTCTAACCTTTATTATTAGTCAAATTCTACGATGAAATGCGTTTATGGGATAAGGAAAGGGTGATGAAATCCCTCACCTTACGTGAATTGGGGTATTGCCCTTACAAAAGAAAATAAGATGAGATGAATGCGAAACAAAAATTAAACGTGAATTTACAATGCAACTAAAATGAAGTTCGATTTTTTTTTTGGATTTTGAATTTTTTTTTATATATATAAATGTAAATGCAAGCAACCAACAATGCAATAAAACAAAGAAAAAGTGCAAGATATCAGAGCGCGCATATTATTTAGCAATTTTTTTTAGCGAAGCAAAGCGATTATTTGAGCAAGCACTTCTTTTTCTTGAGATTTTCTACTTTGGCAACCTGAAGTTTCAAACAAGATATATACAATTTTTTTAATATCAAATGAAGAAACTAAAACAAAGGAAAAATCAAAATAATATCCAACGAAATAAAACAACACCAAAGATTTATTTTGTAAAGAAATACAACAAGTGAAAATGAACTAAAAGAAAAAAATAAAAACTTGTTTATTTGTGTTTTTTTTTTGAAAGGGAGAACTTAAACAAAGCAAAAAAAAATTTAACAAATAAAACTCAACTTAAAAGGAAACAGGCCCACTATCCAAAAACATTTTTTTTTAAGAAAACACTCAAACAACACCTGGCCCGCTAAAAAAAACTATTACCACACTCTCAATCAAACACAGCAAGATATAACAATAGAATGCCAGATGTATGATATTTTCCAAAATCTCCTTTCAGTTGAAAAATGCAAATCGAAATCCTTTTTTTGTGTTCGCAAGTCGAGTTGGTTCAAAGATTTAAAGATTCAATTTGATTTTTGTTCGCGGCTGTTCGATTTGCTGTGGTTTCGAAGATGGATGCGAGGCAGTTTATTTTTGGGGATTTGCGGAAGCGATTTGGAGATTTCATGGGGGTTGCAGTGGTTCGAATTGGGAAGTCGACGGCGGGAGGCAATTGCAGAGGTAGGAGGTTGTGCGGTTGCTTGCGGTTGTGGTCGCATTTGAGTTGCGTATGTGGGTTTGCTGTTTGTGGTTTGATTCAAGGCTAGGTTCGGCAGGCGATTCTAGGTGTTTGCAGTTGTATTCGAATTGCGGTGGAGTTTGGTATTGAGGTCGCTTGTGGTTGTCGATGATTTAGGATGCTCGACAGAGGATGGTTTGAGTTCGAAGTCGCGGTTCCGAGATTGAGATTCAGGTGAGTTTGATTGTTTGGGTTGTTCGATTGTTTGGCTTGTTGAGGCTAGGTGTTAACTGTGAAGTGCAAGGGAGGATGAAATCTGAAATGGTGGTGGTTCAGGGGGAAGTCTGTAATGGCAAGTGACTGGAGAGGCAGTGTGAATTGGCCACTGTTGTGTGCAGTAGGAAGAAGGCGATATGGTGGAGAGAACAAGGCAGTGATTATCGATGTTTTGACAGTGTGCAAGTAGAAGTTTGGATTTGTGATATGTATGGTGGCTATGCACTGTGGGATTGCAAGTATTGCACTGTTAGATGGTGGCTGTATGAAGAACAGTGCACAGTAGAGCCAGAGAGTTGAACCAGAGAGTGAAGAGAGAAAGAGAGAGACACTGAAATGTAATAAAAGAAGAATATGAAGAAAAGAAGAAGAAAAAATTGTAAATGTAAAAGATGCAAATGTGAATGAAAATGATATGGAATTTTTTTTTCCTTTTTCAAATTCAACTGTGTAATAATTTTTTATTATATGAAATACAAATGAAGTAACAACTAGAAATCAATAACAACACACAACAATAATTTTTTTTGACAAAATGCACTTAACACAAAAACAAACATACAATAAAAAGCAAAAGAAAAATAATTCGAAAAATAGAAAATCAAAATCAAAACAAAATCACCGGCAACGGCGACAAAAACTTATTAATCGATAAAATTTCTATCGGTTTAGAAATTGGCCAAAAAAATTTTAATTAAAATTAACCGCAAGCGCACAGCGTACGCTTTGTAGTACGTGAGTCGATCCGCAGGGAATTGTTAGAGTTTAAAAATCTATTCAATCAAATTAGATCAAATGTAGAGAAATTGTTAACTAGAAATAAAATAAAGCTAAAACTAAAATTAAAATTAAAAAAAAATATTGAATTAGAGAACGGTTTAGAGGAAAATCCACTCTCATATTTTTGTAAATCAACAAACAAATAATTTGTGATCTCTAGCTTTGATTTGAGTGAAATATTGTTGTATTTATCGTAAGTATGGTTTGTTTATGTTATTGATTAACGTAACTCAAACTATCAAACTATAATAAACAAATAACCCGCTTATAATTCTTACGAAAATGAAGCCAAAGCAAAAGCTATTTTAAGTATTATTTATTTACTATTGTAACTAGTAATATAAATCATCAAATTTCATTTTTACTTTAATTTCACAATCAAAAATGGATTAGCAAATGGGGATGCAACTTGTGCTTATGTTGGATAAGAACAACTCATTTGCGCAACCAATATAAGCTATCAAACCCATTTGTATAAACTTGCATCAAAATCCACTTCATGAAGCATAAACCAAATGAGATCATAAATCATAAAATGTTGAAATTACATAATATTTGAGAGCTTCATTACCCATAAATTGAAGGAGTTTAGCTACTCATTTGTGGCATTGAAGCAACACAAGTAAATTTCAACATTAAAAAAGAAGAAAATAAAAAATAAGCAAAGAAAGCAAAAGAGATTAGCTACTAACTACTTGCATAAAAATAGAAACTACACCACTTGCATGAATGTAAATCTAAGCTATGAACATAAAGAGAAAGAGAGCATAGAAATTAACATCAACATAAAAGCAAGGAAAAGCATGTAGAAAAGAGAGAAGAAAGAGGCTTGGAAGCCATTTTTATTTCACTTTGATTTGTGTTTACAACTTACTTTCTTAATTTCCTAACAAAATATCAAAGAGTAGAAGATGGTTTCATGTACATGAGAGAGCTATGTATACATGCATAAAACCCTAATTCTATTTTTCGGGGGCTTTCTAAAATGCCCTTTAGCAAGCGTGGCCACCAAGTAACCATTAGCCACTAATTAATCCATCATTTGTTATGCATGAAGCTTTAACCTCCACTTAGTTGTCCATTAGCTCATAATTGTACATTTAGGTAAGTGGGTGGGGTCCTCCATGATCTTGAACTTGAATTATTTCCTCTTTATTCCTTTGTATTTCATTTGTGCATGCATGTATCTTCATATAAGCCTCTTCCATATGCATCCAAATTCCTATAGAAATTATCAAAAATGTCCAAGTAAAAATTCTTAAATTGACATAAGCACAAAAATGACCATTTTCCCCCTGAATGAAGATGAAAATATGATGGTTTGAAAATAATTGAATTTTGGCCCAAATACGATGTTTATTTATATAAAAGGAAATAAAATATAGATGTAAATATATGCACATTTATGTGCACATCAAATATCCGAGGGTATCTAGAAAGGTGATAAACATACCCTAATTGGGCGCGACCCACATAGCTTTGCTGCATCTCCTCTTCTTTTTAGTCATTCTCGGTTGATGAGGCTAGAGGCTACGGTTACCTTTTAAAGGAATTTTCACTTAGAATGCTTATTGTCCTCTAATAACAATATACCGATAACATTCATCCATATAAGTCCGTTTTGGGTCCGAACGGAACCGAAGTCACTATTCCAACTACATCCAGTTTGGAAAAATCCTCAGGATTAGTAGCGATTAGCCCTTGCACTTCACTACTCCATCTTCGACTCCAGGCTCTTTTTTTCCCTTCAAAAACGTACTCATTGGATCGTAGTGGTTTTCGGATAACTTATCCGATCCCGGTCTTTTCGAAACAAAGTTCGATATTTTCGATAAGCTCAACCCCGGTTCTTTAGGATATAATCAGACGAAAATAAGATCAGAGATCACATCCTAACCGTTATGGATGGATTTCCTTCTCAACATCCTAGAAGGACGAAACGAGTTTACATGTACAGTATAACACTTCGAACGGTAACTGTGCTATGTAATTCCCATATTTCTTCTAGATATTCCCAAAGTTATATTTTGGGCCCAGATTTGATAATCGGTTATGTAACTATCAAATAAACAATCATAGAATCATAGATTCCATTTTCCACTTAATACCACTAAGTCTTATTCAATTTAAATTTCAATCACTTAAATCTTTTTGTCCAATATATATACTTTCTTACTGAATTTAGTATATTCACAAACTATTCTTTTCAAAGATATTTGGAAACCTTTAAAATAATCTGGAAAGTACCACTGCGGCATCAAACCATGGATTCCCAGCTCAATGGTTACGTCTCTATCCTAGAGAAATCCAAAACTTAACAACAGGCACTCACTGCCTTCGATTCCGGTATGCGAGTAAACCATTACTTCCCAAAAAACTTTATTTAGTAATGTTCAAAATAATACTTATGAAGTTTCTATAATAATTTTCCAAGTTAAACTTTAGGAAAATACTCGTTAATAAAAGTTATTATATCATAACATTAATATCGAATAATTTATCCTTTTAAAATAATAATACTGATTAATTCTTAAATAATAATTAACTTAATATCAACCATTTATAAACTACTTAATTAATAATTAATATGTTTAAACAGTTTAAAATAACTAAATAATTATTTTTTCTGAAATATTCTTAGACTCCATTTTAAATTACCCAGTTGACAATTAAGAATCCTTCTTTTTTAAACAAATTCAATTCCTCGATAAAAATATATTTTCCCATTCCAATATAACCAGTCCAACTTTTATAAATCTCTCTTGATTTATTCCCAATTTGATTTACGTCCCAATTCCATAAATCTCTTTTCACATCTTCTAAAAATAAATCTGTCGTTTATTTTAAGCCGATTTACCTATCTCCATAAAAATCCTTACCGTGAATTTTTAACTTCCATTTATCCACCGATAATAACTTTACTTTATATTTGTTTAAGTCTAAATGATTTATTTTAAAAATAAAGATTTAAAATAGTTTGTAGAAATGAAAAAAGAAAATTTGAAAATAAAAATATAAAAACTTGTTATAGTAGATTTTAAATAAGATTTTAAGTTATTAAAAGGAAGTGGAATATGAATTTATTTGGGTTTTGGGATATAGTTAGGTTATTTTAGAAATTAATTTAAAAATATGGAATTTAATTTAGAAATCGACTTATAATCGACTAAGTATTGTGAAACCGTTATAAATGGGAAATGAAAATATTGGATTTATAAACACTAAAGCAAAGTGATTATCGGTGGATAAATGAAAGTTAAAACGGTTAGGATTTTTAAGGAGATGGGTAAATCGGCTTAAAAATAAATGACGGATTTTTTTTTTAAATGTGAAAAGGGATTTACGGAATTGGGACGTAAATCAAATTAGTAATAAATTGAGAGAGATTTATAAATGTTGGACTAGTTATACTGGAATTGAAAAAAAAAATTTTGAGTAATTGAGTTTGTTTTAAAAAGAAGAATTTTCAATTATCAACTGGGTAATTTAAAAAGGTGTCTAAGAAGATTCCAGATTAATTGATTATTTAGTTATTTTAAATTATTTAAAATATATTTAATTATTAATTAAGTAGTTTATAAATGGTTGATATTAAGTTAATTATTATTTAAGAATTAATCAGTATTATTATTTTAAAAGGATAAATTATTCAATATTAATGTTATGATATAATAACTTTTACTAAAGAGTATTTGCCTAAACGTTTAGCTTGGAAAATTATTATAGAAACTACATAAGTATTATTTTTAAAATTATTAAATTAAGTTTTTCAGAAGAAATGGTATACTTGCATGGCGGAATCGGAGGCAGTGATTGCCTGTAGTTAAGTTTTGGATTTCTATGGGATAGAGACGTAACCATTGAGCTATGGATCCATGGTTTGATACCGCAGTGGTACTTTCCATATTATTTTAAAGGTATCCAAATATCTTTGAAAAGAATAGTTCGTGAATATACTTAATTAGGTAAGAAAGTATATATTTTGGATAAAGAGAATTAAGTGATTGAAATTTAAATTGAATAAGACTTAGTGGTTTACAGTGGAAAATGGAATTTTTGGTTGTATGATTGTTTATTTGATTGTTAAGAAACTGACTATCAAATCTAGACCCAAAATATAATTTTGGAATTTCTACGAGAAATACGGGAATTTTATGGTGCAGTTACCATTCGAGGTGATATATTGTACGTATAAACTCATTTCATTCTTCTAGGACGTTAAGAAGGAAATCCATCCAATAATGGTTAGGAGATGATTTCCGATCTTATTTTCGTCTGATTATTTCCTAAAGAACAATGGTTCAGTTTACTGAAAATATCAAACGTTCTTTCGAAGAGATCAGGATCGGATAAGTTATCCGAAAACCACTTCGATCCAACAAGTACGTTTTCGAAGGGAAAACAAGAGCATGGAGTCGAAGTTGGAGCAGTGAAGTGCAAGGGCTAATCGCTACTAATCCTGAGGATTTTTCCAAAATGGATGTAGTAGGAATAGTGCCTTTGGTTCTGTTCGGACCTAGGACTGACTTGTATGGATGAATGCTATTAGTACATTGTCACTGGAGGACAATGAACATTCCAAGTGAAAATTCCTTTAAAAGGTAATCTTAGCCTCTAGCCTCATCAACAGGGAATGACTGAAAAGCGAGGAAGATGCAGCAAGGCTAAATGGGTCACATCTAATTAGGGTATTTTATCACCTTTCTAGATACCCTCGGATATTATTGCTATGACACATGGAAGGAGATCAAAAGGGTGGGAACACCCAGGGTGATAGCATATTCGGTCTATCTAGGTTAGGGGTAATCCGGTCTAGTGTTGCAAGGGATCCCGACTTGGTCCTCGGTGCACTGTTTCAGGACGTGTACTGTGACAGGTGGTATCCTAGTGCCTAGTCATTTGTATGGAATCCATTCTCCAATATATACACTTTACGGTTTTGATTGTAGAGCCTAGTATACTGGAATTTAATTAATGTAACAATTTCAACTATTTGAATAAGCAGTTGTACTTAGACACTATTATAATATCAGAGGATTTGATATGAAATGTTTTGTTTATCGGAAGGTAAAAACCCATCGTATTTATTTGTGGCATGGTCTTACGAGATACCTTTGATTTCAAAGGATTTTGATAACTTTAATAATTCAAATTGAGTGTGTTTTCTCACGCTGGTTTTCCAGACTAACTTGGGTGTAATTTTATTATAATGCTTGGATCAGACCAAGTATTACAAATAGAGGATAGGATGCTATGGAGCTTAGGAGATGAGCTGGATGACGAAGGCGTCTTATACATTTATCTAGCTATGTATTGTAGGCTGTATATTCACCATTTGCGAGGACAAGTTATTTTAACTGTCTGGTGCTGTGTTATTGATATGTGTTCTCTGATGATGTAATATGTAAATAACTCTTATAGTTCTTTTTGTATAAAGACTAGTTATTATCTATTATATATTGTTCCACTGCGATTGTGAGATTTTGTGTTGTTGTTCTATTCTTCTTCTTCTACCTCTTTCTTCTTTTTTCCTAACGATCTGGTTTTTCTGGCATTCGATTGCTCGACATGTAATACAGTGAACATATTGATGTCAATTTTCGAAGGTCGAAAATCCAGTTTGTCACGGTTGGTTCATTTGATAGTTAAATAAGCGACTATCATATCTAGGCCAGTTTTGAAACTATCATTGTCGATTCGGAGAGAACGGGATCAGATAAGCCTTATATGACAGAAAACCACTTCGAACCGGCAAAAGTATTCGAATTGGAGACACCCTGAAGATGGAAATCGAAGACGAGGTTCTTTGAAGTGCAAGGGCTACTCGCTGCTAATCCTGAGGGAATGCCAAAAATGAAACAGGAGAAGCAATGCCTTCGATTTATTAATATCCTGCACAACTTATGTGGATAAATGTTGGCTTTCCATTGTTACATAGAGGGCAGTGTTAGCATTCCAAGTAGGAATTGCTATAGAGGTAAAATGTTACATCCCCCTATTTGGAGGCACAAAACTAATGGCTATGGATGCTATAGTCATCCATAGTTATTAATTTGCGGCAACCAAATATAGTGGTGCTAGATACGTTGACACATAGATCACAAGAATATGGAAAAATATAACAATTCGAAAATATAGTTCCACATTCAAATCAAAACATTTCATGTTCATTTCATAATCCTAAAACGTTAACCCCGTTCAGAAAAAAATAATTATTATACATACGCTAAGAGTGACATATGAGGATGCCCCTTGGTTGATAAGAGTATATAGGAAGGCTAATAAATCTGCCTTTACATCAAAATACACAGCGGAAAAGAAAACTCTAAATAACTATCTGCCTCCTGCATGCCGTAGAAACTTTATTCGTCTAAGAAAACTAGAAAATCATAAACCTCAAACTACTCAAAATGAATTGAGTACCCGAAAGTTTAAGATGAAAATAAAAAATTCGAGTCATACATAAAGCCTGATGTGAATAATAGTCTATCATCTAAAACCAAATAGATATCTAGTGAGACCACGCTGCTTAGCGGAACGGGTTTTCCCCTCACTAGTATCTAAAACATTTATAAAACCATATACTATGCTCCTGCATCCATAGTGGTTAAAAACATAGTAATTCAAAACATTATGATGATATGCAAAACAAGAAAATCAAATCTGGATTACTCATCCCCATTCATTCCGACTATCTGTCTTAATTATAGATTATAGGATTATTATTAACCTAATAGTTTTCGTGGCTTAACAAATAACCGGTTAAACATTTAAGGACTCCCTGTCCAATTACATAGTTTTCATGGACGTACTATGAACCTGTCTATCTGGCATTATCATTTACGCATAGTTTTAATGGACTAACTATAAACCTACCTACGTGACTTCATCATTTACACATAGTTTTTATGGGGGGCTAACTATGAACCTGTCTATCTGACATTCTCTTTTATACATAGTTTACTTAGGCTATCTATTAACCTATTGGCCCTTGCCAATATCATACAGTGTTCGTGGGCTTACTGGAAACCTATTGGCCCCTGCCAATATCTTTCCTTTATATTTAACTCATTCAGGAGTTTATTTAATTTATATTCATTATTGGGTTAACCTAACTGGTTCTCCAACCTTTTTTCCCAAAATACAGTTATGGGTCCATTATAAAGTGAATATATTCATATTAGAAGAAGCAATATAGCAACATAGCAATACCGCTCTTATGGGTTTAATTTATCAAAGATAGATTCTTTTTAAACCATTATACAAACTCCTTTAACATAGCCATGGTTTTCCTTTAAAAATAAAATTTCGATCATGAAACCTTTCGATAGCTTCGAAACCTAGCTTTCGACTTCATACAATAACCTCCATCAAAAGGCCTTAAAAACATTAGGCTCACGCCTTATGATACTTTAAATTCTACCTTTCTAAAATATAAAACTTGGTCAAAATAAAATAATTTTACAACCCCTTTGAAAGTATCTCATTCGAAGGCAAAGAAAACCAAGCATACATTTTCAAAAGCAAAGAAAACAACCCCTTCGAAATGTAAAACTTTGTTTTACCCATAACTTTTATAGACATAGAATTAAGGTCTCTAACCAATTTTATCGTGTTCAAATGATGGTTTGCATTTCCGCTGAGTGGTCACAATAGAAAAAGGGGCTTATGTTAAGAAAGTTATGCATATTTGAAGTTTACAAACAAAGCTAAAGAAAAATGCTACAAAAGGGTTTCCGCAATGTTTACAACTGCTACCGAATGGGAGAGATTCTATGATGAAAGGTTTAGGTTCTATGACGAAAGGTTCGTAAAAAACGCTACATAAAGCTACAAAAATGCTGCGGAAGGTTCTTTGACAAAAGGTTTAGGTTTCATGATGATAGGTTCGTCAAAAACGCTGCAGAAAGCTGCAGAAATGCTGCATAAGGTTCTATGACGAAAGATTTTAAAGTGAAAGGTTTTAAGGTGGAAGGTTCAGCGGCAGAGTTATAAATAACTCGAAAACCGCCACCCTTTTGCTTTGTCAAATTCCTATTGGTTATAAACATACTTTAGCAATTCTTTGTCAAATTTCTATTGGTTAAAGACAATTCTTTACTGAAAAACTGCTACATATCAGAATTATTATTTCTGAAATTATTTTGAAAATAATCAACTATATTAATATTTTAATATAATTATTAGCATTTTTAGCTTAGAAAATTCATAATAAATCGAAATCACTTGGGAAAAATCTCAAAAATTCACCAAAAATCTGAAATAACATTTTCTTCATCATATAAAAATTTCTAAGTAGAATTCATTATTTTATTATTTTTAATAATTAAAATCTGAAATAAATGCCTTTTTCACTTTAGGAAATTCATAAAATATTCATATTAACTCTAAAAATTATGAAACTAAAAATCCATCTCCAAAATTACTTTTTAGACAGCATAACCAAAAATCAAGCCATTTGGAGGTTGTTTACAAAGGATTTTACTTCAAAACCCATCATTTTAATTTCATAAAAATCCCAATAAATCACCATAAATCATTATTCTATCTGAACAATGATTACTAGATCCAAACATGATCAACATAGAAAGATAAATTCGGTTACTATATATAACCGGACCAAAATAAGTAAAAAGGGGATGATTTATACTATTATTTACCTTGATTAGTCAATTGGAGAATGAGATAATTTCCTAGCTTTATTTCCTTAACTTTTCTTCAATTTTCTATTCTTCCTTGAGCTTTTAATGGCTAGCAGAATATAGATGAGGATTTATGAATGAGAAAGTAAAAGTTAATTAAGTTAGAGGATTTATACTAAGGAATGTACCCTCATTTCCTAGTTTACCCCTTAGGAAATTCCTCCTTCTTAATTTAATTAAGTCTAATTTTAGTCCATTCATTAAGACATGACCATTGGAATTATTAACCTCATTTCCCTAATCAGTCACATTATTTTGTTTAGTTTATCTAATTAAATATCTTGAATAATGCTTAGAAAAGATTATGGGTTTTACAGGCTCCCCCTCTTAGAGAATTTCATCCTTAAAATCCAGTAACGCCTACAAACAAGCATAACAACTTTGCAAATAAAAGCTAGTATGTCTTACCAGCTAATAAGTCTATATAAAACAAATATGTAGCATACCTTCAAAGCATATCAGGATACGCATCTCGGGTCCTGTCCTCTGTCACCCAAGTACAATCCTTCTGGTTGTCACTCCACTGAACTTTCACCAATTTGACTTTCTTGGTCCTTAACCTTTTCTCATCTCTCGCTATAACCCGAACTAGTTATCTAATAAAAGTCAAATCAGGCTCTATTACCATGTCCACCAACTCTGTTTGAGGGATAGTATCCTTTGGATCATGCACATACTTGCGAAGATGAGACAAATGGAATACATTATTGACACCTACCGTACTTCTCAGCAACTCAACTCTGTAAGCATGTTTTCCGATCCTTTCTAAAATTTGGAAGCGTCCAACATATCTCGGGGCTAACTTTCCTGACTTTCCAAACCATACTGCACCCTTCATTGGTGATACTTCAATGAAAACCCTGTCTCCCACTGAGAACTGTAGGTCTTTATAACTCTGATCTGCATAACTCTTCTGCTTGGATTGAACTTCCATCATCCGTCCGTGGATTAATTCAATATTTTCCAATGCGTCTATAACCAAATCCGGACATAAGACCAATCTTTCTCCGGTCACTGACCAGCATGCGGGCGATTTGCATAGTCTTCCATACAAAGCTTCAAAAGGCGCTATTCCTATACTAGTCTGGTAGCTATTATTATAGGAAAACTAAATCAAATATAGGTGATCGTCGGGATCCACCAAAGTCCAATATACAAGCTCTTAGCAAGTCCTCAAGTGCCTTGTTGACTCTCTCTATCTACCTATCTATCTGTGGATGATAAGCTGTACTCATCTTGAGCTTGGTACCTAATGCCTCTTGTAGACTCCTCCATAATTCACTAGTGAATAATGAATCCCTGTCGCCGACTATGCTACTAAGAATCCCATGAAGTCTAACAATGTTCTTCGTGAACAACTTTGCTAAAATATGCATTGTTTTGGTCGACTCTACCGGAATGAAATGGGCAGTCTAGGTCAACTTGTCTACAATAACCCATATACTTTCATTTCCTCTCATTGACCTTAGCAACCCATCTATAAAATCCATGTATAGAATCGATTTCACCCTAGAGGAGTGAATAGGGTGATACTAATAATTATATAATTAATGCGAAAATATACAAAATTATTGTAGCGCAGATAACAGTAGAATAACAAAAGCGGAAATAATTAATGCGGAAATATGTAAAATAATTGCAGCACAAATAATAGTAGAATAACAAAAGCAGAAATAGAACAACACTAATTTACCCAACTTCGGCAAAACCCTGCCTACGTGTTGCCCCTAAGGTTTCGACTAGAAATTAAGTAGTCAGACGCTTACACACGTAAACTCGCGAAACCCGCTATCGACTAACCTAGTTCTACGCTCAAAACCCTGCCATAACTCAGCCACTGAGTTGCGAATTCTTGAACTACACTATCGTAGTTTGTCCCCTAGTCACACGACTAGAACTTTATAGAAGTTTAAAAGTAAATTACAAAATAAAAATAAAATACAAAATAAGAAGCCGAAATTTAAAAGTAAAGCACAATAGTATTTAAGAAACCAGCCCAAAGAAACTAAAAAAATATCCCATTTTTCCCTTGTTTATTTCTTCGGCCCGTATCTCTTTCGTTTGCGATAATGACTGTCTTGTTCCTCTTTTAACAATTGGAGCTTCTGTAAATTGAGGCGTCGTTAGATATTGTTCAATTGCAGTGATGAATACTCTTTGATCTGGCTTGTCAATTGATCCTTTCGTTGATCGTTGCTTAAGGCTGCTCCAAACTGGCGAGTTCGAATTGAATTGGTAAGTGGTTTCCTTTTTCTTTTCTCGTTGATATGCTTGAACTCGATGATTGTATGCCGATGATGTTAATGATTTAAATAGGCTTTGCTTCCTTTTATTTTCGATCGATTATATTCATTTGACTTCGTTTGTTAATTTAACTTGGCCGTACGATAATGCTTGTATGCTTATGATTTCTTTAGATTAGTTTAATTCGAATATTTTCTGATGTGCTATGCTTGATTACCATGGCTTTGATTTTTACTTGTTCAATTCTTTGCCTTGATAACCATGGCTTTGATTTTGGCTTGTTCGATTTTTTTTCTTGGTCGCCACGGCTTTGATTTTGGCATGATAAGCTTGACCTATTTTGAAAAGAAAAAAAAGCTACCTAGATTTGAAATTGCTACGTGATTTTTTTTGCAACCTTGATTTGAAACTTCTCCGGATTTCTGTAAAATTGCTCTTTGTTGGTTTCATGTCTTAGAAACTGTTCTATGGTTGGTCTTGGTTCTGGTTACATGTGCAATGCCTATATACACACGCACATACACACACACATGTGTGTTCGCATATGTATATATGTGTACTTGCTTACACTTGATTACTATCACTGTTCTGTGTTCTCTTGGTTGGTCTGCACTGATTTTCTGGCCTCTGTTCAAATGTTTGTCTGTTGTACCATGTAGTTTGAAGTTACCACTGTTGACTTATTTGGTTGTGTAGCCTGTCTCGACTGCTTATTGTTGTAGCATACACACACACACACACACATATGTATATGTTGCTCCTCATTTTGTCATTGTAATCTGATTTGCATATGAGCTGGTTTGTGTTGCTCCTGTACTTCATGGTTGATTTGGGTCTGGTCTTGTTTCACTTCACTGTTCATTGGTCCTTCACTTGGTAAAAATGTTGTATGGTGGTTCAAGTTGAATTTGCAGCTGCATTTCATATATATGTTTCTTTGTACTTTGCACTATCCTAGTATGGTGCACTTGTGTCATCACTGCTCCTCCATGCTTATACTTGACTTTTGTTGCTCCTGATCAATTCATTGTTGAGTCTACATGTTATTGTGGTCTTGTTTTAGTCACTGAAATTTATACTTGACCATTTGTGTCAGATTTCATATCCTACCATGCTACTTTGTTTTCTTGTGCACTCCCTTATGAAATTGACATTTTTATCCTATACTTGGTTGTCTATTAACTTGTGGGTTGTGTATTTAATGTCTAGTAATCATATTGCTTTGCGTTTGGATGATGTGTCATCATGTTGCATTGCATTCATATTTGTGTGATCTCTGATCTGGATTTTGCTCGAGTTTGGTTAAGTTGTTTTCACCTTTGGTATTTGAGTTCATTTGAATCTTCACTTCTATTCAGTTGCATTCATTAGTTCACTGTATTTTGGAATGTTGTTTTGGACTTTTGTATATGTGCAATCTAATTCATTTCACTATAGCCTTGTGTTCTCTGGTCTTCACTAGAATTCTCATATTGCTTTGACTCTGTTGTCGAGCCTGTTCTTATGTGTACACATTTGTGCACTTGTTAGCATGGTCTAGTTTTAGATTCTTGTTGCATGAGAACTTGTACTTGAAAATTTTGTGATGTATTTGTATAATCCAGCCTCGGCTCGGGTTTGACCTTGTGCTCGTATCGTGACTTTATTTGAATTGCACTTGAATATTTGTACTTGGGATGAATCCAGCTTTTTATTGGGTTTGGTCTTATGGTCACCAGTCCCTGTACTTTTATCAAGTGTATATCGGTGTGCACGAGCCTTGTGGCATATACAGTGATACACTGTGCATGTCACAAGCTGTTCGTGTATGATGAATTTAGAATATGATTATGAACAACCCAAATAATTGAGGCAAATAATATTTTCAAAAACACATTTTATTTTACATTGCAACAATATTTCTCTTTCAATTTAACTATGTCAGTGTTTATTTTGCAGATAACTCAGATGTTGGATTCAGGTTAGGGCAAAGTTGAAGAAAAAATACGAGCGAATGAGTGATATGTAGTGAGGTGCTAATGTAAATATTGTATATATAATGAGAGCTCAAATTTTGTACTATTCAAAAATTGTAATAAATATTTATTTGAATAAAATATCTATTTGAATTTAAATTATGTGTTATTTATTTATTCAGCAAATATTTTTTTATTATGTGAAAATAAAATAGTACAATAACAAATACATTTAAATGAATATATATATATATATATATATATATATATATATTATCATCAAACAAGAATGATATACGAGCATATTTAACAATCTCCCCCTTTTGATGATAACAAACATATATTTAAGATTTTGAATTTACTAAATGTTTTTGGTCATTGATGAATTTTATTTTCTCCCTCTATTGGAATGCTCCCTCTCTACAACAAAACTCCCCCTTCATATATGCATGAAAATAAATAAAAATATGCAAATGAACCTAGATGCAAATAGAAAATACAAAATAAAATGTTTGACCTTTATTTGCCAAAATCTTAACTTTTTTCTCCCCCTTTTGTTATCCACAAAAGAGTAATAGTGTTAGAAAAATAGAGAAAAGGTGATAGACATTAATACAACATTAATACCTAATCGAGTATGAATATAAATTTAGAAAAAAAATCAAACAAAAATCATAAATACTCTGTTAGGCGCATATTCCACTTTAGAATGATATAGATGATGTAAAACCATATAACTGTGTCTGTTTGTGGTATATTTATCTCAGGAATTTGAATATCTACTAATCATGCATAACTTTTAGGACTTTTAAGATTAGTAGTATTCTAAAATTTTATAAAAAAATTAGTTTCAAGCATATGATAACCACGTATAACCGTGAGAACTTTTAATGGGATTAGAATCAACTTGTCTATTTAATAACTAATTTTGATATGTGTTTCATATATGCATAACCGTGAGGACTTTTAAATGAGCTTGAAAGCACATATACAAAAATTCCAAATAATTTACCCATGCATAACCGTGAGGACTTTTAAATGAGAGTGCATACTTTGGATGTTTTTATTGCTAAAAATAATTAAAATAAAATCGAATAATTTCCTGTTTTAAAATAATCTTGAAATACTATATTGGATTTTGATGAGTATGGTCATTTAGAAATATGATAGAAATAGAGATGGTCATGGAATATTTTCCCACCAAAAGTTATTATAAATCTTGTTTAAATTTTTAAAGAAATTTACTAAATATACTGTCTCAAGTCATAATGTATGATTAATATCAACACATCACTTTTTCAATCACTATTTATCTTATCGATAATCAATAGGGTGTCAGATTGGTCAAAATAAACAAAAAAATCAAATCAAATTTCTAAAACACCTAAACTGAGACGAAGTTTACAAAAACTATTTTCTGGAAGGGTTTTGTAAAATTGGATGCCAACTGAGAATCGGTAGAAATGAAATTTATGCAGATATTTTCTTTGGAAATTTGATCTCTAATAAAATGATTTCTAGCATCTATATGTTTTATCTGTGAGTGATGTACAGGATTGTTTGTGAGATCAATTGCACTTTTGCTGTCACACATTAGTGGTACACATTTAAAATTTAGACCATAGTCTTGCAAAGTTTGTATCATCCATAAGATTTGAGCAGAGCAACCACTTAGAGCAATATACTCTGCCTTTGTGGTGGATAATGCAATACAATTCCGTTTCTACTTGACCATGCAACTAACGAATGTCCTAATATAAAACGTGTTCCGCCAGTACTTTTTCTATCAACTAGAATTCCAACATAATTTACATATGAATGTCCTTTTAATTCAAAGTTATCATTAGTTGGATACCAAAGACCAAAACATGGGGTGTGCAACAAATATCTTATAATTCTTTTAACAGCTTTTAAATGAGATTCTTTTGGATTAGATTGAAATCGTGCACACAAGTAGACATAAAACATGATGTTAGGTCTAGAAGCAGTAAGATAAAGGAGTGATCCAATCATACCTCGATATCGCTTTTGATCAACTGCCTTACCTTTTTCATCCTTGTCTAGTTTAATTTTGTGCTCATGGGGCTTTTACAGGTTTAGCATCTTTCAATCCAAATTTCTTGACAAGTTCCCTAATATATTTTGTTTGAGAGATGAACGTACCTTTATTTCTTTGTTTGATTTGAAATCCTGAAAAGAATTTTAACTCTCCAACCAAGATCATTTCAAACTTTTCCTGCATAACTTTTTCAAATTACTCATACAAAATTGTTAGTGGCACCATAGATGCTGTCATCAACTTATATTTGAACAATCTAAAGGTCATCATTTTCATGCAATAGAAATAGTGTGGTGCCTACACAGCCCTTTTTGAACCCATTTTCAAGGAGATAAGTTCTAAGACATTCATACCAAGCTCTAGGGGTTTGTTTTAATCCATATAATGCTTTCTTAAGTTTTTTTTTATATATATATATATATATATATATATATGGTTAGGGTATTCATGACTTCCTAAATTTTCTGGTTCAAGAAAAGCAGTTTAATATCCATTTGTCTTAGTTTGAATCCTTTATAGCGAGCAAAAGCTGACAACATCCTAATGGATTCTAGACTTGCTACCGGTGCAAAAGTTTCACCAAAATCAATTCCTTCAATTTGATTATAACCTATAGAAACTAACCTAGCTTTATTCCTAATCACATTTCTAGATTCATCATATTTATTTTTAAAAATCCATTTTGTTCCTACGATTAGATAATCATTAGGTCCAGGTGCTAGAGTCCAAACATCATTTCGCCCAAATTGATTTAGCTCTTCTTGCATAGCTACAAACCAATTTTCATCATTCAGAGACATATCTATGTCTTTGGGTTCAATTTCTAAAATAAAACCACTATATAGACACAAATCACACAAATTTCTAAAGGAGGAACGAATTCGAACACCTATGATAGGATTTTCTATTACCAATTCTGGAGGATGATCTGCTTTGAATTTCAATCTCTCTAGGTCCAGATTTCTTCGGACTTCTTTTATGGTTGTAGTTTCTTTTGGTTTTTCATTTTCATCTTTTTCGTTCTTCTCTTCAACATTGCTTTTGATTGTTTTCTTATTTTGATCATCAATGCCTTCAACAAATTTCACATTGATTGACTCTACAATAGTTTTTGTCCTTTTGTTGTATACTCTATAAGGTTTGCTTCTAGAAGAATATCCAATGAACATTCCCTCATCAGCTTTTGCTTCAAATTTTCCTAATTGATTACCTGCATTGAGAATATAGCACGAACACACAAAAACTTTGAAGTGTGTAGTGTTTGTTTTATTTTTGAACCATAGCTCATAGGGTGTTTTCTTAAGAATCGGTCTAATCATAACTCTATTCATTACATAACAAGTTGTATTTACTGCCTCTGCCCAAAAGAACAAAGGTTGTTCACACTCACTTATCAGACCTTGCCAACTCTTGCAATGTTCGATTCTTTCTCTCGACTACCCCATTTTGTTGTGGAGTACATGGAGCAGAGAATTCATGTTTAAATCCATTTTCGTCATAAAAAATTTCAAATTCATAATTTTCAAATTCTCCACCAAGATCACTTCTTAACGAAATGATAGAAACTCCTTTTTCGTTTTGAACCAATTCTGTGAATTTAGTGAAGTATGTGAAAGTTTCTGACTTAGTACACCCATTTATATCTTGAATAATCATCAACCAACACAAAAAAATATTTATTACCAACTAAACTTTTAATATCATTAGGTCCAGACAGATCCATATGAACTACTTTAAGGATTCTAGAAGTACTTACGGTGTTCTTTGTATGAAAGGATGATTTTTTTAAGTTTTCCTATAGTACATGCTTTACATAGACTTTGTTTTGAAATAATGAGATGGTAAACCTCTTACCAAGTCTTTTCTTTTTAATTTGTTCATCAAATTCATACTAGTATATCCTAATCGTCTGTGCCATAGGTTTAGTTCTACATCCTTAGCTATTAGGCATTTTGAAAGAGTGAGATCATCAAAAGTTAGGGAATATATATTACCTTTCCTTTTACCTGAAAACAATATTTCTTTTGATGATTGGTCAACAACTTTGCACAAATCAGAGTCAAAAATGACATTTATTCCTTTATCACATAGCTGGCTGATTGATATCAAATTGTGGTGCAGATTTTCAACATATAATATGTCATTTATGGTAGATGTATTGTTACCTACTTTATCTTTGCTGATAATTCTACATTTGTCATTGTTACCCATTGTGACTCTGCCACGTTTGTACTTCTCTAGGCTAAGGACTTTGATTTGTCGCCTATCATATGTTTGGAACAGCCATAATCTTGATACCATTGTTATTGTTCCTTAGCCTGCCAACATACCTACACAAGAAAAGAATTTAGTGACCTATTTGTTTTTATAGGTCCATGATTGTTAGTAACAACAGATTTTGAAAAATATGTTTGCATAGACCCTAGACAATCTAAATTTGTTCCTTTCGGCATCCAAAATTTGTTTTACTTTAAGGGATTTTATATATGTGCCTTTTGGAACCCAAATTGGTATGTTGTTCATGTGTTTGGGTCTATACCAACACTTGTTGTGATTGTATCTGGATTTTCCACAAATTGTGCACTTGGAATTTGCTTGATTAATTTCGCTACCAACACATTTAGATTGAGTATACTCAAGTCCTTTTCTATCAATATTGACTTTTTGTTTTCCTATTAGCATATCTAGTGTTTTTTCTCCTCTAGAGAATTTTCCTAAGGTTGTAGACTATTGTTGGACTTGTGTCTTGAGTGATGCGTTTTCATTTAATAGCAAAGTGCACTTTTTAATAGAATTGTCTCTCCTAGTGTTTTCACTTTCTTTTAAAATCAGAATTTCTTTTTCAAGTGAATTTATTTTAATTTATGATTTTTTTAATTTCTTCTTCAAGTGATAGACACTTATCGCGCTTAGGGCTCTTGGTTTAATAGTTTTAACCAATTGATCAAACCGTTTATTTAATTCTATCAAACTATCTCATTGTTATTCAATTTTAGTATACTTTTTCCTAAGTCGTTCCAAACAGCCATTTACTTCATGAACATATATAAATAATTTTGAATGAGCAAGTTTTGAAACCTTGCTTGGCCCGTCATCATCACTGTCAGCTATTTCTCCATGAAGACACGGATATGCTTTTTCATTCATTGCCAGTGCTTTCATTTTCATCTTCATCACTTTCATCCCAAGTGGCTACAAAACTTCTCTTCTCTGTTTCTTTCCTTGGCTGAGTCATTTTTGAGGACAATCTGGCTTGATATGTCCCAATTTATTACACTTGTGGCAGATGATCTCTTGTTTTTCTGAGTTGTCTAGAACTTTGTTGATTCTTCTCTTTAATTGGTGAGTTTTGACTAAATTTCCATATTTGTGGTTCCACTTTTTGAATCTCTTTATTCGTGGTACCAATTCAGCTTCACCATCATCATCGTCATCGTCATCTTCACTTTCAGTTGTTCCTTTGAGAGCAATTGATTTCTTTCAAGTAACATCTCCTTTATGTTCTTCCTTGAATTTCATTTCTAGCTCATAAGTGGGAGGTTTCCAATAAGTTTTTCGACTTTAATCTGTTTCAAATCCTTCGATTCTTGAATAGCGGTGACTTTGGCTTCAGAATTTCGTGGAAGAATTCTAAGGATTTTTTGGAATATTTCCAACTCTGTGTATGATTTTACGAGAGCTTTTGGTTTATATATAATATTGGAAAGTCGTCCATACATATCTTTGACATTTTCATCCTTGGCCATTGTGAAATTCTCGTATTCGCTACTAAGCATGGCAAGGCGAGATTCCTTGACTTGAGATGTTCCTTCATGAGTCACTTCAAGTGTGTGCCAGATTTTTTTTGCAGTTAGACAACATGAGACACGATTAAATTCAATTTGATCCAATGAACATATAATAGAATTCATAGCTTTAGCATTAGCATTCTACAGTTTATTTCTAGATTTGTCCATTGATCTATCTGTTATCTATTTCCAAATTATATATCACTATAGTTGGTGTCCTATAACTTGTCTGAATAATATTCCAAGCATCAATGGTTTTCAAAAAAAATTCATTCTATTTTTCCAGTAATCATATTCACCATTGAACATTAGTGGTCTAACTATGGACCGACCCTCAGCAAAAGCATTATTAAAAGAAGCCATTTAAAAAAAATTAAAACAAAAATTGCCTTTTGTTCCTAGCTATGATACCACTTGTTGGATCGACTTCATCCTAGAGGGGGTGAATAGGGTAATACTAATAATTATAAAAATTAATGCGGAAATATATAAAATAATTGCAGCACAAATAATAGCAGAATAACAAAAGCAGAAATAAAACAACGCTGATTTATCCGGCTTCGGCAAAACCCTACCTACGTGCCGCCACTAAGGTTTGTACTAGAAATTAAGTAGTCAGACACTTACACGCGTAAACTCACAACACCCGCTATCGACTAACCTAACTCTACGCTCAAAACTCTGCCACAACTTAGCCACTAAGTTGCGAATTCTCGAACTACACTACCGTAGTTCGTCCCCTAGTCACACGACTAGAACTTTACAGAAGTTTAAAAGTAAATTACAAAATAAAAATCAAATACAAAGCAAGAAACCCTATTTTAAAACTGAAGCCCGATAATATTTAAGAAACCGGCCTAAAGAAGATAAAAATATATCCCATTTTTCCTTGTTTATTTCTTCAGCCCATACCTCTTTCGTTTGTGATATTGGTTGTGTTGTTCCTCTTTTAACAATTAGGGCTTCTGTAAATTGAGGCGCCGCTTGACATTGTTCAATTGCAGTGATGAATACTCTTTGATCTGGCTTGTCAATTGATCCTTTCGTTGATCATTGCTTGCGGCTACTCCAAACTAGCGAATTCAAATTGAATTAGGATGTGATTTCCTTTTTCTATTCTCGTTCATATGCTTGAACTCGATGATTGTATGCCGATTATTTTAATGGTTTAAATAAGGTTCGATTCCCTTTATTTTCATTCGAATATATTCATATGACTTCGTCATTTAATTTAACTCGACCGTACGATTATGCTTGAATGCTTGTGATTTCTTTAGACTAGTTCAATTCGAATATTTTCTGATGTGATATGCTTGATTACCACGGCTTTGATTTTGACTTGTTTGATTCTTTTCCTTGGTCACCACGGCTTTGATTTTGGCTTGTTTGATTTTTAAACTTGGTCACCACGGCTTTGATTTTGGCATTATAAACTTGACTTATTTTGAGAGAGAAAAGCTACCCTGATTTGAAACTGCTACGTGATTTTTTTTCTGCTACCTTGATTTGAAACTGCTGCCAGATTTATGTAAAACTGTAAAATTGCATTTTAGTGGTTTCATGTCTTTGAAACTATTCTATGGTTTTCCTTGGTTCTGGTTACATGTGCACTTCCTATATATATGCATACATGTGTGTTTGCATATGTATATATGTATGCTTGCCTGTACTTAATTACTGTCACTGTTTTGTGTTCACTTGGTTGGTATGCACTGATTTTCCAGCCTCTGTTTAAATGTATGTTTGTTGCACCATGTAGTTTGAAGTTACCGTTGTTGACTTATTTGGTTGCGTGGTCTGTCCCGACTGCTCATTGCTGCAACATATATATATGCTGCACCTTACTTTGTCATTGCAGTCTGAGTTGCATATGAGCTGGTCTGTATTGCTCCTGTGCTTCATGGTTGATTTGGGTCTGGTCGTGTTTCACTTCACTATTCACCGGTCCTTCACTTGATGAAGATGTTGTATGGTGGTTCAAGTTGAATTTGCTGCTGCATTTCATATATATGTTTCTTTGTACTTTGCACTGCCCTTGTATGGTGCACTTGTGTAGTCACTACTCATCCATGCTTATACCTGACCTTTGTTGCTCTTGATCAATTCATTGTTAAGTCTACATGTTGTTGTAGCCTTGTTTCAGTCATTGAAACTTATACTCGACCATTTGTATCTGGTTCCATATTTGACCGTGCTACTTTTTTTTCTTGTGAACTGCCCTTATGCAATTGACATTTGTATCATGTACTCGGTTGTCTATTAACTTGCTGGTTTTGTAGTTAAATTCTGGTGCTCATATTGCTTTGAGTCTAGATGCTATGTCATCATGTTGCATTATATTCATATTTATGTGATCTCTAATTTGGATTTTTTTCGAGTTTGGTTAAGTTATTGTCGGGTATTTGAGTTCATTTGAGTCTTCATTTGTATTTGGTTGCATTCATTAGTTCACTGTATTTTGGAATATGGTTTTGGAATTTTGTATATGTGCAATCTGATTCATTTCACTGTAGTCTTGTATTCTTTGGTCTTCACTTGAATTCTCATATTGCTTTGACTCTATTGTCGTGTCTGTTCTCATGCGTACACATTTGTGCACTTGTTAGTATGGTCTAGTTTTGGATTCGTGTTGAATGAGAACTTGTACTAAAAAAAATTGTGATGTATTTGTATTGCACCTGAGTTGAATCGAGCCTCGGCTCCAGTTTGACCTTATGCTCATATCGTGACTTTATTTGTATTGCACTTGAATATTTGTACTTAAGTTGAATCTAGCTTTAACTTGGGTTTGACCTTATGCTCAACTACCCCTGTAGTTTATTAAGTGTATATCGATGTACATGGCCTTGTGGCATGTAAAGTAATACATTGTGCATATCACAAGCTGTTCATGTATGGTGAATTCAAAATATTATGACGCACAACCCAAATAACTGAGGCAAATTATATTTTCAAAACACATTTTATTTTACACTACAAGAATATTTTTCATTCAGTTTTACTACGTCAGTGTTTATTTTATAGATAACTCAGATGCTGGATTCAGGTTGAGTCGAAGAAAAAAATACTAGTGAATGAGTGATATGTAGTGAGGTGCTAATGTAAATGATAATTGTATAGTGAAAAATTGTGTTGTAATTTGAATTGTTGTATATATAGTGAGGTTTCAAATTCTGTACTATCCAAAAATTATACTAAAATATCCGTTTGAATTTAAATTCTATGTTATTTATTTTATTCAACAAATATTTATTTAATTACGTGAAAATAAAGTAGTACAATAACAAATACATTTAAATGAATATATATACATATATGTTTATTATCATCAAACAAAAATCATATACTAGCATATTCAACACCATGGATATCGAATTCGATTTCTAAACTTAAATATTTAAAGGCTGAAGTAACTCACTTGGCTTCTGATGTTCAGCTTTCACTTATTGACAGTTTACATATTGTCTAACCCACAAGCCAACATCCCTCTTCATGCCTTCCTAATAGAAGATCCTCTTCATATCGTGATACATCTTGGTCCCTCCAAGATGAATCGTATACTTGGATCGATGACATTTCCCAAGAACTTCTCATTTGTAGTTCTCCACATCAGGAACACATAACCGTCTCTTCTTTCTCAACCATCCTCTCTGGTCAAGACAAAAATCCTTCAAATCATCTACCTTGTCTCCAACCTCAAGTATTCTGATCCTCTTAGCTAACAATGGATCCTCCTTCTGTTTAGAAGCAACTTTCTCGATCCATACAGGTCGAACTTCCAAACAGGACAACAAGGCAGTACACTGACTAGAACTAGCAATGGATCTTAACTGCACACCGCAACTAGTCAAAGCTTCCACATCTTTCCACTCCACCAACATAGCCGACACCACATTTTGAGGTTTTCCGCTACTTTATTCCTTTCCCTGGGGTATATTCCATATCAAAATCATAAGCAACCAAAAACTCCAACTGCCTCTATTGTCGTATATTTAACTCCTTCTGAGAGAATAGGTATCTCAAAGACTTGTGATTGACAAACAATTCAAATCTCTCCCCCAAGAGATAATGCCTCCAAATTTTCAAGGCAAAAATTACCACTGCCGACTCTAATTCAAGAGTAGGATATCCTACTTGTGCGGTCTAAGCTGCCTAGATGCGTAAGCAATAACTTTGCCCTTCTGCATCGATAATGCTCCCAATCTAGTCCTACATGCATCTGTGTATACTACCAACCCTTGGTTACCATCTGAACTACCAATACTGGAGCATTGGTCAACAAATGCTTTAACTTAAGGAATGCTCCCTCACATTTGTCGGACCAAACAAACTTCACTTCCTTCCCGGTAAGCTTAGTCAAAGGCGCTGCTATCCACGAAAAATCCTTAGTGAATCTCTAGTAATAGCCAACAAGTCCAAGAAAACTTCTGATCTTGGTCATTGATTCTGGTTTCGTCTAATTGTTCATAGCTTCGATCTAATCTAGATCGACTGACAATCACTTCTCTGAAACCGCATGACCAAGAAACTTAACCTCTTTCTTCCAAAAATGACATTCGGAAAGTTTCGCTTTTAGCCGATTCTGCCTCAGCGTTTCCAACACCACTCTAAGATGAATCTCTTGCTCTAATTTCATCTTCTGAGTGTGCTATAATATCATCTATGAATACCAATACGAACCTATCCAAGTGATCTCGGGAAACCCAGTTCATCAAATCAACGAAGAAAGTAGATGCATTTGTCAATCCAAATGGCATCACCAACTATTCATATGATCCATATCTTATTCGAAACGTCGTCAATGGGATACCGTACTCTTCCATTCTTAGTTGATGGAAACATGTCGCCAAGTCCAATTGGAAAAACACTCTAGCTCCACGCAACTGATCAAATAAGTCATCGATTCTAGGCAAAGTATACTTATTCTTGATCGTTCTCTCGTTTAGCATATGGTAGTCGATACACATCCTTAATGACCCATCTGGTTTCTTAACAAATACCGCGGCCGCTCTCTAAGGCAAGCTGCTTAGTCTAATAAAATTCCTTCCCTCAAGATCCACTAGCTGCACCTTCAATTCCTTCATCTTCGTCGACAACATTCTACTAGGTGGTCTACTGACGGGTTCATCTCCCGGAACAAGGTCTATCCGAAACTCTACAGCTTGTTTCAGTGGTAATCCAGTGACCGGCTCAAATACATCTACAAATTCTCTTGCTACATGAACCTGACTAAGGCCATCTCCTACCTCCAGGGCACTTGACAAAGCCCATACACTCTTACTAGAATTCTCCACTAAGAAAATGATTTGGTTATGACTACCTAGGTGCCTCAACGATATTTTCCGATCCTGGCAAAATATCCTAGCCTCATACTTACCAAACCCATCCATACCCAAAAATGATCCTGAAATCTATGAAATCAGAAACATACAAACTGCATGCAAACTTATGACCTAAAAAATCAAGTTCTAACTTATCACATTTCATCCCAAGAGTTGCATGCCTTCCTATTGGATTTGCAACCCTTAAGAAAGTAACAAGGTATGTGGCTTCTATACATAAACTATCAACCAAATACTATGATATAAATGAGTGTGAAGCACCAGTATCAAAAAGTACTCTAACTGGTATACTTTGAATCAAAAGCGTTCCCTCAATCACAGTTTTCCTTTTCTTTATGATAGTAGGCCTAGAAGAAGATGGTGGTCCAATAACAAAGACCTTCCCTCTGTCCTCCTGGACTGGCTCTGGACACAGCCTTTTATAATGCCCAACTTGGCCACAGTTGTAGCATTTCACATTCTTCTTCTCTTCGGGCTTCTTCCCATTACCAGATTAGCACTCATTGGCATAATAACCCTTCTTATCACACTTATAACACACTACACCAGCTTTCGCTTTCTTGGTAGCATCCCCTTTCTGGGCTCCTTTCCTCTTAAAGAATTTCCTTTTCTTTTCTTAAGGGCCTTGGGACTCAAGTGGTTCCTTCCTAAGAGATACAACAAGCATCTCCTCATGGCGAATAACCATCTCCATAACTACATGACTAGGCTCTCTAATATGAGTCATAGTCATTCTTCCAAGATCTGGTCTCAATAATCTAATAAATCTTTCACTCCTTCTGACATCAGTGTCAACCAAACCATAACCATACCGAGATAGCTCATCAAACTCGGCAGCGTACTCGATCATTGACATCTCTTCTTGTACAAGATCCATGAACTTCCTCATCAATGCCGACTTGGCAACCTCGAACAAGAACCTCTGCTCAAACCTTCTTCTAAAATCAGCCTATGCCAACTCTTTCTCCAGAACTCAGATCGTCACACTGTTCCACCAGTGAAGCGCTAACCCTTGCAAGTGTCTAGAGGCTAGCTTTCTCTTCTCTCCATCATCCAAGCCTAAATCTATAAATATCCTTTCACAGTTCAAAATTTAGTTCTCATTTCAATAGCTTCCTCTGTTCCCTGAAAAAACTTTCCTCCCAAACTGGTATAATTCCTACTCAGCTTGGCATAGTTATTGCCAATTGGGGCCAAAGGATTAGCTCCTCCAGTATTCACAACATTACCTCCAGCTAACCCTACAACTGCTCCATCTTGTATCAAGTTGACGAAGAAGTGATACATCATCCCCATATCTATTGGTGGGGTTCCAGCACCTACATTGGCCTCTGCACTTGGATTAGCATTAGCCTATCGTCCTTAGCTCCTACTGGCATTATGTCTCGCATTACAATTAGTTGTGGTACTTCCTCTACCTATATTTCCTCTTCCGTTTCTTGTTTCCATATCTACTTTCTCATAAATCTGCATACGAGCCTTAAAGAATGGTCTAAGAGAAAGGCGAACACATACTTATATATATATATATAGCAAATACAAGTATGTTACTATAACGTTAACCCAAACCCCAACTTATTCTTTAATTCAATAGGATTATGTTTCAAAACATTTTATTGATTTTATGTTCTATTATAAACCTATGCTCTGATACCAACTAGTAATATCCCCCCTACTTGGAGGCCCAAAACTAACGGTCATGGATGCTGCAGTCATACATAGCGATTGTTGAATATGCTTGTATATGATTTTTGCTTGATGGTAATAAACATATATATATTCTTTTAAATGTATTTATTAATATACTATTTTATTTTTCACATAATTAAATAAATATTGGTCGAACAAAATAAAAAGCATAGAATTTAAATTAAAATAAATATTTTATTCAAACAAATATTTTGTTACAATTTTGAATAGTACAAATTTGAGCTCTCACTATATACAATTTTCAATTACAATACAATTTCAATTACAACACATTTTTCACTATACAATCATCATTTACATTAGCACCTCACTACATATCACTCATTTACTCGTATTTTATCTTCGACTCGGTTTCAGACTGAATCCAGCATTTGAGCGATCTGCAAAATAAACACTAAAGCAGTAAAATTGAAAAATAAATATTTTTGCAGTGTAAAATAAAATGTGTATTTTTGAAAATATTATTTGCCTCAGTTATTTGGGTTGTTCGTCCTTATTTATTTTGAATTCGTCATACATGAATAGCTTGTGACATGCACAGTGTATCATTATACATGCCACAAGGCTATGCACACCAATATACACTTGATAAAATTACAGAGATAGGTGACCACAAGATCAAATCCAACCAAAAGCTAGGTTCAACTCAAGTGCAATATAAATAAAGTCACGACATGAGCACAAGGTCAAAACTGAGCTATAAGCTGGATTAAGCTCAGTATAATGTGATGTACATATGAAGCCAGCAATAATAGAGGCTAGACAGTCTAACCAGACTGTAGTACTCATGAGGGAATGGATTCAAAATTAACAATGAACTATACTCGAAGCAACCAGACTCAAGAAAATGTAATAACACATTCCATTGGAACAACAAACTCAAATGTCAACCAGAATTTAACACAGTATATCAATAAACCTTTTAACATGTACAAAGTTCAAAGAGCAAATGAACATAACTAGAACACAAGTGAAACTGATAACATGAAAAAATAGAACAATGCCACATCATCAAATAACAACATATATCAAGTGTACAGAACTGTCTGAACTAAATGCGTAAGCACATGACTCAATGCAAACACAAAATTCCAGAATACAAATGGAATATACAGTGCAACAAAGTTCAAAGGCAAACTGGCTAGAGGCTACAACCTAGAGCTCATAAGCAACTCAGACTTGAAGTGATAAGAAGGTTCAACTAAACCCAAAAATGATGACCGGAAACATAAGGCAACTCAACACAAAGTGAACCACAAACCAGATCATCAATGGACCAAAGTAGAGAGTAGTATAACATGAATATAAACATGCATGAACATATATGTGCAATGAAAACAAAGGCCACAACTTCAAGAAAATGACATAGGCAACAAGACAACTCGACTAACAGGATTAGATAGACCAACAAAGCAACAATTCAGTGCAAACACAAAGACATACTTGAATATCAATATACATATCTACATGAATAACAGGTTACATATATATATATGCAGTAATAATATGGGATGCAGTGAAGCATGTAGACATGTACTCGATGCAAACCAAAACTCAGTACAGTGAATTACAATGAACCAGACAAACAAAACAGTGTAGCAATCATTTTACTCATAAACACAGATGTATACATATATACTTATATATGTATACACAGAACCAGTTGCAATGAATTTTGAAATTGATCAAGCTGAAAAAGTCAGCAAGTTACACAGCATTTAACAATTACAACAAATCCAAGGCCGAGACAAAAATCAATCAAATGTTCCAGATCGAACAATTTTCCAGGTAGCAGTTTTGAATAAAGACAATGTCGAAGGGGATTTCAAACAAATTTCAATTTGCATTTTTTTACAAAAATCAAGTAGCAGTCCTCAAACAAAGTCAATGACCAGGTCAGGCCAAAATCAAAGCCGTGGTGACTAAGGAAAAGTTCAAACAAGTCAAGATAATAACAAAGTCATATTTTTACAAAATCAAACTGCCGAAGTCAAAAGCAAAAGAATGGAACCAAATCAGAAAATAAGTCGTGGTGACCAAGCAACCGTATGTACGAATTGAAGAAGTCATAAAACATCACAAGCATCCATGCAAAATCGAATGGGCGAGCTAAAGTAGCAGACAAATTCAATAAAATATATACAAACGAAATTATAGGAATTAGAATCCTATATAACCCATATCATCATCGGCACGGAAAAGGCAATCGAGTTCAAGCATATCAAGGAGAGTAACATAGAAAATCACTTACCGGATTCTTTAAAATCAAACTCGATGAATTGAAGTAGCCAAGTGTAGTCAGAGCAATGCGATCGATCAACAACATAATCAATGCGAAAATATCAATTTGATTGATCAACCAGAATCGGCTAATTCAATCTACAGAAGCCTTAATTTTTTAAAGAGGAATGGATATGCAAACGAGGCTGCAATTTTTAACGCAAAGAAACGACCGACAATAAATGAAGAGAAGGGATATTTTTTTACTACTCATAATTACTTTGGGTCGGCTATAATATTGTATTTGGGCTTTATTCTTAACAATTAGGGTTTATTATATTTAATTTTTAAAATTTTGTATTTCTCTTTTAAACTTTTGTAAATTCTAGTCATGTGAATAAGGGACGAACTACGGTGGTGTAGTTCGAGAATTCGCAACTCAGTGGCTAAGTTGTGGTAGGTTTTTGAGCGTAGAGTTAAGTTAGTCGATAACGGATGTCTTGAGTTTATGTGTGTAAGCATATGACTACTTAATTTATAGTCAAAACTTTGGGGGCAGCATGTAGGCAGGGTTTTGCCGAAGTTGGATAAATCTGTGTTGTTCTATTTCTGCCTTTTATATTCGGCTATTATTTGTGTTGCTATTATTCTGCTATTATCGGTGCTGCGATTATTTTATATACTTCCGCATTAAATTTTATAGTTATTGATATGACCTACTCACCCCTCCTCTAGGGTAAAATAGATCCTATAAGTGGTATCAAAGCTCGGAACAGAAGTCAATTTTTGTTATAAAATTTTGATTTTTCAAAAACCAATTTTTTTATAAAATTTGAATTTCTAGTGGCTTCTTTTAATAATGCTTTTGCCGAGGGTCGGTTCATAGTTAGACCACCAATGTTCAAAGTTGAATATGCTTACTAGAAAAATAGAACGAATTTTTTTTTTGAAAACCATTAATGCTTGGAATATTGTTGAGACAGGTTATAGAGCGCCAACTATATTTATTGATAATCAAGAAATAGATAAACTGATGGATCAATGGACATATTTAGAAGATAAACTACAGAATGCTAATGCTAAAGCTATGAATTATATTATTTGTTCATTGGATCAAATTGAATTTAATCGTGTCTCACAATGTCTAACCATGTAGGAAATATGGCACACACTCGAAGTGACTTACGAAGGAACATCTCAAGTCAAAGAATCCTGCCTTGCCATGCTTAGTAGTGAATACGATAACTTTACAATGGCCAAGGATGAAAATGTCAAAGAGATGTACAGGCGACTTTCCAATCTCATATACAAATCAAAACCTCTCGGAAAATCATACACGGAGTTGAAAATAATCAGAAAAATCGTTAAAGTCCTTCCATAAAATTTTGAAGCGAAAGTTACAGCCATTCAAGAATCAAAAGGTTTGAAATAGATTAAAGCCAAATAACTCATTGGAAATCTCACCACTTATGAGCTAGAAATGAAATTCAAGAAATAGCGTGAAGGAGGTGATACTCGAAAGAAATCGATAGCTCTCAAGGGAACAATAGAAAGTGATGATGATACTGAGGATGGAGCAGCTGAGCTGGCGCTACTAATAAAGAGATTCAAAAAGTGGAACCGCAAATATGAAAATCCATCTTTAAAGCAACAGTTGAAAAGTAGAATTGTTAAGGCACTAGACAACTCAAAAGAATAAGAGATCATTTGTCACAAGTGCAACAAACCTAGTCATATCAAGGCCAATTGTCCTTAGAATCGATTCAGCCAAGGAAAGAAATCGAAAAGGAGAAGTTTCCCGCAACCACTTGGGATGAAACTGATGAAGATGATAAAAGCACTAGCAATGAGAGCGAAAAAGCGGATTCATGCCACCAAGGTGATATAACTGACAGTGACGATGACAAGCCAAGCGAGGTATCAAAACTTACTCATTTAGAATTACTTATATATTTTCATTAAGTGAATGGCTGTTTCGAAAGACTTAGGGAGAAACGCACTAAAATTGAATCACAAAGAGGTACTTTGATAGATTTAAATAAACATCTTGATCAGTTGGTTAAAAACTTTCAAAACAAGTACCATAACTGTGAAAAGTGTCCAAAATTCAAAGAAGAGATTAAAAAATCAGAAATCAAATTAAATCGCTTGAAAATGAAATTATGGTTTTGAAAGAAAGTGAAAATACTAGAAAAGAAAATTCTATTAAAAAGTACACACAATTGTTAAATGGAAATGAATCTCTCAAAATACAAGTCCAACAACTGTCTACGACTTTAGAAAAAATTTCAGAAAGTGAAAGATCATTAAATATGCTATTAGGAAGAAAACTATTAATACTGTTAGACAAGGACTTGGGTATAATCAATCAGAACTTGATAGAAATGAAATTAATCAAGTCAATTCAAAGTGCACAATATGCGGAAAAACTGGACACAATCACAACATATACTAATATAGACCCAAACACGTGAAAACAATTCCAATTTGGGTTCCCAAAGGCACAAATGTAAAATCCCTTAAAGTCAAACAAATCTGGGTGCCAAAAGGAAGAAATATAAATAGTCTGGGTCTACACAAAAATATTTTTCAAAATCATTTACCACAAATAACCATGGACCTATAAAAACAAATAGGTCACAAAAATCTTTTCTCATGTTGGTGTGGTGGTAGGATAAGGAAAAAAAACAGTGTTACCTGGATTTTGGCTATTCCAAGCACACCACGGGCGACAAATACAAAGGTGGCAGAATCACAATGGGCAACAACAAAAATTATCAACAGAGGTAAAATAGGTAACGGTACATTTATCTTAAACGATTTATTAAATACGACAATCTGCACTGAAATTTGATTTAATTCACCCAGTTATGTGATGAAGAAATGAATATTGATTTTGACTCTGACTTATTCAAAATTGTTGGCTAAATTATCTTTTTATGCCGAGAACACTATAAGTACCTTAAGAGTCTTTGAACTATTTCACATAAAATTGTTTGGAATAATGATGTTGTTATTGATGATTACTCTAGACACATGTGGATATATTTGTTTATGGATCTGACACTATGTTCACTGTTTGTAAATTGGCATAATTTCAATCTAAAAAGAGAATCTCAAAGCTGTTAAAAATGATTTTAATGTGTATTGTTACACACTTCACGGTTTGGTCTATAACATTCAACTAATGATAATCTTGTGTCCAAGAGAAATTCAGATGCAGATTACACTTGTAATCTAGTCGGTAGAAAAATTACTAGTGGAACGTGATTCATGTTGAGATATTCAGTAGTTGCGTCATTTTCAAAGAAAATATCTGCATATTTTTCATTTCAAATAATTTTCGAAAAGCATACATTTGTCTTATAAAACCCCTTCCAGAAAATCGCTTTTGTTGACCTTGTTTCAGATTAGTCATTTTAGAAAATTTGATAATTACCTTTGGATTTGATCTTTAATGACTACATTAACTAATCTGACTCCCCACTGATTATCAAAAAGATAAATAGTGATTGAAAAAGTGATGAGCGTTGATATTAATCATATATTGTAATTTGAGACGGTATATTTAGTAAATTTCTTTTGAAATTTAAACAAGATTTATAATAACTTTTGATGGGTAAAAATTCCATGACCATCTCTATTGCTATCATATTTCTAACGACCATCACTCATCAAAATCCAATATAGTATGTAAGTATGTGGTATTTTAAACGAAAAATCATTCATTTTTCAATTTACTACATTTTTAGCAATAAAAACATCCGTAGTATTCACTCTCATTTAAAAGTCCTCACGGTTATACATGGATGAATTACTTGGAATTTTTGATTATGTGCTTTCATGCTCATTTAAAAGTCCTTACGACTATGCATGTATGGAATGCATGTCAAAATTGATTATTAAATAGACAAGTTGATTCTAATATCATTTAAAAGTCCACACGGTTATGCGTGGTTAGAAGATACTTGAATTCATTTTTTTTAAATTTGGAAATACAACTATGTTCATCAAAATTTCCTAACGGTTATGCACGGTTAGTGGATTTTAAATTTCTTATATAAATATACCATAAATAGACACAACTGTATGGTTTTACATCATCCCTATCATTCTAAAGTGTAATATGCGCCTAACAGAGTATTTATGATTCTAAAGTGTAATATGCGCCTAACAGAGTATTTATGATTTTTTGTTTGATTTTTTGTTGAAATTTAATATTTATATTCGATTGGGTATTAATGTTGTATTAGTATCTATCACTTTACCTCTATTTTTCTAACACTATTACTCTTTTGCTGATAATAAAAGGGGGAGAGAAAGTTAAGATTTCGGTAAATAAAGGTCAAATATTTTATTTTGTAGTTTCTACTTGCATTTAGGTTCATTTGCATATTTTTATTTATTTCCATGCATATATGAAGGGGGAGCTTTTTTTGTAGAGAGGGAGCATTCAAATAGGGGGAGCAAATAGAGTTTATACATGATCAAATACATTTAATGGATTCAAAATCTTAAATATATGTTTGTTATCATCAAAAGGGAGAGATAGTTGAATATGCTAGTATATGATTTTTGTTTGATGATAATAAACATATATATATATATATATATATTCATTTAAATTTATTTGGTAATGTACTTTTTTTATTTTTCACATAATTAAATAAATATTTGCTGAATAAAATAAATAATACAGAATTTAAATTCAAAAGGATATTTTATTCAAAGAGATATTTTATTACAATTTTGAATACTACAAATTTGAGCTCTCACTATATACAATCTTAATTACAATATAATTTCAATTACATCACATGTTCACTATACAATTATCATTTACATTAGCATCTCACTATATATCACTCATTCACTCGTACTTTATTATAACAACCCGCATATTTTACGATTGAGTATTTAAATATTTTGTTTAAAATTTCATCGTTAGTCGGATTATAGTCCGAAAAGCAACTTTTTCAAACAGTCGAATTAGAACTCGAGACCACTTCCATTGAGTTCAAAATGCCGTTTGCAAACTTTTTTAGTATAAACTTTGATATGTTTGGAGCTAGCAAAAAATTTGACCTTTTCACTTAGGGCTTTGGGTTTGGGTTTCAGCCCATTGACCCAACATATCAACCCAAGCTCCACTCCACTTTTCTTCATTCATTCTTCATTTCCTAATACAACTCAAGCTTTAGCAAAAATGGAGGTGGATATTGGAAATTAAAATCCTAAGCCCTAGTTCCATTGCAAATCCAAGTTCTAGCTCCAAATTCAAAGTGAAGCTATTGGTAAGCATCCTCTTTTTCTTCTCCAACTTATTCTCCCTTCAATTTCAGAAATTCCTAAACCCAAACTTAGAAAATGTTTTTCTTTTAAGCTTATACTATCTGAAAGTGAAGGAATCTCAGAGTGATTGTTCTTGCCTTGCTCTTATACTATCTCATTTTATATGGTATTTGTTATCATACATTTTTGTCTTATCTCTTATACTATCTCATTTTATATGGTATTTGTAGCTAAACTGATCCGTTTATTATTTTTTTATTAAATAATACTCGGGTCAGATCGAGATATTACAGGTGCTTCGGCTTGACTTCTTATCAGGAACTGCCGCCTGATGTTTGGCTAACTACTTTAGATTAGTAGTTTTTGTTTTATACATCCGAGATAGAGACTCCTTGATGAATTTCTATTCTTTTGTGATATTATGGATCTTGTTTGACCACTTCTATGATGTACACTTTCATGTGTTATATTCATATCTGATTCCGCCTTTGAGATATGAACATATGTGAATGATTTGTGTTATGCTTGTTTCTATATTTGTTTCCGAAGATATTACAGCCACTGTGTAGTAGCTTTGAGTTTGTATCAGTATGTTGGATTTCCTCTTGAGATGAAATGCACGTTATACTATGTGACATAACGGCGCTCGCACAAAGCAATTACACGGATGGTCGCTCATCAACAGCCTTATTCTTCACGCTAGTTGACGGCATTACTCCGTAGTGTCCTTGGCTAGCGTGAGTATAGATGTGGGGCGTCACAGCTTGGTATCAAAGCCAAACTTTGGAACAGTATAGAATAATCTAGCAAGGATCATCGTCCTAAGTCCTTCTTAGGAGTCGTGCCTTAGGATTTTATCTCAGTCTTTGGACCCATTCTATCCTATTTTCTTTTATAATGCCTTGTTTTATCAATCATGATTATTTGATATTCATTTTGAGAATAACTTTTTTTCCTCTTCTTTCTTTCTTTTCTTAAAGAAGAAGAGATGGTAAGTTCTGGCAGTCCTAGCACTGGTCAATCTAGTAGTCCTTCTCTGGATTACGTATTCATGTCTGCCCAACAACTTTTGGATCTTGTAAAGAATCATAGGTTCATCTGTTCTTTGAGTAAGAACCCGCAAAGATTTTACCTCTGAAACTAGAAGTTCCTCTTAATCAGCTTGCAGATATCACTTTACGAGATGAAGAGGTAGATAAAGGAAGCGATAGTGATATTGGATGTTCCAAAAAGAACCTCAATTGCAACAAGAAGAGGCATATTAAGTGCAAAAGCCCTAATCTCAACAAGAAAGGGAGACATGCAACTTCGGTAGCAAAGAATTCAAACACTAATCGTGAAGAATGCTACAATTTTAATTCTAAGGATCACTATGTAAATTGGTGTCCAAGGCCTATTTCTTGTCGCTTGCAAAGGTTTGGGTCATCTTTTATCTTCCTGTTCCAAACTTCAAATCAACAAGAAATGGGAACATGAAACTCTGGTAGCAAAGACTCCTACCTCTTACCGTGGACCATGCTACAATTATGATTCTAAAGACCATTATGTAATTAAGTGCCCGAAGCCCCTTTATTGCCGCTATTTCAAAGGTTTGGGTCATCACTTATCTATATGTCCCAAACTTCAAAATAAGAGAGAGGGAAAGCTAAATGCGCCTAGTGACACTTCTCGTGGTCAAGGTACTTCTCATTCGATCCTTGATGGCATTTGTTTTGTGATTATCCTATTTGAGTTCTTGTTGATATGGGTTCATCTCATTATTTTTATATCAAAAGAACTTGTTGATTTCTTCTCTTTAAATATTTTAGGCTTGATGACTTCACTGAGAATTGCTATCCGGATGGTGGATTCGCAACGCTTAGTTTGTTTTGAAAAGATGTTGAAATTATTTTATGTGATTATTCTTTCTGGGCCGATTTGCACGTTATGCGTTGCCTAGGCTTTGGATTTGATTTTTGTGAAAGATTTGATTTGATTTTTATGAAGCCATATTCCATGTCCCGTGTGGACTATTCATCTTCGACATTTTCAATCTGTTAAGCAGATTTCTATTCTTTTTGAATAATTTCGATTTTTCAATTTGGTGCCGTCATTTTATTTTCTAAGTCCTACTTTTTGAGGAAAATGTTATTTCTCTCATTCAAGTAGTTGTGAATATTCGACATTTTTGAGCTTGTCTTTAGATTATCACCTAAGCAATCTTTTGTGTGGTGCAAGGTTCTTATCAGCTCGAACTTGCCACCAGTTTTCATTAGCTATGAGTTGCGGATAATAGCGTTCCACTAACCTCATTCTGCACTCATTATGATTCTTATGAATGGCTTGTTATGCCATTTGGTTTGACGAACCATCCAGCTTCTTTCATCCATCTTATGAATCGAGTATTTGGCGAATATCTCGATGAGTCCGTTTTTGAATTTATTAATTATGGATGAAAACAGCAATTTAAATTTTGCAAATCTTTTTCACAAGATTTATTTATAAGTAAAATTGGATTTTTTTTCTTAAAACAAACAAAGAATATTCGTAAAGTTTTAAGAGATATTTTTATCATATAGAAAATGATTTTGTGTTGTATTGCCCATTGAGTGTTTTAAGAATTCTGGTCGATGTGCTTGATTAACGTTATCGATAGGAATTTCCTAAACGCTATAATGAGACAATCAGACATGGTAAACTGGCTTGGAATAAGTAAAATTTTCTAGAAAGATGATTACATAAAGTTAATTGTAATTTCAAAGGTTTTAGCTTTTCGGAAAAGAGGATCCATTAAAAGAATTCTTTCTTTTCGATACTCCTATTCTTATGATTCCCGAAGGGGACCAAGACTTCACTAATTGTACTGATGCTAGTTGTATTGGTTTGGGTGTCGTTCTCTTACGAAAGAGAACGGTCTATCAATTATGCTTCTATACAATTAAAGCCTATCGAGACTAGGTATGCCACTCATGATCTAGTGTTCGCGGTTATTGCTTTCGCCTTTAGATTTGGCATCATTATTTTTGGGAAAGAAATTTGTTCTCTACACCAATCATAAATGTTTGGAGTATTTATTTTCTTAAAAGGAACTTAACTTGTGTGAACGACGTTGGCTCAAGTTCCTTGCATTTTATGATCTTGATATTCTTTATACTTCCAGAAAGGGATATCGTTTTTTTGATGCCCTTAGTCGTAAACAACAAGCGGTAGTTTCTATGATGATATCCGAATATGATGATCTTGAGACTCTATCCACTTATGAGATTCGAGATCGTGAATCCGATTTATGTTCATCTTTTGTTTTATGTAGCCTAGACGCCCATCCCTCTCTTTTAGATCGCATCCTTGGAACCCAAAAGCTAGATCCCGAATTGGCTTTCTTAGCCAAAGATGCAGGGATAAAATTGATATTGAAGGTTTGAAAGACTTTAATGTTGATGCTCGTGGCGGTATTTGAAAATTTGGCAGACTCATCGTGCCAAATATTGATAATCTTCATAAAGATATTTTAGAAGATTCTCATCGTCCTAAATTTGCCATTCATCCCGGTAGTAGTAAAATGTATGCGGATATGAAGCGACTCTATTATTGGGATGGAGTGAAATCTGATATTGCTAACTTTGTTAAGTGTTGCATGACTTGCCAACTCGTTAAGGCCGAGCATCAAAGAGCTGGTGGGATATTGCAACCTTTGGACATTCCAATTTGGAAGTGGGATCAAATTTCCATGGATTTTATTAACGGTCTTCCCCGTTCTCGTTCGCGTCATGATAGTCTAGGGGTGATAGTAGATAGACTTACAAAATACGCCCATTCTATTCTCGTTCGGTCTAATCGGACCGAACCTCTTTTAGCCAAACTCTTTATTAAAGAAATTGTTAAATTGCATGGAGTTTCTACTTCTATTATTACCGATCGTGATCCATTGTTTACTAGTGGATTTTGGAAGAGTCTTCAAAAAGCTTTAGGAACGAAGCTTAATTTTTAGCACCGCTTATCATCCTCAGTCCGATGGACAAACCTAGCGTGTGAATCAAACTCTTGAAGATCTTCTTCGCGCATGTATTCTTGATTTTGGTGGAAGTAGGGAAGACCATATTCTCTTGTGGATTTTTTCTATAATAATAGCTTCTAATCTAGTATTGGTATAGCATCTTTCGAGGCACTCTATGGAAGGCCGTGCCGATCTCCTTCTTGTTGGCTTGAGACCGGGGAGAAATTGGTTTTTGGTCTAGATTTTATTTGAGATTCCACCGAAAAGATTGACCTTATTCGCCATAGGATGAAAGAAGCTCAGAGTAGACAAAAATCCTATGTCGATAACCGAAGAAGGAAATTGTAATTTTATGTGGAAGATTTGGTGTTTATTCGTGTTTCACCTATGAAAGGTGTTGTGTATTTCAGTCGACCGGGAAAGTTAGCACCTCGATATATTGGCTTTTTTCCCAATACCGAACGCACTAGTTCCGTGGCTTATCGCCTTTTATTACCGGCTCAATTTTCTGCTATTCATGACGTTTCCCACGTCTTTCAACTACGGAAATGCGTTTGGGATTTCGATTTTTATTCTTGAGCCCGGCGTTATTGAAGAAATTGAAGTTCCACCTATTTGACTTATGAGCAACATCCAATTCGCATCATTGATTCGGAGGTTGGGCACCTTCGAAATAAAGAAGTTCTTCTTGCGAAAGTTCAATGGTTCTCAAATCATAAGGATTGCTCTTGGGAATCCAGAGAATTCACCGAGCGAACACGTTTGGGCTTATTCTTTCGTGCTCTTTATGGTGAACTTCTTATTTCAAATTTCTTTTGTGTTGATATGCTCTTATGGTTGTTACTCTTTATTTTCTTCTTAAGTATTGCGAGGACGCAATTTCTTTAAGGAGGGGAGTCTGTAACGACCCGCATATTTTACGATTGAATATTTAAATATTTTATTTAAATATTTCATCGTTAGTCGGATTATAGTCCGAAAAGCAACTTTTTGCAAACAGTCGAATTAGAACTCGAGACCGCTTCCATTAAGTTCAAAATGCCGTTTGCAACCTTTTTGAGTATAAACTTCGATATGTTTGGAGCTAGCTAAAAATTTGACCTTTTCACTTAGGGCTTTGGGTTTGGGTTCAGCCCATTGACCAAAAATATCAACCCAAGCTCCACTCCACTTCTCTTCATTCATCCTTCATTTCCTAATACAACTCAAGCTTTAGCAAAAATGGTGGTGGAGATTGGAAATTAAAATCCTAAGCCCTAGTTCCATTGCAAATCCAAGTTCTAGCTCCAAATTCAAAGTGAAGCTATTGGTAAGCATCCTCCTCTTCTTCTCCAACTCATTCTCCCTTCAATTTCAGAAATTCCTAAACCCTAACTTAGAAAATGTTTTTCTTTTAAGCTTAGATTCAAGCTTCTAGGGTTAGAATTGAAGAGTGATTATTCTTGCCTTGCTCTATAGCCTCTTCTTCATTGTTTTTAGTGAAAGGTGAGATTTTTATCTCACATCTATGTCTATAACTAGCTTTGATTGTTGGGTATGAATTCCTAACACTTATTCATGTGCATTTGCTTTTGGTTTGGATTGAATTGGTGAATATTTCAATTTTTGGTGTTTTGAAGTCAAATCTTTAAAAATACTAACTTTGATGTTTGAACATGTTTCTGGTGATGCATCGAAGAGCCTATACGGCTAGGTTGCCGATTGGCGTAAACCCTTAGCACCCTTGCTCGTCCGATTGCAATCGTTGAGAGTTTGCCCTTCATTTAGATACGCTGGAAATGTTGGAAAACATGCACCAGTCGACTGGCACTCTGAGTCCAGTCGACTGACCTGTAACCCGAGAGTTTTCTAGGGTCTGGTCCAGTCCACTGTTCTCAGAGTGCCAGTCGACGACCTGCTTGTATTTTACCTATTTTGCCTATTTTGCTTGAGGTTCCAATTTTTATCAATTCATGAATTATTCGATTTGTTGTTATCATTTATTATCGACATTGATGACTTCTTTTTGGGATTTTTGGGAATGTCCATTTTCATGGAATTGGTATCGATTTCTTTGGATTTGATTCACGTCTTTGTATATGAATTTTTGATGATTGATTGTTTCTACAATCATTTTTGTGATTTGTCATTTTAAAAATACAAAGGTTTCTATACTAGTGGTAAATATCAAAACTCTTTCATCAAAACAATTTCAACACTATTTTATTACAAAGCTTGTTTCTTAAACCATTTTCCAATCTATTAGTGTATACAAACCTTTACCTCATTCGTATGAGAAATCTAATTAAACAGCTTAGTAAAACAAGTGGCATGAAACGTTTGCGTTTACTTCGTCGGTTAATTCTTGGACTTGTTCAATTGAATTCTTGTAACAACTTTTGAGTGGAAATCTACAATCTGTTCGTAAATATTTAAGTTAAACTAGTGGTTATAGGACATGAAGCTAAACTCATATATTTACTAACTTAGTGTAATTTACACTTATATTCGAGTGGAACTCTACAATTTGTTCGTAAATAATTAAGTTAAGCCAGTGGTTATGGGACATGAAGCCTAACTCATTTATTTACTAGCTTAGTGTAATTTACACTTGTGGATCTATGAAGATCCTTTGGTGGAGCTTCGGCTCAATTTTGTGGGGTAGCGACCCATGGTCTTCGGACCACTTTGTGGAGCTTCGGCTCAAAGATCTTCGGACCGTTTTGTGGAGCTTCGGCTTGTGGAGCTTTGGCTCAAAGGTCTTCGGACCGTTTTGGGGAGCTTCGGCTCAAAGGTCTTCGGACCGTTTTGTGGAGCCTCGGCTCAAATTTAATGGTTAGCGACCATGGAATAGTATTCCGTTTGTGATGCACGTGTTGGTGAGTTTTTATGCACCCGTTTTGTGATAGGCCTCCCCCTTTTTGTGATATATGGATTTTTAATTAACGACTTCTAGAATTTGTGTTTCACCAACATTTTGCGATTGGCAATGATATGCTTGTCAATATTTATGGTTTGGTGAATAAAATAAAGAATATGACATTCTTTCTGTGTTTTGATATTTCTTGAGATATTGTATGATTTTTGTGTTGTTTGTTCATGTGTACATTTCATAGTATGACATTTTTGTTATCATACATTTTTGTCTTATCTCTTATTCTATCTCATTTTATCTGATATTTATAGCTAGACTGATCCGTTTATTATTTTCTTATTAAATAATACTCGAGTTGGACCGAGATATTACACGTGCTTCTACTTGACTTCTTATCAGGGACCGTCGCCTGATTTTTGGCTAACTACTTTAGATTAGTAGTTTTTGTTTTATACATCCGAGATAGAGACTCCCTGATGTAGATCTATTCTTTTGTGATATTGCGGATCTTGTTTGACTACTTCTCTGGTGTACATTTCCATGTGTTATATTCACATCTGATTCTGCCTTTCAGATATGAATACTGTGAATGATTTGTGTTATGCTTGTTTCTATATTTGTTTCCGAAGATATTATAGCCACTGTGTAGTAGCTTTGAGTTTGTATCGGTATGTTGGATTTCCTATTGAGATGAAATGCATGTTCTACTATCTGACATATCGGCGCTTGCACAAAGAGATTACACGGAAGGTCACTCCTCAACAGCCTTATTCTTTGTGCTAGTTGACGGCATTACTCCGTAATGTCCTTGGCTAGCGTGGTTATGGAGGTGGGGCGTCACATTCATCTTCGACTCTATTCTAGACTTAATCCAATATATGAGCGAACTGCAAAATAAACACTGAAGCGGTAAAATTGAAAAAGAAATATTTTTACAGTGTAAAATAAAATATCTATTTTCGAAAATATTATTTGCCTCGGTTATTTGGGTTATTCATCGTCGTTTATTTTGAATTCATCATACATGAGCTACTTGTGACTTGCACAGTGTATCACTATACATGCCACAAGGCCTTGCACACCGATATACACCTGATAAAATTACAGGGGTAGGTTAGCACAAGGTCAACCCAACCAAAATCTGGGTTCAACTCAAGTGCAATAAAAATAAAGTCACGACATGAGCGCAATGTCAAAACTGAGCTATAAGCTGGATTAAACTCAGGTATAAAGTGATGTACACATGAAGCCAGCAACAAAAGAGGCTAGATAGTCCAACCAGACTCGAGTACTCATGAGGGCATGGATTCACAATCAACAATGAACTGCACTCGCAGCAACCAGGCTCAAGAAAATGTGCTAGCACATGCCATTGGAACAACAAACTCAAGTGTCAACTAGAATTCAACATAGTACATCAATAAACCTTTCAACATGTACAAAGTTCAAAGAGCAAATGAACATAACTAGAACACAAGTGAAGCTGATAACATGAATAAAATGAACAAAGCCTCATCATCAAATGACAACATATATCAAGTGTACAGAACTGTTTGAACTAAATGCATAAGCACATGACTCAATGCAAACACTAGGTTCCAGAATACAAATGGAATATATAGTGCAACAAAGTTTAAATGCAAACTAGCTAGAGGCTACAACCCAGAGCTTATATGCTACACAGACTTGAAGTGATAAGAAGGTTAAACTAAACCCAGAAATGATGACTGGAAACACAAGGCAACTCAACACAAAGTGAACCACAAACCAGATCATCAATGGACCAAAGTAGAGAGCAGTATAACATGAATATATACATGCGAGAACATATATGTGCACTGAAACCAAAGGCTGCAACTTCAAGCAAATGCCATCGGCAACAGGACAACTCGACTAATAGGATCAGATAGATCTGCAAAGCAACAACTCAGTGCAAACACAAAGATACACTTGAATAACAATATACATATCTACATGAATAATAGGTCATATATATATGCAGTAATAATATGGGATGCAGTGAAGCATGTAAACATGTACTCGATGCAAATAAAAACTCAATACAATGAACTACAATGAATCAGACAAATAAAATAGTGTAGCGATCATTTTACTCACAAACACACTTGTATACATATATGCGTATATATGTATACACAGAACCAATTGTAGTGAATTTTGAAATTGATCAAGCTGATATAGTCAGCAAGTAACGGAGCATTTAACAATTACAAAAAAGTCAAGGCCGAGACAAAAATCAATCAAATGATCAAATGTTCTAGGTTGAACAATTTTTCTAGGTAGCAGTTTCTAATAAATACAATGTTGCAGGGGATTTTAAATCAATGTCAATTTGCAGTTATTTTACAAAAATCAGGTAGCGGTCCTTGAACAAAGTCATGACCTTGTCAGGCCAAAATCAAAGCCGTGGTGACCAAGGCAAAGTTCAAACAAGTCAAGATATTAACAAATTCATATTTTTACAAAATTAAAGTGGCCGAAGTCAAAAGAAAATGAACGGATTCAAATCAAAAAACAAGCCATGGTGACCAAGCAACCACATATGCGAATTGAAGTGGTCAGAAAGCATCACAAGCATCCATGCAAAAATCGAATGGGCAAGCTAAAGTAGCAGACGAATTTAATAAAATATATACGAACAAAATTATAGAAATTCGAATCCTATATAACCCACATCATCATCGGCATAGAAAAGGCAGTCGAGTTCAAGCATATCAAGGAGAGTAACATAGGAAATCACTTACCAGATTCTTTAAAATTGAACTCGATGAATTCAAGTAGCCAAGTGTAGTCAGAGCAATACGATCGATCGATAACATAATCAACGTGAAAATATCAATTTGATTGATCAACCGAAATCGGCTAATTCAATCCACAGAAGCCCTAATTTTCTTAAAGAGGAACGAATGAGGAAACGAGGAAGCAATTTTTCAATGCAAAGAACCAGCCGATAATAAACGTAGAGAAGGGGATATTTTTTTATCACTCATAATTACTTTGGGCCGGCTATAATATTGTATTTGGGATTTAGTTTTTAAAACTTGGGTTCATTGTTTTTAAAAATTTTATTTTTCTTTTAAACTTTTGTAAATTCTTGTCGTGTGACTAGGGACGAACTACGGTGGTTTAGTTCGAGAATTCGAAATTCAGTGGCTGAGTTGTGGCAGGGTTTTGAGCGCAGATTTAGGTTAGTCGATAGCGGGTGTCGTCAGTTGACGTGTGTATGCATCTGACTACTTAATTTCTAGTAGAAACCTTGGGGGCAGCATGTAGGCAGGGTTTTGCCGAAGCTGGGTAAATCTATGTTGTTCTATTTCTTCTTTTTATATTCTGATATTATCAACGTTGCTATCATTCTGCTACTATCAGTGTTGCGATTGTTTTATATACTTCCGCATTAAATTTATATAATTATTAGTATCCCCCTGTTCACCCCCATCTATGGTGAAATCGATCCTATAGAAATTAATCTACGGCGACCAAATACGGCGGAGTAGATATATTGATACACAGATTACAAGAATATAACAAAATTTAACAATTCAAAATCATATTTCCACATTCAAATGAAAAAAATTCATGTTCGTTACATAATCCCAAAACGTTAACCACATTCAGAAAATAATAATTATTATACATATGCCAAGAGCGACATATGAAGATGGTCTCTTAGTTGAAAAGAGTCTAAAGTAAGGCTAATAAATCTGCCTTTACATCCAAATACACAGTGGAAAAGAAAACTCTAAATAACTATCTGCCTCCTGCACACTTCCGGAAGCTTTATTCGTCTAAGAAAACGTGAAAACCCTAAATCTTAAAATACTCAAAATTAATTGAGTCACCAAGAGTTTAAGGGGAAAACAAAAAATTCGAGTTAGACATAAAGCATGGTATAAATAATAGTCTATCATCTTAAACCAAATAGATATCTAGTGAGACCACGTCGCTTAGTGGAATGGGTTTTCCCTCACGAGTATCCTAAAACCTTTATAAAACCATATACTATGCTCCTGCATCCGCAATGGTTAAAAGCATAGTAATTCAAAACATTATGACGATATGCAAAATAAACAAATCAAATCTGGATTACTCATCTCCATTCATTCCGACTACCTATCTTAATTATAGTTCCCAGGATTACTATTAACCTAATAGTTTTCATGGCTTGACTAATAACCGGTTAAACATTTAAGGAATCCCTATCCAATTACATAGTTTTCATCGGCTTACTACAAACCTGTCTATCTGACATTATCATTCACGCATAGTTTTCATGGGATAACTATGAACCTGTCTATCTGACTTCATCATTTACACATAGTTTTCATGGGCTAACAATGGACTTGTCTATCTGACATTCTCTTTTATACATAGTTTTCATGGGCTAATTATTAACCTATTATCCCTTGCCAATATCATACAGTTCTCATGGGATTACTGGTAACCTGTTGGCCCCTGCCAATATCTTTACTTTATATTTTACTCATTCAGGTGTTTATTCAATTTATATTCACTATTGGGTTAACCTAACTGGTTCTCCTACCCCTTTTTCCAATATACAATTATCATTATAAAGTGAATATATTCATATTAGAAGAAGCGATATAACAACGTAGCAATATCACTCCTGCAGGTTTAGTTTATCAAAGACAGATTCTTTTAAACCATTGCACAAACTTTTAATATAGCCATGGTTTTTCCTTTAAAAATAGAATTTCGGTAATAAAACTTTCGATAGCTTCGATGCCTAGCTTTCGACTTCATAGGATAACCTCCTTCGAAAGCTCTTTAGAACATTAGGCTCCTTCCTTATAATACTTTAAATTATACCTTTCTAAATATAAAACTTGGTCAAAATAAAACAATTTTACAACCCCTTCGACAGTATCTCATTCGAAGGCATAGAAAATCAAGCAAACATTTTTGAAAGCAAAGAAAACAACGCCTTCGAAAATATAAAACATAATTTTAGCCATCATACTTTATAGGCATAGAATTAAGGTCTCTAACATATTCCATCGTGTTCAAATGATGGTTTGCATTTCCGTAGAGTGGTCACAGTAGAAAAATGGGCTTACGATTAGAAAGTTATGCCTATTTGAAGTTTACAAACAAAGCCGGAGAAAATTGCAACAAAAGGGATTCCGCAACCTTTATAACTGCTACCGAAAGGTAGCTTCCGACAAGGTCAAGGGATGCTTTCGGCCTGGCCGAAGAGTTCTATAAAAGTGCTGCAGAAAGCTACAAAAATGTCGCGGAAGGTTCTATGACGAAAGATTTAGGTTCTATAACAAAAGATTTATCAAAAACGCTGCAGAAAGCTGCAGAAATGCTGCAGATGACGAAAGGTTTTGGTCTATGACGAAAGGCTCATCAAAAAGGCTGCAAAACGCTGCAGAAATGCTATGGAATGTTCTATGACGAAAGGTTTAGGTTCTATGATGAAAAGTACAATAAAAATGCTGCAGAAAGCTACAGAAATGCTGTGAAAGGTTCTATGACGAAATATTTTAAGGTAGAAGGTTCAATGGCAAAGTCGTAAATAATTCAAAAACTATCACACTTGTGCTTTGTCTGATTCCTATTGGTTAAAAACATACTTTAGCAATTCTTTGTCAATTTTTAATGGTTAAAGATAATTCTTTGTGGAAAATCAGCTACAGATCAAAATTATTATTTCTGAAATTATTTTGAAATAATTAGTTATATTAATATTTTGAAATAATTAGTCATATTAATATTTTGATATAATTATTAGCCTTTTTAGCTTAGAAAATTCATAATACATCTAAATCACTTGGGAAAAATCTCAAAAATTCACCAAAAATCTGAAATAATTTTTTCTTCATCGTATAAAATTTTCGAAGCAGAACTCATTATTTTTAATAATTAAAATCCAAAATAATTGCCTTTTTCACCTTAGGAAATTCATAAAATATTCATATTAACTCCGAAAATTATGAAATTAAAATCTTATCTTCAAAATTACGTTTTACGTAGCATATCCAAAAATCAAGCCATTTGGAGGTCGTATACTAAGGTTTTAACTTCAAAACCCATCATTTTAATTCCATAAAAATCCCAATAAATTACCATAAATCTTTATTCTATCTGAACAATGATATTAGATCCAAACATGATCAACACAGCAAAATACATTTAGTAACTATCTATAACCAAACCAAAATAAGTAAAAATGAGATGATTTACACTATTATTCACCTTAATTAGTTAATTTGAGAATGAGACAATTTCCTAGCTTTAATTCCATAGGTTTTTCTTCAATTTTCTGTTCTTCCTTGAAGTTTTAATGGCTGACCAAATATAGGTGAGGAGTTATGAATGAGAAAGTAAAAGTTGATTAAGGTGGAGGTAGGGATTTATGCTAAGGAATGTAAACCTATTTCCTAGTTTACCCATTAGGAAATTCCTCCTTCTTAATTTACTTAAGTTTTGTTCTGGTTTGATCATTAAGACATGACCATTGGATTTATTAATCTCATATCCCTAATCAATCACATTATTATATTTATTTTATCTAATTAAATATCCTGAATAATGTTAAACAAAAATTAGAGGCATTACATAAAACGTAGCCTCAGCCCTCACACCCAAGAATTACTAAAAGAAGGGTGATGACGTAGGGCTATATGGTTTGCTACTATAACGACATACTCAACACCCGATCTTGATCATTATTGACTAGTTTATGCATGCTATAGCGACTCGGTGTGGTTGTTTGTGACGCCCCACCTCTATACCCACTCTAACCAAGGACACTACGGTGTAATGCCGTCAACTAGCACGGAGAATAAGGCTGTTGAGGAGCGACCATCTGTATAATTGCTTTGTCCGAGTACCGATATGCCAGATAAAATATAACTTGCATTCATTCCAAGAGGAAATCCGACATACTGACACAAACTCGAAGCTACTACACAGTGGCTATAATATCTTCGGAAACAAATATAGAAATAAACATAACACAAATCAGTCACAGATAATTCATATCACAAAGGCGGAAATAGACATGAATATCTATAACACTAAAAAGTGTTCATCAGAGTAGTGGTCTAAAAGATCCACAACGACACAAAAGAATAGCAACATGTGCTATACAAAAGAATAAGTACACAACTATGAGTCTATATCTCAAATGTATACAACCAAAAAATATCAATCTAAGTAAGCCAAAAGTCAGGATGATAATCCCAGAAGTGAAGTCAAGCAGAAGCACCTGTAACATCTCGGTCTGACCCGAGTATTATTTAATAAGAAAATAATAAACGGATCAGTCTAGCTATAAATATCAGATGAAATGATATAAAATAAGAGGTATGACTAAACGCATAATAATCACAATGCCAAGCTGTGATAAATAAGTAATTGAAAATCAACAAGAGATTAATCAATATCACAAAAATCTTCTCAAAGATCAAAAGGAATGTCATACTCCTTATTTCATTCACCAAGCCACAAATATTGACAACATATAAATGCCAATCATAAAATTGGTGAAATTCAAATTCTAGAGTTCATCAATAAAAATCCAGGAATCACAAAAAAAATGATCGTAGAAACGATCAATCACGAAAAGGGGGAGGCCTATCACAAAACGGGAGCATGAAAACTCACCGACACGTGTATCACAAAACGGGACGCTATCCCATGGTCGCTAACCATAGAGCCGGTGCAACGACGTAGTACAACGGTATGCCCGAGGAACCAGAAACTCGAACAGTTCGGAACAACGGCGTAGTATAACGGTACGCCCGAAGAACCCGAAACTCATAAAATTCGGAACAACGACGTAGTACAACGGTACGCCCGAAGATCCGAACTCCATAAAAACGTGGGTCGCTAGCCCGCAAAAATTGGGTCGAAACCCTAAGAAATAAATAGGTCGCTAGCCTATAATAAAAAATGAGACGAAACTCAATAAAACATAGGTCGTTAACCTATAAAAGAAATGAGACATAACTCAATAAAACATAGGTATTGTCCCCTACGTGGACAAAGAGACATAGCATGACGCTAGTCTAAATCACAAAAATGATCCTCAATGATCATCAAGAAAGTGTCAATTACTGTAAGCTAGTAAATATATGAGCTTAGCTTCATGTCCCATAACCACTAGCTTAACTTAAATATTTAAGAACAAATTGTAGATCTCCACTAGAAAATTATCACAAGAGATTCAACCGAACAAGTCCAAGAATTAACCGACGAAGTAAACGCAAGCATTTCACACCACTCGTTTTACTAAGCCATTTAATTAGATTTCTCATACGAGTGAGGAAAAGGTTTGCATATACTAATAGATTGGAAAACTGTTTTAATAAATGAGCTTTGTATTAAAATAGTGTTGAAATCATTTTGATGAAAGTGTTTTGATATTTACCACTAGTATAGAAACCTTTAAAAGTGACAAATCACAAAAATGATTGTAAAACAACCAATCACTAAAATTCACATACGAAGACGTGAATAAAAATCCATAGAAATCGATACTGAATCCATCAAAATGGATATTTCTAAAATTCCCAAAGAAAAGAAGTCATCAAAGTCAATAACAAATGATAACAACAAATAGGGAAAGAACACGAATCGATTAAACTTGGAAACCACGCAAAATAGGCAAAATAGGAAAAATAGCTACAGGTCGGTCGGCCGGCTACAGAGCTCGGTCGACCGGACCCTTTTCTGGAAAATTTCTCGGGAAGCAGGTTGGTCGACTTAGCTCTGTAGCTGGTCGACCGGACCAGAGACAGAAAAATGCTTATGCACTTTGGTAGCAGGTCGGTCGGCCGGCTACAGAGCTCGGTCGGCCGAACCTGATGTTCTGCAAATTGAAACCCATTTCAAATGAGGTGCAAACTCCTTTAATTTGCAAACGGACAAGCACGGACGCTAGGGGTTTACGCCTATCGACTACCCGATCCCATAAGCTCATCGATTCATCACCAAAACATGATCAAAACATCAAAGTTATGATTTTTAAAGATTTGAACTCAAAATGCCAAAAAATGGAGTTTTCACCAATTCAATCCAAACCAAAAGCAAATGCACAAGAATAAGTGTTAGGAATTATACCTAACAATCGAAGATAATTATAGACTAAGATGTGAGATAAAAATCTCACCTTTTTTTACAAAATCAATGAAGAAGAAGCTATAGAGCAATGGCAAGAACAATCACTCTCCAATTACAACCCAACAAGTTTGAGTCTAAACTTAAAGGAGAAACATTTCGTAAATTAGGTTTAGGAAATTTCTGAAATTGAATGGAGAAAGAGTTGGAGAAGATGAAGAGAAGGCTTACCAAAGTTTCTTCTATTAGTTTGGAGCTAGAGCTTGATTTGTAAAAGTCAACTAGGGTTTGGAGTTTTAATTTCCCATTCCACTCACCATTAATCTCTTTAGAACTGAAAAGTAGAGGAAGAGGGAGTGAATGAAGAGGAGTGATTCAGTTTGGGGTATTAAGTTGGCTAGTGGGATGAACCCAACCCAAAGCCCTAAGTGAAAAGGTAGCAAAATTCAACTTATTCCAAACATATCGAAGCTTATACTCAAAGAGGTTGCAAACGGCGTTTTGAACTCAATGGAAGTGGTCCCGAGTCCTAATTTGACCGTATGCAAAAAGTAGCTTTTCGGACAAAATTTCGAGTATTGATAAAATATTTAAATAAAATATTTAAATATAAAATTGATAAATATACGGGTTGTTATAGACTCCCCTCCTTAAAGAAATTGCGTCCTCGCAATATTTAATAAGAAAATATAAAGTAACAACCATAAAAGCATATTCAACCGAAAAGAAGTTTGAAATAAAAAGTTCACCTCAAAGAGCACGAGAAAGTAAGTCCGTATGTGTTTGCTCGATGAATTCTCTAGATTCCCAAGAGCAATCCTTAGGATTTGAGGACCATTGAACCTTTACAAGCGAGGCATCTTTATTTTGAAGTCGTTTGACTTCCGAAGCAATAATACGAATAGGATGTTGCTCAAAAGTTAAATTAGGTGAAACTTCAATTTCTTCCACAACACCGGGCTCAAGAATAGAATTGGAATCTCGAAGGAACTTCCGTAATTGAGAAACGTGAAACACGTCATGAATAGCAGAAAACTGAGCTGATAATAAAATGCGATAAGCCACGGAACCAATACGTTCGGTGATGGGAAATGGACCAATATATCAAGGTGCTAACTTTCCCAATTGACTGAAACGCATGACATCCTTCATAGGTGAAACATGGATAAACACAAGATCTCCCACAGAAAATTCTAATTTCCTTCTCCGGTAATCGGCATAGAATTTTGTCTACTCTGGGCTTCTTTCATCCTATGACGAATAAGATCAATCTTTTCTGTGGAATCACGAATAAAATCTGGACCTAAAACTAGCTTCTCACCGGCCTCAAGCCAACAAGAAGGAGAACGGCATGGCCTTCCGTAGAGTGCCTCAAAAGGAGCCATACCAATACTAGATTGGAAGCTATTATTATATGAAAACTCAAAAAGAGAAATGTGATCTTCCCAACTTCCACCAAAATCAAAAACACATGCACGAAGAAGATCTTCAAGAGTTTTATTCACACGCTCGGTTTGTCCATCGGACTAAGGATGATAAGCGGTGCTAAAATTAAGCTTCGTTCCCAAAGCTTTTTGAAGACTCTTCCAAAATCCACTAGCAAACAATGGATCACGATCACTAACAATAGAAGTAGGAACTTCATGCAATTTAACAATTTCTTTAATAAAGAGTTTGGCCAAAAGAGGTACGGTCCGATTGGACCGAACGGGAATAAAATGGGCGGATTTAGTGAGTCTATCAACTATAACCCATATGCTATCATGACCCGAACGAGAACGGGGAAGACCATCAATAAAATCCATGGAAATTTGATCCCCTTCCAAATTGGAATGTCTAAAAGTTGCAATAACCCATCGGGCCTTTGATGTTCGGCCTTAATGAGTTGGAAAGTCATGCAACACTTAACAAAGTTAGCAATATCGGATTTCATTCCCTCCCAATAATAAAGTCGCTTCATATCCGCGTACATTTTACTACTACTGGGATGAATGGTAAATTTGGAACGATGTGAATCTTCTAAAATATCTTTACGAAGACCACTAATATTTGGCACAATAAGTCTACCAAATTTCAGAATGTCGCCACGAGAATCGATATCAAAGTCTTTCAAAACTTCAATATCAAGTTATCCCTAAAATTTAGGCCAAGAAGAGCCAATTCGGGATCTATCTTTTGAGCTTCAAGAATGCGGTCTAAAAGAGAAGGATGAGCCTCAAGGCTACACAAAACAAGAGATGAACATAAATCGGAAACACGGTCTCGAATTTCACAAGTGGATAAAACCTCGAGATCATTCCATTCGGATATCATCATGGAAACAACTGCTTGTTGCTTGCGACTAAGTGCATCGGCAACATGATTTCCCTTTCCGGGAGTACAAAGAATATCAAGATCATAATATGCAAGGAATTCTAGCCAACGCTGTTGACGCAAATTAAGTTCCTTTTGAGAGAATAAATATTTCAAAGACTTATGATCGGTGTAGAGAATAAATTTTCTCCCAATAGATAATGACGCCAAATTCGAAGGGCGAAAACGATAGCCGCAAGTTCTAAATAATGAGTGCATATCTAGTCTCAGCTGGCTTCAATTGCCTAGAAGCATAAGCAATAACATGTTCCCTTTGCATAAGAATGGCACCCAAACCAACGCGACTAGCATCGGTATAAATAACGAAATCTTGATTCCCTTCGGGAATAACGAGAATAGGATCATCGAAAAGGAGCTCTCTTAATTTCTGAAAAGAAGATTCACATTTGTCCGACCAAATGTATTTAACACCTTTTTTGTCAAACTAGTAAGAGGCATGGAAATTTTAGAAAAGTCCTTTATGAAACGGCGGTAATAACCTACCAATCCAAGGAAGCTACGGATCTCCGTCACACTCTCCGGTCTCTTCCAATTTTGAATCGCTTCAATTTTTGAAGGATCCACGGAAATTCCGGATTCGGAAATAATATGACTAAGAAACTTCACACTAGATTGCCAAAAATGGCATTCAGAAAATTTTGCTTTTAATCGACTTCTCCTAAGAATTTCCAACACAATCCGAAGATGTTTTTCATGCTCCTCCTCGGTTTTCGAATACACAAGAATATCATCAATAAAGATGAGAACAAATCGATCGAGAAAATCTTTGAAAACTCGATTCATAATCGACGAAATAAGCCGGAGCATTCGTCAAGCCAAATGGCATAACAAACCATTCATAAGATCCATATCGAGTACGGAACGACGTCAAAGGAATGCTATCCTCTACAATACGAAGCTGATGAAAACCGGTTGCCAAGTCCAATTGTGAAAAGACTCTAGCACCACTAAGTTGATCGAATAGGTCATCAATACGAGGTAAAGGATACTTATTCTTGATAAGATCATTAAGCTTGCGGTAGTCAATGCAAAGCCTAAGTGTACCATCGGATTTCTTCACAAAAATAGCCGAAGCTCCCCAATGAGAGGAACTAGAGCGAATAAATTGCTTCGTTTCCAAATCGGATAATTGTATGCGCATCTCCTCATTTTCTTTATTGGACATACGATAAGGAGGACGAGTAATAGGTTGAGCTCCCGGGATAAGATTAATTCTGAACTCAATTGCTCGCTTAGGTGGTAATCCTAAAACGGGCTCAAATATGTCGGCAAATTCACGAACAACATGAATAAGAGAAATGACGTCTTCCTCATCATCATTATCATCATCACGAGGATTTAAAGAATATAAAGATGCAACCAAACTGGAATCTGAATCTTTAAGATCAATAGAAATCTGCTTAATAAATTGTGGATGTCGAAGATGAATTGTCCGCTCAGGACATAGGATTTGGGCTTTATAATGGTTAAGCCAATCCATTCCCAAAATCATTCCAAAGCCTAAGTAGCGTATAACATGCAAGTCGGCACGGAAAGAAAAATCACATAAAATAATCTCGACATCTTTACACAATAAACTGATTGTTGCGGACCCACCAACCGGATTCGCAATTCTCAAAGAAGTCATTGAACACATAACATCCAAAGAAAAGGTATCAACAAGTTCTTTTGAAATAAAAGAGTGGGACGCACCCGTATCAAAAAGAACTCGAATAGGATGATCACGAAATAAAATAATTCCATCAAGAATAGGATGAGAAATACCTTTACCACGAGATGTGTTGCAAGGGGCTTGAGCAACATTAAGCTTGCTGTCCTTCCTACCTTGAAGTTTGGGACAAGAAGATAAATAATGGTCCGAACTTTTGCAATAGCGATAAAAGAGAGGTTTCGGACACTTGTTCGCATAATGGTCCTTAGAACCACAATTGTAGCATTGCCCACAACTTGGGACAGAAGCTTTTGCTACCGGAATTGCTTGCTTCCCTTTCTTGTTGGGATAAGACCCCTTGAACTTAATAGGCCTTTTCTTGTTATGGTTGAATTTTTGTTTAGCACCCACAACATCGGCATCACTCTCTTTATCTACCTCTTCAAGACGAAGAGCAATACCAATAAGTTGATCAAAAGAAACTTCTAGCTTTAGAAGTAAGGGCTTCTTGAGGTTTTTATTCAAGCCATAGACGAATCTCTGATTTTTCTTCAATTGGGTGTTAATGTATCAACCCGTATTTGGAAAGAGATTCGAAAGATGCGACATAGTCTGTCACAGAAGATTCACCTTGAACAAGGCCAATAAAGCGGCGAGCCAAAGTCACCTTCTCAGCTTCTAGTACGAATTTTAACTCGAAGCGCTCTCGGAATTTCTCCCAAGTAATATCCGCTCAATAGTTTCAGAAATCAGAAGCTCGTACCAGTCTAATGCTCTTTCTTCGAGCATACTAGAGGCCACCTGAACACGGTGAAGATCAATAAGATTCATGCGAGAAATGATTCGATCGCATGGTCTCAGCCAAGTCTGGACTTCAATAATAGTTTCAGAACCCTTTAATGGCTTCCCACCCAAGTTGGCATAATCATTGCACAAGCGTGCAAATCCAGACTTAGGATGAGTTGGTTTCGAATTAGAACCGGCTGCTTGAGCATTCTTTACTAGATCAAGAAGCTGTTGGGAAGGCATAAAAACTCCATCCTGGGGTGTGGCACTGGATTGACCGGCGCTGGGACGGCCAGGTCTAACCATTTCTCTTCCTTAAGAAAGAAGAAGGAAGAAGAAAAAGGTTATTCACAAATGAATATCAAGCAATCTTGATAGATAAAACAAGAAATCATAGAGAAAATAGGATGAATCGGTACGAAGACTCGAAATAAATCCTAAAGCACAATTCCTAAGATGGACTTAGGGCGATGATCCTTGCTAGATTATTATACATTGTTCCGAAGTTTGGCTTTGATACCAAGCTGTGACGCCCCACCTCTATACCCACACTAGCCAAGGACACTACGGTGTAATTCCGTCAACTAGCATGGAAAATAAGGCTGTTGAGGAGCGACCATCTGTATAATTGCTTTGTGCGAGTATCGATATGCCAAATAAAATGTAACTTACATTTTTTCAAGAGGAAATCCGACATACCGACACAAACTCAAAGCTACTACAAAGTGGCTATAATATCTTCGGAAACAAATAAAGAAATAAACATAACACAAATCAGTCACAGATAATTCATATCACAAAGGCGGAAATAGACATGAATATATATAACACTTAAAAGTGTTCATCAGAGTAGTGGTCTAAAAGATCCACAATGACACAAAAGAATAGCAACATGTGCTATACAAAAGAATAAGTACACAACTATGAGTCTATAGCTCAAATGTATACAACCAAAAACTACTAATCTAAGTAGTTAGCCAAAAGTCAGGATGATAATCCCAGAAGTGAAATCAAGCAGAAGCACATGTAACATCTCGGTCTGACCCGAGTATTATTTAATAAATAATAAATGGATCAGTCTAGCTATATATATCAGATGAAATGATATAGGATAAGAGGTATGACTAAACGACTAATCATCACAATGCTAAGCTGTGATAAATAAGTAATTGAAAATCAACAATAGATTAATCAATATCACAAAAATATTCTCAAAGATCAAAAGGAATGTCATACTCCTTATTTCATTCACCAAGTCACAAATATTGACAACATATAAATGCCAATCATAAAATTGGTGAAATTCAAATTCTAGAGTTCATCAATAGAAATCCAGGAATCACAAAAAAAAATGATCGTAGAAACGATCAATCATGAAAAGGGGGAGGCCTATCACAAAACGGGAGCATGAAAACTCACCGACACGTGTATCACAAAACGGGACGCTATCCCATGGTCGCTAACCATAGAGCCGGTGCAACGACGTAGTACAACGGTACGCCCGAGGAACCAGAAACTCGAATAGTTCGGAACAACGACGTAGTACAACGGTACGCCCGAAGAACCCGAAACTCGTAAAATTCTGAACAACGACGTAGTACAACAGTACGCCCGAAGATCTGAACTCCATAAAAACATGGGTCGCTGGCCCAAAAAAATTGGGTCGAAACCCCAAGAAATAAATAGGTCTTTAGACCTATAATAAAAAAATGAGACGAAACTCAACAAAACATAGGCACCGTCCCCTACGTGGACAAAGAGACATAGCATGACGCTAGTCTAAATCACAAAAATGATCCTCAATGATCATCAAGAAAGTGTCAATTACTCTAAGCTAGTAAATATATGAGCTTAGCTTCATGTCCCATAACCACTAGCTTAACTTAAATATTTACGAACAAATTGTAGATCTCCACTAGAAAATTATCACAAGAGATTAATATCGAATAAGTCCAAGAATTAACCGACGAAGTAAACGCAAGCGTTTCATACCACTCGTTTTACTAAGCCGTTTAATTAGATTTCTCATACGAGTGAAGAAAAGGTTTGCATATACTAATAGATTGGAAAACGGTTTTAATAATTGAGCTTTGTATTAAAATAGTGTTGAAATTGTTTTGATGAAAGAGTTTTGATATTTACCACTAGTATAGGAACCTTTATATTTTTAAAGTGACAAATCACAAAAATGATTGTAAAACAATCAATCACTGAAATTCACCGAGACGACCCGACTTTTTCTCCACAAAAAGTCGTATCATCCTTTAGAAAGAAAGGGATAGAAAAGAGAAAAGAAAGAAGAGAAAGAAGAAACAACACTAGAATCTCAACAGCGGAACGAATAAATTATATTAATAACATAAGTATTACATAGTATACATCAAATATCAGAGTTACATAGACAATACATCACATACTAGACAGTTATAAACACCTATCTAGTTATTACAACTCAATACACACAGAAGATACTCAGAGATACCAACACAGCGGAAAACTATATAACTATACGCAGAAGCCTCCTGCTCCTTTGCTCCTCCACAATTTGTCAAAGATAACATGAATCCTAACCTGAATTCCCTTGACTACTCATAAAAATTTGAGTACCCAAGAGTTAAAGAAAAACAGAAATAACTCCGGGTCAGACATGGGTCTGGTGTGAGTAACAGGTTAAAGTTGCTTAATTTTGAAAAACCTTTTAAAAGAAAAGGTATCACGTAAGACTTCCCACACATAAAAATGGAAAAGTTTTTACCTTACGCTAACCAAAACATTTGATAGGAAATCCGATGATATTATAATAGTGTCTAGGGTTTTCAAATAAATATGAAATAGCCGAAATTGTTACATTCATTAAATTCTAGCTACTAGCCACAAAAGTGGGTAATACAATCAAAACCGTTGGCGCTTATTAGATTTTGGATTCCATACAATGGCTGGGCTACTGGGGTACCGTCCGTCACAGTACGTGGCCTAGATCACCGTACTAAGGATTACTCCCAATCCCCTGCAACACAAAGCCGGACCCATTCCTTATGGAATAGTTCCAAACAAGACAACCCCGCAGTTGTGATCAGCAACCGCACCACTAAGCCGAAAATAAAGGGACCTCTAGACAGGGATAAATCTTTCTCTCAAGTGGGTGCTACCCACGAAGCTTTGCTGCACCTCCCCTGTTTTAGCCATTCCCGGTTGATGAGGCTTGAGGCTACGATTACCTTTATAGGACATATCACTTAGAATGCTCATCGTCCACCTGACGATGTCCTGAAAGCATTCAATCCATACAAGTTCGTTCCAGGTTCGAACGAAACCGAAGGCATTATCTCGTTACACTCATATTGGAACCACCCTCAGAGTTAACGACAATAACCCTTGCACTCTGAATCACCATCTCGAATCTATAAGTACTATTCCGTCAAACTCCTTAGGGAATCACCCACAGAGTTACACTGACGTATAGCCCTTACACCTCGAGTCTTCACTCGCTCCACTTGGATTAACGACCTAACGTTAATTTGCAATCGATGTGGTTTTCGGATCCCAAATATGGAAACCTGATCCCGGTCTCATCGAAATCCAAAGCGTGTCTTTTAAGGCCAAGTTGTTTTAAGTTTAAAACAATTCAATTTATTATCTATATAAACACAGATAGATAATTCACAACACAATAGATAATCAACCTTATCATTATCAACAGATAATTCATATCATAATCAGATAATCCATATTATCATCCAAAAGCAACCAATGCATCCATATCACATACACCACTCATCTCATAACTGAGATTACAAACCATACCAGACAACTAATACCAATCATCAAAACATAAGCAATGATCTAATGATCATTCCATTTATAATTAATTTAAAATGAATTAAATTAATTACCTAAACTCTAATTAATTTAAAATGAATTAAATTAAATACTTCATCATTAAAAATCCTGCTTAACTTAACCTTCAATTGATTACAAATCAATTTATAAATCATCATCTCATATTCATTATTAATTATTCCTTAATTAATCAATTCCAAATTACATCATTAATTAATTAATTAATGATTATATTTAATAAATTTCTCAAAATAAATTAATTACATAAGTAATTAATCTAAAATTAATCCACACATATATATTAATCACCCTTGATTAATAACCACCAGTAATTAACTGCTTTAATTACTCATCCCATCAATAAATTATTCTTAATTAATTACCACAATTAATCGTTGATTAATTTTCAAAGTAATTTAAATCAAAATTACTTCTATAATAAATATCCTTAATTACATTCAGTAATTATTAATTAATTACTTCTCTAAGTAACTACAAATCCATAATTACATAAAGTAATTATCAACAATACACAATTGTTTAAATTAATTTAACTTAATTAATCTAAACTAATCACATTAATCAAATTAATTACACTAGGTAATTAATTTATTAACTACTTTCATTAAGTAATTAAACTTAACCAATTGATTATTATTAATTAATTAATTTAATTAATTATTAAAAATTAATCAAATTTATTAATTGTTAAAATAATCTTAAGTTAATGACCTTCATTAACTTTTCTTAATTACTTAATTAATAATTAACTTATATAAATCATTATTAATTACCAATTAATTAATCTTTAATTACGATTTAATTAATCTCTAATTATTAATTTATTAAGTGTTAATTAAAATCTTAATTAACATTAATCACTTGATTAAATAAATCTTAATCATTAATTAAAATTTAATTAACCACCCTTAATTATAGATTAATTAACCTTAATTAATTAATCTCAAATCTAATTAACTAACTTAAAAATTATTAATTACCTAATTAATCATCCACATTATTAATTAATTAAATAATTAATATTCCATTTAAATTAATTTAATAATTTAAATGAAACCAATTTCTTAAGATCAAAATTAAGAAAACATTCTTCTTTATACAAAATATTTTAAACACTTTGTTTCAAACAAAAATTCAAATTTAAAAATTTATTTTTAAATTTCAAACTGAAACACAATTCAAATTTTCATCCCAAATTAAATCTTAAAAATTTAAAACATTACTTATTCTTCCATTTTTATTTTTAAATTCAAGTTATTTAACCTTTTCTAAAAATGATTAAACAAATTTAAATTTTAAAACTTATTAAATTTTAAAAACTGTCATAAAAATCAAATTTCAGGTTTAAAACTGAATTTAAACTTATTTTAAATTCTTATTTCATAATTTAAAACTTATATTTTTTAAATTCATATCAGTGTTCTATTATACTTTAAAATGTTTAAAAACTAAATTTAAATTCCCAGTTTTAAACTAAATTCAAACTTAGTTTCATTTGCGAAGTTCTATATTTCAGATTTCTAGATTTAAAACTTTATTTTAACTTTCAGTTGCATTATAAACTTACTTTTAATTTTTAAACCAGAAAACAGTTTCTGTTTGGTTTAAAACATCTTAAATTTCTGAATTCAAAAATGTTCCAAAATCCAAGAATTAAATTATTGAACTCAGATTTAAATTTCAGGTTTAAAAATCTCAGATTTAACTTCATCTTTCAATTTTAAACTTTACTTTTTTTAAAATTTAAATAAAAACAGAAACAGTTCTGATTTTAGTTTAAAACCAAACTTGAATTAAAAAGCATTTCAAATTTATTTCAAAGATCTAACATTTAAACTTATCGAATTTCAAATCCCATTTCAGGTTCAAGGCTTATTTCATATTTTTGTTTTGTAATTTACTTTTTACTTCACCTTTATAAAACCTGGAAACAGGTTTCTGCTTTTGCTTAAGACCAAATAAATTTTTCAAAATTTAAATTATTTCAAACCTAAAATTAAACTAATTGAATTCAAATTTTAAATTCAGTTTTTAAATCTTAGGTTTAAATTTAAGTTTGCATCAACACTTTTGTTTAAATTTTAAAAACTGGAAAAAAGGGCAGGTTCTGTTCATTTGAAAACCTGAAACAATAAATACTCGAGCAACCCTTTTTAACTTCGAGTCAAATGATCCTCTGCTTCGAGTCATTTATCAAAATACCCGAGACCAACACGAGAAAACAAGCTGCAACAAAAAAAAACAACACAACCATCATCACCAACATGCACAACACCCCTTGTGCACCCATAAACCAGCTCCGACCACCTCTGACCATCGTCAATAGCTATCCCCTATCGACCAGTAAACCCACCACTCCACTCAAACCTCAGATTCCCAAAATTCCACTCGAATTTAAATTCAAGTTTAAAAACTGAAACCTGGAACGGCCAAACCACCTCCCCCTAAAACGTGTCAACGGCAATATCACCCAACTCCGGCCACTATTACATTCCAAACTCCGGCGATGACTCCATTAATACAACATCTACCAACATGCCAAAAATGGTTGAACTCGATCCAATGATGAAGCCATAGTATTCAATTTTTTTAAACCCAGTAAAAAGTAGGGTTCTTGACTAAAAATCCCAAATTACAATCCCAAAACTTAACTGCAATCCAATTTAGTAATTTTCTCATCATCAATGATAGCTACACTATCTCCAGGAACAAATTTAACCAAATCAAAAGCAAGTATCAATTATTCTAATCAAATATGTATGATACAGTATATTTTAAACTGTACCTTGTTTTAAACACTATAAATTGTAATACTTGATTTATAATTCATGAAATTGTTTGATGTTTTTATTTATAAACCTGAAAACATGCATTTCTGTAGTTTGAATTTCTACAGTATATAAATTGTTGATCTGTTGGTTTTACTTCCAGGTAACATAGGCTTTGATTTATCACATATAAAATTTTAAAACTTACTTCATCTTATAATATACAAATTCCATTTCAAAAATTAAATCCTGATAGCAAAACAAATCAAAGAAAAGAACCTAAAATCAACAGGAGACAGAAGTTTTGAAACAAAAATTTACAGTTAACACTATACACAAAATTATATTCATATGCAAAAATGTCCACAGCACATTCACATTTAGGTATATTCCTAATTTAAGAAGCATGTACAAATTTACCTAATAAAATTTTAAAAATGAGTTACTCACCTGTACTAAATGCAGAGCCTAGAATTTGTAAAACTCTTTTGAACTTGCTTCAAATCCTGATGCTTTTTTTTTAAATGCTTCCAGATTTGCAGACTTCTTGTTTTAAAATTGAAATGCAGGCTTCCTTACTTGATTTAATTTGCTTGCTTGAAATTGTTGCATGCAGATCTAGTTTTGGAGGATGCAGATTTGTATTTTGAGGAGTTTGAATGCAAGTGTTTACAGATTTGAGAAATGCAGGCCTTAGTTTTATTGAACAGATTTGTTTAGAAATGAAAATGAGAAAAGGAAGGGAAAGAAAGAAAATGCAAATTTATAACTTGTTTAAAATTTAATTAAAAATCAAAGAAAAATAAAATTACAGCATGACACTTGGCCTAAGCTATCAACACATGTTAACTTAGGCTTAATAAACTTACACATGTACCCTTAAGTAATTTGTTTCTTTAATTAAGGTTAAAGAAAAATAAAACTTAAATAATTAGTTCCATTATCACCTAGCTATGTATAATTGATTTCTAATGAATAAAGCAAAGTGTTCTTATAAATAAAACAACATACAAATAAATCATTTGAAAATAATACTTTTAAATAATTAAAATAAATTTATAAAGGAGGTTATAACTTACTTGAAATTTAAATGAATACATGTTTCTTATTTTAAATTGTATTTTAAATTTCAAATTAAATTTACAAATCATATTTTACAAATTAATATTTTAAAAACAATAACACAACATTTATGTAACTTATTTTAAATATCCAAACTTAAGTAAAAATGAATTTTAAACAAATAAAACATTTATTTTACATATTTAAAATCATATAGTATTTTATTAAATGTTTTTGAAAAGCTTAAATTAAAAATCAATCACAATTCCTAAATTCAAAACATTAAAATTATGCTACTAATTTAATAACTTATCTATTTAAAATATATATAAATACATATACATTATTAAATAGAAAATAGATTCATTAATTTATTAAAGGTAAATTCAAAAATTAAATATTTAAATAAAGAAGATTATTAAATCAAATTAAATTTATTAACAAAAATTATCAATTCAATTTAAATTTAAACTCAGATTATTAAATTTAAATTGTCCAAAATTCCGGGATATTACAATCCTTCCCCCTTAAAAGAATTTCGTCCCCAAAATTTAAAACAAAGGTAATTTAATAATCTATTAACAGATTTTATTTTAAAATACAGCATATGTTAATCATATGCCAACAACCAAAGCAACCAATTCACACAATCCGAACAAATCTAATTATCCAAAAGAATTTTGGATAAAACTTCACGAGTTTCCCTAGTATATATATATCGGGATACTCGCTCTACAAAATCCAATCAATCAATACTACTAAGTTATAGAGCTCCTAACAACAATTCTATACAGAATATCAGACTACAAACGAGTCTGGCTCAACAATCAATCCATCCTAAACTGCTGGTTCTAAAACCAGAAATATCAAACACCCACTCCCTCAGAGATATGTGAAACACACTGAATCCCAGTTATCCAAACTGGCAATTCAACTCTAGAAAACCAAACACTGATCATACCAAAACATAGAAGAAATTCAAAACACCTCGGAGCTAGCTTCCTAAATTATAGCTCCTTGGATCAGAGAAAAATTTAACCAAAATCCAATCTCCGATTCCATAATCCAAATTTCTCCGTCTCTTATCCATAAAAACTCTTCAGACGATCCTGGACTACCAACATCCATCCTGATCAGCTCAACTCTACGCTGATGCCTCTAGAAACAGACTGAATCAAAACAATCCAGTGATCTCCTCAAGATCACTCAAAAAAAAACAAGAACACAAACCCTGCTTCTCAACAACAGAAGACATAACCAACTTCTTCTTATCCGGAAAAAGAAAACAGAAACATCCCTAAACTGCTTCCGCTGCACAACTCTAATCCGAAACAGAAGAAAATGCGGAAGAACACAAGCACAGGCTAGATAACCCAGCATAGAAATATGGTTCCACATATCCATAAAGAAAACTCAAATGTTCCTCCCAAAGCTGAGTTGCTTCGCCAACTTCTATCTCAAAGAACCATATTATCGCAAGTCACTTTTGTGATCAACTCAGCCTAAATCCAAAGAAAAAATTCTCTCTCTCAACCAAACAGAATAGATTATGCTGGCCTAGCCAACTAACCAGAGAAATGAATCCACTCTGCTGCTTCTGAACTCCACTTCAGAAAAACTACTCATCCAGAAGACTCCCTACTAACTCAGAATACTCTGCTAAACTCAGCCACATCACCGAGCAGACTCACTTCTTACTCTTGTTCCAAAGAAACATCTTCGGAAATATCCATAGTCACTGCATCTCATCACGCAGCTACAACTTCTTGAGATATCAAGATATCATCACTGCCTTGCTTCTGCCCAAAAGACAGATCCAAACTCAATTCTTCACTTCAAAGATGAACTCCGAACCTTTACAGGTTACCTTCAGAGATTGATGAAGTCCTTCATCACTACAGAACTTATTCGAGACGGTATTTGGTCTACAGTCTCGACAAATACACTTCCAACCCCATCCATCAAACTCCAACCAATGGTGGTCGTGTTACACACACTACTACCCCATCTACCTTTATAACTTACATTGGAAAACCTGAGCAGGTAATCCAACAAATAGGTAAAAACAATTATAAATATATATATAATAAAAAATACAAATACGCTCTCTTAAGAAAGACACCACTGTAGAGCCTAGGTATTCACTCAACCTCGCTCTGATACCAACTGAGACGACCCGACTTTTTCTCCACAAAAAGTCGTATCATCCTTAAGAAAGAGAGGGATAGAAAAGAGAAAAGAAAGAAGAGAAAGAAGAAACAACACTAGAATCTCAACAGCGGAACGAATAAATTATATTAATAACATAAGCATTACATAGTATACATCAAATATCAGAGTTACATAGACAATACATCACATACTAGACAGTTATAAACACCTATCTAGTTTTTACAACTCAATACACACAGAAGATACTCAGAGATACCAACACAGCGGAAAACTATATAACTATACGCAGAAGCCTCCTGCTCCTTTGCTCCTCCACAATTTGTCAAAGCTAACATGAATCCTAACCTGAATTCCCTTGACTACTCATAAAAATTTGAGTACCCAAGAGTTAAAGAAAAACAGAAATAACTCCGGGTCAGACATGGGTCTGGTGTGAGTAACAGGTTAAAGTTGCTTAACTTTGAAAAACCTTTTAAAAAAAAGGTATCACATAAGACTTCCCACACATAAAAATGGAAAAGTTTTTACCTTACGCTAACCAAAACATTTGATAGGAAATCCGATGATATTATAATAGTGTCTAGGGTTTTCAAATAAATATGAAATAGCCGAAATTGTTACATTCATTAAATTCCAGCTAGTAGCCACAAAAGTGGGTAATACAATCAAAACCGTTGGCGCTTATTGGATTTTGGATTCCATACAATGGCTGGGCTACTGGGGTACCGCTCATCACAGTACGTGGCCTAAATCACCGTAACGAGGATTACTCCCAATCCCCTGCAACACAAAGCCGGACCCGTTCCTTACTGAATAGTTCCAAACAAGACAACCCCGCAGTTGTGATCAGCAACCGCACCACTAAGCCGAAAATAAAGGGACCTCTAGACAGGGATAAATCTTTCTCTCAAGTGAGTGCTACCCACGAAGCTTTGCTGCACCTCCCCTGTTTTAGCCATTCCCGGTTGATGAGGCTTGAGGCTACGATTACCTTTATAGGACATATCACTTAGAATGCTCATCATCCACCTGACGATGTCCTAAAAGCATTCAATCCATACAAGTCCGTTCCGGGTTCGAACGAAACCGAAGGCATTATCTCGTTACACTCGTATTGGAATCACCCTCAGAGTTAACGACAATAACCCTTGCACTCTGAATCACCATCTCGAATCTATAAGTACTATTCCGTCAAACTCATTACGGAATCACCCACAGAGTTACACTGACGTATAGCCCTTACACCTCGAGTCTTCACTCGCTCCACTTGGATTAACGACCTAACGTTAATTTGGAATCGATGTGGTTTTCGGACCCCAAATATGGAAACCCGATCCCGGTCTCATCGAAATCCAAAGCGTGTCTTTTAAGGCCAAGTTGTTTTAAGTTTAAAACAATTCAATTTATTATCTATATAAACACAGATAGATAATTCACAACACAATAGATAATCAACCTTATCATTATCAACAGATGATTCATATCATAATCAGATAATCCATATTATCATCCAAAAGCAACCAATGCATCCATATCACATACACTACTCATCTCATAACTGAGATTACAAACCATACCAGACAACCAATACCAATCATCAAAACATAAGCAATGATCTAATGATCATTCCATTTATAATTAATTTAAAATGAATTAAATTAATTACCTAAACTCTAATTAATTTAAAATGAATTAAATTAATTACTTCATCATTAAAAATCCTGCTTAACTTAACCTTCAATTGATTACAAATCAATTTATAAATCATCATCTCATATTCATTATTAATTATTCCTTAATTAATCAATTCCAAATTACATCATTAATTAATTAATTAATTATTATATTTAATCAATTTCTCAAAATAAATAAATTACATAAGTAATTAATCCACACATATATATTAATCACCCTTGATTAATAACCACCAGTAATTAACTGCTTTAATTACTCATCCCATCAATTAATTATTCTTAATAAATTATCACAATTAATCCTTGATTAATTTTCAAAGTAATTTAAATCAAAATTACTTCTATAATAAATATCCTTAATTACATTCAGTAATTATTAATTAATTACTTCTCTAAGTAATTACAAATCCATAATTACATAAAGTAATTATCAAAAATACACAATTGTTTAAATTAATTTAATTTAATTAATCTAAACTAATCACACTAATCAAATTAATTACACTAAGTAATTAATTTATTAACTACTTTCATTAAGTAATTAAACTTAAACAATTGATTATTATTAATTAATTAATTTAATTAGTTATTAAAAATTAATCACATTAATTAATTGTTAAAATAATCTTAAGTTAATGACCTTCATTAACTTTTCTTAATTACTTAATTAATAATTAACTTATATAAATCATTATTAATTATCAACTAATTAATCTTTAATTACAATTTAATTAATCTCTAATTATTAATTTATTAAGTGTTAATTAAAATCTTAATTAACATTAATCACTTGATTAAATAAATCTTAATCATTAATTAAAATTTAATTAACCACCCTTAATTATGGATTAATTAACCTTAATTAATTAATCTAAAATCTAATTAACTAACTTAAAAATTATTAATTACCTAATTAATCATCCACATTATTAATTAATTAAATAATTAATATTTCATTTAAATTAATTTAATAATTTAAATGAAACCAATTTCTTAAGATCAAAATTAAGAAAACATTCTTCTTTACACAAATTTTAAACACTTTGTTTCAAACAAAAATTCAAATTTAAAAATTTATTTTTAAATTTCAAACTGAAATAAAATTCAAATTTTCATCCCAAATTAAATCTTAAAAATTTAAAACATTACTTATTCTTCCATTTTTATTTTTAAATTCAAGTTATTTAACCTTTTCTGAAAATGATTAAACAAATTTAAATTTTAAAACTTATTAAATTTTAAAAAATGTCATAAAATCCAAATTTCAGGTTTAAAACTGAATTTAAACTTATTTTAAATTCTTATTTCATAATTTAAAACTTATAGTTTTTAAATTCATATCAATGTTCTATTATACTTTAAAATGTTTAAAAACTAAATTTAAATTCCCAGTTTTAAATTAAATTCAAACTTAGTTTCATTTGCTAAGTTCCATATTTCATATTTCCAGATTTAAAACTTTATTTTAAATTTCAGTTGCATTATAAACTTACTTTTAAATTTTAAAACAAAAAACAGTTTCTGTTTGGTTTAAAACATCTTAAATTTCTGAATTCAAAAATGTTCCAAAATCCAAGAATTAAATTATTGAACTCAGATTTCAATTTCAGGTTTAAAAATCTCATATTTAACTTCATCTTTCAATTTTAAACTTCACTTTTTTTAAAATTTAAATAAAAACAGAAACAGTTTCTGATTTTAGTTTAAAACCCAACTTGAATTTAAAAGCATTTCAAATTTATTTCAAAGATCTAACATTTAAACTTATTGAATTTCAAATCCCATTTCAGGTTCAAGGCTTATTTCATATTTTTGTTTTGTAATTTACTTTTTACTTCAACTTTATAAAACCTGGAAACAAGTTTATGCTTTTGCTTAAGACCAAATAAATTTTTCAAAATTTAAAATTATTTCAAACCTAAAATTAAACTAATTGAATTCAAATTTTAAATTCAGTTTTTAAATCTTAGGTTTAAATTTAAGTTTGCATCAACACTTTTGTTTAAATTTTAAAAACTGGAAAAAAGGACAGGTTCTGTTCATTTGAAAACCTGAAACAATAAATACTCGAGCAACCCTTTGTAACTTCGAGTCAAATGATCCTCTGCTTCGAGTCATTTATCAAAATACCCGAGACCAACACGAGAAAACAAACTGCAACCAAAAAAAAACAACACAACCATCATCACCTACATGCACAACACCCCTTATGCACCCATAAACCAACTCCGGCCACCTCTGACCATCGTCAATGACCATCCCCTATCAATCAGTAAACCCACAACTCCCCTCAAACCTCAGATTCCCAAAATTCCACTCGAATTTAAATTCAAGTTTAAAAATTGAAACCTGGAACATCCGAACCACCTCCCCCTAAAACCTGTCAACGGCGATATCACCCAACTCCGGCCACTATTACACTCCAAACTCCGGCGATGACTCCTTTAATACAACATCTACCAACATGCCAAAAATGGTTGAACTCGATCCAATGTTGAAGCCACAGTATTCAATTTTTTTAAACCCTGTAAAAACTAGGGTTCTTGACTAAAAATCCCAAATTACAATCTCAAAACATAACTGCAATCCAATTTAGTAATTTTCTCATCATCAATGATAGCTACACTATCTCCAGGAACAAATTTAACCAAATCAAAAGCAAGTATCAATTATTCTAATCAAATATGTATGATACGGTATATTTTAAACTGTACCTTGTTTTAAACACTATAAATTGTAATACTTGATTTAGAATTCATGAATTTGTTTGATGTTTTTATTTATAAACCTGAAAACATGCATTTCTATAGTTTGAATTTCCACATTATATAAATTGTTGATTTGTTGGTTTTACTGCCAGGTAACATAGGCTTTGATTTATCACATATAAAATTTTAAAACTTACTTCATCTTATAATATACAAATTCCATTTCAAAAATTAAATCTTGATAGCAAAACAAATCAAACGAAAGAACCTAAAATCAACAGGAGACAGAAGTTTTGAAACAGAAATTTACAATTAACACTATACACAAAATTATATTCATATGCAAAAATGTCCACAGCACATTCACATTTATGTATATTCCTAATTTAAAAAGCATGTACAACTTTACCTAATAAAATTTTAAAAATGAGTTACTCAACTGTACTAAATGCAGAGCCCATAATTTGGAAAACTCTTTTGAACTTGCTTCAAATCCTGATGCTTTTTTTTTAAATGCTTCCATATTTGCAGACTTCTTGTTTTAAAATTGAAATTCAGGCTTCCTTACTTGATTTAATTTTCTTGCTCGAAATTGTTGCATGCAGATCTAGTTTTGGAGGGTGCAGATTTGTATTTTGAGGAGTTTGAATGCAAGTGTTTACAGATTTGAGAAATGCAGGCCTTAGTTTTATTGAACAGATTTGTTTAGAAATGAAAATGAGAAAAGGAAGGGAAAGAAAGAAAATGCAAATTTATAACTTGTTTAAAATTTAATTAAAAATCAAAGAAAAATAAAATTACAACACGACACTTGGCCTAAGCTATCAACACATGTTAACTTAGGCTTAATAAACTTACACATGTATCCTTAAGTAATTTGTTTCTTTAATTAGGGTGAAAGAAAAATAAAACTTAAATAACTAGTTCCATTATCACCTAGCTATGTATAATTGATTTCTAATGAATAAAGCAAAGTGTTCTTATAAATAAAACAACATACAAATAAATCATTTGAAAAAAATACTTTTAAATAATTAAAATAAATTTATAAAGGAGGTTATAACTTACTTGAAATTTAAATGAATACATGTTTCTTATATTAAATTGTATTTTAAATTTCAAATTAAATTTACAAATCACATTTTATAAATTAATATTTTAAAAACAATAACACAACATTTATGTAACTTATTTTAAATATCCAAACTTAAGTAAAAATGATTTTTAAACAAATAAAACATTTACTTTACATATTTAAAATCATATAGTATTTTATTAAATGTTTTTGAAAAGCATAAATTAAAAATAAATTACAATTTCTAAATTCAAAACATTAAAATTATGCTACTAATTTAATAACTTATCTATTTAAAATATATATATAAATACATATACATTATTAAATAGAAAATAGATTCATTAGTTAATTAAAGGTAAATTCACAAATTAAATATTTAAATAAAGAAGATTATTAAATCAAATCAAATTTATTAACAAAAATTATCAATTCAATTTAAATTTAAACTCAGATTATTAAATTTAAATTGTCCAAAATTTTGGGATATTACTTTCACATTAAAAGACGTGAATAAAAATCCATAGAAATCGATACCGAATCCATCAAAATGGATATTTCTAAAATTCCCGAAGAAAAGAAGTCATCAAAATCAATAACAAATGATAACAACAAATAGGGAAAGAACACGAATCGATTAAACTTGGAAACCATGCAAAATAGGCGAAATTGGCAAAATAGCCACAAGTCGGTCGGCCGACTACAGAGCTCGGTCGACCGGACCCTGTTCTGCAAAATTTCTCGGGAAGCAGGTCGATCGACTTAGCTCTGTAGCTGGTCGACCGGACCAGAGACAGAAAAGTGCTTATGCACTTTGGTAGCATGTCGGTCGGCCGGCTACAGAGCTCGGTCGGCCGAACCTGATGTTCTGCAAATTGAAACCCATTTCAAATGAGGTGCAAACACCTTCAATTTGCAAACGGACAAGCACGAACGCTAGGGGTTTACGCCTATCGGCTACCCGGTCCCATAAGCTCATCGATTCATCACCAAAACATGATCAAAACATCAAAGTTATGATTTTTAAAGATTTGAACTCAAAATGCCAAAAATTGGAGTGTTCACCAATTCAATCCAAACCAAAAGCAAATGCACAAGAATAAGTGTTAGGAATTCATACCTAACAATCGAAGATAGTTATAGACTAAGATGTGAGATAAAAATCTCACCTTTTTTTACAAAATCAATGAAGAAGAAGCTATAGAGAAATGGCAAGAACAATCGCTCTCCAATTCCAACCCAACAAGTTTGAATCTAAACTTAAAGAAGAAACATTTCCTAAATTAGGTTTAGGAAATTTCTGAAATTGAATGGAGAAAGAGTTGGAGAAGATGAAGAGAAGGCTTACCAAAGTTTCTTCTGTTAGTTTGGAGCTAGAGCTTGATTTGCAAAAGTAAACTAGGGTTTGGAGTTTTAATTTCCCATTCCACTCACCATTAATCTTTTTAGAACTGAAATGTAGAGGAAGAGGGAGTGAATGAAGAGGAGTGGTTCAGTTTTGGGTATTAAGTTGGCCAGTGGGCTGAACCCAACCCAAAGCCCTAAGTGAAACGGTAGCAAAATTCAACTTACTCCAAACATATCGAAGCTTATACTCAAAGTGGTTGCAAACGGCGTTTTGAACTCAATGGAAGTGGTTCCGAGTCCTAATTTGACTGTATGCAAAAAGTAGCTTTTCGGACAAATTTCGAGTATGGATAAAATATTTAAATATAAAATTGATAAATATGCAGGTTGTTACAGACTCGCCTCCTTAAAGAAATTGCGTCCTCGTAATATTTAAGAAGAAAATATAAAGTAACAACCATAAAAGCATATTCAACCCAAAAGCAATTTGAAATAAAAAGTTCACCTCAAAGAGCACGAGAAAGTAAGTCCGGATGTATTTACTCGATGAATTCTCTAGACTCCCAAGAGCAATACTTAGGATTTGAGGACCATTGAACCTTCACAAGCGGGACATCTTTATTTTGAAGTCGTTTGACTTCCGAAGCAATAATACGAATAGGATGTTGCTCAAAAGTTAAATTAGGTGAAACTTCAATTTCTTCCACAACACCGGGCTCAAGAATAGAATCGAAATCTTGAAGGCACTTCCGTAATTGAGAAACGTGAAACACGTCATGAATAGCAGAAAACTGAGCCGGTAATAAAAGGCGATAAGCCACGGAACCAATACGTTCGGTGATTGGAAATGGAACAATATTTCGAGGTGCTAACTTTCCCGATTGACTGAAACGTACAACACCCTTCATAGGTGAAACACTGATAAACACAAGATCTCCCACAGAAATTCTAATTTCCTTCTCCGGTGATCGGCATAGGATTTTTGTCTACTCTGGGCTTCTTTCATCCTATGACAAATAAGATCAATCTTTTCTGTGGAATCACGAATAAAATCTGGACCTAAAAACAGCTTCTTAACGGCCTCAAGCCAACAAGAAGGAGAACGGCATAGCCTTCCATAGAGTGCCTCAAAAGGAGCCATACCAATACTAGATTGGAAGCTACTATTATAGGAAAACTCAACAAGAGAAATGTGATCTTCCCAACTTCCACCAAAATCAAAAACACATGCACGAAGAAGATCTTCATGAGTGTGATTCACATGCTCGGTTTGTCCATCGAACTGAGGATGATAAGCGGTGCTAAAATTAAGCTTCGTTCCCAAAGCTTTTTGAAGACTCTTCCAAAATCCACTAGTAAACAATAGATCACGATCACTAACAATAGAAGTAGGAACTCCATGCAATTTAACAATTTCTTTAATAAAGAATTTGGCCAAAAGAGGTACGGTCCGATTGGACCGAATGGGAATAAAATGGGCGGATTTAGTGAGTCTATCAACTATAACCCATATTCTATCATGACCCGAACGAGAACGGGGAAGGCCATCAATAAAATCCATGGAAATTTGATCCCACTTCCAAATTGGAATTTCTAAAAGTTGCAATAACCCAACGGGCCTTTGATGTTCGGCCTTAATGAGTTGGCAAGTCATGCAACACTTAACAAAGTTAGCAATATCAGATTTCATTCCCTCATAATAATAAAGTCGCTTCATATCTGCGTACATTTTACTACTACTGGGATGAATGGTAAATTTAGAACGATGTGAATCTTATAAAATATCTTTACGAAGACCACTAATATTTGGCACAATAAGTCTACCAAATTTCCGAATGCCGCCACGAGAATCGATATCAAAGTCTTTCAAAACTTCAATATCAATTTAATCCCTAAAATTTTGGCCAAGAAGAGCCAATTCGGGATCTAGCTTTTGAGCTTCAAGAATGCGGCCCAAAAGAGAAGGATGAGCCTCAAGGCTACACAAAACAAGAGATGAACATAAATCGGAAACACGGTCTCGAATTTCACAAGTGGATAAAACCTCGAGATCATTCCATTCGGATATCATCATGGAAACAACCGCTTGTTGCTTGCGATTAAGTGCATCGGCAACTCGATTTCCCTTTCCGGGAGTATAAAGAATATCAAGATCATAAGATGCAAGGAATTCTAGCCAACGCTGTTGACGCAAATTAAGTTCCTTTTGATAGAATAAATATTTCAAAGACTTATGATCGGTGTAGAGAATAAATTTTTCTCCCAATAGATAATGATTCCATATTCGAAGGGCGAAAACGATAGCCGCAAGTTCTAAATCATGAGTGCATATCTAGTCTCAGCTGGCTTCAATTGCCTAGAAGCATAAGCAATAACACGTTCTCTTTGCATAAGAACGACACCCAAACCAATGCAATTAGCATCGGTATAAACAACGAAATCTTGATTCCCTTTGGGAATAACAAGAATAGGGGCATCAGAAAGGAGCTCTCTTAATTTCTGAAAAGAAGTTTCACATTTGTCCAACCAAATGTATTTAACACCTTTCTTTGTCAAACTAGTAAGAGGCATAGAAATTTTAGAAAAGTCCTTTATGAAACGGTGATAATAACCTGCCAATCCAAGGAAGCTATGGATCTCCGTCACACTCTCCGGTCTCTTCCAATTTTGAATCGCTTCAATTTTTGAAGGATCCACGGAAATTCCGGATTCGGAAATAATATGACCGAGAAACTTCACACTAGATTGCCAAAAATGGCATTTAGAAAATTTTGCTTTTAATTGATTTATCCTACGAGTTTCCAACACAATCCGAAGATGTTTTTCATGCTTCTCCTCGGTTTTTGAATACACAAGAATATCATCAATAAAGATGAGGACAAATAGATCGAGAAAATCTTTGAAAACTCGATTCATATGGTCAACGAAATAAGCTGGAGCGTTCGTCAAGCCAAATGGCATAACATGCCATTCATAAGATCCATATCGAGTACGGAACGACGTCAAAGGAATGTTATCCTCTGCAACACGAAGCTAATGAAAACCGGTTGCCAAGTCCAATTGTGAAAAGACTCTAGCACCACTAAGTTGATCGAATAGGTCATCAATCAGAGGTCAAGGATACTTATTCTTGATAGTAAGATCATTAAGCTTGCGGTAGTCAACGCAAAGCCTAAGTGTACCATCGGATTTCTTCACAAAAATAGCCGAAGCTCCCCAAGGAGAGGAACTAGAGCGAATAAATTGCTTCGTTTCCAAATCGGATAATTGTATGCGCATCTCCTCATTTTCTTTATTGGACATACAATAAGGAGGACGAGTAATAGGTTGAGCTCCAGGGATAAGATTAATTCTGAACCCAATTGCTCGCTTAGGTGGTATCCTAAAACGGGCTCTAATATGTCGAAAAATTCACGAACAACGTGAATAAGAGAAATGACGCCTTCCTCATCATCATTATCATCATCACAAGGATTTAAAGAATATAAAGATGCAACCAAGCTGGAATCCGAATCTTTAAGATCAATAGAAATCTGCTTAATAGATTGTGGATGTCGAAGATGAATAGTCCGCTCAGGACATAGGATTTGGGCTTTATAATGGTTAAGCCAATCCATTCCCAAAATCATTCCAAAGCCTAAGTAGCGCATAACATGCAAGTCGGCACGGAAAGAAAAATCACACAAAATAATCTCGACATCTTTACACAATAAACTGATTGTTGCGGACCCACCAACCGGATTCGAAATTCTCAAAGAAGTCATGAAACACATAACATCCAAAGAAAAGGTATCAACAAGTTCTTTTGAAATAAAAGAGTGGGACGCACCCGTATCAAAAAGAAGTCGAATAGGATGATCACGAAATAAAATAATGCCATCAAGAATAGGATGAGAAATACCTTTACCACGAGATGTGTTGCAAGGGGCTTGAGCAACATTAAGCTTTCCGTCCTTCCTACCTTGAAGTTTGGGACAAGAAGATAAATAATAGTCCGAACTTTCGCAATAGTGACAAAAGAGAGGTTTCGAACACTTGTTCGCATAATGGTCCTTAAAACCACAATTGTAGCATTGCCCACCACTTGGGACAGAAGCTTTTGCTACCGGAATTGCTTGCTTCCCTTTCTTGTTGGGATAAGACCCCTTGAACTTAATAGGCCTTTTCTTGTTGTGGTTGAATTTTGATTTGGGACCCACAACATCGGCATCACTCTCTTTATCTGCCTCTTCAAGACGAAGAGCGATACCAATAAGTTGATCAAAACAAACTTCTAGCTTTAGAAGTAAGGGCTTCTTGAGGTTTTTATTCAAGCCATAGACGAATCTCTGATTTTTCTTGAATGGGGTGTTAATGCATTCAACCCAGTATTTGGAAAGAGATTCGAAAGGTGCGACATAGTCTGTCACAGAAGATTCACCTTGAACAAGGTCAATAAAGCGGTGAGCCAAAGTCACCTTCTTAGCTTCTGGTACGAATTTTAACTCGAAGCGCTCTCGGAATTTCTATCAAGTAAGATCCGCTTCAATAATTTCAGAAATCAGAAGCTCGTACCAGTCTAATGCTCTTTCTTGGAGCATACTAGAGGCCACCTGAACACGGTGAAGATCGATAAGATTCATGCGAGAAAAGATTCGATCGCATGATCTCAGCCATGCCTGGACTTCAATAATAGTTTCGGAACCCTTGAATGGCTTCCCACCCAAGTTGGTATAATCGTTGCACAAGCGTGCAAATCCAGACTTAGGATGAGTTGGTTCTGAATTAGAACCGGCTGCTTGAGCATTCTTTACTAGATCAAGAAGCTTCTGGGCAGACATAAAAACTCCATCCTGGGGTGTGGCACTAGATTGACCGGCGCTGGGACGGCCAGGTCTAACCATTTCTCTTTCTTAAAAAAGAAGAAGGAAGAAGAAAAAGGTTATTCACAAATGAATATCAAGCAATCTTGGTAGATAAAACAAGGAATCATAGAGAAAATAGGATGAATCGGTACGAAGACTCGAATTAAATCCTAAAGCAAAATTCCTAAGATGGACTTAGGGTGATGATCCTTGCTAGATTATTCTACATTGTTCCGAAGTTTGGCTTTGATACCAAGCTGTGACGCCCCACGTTTACACCCACGCTAGCCAAGGACACTACGGTGTAATGCCGTTAACTAGCACGGAGAATAGGGCTGTTGAGGAGCGACCATCTGTGTAATTGCTTTGTGCGAGTACCGATATGCCAGATAAAATATAACTTGCATTCTTTTCAAGAGGAAATCCGACATACCAACACAAACTCAAAGCTACTACACAGTGGCTATAATATCTTCGGAAACAAATATAGAAATAAACATAACACAAATCAGTCACAGATAATTCATATCACAAAGGCGGAAATAGACATGAATATATATAACACTTAAAAGTGTTCATCAGAGTAGTGGTCTAAAAGATCCACAACGACACAAAAGAATAGCAACATGTGCTATACAAAAGAATAAGTACACAACTATGAGTCTATATCTCAAATGTATACAACAAAAAACTACTAATCTAAGTAGTTAGCAAAAAGTCAGGATGATAATCCCAGAAGTGAAGTCAAGTAGAAGCACCTGTAACATCTCGGTCTGACCCGAGTATTATTTAAGAAGAAAATAATAAATGGATCAGTCTAGCTATAAATATCAGATGAAATGATATAGGATAAGAGGTATGACTAAACGCATAATAATCACAATGCCAAGCTGTGATAAATAAGTAATTGAAAATCAACAAGAGATTAATCAATATCACAAAAATCTTCTCAAAGATCAAAAGGAATGTCATACTCCTTATTTCATTCACCAAGCCACAAATATTGACAACATATAAATGCCAATCATAAAATTGGTGAAATTCAAATTCTAGAGTTCATCAATAGAAATCCAGGAATCACAAAAAAAATGATCGTAGAAAAGATCAATCACGAAAAGGGGGAGGCCTATCACAAAACGGGAGCATGAAAACTCACCGACACGTGTATCACAAAACGGGACGCTATCCCATGGTCGCTAACCATAGAGCCGGTGCAACAACATAGTACAACGGTATGCCCGAGGAACTAAAAACTCGAATAGTTCGGAACAACAACGTAGTACAACGGTACGCCCGAAGATCCGAACTCCATAAAAACGTGGGTCGCTAGCCCACAAAAATTGGGTCGAAACCCCAAGAAATAAATAGGTCGTTAGCCTATAATAAAAAATGAGAGGAAACTCAATAAAACATAGGTCGTTAACCTATAAAAGAAATGAAACGAACTCAACAAAACATAGGTACCGTCCCCTACGTGGACAAAGAGACATAGCATGACGCTAGTCTAAATCACAAAAATGATCCTCAATGATCATCAAGAAAGTGTCAATTACTCTAAGCTAGTAAATATATGAGCTTAGCTTCATGTCCCATAACCACTAGCTTAACTTAAATATTTGCGAACAAATTGTAGATCTCCACTAGAAAATTGTCACAAGTGATTCAATCAAATAAGTCCAAGAATTAACCAACGAAGTCAACGCAAGCGTTTCATTGCACTCATTTTACTAAGCCGTTTAATTAGATTTCTCATATGAGTGAGGAAAAGGTTTGCATATACTAATAGATTGGAAAACGGTTTTAATAAATGAGCTTTGTATTAAAATAGTGTTGAAATCATTTTGATGAAAGAGTTTTGATATTTACCACTAGTATAGAAACCTTTGTATTTTTAAAGTGACAAATCACAAAAATGATTGTAAAACAATCAATCACTGAAATTCACATTCGAAGATGTGAATAAAAATCCATAGAAATCGATACCGAATCCATCAAAATGGATATTTCTAAAATTCCCAAAGAAAAGAAGTCATCAAAGTCAATAACAAATGATAACAACAAATAGGGAAAGAACACGAATCGATTAAACTTGGAAACCACGCAAAATAGGCGAAATAGGCAAATAGCTACAGGTCGGTTGGCCGGCTACAGAGCTCGGTCGACCGGACCCTGTTCTGCAAAATTTCTCGGGAAGCAGATCGGTCGACTTAGCTCTGTAGCTGGTCGACCGGGCCAGAGACAGAAAAGTGCTTATGCACTTTGGTAACAGGTTGGTCGGCTGGCTACAGAGCTCGGTCGGCTGAACCTGATATTCTGCAAATTGAAACCCATTTCAAATGAGGTGCAAACTCCTTCAATTTGCAAATGGACAAGCACGGACGCTAGGGGTTTACGCCTATCGGCTACCCGGTCCCATAAGCTCATCGATTCATCACCTAAACATGATCAAAACATCAAAGTTATGATTTTTAAAGATTTAAACTCAAAATGCCAAAAATTGGAATATTCACCAATTCAATCCAAACTAAAAGCAAATGCACAAGAATAAGTGTTAGGATTCATACCTAACGATCGAAGATAGTTATAGACTAAGATGTGAAATAAAAATCTCACCTTTTTTTAAAAAATCAATGAAGAAGAAGCTATAGAGCAATGGCAAGAACAATCACTCTCCAATTCCAACCCAACAAGTTTGAATCTAAACTTAAAGGAGAAACATTTCCTAAATTAGGTTTAGGAAATTTCTGAAATTGAATGGAGAAAGAGTTGGAGAAGATGAAGAGAAGGCTTACCAAAGTTTTTTCTATTAGTTTGGAGCTAGAGCTTGATTTGCAAAAGTCAACTAGGGTTTGGAGTTTTAATTTCCCATTCCACTCATCATTAATCTCTTTAGAACTGAAAAGTAGAGGAAGAGGGAGTGAATGAAGAGGAGTGGTTCAGTTTGGGGTATTAAGTTGGCTAGTGGGCTGAACCCAACCCAAAGCCCTAAGTGAAAAGGTAGCAAAATTCAACTTACTCCAAATATATCGAAGCTTATACTCAAAGAGGTTGCAAACGGCATTTTGAACTCAATGGAAGTGGTCCCGAGTCCTAATTTGACCGTATGAAAAAAGTAGCTTTTCGGACAAAATTCCAAGTATTGATAAAATATTTAAATATAAAATTGATAAATATGCAGGTTGTTACATTGTTGGCCGGCAACCGAGATGATAGCACATTCGGTACTACCCTGTAGGCGGTAGGCCTGTCCTGATTCATAGGGGGTCATGTGTTAAATCTCAGTACATTTTATCTAGAGATGTACTGCGGTAGGAGGCACCCTGGTTCCTTGCCACTGTATGGAGTCCATTCACCAATAATTGCCTTATGGACTTAGTTGTATACCAAATATACTGAAAAGTGAGATGCAAGCATTCCAGATATATTATATATTTATTTTAAACCCTAGATATTATTATAATATCACTAGATTTCTTATAGAAATGGTTTGGTTATCGTAAGGTAAAATCCCGTCTGTGTTTATGTCTGCGTGGTCTTACGAGATACCTTTATTTATGAAAGGTTTTATGACATTAAAAATCCATATGATTTATGTTTCTTATGCTGGTTTACCAGACTAATCTAGGAACAATTTTCCTATATTGCTCCGGTGAGCCTAAGCATATTTCAAGATCTAGTTAGGACGCTTTAGAGTTTTAGGAGACGAGCTGGATGGCTCCAAGATGTATTCATGTATTGTTTATTTTCACTACATTTTCGTTTTGTATTTATTAGCATTTGTAAGGACGGTCTTTTATAACCGTCCATGCTGATGATAGATGGTTACCCTGTTTGATTTTATGCATATTACAGTTTTCTTTTGTAAAGGCCTATTGTATATTATACATTACTCTTCTTGATGTGAGATTCTATTCTATCTTTTTTTTTCTTTCACTCTAACAATCAGTCTTTTCGGCACTTAGATGCTCGGCACGTGAATACCATGGATGTATTAGTATCAACATTTGAGGGTCGAAAAGGTGGGTCGTTACACAGAGCGTTTCCATAGCCTCTTTACAGCTTACAACGGAAAATGTCTAATGGAAATCGAGTTACTTCATTATTCCCAACTTGGATTATCTTCAGTTTTGACGTAGATTCTATACTCCAGCATGGTCTGCAGATTTTACGCATAGAGGAGCTGTAGATTCATTAGGGCCATCAGGCATCCGTCCCGGTGCTGCATTCCTTATTGTGTAGGACTTATCTCAAACCACTTAATTTACATTGCTCAATGACCTGAGATTCCATGTAGAGTATATGGATGGTTTGTTGTTAAACCAACTTCATTCTACTAGGATCGGTATGTTGACATACCACATATGTCGATCATTAATTTTCCAGATCCAACATCGTTTCCATAAGAGGATTTATTTCAGATGTAGGTTGGTCCTATAAATATTACATACATAAAGCATAGACATGGTACAGAGGAGTACTAGTAGAGTTCTTGATTTAACAAGTCGTGTTTAGGATTTGACTGTTGAGGATGAGACCAGATACCACCATTAACCTAGACACGTTCCTTGCTCAGATATGACATTTGATTTGTGGTGCGTCTGGTTTCCTGCATGCTTGAGTTAATGGGGTTGCCCCTGATAGTGAGATTCCATACTGTGACAGTGAGGACGATAAAGATGAGGATGACTACGGTGATGATGATTAGTTTATTTGTTTGGTTTGTTAGTTTGTTTCAATTACAAACTTGTATTTGAGGATTGTATCCTTTATGCCCTACATTGAACTATTTTGCTTATGTATTTTTATTGGACAATGTTATATCATATTAGACTCTATTTTGCACTTGTTTTGGATTATATCCAATGTTATTTATGTTGTATTCTACTTGATATTCCATGTGTATCTGTTTTGGATTATATTCTGTCATTTTTCTTTGATTGATATTAAACTACTTATATACAAATATCTGACCATATACTTCACAACAATAAATATCTGAATGTCTAGGAAAAGATATAGTAAATATTTACACACTCCAATAAATATCTAATGGGCAGGAAAAGTAATAGTAAACACACATATAGTACAAATGTAGCAACTTTGAAATTCGAACACTTCGTCTTCGAATATCGAAACGTTTTGAAATATAATTAAGCATTATAAATATGATTTTATAACCTTATTAGACATCATTTAATTGATGAATAATGATAAGAAACTTTTTTTTGGAAAGTGTTTACAATAATATATTCTTCGATGGAAAATCGATAATGTGACCGTCGGTTTATCGGTAAAGGGCTTTTCGATCGATATAACATGTTCAAACTATTATGCACTTTTCTAATGATCAAATGAATACATTAGCAACTAATTAACACTCGCACCTCTTCATAAAGCTTTGAAAGTTCTAGAAGCTTCCTTTAGGATAAGAGATATTATCATGAGAGGGGTATAATGGTAACTAGCATAAAGGTGAAGTGACTTGAAGGAGAAGTGATGGGAGGTAAGGCTTCCATGTCATGAAGAGGGGGTGAAGGCAAGCTTATAGAGTACCATTCATTGCTTATACAAGGAGAGGCACATCCTTAGTTATTATTCACAAATTCACAAAGCTTAGAGTTAAAATAATCCATATCTTCTTCTTCTTCATAATTTCCTAAAGCAAAATATTTACAAATCAAATCCAGATCAACTCAAACTTGGAGTAAAGCCATACTACCACATTACAAAACATCCTACCTAATTAGAAGTTCTAGAAGTAGAGCTACACTCCTTAACCATGATGGCAGGCAAACTCAAGTGCAAAAGCAAGAGAAGGAGGAGAGAAAGGTGGTTGCAAGGTGGAGGTTTGACTTGGGTTCTTGGTTGTTGGTGAGGTTAAAGGTGAACTTACTCACCACTTTCATTGAAAATAACTCATATTTTCTTGTGTTTGGTTTAAAGTTGTTTAAGTTGGCTTGGTCATAAGTTGAAAACATTGATTCTGATTCTTGATTTGAAACCAAGATGCATATCTGATCCATATGAATAGATCTGGAATGGACTTGTAAGATTGTGGAAAGAACTTGGAGCACAGCATATAGGTTATATATGAACTTTGGTTTACATTGGACTCGGATTTGAAAGTGCACTTATAGTGAAAGTTATTATAGATGCAGTTCGAGATTGCCTTGTTTTCGATGATTTCTATGAAACTTTATAGAGAGACCCTTAGATGTTTCTCATCATATTTATAGTTTATATATATAATGTGTGTGTGTGTATATATATTGTTGCTATTATAGAGAGATCCTTAGGGGTTTCACTTATGCAAAACTATCTCGTTTAACCTTGATTTTGGACTTTAAAGGTTTGAAAAGATATTTATTTTTAAGTATTTTGTTTTATTCTTTTTATAAGTGTTTACTAACACATATTAGGGTATTTCAAAAGTTGTTTGAGATATTTATGAATATTTAATAATTAGTAATGAATTTTAAAGGAAGAGAATTGTATAATAAAAACTTGTTTTTCCAAGTTTTTAAGGAAATTATAAAGTCGTTAATTTCAAGTAATATTTTGAGTAAATGTTTTAAAACCTACTACAAGTATTATAAAGTATCTTTAAAGCATTTTCAAGTATATATAGTTTTTAAAAAGCATGTTGACTATTTTATGTTATGAAATAAAAAATCTTTTAACTTCTTTATTTACATATCAAGTTTTGTTTAATAAATTACTATACATATATTTCACTATAATAGGGTTTTAAAAGCTTAAACAAAAGGTTAAGAAGGGGTTAGAATTGCTTAATGGTCAATTGGTTAATTATAAATTAATTGTTTGAAAAGTAGTTAACTATGCTTAGCACTAAAAGCCGACGAAGTAGGCTTATCTATTTACGGAAGTTAAAATTAATCTTCGAGTGGGGACGAAGCAATAGAGCTTTAACTTACCAGCTTCCCACTTGATCAAGGAATAGTAAGTCAAAAAATGGCGAAAACATGTTAATCATGTTGATTTACTTGTCTATGCAAATCGTTAATATTATACTTAACACTAAATGTAACATTCTTGATTTTTAAGCCAAATTAATTTAGTTATTAATTTGATTTTTAAATTTGATTTAGAATTAATTGGTAATTTAATTTGAAATTTCTAGGGATAAATGAAGTAAAATATTTTTTTGTTTATTTAAAAATACAAATTTATTGTATATTAATTATTGGATTGGAAATTTAAGAATAAAATTATAAATAGCATTTTGGTTTAAAATTCAAGGATAAAATCTTATAGATAAAAATTTGATTTAATAGATGAATTGGATTTAGAAGTTATATTATGAAAAGTTATATACATGAGATCGTAAATACAATATGATATAAATAGAAATTTAATTTGAAATAAAAATTTAGGTATAAAAGTATATAAAATATAAGTGAGATTTAATTAAAGATTTAAAATGCTTTCCTCTTATATAATTGAATATGAATATAGTTAGATTAAATATAAAGGCTTTGTTATGAATATAATTTTTTGTAATAAACATATTAATATAAAACATGTTTATAAATTAAAATAAAACAAGGGTTTAACATAAAATAGTTTGTATATATATTAAGTAATTTATTTAAATATAAGGCTTCAAAACAAAGTTTTATAAATTTATTTAAAGGAGGACTTAAACATAAAAATGATTGTTCTGACATTTGTAGAATATTAGCAATTTGAGATTAACAAATGTTAAACTTAATGATACAAGTGGCAACCTTATTTTTTTCTTAAAATAAATATCAAAACAAAAAACAGGCTGCTCATTTTTCTTCCTCTTCAAAACAAACCTGAATAAAAAAGAAAGTAAAACCTCAAATCTGAAAAGAAAATCTCAAATATAAATCAAGATCAAATTCGAAATCAGCCTGAATTGAGGCATGCAGCAAACTCAGGATCAAATTCAAACTGTTTCAACATAAAGTTTTCAAATCAAAGACTAAGCAAAGCTTTAGATCATCTCAACACAATCAAGTTGAGATTCAATTTAGACCAAAAGTTGAATCAAAGATAGATTAAGAAGAAACTTAAAGTTAAAGCAATCAAACCACAACAAAAAATGCAACCTGGAACAAGCAACAGCTTTAGGTAAATTAAAGATCAAATAATCATTAAGTTCCAGATTTTAATAAAATAGTGCTCTCTGTCTCCATTTTTCAGGTGAGCAAACCCACTTATATTTGCCTATATTCTTTGATATGGTGTTGATGCTTAAAGTATGTTCTGGGAATGTTGTCTGATATGCCTGTATATTTGAATATATTTGTGCATGTTTGTCTTTAATCCTATGTTGAATAACAGGTCTGAAATCCCTAATATAAATTCAATATCTCTTCATGTAATTGATTTCAAGCTACAATTTATAAATAAAAATTGATGGTAAGGTTATCATCTAAATTGTAAAAAAAAGTTTCAAGTATTCAAAATTAGTAAATATTTCAAGAATGGGAAATTGCAGTGGAAAATAAATTAAGGTCAAGAATCAATCATTTTAATTCCATGTTCTGAGTATTTTAAAGAATTCGTATTAGTAAATGGTGAATTTTAAAGGTAATATCATAATTTTTAAGTGAGAAGTTGATGAGTTATCTCGGATTGATCAAATTTGGCATTTTCGACAAGTCCCGATGAACGGCGTCAAGTGGAGGGTCTAGGTTGATGTCAGAGGGAGCTGGAAGGATGGTGGTTGATGGAAAAATAGTAGGAGGATTTACAGATGACCGTGGTGGCAGGGGACGTCGAACTAGGGTTCGACACTTGGTTTTGGTTGAGAAGATAATCAGGCTGATTACGGCATCATAGGAGCATTGGTGTCAATCGCGATGAGGGAAATCGTCGCCAGGGTTCGTGACGATGCTCTGGACGAGGAGGAAGAATTACTGGTGGTCGTGGTCGGCAGTCGAGGTGATTTTTGGTGTCTGGGTTCGTTCCAAGTTGGTGGTGGGTAGCTCGATTTTGAGTTACGACGTCGTGGGTTGTTCTGGGTGATCGGTTGGTCTGAGGTGGTTGTTGTCGACTTGTAGATGGCGGCAAGGATGGCCGGAGGTGATCGAGGTAGTGGTGCAGGTGCACATATGCAGTCATATGACATAGTTATTTTGGGATTTGATCAAGAAGGGTTTATCTCGAAGAAATTATCGGGGAAGCATATCATAGGCTCGAGTATTTACTCGAGTGTAATTTGAGTTGTGTTGGGTCTTTTCAAAAACTTAATCAAATTTTTAAAAATATGAAAGACTCAGGTTAGTTTGGATTTTGATACGGGGGAGACTCGAAGCAAGTGATGCTTTGACTCGGGAAACACTCGGGTTGACTCGAGTGGGAGGGGTTTAAAAACAGTTTTCAAGTTTAAAAATAAATTCATGTTTAAAACATGTTTTAAATTATTCTTTTAAAAATAATTATTTTATTTAAAGATGGGATTAGCAAAAGTTTAAGTTAATTATTTTAAAAGTAATTAAGTTTTAATTTAATTAATTTATGACATTATTAATTAATTAATTATTTTTTTAGATAAAATGATTTTTTTATGTTAATGATGTTTAAGTATAATTACTTGATTTAATAAATAAAAGGTTATTAAAGATAATTACTTTATGTAATTGCACTTAAGGATGATTAATTAAGTAAAGTTTAATTAATGACAAGTAATTGAAGGAAATTTATTACTTAAAGATAATTAATAAATGAAAGTGATTAAGGTTAATTAATTAATGAAATTGATTTAAGGATAATCACTTATTGTGATTAATTAAGAACAATCAATTTAATAGTAATTAATTAAGGATTAATTAATTTATATGATTAATTAAGAAAAATTAAATAATTAAAGGTTAATTATTTAATGATTAAGGGTTGATTAATTTAGTAATTAAAGGTTAATTGATTAAGGATGATTAGTTAAAAATTAAAGGTTGATTAATTTATCATTAAAGATTAATTAATAATTGATTAAAGGATAATTAATTAAAATGATTTATAATTAATTAATATTAATTAACCAGAATTAATGATCTATTCATAAGTAACTAATCTGATTTAAATTTATCAGATAATTTATTTTTACTTATGAATGTTTGGATCCTATTGAATGATTGAATTATTTGATATCCCTGATGTGTAATGCTCTGTGATATGAGTTGATTTAATTTGAGCTGTGATGAATGTAATTTATTTGTCTATGATGTAATTTATTCGGCGATGAATTTATATTATTTATCTGTGATCTGTGAATGTAGATAAGCGTTATAGGATTATATCGCTTATCGATATTGCTATACGTGAATCTATGAGGATTGATGATGTTGCACTATTGTGTAAAACCCCTGGACCACACTATACACACACGAATATGGATTTCATGAGGAAATTGGTTAAGTCACAGATATTTTTGAAATGGTTTTAAAGTTGAATTTTGAATCCAAAATAGTTTTGGAAATGGAATTTGGTTAAAAGGGAAAAGCATTTGAAAAGGTGTTTTAAAGATTAAAGCTATTTTGAATGACCTGATAAAGTTTTGAAGTTTAAATAATTCGATTTGAATTTAAATTCAAGATTTAAAATTGAGTTCTATATTTGGAAATTATGGTTTAAAAAGGTTATAGAAATTATAAATATGTTTATATGGGTTTTTAAACCATTTTAAAGGTATTGTTTTGGGAATTTGGATTTAACCCAAGTTTTATACTTAAAAGGCTTTAACTTATGTAAATGTAATCGGATTTTTACAAAACGAGAAATATTTGTTTTCAAATAATAATAGCTTTCATGTAAAGAAAGGATTTCCAATTTGTATTGAAAGATTTCAAGTTTGAAATGGAATTGAAAGTGTTTTGAAAGCTATGAATAATCTTTGTGAAAAATGGTTGAACTTTGTTTTGAAAATGAAGAGGGTTTTAAATGGTGTACCTTTTGTATAAAAGATTTGAAATGGGAATGTTTTGAAAGTTATCTTTGGAAAGGTTTTTGAAAGCTATGAATTGAGTCTTTGATTTAAAGATTTGATGAGTTAATCCAATTTGAAATCTAATTGTTTTGAAAAGCTATGAATGAATCTTTGATAAAGATTAGTGAACTTTGTTTTCGAATTGAAGAGGATCTTAAGGGTGTATCTTTTGTATAAAAGATTTGGAATTAAAATAGTTTTGAAAACTATGAATGCATCTATGATAAAGGTTAGTGAACTTAATTTTCGAATTAAAGAGGAATCTTTTGTATAAAAGATTTGGAATTGAAATAGTTTTGAAAACCATGAATGAATCTTTGTGGTAGATTGGTGAACTTTATGAAATGAATCTTTTTGTTTAAAATATTGGAAATGGTAATTTATTTAAACCAATTGAAAGAAAAGTTTTGGGTTTTAAAGTTGTGACTAAACTGAAATCCTAATATCCATATGTTTTTAAATATTGCACTCATTATTCGGTTTAGCTGGGAGAGGACCTTTTTGTCATATAACTCATTCCAAATAACGATACGACGTTATCGATTGCATTTGAAGACCGGTGGTGAAGACCGGGTATTTTCGAAAGGGAAAGGATAACCCGTCGAATGTTTCTGCACCGACTGGTCCCCGGTATAGAGATTTGATAACCCTTTGTGATGGGGAGTCTGGACGTGATTAGGGATTGTCCGGATTACAAGGACTTCTTTGGAAGTGCCTTCGGTTCTATTCGAACCTGGAACAGACTTGAATGAATGTATGTGTGACATAACACTTTAAGAATAAAGCTGGTTTCTATCACATACATTTCTGTTTGGTGACGGACATTTATTCTCTTAGCTTAACACCCTTCTCTGAGACGTACGAGCTTAGAGGTTATGTAGTTGATGGTTATTAGTGATACATTCCCAATTTGGTAATATGGCATATGAAGTTCGCTGATCATTTGTTGATCAAAGCTAGGCTTTGTGAAAAGTGTAGCTTTGTGGACGAGACTGCATCAGGATCTCACACCCCAAAAATGGTCGAAACAGGAAGGATGCAGCAAGGTTTCAGTGGTCGCGCCCCTAGGGTATGTCCATTTCTTCTGGATAGAGGTGGTATCATGGTGTGGAGCCCAGATATTTAACCTATGTGGTTACGGCAAATACATTACTTTGTGGTTGTTGGTGTTGAGCGCTTGGATAAAGGTTGGTTACGACCGAGGATGGCATATCTTAGGTTTTACTCCCGGGAAGGGAGTAAACCGACCTTATGTTGGCAGAGAACTGAGGGATGGTTCTCGGGGCATCCCTCCAGAAGCGTACATATATGGCAATGGGAAGTTCCTTGGACTAACCATTTGTTGGAAATCCAATCATCCAATACGAACCCTGTACTGTTTTAGTTGTAGAACCTGCCAATTAATATGGTAGCTATTGTAGGCATAGTATAATGGTACGTATGCTGGCTAAGATTAATATTATACTTTCGAAAAGCTTTCCACTATGCACTAATATAATATCAAAAAGATTTTGCATAGTAAGCATGTTTGATTATCATAAGGAGAAATCTCCCCCAAGTGTGCGATTGCATTGTTTGTGTGCCGGGAGGCCTTATGGTAGTTTCATTTTCCAAAAAGCATTGCGGATTTCTTTTAAATTCTTTTGTTTTGTTTTTAAAGATTAACTATTTTGTTTTCTCATACCGGTCCCATGACTGACCTTGTTTAGTACAACGTGATAGCGGGTTCTCGCTTTGCGTTTGGTGGCGAACGGGATACTCTTACCCCTACATGTCCCTGGGGAGGAGTTGGCCAACCGGGCAGGTTGAGAGTCCAAAGGCTGGCCGTAAAAGCAAGGTCAGGGAACCGGTGTGTGCCACGGCGGAGGGCATCCGCTGTCGGACGACCGAAGGCCTAGACCATCACATTTGGTATCAGAGCCGAAGGTTGAAACATTAGCTCAGGAGTATAACACATTAGGTAACTCATTAGAGATAGGGTGGAATATACCATAGAATGAGTATATCCCTAAGATATCCGTCTGAATGCCTCAGTAATTTCTCTTACTATCCACTGATAGTGAGTAGGAGTGCGAGAGGAGGACGAGATAGGGGACAAGGAAGTACCACTTCCAATGGTCAATCCCTATAACAACAAGGAAACAACTTTTATCTATCAATCTCTTTTGTTGATCATCCAATTTCAAATTCTTTAATGTCTTCGTGGCATCTCGAGGGAGAAGCTTTGGTGTGATGGTGGCACTGCGAATCGTTATAGATAAGTTTCTATTTCATATTCTCTTCGTTGGTTTTCTATCAGCTTTTCGTTTTAAACTTTAATGAATTTAAAATTCTATTTAAAATGAATTGATGAATAAATATGAAGATTTGTATCGATAAAACGATTTCGATTAAAACCAAATTTGAAATTCTATTGTAATTTCTTGCGAGGATCAAAGTCCGAAGAGGGACAAGTTGGTGTAAACTTTGCGGTATTCCGACTAAGTTTGGAATTCACACCTAGTGTTTGAAAATTATGGAGGATTAAATCCATTTATCTATTGTCTGGGCCTCGATATATTCATAGAACGATTAGTTATCCCTTCGAACTAATCAATACCCCTGAATATTCGTAGGTTTGCATAACCCGAGTATTTCGTAAAGTGTTGTATGAGTTTGTTCTCATATATATTAATTGTATTCTAATTTGGTAAGCCAAATGCAGAATAGATATTCAGTTCGATCTGGTAAATCAATTTTCTATCTCAAATGTGTTCATCTATTCTTGTTGTCTCCCTTGCAAATTTCGAGGATGAAATTTTCTTATGAGGGGAATCGGTAACATTCCTGATTTTTAAGCTGAATTAATTTAGTGATTAATTTGATTTTTGAATTTGATTTAGAATTAACTGGTAATTTAATTTGAAATTTCCAGGGATAAATGAAGTAAAATATTTGTTTGTTTGTTTAGAAATACAAATTTATTGTATATTAATTTTTGGATTGGAAATTTAAGAATAAAATTATAAATAGGAATTTGGTTTAAAATTCAAGGATAAAAATCTTATATATAAAAATTTGATTTAATAAATGAATTAGATTTAGAAGTTATTTTTTGAAAAGTTATATATATGAAATTGTAAATATAATACGATGCAAATAGAAATTTAATTTGAAATAAAAATTTAAGTATAAAAGTATATAAAATATAAGTGAGATTTAATTATAGATTTAAAATGCTTTCCTCTTATATAATTGAAGATGAATATAGTTAGAACAAATATAAAGGCTTTGTTATGAATATACTTTTTGTAATAAACATATTAATATAAAACATGTTTATAAATTAAAACAAAATAAGGGTTTAACATAAAATAGTTTGTATATATATATTAAGAAGTTATTGAAATATAAGGATTTAAAACAAAATTTTATAAAATTATTTAAAGGAGGACTTAGATATAAAATTGATTGTTTTGACAAGTGTTAAACTTAATGATACAAGTGGCAACCTTATTTTTTTCTTAAAATAAATATCAAAAGAATAAAACAGGCTGCTCATTTTTCTTTCTCTTCAAAACAAACCTGAAAAAACAAAGAAAGTGAAACCTCAAATCTGAAAAGAAGATCTCAAACATAAATCAGGATCAAATTCAAGATCATCCTGAATTGAGGCATGCAGCAAACTCAGGATCAAATTCAAACTGTTTCAGCATAAAGTTTTCAAATCAAAGACTAAGCAAAGCTTCAGATCATCTCAACACAATGAAGTTGAGATTCAATTCAGATCAAAAGCTGAATACAAGCTAGATTAAGAAGCAACTTAAAGTTAAAGCAATCAAACCACAACAACAAATGCAACCTGGAACAAGCAACAACTTCTGGAAAATTAAAGTTCATATAATCATCAAGTTCCAGATTTTAAAACACTGCTCTCTGTCTCCATTTTTCAGTTGAGCAAACCTACTTATATTTGCCTATATTCTTTGATATGGTGTTGATGCTTAAAGTATGTTATGGGAATGTTGTCTGATATGCATGTATGTTTGAATATATCTGTGCATGTTTGTGCTTAATCCTCTATTGAATAACAGGTCTGAAATCCCTAATATAAATTCAATATCTCTTCATGTAATTGATTTCAAGCTACAATTTATAAATAAAAATTTATGGTAAGGTTATCATCTAAATTGTAAAAAAAGTTTCAAGTATTCAAAATTAGTAAATATTTCAAGAATGGGAAATTGCAATGGAAAATAAATTAAGGTCAAGAATCAATCATTTTAATTCCATGTTCTGAGTATTTTAAAGAATTCGTATTAGTAAATGGTGAATTTTAAAGGTAATATCATAATTTTTAAGTGAGAAGTTGATGAGTTATCTCGGATTGATCAAATTTGGCATTTTCGTCAAATCCCGATGAACGGCGTCAAGTGGAGCGTCGGTATTGATGTCAGAGGGAGCTGGATGGATGGTGGTTGATGGAAAAATAGTAGGATGATTTGCAGATGACCGTGGTGGCCAGGGGACGTCGAACTAGGGTTCGACGCTTGGTTTTGGTTGAGAAGATAGTCGGTGATTACGGCATCATAGGAGCATTGGTGTCAATCGCGATGAGGGAAATCATCACCAGGGTTCGTGACGATGCTCTGGACGAGGCGGTAGAATTACTGGTGGTCGTGGTTGGTGGTCGAGGTGATTTTTGGTGTTTGGGTTCGTTCCAGGTTGTTGGTGGGTAGCTCGATTTTGAGTTACGACGTTGTTGGTTATTCTGTGTGGTCTGTTGGTCTGAGGTGGTCGTTGTCAACTTGTAGATGGCGGCAAGGATGGCCGGAGGTGATAGAGGCAGTGGTGCAGGTGCACATGTGCACTCATATGTCTGGGTTGTTTTTGGATTTGAGGAAGAAGGGTTTATCTCGAAGAAATTACCGGGGAAGCTGGTCATTGGCTCGAGTATTTACTCGAGTGTAATTTGGGTTGTGTCGGGTCTTTTCAAAAACTTAATCAAAGTTTTAAAATAAGAAAGACTCGGGTTAGTTCGGATTTTGATACGGAGGAGACTCGAAGCAAGTGATGCTTTGACTCGGGAAACACTCTGGTTTAACCCGGGGGGAGGGGGAGGGGGTTTAAAAACAATTTTCAAGTTTTAAACATGTTTTAAATTATTCTTCTAAAATAATTATTTTATTTAAAGATGGGATTAGCAAAAGTTTAAGTTAATTATTTTAAAAGTAACTAAGTTTTAATTTAATTAATTTGTGACATTATTTATTAATTTATTATTTTTTTAGATAAAATGATTTTTTTATGTTAATGATGGTTAAGTATAATTACTTGATTTAATAAATAAAAGGTTATTAAAGATAATTACTTTATGTAATAGCATTTAAGGATGACTAATTAAGTAAAGTTTAATTAATGACAAGTAATTAAAGGAAATTTATTACTTAAAGATAATTACTAAATGAAAGTAATTAAGGTTAATTAATTAATGAAATTGATTTAAGGATAATCACTTATTATGATTAATTAAGAATAATCAATTTAATAGTAATTAATTAAGGGTTGATTAATTTATGTGATTAATTAAGAAAAATTAAATAATTAAAGGCTAATTATTTAATGATTAAGGGTTGATTAATTTAGTACTTAAAGGTTAATTTATTAAGGATGATTAGTTAATAATTAAACATTGATTAATTTATGACTAAAGATTTATTAATAACCGATTAAAGGATTACTAAATTAAAATGATTTGTAATTACTTAATATTAATTAACCAGAACTAATGATCTATTCATAAGTAATTAATCTGATTTAAATTTATCAGATAATTTATTTTTACTTATGAATGTTTGGATTATATTGAATGATTGAATGATTGAATTGTTTGATATCCTTGATGTGTGATGCTCTATGATATGAGTTGATTTAATTTGAGCTGTGATGAATGTAATTTATTTATCTGTGATGTAATTTATTCTGCGATAAATTTATATTATTTATCTGTGATCTTTGAATGGAGATAAGCATTATAGGACTATATCGCTTATCGATATTGCTATACTTGAATCTACGATGATTGATGATGTTGCACTATTGTTTAAAACCCTTGGACCACACTATACACACTATACACACATGAATATGGATTTCACGAGGAAATCGGTTAAGTTACAGATATTTTTGAAATGGTTTTAAAGTTGAATTTTGAATCCCAAATAGTTTTGAAATGGAATTTGGTTAAAAGTGAAAAGCTTTTGAAAAGGTGTTTTAAAGATAAAAGTTATTTTAAATGACCTGGTAATGTTTTGAAATTTAAACAATTTGATTTGAATTTAAATTCAAGATTTGAAATTGAGTTCTATATTTGGAAATTATGGTTTAAAAAGGTTATACAAATTATAAATGTGTTCATATGGGTTTCTAAACAATTTTAAAGGTATTGTTTTGGGAATTTGGATTTAACCCAAGTTTTATACTTAAAAGGCTTTAACTTATGTAAATGTAATCGGATTTTTCCGAAATGAAAACTATTTGTTTTCAAATAATAATAGCTTTCATATAAAGAAAGGATTTCCAATTTGTATTGAAATATTTCAAGTTTGAAATGAATTGAAAGTGTTTTAAAAGCTATGAATAAATCTTTGTGAAAAATGGTTGAACTTTGTTTTGAAATTGAAGAGGATTTTAAATGGTGTATCTTTTATATAAAAGATTTGAACTGGGAATTGTTTTGAAAGTTATCTTTGAAACGGTTTTGAAAGCTATGAATTGAATCTTTGATTTAAAGGTTTGATGAGTTAATCCAATTTAAAGTCGAATTGTTTTGAAAAGCTATGAATGAATCTTTGATAAAGATTAGTGAACTTTGTTTTCGTATTGAAGAGGATCTTAAGGGTGTATCTTTTTTATAAAATATTTGGAATTAAAATAGTTTTGAAAACTATGAATGAATCTTTGATAATGATTAGCGAACTTTGTTTTCGAATCGAAGAGGATCTTAAGGGTATGTCATTTGTATAAAAGATTTGGAATTGAAATAGCTTTGAAAACCATGAATGAATCTTTGTGGAAGATTGGTGAACTTTATGAAATGAATCTTTTTGTTTAAAAGATTAGAAATGGTAATTTGTTTAAACCATTTGAATGAAAAGTTTTGGGTTTTAAAGTTATGACTTAACTGAAATCCCAATATCCATATGTTTTTAAATATTGCGCTCGTTATTCGGTTTAGCCGGGAGAGGACCTTTGTGTCATATAACCCATTCCAAATAATGATACGACGTTATGGATTGCATTTGAAGACCGATGGTGAAGACCGGATATTTTCAAAAGCGAAAGGATAACCCGTCGAATGTCCCTGCACCGACTGGTCCCCAGTATAGAGATTTGATCACCCTTTGTGATTGGGAGTCTGGACGTGATTAGGGATTATCCGGATTGCAAAGGTTTCTTTGGAAGTGCCTTCGGTTCTGTTCGAACCTGGAACAGACTTGTATGGAAGTATGTCTGACATTACACTTTGAGATGTAAAGCTGGTTTCTATCAAATACATTTCTGTTTGGTGGCGGAGATTTATTCTCCTAGCTTAACACCCTTCTCTGAGACGTACGAGCTCAGTGGTTATGTAGTTGATGGTTATTAGTGATACATTCCCAATTTGGTAATGTGGCATACGAAGTGCTGCTGATCATTTGTTGATCAAAGAAAGGCTTTATGAAAAGCGTAGCTTTGTGGACGAGACTGCATCAGGACCTCGCACCTCGAAAATGGTCAAAATAGAAAGGATGCAGCAAGGTTTCAGGGGTCGTGCCCCGACGGGTAGTCCATTTCTTCTGGATAGAGGTGGTATCATGGTATGGAACCCAGATATTTAACCTATGTGGTTACTGCAAATACATTACTTTGTGTTTGTTGGCGTCGAGCGCTAGGATAAAGGTCGGTTACGACCGAGGATGGCATTTCTTAGGTTTTACTCCTGGGAAGGGAGTAAACCGGCCTTTTGTTGGCAGAGAATAGCGGGATGGTTCTCGAGGCGTCCCTCCAGAGGTGTACCTATGTGGCAATGGGAAGTTCCTTGGCCTGACCATTTGTTGGAAATCCAATCATCTAATATAAGCCCTGTACGGTTTTAGTTGTAGAACCTGCCATTCATTATGGTAGCAGTAGTAGGCATACTATAATGGTACGTATGCTGGCTAAGATTAACACTATACTTTCGAAATTTTTTCCACCATGCACTAATAATAATATCAAAAAGATTTTGCGTAGTAAGCACATTTAACTATCATAAGGAGAAATCTCCCCGAAGTGTGTGAGAAGAGGACGAGATAGGGGACAGTGAAGCACCACTTCCAATGGTCAATCCCTGTAACAACAAGGAAACAACTTTTATCTATCAGTCTCCTTTGTTGATCATACGATTTCAAATTCTTCGATGTCTTCGGGGCAGCTCGAGGGAGAAGCTTTGGTGTGATGGTGGCACTGCAAATCGTTATAGATAAGTTTCTATTTCATATTCTCTTCGTTGGTTTTCTATCAGCTTTTCATTTTAAACTTTAATGAATTTAAAATTCTATTTAAAATGAATTGATGAATAAATATGAAGATTTGTATCGATAAAAATATTTCGATTAAAATCAAATTTGAAATTCTATTGAAATTTCTTATGAGGATCAAAATCCGAAGAGGGACAGGTTGGTGTAAACTTTGGGGTATTCCAAAAGTTTGGAATTCACACCTAGTATTTGAAAATTATGGCGGATTAAATCCATTTACCTATTGTGTGGGTCTCGATATATTCTACGAACGATTAGTTATCCCTTCAAACTAATCAATGCCCCTGCATATTCATAGATCTCGATGACCCGAGTATTTTGTAAAGTGTTGAATGAGTTTGTTCTCGTATCTATTAATGATATTTTGATTTGGTATGCCAAATGCAGAATAGATATTCAGTTTGATCTAGTAAATAAATTTTCTATCTCAGATGTGTTCATCTATTCTTTGTTGTGTCCCTTGCAAATTTCGAGGACAAAATTTTCTTAAGGGAGGAATCTGTAACATTCCTAATTTTTAAGTCAAATTAATTTGGTGATTAATTTGATTTTGAATTTGATTTAGAATTAATTGGTAATTTAATTTGAAATTTCCAAGGATAAATGAAATAAAATATTTGTTTGTTTATTTAGAAATACAAATTTATTGTATATTAGTTTTTGGATTGGAAATTTAAGAATAAAATTATAAATAGGATTTTAGTTTAAAATTCAAGGATAAAAATCTTATAAATAAAAATTTGATTAAATATATGAATTGGATTTAGAAGTTATATTTCGAAAAGTTATATATATGAAATTGTAAATATAGTATGATATAAATAGAAATTTAATTTGAAATAAAAATTTAAGTATAAAAGTATATAAAATATAAGTGAGATTTAATTAAAGATTTAAAATGCTTTCCTCTTATATAATTGAAGATGAATACAGTTAGAATAAATATAAAGGCTTTGTTATGAATATACTTTTTTGTAATAAACATATTAATATAAAACATGTTTATATATTAAAATAAAATAAGGTTTTAACATAAAATAGTTTGTATACATGTTAAGTAATTTATTTAAATATAAGGATTTAAAACAAAATTTTATAAAATTATTTAAAGGAGGACTTAAACATTAAATTGATTGTTTTGAAATTTGTAGAATATTAGCAATTTGAGACTAACAAGTGCTAAACTTAATGATAAAAGTGGCAACCTTATTTTTTTCTTAAAATAAATATCAAAAGAATAAAACAGGCTGCTCATTTTTCTTTCTCTTCAAAACAAACCTGAATAAAACAAAGAAAGTAAAACCTCAAATCTGAAAAGAATATCTCATACGTAAATCAAGATCAAGTTCAAGATCAACCTGAATTGAGGCATGTAGGAAACTCGGGATCAAATTCAAACTGTTTCAACATAAAGTTTTCAAATCAAAGACTGAGAAAAGCTTCAGATCATCTCAACACAATCAAGTTGAGACTCAATTTAGATCAAAAGCTGAATCAAAGCTAGATTAAGAAGCAACTTAAAGTTAAAGCAATCAAACCACAACAACAAATGCAACCTGGAACAAGCAACGGCTTCAGGAAAATTAAAGATCAAATAATCATTAAGTTGGATTTTAATAAAATACCGCTCTCTGTCTCCATTTTTCAGGTGAGCAAACCCACTTTTATTTGCCTATATTCTTTGATATGGTGTTGATGCTTAAAGTATGTTCTGGGTATGTTGTCTGATACGCCTGTATGTTTGAATATATCAGTGCATGTTTGTGTTTAATCCTCTGTTGAATAACAGGTTTGAAATTCCTAATATAAATTCAATATCTCTTCATGCAATTGATTTCAAGCTACAATTTATAAATAAAAATTGATGGTAAGGTTATCATCTAAATTGAAAAAATAGTTTCAAGTATTCAAAATTAGTAAATATCTCAAGAATGGGAAATTGTAGTGGAAACTAAATTAAGGTCAAGAATCAATCATTTTAATTCCATGTTTTGAGTATTTTAAAGAATTCGTATTAGTAAATGGTGAATTTTAACGGTAATATCATAATTTTTAAGTGAGAAGTTGATGAGTTATCTCGGACTGATCAAATTTGGCATTTTCATTAAATCCCGATGAACGGCGTCAAGTGAAGGGTCAGGGTTAATGTCAGAGGGAGCTGGAAGGATGGTGGTTGATTGAAAAATAGTAGTAGGATTTATCGATGACCGTGGCGGCCAAGGGATGTCGAACAAGGGTTCGACGCTTGGTTTTGGTTGAGAAGATAGTCAGGGTGATTACGGCATCATAGGAGCATTGGAGTCAATCGCAAGGAGGGGAATCGTCACCTGGGTTCGTGACGATGCTATAGACGAGGCGGCAGAATTACTGGTGGTCGTGGTCGGTCGGTCGAGGTGATTTATGGTGTCTGGGTGCGTTCCATATTGGTGGTGGGTAGCTCGATTTTGAGTTACGACGTTGTTGGTTATTCTGGGTGGTCGGTTGGTCTTATGTGGCCGATGTCAGCTTGTAGATGGCAGCAAGGATGGCCGAAGGTGATCGAGGTAGTGGTGCAGGTGCGCATGTGCACTCATATGTCTGGGTTGTTTTGGGATTTGAGGAAGAAGGGTTTATCTCGAAGAAATAATCGGGGAAGCAGGTCATATGCTCGAGCATTTACTCGAGTGTAATTTGAGTTGTGTGGGTCTTTTCAAAAACTTAATCAAATTTTTAAAAATATGAAAGACTTGGGTTAGTTTGGATTTTGATACGGGGGAGACTCGAAGCAAGTGATGCTTTGACTCGGGAAACACTCGAGTTTGACACGGGGGGGGGGGGGAGGAAGGGGGTTAAAAACAGTTTTCAAGTTTTAAAATAAATTCAAGTTTTAAACATGTTTTAAATTATTCTTATAAAAATAATTGTTTTATTTAAATATGGGATTAGCAAAAGTTTAGGTAATTATCTTAAAAGTAATTAAGTTTTAATTTAATAAATTTGTGACATTATTTATTAATTAATTATTTATTTAGATAAAATAATTTTTTTATGTTAACGATGGTTAAGTACAATATTTGATTTAATAAATAAAAGGTTATTAAAGATAATTACTTTATGTAATTGCATTTAAGGATGATTAATTAAGTAAAGTTTAATTAATGATAAGTAATTAAAGGAAATTTATTACTTAAAGATAATTACTAAATGAAAGTAATTAAGGTTAATTAATTAATGAAATTGATTTAAGGATAATCACTTATTATGATTAATTAAGAATAATCAATCTAATAGAAATTAATTAAGGCTTAATTGATTTATGTGATTAATTAAGAAAAATAATAATTAAAGGTTAATTATTTAATGATTAAGGGTTGATTAATTTAGTAATTAAAGGTTAGTTGATGAAGGATGATTAGTTAATAATTAAAGTTTGATTAATTTGTCATCAAAGATTAATTAATAATTGATTAAAGGATAATTAATCAAAATGATTTATAATTAATTAATATTAATTAACCAGTACTAATGATATGTTCATAAGTAATTAATCTAATTTAAATTTATCAGATAATTTATTTTTACTTATTAATGTACGGATTCTATTGAATGATTGAATTGTCCGATATCCTTGATGTGTGATGCTCTGTGATATAAGTTGATTTAATTTGAGCTGCGATGAATGTAATTTATTTATCTGTGATGTAATTTATTCTACGATGAATTTATATTATTTATCTATAATCTGTGAATGGAGATAAGCGTTATAGGATTATATCGCTTATCGATATTGCTATACTTGAATCTATGATGATTGATGACGTTACACTATTGTGTAAAACCCCTGGACCACACTATACACACACGAATATGGATTTTACGAGGAAATCGGTTAAGTTTTAAACATGTTTTAAATTATTCTTCTAAAATAATTATTTTATTTAAAGATGGGATTAGCAAAAGTTTAAGTTAATTATTTTAAAAGTAACTAAGTTTTAATTTAATTAATTTGTGACATTATTTATTAATTTATTATTTTTTTAGATAAAATGATTTTTTTATGTTAATGATGGTTAAGTATAATTACTTGATTTAATAAATAAAAGGTTATTAAAGATAATTACTTTATGTAATAGCATTTAAGGATGACTAATTAAGTAAAGTTTAATTAATGACAAGTAATTAAAGGAAATTTATTACTTAAAGATAATTACTAAATGAAAGTAATTAAGGTTAATTAATTAATGAAATTGATTTAAGGATAATCACTTATTATGATTAATTAAGAATAATCAATTTAATAGTAATTAATTAAGGGTTGATTAATTTATGTGATTAATTAAGAAAAATTAAATAATTAAAGGCTAATTATTTAATGATTAAGGGTTGATTAATTTAGTACTTAAAGGTTAATTTATTAAGGATGATTAGTTAATAATTAAACGTTGATTAATTTATGACTAAAGATTTATTAATAACCGATTAAAGGATTACTAAATTAAAATGATTTGTAATTACTTAATATTAATTAACCAGAACTAATGATCTATTCATAAGTAATTAATCTGATTTAAATTTATCAGATAATTTATTTTTACTTATGAATGTTTGGATTATATTGAATGATTGAATGATTGAATTGTTTGATATCCTTGATGTGTGATGCTCTATGATATGAGTTGATTTAATTTGAGCTGTGATGAATGTAATTTATTTATCTGTGATGTAATTTATTCTGCGATAAATTTATATTATTTATCTGTGATCTTTGAATGGAGATAAGCATTATAGGACTATATCGCTTATCGATATTGCTATACTTGAATCTACGATGATTGATGATGTTGCACTATTGTTTAAAACCCTTGGACCACACTATACACACTATACACACATGAATATGGATTTCACGAGGAAATCGGTTAAGTTACAGATATTTTTGAAATGGTTTTAAAGTTGAATTTTGAATCCAAAATAGTTTTGGAAATGGAATTTGGTTAAAAGTGAAAAGCTTTTGAAAAGGTGTTTTAAAGATAAACTTATTTTGAATGACCTGATAAAATTTTGAAATTTAAATAATTTGATTTGAATTTAAATTCAAGATTTGAAATTGAGTTCTATATTTGGAAATTATGGTTTAAAAAGGTTATACAAATTATAAATGTGTTTATATGGGTTTTTAATCCATTTTAAAGGTATTGTTTTGAGAATTTGGATTTAACCCATGTTTTATACTCAAAAGGCTTTAACTTATGTAAATGTTATCGAATTTTTCTGAAACAAAAACTATTTGTTTTCAAATAATTATAGCTTTCATATAAAGAAAGGATTTCCAATTTGTATTGAAAGATTTCAAGTTTGAAATGGAATTGAAAGTGTTTTGAAAGTTATGAATATATCTTTGTGAAAAATGGTTGAACTTTGTTTTGAAATTGAAGAGGATTTTAAATGGTGTGTCTTTTGAATAAATGATTTGAAATGGGAATTGTTTTGAAAGTTATCTTTGGAACAGTATAAAAGATTTGTATCATTGATAAAGATTTGAAATGAATCATTGATAAAGGTTAGTGAACTTTGTTTTCGAATTGAAGAGGTCTTAAGGGTGTATGTTTTGTATAATAGATTTGGAATTAAAATAGTTTTGAATACTACGAATGAATCTTTGATAAAGATTAGTGAACTTTTTTTTCGAATCGAAGAGGATCTTATATTAGATCTTTTGTATAAAAGATTTGGAATTGAAGTAGTTTTGAAAACCATGAATGAATCTTTGTGGAAGATTGATGAACTTTGTGAAATGAATCTTTTTGTTTAAAAAATTAGAAATGGCAATTTGTTTAAACCATTTGTGAAACGACCCTCCTTTCTCTCTACAGAAAGACGCGTCATTTTTAAGAAAGAAAGGGATAGAATAGTTAAAGATAGAGAAGAAACAAAAAACAACATCAGAATCTCAACAGAGGAACGAATAAATTATACTAATCACATAATATATTATATAGTGTCATATACAGTAGAGTTACACAGCATAAACAACACATACTAGACAGTTATAAACACCTGTTTAGTTATACAGCTCAATATACAATACAGAAAAATGACTCAGATAACACAAAGCGGAATATTATAAATCTATAGTTGAAGCCTCCTGCTCCATTGCTCCTCGAGAATTCGTCAAGCCTAACCTGAATCCCTTGGCTACTCGTAAAAATTTGAGTACCCAAGAGTTTAAGAAAAACCGAATAAACTCCGGGTCAAACATGGGTCTGGTGTGAGTAAACGGTTAAAGTTGCTTAAATTTAAAACCTTTGAAAGAAAAGGTTTCTTGTAAGACTCCCCACACATAAACGTGGGTAAGTTTTTACCTTACGCTAAACAAAACATTTGATAGGAAATCCAGTGATATTATAATCGGGTCTAGGGTTTTCAAATAAAATACAGAAATAGCTAGAACACTTACATCTCACGTTCCAACATAGTTGGGCACATCTAAAACGTACGGCACTTATTGGAATTTGGATTCCATATAATGGCAGGGCTACTGGGTTATCGCCCGTCACATTATGGGGCCTAGATCACCGTACCGAGGGTTACTCCCAGTCCACTGCAACCCAAAGACGAGCCCACACAGTCGAATAAAAAAGGACTCTAGACAGGGGCTCATCTCATCCTACTTGGGCATGACCCACTTAGCCTTGTTGCACCTCCTCTGTTTTAGCCATTCCCAGTTGATGAGGCTTGAGGCTACGATTACCTTTATAAAACATATCTATCTTAGAATGCTCATCGTCCAATTGACGATGTGCTAAAAGCATTCAATCTATACAAGTTCGTTCCGGGTTCGAACATAATCGAAGGCATTATCTCGTTACACTCATTTTGGAATCACCCTCAGAGTTAACGATAATAACCCTTGCACTCTGAATCTTCATCTTCACTTGAGATTCACGACCTATCATTAATTTGAATCAATGTGGTTTTTGGATATCCAAATCTGGAAACCCGATCCCGGTCTCGTCGAAATCCAAAACGTCATCTTTTAGGTCCAAGTTGTTTTAAAGTTAAAACAATTCAATTCTATTATCTATATTCACACAGATAGATAATTCACATCATCATCACAAACAGATAATTCACATTATCATCATAAACAGATAATTCATATTATCATCATACTTCAACCAGTACGTCTCATATCATATACCACACATATCTCATTAGAGATATCAAACAATCAAGCCATTCAATATCAATCAGCCATTCATAAGCAATGATCTATTAATCACACCATCTATAATTAATTTAAAATGAATTAAATTAATTACTTCATCTTTAATTAATCTAAATTAATTAAATTAATTGCTTTTATCATAATAAATCTTGCTTACATAATCATTAATTAACCAATTAATTAATCATTATCTTAATTAAACAACCTTGATTAATTATCCCTTAATTACATTAAGTAAATAATCCCTTAATTAATTATACAAATTAATTATCTACAAACCATTAAGTACTAACTTTAATTACTTTATTAATTATAGTTAATGACATTAATCCTTAATTAATTACAATTAATTACCTTGTAATAACTTATTATGGATTAATTAATCTTAATTAATCAATCCTTAATTATTCTCATTAATTACATAAATTAATGATCCTTAATCAATTATTTTCATTAATCAACTTTAATAAACCATAAACAATAATTATCAACCTGTAATTGCTTACCTAAACTAAATAACTCCTTAATTAATTATACCAATCCTTTGATTAACTACACCAAGTAATTAACTCTTAATTACTTCTACGAAGTAATTATAATTACTTCCCATCAAGTAATTCCTTTAAACTAATTACATCTTGTAATTCTAAATTAATTACTTACCTTAAGTAATCACACTATTCAATCTCATTAAGTATTTATACTTAATCAATCACCAAATGATTATCTTAATTAATCAACCCATTTGATTAACCCAAAATTATTCACACTTATTTGATTAATTACAATTGGGTAATTTATCCCTTAGTTGCCCCTTTTAAAATTAATTAATAAACCTCAATTATCAATTAATAAAACATAATGATTAATTAATTCTTAACTGTTAATCAGTTTTTAATTACAATTAATTAACCTTAAATAATAGTTAATTAATCCTTAATTAACTTTAGTTATTGTAAATTTATTAATTATTAATTAATAAAGCCTAGCTATTACTTAATAAAACTTAATTACAAATTAAATACCTTTTTAAATACAAATCAATTAATCTCTAATTACTAATTAATCGACCTTAATTACTTAATTAATCTCTAGTCATTAATTAATAATCTCTAATTATCTAGTTAATTAAACTTAATTATAAATTAATTAACCTCTAATTAATTAACTTATACCCTTAATTATAAATTTTAAATAAATTAAATAAATCGATTAATTACTCTTAATTAATCCCCTAATTAATTCTTAATCATTATTAATTAAATTAATTAATCATATCTAATTTCCTTAATTAATTTAATTAATTTCAAGATAAATAAACTTCTTTATCTTAAGATAAACATTATCTTATAAATACCTTAATTACCATTTACATTTTCAAAACCATTATAACTTTATAATTAACCCTACTTAAATAAATCAATAATTAAGTTTAAAATAATCACTAACTTGATAATTTAATGTTATCAAAGCATAACTTCCTTTACATAACCTTAAACATTTATCAAAAATAATTTTAACTTTATTTAACCGAATTTTAAATATACAAATTTTAAACTTCTTGATAAAATGTTAAAGAAACATTTATTTTAAAAAAACCAAATAGTATTCGGAAACAACAAGATTCGTTACAAAAGTTAAAACTTTCTTTACTTAAATTGAAACCTGTTTTATGAAACTTTTAAAACTTTTGAAAATTTTCTTTTAATCAATCAGTTTTGGTTGAACTCGAGTATCACTCGAAAGCCACTTCAAGTTCCATTTTTTCTTCTTAAATTTTCAAAAGTTAGTTTAAATTTAAATTTTTAAAGCCTATAACCATTTAAAACAGTTAACGGTTCCCAATCCTAGAACTACTCGAGTCTCAACTCGAGTCACAAACTTAACAGCATGGCACCTTCTTCGAGCAAATTACAGCAAAATCCACACTCAAAACAACAGATTCGAGAAGTCATCGCCGTGCACATGCACTGTCACCGAAGACACCTCCGATCCTTGACGAACCTTCCTGCGCGCCATTCATCGCCATTACAACAAGCTCCAACCATTAAAACACTAGCACAAGTTATATGTCAAAATCAAACTACCAGTTGAAAACTGGTTCCAGACACCATGACCAAATTCACCTCAATCTCGCGCCTCTGACCACCAGATGACGCGAAACTCTGGCCACTTCATCACCGATCGTCCATGAAGCCATCACCGAAAACCCATTGAACTCGATTCACAGAGAAGAAGCATCGGTCTCATCTTCCAAACTTCAACCAAATTAGGTTTACAATCTAGACCACCTCACCACCGACGTCACAGGGATTATTCACCACTACCACTATTTTTCCCAACATCCCTGATCCTTCCTCCACCTCCAGTTGAAACATCGACTACCATAAATGCTCTAACAACCAGAACTTGCCCAAAAACCCAATTCCGGACAATTCCCAAATTCTCATTCACTACTTCATTTAAAATTATGATTTTGATTTTAAAAATCCTAACTTTTAAAATGGATTCAAGTCATAAACTTGAAACAGTAAATTAAAGTGACTGAATTTGTCATTTTTAAAAAATTTTTTGCTAAATTCTATTTCCCAGATGAGTTGCTAAATATTTTCACTTAAATTCATTTTTAATATTAAATTTTAGCTTAAAAAAACATTTAATGTTTAAAGACCAAATCCTATATGAAATCAGAGTAAGAGAGGCATGAAATTTGGTTTAAACTTGATAATCCTATAACAAAAACAGGGGAACAATATAACACAGACATGCCAACTCCTAAACGCAATCAAATAAATAAAAGTACTACACTTATATAAATATAAACATGCAGAGCATCTTCACCACAGAATTTCAAAAGCAACTTTATTTATCTACTTAACTTTTAATTAAAAAGTTTACTCACTTTTTGGAAAAGCAGACGTTTTTGAAAGAACTGGAATTCTTTTGAAAACTGGAAGGCTTGCAAAACAGTTTGAACTTGAAACTTGTATTGCCTGAATCTTTGAAATGGCTTTAAAGCTTGATTGTGTAAATGGAACAGGATGATGATTTAGGACTTTGAAACCCTGTTTGGTTCCAGGCTTTGAGAAAATGGTCATAGGTTGATGACATTTCTCTGTTTTGAAGAATTTTTTACATGCTTTAATTCATTTCTGGTTTTAGAAATGAACTCAGCTTCGATTACAGGGTTTAACTTGAAAATGATTACAAGTTTGTATTTGTTTTTGAGGAATGAATTCAGGTTTGAATGACAGTGTTTGCTTTTGAGGATTGATTACAGATTTGCTTTGTTTTGTTTCAAAGGAATGAATTACAGGTTTTAAACAATGAACTTCAGGTTTGAACAGAGAAAGGTTCTTGCATTTCAGGTTTTGAAAAATGAAGATCGCATGGAAAAATTCTGGTTTTTAGAAATGAACTTAGATTTGAAAGAAAAAGAAAATGAAGAGGAGATAAGGGTTTATATAAGTTAATTTCAGATTTTAATAAGAATAAACAAAATTGAAAATAAATGTGACACTTGGTATTTACACACTTAATCATTTAACACATGTTACACTTCTCTTTATTTATTTACACTTGTCACCTATATTAATTAATTACTTAACACATGTTTTAACATGCTTAAAACTTTAACACATGTCATTATTTATTTTCATTTTTTAAAATTGTTTTAAAAGCTTTTTAAATTAAATTCCCCAATTAATTAATACATATATTAATTATAAATGCTTTTCTTGTTAAATTTCCAATTAAAAAATACATTTATAAATTAAGAAATGCTTTTCTAATTTTAAATAAATAAAAGTTTTGAAAGAAAATAAAATAAAAACCAATTATCTTTAATATTGTAAACTCATTTTTAAATGCTAATTCCAAAAGCTTATGTATTTATTCTTATTAAATAAATACTTCTCCAAATTTCTATAAACATATTTATTTTTAAAAAAAAAATATGAGATTTATTTAAAATGAAAATCTTATTTTTAAATAGAAATTTTATCCATATATTTTAAATCCAAACTATATTATTTTTATTTTAAAGATATATATATTCCTTTAAATTCCATTTTTAAATTCAAATTCAAAGTCAGTTTAAGATCCAAATTTAAAATCAATTCAAATAAATATAGATATCAATTTTAAACAACTCATTATTATTTATAAATAACTTATTCTATTTAAAATCAATTTAAATACACAGATATAAATATATTTAAACACACTTATTAATTTTGAAAACAATAAGTCAATTTAGAACTTATTTATACAATAACAGAAACTAAATAATTATTCTTGTTTAAAAACCAATTTAAAATCATAATTTAAACATCACATTACTAATTGTTTGGCTATTTATATTTGAAAATAATATTTTTAACAAATTTAAACAATTTAATTAAGAGATTATCACATTTTAAATTCCTTGAAATTCTGGGATATCACATTCCTCCCCCCTTAAAAGAATTTCATCCTTGAAATTTAAAACAAAGGTAATCCAAAGTTTTATTTTATTTCAACCAATCCAAACATACATATCAGCCATACATAACTAAACAAACAATTTCATCCAAACAAACAATTCAATCAAACAACTCTAGCTATCTGGACACAGATCTGGATAAGCTTCCTAAAATTATCTTGAGTTTCCCAGGTACATACACAGGGATACTCGCTCTACTAAATCCAAACTAGATATACTACTGAGCTACTGAGCTCCTACTCATCTATATCTATAATCTGCACAAGATATCAGACCATAGACAACACTGATCAACAACTAAATCCTTCAGGCTTACTGGTTCCACAACCAGGGATGAATCATACACATACTCCCTCAGAGACACGTGAAATACCCTGAATCCCAGTCTTCCAAACTGGCAATTCAACTCTTCAGACCAAAGCATTGATCCTTACAAAAACTTAGAAGAATCCAATATACCTCGGGCATAACCTCATAATCCTACCAAATCTTATTTCTCCCTTCCATCAGAGAAAATCTCAACAGAAACAAAGTCTCCAACTTCGGATTCCAAATTCCTCCGTCTCTTAACCTCAAAACTCTACTTACGATCCTGGGCTGTTTACAGATCCTTTCTAATCGGCTCAACCTTCGCTGATGCTTCTACAAACAAACTCGATCAGAACAACTCAATAAAATGATCCTCACAAGATCTACCCAAAATCCAAACCACAAACTCTACTCCATAAACATCCGTAGACTTCACACTTATTTCTCCTCTCTGGAAAAGACAGAACATGATCACTTGCCAACTTGCCTCAGATCCTGATAAACTCCAGTAGAAACTCTCTAATCCAAAGCACTGCAACTTCCAGTTGCTTGCACTCTAGAACAACTGCCGCCTTACTTCCGCTGCACAACTCTGATCTGGATTAGATGAGAATGCCGTCAATGAACACAGGCACAGACTAGACAGCCCATCCCAGAGATATGGTTCAACAGATGTTCCAAGAAACATAGAGCTGCTTTACCAAACAATCAACCTAGGAGACATCCTTCTACCCAGCTGAATTACCGGTTAGCTTCATGAAAGTCAATACGGAACTCAATCCTCAATGCAGGAAAATTTCTAACTTCCCTGAAGATATCCAGAAAATCTTCGACAACTCCATAACTCCTACATCCTCTAGAGATGCCTCAAACCCAAGCAAAAGATTATCTAAGATAATCACCCAAACTATCGCAAGTCACTTTTGCGATCAACCCAACCTAAATTCCAAAGATAATGTTCTCTCTTCACCAATCAGAACAGCTTATCCTTGAGCAACTAATCCATCGAAGAAACGGGTCTTCTCTGTTGCTTCTGACTTGTACCTCTAGGAAACTGCTAAGCTAAAAAGATTCCTGCTAGAGCACAAAACACTCCCGAGCTGCATCGTTGACACAGATGCTAAAGACTTCTTAATCCAAAGCTCCTTGAGAAACTCGGATCTCCAACCAAACACGTACATCCTGCTGAACTCAGCTACAATACCGAAGCAGACACACTTCCTTAGACTCGCCCCAAAAGAAAACATCTTCGGAGATATCCATAGTCACTGCGTCTCATCACGCAGCCACTACTTCTTGAGGTTGCCAAGATATCGTCACTTGCTTCTGCATAACCAACAGATCCAACCCCTCAAAAATCCGCTCACACGAGCGCGATCAAACTTGCACTTCAAAGATTAACTTCGAACCTTAACAGATTTCCTTCAGAGATCAATGAAATCCTTACACCAAGCCTTAAAGCTTACTCGAGACGGTATTAGGTCTACAATCTCGACAGATACACTTCCAACCTCAAACATTCAAATTCCAACCATTGGTAGTCGTGCTATACACCACTACCATATCTACCTAACTTATGTTGGAAAATCCGAACAGGTAACCCAACAGATAGGTAGAAATATATATATATATAGTTATATGCAAAAATTGTAAGTACGCTCTCTCAAGAAAGACACCACTCCAGACCCTAGGTATTCACTCAATCTCGCTCTGATACCAAGTGAAACAACTCGCCTTTCTCTCGACAGAAAGACGCATCATTTTTAAGAAAGAAAGTGATAGAAAAGAGAAAGATAGAGAAGAAAGAAAGAAACAACATCAGAATCTCAACAGCGGAACGAATAAATTATATTAATCACATAATATATTACATAGTGTCATATACATCAGAGTTGCACAGCATAAACAACACATACTCGACAGTTATAAACACCTGTCTAGTTATACAGCTCAATATACAATACAGACGAACGACTCAGAGAACACACAACGGAATATTATATATCTATACGCTGAAGCCTTTTGCTCCATTGCTCCTCCAGAATTCGTCAAACCTAACCCGAATCACTTGGCTACTCGTAAAAATTTAAGTACCCAAGAGTTTAAGAAAAACAGAATAAACTCCGGGTCAGATATGGGTCTGGTGTGAATAAACGGTTAAAGTTGCTTAACTTTAAAAACCTTTGAAAGAAAAGGTATCACGTAAGACTCCCCACACATAAACATGGGTAAGTTTTTACCTTACGCTAACCAAAACATTTGATAGGAAATCCAGTGATATTATGATAGGGTCTAGGGTTTTCAAATAAAATACAGAAATAGTCGGAATGCTCACATCTCACGTTCCAACATAGTTGGGCAAATCTAAAACGTACGGCACTTATTGGAGTTTGGATTCCATACAATGGCAAGGCTATAGGGGTACCGCTGGTCACAGTACAGGGCCTAGATCACCGTATCGAGGATTACTCCCAATCCCCTGCAACACAAAGCCGGAACCATTCCTTATTGAACAGTTCCGAAGAAATAACCCCACGGTTGTAGCTAGAAATCGCCCACACAACCGAATAAAAAGGGACTCTAGACAGGGGTTCATCTCATCCTACTTGGGCATGAGCCACTTAGCCTTGCTGCACCTCCCCTGGTTTAGCCATTCCCAGTTGATGAGGCTTGAGGCTACGATTACCTTTACAGAACATATCTATCTTAGAATGCTCATCGTCCACCTGACGATGTGCTGAAAGCATACAATCCATACAAGTTCATTTCGGGTTCGAACGAAACCAAAGGCATTATCTCGTTAACTCATTTTGGAATCACCCTCAGAGTTAACGACAATAACCCTTGCACTCTGAATCTTCATCTTCACTTGAGATTCACGACCTATCGTAAATTTGGATCGATGTAGTTTTTGGATTTCCAAATCTGGAAACCCGATCCCGGTCTCATAGAAATCCAAACGCCATCTTTTAGGTCCAAGTTGTTTTAAAGTTAAAACAATTCAATTCTGTTATCTATATTCACACAGATAGATAATTCACATCATCACAAACAGATAATTCACATTATCATCATAAACAGATAATCCATATTATCATCATACTTCAACCACAACATCTATCTCATCAGAGATATCAAACAATCAAGCCATTCAATATCAATCAGCCATTCATAAGCAATGATCTATTAATCACACCATCTATAATTATTTTAAAATGAAATAAATTAATTACTTCATCTCTAATTAATTTAAATTAATTAAATTAATTACTTTTATCGTAATAAATCTTGCTTACATAATCATCAATTAACCAATTAATTAAGAATTATCTTAATTAAACAACCTTGATTAATTATCCCTTAATTACATTAAGTAAATAATCCCTTAATTAATTATACAAATTAATTATCTACCAACCATTAAGTAATTAACTTTAATTACTTTATTAATTATAATTAATGACATTAATCCTTAATTAATTACAATTAATTACCTTATAATAACTTATTATGGATTAATTAATCTTAATTAATCAATCCTTAATTATTCTCATTAATTACATAAATTAATGATCCTTAATCAATTAGTTTCATTAATCAACTTTAATAAACCATAAACAGTAATTATCAACCTACAATTGCTTACCTTAATTAATTAACTCCTTAATTAATTATACCAATCCTTTGATTAACTACACCAAGTAATTAAACCTTAATTACTTCTACTAAGTAATTTTAATTAATTCCCATCAAGTAATTCCTTTAAATTAATTACATCCTGTAATTATAAATTAATTACTTACCTTAACTAATCACACTATTCAATCTCATTAAGTATTTGTACTTAATCAATCACGAAATGATTATCTTAATTAATCAACCCATTTGATTAACCCAAAATTAATCACACTTATTTGAATAATTACAATTGGGTAATTTATCCCTTAATTACCCCTTTTAAAATTAATTAATAAACCTCAATTATCAATTAGTAAAACTTAATGATTAATTAATCCTTAATTAATTTGTTAATCAGTTTTTAATTACAATTAATCAACCTTAAATAATAGTTAATTAATCCTTAATTAGCTTTAATTTTTAATAATGTCTTACTTATTAATTAATAAAGCCTAACTATTAATTAATAAAACTTAATTAAAAATTAAATACCTTTTTAAGTACAAGTTAATCAATCTCTAATTACTAATAAATCAACCTTAATTACTTAATTAATCTTTAGTCATTAATTAATAATCTCTAATTATCTGGTTAATTAAACTTAATTATAAATTAATTAACCTCTAATTATTTAACTTATAACCCTTAATTATTAAATTTTAATAAATTAAATAAATCGATTAATTACTCTTAGTTAATCCCTTAATTAATTCTTAATTATTATTAATTAAATTAAATAATCATATGTGATTTCCTCAATTAATCTAATTAATTTCAAGATAAATAAACTTCTTTATCTTAAGATAAACGTTATCTTATAAATACCTTAATTGCCATTTACATTTTTAAGCCATTATAACTTTATAATTAACTCTACTTAATTAAATTAATAATTAAGTTCAAAATTATCATTAACTTGATAATTTAATGTTATCAAAGCAAAACCTCCTTTACATAACCTTAAAAATTTATATAAAAAATGATTTAAACCAAATTAAATTTAGATTTTAAAACTTGTCTTTAAAATTCCATTTTTACTTAAGTTTTAAAAATAACTTTAAGTTTATTTAACCAAATTTTAAATATACAAATTTTAAACTTCTTGATAAAATGTTAAAGAAACATTTATTTTTATAAAAACCAAATAGTATACAAAAACAACAAGATTCATTACAAAAGTTAAAACTTTCTTTACTTACATTGAAACTTGTTTTATGAAACTTTTAAAACTTTTGAAATTTTTCTTTTAATCAATCAGTTTTGGTTGAACTCGAGTATCACTCAAAAGCCACTTTAAGTTCCATTTTTTTTCTTCTTAAATTTTTTTAAAGTTAGCTTAAATTTAAAATTTAAAGCCTATAACCATGTATAACAGTTGACGGTTCCCAATCCCAGAACTACTCGAGTCTCAACTCGAGTCACTAACTTAACAAATGGTACCTTCTTCAAGCAAATTACAGCAAAATCCACACTCAAAACAACAGACTCGAGAAGTCATCGTCGTGCACATGCACTGTCACCGGAGATACCTCCGATCCCTGACGAACCTTCCTACACGCCATTCATCGCCATTACAGCAAGCTCCGACCATTAAAACACTAGCACAAGCTATAGATCAAAATCAAACTACCAGTTGAAAACTGGTTCCAGACACCATGATCAAATTCATCTCAATCTCGTGCCTCCGACCACCAGATGATGCGAAACTCTGGTAACTTCATCACCGATCATCCAGAAGCCATCACCGAAAACCCACTGAACTCGATTCACAGAGAAGAAGCATTGGTCTCATCTTCCAGACTTCAACCAAATTAGGTTTACTACCTAGACCACCTCACCGCCGACGTCACAGGGATTAGTCGCCACTACCACTATTTTTCCCAACATCCCTGATCCTTCATCCACCTCCAGTTGAAACACCGACCAACATAAATGCTCTGACCACCAAAACTTTCCAAAAAACCCAATTCCAGACAATTCCCAAATCCTCATTCATTACTTCATTTAAAATTGTCATTTTGATTTTAAAATCCTAATTTTTAAAATGGATTCAAGTCATAAACTTGAAATAGTAAATTAAAGTGACTGAATTTGTCATTTTTAAAAAAAAAATTGCTAAATTCTATTTCCCAGATGAGTTGCTAAATATTTTCACTTAAATTCATTTTCAATATCAAATTCTAGCTTAAACAAACATTTAAGGTTTGAAGACCAAATCCTACATGAAATCAGAGTAAGAGCGGCATGAATTTTGGTTTAAACTTGATAATCCTATAACAAAAACAGGGGAACAATATAACACAGACATGCCAACTCCTGAACGCAATCAAATAAATAAAAGTACTACACTTATATAAATATAAACATGCAGAGCATCTTCACCACAAAATTTCAAAAGCAACTTTATTTAACTTAACTTTTATTTAAAAAGTTTACGCACTTTTTTGAAAAGCAGAAGTTTTTGAAAGAACTGGAATTCTTTTGCAAACTGGAAGGCTCACAAAACAGTTTGAACTTGAAACTTGTATTGCTTGAATTTTTGAAATGGCTTTGGAGCTTGATTGTGTAACTGGAACAAGATGATGATTTAGGACTTTGAAACCCTGTTTGGTTCTAGGCTTTGAGAAAATCGTCACAGGTTGATGACATTTCTCTATTTTGAAGAATTTGTTACATGCTTTAATTCATTTCTGGTTTTAGAAATGAACTCAGCTTCTTTGATTACAAGGTTTAACTTGAAAATGATGACAAGTTTGTATTTTTTGAGGAATGAATTCAGGTTTGAATGATAGTGTTTGCTTTTGAGGATTGATTACAGATTTGCTTCGATTTGTTTCAAAGGAATGAATTACAGGTTTTAAACAATGAACTTCAGGTTTGAACTGAGAAAGGTTCTTGCATTTCAGGTTTTGAAAAATGAAGATTGCATGGGAAAATTCTGGTTTTTAGAAATGAACTTAGATTTGAAAGAAAAAGAAAATGAAGAGGAGATAGGTTTATAAAAGTTAATTTCAGATTTTAATAAAAATAAAAGAAAATTGAAAGTAAATGCGACACTTGGTATTTACACACTTAATCATTTAACACATGTTACATTTCTCTTTATTTATTTACACTTGTCACCTACATTAATTAATTACTTAACACATGTTTTAACACGCTTAAAACTTTAACAGATGTCATTATTTATTTTCATTTGTTTTTTTAAATTATTTAAAAGCTTTTTAAATTATTTAAAAGCTTTTTAAATTAAATTCCCTAATTAATTAATACATATATTAATTATAAATGCTTTTCTTATTAAATTTCTAACTAACAAATACATTTATAAATCAGGAAATGCTTTTCTAATTTTAAATAAATAAAACTTTTGAAAGAAAATAAAATAAAAACCAATTATCTTTTAAATAAAATTATATATAATATTGTAAACTCATTTTTAAATGCTAATTCAAAAAGCTTATGTATTTATTCTTATTAAATAAATACTTTTCCAAATTTCTATAAACAAATTTCTTTTTAAAAAAAATATGAGACAAATCTTATTTAAAATGAAAATCTTATTTTTAAATAGAAATTTTATCCATATATAAAATCCAAACTATATTATTGTTTTTATTTTAAAGATATATATATTCCTTTAAATTCCATTTTTAAATTCAAATTCAAAATTAGTTTAAAATCCAAATTTAAAATCAATTCAAATAAATATAGATATCAATTTCAAACAACTCATTATTATTTATAAGTAATTTATTCTATTTAAAATCAATTTAAATACACAGATATATATATTTAAACACATTTATTAATTTTGAAAACAATAAGTCAATTTAGAATTTATTTATACAATAACACAATGTAAATAATTATTCTTGTTTAAAAACCAATTTATAATCATAATTAAAAACATCACATTACTAATCGTTTGGCTATTTATATTTGAAAATAACAATTTTAACAAATTTAAACAATTTAATTGAGAGATTATCACATTTTAAATTCCTTGAAATTCCGGGATATCATAATTTGAATAAAAAGTTTTAGGTTTTAAAGTTGTGACTTAACAGATATCCCAATATCCATATGTTTTTAAATATTGCGCTCGCTATTCGGTTTAGTCGAGAGAGGACCTTTGTGTCATATAACCCATTTCGAATAATGATACGACTTTGTGGATTGCACTTGAAGACCGATGGTAAAGAACGGATATTTTCGAAAGCGAAAGGATAACCCGTCGAATGTCTCTGCACCAACTGGTCCACGGTAAAGGGATTTGATCATACTTTATGATGGGGAGTCAGGACGTGATTAAGGATTATCCGGATTGCAAGGGCTTCTTTGGAAGTGCCTTCGGTTCTGTTCGAACCCGGAACAGATTTGTATGGATATATGTCTAGCATTACACTTTGAGATGTAAAGCTGGTTTATATTAAATACATTTCTATTTGGTGGCGGAGATTTATTCTCTTAGCTTAACACCCTTCTCTGAGACATACAAGCTTAGAGGTTATGTAGTTGATGGTTATTAGTGATACATTCCCAATTTGGTAATGTGGCATACGAAGTGTTGCTGATCATTTGTTGATCAAAGCAAGGCTTTGTGAAAAGCATAGCTTTGTGGACGAGACTGCACCAGGACCTCACACCCCGGAAATGGTCGAAACAGGAAGGATGCAGCAAGGTTTCAGGTGTCGTGCCCCTAGGGTATGTCCATTTCTTCTGTATAGAGGTGATATCATGGTATGGAGCCAAGATATTTAACCTATGTGGTTACTGCAAATACATTACTTTGTGGTTGTTGGTGTCGAGCGCTCGGGTAAAGGTTGGTTACGACCGGGGATGGCATATATTAGGTTTTACTCCCAGGAAGAGAGTAAACCGGCCTTGTGTTGGCAGAGAACTGAGGGATGGTTCTCGGGGGGTCCCTCCAGAGGCGCACCTATGTGGAAATGGGAAGTTTCTTGGCCTAACCATTTGTTGGAAATCCAATCATCCAATACGAGCCCTGTACGGTTTTAGTTGTAGAACCTGCCATTTAATATGGTACCTATCGTAGGCATGCTATAATGGTACGTATGCTGGCTAAGATTAATATTATACTTTCGAAATGTTTTCCACTATGCACTAATAATAATATCAAAAAGATTTTGCATAGTAAGCATGTTTGACTATCATAAGGAGAAATCTCCCCCAAGTGTGTGATTGCATTGTGTGTGTGTGTGCGCCGAGAGGCCTTATGGTAGTTTCATTTCCCTAAAAGCATTGCGGATTTCTTTTAAACTCTTTTGTTTTATTTTTAAAGATAAATAGTTTTGTTTGCTCATACCAGTCCTATGACTAACCTGGGGTTTATTGTTTCCTTCCTAAACTCTAGGTGCCCACAATTTTCCACACGGGCAGTCTAGAGTTGGGTTTTTCAGATAATCAAATAGTAGATGTAGATTCGATAGCATTCCATCTTTGGATATTAGCAATCGCATTTGGATCGAGTTGCTTCATTCAGCACGATAGCTTTTGGGTTTGAGCTTATGGCTTGAAGATCTTTGGAGCTATGAATTGGAATGCAGCTTTGGATTCTATCTTCTTTCTATTCTTTGGGAGACCAAGTTGGTGATATTGTTCGGCTGCTGGTGTTTTCTTTCCGTTGTTGTATCTCTGATATTTGTACCGATATCTCAATTGTATCATTGTTGTAATTCAATATTGTATATCAATGATATTATTCTTTTCTTCCGCTGTGTTGTTATACTTAATGTGTTATAAGCTCCGACGAATCGGATTTGAACTGTCGAATCTGTGGCATTCGAGTATGATGTGAAGTATGGATGTCGATTTTTGAAAGCGAAAATTTGGATCGTCACACTAAAAGCTGACGAGGTAGACTTATTTAGGATCCAAAAATAAAGTGTATAGGCAAGGAATTGATGCAACCACTGCTCTAACTTACCTGGCCTCACTCTTGAATGAGGAATAGTTGAGTTGGAATGTTAGGAACGAGTTAGGCATACGAAAAGTGATTTGCGTAAGCAATTGTGTTTGACTAGATGTAACTACTCACAATTTCGTACATTTTAAATTGACAATAACCCAAGTCCAACTGAATTTGAATGAAAAAGGTGGATAGTTATGGGGAAAAGAAAATAAAGACATAGAACAGAATCTTACATTAATGGAATAACATATACTATTTCAACATATAAGCTTTACAACAAAAAGCTTAAGTACATTTATCAGATTTTAACTTAACATCAACATGGACAGTTATAAATCTTTATCCCTTCAAATGTGAAATACCATAGTACATAAGTGTGGTGGAAATGAATAACAATCTACAGAAGAATCTTCTAGCTGCAAGCTTGGAGCTCTTTCAAAATTCTTCGAACTAAACCTGACTAGTAGGCTGCCAGGAAAAATAGGGCATCCAGATTTTAAGGAAAAGAAAATAAACTTGGGGCTAGTTATGGGACTGGTGTGAGAAACTCGAAATATTAGTATTTGAAAACAAAGCGTATCTCATAAGACCATGCCTCCCATGAACACGAAATGGATTTTTACCTTATGATAACCAGATCATTTCTACGTAAAATCCAGTGATATTATTATTAATGACAATTCTTTGAAAACCTTTCAAATAAACATATTCAAATAGCTAAAATATTTACGTCGGTTAATTTTGACGGTGTGATATGTTTACAACTAAGTCCAAAAGAACTTATTGGAGAATGGATTTCCAATGAATGGTGAGGTAAGGGACAACCTCCTATACAATACATTTCTAGAGGAATGTACTGAGGCCGGCAACAGATGGTCCTTTGCGAATTAGGACTGGCCTACTCGAGACCAACAAATGGTATGGATAGCACCGAATAAGATATCACCCCAGCTGTTCCTGACCTCTCCAAGATGTCTCATAGCATACAACACAAAATTTAGACCCGGCATTATAGCGATAGAAATAAATAAATCAAGAAAGGTGACATCATACCCTAATGGTTGCGAACCAGTTAGCCGTAAAGTTACCCTATTTTTACAATTCCTCGGGTGTGAGGCATGAGGTAATGCTTACCTTTCTTAGAACATTTCTATTTAAAATGCCACATTTCTATTTCCAACAAAACACTACTAATTTCAACAAAAGTACAACTTCTGAGCTCGTACGTCTCAGAGAAGAGTGTTAAGCATAAGAGGGGTTACCTGGTACTCCACCAGCTGATGTACGTTTGTAATGATCAATGCACTGTGATCTTAGAAATGCAATGTCAGACATCCATCCATACAAGTTGTCAAAGAACAGAACAAGCCGAAGGCACTCTCCTACCACATTCTGTTGGGCATCACCCACAGGATTAGTACCGGGTAATCCTTGCATACAGAGATCCTATAACGAAGGGACCACTACTATTTATTTATCTCGGGAGCTACTTTAAAATTATCAACAAGCATTCCTTCCATTATGAAGATCCCCACCATAAAATTCATTGTCTTTAACATGTCTTGACTTTTGAACTCGTAAATTGGTTCGAAGTGGTTTTTGGATAGGAATTTTCCCAAATCTAATCCCCGTTCATACAAACCAATCATCGATAAAAAGATGTTAAGTGGGTGGGTGATTTATATTCCATTCAATAGTATTTTTTCATCCAAACTATCTTCTTAGATATATATATATATATATATATATATATATATATATAAACATTTCTTTTAAGTATATATGGATCATTAAGCCTCATTTATCAAATCTTTGTTTAATTGAAACCTTTTCAAATTTTGGAGTAATTCCAAATCATTTCATTCTTTACATAGGAAAATATACCCAAATCACTTATTTAAATCTTAACAAAGATATCTAATTTCAAAATCATAACTTTTAAACCGGTTAATAACAATGTTATTTAAGACATCGTCTAATATAAACCCAAAACAATTAATTTTAAGTAAAAGGAACCATAGGAATTAAAATAATTCCAAACCATTTATTTAAATCTTGATGAAAGATTTCTTATTTCCAACACATAGCTTTTTCATAGGTTGAAACCATGATATATAAGATGCTAAATCCACGTTAGTTAGTATTCGAGTAAAATTGATCCATAGAAATTATATTAATTTTACTTAATACTAATTTCTGTATTCAACTTGTACTATTCATCGAATAACGATGGAATCACCTTTTAAATTCCTAAGTTTAGTACAAATTCCCTCCTTACAATTTAACACCAAGTACAAGAAGATTATCTCTGTTTAATCTAAGTTGTAATTAATAAATTATAAATATTATATCTCTTGTACTGTCTCGTTTACAACATTTTGGCCTTATCTATCCCTCGCCTAGGAAAGTGGACAGGTGAGCCAGGGCATTGGATGCTCCTGAACATCCTCTTAGTTTTAGCACCTTACATCTGGATCTCATTACAGAAAAATCCAGTATACCCATCGGCTTTTAGAGCCAAGATTAAATCACTTGATTATATTATTTAAATCATTTATTCAAACTCTTTTAAAACAATTACGAAACCTCTAAATTATCTTCGAAATACTTAATTATTTATTTGAAAAGATTTATAAAAGATCTGGAAAAGAATGCTTAAGTTCAAAGTTATATATCAAAAGTTTGTAAAAGTTGTGCAAAAAGAATTACGGATGGTGTTTTTAAGGCTTATTTGCTCAAAACAACTTTTTTATCATTTATAAATCCATTCTTATAACTCGGGTTTCTTTTAAAATATTTTAAAATTTATTCCGTATTTTAAAGAATTAAAAATATCTTTTATAAAGAATTTATCGCTTTGGTTTATGAACTGTCAAACCGCGACTATTTTAAAAACTTAATTTGCTCAAATTCCAAAATCTATGAAAAGAAATCTCGACCTTTTGTTTGAAAACATGATTATAAGGGTTTGGAAATTCTAATTCCAAAGAATTCCAACTCCGAATCCATCGTATAAATGGATTCAACTTCCAACGGCATGAATTCATGAACTACCGTTATGTGACGCGCCCATTTTGGTTAAATTTTTATATTTTCTTCCAAACATTGTTGACACACTTTTTAATGTTTTAAAACATTTCTAAATCATTTTAAACTATTTTAAAGAGGTTTAATGAGCTCATGTACACCATTTCACTTAATAAAGGAAAGTAATTTCCTTTGTAATATTCGATGTGTATTAACGTAACTTGTTTACACAATTTAAACAACTATATTAAAATAACCAAACTAGACGATCAAAGCATCGTAAACATTCATGGCAAACATACCACATCATCATTATCATATATATATATGTGTGTGTGTGTGTGTAAAGTTTTATAGAGTTTTCTCACCTTTATTGGATATCAAACTTAGAAAAATGGACTATAGCTTCGCTACGACTGAACCGAAGCTTATGGAATTCAGCCTAAGACCTTGGGAGAGCTCGGCTCAGCTTGGAAGGAAGTAGAGTGCACGGCCAAAGTGATGGATGATGGTGGCCATGTGTGGTGAAGGAGGAATGGAGTGATTCAAGCTTGTTTTTAAGTGGATTGCTAATGTATATATTCTATAATTTAATTTCTTTTTTTACATTATTTTTCACCATATTTTCCTTAAAGTTGAAATCCATTGAAATAGCTTGAGAGGAAAGAGAAGATGAAGAGAATTTATCTGTAAGAAAGTGAGAATGGAGGTGGGTATTTATAAAAAAAATTGCACCAAAAAATATCATGTATTATTTCCTTACTTAAGCATGCTTGCATCACCATTCCACCTCATCCCCTCCTTTCGCCATTCGGGAGACCATGAATCCCACTCCCCTCTCCATGTGCTTGGCTTGTGATGTGATATGGTGCTTTGTGTTTATCTCCTGTTTACACATAAGCAGCTTGTATATATACATATGTATTTGGATATTTTCTTTGCTGGATTTGACTAATTCCTAAAAATAATTAAATATATGTGTGTATACATTTGTATATGTGTTCATATATATATATATATATATATATGTGTGTGTGTGTATGTATGTATATATATGTATCATAACGTTGTATTGATTTGCTTAGAACTTTTATACGTTAAACCTTACGAATTCTGATTCCCAGTCACATTTCCAGTTTTAGTTAAACTATATATATACTAGTAAAAAAACTTGAAAATATATTTCTCATCATTTTAATTGAATTAAAACAATTTCACTTGAATTATAAAACCATATATATCGATATTAATAAGTGTTTACAAAAAGTGTTATCGTATCGATAAAGTGTTCTGGATTTTAGTTTATTTCCAAATCAAGTATTTAGCTTCTCATAACTATTATAAATGATTACTATCACTTTACAACTAATTAAAATGGATTATTAGCATGTTAAAAAAATTATTTATTTATTTAAACTTAACTTGAATTTTCGAAGAAATATATAAAAGCGGTGGCATCCCTAGTGATGTCATAAATACGTTTTTTACTAAAAATAAAATAAATAGTTTTATTTCATAATCTTGTTTAAGTATATATATTAGTGTATATATCCAAACTCATGCACTCAAATAGTGAGAAAATCTCCATTCTATTGAAAATCAATTTATCATTGAAAATTTGTGTACGAAGCACGTGCTTTATTTATGAAACTATGTTCCACCATTATATGTTAAACCAAGTTTCTTATCATAATTTTTGGTTTTAAATCTTTATAGTTTGTGTTTTAGGACCTTATATTTGAATATTTAATGATTAAATATCATTTATCAAAGCGATAAGTTTGTGGGTCGGTACACTAGATAATCGACAAGTCAATTGTTGAAATTAATTAAATATTAACTTAAGAAATTATCAAAAGGCTTCACGATTTCATACCATTGAGATCCCCGGGGAGGGTTATTGGTAAAAATGTCTTTAACTTTTGCTTACTTCAAAGAGAACCGAAATTGAGTTAATTGAAAATTCATCGATTGGTTTTAGAGAGTTCGGTAAGTGGGAAGAATGTGCTTATATAAGATTACTCCGACCCATAATCACTTCAAAGCCATATACGTGATCTATGTTACGGAAGAGGTTGTGAAGTGGAATGTTATAGATTTAAACTATCTATCCTAAGGTTAAGAAGGAAAGGTCACTGTTAACATTTCGAACAATGCTATCATGAGAGACTGTAATCTTGAGGGGTACTCCAAGAGAGAGGACAGTGTTAGCATTCGTCAAGATGCTCAATTCCATGTAAAGATTCGTGATCTGTTCAAGATGAATAAATCCAATTGGGTATTCGCATGCTACTCATGTTGAATATGCTAGTATATGAGTATTATTTGATGATAACTAACATATATTTAAGATTTTGAATTTATTAAATGTATTTGCCATTGATGAACTTTATTTGCTCCCCCTATTTAAATGCTTTCTCTCTACAACAAAGCTTCCTCTTCATGTATGCATGAAAATAAATAAAAATATGCAAATGAACCTAGATGGAAATATGCAAATAAAAAATAAAATATTTGACCTTATTTGCCAAAATCTTTTCTCTCCCCCTTTTGTCATCAGCAAAAGAGTAATAGTGTTAGAAAAATAGCGATAAAGTGATAGCATTAATACAATCTTAATACCAAATCAAATATAAATATTAAATTTCAATAAAAAATCAAACAAGAATCAAAAATACTCTATTAGGTGCATATTCCACTTTAGAATGATAGGGATGATGTAAAACCATATAACTGTGTTTATTTGTGGTATATTTATATCAGGAATTTGAATATCATTAACCATGCATAACCGCTAGGACTTTTAAATGAGATTAGTAGTATTCCAAATTTTTATAAAAAATAAATTTTAAAAATCTTCTAACCACACATAACCGTGAGGGCTTTCAAATGGGATTAGAATCAACATGTCTATTTAAAATTAATTTTGATATGTATTCCATAAATGCATAACCGTGAGGACTTTTAAATGAGCATGAAAGCATATAATCAAAAATTCCAAGTAATTCATCCATGCATAACTGCGAGGACTTTTAAATGAGAGTGAATACTTTGGATATTTTTATTGCTAAAAAATAAAATAAAATGAAAACGAATAATTTCCCGCTTAAAATACCACATATCGACATACTATATTGGATTTTGATGAGTGACGGTCCTTAGAAATATGATAAAATAGAGATCGTCATGGAATTTTTAGCCATCAAAATTTATTATAAGTCTTATTTAAAATTTTAAAGAAATTTACTAAATATACTGCCTCAAGTTATAATATATGATTAATATCGACACTCGTCACATTTTCAAACACTATTTATCCTTTCAATAATCAGTAGGGAGTCAGATTAGTTAATGTAGTCATTTAACATCAAATCAAAAATAATTATAAAATCAAATTTTCTAAAATGACTAATCTGATAAGGTGAACAAAAAAACTATTTTCTGGAAGGGGTTTTATAAGAAAAATGTTTGCTTACTTGAAAATTAGTTGAAATGAAAAATATACAGATATTTTCTTTAAAAATGTGATGCAACTAATGAATGTCTTTATACAAACATGTTCCACTAGTACTTTTTCTATCAATTAGATTACCAGTGTAATCTTTATCCGAATTTTTCTTTGACTCAAGATTATCATTAGTTTGATGTTATAAACCAAGCCGTGAAGTTGCAACAAATACCTTAAAATTGTTTTTTAGTTTTTAAGTGAAATTCTTCTGGATTTGAATTGAAGCCATGTAAATAAAAAAACAGTGAACATAGTGTCAGCAGTAAAATAACCAAATATATCCACGAATATCTTGAGTAATCATCAATCAACAAAACACAATCATTAGTCCAAACAATTCTATGTGAACTAGTTCAAATATTCCAGAGGTAGTTCACGGCATAAAAAGGTAATTGGCCAATTATTTTTCATAATTCAGAATCAAAATTAACATTTATCTCTTTGTTAATAACTGGCTAAATTAAATCAGATTATGGTACAGATTTTCGCATTTAATATATCGTTCAGGATAAATATTGTTGCATATTTTACCTTCGCGATAATTTTTTGTTGTTACCCATTATGATTATGCCACCTTTGTACAAGGCTAAGGAACTTTGATTTGTCACCGGTCGTGTGCCTGGAACAGCCAAAATCTAGGTAACACTATTGTTGTTCCTTAGCCTGCCACCACAACTACACGGGAAAAGATTTTTTTGACCTATTTGCTTTTATAGTTCCATGGTTGTTAGTGGAAAATGATTTTGAAAAATATGTTTGTGCAGATCCAAGACTATTTATATTTGTTCCTTTTCGCACCCAGATTTGTTTAACTTTAAGGGATTTAATATTCTTACCATTTGGAACCCAAATTGGAATTATTTTTTTTCACGTTTTTGGGCCTATACCAACAATTATTTTGATTGTGTCTAATTTTCTACAAATTATGCACTCATATTTGACTTGATTAATTTTGCTTCTAACAAGTTCAGATTGATTATATCCAAATCCCTGTCCATCTGTTTTAACAGTTTGTTTCCCTAATAGCATATTTAACGATCTTTCTCCTTTGGAAAATTTTCCTGAAGTTGTAGACAATTGTTGGACTTGTGTTTGACAGATTCATTTTCATTCAATAACTGTGTGCACTTTTTAATAGAATTTTATCTCCTCGTGTTTTCACTTTCTTTCAAAATCGAAATTTCATTTTCAAGTGATTTAATTTTAATTTTTGATTTTTTAATTTCTTCCTCAAATGATGGACACTAATCACACTTGGGGCTCTTGATTTGATATTTTTTAACCAATTGATCAAGCTATTTATTTAAATATATCTAAGTATCTCTTTGTGATTTAATTTTAGCGTATTTCTTCCTAAGTCTTTCAAAATAGCCATTTACTTCGTAAAAATATATAAGTAGTTTTGAGTGAGTAAGTTTTGATACCTCGCTTGGCTCGTCATCATCGCTATCAGTCATATCACCTTGAAGAGTCATGAAACAACCCGGGGTTTTGTGACAATTAATTATCGTCAAATGATGATTAAACTGGTTGTTAATTGCTATCGGAATTTTAATCAGTTGAAAGTCTTTTAATAATGGTTAAGAGTTATGCGGGCCTTAAAATTGAAATTGTAGCCCATGTTTTCATTTGTTTGTTTTGTGCCATGATAACTATCAAAGGCAAACCCGCCCCCCATTATTCATCCATTTTTCGCAACCCTAAACACAAACGAAAGAATAAAAATGGTGGCTCTCATTTTCGTTCGTTCCACTTCCTTAAATATTAGGCTTTTCAGAGATTCGAAGGTTGGTAACTTCAAATTCTCGATTGAGTTCAATTTTCTTCTCTATTTGTTGAATAAGCTTGAGAGGGTTTCGACTGCAAATTAGATTTGGGCTCTTTGTGAAAGGTGAGTGATTTTCACTCACGTTTTTAATTCAAACTTAGTTCTATGTTACGGCAATTCGATTTTTTTGGTGATTGGTGACTTTTCTAACTTGGTTCGATTTTGTTCGATGTTGATAAATTTTATTTGACTTGGTCAGATTTCTTGTTGTCTTCGACATTAACGTGAATTTCGTTTTGTGCATCAATTCGTTTATCACCTGACTTTGGCTTGTGATAATGTTGGCCTCGGCTTTGACTTGATTTGGACGAAGTGATTTCATTTGACTTTGGCTCTTTCTGTGATATTGAACCGATGACTTCAGTCTTGATTTGTATATGTGATTCCATGACTTCGGTATTGATTTGTATAGGAAATTCCATGCTTTGATGATTACCATTGCTTGGATATTGAACTAAACCCTGTGAACTTTAGCCATACTGTCCAGTTTATAACCGCTGGTTCATTTAGATTGAATTTGTGCCGATTGTTGTTGCATGTTACTGCAGCTTCATTGTAGCTGTCGGGACCATTTGAAGCAATATGGATATTTGTTTCATGGATTTTATTTGTAGCCTGCATGCTAGATTTTGTTGAACCTTGTGCATGTCCTGGGTGATACATTTGTTCATAATTGCCTCTGAAGTATCATTATTGCCTCGGGTTTGAGTTTTGCTCGTATAACCTAGTGACACTGGTTCTTGATATTGCTCGGTTATGAGGTACACTTGGGTTTTGATTATGCAGTGTGGATTCTGTTGCATTAGAACTATTGAGGAAGTAGCATTCCTTTTGGTCCTACCACACTGTGTATATTTTAGTTCTTGTGTCTTTGGCCTTTGTTGCTGCAGTTGAGCTGAGTCAGTGACTTGACCTTTTTGCATTTTGTGGTAGTTTGGTGCCTTCTTGAATTTTACAGTCTTGTCGTACATGATTGCATCTTTGAATCTGGGTAGCTTGTCACTGTGTTGCACTTTCTTGACCCAGTTTGGTAGTTGCATACTTGCTGTGCACTTTTCATGTCCTTCCCTTGGTACTAATGCCGTATATATATGAGTTTGATTCATACTTATGTTGTGCACTGAGCATTGCTTTGGATTTAAATTGTCTGACCACTTTGATTGCCTTTGTGGTCTGGTCCCTTCATGTTGTTGTACCTGACTCATTACTGTTTTATGTAATGTTGCATTCACTGGTGACTGTAGTTTCGTTTGGTACGCAGTCTTGCCCTTGTTGGTTTGCGTTGCATTGATGCAGTTGGATTTGTTTTTCTAATTACACTTGAGTTGAATTCGGTATTTCGGGTTTGACCTTGTGCTCGTTTGTGTACTTTCATTGTGCATTCATGTGCATTTGGTTCATTTGGTGGTTACTGAGGGGATGTTATAATCATGTTGTTGCAGTTCCATCTGGTTCATTTTGATTTGAGTTGATGCCAATTGTTTCTGGTTCATTGAGCTTTTGTGTAATTCATCATTGTAGCGGCGAGGCAGTACACGCGTGTGTGTGCTGCAGCCCTACCAAAATTGATGTTTTTAAGTGATATTTCAATTGTTTGAATTGTTTTGTATGTCCAATTTAATATTTTGAAATTGTATTTTGATTCGGTTTGATTTGATCATTTTGTTGTTGTCTAATTATCTATTTGATAATTAGATTATGAGTTTCTAATTATTTATTTAATAATTAGATTTTGTTGTAATTGTCGTTTAGGCAATCTTGTCGTTTTCTAAATTATCTTCATTGATAATTCTTTTATTTATCTTTGTTGATGATTGAATTTGCTGATTTGTGGTTTAACACAGTTACATGTTATATTTACCGTTATCCAATTTCCTTACTATAAGATTGGACAGGTAAGGTTTATTGTGACTGTTCTCTATTTGATTATTTAATTATTATTGCTTCCGTGCATTAATAACTGAGTTTGAATTAGACTGACCCGTGTATTATTTTCTTTTGAATTTAATACTCGGGTCAGACCGAGTTATTTCAAGATGTTGATATCTTGCTTTGGGTGGCTACTTGAGCTATGAAGTCTCTTTATATCATTTGGAGTAGTCGTTGTTATAGTATAGGATGTTATGTATTCATGTATTCACGATAATGTACTTGTATATGTAACTTCCAGTGTTGACAGTTGTAGTTGTATCATATGTATTGTATCATATGTGTTGTATCAGACATATTATAACTGACATCAGTTATATGTATATGAGACTTTTTATTATCTGTGTTCCGCATTTGGCTTATCTGTGTTAGTATTATATAAGTTGTCCTAAACTATTATGAACCATCGTAGTCCATTTTATATTGGAGTTAGATATGTCGATGGGAGTAAATAAAATCAGAGATGAAAAATAAAGAATATACAACTCCTATCGAGATAAATAATACTATTGTAAGGCCTAACTATGGATGGCCGCTCCTATCCAGCCTTATTCTTCATAATAACGGATAGTATTTCCTTTTAATACTCTTTTTTATTGTGAGCATAGAGGTGGGGCGTCACAAGACAAATATGCTTTTTTACTCCCACTGCTAGTGCTTTTATTATCTTTATCAGTTTCATCCCAAGTGGCTGCAAAACATCTCCTTTTCTGTTTCTTTCTATGGCTGAGTCGATTCTGAGGACAATTTCGCTTGATATGACCAGGTTTATTGCACTTATGACAAATGGTCTCCTGCTCTTCTGGGTTGTCTAGTACTTTGACTATTCTGCTTTTCAATTTTTGACTTAGAGCTGGATTTCCGTACTTGTGGTTTCACTTTTTGAATCTCTTTATTAATAGTGCCAATTCAGCTGCTCCATCATCATCACTTTTCGTTGTTCCTTTGAGAGCTATTGATTTCTTTTGAGTATCACCTCCTTCTCGTTCTTCCTTGAATTTCATTTCTAGCTCATAAGTGGTGAGATTTCCAATGATTTCTTCAACTTTGATTTGTTTCAAATCCTTTGATTCTTGAATGGAAGTAATTTTTGCTTCAAAATTTCATGGAAGGACTTTGAGGATTTTTCGAACTATTTCCAACTCTGTGTATGATTTTCCGAGAGCTTTTGATTTGTATACGAGATTAGAGAGTCGTCTGTACATCTCTTTGACATTTTCATCCTTGGCCGTTGTGAAGTTCTCGTATTCGCTACTAAGCATGGCAAGGCGAGATTCTATGACTTGAGATGTTCCATCGTGGGTCACTTCAAGTGCGTGCCATATTTCCTGCGCAGTTAGACAATATGAGACACGATTAAATTTAATTTGATCCAATAAACAAATAATATAATTCATAGCATTAGCATTAGCATTCTATAATTTATTTTCAAGATCTGTCCTTTGATCCATTAGTTTATTTATTTACTGATTATCTACTACTGTAGTTGGTGTCCTATATCCTGTCTCAGCAATATTCAAGCATCAATGGTTTTCAGAAAAAATTTCATCCTATTTTTCTAGTAAGCATATTCACTATTGAACATTGGTGGTCTAACTATGGACTGACCCTTGCGAAAGTATTATTAAAAGAAGCCATTTAAAAAATCAGAATTTTAAAACAATAATTTGTTTCTCAAAAATCAAATTTTTAAAACAAGAATTGACTTTTGTTCCTAGCTCTGATACCGCTTGTTGGATCAATTTCACCCTAGAGGGGGATGAGTAGGGTGACACTAATAATTATAAAAATTAATGAAGAAATATATAAAATAACTGCAGCAAGGATAATAGTAGAATAACAAAAGCAGAAATAGAACAACACATATTTACCCACCTTTGACAAAACCCTGTCGACGTGGTGGCCCCAAGGTTTCTGCTAGAAATTAAGTAGTCAAATGCTTACGCACATAAACTTGCGACACCCTCTATCGACTAACCTAACTCTACGCTCAAAACCCTGCCACAACTCATCCATTGAGTTGAGAATTCTCGAACTACACGACTGTAGTTCATCCCTTAGTCACACGACTAGAATTTACAAAAGTTTTACAAGAGAAATACAAAATAAAAATAACTAAAACAAAATTAGAAACCCTAATTTAAAATAAAAGCCCAAAGTATTTATTAGTTGTCGGCCCAAAAACAAAAAACTCAATGATAAAAAATATCCCCATTTTCTTTTATATTATCGGCCGTATTCTCCTTTGTGAAAAATGGTTGCGCCTTTCCTCTTTCAACAATTAGGGTGTCTGTTGTAACAACCCTAGACTTTTGTATATTATTTAAATTGGAATTTCTTTTATTTTTAAATTATTTTAAAAAAAATTTATTCAAACATTTCATTTTTAAATATAAATGATGATTATAAATGATTTATAGTTCAACTAGTATAATTTGAATATTTTACTGTAAAGTGAATTTCTGGTCAAGTTGTTCAAACTGTGACTTTTAAACTTCAAATTTAAATGATTTAAAATCTTAAATTTTGTCTTTTATTATGAAAATAGATGTAATAACATGAACACTGCTTTTCGTTTCGTTGAAAACGGAGTTAAACTGTGAAAGTTATGTATATTTCAATATTGAGTGCAATTTGTTTATTCTGCAATTTTGTTATTTTTAAATTGTATAGATTTGTCATATTTCATTTTAATCTAGGTCAATATGTTATTCTATGTATATTTTTGTATTATAATAATTTTAAAATGAAGTAAACAATTTTCCAAAGTCAATGGTGATTTATTTGTAATTTCTGGACACTGTTTTGGATTTTTAAGAAATTTCTTTAAATCTTCTTCTATTTTCTTTAAATTTAATTTTTTTTCTTATGTTTTAATGGGTTATTTTAAGTATATTTTGTATTTTGATTTTTTTTTAAAGTGATGTTATAATTTTTCCCAAGTTTATTGTGTTGATTTCTTTTTTTTAGGCTGTTTTCTTATTTTCTGCTATCTTCTTCATTAAAATTATATTTAAATTTATTTTTATTTTTTTATTTTGTGAATGTACTTTTATTTTATACTATTATTTATGTTTAAAAATATATTACAAGCTCATATGAATTTTCTAAAATTTATTTCATGTAATTTCAAATTTCCTAGACTAGTTTACTATTTTAGCTATTTTCCTTAATTTAACTTTATATAATTAATAAATATTACATATATTTTTATATTTTGATAAATTTTCGAAATTTTATCTGGCATTATTATTATTTCCATAAATATCAAGTTATATAAACAAAATTAAGGAAATTTGAAAGGTTTTAAAAGCTTTGAAACGTAAAGTCGTTTCACCTCCTAAGTCGTTTCTTTTACCGTTTCCTCGTTTACTCTTTGACCGCTTTTTTTCCTTTTCTATTGAATAGCCATGTATTTTCCTTCCTATTCACATGATAAACTTCTCACTTTCCATCATCAAACTCATGGCTAGAAGTATTGAAGGTAATGGCTTCCATTTCATCTTCTTCTTCCTTTGTTTTTCTACTTTTCTATTTGAATTTTGTACTTGTTCTCACCTTCGTAGCTTTGCTTCTCCTCAACCAGATCTGACCTGACCTCCACCACCCCCTTCCTCTGACCATCTCCCATCCTACTACTTCTCCATTTTGGGCCAAGCTAATCCAAGGTGAAGACCACCACAAAATCCACCAAAAACCATCACAAACTATCACTTATGGCCTAGAATTGTCATCTCCTCCTTCTACCACCATTTGCCACCATTACCACCACCTCCGATATGACCCACGCTCTTCCACATCACCCACCACCACCTTCACCACTAGTTGGGCCCACCTAGTGTGACGCCCCACCTCTATACCCACGCTAGCCAAGAACATTACAGTGAATGCTGTCAACTAGCATGGAGAATAAGGCTGTTGAGGAGCGACCATCTGTATAATTGCTTTGTGCGAGTACCGATATGCCAGATAAAAATATAACTTTTCTCCTCAAGAGGAATTCTGACATACCGACACAAACTCAAAGCTACTACACAGTGTCTATAATTTCTTCGGAAACAAATATAGAAATAAGCATAACATAAATCAGTCACAGACAATTCATATCACAAAGGCGGAAATAGATATGAATACTACACATGAAAGTGTACATCAGAGTAGTGGTCTAAAAAGATCCACATATCACAAAAGAAATAGTTACATGTACTACACAAATGAATAAGTATACATTATGGAGTCAATATCTCAAATGTATACAACAAAAACTACTAATCTAAGTAGTTAACCAAAAGCAAGAGAAATCAATCCCAAGAGAGAAGTCAAGCAGAAGCACCTGTAACATCTCGGTCTGACCCGAGTATTATTTAATAAGAAAATAATAAATGGATCAGTCTAACTATAAATATTAGATGAAACGATGTAGAATAAGAGATATGACTAAACACATAATAATCACAATGCCAAGCTGTGATATATATATATATATATATATACACACACACACTTAGTTGATAATCATCAAGAGATTAATCAATGTCACCAAATCTACACAAGAATCAAAGAAACGTCATACTCCTTATTTCGTTCGCCTTACCATAAATATTGACGATAATATCAATGTCAATCACAAAAGTCAATGACACACAAATTCACCAATGCACAAATATTGATAAAACTTATCAATGGAAATCACGAAAATTGGTGAAACGCAAATTCTAGGAATCTACACAAGAAATCCAGAAATCACAAAAGGGGGGGGAGGCCTATCACAAACGGGAGCATAAAGCCCACCAACACGTGTATCACAAACGGAACGCTAATTTCATGGTCGCTAACCATCACAAATTGAGCCGAAGCTCCACAAACGGCCCGAAGACCATGGGTTTCTACCCCATCACAAATTGAGTCTAAACTCCACAAAATGGGGTTTAGTCTCCCTCGCAGACAAAGAGACATCGCACATTGCTAGTCTAAATCACAAAGATGATCGTCATGATCAGCGAGAAGTGTCGATTACACTAAGCTAGTAAATATATGAGTTTAGCTTCATGTCCCATAACCACTTGCTTAACTTAAATATTTACGAACAAACTGTAAATCTCCACTAGAAAATTGTCACAAGAGGTTCAATCGAACAAGTCCAAGAATTAACCGACAAAGTAAACGCAAGCGTTTCATACCACTTGTTTTACTAAGCCGTTTAATTAGATTTCTCATACGAGTGAGGTAAAGGTTTGTATGTACTAATAGATTGGAAAACGGTTTTATAAACGAGTTTGGTATTAAAATAGTATTGAAATCGTTTGAGGAATAAGTTTTGATATTTACTACTAGTATAGAAAACCTTTATATTTTTAAAGTGACAAATCACGAAGAAGATTGTAAGAACAATCAATCACAAAAATTCACATACGAAGACGTGAATAAAATCCAACGAAATCGATAAAGGATCCACCGAAATGGATATTCAAAAATCTCTAAAAAGAGTCATCAAAGTCATAATAGATGATAACAACAAATAGCATTATCACGAATCGATTTAAATTAGAATTTCAATCCAAAAAGGCAAATTGGACTCAAACAGCAGGTTCAGTCGACTGAACAGAGTTTTCAGTCGACTGACCCTGTACCTGGAAATTTTCCAGGTTCGGGAAACTTTCTGTTTCCAGTTTTAGTCGACTGTGCAGAGTTTTTCAGTCGACTGAATCATGCCTGGAAACTCTCGGGTTTCAGGTTCAGTCGACTGAATAGAGTTTTCAGTCGACTGAATCATGCCTGGGCTGTTTTTCAGCCTTATTCAAATGAAGAGCAAACTCTTCCAAAATGCAACCGGACGAACATTGGCTCTAACGGTTTATGCCAATCGGCAACCCGGCCCTATATGCTCCTCGATGCATCACCAAAAGCATGATCAAACATCCATAAAAGGATTTTCACACAAATTTGGTTTAAAAACCCAAAAATTGGAATATTCACAAAACCAATCCAAATCAATAGCAAATGCACATGAATAAGTGTTAGGAATTCATACCCAACAACCAAAGATAATTATAGTCATAGATGTGAGATAAAAATCTCACCTTTGAACTAAATTTATGAAGATGAAGCTTGAAAGCAATGGCATGAACAAGCACTCTTCAATCTCAACACTAGAAGCTTGAATCTAAGCTTAAAAGAGAAAAATTCCCAAAATTAGGTTTAGGAAATTTCTGAAATTGAATGGAGAAAGAGTTGGAGAAGAAGAAGGAGATGCTTACCAAAAGGTTCTTCTTGAGTTTGGAGCTAAAGCTTGGATTTGCAAAGGAAGCTAGGGCTTGGAGTTTTAATTTCCTCTTCCACCCTCCATTAACATAAAAGCTTGAGTGTTAGGAAAATAGAAGAGAAGTGAATGAAGAGGAGAGGGTTGGAACTGAGTTAAGTGACTAATTGGCTCAGCCCAACCAAAGCCCTAAGCGGGAAAAAGTAGCAAAAATCAACTTTCTCCAAACATATCGAAGCTTATACTCAAAAAGGTCGCAAACGACATTTTGAACTCAATGGAGGTGGTCTCGAGTCCTAATTCTACCGTATGCACAAAGTAGCTTTTCGGACTAAAATCCGACTAACGATAAAATATTTAAATAAAATATTTAAATATAAAATCGATAAATATGCGGGTTGTTACAGACTCCCCTCCTTAAAGAAATTGCGTCCTCACAATAAGTAAGAAGGATATATATGAAGTAACAACCATAGAAGCATATCAACACAAAAGAAAATTTGAAATAGGAAGCTCACCATAAAGTGCACGAAAGAGTTAGCAAGAAACCTGGTGAAACTTCAATTTCCACAATAACACCGGGCTCAAGAATAAAAACCGGAATCCCTAAGGCATTCCCGTTAGATAAAAGACGTGGGGAACGTCAAGAATAGCATAAAATTGAGCCGGTGCAACGGCGTAGTACAAAAACGGTACGCCCGAAAAACTAGAAACTCAAACAATTTGGGACATCAGCGTAGTAAAAAAACGGTATGCCCAATGAATCAAAGCAAAGACATCCATGTAGTACAAACGGTACATCCGATGAACCATAGCAAAGACATTGATGTAGTACAACGGTACATCCGATGAATCAAATAGCAAAGACATCGATGTAGTACAACGGTACATCCGATGAATCAAAAGCAAAGACATCGATGTAGTACAACGGTACATCCGATGAATCCAAGGAAAAGACATCGATGTAGTACAACGGTACATCCGATGAATCAAAAGAAAAGACATCGATGTAGTACAACGGTACATCCGATGAATCAAATAGCAAAGACATCGATGTAGTACAACGGTACATCCGATGAATCAAATAGCAAAGACATCGATGTAGTACAACGGTACATCCGATGAATCAAAAGCAAAGACATCGATGTAGTACAACGGTACATCCGATGAATCAATTAGCAAAGACATCGATGTAGTACAACGGTACATCCGATGAATCAAATAGCAAAGACATCGATGTAGTACAAACGGTACATCCGATGAATCAAAAGCAAAGACATCGATGTAGTACAAACGGTACATCCGATGAACCAAAAGCAAAGACATCGATGTAGTACAAACGGTACATCCGATGAATCAAAAGCAAAGACATCGATGTAGTACAACGGTACATCCGATGAATCAAAAGCAAAGACATCGATGTAGTACAAACGGTACATCCGATGAATCAAATCCCAAATAATTTGGAACACTGACGCAGTACAAAAACGGTACGTCCAATGAACCGAACACAATAAAAGGACATCGGACGCAAGTCCTTAAAAGGAATGAGATAAAGCTCAATAAAACGAAGTATACCAAAACGTCCGATGAACTTGATAGAAAAATAATTCCATTCGGACAACATCAAAGAATCAACCACTTGTTGCCTACGACAAAGCGCATTGGCAACACGATTTCCCTTCTCGGGAATAAAAGAATATCAAGATCATAAGATGCTAGGAACACGAGTCAACATGAAGTTCCTTATGAGAAAATAATTATTCCACAGATTTATGATCGAGGTAGAGAACAAATTTCTCATCCAAAAATGATGATGCCAAGTTCCAAAAGTAAAAACAATAGCCGCGAACACTAGATCATGAGTGGCATATCTAGTCTCGATAATCTATAATGATTTAGAAGCACAAGTGATAGAACGTTCTCCTTTGAAAGAGAATGGCATTCCAAACCAATAGGTACAAATAGCAAAGTCTTGGTTCACCTTCAGGAATCACAAGAAAGAATAAGAATATCGAAAAGAAAGGACTTCTTTTAAATAATTCTCTTTCCCGAAAAGTTAAAACTTCCAAAATTACATTTTTACTTTTATGTAATAATCTTTCTACAAAAATTTTACATTTTTACAAGTTAATATATCGTGTCTGATTGTCACATCAAAGCGTTTAGGAAATTCCTATCGATAACGTTGATCAAGCGCATCGACCAAAATTCTTAAAGCACTCAACGGCCTATACAATCACACAGTCATCTTTTATAGGATAAATAAATCTCTTAAAAAGTTTTAAGAATATTCTTTGCTCGTTTCAAGAACAAAAATCCAGTTTTACTTATAAATAAATCTTATGAAAAAGATTTGCAAAATTTTAAATTACTATTTTCATCCAAAATCAATAAATACAAGAATGGTCTCATCGAAATATTCATAGAATATTCGATTTATAAAATGGATGAAATGAGTTGGACAAATTGAATGACATAATAATTCATTCATAGGAATCATAACGAGTGCGGAATGCGGTAAGTGGAATGCTAATTTCCGCAACTCGTAGCAAACGAAAACCGGTGGTAAAGTCAAACTGAAAAGACCTTAACACCACACAAAAGATTTCTTAGGTGATAATCCTAAGACAAACTCAAAAATACCGAAAAATTTCTCAAACTACATGAATGAGAGAAATAACACTTTCCTTATAAGTGGGCTTAAGGAATAAAATGATGCCATCAAGATGGAATCAAAATCACAAAGAAAAATAGAAATCTGCTTAACAGATTGAAAATGTCGAAGATGAATAATCCACTTGGAAAAATAGGATATGGGCTTCACAATGATTAAGCCAATCCTTGCAGAAAGGTCAATTCCGAAGCCAAAGCAAAAATATCGGCTCGGAAAGAAAAGTCACATAAAACAATCTCGACATCTAAACAAAAGCAAATTGAGTGTTGCGGATCTACCATCCGGATTCACAATTCTCAATGAAGTCAATAAGCCCAAAATATTCAAAGAAAAAGAATCAACAAGTTCTTTTGATATAAAAATAATGAGATGAAACCCATATCAAAAAGAACTCAAATAGAAAGTTCACGAATTAAAACAATGCCATCGAGGATTGAATGAAAATACCTTGACCAAAAGTTGCAGCATTCCTTCTCACTTGCTTGGAAGCTTAGGATACGAAGATAAAAGATGACCCGAACCTTTGCAATAGCGGCAAAAGAGGGGTTTCGGGCACTCCCTTACATGGTGGTCTGTGGAACTACAATTGTAGCATCGTCCACGACTAGAGGTAGGAACATTTGCTGCCTGAGTTTGTTGCTTTCCTTTCTTATTAGAATCGGGGTCTTTGAATTTGATAGGCCTCTTCAAGCTATTGTCGAAGTTCTGTTAGGCACGCACAACTTCAATATCACCTTCATTATCGGCCTCTTCAAGACGAAGAGCGATATCAATAAGCTGATCAAATGAAACCTCAAGTTTCAGGAGTAATGGCTTCTTAAGATTCTTATTCAAGCCATAGACAAATCTCTGATTTTTCTTCAATGGGGTATTAATGTACTCAACCCCGTATTTGGACAGAGATTCGAAGGATGCGACATAGTCTGTCACAGAAGATTCACCTTGAACAAGGTCTATGAAACGCCGGGCTAAGGTTACTTTTTCAGCCTCCGGCACAAATTTCAATTCGAATCTTCCCCGGAATTGCTCCCAAGTAAGATCCGCCTCAACGATTTCAGAAATTAAAAGCTCATACCAATCCAATGCTCTTTCTTGGAGCACGCTAGAAGCTACTTGGACTCGATGAAGGTCAATAAGATTCATGCGAGAAAAGATGCGATCGCATAATTTGAGCCAAGCTTGAATTTCTATAACACTCTCGGATCCCGTGAATGGCCTTCCACCCAAATCAGTGTAGTCTCTGCACAAGCATGCAAAACCGGATCTAGGATGAGTAGGCTCCTGATTGGGACCCGCTGTTTGAGCGTTCTTGACAAGATCTAAAAGCTGTTGGGCAGACATAAATACTCCATCCTGGGGAGTAGCACTAGATTGACCGGCGCTGGGACGGCCAGGTCTAACCATTTCTCTTCTTTAAGAAAGAAAGAAAGAAGAGGAAAAAGTTATTCTCAGAATAAATTTCAATCAAACTTGATTGATAAAACAAGGAATCATAAGGAAAGTAGGATAGAACGGTACGAAGACCCGAATAAAATCCTAAAGCACAACTCCTAAGAAAGACTTAGGACATGATCCTTGCTAAATTATTCTACATTGTTCCGAAGTTTGGCTCTGATACCAAGCTGTGATAAATAAGTAATTGAAAATCAACAAGAGATTAATCAATGTCACCAAATCTACACAAGAATCAAAGAAACGTCATACTCCTTATTTCGTTCACCTTACCATAAATATTGACGATAATATCAATGTCAATCACAAAAGTCAATGACACACAAATTCACCAATGCACAAATATTGATAAAACTTATCAATGGAAATCACGAAAATTGGTGAAACACAAATTCTAGGAATCTACACAAGAAATCCAGAAATCACAAAAGGGGGGAGGCCTATCACAAACGGGAGCATAAAGCCCACCAACATGTGTATCACAAACGGAGCGCTAATTCCATGGTCGCTAACCATCACAAATTGAGCCGAAGCTCCACAAACGGCCCGAAGACCATGGGTTGCTACCCCATCACAAATTGAGTCGAAACTCCACAAAACGGGGTTTAGTCTCCCTCGCAGAAAAAGAGACATCGCACATTGCTAGTCTAAATCACAAAGATGATCGTCATGATCAGCGAGAAGTGTCGATTACACTAAGCTAGTAAATATAGAAGTTTAGCTTCATGTCCCATAACCACTTGCTTAACTTAAATATTTACGAACAAACTGTAAATTTCCACTAGAAAATTGTCACAAGAGGTTCAATCGAACAAGTCCAAGAATTAACTGACAAAGTAAACGCAAGAGTTTCATACCACTTGTTTTACTAAGCCGTTTAATTAGATTTCTCATACGAGTGAGGTAAAGGTTTGTATGCACTAATAGATTGGAAAACGGTTTTATAAACGAGTTTGGTATTAAAATAGTATTGAAATCGTTTGAGGAAAGAGTTTTGATATTTACTACTAGTATAGAAAACCTTTATATTTTTAAAGTGACAAATCACGAAGAAGATTGTAAGAACAATCAATCACAAAAATTCACATACGAAGACGTGAATAAAATCCAACGAAATCGATAAAGGATCCATCGAAATGGATATTCAAAAATCTCTAAAAAGAGTCATCAAAGTCATAATAGATGATAACAAAAAATAGCATTATCACGAATCGATTTAAATTACAATTTCAATCCAAAAAGGCAAATTGGACTCAAACAGCAGGTTCAGTCGACTGAACAGAGTTTTCAGTCGACTGACCCTGTACCTGGAAATTTTCCAGGTTCAGGAAACTTTCTGTTTCCAGTTTCAGTCGACTGTGCAGAGTTTTTCAGTCGACTGAATCATGCCTGAAAACTCTCGGGTTTCAGGTTCAGTCGACTGAACAGAGTTTTCAGTCGACTGAATCATGCCTGGGCTGTTTTTCAGCCTTATTCAAATGAAGAGCAAACTCTTCCAAAATGCAACGGACGAACATTGGCTCTAAGGGTTTATGCCAATCGGCAACCCGGCCCTATATGCTCCTCGATGCATCACCAAAAGCATGATCAAGCATCCATAAAAGGGTTTTCACACAAATTTGGTTTAAAAACCCAAAAATTGGAATATTCACAAAACCAATCCAAATCAAGAGCAAATGCACATGAATAAGTGTTAGGAATTCATACCCAACAACCAAAGATAATTATAGTCATAGATGTGAGATAAAAATCTCACCTTTGAACTAAATTTATGAAGATGAAGCTTGAAAGCAATGGCAAGAACAAGCACTCTTCAATCTCAACACTAGAAGCTTGAATCTAAGCTTAAAAGAGAAACATTCCCAAAATGAGGTTTAGGAAATTTCTGAAATTGAATGGAGAAAGAGTTGGAGAAGAAGAAGGAGATGCTTACCAAAAGGTTCTTCTTGAGATTGGAGCTAAAGCTTGGATTTGCAAAGGAAGCTAGGGCTTGGAGTTTTAATTTCCTCTTCCACCCTCCATTAACATAAAAGCTTGAGTGTTAGGAAAATAGAAGAGAAGTGAATGAAGAGGAGAGGGTTGGAACTGAGTTAAGTGACTAATTGGCTCAGCCCAACCAAAGCCCTAAGCGGGAAAAAGTAGCAAAAATCAACTTTCTCCAAACATATCGAAGCTTATACTCAAAAAGGTCGCAAACGACATTTTAAACTCAATGGAGGTGGTCTCGAGTCCTAATTCTACCGTATGCAAAAAGTAGCTTTTCGGACTAAAATCCGACTAACGATAAAATATTTAAATAAAATATTTAAATATAAAATCGATAAATATGCGGGTTGTTACACCTAGCCTCTGGCCAAGCACAATAGGAGCATAGAGATGAAGTTGTTGCCTTGTAGTTGCCTTGAAATTGTATAGTTTTGCGCCTATACCATCTCATCACTTTTACACCATGATGACCGACTACTTTGGACTCCAAATCTGACCCAATCCTCTGCCTTAGCATAGCTTATTCCATGTCTAACTGAAGCATATGAGGCTGAGAACAAGTGCAATTCGTTTAAAGTTGTTTTGGGGTTTTGTTTCTAATGCTATTTGGTGATAACTTGCGTTGAAACTTACATATATTTGCATTGTTTTGTGTAAATATTTGAACAAGTCTAATTGCTTTGGCTCTCCACTCTCTTGTCGTATCTGTGTTGTCGTGCCTTCGAAGTGTCGGTATGTGTGCTTTGGCAGCGATCTCCAGCTTTGAACATGTGAGTTATTCTCCCCAGACAGTATGTACATATATAACTAGTAAATTGACCCCTTTTGAATCTGTAAAATGCATAATCATGTTACACCTACTATATTATGATTTCATGATGTTCACCCATGCTTAAACACCTTTTATAACATCTGTTACTGTTATATTATATTGTTCTGCTATTTTATCAGTTTATCACACTGCAAGTTCCCTTTAGATTAGAATCACTATGGGTTGAAATGATACATACCCGAACGGACTTTAGAATAGGGGAAAATTGTTATGGGCTGAAATGATAGGCCTGAACGATTTTCAACATATTTTATTTACTTGGCACTGCGGGTTTGAAATGATAAAACCCGGATTTTTCTTTGTAAATTACGGGTTGAAATGATACATTACTCGTATCACTTTACCTAGCGTAGAAAATTATATACAGGCCCGTAGTTAAAATATGTTTTTCTAAAAAGTTTTAAAATATTTTAGAAATTTAATTATTATAATATATTGATTTAAAACTAAATAAAAATATAATTTTTGTAAACTATCGTTGATTTTCTGGAAATCTATAAGTTAAATAAATTATGGAAAAGTTAGAAAATCCGAATGTAAGTTATTTTGGAAATTTTGATTTAATTTTTAATGGAATTTAAATTAACTTTGAAATATGATAAATTTATGATATTTGAATTTAAATTAATTTAAAATGATTTTATAACATATTAATGATTTTTGAATAAAGTTAAAATGTTAATGAATGAATATTGAGTTGAATTTGGAAATATAACTTAAATTGGAATTTATGAATTCGATTTAAAAGTGAAATTTTAAGTTAAGTTAAATAAAATGGAATTAAGTTATATTTGAAATTTTAAACTTAAGTGTTGAGTTGAAATTTAATGTAATGAATTTAAATTTGAATGTTGAAATTTAATAAGCGAATTATTAATAAATATTGATTTTTGAAAGGAAACTTAACTTTATAAAATCATGAATTTAAGGAAAATTAAATGATGCTTATAAATGTGAAAATGTATGATCTTATAAGTTAAAAATGATTGAAATAAAAATATAAGTGTTTGTGAAATTCTATTGAATATTAAAAGTTAATTAACAGCATTTTTAATACTGTCTTTTGTTAAATTGATTTGTTTTTTAATGTAACTTTCTGTAGCATTTTCTAAATGCTGTGAAACTTGAATTTTCATTGTTTTAATAAATTTAAGTGCAAAAATGAACATTGGAAAGTTTAAACTTTTGGCATTTAATAATTTAATTGTTAAATGTAATAACTTCATTTTCATGATTTAATAATGAAGTAATTTGTTTTGAAATATAACTATTTGATATATTAAAATGATTGAAATGTGGTTTCGAAAGATATGATATTTTGATACATTAAAACGATTGAAATGTGGTTTCGAAAAGATATGATATTTTGATATATTAAAATGATTTGAAATGAAGTTTTGAAAGATATGATATTTTGATATTAAATGATTTGAGAAATGGAGTTTCGAAAGATATGATAATTTGATATATTAAAATGATTGAAATGTGGTTTCGAAAGATATGATATTTTGATATATTAAAATGATTGAAATGCGGTTTTGAAAAGATATGATATTTTTATATATTAAAATGATTGAAATGTGGTTTCGAAAAATATGATATTTTGATATAATAAAATGATTTAAAATGGAGTTTTGAAAGATATGATATTTTGATATTAAATGATTTGAAAATGGAGTTTTGAAAATATGATATTTTGATATTAAATGATTTGAAAAATGGACTTTCGAAGGTTATGATATTTTGATATATTAAAATGATTGAAATGTCATTCCGGAAGATATGATATTTTGATATATTAAAATGGTTGAAATGTGGTACTGAAAGATATGATATTTTTATATATTAAAATGATTTGAAACGAAGTTTTGAAAGATATGATATTTTGATATTAAATGATTTGAAAAATGGAGTTTTGAAAGATATGATATTTTGATATTAAATGATTTGAAAAATGGAGTTTTGAAAGATATGATATTTTTATATTAAAATGATTTGGAAGAAGTTCTGAAAGATATGATATTTTGAAAATGAAGCTCTGAAAGGTTACGATATTTTGATATATTAAAATGATTTAAAGGAAGTTTTGAAAGGATATGATAATTTAATATATTGAAATGGTTAGAAATGACTTGATATTTTTTTGATAAATATTCGAATTGAAATATATGGTATGATGATATATTGAAATGGTTTGGAAATGATTTAATCTTTATTTTGATAAAGATTTGGGTTGAAAAGATATTTTATTTTGAATTATAAAATATTGTTTTAAAGTTATAACTACGGGTTATAATAACGATTGGTTGTTAAAGAGACCGGGATCGGATGTTGTCTTATAGGCGGCCAATACCGAAAACCACTTTAACAACTGTGTACGCGGTGGAGATTCCAGAATGAAGTAGGATGGTGGCGACGTTCTCGAGGTATATTACATGGACCCAACTCTCGTGAGTTGACATATATGACTAAAACATGAGCTATACCGGGCTACACAAAGGGTCGCACCCTTTCATCGAGCATGCTCCTTCGGAAACCATTCTATTACTTTTTTGATTCGATACGTGGCGCCATTTTGATTCGAGGGTATTGTTCGAGGTGGGCGGAAGCTGCTGGCTTGCCGTCACCACCGATCCGGGAGAGCAAAAGGTGTATCCACCCTGGCATTGCCTCGCGTGCCGTGTAATATCCTTATATCGAGCCCACTATGATTTTGGTTTTAAAGATCCGACCGCGTTAAGGTTCACCATCCCCTTAACGCTATTTTCTATATGTTTATACTTTACTGATTAGACACTACTATATATAGCGTATATTACTACATAGTAAATAGTTTAATGGATCCTTAGAGGATGGGCGGTCCTAAGCATCTTCTAAGTTACTTGTACCTTTACTACAGTTCACTTGAGTTGGTTTACATTGTATAAGTATGTATGTCCTGACTCGAATGTTTGTATTTTTATTTACGCTCGGGTCAGGCTGAAATATTCACAGATTTGGATTTTCACTTTCTGAAGATTGGAATCACTAGAGATTATCTACTTGTCAAGTTTTATCTTTTGCAGTCTGTTGTTCCTTTCAGCTCTTGTATTAGTAGACTTCTATGTAGTGAGACTTCCTTTGTACTTTGCTCTTCTGTTGTACTTTATGTAACTCTGATATATTTATATAGTAGCTTCATGAACTACTATCTCTTTTAATTCCGCTGCATTATTATTACTCTATGTCTGTGATCTGTGATTTTATTTACTGTATATTCTGAGATTTGCCAAATTTTTATTTACGACGCGGTATTTTGAGCAATTCAATTCCAGCATGAGTGTCTACCTATACACTTATAATGGATGCGAATGATTGAAAATATCGGGTCGTTACAGTTGGTATCAGAGCTTTGGTAACTCTAGGAAAAACTCAGCATATGGAGTGAATGTATTTACAGAACCACTTTCATTCGAGTTTGAATCTCTTCCTTTTTGGATCGATTCCTTTGAATTTTGGAACATTCCCTGCGGTTCCAAAATCCATTCATGTCCCTCACTATTCATCTTCTTTTGACTCTGGAGTATTCCAAAACTCCGCTTCGAATGATCTTTCAAGTGAGTCGGCGGTCACGCCAATCTCAAATTGAATTGAAAAAAGGGGAAAACTCCTTTACAATTAGCATCGATTCACCAGAGATTTATATCTATCCTTAGTTTAGATGCTAATATCTTTTTTTATTCCAAACTTTATCTATTGAGATCGAATGTAGATTTACCCCAGAAAAATCCACATTGATCTTATTCTTTAAGTCACGGTTGACCCGGTTAAGGTTGCCCGCGATTTATTTAAGCTTACCCACCTCCCTACTCTGTTATTTAATCATCTTGTCTTTTGTTTCCAATCTATTCTTCCAAACATTTTGAATTGTACTTGTATATCTATGTTTTGTTTTATATATTGTGTTGTTTGGGTTGTTGGTGTTGATTTGGATTTCTAATCGATTCGTCTTATCAAAGCTATCGATAGGATTTCTAAAACACATTGACAGAACAAACTGACACAATATTAATTTAAAATTTGGTTAATGAAATAAAATTTTGATATATAAGTAAATTTATGGAACTTAATAAATTGATTTAAAATTGATTATTTGAAACGATAATACTTAATTTATCATTTATTATTCTATAAATGAATCTATAGATAGTTGTTTATAAATTTATTTGGGAACTGAAATGAATTTAAAACAAGAAATTTGAGAATTTAATTTCCGATGGTTTCAAACCTTGTGTTTAAAGTTTTAAAGGGTTATATTACTTATAGTATTTTCGAATAGAAATTTGTTTTCAAAGAACTTGAAAGTTTAAAAATTAGTGCTCTTCTCTTTGTCGCTGGAAAATAACTTCGGTGATGACAGCAGCATCATCGACATTCATTTTCGAGTTTCGAAGTGAAGAGACCGCTCTGTAGTCTTGCTACAGCTTTGTTTTGTAAATCAATTTGATTTGAATTTCCAAAATATGACTTGATCTATAATATATATTGACATATGATTTAAATTTGATTTGATAAACTATGTACATGCCTTTAGTTATCTCTAAATGGTTTGAAGGAATCGGAAATTTAATTCTTAAATTTTATTTTTAAGAATAATTTCAATTATAAAAAGAAAATAAATTTTTGGATGAATATTCAAGCATGAAATGATTTAATTTTATAATACAATTTCATTCAAATATAACTTACTTTAATTCCAAAAGTTAACAATGTAATTGGATAATATACAATATAAAAAGATTTTTTTTAATAAAATTTGAGTGGTTATGATAAATGTTATACACTTAAACTTTAATTATAAAATGATTAAAAAAGGTAAATATAATAAAGGGTAATTGAATAACTTAAAATAAAAAAAGAACTAAGAATAAAAGAAAGCAGTTATAATAAGTGTAAGCATATTTAACATAAGTGATAAATATATTGAGAGGAATAAATTTAATTTTAATTAGGAATAAAGAAAAATTAAATTTATTAAGTACATTGTGAGTGTAATAAATGATTATTTTTCAAACCCATGGTTTTAAAAATTGTTAATTTAAGATGATTGGATAATAAGATAATGAAATTTGGGATAGTTAAGATTTATTTAACTTGTGTAAAGATTTATTCTCTATTTAAGATGAAATTTCCATGCTTTCAAATTTATTTCCTTATTTTGTTTTTCAAACTATCTTTTTGTTGTCCTTATTATCCTTATCTTCCTACAGACTGGTATAGACATCTTTCTATAATGTTTTCGTTTAGAAATCTTTCTATAATCCTTGATAATCTTTGGTAATCATTTTGGATCCATCTTTTTCGTGCTTGTGTTCTTAATTTTGGAGAATCTTGGAAAGATCATCTCCACCTTGTTAAACTTACCTATAACAACAGTTATCAGATATAATTTCAATCTTCTTGTCATCTTATATTAATCCTATTTCACTCTATCTTTTTCTGTGCTTTTCCATACCTCATCCCTTTTCGAGAATGAAAAGTTTTGAGTGGGGGAGAATGTAACAACCCTAGATTTTTGTACATTATTTAAATTGGACTTTCTTTTATTTTTAAATTATTTTAAATTTGTTTAACTTCAAACATTTCATTTTTAAATATAAATGATGATTAGTAAATGATTTATAGTTCAAACTAGTATAATTTGAATATTTTACTGTAAAGTGAATTTCTGGTCAAGCTGTTCAAACTGTGACTTTTAAACATCAAATTTAAATTATTTAAAATCTTAAATTTTATCTTTTATTATGGAAATAGAAGTAATAACTTGAACACTGCTTTTCGTTTCGTTGAAAATGGAGTTAAATTGTGAAAGTTATGTATATTTCAATATTGGGTGCAATTTGTTTATTCTGCAATTTTGTTATTTTTAAATTGTATAGATCATATTTTTTGTCATATTTCATTTTAATCTTGGTCAATATGTTATTGTATGTATATTTTTGTATTATAATAAATTTAAAATGAAGTAAACAATTTTCCAAAGTCAATGGTGATTTATTTGTAATTTTTGGACACTGTTTTGGATTTTTAAGAAATTTCTTTAAATCTTTTTCTATTTTATTTAAATTTAATTTTTTTCCTTATGTGTTAATGGGTTATTTTAAGTATATTTTGTCTTTTAATATTGTAATGTCCCGCTTTTTCGCACGCTTTAAATCGACACACGTGCCAATTCAAAAAATACGGAAGGGCGGATTGTTATGGGGTAAATAAGAAAAAAAAACATAGAAGAAAAAAAAACTAAATAAAATCTCACAGTGGAAGGATAAAATATAATAATCAAATATACAGTTTATAAATCTGTTTACAAAACCATTTATATAATACATATCAGAGTTACACATACCAATAACAATGCAGTGGAACAGTGTGTAGTGCACAAGTATAAATAATAATAATATAAATCTTCGTCTTCGTCCTCCAGAGCTAAAACTTCAAATCCTGAAACGCTCGGACTGACCCGAGCGAATTGAAAAGACAAAACACTCGAGTCAGAACTACAAGATCTTATGTGAGTTAAATTAACAGAAATAAATATGAGTGCAGTAACTCAAGAGATGCTCGGGATTTACATCTCCTAAGGATCCGTTAAACTATTTACTATGTAGTATATTTCGCTATTATAATAGTGTCTATTTTTAACATAAACTTACTTTTAAATAGCGTTAAGGGGTTACCCATATAGCCCTTAACACAAAATATATTCCCATAGTCTATACAGTACCGTAATCTCCCCCGTACTGGGCGTCGTCAGAGGACACTCCATAGGTATGGTACAAAACCAAAATCGTATAAGGCGCGCTAGGGTAGGTGACACGGCACAACTAGGCAATGCCAGGGTAGATATACCAATTGCTATCCGGGCTGATGGAAACGCATAGCCGCAGCTACCGCCCACCTCGAACAAACTCCCCCAAAAATCAAAGTAAAAGTGGCCACTGAAACAATCCAAAGTCAAAGTATAATATCGAAGAGGAGTGTCCGATCAGAGGAATGACCTCATTGGCCCGAGAATCGCTCCTGTTTTAGCCACCTTATGCCAACTCATGGGAGTCGGGTCCACGTATTTACCTTGCAGGAAACGCCGCCACCAACCTACTTCATTCTGGAATCTCCCCCGCGTACACGGTTGTTAAAGTGGTTTTCGGAGTTGGCAGAGAGTATGACAACTTTCGATCCCGGTCACTTCAACAACCAAACGTTATTATAACACCGCGGTCATTTAAAATAATTATACTTTAAAACCAGAACAAAATCCATTTTAAACCCATATAAATACGATATCGTTTATATTTTTAAAACCCCAAATCAATACGATATCATTTAGACCCAAAATCATATAATGTCATTTTATTTTCCAATATATATTCTTTTCCAAAATCATAGGGTTTCCAAAGTGAAATATTTAGAAATCACAACTCTTGTATATAATAATTCCAAATCATACTACCTTGAAAATCATAACTTCGAAACAAATTTCCATCTCTTAAATGGTTAAATATTAAATTACTTTATAAAACACAATAGCTTCTTTAGATTTCACAAATCAATTTCAAATATCGATTTAAACTTCCAAATACCATTTCAATTCTTATGTTTCAAAGCTTTAAATATTTCACCATTTCAAAACAAACTCATTTGACAATCCCATATATATTAAATTCAATTACTTCTTATTTAGACTTGAAATCTTTACTTAATGAATTCAATATAATTTAAGTAAAACCTTTAACTTCACATAACCGGATAATCTTTCAATTTATTAAACTTGATATATTCATTTAAATCACTCTACACAAAAAATCAAGTTATAAAAATCATACCCTTTAAAGATTAATAACCTTTTTATTTAATTCCAAATTTTACTCAATATTCATCTTCCGACCTTATTCTCATTTAAGTCAATAAAACTCCAGAACTTAAATTTTAAATAAATGCTTAATTGTATTTGATCTTAAAAATCAAACTTTATTTTATACTTCAAAACAATTTATACAAAGCTTAAAACCAGAAATTACTATATATAAAAACCTTTATTAATAACCAAATCAAAAACCCATAAACCATATATATATAGCTTTGCAAAAACCATAGAAAAACATTTCAAAAATAATTTTATATATTTACCGCGGTGCCTGTATATAATTTTCTATCCTATGGTCAAGTGATACGGATGTTTATCATTTCAATCCGCAATTTAAAATGAAAAAAAATGCGGTTGTATATCATTTCAAACCGCAATCCCGAATGAATGAAATGCATAGCAACTTGCAATTAATAAAATTAATCATCCATTCATCCATCAAATCATACATCCTTTTGTCACAGTCGTCATCCAATTTCAAACAATCATCAATACATAACAGATGATAAATAATGGTATCAATTATCAGTTTATACTCAAAATAAATTTAATAACTGTTAATTGGCAGTTTATATGCAAAAATAAACGTAAATTTAACTGGCATTTAATATGAAATAAAAATTTAACATAACTATGACTGGCAGTTAATATGCAATTAAATAAATTCTAACTGTCAAATTTATATGCAATAAAAGAAATTAACAGTTATATTAAATGAATGCGATTTATCAGAGATAATGAATAAAACATGCCAAACAGTCATAAATAAATTTCTACTCATATCTAAAATTAATTTAACAAACACAAGAAATTTTAGAAATTGTGAGTGGGTTAAAACACTCACCTTTTGAATTTAAATCGAATTTAAATTCGATTTAAACCCAAAAATTTCACAGTCTCCAAATCTGTCCAAACCAGCGCCAACAGATCCGGAATTTAATTTCAATCCTAATAAAAAAAATCTCCTATGAATATGAGGTCGTATGAGAAAGTTATTCAATTTTAATGAGTTGAAACAAAAATTAAATAAAACAAAATTAAACAACAACCTAATTAAAGCTTGCCACGTCATAAAGCTTCTTCTCAACTCACGTATGCTCGTCTAGGGAATGAACCCATTTCAACGCACGCCCTCCCCATCTTTGACCGTGCCTTTAGACCGCCCCAGGCCACCAGATGGTGACGCGCCTCCACCATTACGACTTCCCTAGTCGAGCTCTCCAATACCCAGAAACCAATTTGCAAATAGTCGCTCCAAATCAAAACGCCCTAATTGACTTATGTTTCGAATTTCCTGATTTTGACCGCGATTTGCCGCTGACTCGAGTATCGATTTCGAAAACAGAGACTGTGCGTAGATTCGTATGGATGAAATCTACAACATATATTTTTTTGGAATTTTCCTGAGATGTTTGAATTTTCATTTGAAATTTGAATAGAAATAGATCTAGGTTTGCATCCATTTGAGGAGGAGAAGGAGTTGAAGAAAAGAACGTACAGACAAATGATAGAAGATGGAGGCTAGGGTTTTTGATCGTCTATTTATAGATAGATCGCAAAAGAATAGGTGTGCATGAATTTTAACGTGCAAACGGAAGTGGTCCCAAAAGATAAATAATATTAATTACACACGTTACGGATTTAGGAAATAAATAAATTCCTTATCATTTACATTTTATTTTAACGTATATACAAATTTAAATCTAGACGTTTCGTTTACGTTTCAAAATATATCCACGATTTTATTAATTTCCAAATTGATCTAAACAAATCTAGATGTAAATTAAAAGCTGATAAGTCTATCCATTGCAGTGTTAATTTCTCCACTTCCTTATATTTAGAAATTATAAATTAAGTTTTCAAAAACCTATTTTTGATTTTCAAACTTTTATATACTCATCTTTTACCAGTAGTAAGGATGCGTTAACATTTTTTCATGGTTTCCCCTTATTATCCTCAAATTCCATTTTAATTTTCAATAATTACAATTGTTGAATGTTGATACTTTAATTAAATTTATACATCATGCTTTCTATAATCTATATCAACAAATGGTCCAATTATAAATAGAATTAGCATTAACTTCATCTTATAGGATTAACTACTCCAATTACAAAACAAATCTACGCTAACTGCACGATTTAAGTCAATTAATTGTAATTGAGTCTACATTAAATGTTATAAATTATAAATTGAAACCTCAATAAATTCGCTTATTGATTTAAAATCTTTCTATTCAGTAAATAGACATTTTATGGGTATAAATAACATTTGAATTATAACACGTGTCATTAGTGCATGCTTCATTTCTTATAAACTCCCCTTTATTAACTAGAACACATTAACCAAAACAAAATAATTAATTTAGATTTATTTCAATCAATTGTCATTCTTAACTTATCATACTCGAAATGGTTAACCTAAATAATTGTTACCCTTTTACATTCAAATTCACTTACAACCATCATTACAACAATGTTGCCATAGATTTAGATTTAATTAAATAAATTAGATAAATGGGTAAAGTTTTGTAATTATCACTAATGCCAAATATATATGCATTAATTACTACTTATTATTATGAATTCATTTATTAATTTATTAGTTGCCTTTGTCTTCATATATCCTATTTACTACCAATCTTTCTATTTAGTTATAGTTTATCAATATATATATACCTAGGCAAATCAAGTTCTTGTCTTTTCTGTTATTTCGATTAAATCGGGTATGCACAAATAAATTGTTTATAACTTATTCTTACAAAATTATTTACATGCATTCAGTTACACCTAATTTAATGCATTGATTTTCATTTATAAATTAAAGGTTTTTCCTTTAAAAGCTTTTATTACTAACCATACTCCAACCTCTACAGGACATTGATTTATTAAATTTGCACTTATTATGCATACTTTTAGCAACTCATATATACTTTGCGTCTATTCCCCAAATTTCACATTCTATTGTTACATAATTTGCATTGATTACTACTTATTATTATTGCTTTACTGATAAATTAGATATTTGCATTGGTTTTTCTTATGCTGAATTAATTTCCCATAATAAATAAGGTTTCAAAACAATCAATAACATTTCCTTAGCCCAAACCCCGTTTACCAATTATTTTCCTTCAATAATTCATGTTGCTATAAATACGTACATTTACACTTTATAGTTATTCTAGTATACCTATTCCAACACTCTTAACCCTTATCTTTACGTTCACCCACTTGTAATATTAATTATATTTATTACAATTCAATGTTGGCATTTATTACTATTAATTTATACAATGTTTATTGCCCTTATTTCAATTTCTTCCTTTTCAGTTGCTACTCTACTATTCACAGTTTCTTTTGTATACTCCTTTCCTATGTAATCCAACATACACAAATTCCAATTAAATCCAATTATTACCTTTAAATAAAACATAACATTCGAATACCTCTTATTAAATTGGAATGTTTCATTTAAGTTTATAATTGATCCACTTGTATTAACATAAATTTTTATTTTCAAATTTTTTCCCATTTACGGTTAATCAATGTTATTTTACATTAACCAATTTTAATATTCACCTTTAATTTCACATCTTCAAAGTATATCTAGGAAAAATCTTTCCACCGCTTAATTTACTGAATCTTATGCAGTCTTACTATAAATAAGTTTTAAATTACCATTACTGTACATTCAATTACTATCCAAAGTATTTATTCATAAATCAATTCGATATATACGTTTGTTTCCTTCTATTTGATTTATACCTAGTATACATTTTCCTAAATCCTGTTTCATTACCTTCATTAAATGGTTATCGCATTGAGATCAAATTTATTAGCTTATATCGCATTATTACCATTAATTAAAATTGGCTTAAAAAAAATTTATTCAATACTCTAAATAAATAACATATTATTCCATAATTACTCTTGTTTTCACATATTCCATTCAAAATTTAAACCACAGTATTTACATTATTTTATTGAATTGGAAATCTCATTTTAAATTGTTAACTTTTAATAAGAACAAATGGCAACACCAAATTCTTAACATTCATTTTATTAAAAATTATGGAAAATATGACAAATTTAGTTAACGAAATTTTTAGGCCGTTACAATTATTTTTTTTAAAGTGATGTTATAATTTTTCCAAAGTTTACTTTGTTGATTTCTTTTTTTAGGTTGTTTTCTTATTTTTTGCTATTTTCTTCATTAAAATTATATTTAAATTTTTTTATTTTTTCTTATTTTGTGAATGTACTTTTATTTTGTATTATTATTTATGTTAAAAATATATTACAAGCTCATATGAATTTTCTAAAATTTATTTCATGTAATTTCAAATTTTGTAGACTAGTTTACTATTTTAGCTATTTTCTTTAATTTAACTTTATATAATTAATAAATATTATATATATTTTTATATTTTGATAAATTCTCGAAATTTTATCTGGTATTATTATTATTTCTAGAAATATCTAATTATATAAACAAAATTAAGGAAATTTGAAAGGTTTTAAAAGCTTTGAAACGTAAAGTTGTTTCACCTCCTAAGTCGTTTCTTTTATCGTTTCCTCATTTACTCATTGACCGTTTTTTTTTTTTTTTTCTATTGAATAGCCGTGTATTTTTCTTCCTATTCACGTGAGAAACTTCTCACTTTTCATCATCAAACTCACGGCTAGAAGTATTGAAGATAATGGCTTCCATTTCATCTTCTTCTTCCTTTGTTTTTCTACTTTTCTGTTTGAATTTTGTACTTGTTCTCACCTTCGTAGCTTTGCTCCTCCTCAACCAGATCTGACCTGACCTCCACCACCCCCTTCCTCTAACCATCTCCCATCCTACTACCTCTCCAATTTAGGCCAAGCCAAGCCAAGGTGAAGACCACCACAAAATCCACCAAAAACCATCACAAACTATCACTTATGGCCTAGAATTGTCATCTCCTCCTTCTACCAGCATTTGCCGCCACTACCACCACCTCTGACCTGACCTCCACCCTCTTCTACATCACCCTCCACCAGTTGCACCACTTGTTGGGCCCACCTAGCCTCTAGCCGAGCACAATAGGAGCATAGAGATGAAGTTGTTGCCTTGTAGTTGCCTTGACATTGTATAGTTTTGCACCTATACCATCTCATCACTTTTACACCATGATGGCCGACTACTTTGGACCCCAAACCTGACCCAATCCTCTGCCTTAGCTGAGCTTATTCCATGTCTAACTGAAGCATATGAGGCTGAGAACAAGTGCAATTCGTTTAAAGTTTTTTTGGGGTTTTGTTTCTAATGCTATTTGGTGATAACTTGCGTTGAAACTTACATATATTTGCATTGTTTTGTGTAAATATTTGAACAAGTCTAATTGCTTTGGCTCTCCACTCTCTTGTCGTATCTGTGTTGTCGTGCCTTCGAAGTGTTGGTATGTGTGCTTTGGCAGCGATCTCCAGCTTTGAACATGTGAGTTATTCTCACCAGACAGTATGTACATATATAACTAGTAAATTGACCCCTTTTGAATCTGTAAAATGCATTATCATGTTACACCTACTATATTATGATTTCATGATGTTCACCCATGCTTAAACACCTGTTATAACATCTGTTACTGTTATATTATATTGTTCTGCTATTTTATCAGTTTATCACACTGCAAGTTCCCTTTAGATTAGAATCACTATGGGTTGAAATGATACATACCCGAACAGACTTTAGAATAGGGGAAAATCGTTATGGGCTGAAATGATAGGCCTGAACGATTTTCAACATATTTTATTTACTTGGCACTGCGGGTTTGAAATGATAAAACCCGGATTTTTCTTTGTAAATTACGGGTTGAAATGATACATTACCCGTATCACTTTACCTAGCGTAGAAAATTATATACAGGCCCGTAGTTAAAATATGTTTTTCTAAAAAGTTTTAAAATATTTTAGAAATTTAATTATTATAATATATTGATTTAAAACTAAATAAAAATATAATTTTTGTAAAGTATTGTTGATTTTCTGGAAATCTATAAGTTAAATAAATTATGGAAAAGTTAGAAAATCCGAATGTAAGTTATTTTGGAAATTTTGATTAAGTTTTAATGGAATTTAAATTAACTTTGAAATATGATAAATTTATGATATTTTGAATTTAAATTAATTTAAAATGATTTTATAACATATTAATGATTTTTGAATAAAGTTAAAATGTTAATGAATGAATATTGAGTTGAATTTGGAAATATAACTTAAATTGGAATTTATGAATTTGATTTAAAAGTGAAATTTTAAGTTAAGTTAAATAAAATGGAATTAAGTTATATTTGAAATTTTAAACTTAAGTGTTTAGTTGAAATTTAATGTAATGAATTTAAATTTGAATGTTGAAATTTAATAAGCGAATTATTAATAAATGTTGTTTTTGAAAGGAAACTTAACTTTATAAAATCATGAATTTAAGGAAAATTAAATGATGCTTATAAATGTGAAAATGTATGATCTTATAAGTTAAAAATGATTTAAATAAAAATATAAGTGTTTGTGAAATTCTATTAAATATTTAAAGTTAATTAACAGCATTTTTAATACTGTCTTTTGTTAAATTGAATTGTTTTTGAATGTAACTTTCTGTAGCATTTTCTAAATGCTGCGAAACTTGAATTTTCATTGTTTTAATAAATTTAAGTGCATAAATGAACATTGGAAAGTTTAAACTTTGGCATTTAATAATTTAATTGTTAAATGTAATAACTTCATTTTTATGATTTAATAATGAAGTAATTTGTTTTGAAATATAACTATTTGATATATTAAAATGATTGAAATGTGGTTTCGAAAGATATGATATTTTGATATATTAAAACGATTGAAATATGGTTTCGAAAAGATATGATATTTTGATATATTAAAATGATTTGAAACGAAGTTTTGAAAGATATGATATTTTGATATTAAATGATTTGAAAAATGGAGTTTCGAAAGATATGATATTTTGATATATTAAAATGATTGAAATGTGGTTTCGAAAGATATGATATTTTGATATATTAAAATGATTGAAATGTGGTTTCAAAAAGATATGATATTTTGATATATTAAAATGATTTAAAATGGAGTTTTGAAAGATATGATATTTTGATATTAAATGGTTTGAAAATGGAGTTTTGAAAGATATGATATTTTGATACTAAATGATTTGAAAAATGGAGTTTCGAAGGTTATGATATTTTGATATATTAAAATGATTGAAATATGGTTTCGGAAGATATGATATTTTGATATATTAAAATGATTGAAATGTGGTACTGAAAGATATGATATTTTCATATATTAAAATGATTTGAAACGATGTTTTGAAAGATATGATATTTTGATATTAAATGATTTGAAAAATGGAGTTTTGAAAGATATGATATTTTGATATTAAATGATTTGAAAAATGGAGTTTTGAAAGATATGATATTTTGATATTAAATTGATTTGAAAGAAGTTCTGAAAGATATGATATTTTGAAAATGAAGCTCTGAAAGGTTATGATATTTTGATATATTAAAATGATTTGAAAGGAAGTTTTGAAAGGATATGATAATTTAATATATTGAAATGGTTAGAAATGACTTGATATTTATTTTCATAAATATTTGAATTGAAATATATAGTATGATGATATATTGAAATGGTTTGGAAATGATTTAGTCTTTATTTTGATAAAGATTTGGTTTGAAATGATATTTTATTTTGAAGTATAAAATATTGTTTTAAAGTTATAACTACGGGTTATAATAACGAGTGGTTGTTAAAGAGACCGAGATCAGATATTGTCTTATAGCCAGCCAATACCGAAAACCACTTTAACAACTGTGTACGCGGTGGAGATTCCAGAATGAAGTAGGATGTGGCGATGTTCTCGAGGTATATTACATGGACCCAACTCCCGTGAGTTGGCATATATGACTAAAACAGGAGCTATACCAGTCTACACAAAGGGTCGCACCCTTTCATCGAGCATGCTCCATCGGAAACCATTATATTACTTTTTTGATTCGATACGTACGCCATTTTGATTAGGGGGTATTGTTCGAGGTGGGCGAAAGCTGCTGACTTACCGTCACCACCGGTCCGGGAGTGCAAACCGTGTATCCACCCTGGCATTGCCTCGCGTGTTGTGTCATATCCTTATATCGAGCCCACTAGGACTTTGGTTTTAAAGATCCGACCGCGTTAAGGTTCACCATCCCCTTAACGCTATTTTCTATATGATTATACTTTTCTGATTAGACACTACCGTATATAGCGTATATTACAACATAGTAAATAGTTTAACGGATCCTTTGAGGATGGGCAGTCCCAAGCATCTTCTATGTTACTTGTACCTTTACTACAGTTCACTTGAGTTGGTTTACATTGTATAAGTATGTATGTCCTGACTCGAGTGTTTGTATTTTTATTTATGCTTGGGTCAGCCTAAGTTATTCACGGATTTGGATTTCCACTTTCTGAAGATTGGAATCGCTGGAGATCGTCTGCTTGTCAAGTTTTATCTTTTGCAGTCTGTTGTTCCTTTCAGCTCTTGTATTAGTAGACTTCTATGTAGTGATACTTCCTTTATACTTTGCTCTTCTGTTGTATTTTATGTAACTCTGATATATTTATATAGTAGCTTCATGAACTACTATCTCTTTTAATTCCGCTGCATTATTATTACTCTGTGTTTGTGATCTGTGATTTTATTTACTGTATATTCTGAGATTTGCCAAATTTTTGTTTACAACGCGGTATTTCGAGCAATTCAATTCTGGCATGAGTGTCTACCTATACACTTCTAATGGATGCGAATGATTGAAAACATCGGGTCGTTACATCTGTAAAATTGGAAATGCCGCTTATATCCGATCAATTGCATTGATTATTTGCTCTGTTTGGCTTGGACAATTGATCCTCTAGCTGTGATATGATTTCGGTCGCTCCAATTTGGTCGAGTTCGAACTAAAACGCGATTTATGAATTTTGCTTTACTGGATAATTTGCTTGAACTCGATTGCTTGTCATTGCCAATGAGGTTAATGGTTTAAATAGGGATGAAAACCCTACACTACATTCGTATATTTCATTTGAATTCTTAACGTTGTTTACACATGTCCGTTCGATTTTGCTTGAGTGTTTGTGATCAATCCTGACTAGCTTCTTGTGCTATGCTTGGCACTGATTTTCGATTGAATGTTGGTGATCAATCTTTACTTGTTCATTATTTACTTGCTTTAGTCGGTTTCTTCTTTTCCCCTATAACTAGGTCACCACGGCTTTGATTCTTTTCTCCTATGACTTCAGTATTAATGATTTCTGATATTCTGGAAGTTTTGACTTGTTCAATTTACTGTATATGTAGCTGTTTAAAAAATTTGACCCACGGCTTGATTTGTGTTCTTTCATCTCTACTGTGTTAATGATGCTTTGAGTACATGTCCTATGCATATGTCATTTTGTTTACTGCTTTACTGCATTCCATATTGCTACTGCATATATACATATATATATATATATATATATATGTATGTATGTATGTATATATGTATGTATGTATGTATGTGTATATGTGTTTGTTTGCGCATGTATATATGTATTAATTTTTGAAAGAGAATCTCGAGCAAAAGGAAACGAGGTAGAGGATACGGGCTGAAGATATACAAGAAGATAAAAACTTGTAGGATCGATTTCACCCTGGGGGGTGAATATGGTGATACTAATAATTACAAAAATTAATGTGGAAATATATAAAATAATTATAGCATAGATAATAGCAGAATAACAAAAGCAAAAATAGAACAACACAGATTTATCCAGCTTCGGCAAAACCTTGCCTATGTGCTGCCCCTAAGTTTTCTTCTAGAAATTAAGTAGTCGGATGTTTACACATGTAAACTTGCGACACTCACTATCGACTAACCTAAATCTATGCTAAAACTCTGCCATAACTCAGCCACTGAGTTGCGAATTCTCGAACTACACCACCATAGTTCGTCCTCTAGTCACACGGCTAGAATTTACAAAAGTTTTAAAAGAGAAATACAAAATAAAAATAACTAAAACAAAATTAGAAACCCTAGTTTAAAATAAAAGCCCAAGGTATTAATTATTTGTTGGCCCGAAAATAAAAAACTTAGTGTTAAAAATATCCCCCTTTTCTTTTACATTATCGGCCGTATTCTCCTTTGTGAAAAATGGTTGCCTTGTTCCTCTTTCAACAAATCGGGCTTTTGTAAAATTGGAAACGCCGCCTGTATCTGATCAATTACACTGATTATTTGCTCTATTTGGCTTAGACAATTGATGCTTTAGCTGTGATATGATTTTGGTCGCTCTAATTTGATCAAGTTCGAACTAAATTGGAATATGATTTATGCTTTTTGCTTTACTGGTTAATTTGCTTGAACTCATTTCATTGCCGATGATGTTAACAGTTTAAATAGGGATGAAAACCCTATAACTACGTTCGTATATTTCATTTGAATTCTTCACGTTGTTTACACTAGTCCATTCGATTTTTCTTGAGTGCTTGTGATTAATCCTAGCTAGTTCAATTTGTATATGTTACACTATGCTTGATTACCACGGCTTCACGAATTTGAACTTGCTCCGGGAATTTCTTTTCTGGTTTGACTTCAGCCATTTTGAATTTGTGATATTATTTTGATTTTGGCACTGACTTGTTCGATCTTTGCCTCGGTCACCACGGCTTTGATTCTTCGGCATTTAAACTTGACTTTGGTTTGAAAAACTGCTACCCTGATTTTTGTAAAACCTGCTACGTGATTTTTTTTCTACCTTGGTTCAGGACATTGTTTTAACTTCTTGCTTGCATCTGTAGTTGTATCGTGACTCAGTTAAATATATGTGAGACGGATATGATTTCACTTGTTCGATTTGTGCTTGATCACTGTCACTGCTTATACTGGTTCAACCTGCTTCTGCTTTGATTTTACTTCATATTTACTGCTAGCTTTGGTTGATTGTCTCCATACATATATACATATGTATGTGTTGTATATATATGTGTGTGTGATTGTACATTGGTATTGCAGTCTTGTTCATTACTGCATATATGTTGTTACCTTAGAGTTTACCACTGCTTATCTCTGTTTCATGTCTGAACTGGTCTACATTGTTGTAACATATGTGAGTGCACTTTGTTTCACAAGATTTGATGTCTTGATACATTTGGGTCTTTGATTTGTGCACTTGTCTGAAATTTCTCATTTGAGCTATTGTCTGCATATCAACTTGTAAATATTGAAGTTGAGGTCTGGATCTTGTTGTATTTGGAGTCTTCACTTGCTATTTGATTTGTATGCGGTCAATGGTTGTGTTAACACTTGAATTTGGTCTGCACTTTAATAAAAATGCCTATGACCTTGGTAGCCTCTGGTCATTGTATTCAGATGAGTATATTTATGGTTCACTTGATATCTTTGCATACGTATACTTGTTTTCCTCCATGCCTTCACTTGTTCCACATGAGTATAGTTATATTCTCTAGTTTACCACTTTGTTGTTGCTTCTAAATGGATGAACTCTGGTAGCTGCAGTGTCATGTAGTCTTATTCCTTGAGTTCATATTGTAACTATTATTTCTTTGACGCAGATCATGTTATGTTTATGTTTTTGAGCCTGGGCAAGTGTGCCCCTTGCTGTAACCGTCTTAGTTTTGTATTGTTTGAGCCAGTGCATATGAACTTGTATGCTTGGTTTGTACTTATGGTCTAATCATTTCATGCTCTACACCGATGTATGTGTGTGACACCACTGTTGCACTGCCCTGATGCCATTGATATTTGAATCTGCTCTTTGGTTGATGGTTATCTCCACTTTATACATACATGTATGTACGCATATATGTGTTTATTCACCTCGGTTGCATTCAATTGTTCACTGTTTTTGAGTATGAACCCAAATTGCTTTCTATTTTTACCAGGTCTGGTTCCATATGAAATATTTTTATGCATAGCATATATTTGTCAGCGTCTCTCTTTTGTGTGTTGTCCATCTCTTTTTGTACCGGTTCATTGTGATTTTGGAATTTGTCTTTTATATGTGCAATCTGGTTCACTGTAGTCTTGTATTCTCTAGTTTTCACTTGGATTCTCATATTGCTTTGACTCCACTGTCGAGTCTATTCTCATGTGTATACATTTGTGCACTTGTTAGCATGGTTAAGTTTTGACTTCTTATTACATGAGAACTTGTACACGACAAATTTGTGATGTATTTGTATTACACCTGAGTTGAATCCAACATTGGCTCGGGTTTGACCTTATGATCACCTATCCTTGTAGTTTCATCCAAGTGTATATGGGTGTGCACGGCCTTGTGGCATGTACAGTGATACACTATGCATGTCACAGGTTATTCGCACTTGATGAATTCAAAATTAAATGATGACGAACAACCCAAATAACTGAGGAAAATAATATTTTCAAAGCACATTGTATTTTACACTACAAAAATATCTCTTTTTCAATTTTACCGTGTCAGTGTTTCTTTTGTAGATAATTCAGATGCTAGATTTAAATTGGAATACAGTTGAAGAAAAATTATGATTGAACGAATGATATGTGGTGAGGTGCTAATGTAAATGATAATTGTATAGTGAAAAATTGAGATGTACTCGAATTTGTATTGTAATTGAAAAATGTATATATGTAGTAAGAGCTCAATTTGTACTATTCAAAATTGTAACAAAATATTTGTTTGAATAAAATATCTATTTGAATTTAAATTCTGTGTTATTTATTTTATTCAGTAAATATTTATTTAATTATGTGAAAAATAAAGTAGTACAATAACAAATACATTTAAATGAATATATATATATATGTTTATTGTCATCAAACAAAAATCATATACTAGCACATTCAACAATCTCCCCCTTTTGTACACATGAGAACAGACTCGGCAACTCAAGTGATGAAGACCCTTGTGAGAGAGGCTGAACGTAGCTCAATAGCGAAAATGAATAAAACCAAAGAAGGATGCACAATCTTGGGTTTAGCTTACCCATGAGGGTATACCAACTCCATATCTAGAATATGCTTATCGATTTATTGCACATGGGAGTTGTTGATATTTAGTGCCACGCAGTTCATCGTTGGGCCAGTTGTGTTTACCTTAGAGTATATCCAATCTAGAGATATACAATGCTCGAAAGGAAGTTTTTGATCCTTGATACAGATATCCGCTTCAGTTTACTGGAGGCATCTCTACGGAAAACAATCCATATGCGAATGCACCTTAGTGGTATTGATTGTATACCTATTATTGTTGCGGCATTCACACAGCAGATATGATTTATGTGCTACGCTTTAGTCATTATCTGTCATATCACTATATGTTATACTTAATGAATGGCTGGTCTCTTTTAGGGTTAAATCGTTATAGTAATCCGTACAATCTCAATGGTTACCATTACATGTCATTCATATTTCTTGAATTTCTTATGCCGGTTTACTTGTAACGATCCGCCTTTCTTACCACCAAAGACGACACATAATACATCTCGATATTCGCGTGTAATCGTCTGAAAATAGGTTATTGGGGGTGAAAGAAAGAAAGATAGAATAGAAGAAAACTAAGCAACATAGAATCTCACAACGCAATGGAACAATATATATTATTTAACATAATATTTACAAGTCATTTCAAGTATAGTACATCAAAACCAAATTCAACCTAGGATAGTTATAACGGCTTGTCCCTACCTACCGATACAATATACATATATTATAGTGGAAACAAGGAAATAACTAGCTATCAATGGAGCCACCTACTCCAAGCTCCTCCAAAATGAATCTGCAAAAGACTTGAACTACATGGATGCCCATTCAAATTTAAGCACGAAAGAGGCTAGGAAAAAGTAAAATAAACTCCGAGTTAGACATGGGTCTAGTAGGAGTATAGCATATATTTAACTTTAGATAAATCCTTCAAACAAGGGTATCTCGTAAGACCATGCCGTTCATAAACATGGCGGGTTTTACCCTACGATAACCAAAATACTTTTACGTCAAAGCTCCTGATATTATCATAATGTCAAAGGTTTAAGATACTTCATATTCGAGTAGTTGCAATGCGTGTGCATAACAATAATAATATTTATAGAATCAAAAACTACAAGCTCATATTGGAGAAATCGATTTCCAACTAATGGAAAGGTAAAGGACAACCTTCCGAAATTCTATACACCTCTAGATAAAATGTATAGTGGGATCGAAAACCTTTCAACCCTTGCCAACACAAAACTCTACCCCTAACTCGGGTAGTACCGAATATGATCACCCACGGTTGTGATCAATAAACGAAAAAGGCCCCAAAGCATATATAGAGAAATCGACCCTTGATTGGGAACAATCATACTCCCATGGATGCGACCCACATAGCCCTATCGTATCTTCCCTGTTTTAGCCATTACCAGGGTGTGAGGCTTGAGAGTCTATGCCCTTAACATTTAGAAATCCTTTTTGGAATGCTAACAATGCCCTCAAGGCAAAAATGGAATGCCAATATTCATCCATACAAGTTTGTTCTGGGTCTGAACGAAACTGAAGACACTATTTCCACTACATCAATTTTGGAATCAGCCTCAGGATTAGTAGAAGTAGCCCGTGCACTTCAAGAGCTCCATCTTCAATCATCATTAGGATGTCTTCCCCTAAAATGCATATGTTGGTTCGAAGTGTTTTTTGGATAATATATCCAATCCCAGTCTTTAGGAACCAACAACCGATAATTTCATGTTGACTCATTTCCAATTCGTTTGGAAGTAAGTATTCGAGTCCACATCCAGGAATTCGAATTTGCAATACTTCCTAAGTCAAAACTGGCCAAAAATGATAGTTGGTTGTTTAACTATCAAATGTGCAACAATAACAAATTCATAAATTTCATTACCCAAAGCAACCACTAAGCCTCAAAACAAAACTTGTATTTATTAAATCTCTTTCTAAAAGTTTATCAAAACATTCATATACTTATCTTACTGACATAAGTATATTCACAAAACTTTTGTGAAGATTTCTTATTTCTAAATCATGTAAAAAAGGATTTTAGCAACAATATTTGAATTTGAGATAAGGATAACTCTAAACACTATTCCGTTGGTGTAAAGCATGGAACGGAGGTTCCATACCACCATTCTTAAAAGGTCAATTTTGAGAAACTCAAATCTCAAATTCTTTTTATAATTTACTTCCATACCTCATTTTATAAATCTTCTTTATTAACGAAATTCTCTTGCTTAAACACAAATCCATTTGCAAAAGCACTTTATAAACCTTCAAGTTTATTTATAAAAATATTCGAAATTATTTCTAAAACTCTGTTTAAAAATTAAATAAAATACCTTACCTTTGATAAACAGATCGACTACTTGATGTATCTTTAATCAAACCATTGCCAAACCATTCTTTAAATATTTTGCTCAAAATTGAACAACTTCGAAACCATTATCAAAAGACAATGGAATATTTACTTAACAAAACCAAATAGAGGCTTAATGACCAAAATGGTCCTTCTGATTTGGTTTTACTTATTAAGTAATCATGGGTGTTTGCATGAGAAAGCAATAAATAAGGGATCATTCAATCACAATCAATCAATCCACCGGATGGGTAAGTGTCTAAGTATTTGAAATAGCAAAATGGTTTTTTGTTCTGCTAATAGAAGTCATTTGGTTTTCTAGTCATGAGAGGTTACTTAAGCGTAAGCAACGTAGAAATCCTTGAATTAAAACCAAATTTGGAAGGAAAAATAGTTTATAACATTTAAATTCAAAGTGATTTTAAAATAATTAAACCCCTATTAAAAGTGATTAAACTTTTATGCAAATAAATCAACTCTTATTAAAGTAATTAAACTTTTATTGGAGTAATTAAAATTTAATTAAACACTTAATTAAACATAACTAAATTTTAATCAAAGATTTATTAATAATTCCCCTTTTAAAATGATAATAAATCAATAATTAACTTAACTAATAATTAAAGAATATTAAATTAATCCTTAATTACTTGACTAAATAATAATTTACTTAAATTAATTGATAAATCATGATTAACTTAATTGATTCACAATCAAGTATATATAAACTTTGTTAATTATTAAGTACTAATTACCTTTATTAATGAATTAATTTATTAAATAATCACTAAATAAGTAAATAATTGATTAATTAACTATCTCGTAATCAGTTAATTAAATTTAGAAACCCATTTCTAAAAATATTTTAAGTTAAATTAAGTTTAGATTGAAAAATAATTAACTTTTTCAGAACTGCGCATACAGTGACTATCGCTATACGACCCGTAATTTCAAAACTTGATTTTTAAGCAAATAACTTCAAAACTCTATTTTTACACTTTAAAACTTATAAAAAAGTCAGAAAACACCTTTCAAAAAAATTCTAGGTGGAAACAAGTTTCAGATTTGGAAATAGTTTGTTTTTGCGAACTGCGCGTATAGCGAATATCGTTATACGACTCGTAATTTCAAAACTTGATTTTTATTTCCTTTTTTAACTATCAAAACTTAACTTTTAACCCTCATAACTTTAAAATCATACATGTAGACTTTTGAAAATAAAACAAAGATTAAAACTTTGTGAAATACAACTTATAAAACCAATTTCAAAACTTTCGAAAAAGGATTTCAAATGGTCGCCTTTAGTTAGCAAGTAACTAACATTTCATGTCATAAACAACATAACCCGGTATCATAAAAAACTACACTATCACATCACATATACATGTTCATGATACACATACAACAAGATCCAACTTGCAATCAGATATGATTAATCAACTTTCATAATCAACTATATTTCGACTACTAAGGACATTCATATACAACCAAATCACATCCATTTCCTATTATATTCAAGCATAACCAAACCAAACTTAAATATTACTGAAGCAACATCAAATTTACCAACAAATATACATATTAATAAAGGAAAAAAAAACTTGTTTTAAAAGTGCAAACTTTACTCACCGTAACCTATCTAAATCAAAATAAACTTCCATCGAACTTGGCTACAACATAGCGAACCGCCTTAGCTCCAAGATATGACCTAGTGTGGGCTTGAAGGGTGCAATATAGCTCGACCAAGAGGAAAATTAGGCTCGGCTTGGGCTGGTAAAGGCTTGGCCATGCATGGGTTAGGTGGGTGTGGGCTTGTTTTTGGTAGAGAAGAGTATGTGAGGGAATATAGTGAGTTTAAAAGTGAAGAAAGGCTATTTTTTTCAAACTTTCAACATGGAATTAGTAGCCATGGAAATTATGAATTAATGAAGAGGATGGCGATGAATATGGAATGGAGATGTAAAGTAAGAAATGAATATGTATGGTGGTATATTTAGGCAAGGAGAAGAGGTAAACAAGTAATTATTTTTGTATTAATAATATAAACATGTCATGTAACACCATACCTCTCCACCATCCCCCCTCCATGATTTTATGTACTAACTAGGATGTTTAGGTGATGCTTAAGTACTAACCTTGGTTATATTATATATAAATATATATGCATAATAGTCATATCATGAATATATGTATATATTATTAAGTATTCATGTATGTATACATGTATATGCATGTATATTATTTGAAAATTTGATCAGACCCTAGTTTATAAGTGTGCATGTTTAAAACAAATATGGACAACACTTTTCGATAATTTTTCGATGCCCAAAAGTCAATATTTCGAAAATCTATTTCCAGTCACATTTTCTATTTTTATTTGAACAAACTATATTAGTGAACAAATTTTAAAAAATATTTTACCATCATTCATAAATAATTAAAATAAGTTTATTTGGTAATTAAAATCCATTTATTTAGTATTTAAAATATATTTAAATAACTTTTTTTAAGCGATAAAATTCTGCATCGTTGCATTCTTCCCCTCTTAAAAGAAATTTGGTCTAGAAATTTTCTAGTAATGGTAAACCTAAATTAATGCCAAAAAGACATATGTTATATAATATCAAATACATTCATTAAGCATTCATAGCAAAAAAAAATGCATACATCGTACAATATACGCATACAATAATAAATTCATGACTTAGGACAAGCCCTTCTTATACTATCTTCTAACACTACATGTCCTAGGAGTCTTACTTCATATTTCCAGAAATTACACTTAGAGAATTTAGCCTTCAAATCGTATTTCCTCAATATTTCCAACATAACCTCCAAGTGGTGCTTGTGATCCTCCTCGGTTTTGGAATAAATAAGGATACCATCAGTTGAGACCCATAAAAATTTATAATGTATATCTCTAAAAACTCGTCCCATGACATACACAAAATGGGAAGGTGTGTTGGCTACCCCATAAAGCATAACCAACCACTCAAAGAAACTATTTGGGCCTCTAAAAGCTGTCATAAATGTATCATATTTGGAAATCCTTAGTTGGTGAAGTCCCATGTCTAAATCCATATGCGTTATATTCTAGCATCCTTTAGTAGTTTGTACCCCTCCTCTGTGTTGGGTAAGGTAAATTTGTTCTTATACATTTGCTTGTTCAATTCATGATAGCCCACGTAAATCCTTGGCGAACCATCTAACTTCGCCACAAAACACACATCTTCTCCCCCATTCGAGTCACTTGGCTTAGTCAAACCCTATTCAATAATTCCTCAATCTGACTCATTAACTCACTTCTTTCCCCTGGAGCCATCTTACGCTTATGCTCCATGGAAGGTTTCCGTTCAAAGAAATGTTTGTATTGAAATCCATTTCACGGTCTAGGGATATTCTATTTACTTCTTCGAAAAACATCTAGGAAATCCCAAACAACCAAAGTTGACTCTAAATTTTCATGTAATGATTCAAGGGTATATAAGAAACTTTCCATTCTTGTCTTGGGCTCTTCACAAGATACTTTAATAAACTTCCCTAATTTGGTTTTCAAGGACAACGTTCTTCTATCGCAATCTAGAATAGCTCTATTCCTTGGTGGAAAATGCATACCAAATAAAATGTCTAACCCCTTAAAATCTAGGATGAACATGTTACACGAAAAACGGTGGGCTAGGTATGTAATACATACATCTTCACAAACCATGCATATATAGTCGTACCCCTATAGGGTTGGTCACACAAATATGGGCCTCTACCAATTTTGGGTAAGTTCTAACCTACCGGTCAATTCTTCAGAAATAAAGTTATGGGAGGCTCTGGTATCAAACAGGACACGGACAAAAGTGCCACTTAAAAGTAACTTACCTTCCAAAACTCCTCCCTTTTCACCTCTGCTAATTTGATGGTTAATCCTTAACAGTGAAAAACTTGTCTTGTTCCCCCTTTTGCATTAGCAGACAATCCATTTCCATATGTCCATATTGGTGGCAATTAAAGGAAGGCATCTTTTGCCATCGAAGAAGTAGGCTCTGTTTGCTGATTCTATGCTTCGGAATCCTTACTGAACTTCGAAATGTGGCCTTTTTGCTTACAAACATTGCACTTGTAAGCCTTGAACTTGTTCTCTTGATCTTCTCCTTTTGACTTTCCTTTCCACTTCTTTTTCCCTTGTGGTTTGAACTTCCTTTTGTTTGGTCTGCTATCGCTAATATTGGGATATCTAACGACTTCTTCTCCTCGAGGGCTTCATAATGCAGAGCAATATCCACCAAGTCTACGAAAGATCCTTTTAGGTGTGCATTCACTCTCTCTTGAGACACTTTTCTAATTCCCTCTACGAACATCTCATTCTTCTTGAGGGAAATATTAATGAGGTTTGGTCTGATACATGACAACCCATTGAACTTAGTTTCATACTTCGAAATAGACCCATCTCCTTGCTTCAACTCCAATAAATATCTATATAGACGGATAGTAAAGGTTGAATATAAGTTAGTCTTGAGTGAAATTATAATAATTTCTATGGATCCATTTCCCTTGAATACTAACTAATTTTGATTTACCATCTTTGATAACATGGTGTCAACCTATTAAAAAGATATGTTTTAGAAATAAGAAATCTTTGTTAAAGATTTACATAAATGATTTGGAAATATTTTCCTAAGTAAAGGATGAAATGATTTGGAATTATTTCAAGTTTTAGAAAGGTTTTAAGTAAACAAAGAATTTGATAAGAGAGGTCTAATGCTCCCGTGTATACTGAAAAGAAATGGGTTTAAAAGATATATATATCTCTAAGAAGATATTTAGATAAAACGATAGAAATTAATGGAATATTAATCACCCACTTAAAAAGTTTTTATCGATAATTAGTTTGGATAAACCATGGTCGGATTTAGGCTATTCCTAACCGAAAACCACTTCGAACCAATTTACGAGTTCAAACGTGAAGACTTGTTAAAGACAATGAAATTAAAATCGAAGATCTTTATAATGAAAGCACTGCTTCTTGATAATTTTGGAGTAGCTCTCGAGATAAATAAATAACGGCGGTCCTTTCATTATGGTATCTTCGTATGCAAGGACTACTCGCTATTAATCCTAGGGGTAATGTGCAATAGGATGTGGTAGGAGAGTGCCTCCGGTTTGTCCTGTTCCTTGACAATTTATATGGATGGATGCCTGACATTAGATTTCTAATATCAAAGTACATTGATCTCTCCAAATGTACATCTATTGGTGGTGTAGAAGATAACCCCTCTTATACTTAACACCATTCTTTGAGACATACGAGCCCAAAAGTTGTGCTTTTGTTGAAATTAATTTTCTGTACATGGAAATGGCAATGTGGCATTTATGTGAAAATGTTCTAAGAAAGGTAAACATTACCTCTGGCCTCACACTCGGGGAATTGTGAAATAGGGGTAGCATTAGGGCTATGTGGTCGCAACCGTTAAGGTATGATATTGCCTTTCTAAATTTATTTTGCATCCTCTGTGACGTTATGTAAAAAAATATGGTGTATGGTTTGTGAGCTCTCGAATAGGTCAGGAACGGCTAGGGTGATATCATATTCGGTGTTATTCGTACCATCTATTGGTTTCGAGTAGGCCGATCTTAATTCATAGAGGTTTCAAAGATATCAATCCTCGGTGCATTCCTTTAAAAATTTACTGTATGGGAGGTAGTCCCTTACCTTGCTATTCATTGGAAATTCATTCTCCAATAAGTTCCTTTAGCTTTAGTTGTAAACCATTATGCTGTTAAATTTAACCAATCTAATTATTTTGGCAATTTGAATATATTTATTTGAAAAGTGCTTTAAAAATGTCATTAAAAATAATATCACTGGATTTCGTATAGAAATGTTTTGGCTATCATAAGGTAAATATCATTTCGTGTTTATGTGTGGCGTGGTCTTATAAAACACCCTTAGTTTCCAAAACTCGTATTTTGAATTTCTCACACATGTCTCATGACTAACCGGGAGTTTATTTTCCTTTTCCTTTAAACTTTGGGTCCCTTATTTTTTCATGCAGCCTAGTAGTCAGGTTTTGTTTGGAGCATTTTTTTAAGAGCTCGGAGCATGGAGTTAGAAGATTCTTCTAAGTATTGTTATCCATTTCCACCACACCATATACTATTGTATTCCGCATTTGTAAAGACAGATATTCATAACGGTTCATAATAATGTTCCGTTAAACTCTGATCAACGTATTTTAAATTTTCCACTATAATGATTATACGTTGAAATAATATATGTTATTCCATTCGTGTAAGATTATGTTCCATCTTTCTTACTTCTTTCCTTAACGGTCTGGTTTTTCTAGCACTTGAATTTGTGGCACATGAATATCGAGGATGTATTAGTGTCGATATCCAAGGGTCGAAAATCTCGTTCTTCACATTTAATGTCAAAGCTTAGATTGAGTGAACATCTGAGCTTGATAGGGATAATGTATCATCAGAGATAGGGTAGTCACAACCTAGGATGAGTAACTAAATAGAAATAGGGTTAGTAACACCCTAGAATGAGTTGAGAGTATATTATATAAGAGCGCATATTTGTTAATGATATACAAATGATTTTTGTTTTAGAAAAATATGGTAAATGAAATAATATTATCTAGGATTCCATTTTGAATATAAAGAGTATATTTTGAAAAACAAATCGTTAGATATGTTATAACTTAAATGATAGTTTGAAATCTAGTAAAATCTAAGTATAAACATCTTGTGATTAGAATTTCATAGTTTGACAATAAGATGTTTAATAATAACACTAAGAAGACTAAGAGTAATACTTTGGAAAAGGATTTGGATAATGATAACTTTTATCTAAAAAAGGGTTTTGGGAAGAGAATGTTCAAAGGATTTTATTCTAAGTATTGGTTTGGAGAAACAATATCATGTGCTTAACAAAATACCACCCTTAACATTGTATAGTTAGAATGAATTTGTGCTAGGATAAACTTAGATTTATAACCTAATATTAGATTTAGTTAAAACAATTAAAATGCTTAGTATCTAAGTGTTTGTTGTTGATAACTATAGGACCCCTCAAGCAATGGAAGAAAGTATTCAAAAGGGTAGACCTCAAGAGCAAATTAGGGCGAGAAGAATGACCTAATCATTCTTTCAAGCAATGAGGAAGAACTCGAGAAATGGCACTTAGAAATATTACACAGGAGAATTAGATCCATACATTTGGCTAGATAAAAACGGTTACCCTATGGCCGAAATGCCTATATCTCCCCAAACTCTTGGACTTATTATAGTGTCTAGTGACAAAGAAACCCTTCCGGCCTCATGAGGAATGTGGATCATTGACCCAGTAAGTTCAGAACTCGAACCAAAAGAAGAAATTCCTAAAGAGGAGCCGATGGAAGAAGAATCTGAAAACTATGATATCCCATGAATCAAATAACAGCAGTAGAGATAGTAAAGTCGTATGGGAGATGGACAAGGACCTTATTATTTAGCATGAAGAACTGTCAGATTCCCTCATTCATTAGGACAACATAGAGGATGAAGTTGAAGAATTTGAGGATCCCGAGGAAGAAGAAGTGCAAGTTTTAGAAGAGCTAGAAGAAAGAGAAGTTATACAAGAAGTGCCAGTCGGACTTTAGCATGTACCATGGAACCAGCCCCGACTACTATATAAAGTGGATGTGATAACATAGGTTGAGGATGGAAATGAAGTAGAGAACAAGATGATAGTGATGAAGATGGAGAAGCCTTATTTGAATTTGGATATGGAAATGGACCGTCAGCATCGAACTCAGAGGAGTGATTATGGTGTGAGATTGGAAGATTTGGAAACACCTATCTAGAATTAATATCATGTAGTAGCATATATATGTATGGCTTGTAAGGTAGTTATGTTTGTATCAGTATTATGAGAATCCAAGTCGAAGGATTTAAGAATGGTTTAAGTATGATGTGTGTAAGATAAGGAGGAATGTAAAATACTAAGCTTGTATAAAATAATTATGTCCTTTGTTTATGAATTTATTCAAATGCAAATACACAAACCACTTAAGCAAAATTTCATAGGAATAAAACTATATCATTATTAAATGTTTAAACTCTCAAACCATGATTTTTTAAATAAGTTGGAAAAGTTAAAAAGTATATGCATTTTTACACAAATTATTTCATAATTTATTCAAATAATTGATTTAATGAGTTAAATTAAGATTTAATGAATTAAATTAAGATTTAATGTATTAAATTAAGATTTAATAATTATTATAACTATTCAAATAATTATTTTTAAAAAGATAATAATTCATTTTATTTAGTTATATAGTAATAGTAAATCATTTATAATAGTTTTATAAATATATATACTTGATGTGGAAACATAAGAAAATTCATATCACTTTATTGATAAAATAGCACTTTTTGTAAACAATTGTTTAATATTAATTCATACGGTTTTATAATTCAAATGAGATCATTTTAATTAATTAAAAATGATAAGAAAATAGTTTTCAATTTTTTTTACATTTATATCTAAATTAATTTATAAGTGAAAATGTGACCGGAAATCGGCTTTCCAATTTTCAACTATTTATCAAACGGAAGTTGCTCAAAGTGGTTGCAACCCTGTTCAAATGTCTCGTGCACATATATAACATACACATGCACACCCTAATATATAAATGAAGACATATATACATATAAATATACCCACCATTCTCTTCATTATTTTACACACTATTCTACTTCATCTTCTTCCTCATTCTTAAGCTTTTCAATGGCTTCATACGTTAGGGAAATTAGGAAGAAAAATTAGCAAAAGGAAAATAAATTTTTTATAAGTATATATACATTTGCAATCCACTTAAAAACAATCTCAAATCCACTACTTCCTTCTCTCATAACCCACGGCCACTACCTCCTACCACCAAGGCCGAGCCCGCTTCCATTTGCAAGTATAGGCCGAGCCCATTCAAAGGTCCATGACTCCTTTCCGTAGGCCTTGATTCGATCGTAGCGAAACTATAGGGAATTTTCATGAAGTTAGAAACCAATGAAAGTGAGAAACTCTACTCTTTTTTTGAAAATGGGTTAAAATTTGATTACTAACTCAAACAGGCTAAAACCCAAAACATACAAGATCAGCCGTATAATTACATTAGCTACATCAAAACATAGACAAGCACTTAAACTTAGACATTCCTCTTTTAGTTCTTCTTTCTCATGGCGGCTCCCAATACTCTGTGTGATTTCCTGCGTAATCAGCCTTTATCTTCATCCTCTCCAGTGCTAGTCTTTCTCATTCCTTTAAGTTGGTGAGATTTCCCTTTTCCATTCGTTCCACAATTATACTTGTATCTCTTTTAATTTGCGACTTAAGTAATTGTATCTCCTTCTTCTTGTTGTTAAAAGCCAGGTTGTTCCTTTCTCTCTAAATATGCCATACAGAAACTGTGAGGCAAATTTTGAGCATCTCTTGCATCAAGTTAGAGACATTACTCCACTGGTTCAAGTACAAAATTTCATCTTTCAAGGTTTTAACCTCATATGTTAGCACACATTTTAGTTTTTGTACCCCCCCAAATTCATTTACTATAGGAGCATTCAAAGATTAAGTGGTCATGACTTTCAGTTTCTACATTGCATAGATTGCATGTAGCGTCTTTAATGATCCCTCATTTATGCAGTCGATCTTTTGCTGGAAGTTTACCTAGAATTGCTTTATATAGAATGTGTGCCATATTTGGGTTGTTTGACCTAATCCATACTATCTTGTACCAGTCTACTGTCGGGAATTTGTTTCTGGCGTCCTCCTAAAAATTTTGCATTGCAAACTGACCATTATGAGAATTTTTCATAATCCAAGTGTCATCTTTTTTTCACTATGAATTGGAATTCTTTGGATTTCATTCTTGAGGTTTCTAAAGGTTAGTTGTTTGTCATATTCCCAGCTTGCTTCATCCATTATACTTGAGATAGTACATTTTGGGTTACTGTAATCTGAGTAGCCTTCCCATCCTATTCTTTCAACTAGGCTTTGACTGTTGATCCATGGGTCTCTCCATTGATCAGTTTTTTGGCCATTAGCAGCCTTTCAATAAGGGGTTTAAATCATCTATGAACATTAATACGTGTTTCCATGTTACTGATGCATTATTGTCAATTGTTTCTGTCCAGAATTTTTCCTTCAAATATCTTGCTCTCATCCATCTTGGCCATAGGTTGTCTGAAGTTATTATTTTACATGCCATCATCATGCCATAAACCTTTTTCAACTCAAATAGATTTTTAAGACCAAATGCACCTTCCTTTTTAGGTTTACACATGTCTTTAAAGCTAACTTTGTGTAGTTTGCCGCTCCATATAAAATCAGAAAACACGACATTAATTTTTCCAATAGAACAATCTGGGATTTCGAAAGTTTGTAACCAAAACCCGACTTTTGAAGTAATAACTGCATGCACTAATTCAATTCTACCTTTAAAAGACAAAAATTTTGATCTTCATCCCTATAATTTATCTCTGATATTATCAACTAGCATGCCGCATTCTTTATCAGTAATTGTATTGTTAGACAGAGGTATCCTCGGATACTTAACAGGAAGAGTCCCTTCTGAAATACCTATTCTTATTTATAGGTTTTGTCTGTCTTTATAGTATTTGTTAAAATAGCATTCGATTTTCCCTTCATTTAGTTTCAGACCTACATATGTATCTTGAAGGAGAAAGAAGTTTTCTAAAGTGTCCACTACATGCAAGGAAGCTTTGATTACTACTAAATATCATCTGCATATATCAAGTGAGTTACCTTTGATTCAAATTTGTAAAATGGAATGATATTATTTTCATAGCAGCCTATTTCCATTTGTAACAAGAACCACTCCATAGCCACTGCAAAAAGATAAGGGGATGGGGTCCTCTTGTCTTATTCCTTTGTTGCCTTTTATATAACCTTTTGGCACACCATTTATAAGAATAGAAAATGTAGGAGTGGATAAGCAGTATTCAATTAGTTTTAGAAGCTTTCCTGGTACTCCCATAGACCTTAGCATACGAATTATGAATTTTCTATTTACTTTACCATAAGCCTTGTGTAAATCAACTTTTAGACACATTTTGTCTGCCTTGCCTTATTAAAATCTCTGATTAACTCATTGTCCACTAAGGAGTTCTCAGATCTAAATCTTCCCTTATAAATGCACTTTGACATTGAGATATTAAATCTGGAAGTACTTTGCTCCATCTCATGCACATAATTTTGCTGAGAATTTTATAGGATACGTTTCAACAAGCAATCAGCCTATATTCCTCAATTCTTTTAGGCTTTTTAACTTTAGGGATTAAGGATATGAAAGTGTGGTTAATCTCTTGTAAGAACAGGTGAGAAACTCTATATATATATAATGTTACGATTGTTATGGATGTTTACTATGCTTTGATCATCAAGTATTGATTGTTTTAATATAGTGTTTAACTGTGTAAACAAGTCATGTTAAATACACGTCGGTATTATATAAGGAAATCATTTTTCAAATCAAGTTATAAAAGTGATATGGAATCAATAGCAGGCATCTTGCTGAAGTGGGTAGTATAGGATGCTTGCATAAGAGCGTTGAGGGCAGGTGAGAGCATACACATGTCTTCTTATTAATTGATTAATCAAAGATTCAGAAATCATATATGGTGCTATATGAATATAGCATTATATACGTGTAATGCTATTTAAATATATCATTCTGTTGTCCTTTGATCTAAACTTAAAGACTCGTGTCCTTCGTACTAAAATTGGTCTTAAATTTTCCCTTAGACCAATACCCTCATTAAAAAAATACTTTTTTAGATTTTCAAAAGATCGTACTAATTTAAAATTTGAATTTGAAAATATATTATATTATCAAATATAAATAATATATATTATTTTAAATCTAATAAAAGTAAAATATATTAAATACATATTTATATGTATACCGAAAATGAAAATTATAATATATATTAAATTAAATAATATTTTGTTATGCATGTATGCATTCATACATACATCATACAGGCACAAAGATCATTATTAGATTAAATGAAAAATAAATAAATTATCGCTTGTTTATATTAATGTGTGTGTGTACGTATATATTGTGTGTGTATCGTGTGTGTGTGTGTACATATAAATGTATATCTACGTGTGCATACATTTATATGAAATCGTTACTGATCTATGACATTAAAACTTGTTTTTAGCTATGAATCTCGATAGTTAATAATGCTTCCACAACATGTGTTCATCATGTTTACATTGGGTTAGATCATCATATTTATTTAATGTAATTATAACGTTAGTTCGTGAATAAAAACATAATTTAAAATTAAATTATATTAGATCAACGATAACACATATTATAATTAAATCATATTAAGTAAACATGAAATTTTAATATCAATTATTTAAATTAAATTAAACCTGAAACTTTTTTATTATTCACTACTAAATAAAAATTTAGTATAAAATTATTTTTCATGTAAATACAAAATAAGATCTTATGCAAAGTAATGAAACGAATTTTTTGAAATTCCTTTTTTTTACCTTGCTATCATTGTACTTGATCCAATAGTTTGTTCTCTGACTTACAAGCAAAATGAACTTAGACGTTGTAACATCCTACCCTTTCGAGCGATTTAAGTCGACAATAAGCCACACATGTCAAACTCAAATCATTCAAAACGACGGGTTGTTATTAAAATTTTCGGGGTAAAATAAAATCATGTCACAAAATTCACAAATCACAGACACAGAGAATTTAAATATTCAGCAAATAAATAAGCTAGAATAACCAGAGTTTCAAATCGGTTGCAGAACAGAGTTTTAAACAAGTACAACAGATATCCAGGTGCATAAAGGTCTCTAATACAAAACCAGATGATATAGGTTCAGAACGAAACAGAAACTAAGAAAAAGAACTTCAGGTAGAGTTCCAGCACCTTGTCTTCAAGAATAATTCCTCCAAGCTGCAAACTCAGGCTGACCCGAGTGAAAATAAAACAAACACCCGAGTCAGGACTAACATTCTCATCTAAGTGAATAACTCGAGTGAAACATCTACTGAAATGTACAAATAACTTAAAGAATGTTGGGATCGTCATCCTTTAAGGATCCGTTAAACCAGTAACATACGCTATATACTATAATGTCTAATCAGTAAAGTATAATGATATAGAAAATAGCGTTAAGGGGATGGTGAACCTTAACGCGGTCGGATCTTTAAAAATCAAAATCGTAATGGGCTCGCTATAAGGAGATGACACGGCACGCGAGGCAATGCCAGGGTGGATACACCATTTGCACTCCCGGACCGGTGGTGACGGCAAGCCAGCAGCTTCCGCCCACCTCGAACAATACTTCAATCAAAAGTGGCGCCACCAAATCGAATCACACAAGTAATAGAATGGTTTCCGAAGAAGCATGCTCGATAAAAGGGTGCGACCCTTTGTGTAGCCCGGTATAGCTCCTGTTTTAGTCATATATGCCAACACACGGGAGTTGGGCCCACATAATATATACCTCGAGAACGTCGCCACCATCCTACTTCATTCTGGAATCTCCACCGCGTACACAGTTGTTAAAGTGGTTTTCGGTATTGGCCGGCTATAAGACAATATCCGATCCCGGTCTCTTTAACAAACAATCGTTATATTTTTCACACCGTGGTTGGTTTTTTTTTTTTAAAAATAAAAAACCGATTTACAATTTTAATCATTTACAAAATATATATATATATAACTCCGATTCCTCAAGTTTGAATTGTACGATTATGGTTTACCGAATTTCCATTTAAGTCTTCCAAAAATTTTCCATGTATCTATATATATAAAGTTTAAGAAAAAATTATTTAAAACATTTTTAGAGCAAAAGCTTTTGAAAAATAAAATATAATTTATAAAATAATGATTAAGTAGGTTTCAAAATTTGTCACTTATAAAGTTTAAAACTTACCATCATATTAAGTCCCAACAATATTTAGAAGTTTCGGTTTCAAATACTTATCGACCGTATAAATTCCAAAATCAAATTTTCTCAACCACGGTGTCCGTATATAAGTTTTCTAACCTATAGTCAAGTGATACGGATGTGTATCATTTCAATCTGCGAAAAATTTATACCTACGGGTATATATATCATTTCAACCCACGAATCCCAAAAAGGTTTGAATCATTCGGGTTTATCATTTCAACCCGAAGGAGATTTCTAACTAATAAGGACTTTGAATATTCGGGAATTAACCATATCATAGAATAAATCAGATGCTATCAACTAACAGTACATGAAGTAATACTACATGAATGATACTACATGAAATGATTCTACATGGCATGGCATAATTATTTAATGACAATGATGCATTTAACATTCAATTTTACATGCATGCTTACAATACGAAAATAGTTCAGTCATTATTTTATCAAAATAAATTCACTTATAAATCGAATGACAGTCGTGAGTGATTACTCACCTTTGTCGGACAGAGATGTTTGATAGCAGAAGTGGTGGAGAGCACAGATCATACGGTGAATAGATAACTCCTAAGTTATTGGATTCCGGCTGCGACAAACGTATTAAAATTATTAGTCAATATTTACGTCGTTATGTATTTCCGTTAAAAATTATTAAAAATTTGGATTGTCATTACGATGTCAGCTATATATACGGACTACGGATATACCAGTTAAATATTGCATGTTCACGGTTGTTTATAAATTATTATTTTTTTTTGACCTGCGTATAAGCAACGATTTAATATAAATCTCGTACCCAATTCCAACAGTGCTCACCATACCTATGTATACTCTCGTTCTTCTTAGGCCTACAGGCTTCTTCTCAATAGTGTAAACTTTTTGGAAAACTCACTGTATCAAATAAAATAAAATAAAAATGTTTGCATGCGGCTTGTATCACTTTCGTATGTTGTTATTATAATATTTTTTTTTATACTCACGCAACAGGCAGTGGAGAAAACAAGAACCAAGCAAACAAAACAAAAAAAATATATAGGCAGCCTTTCATCAAAAACGCACAGGCTCAGGCATGCAGGCTCGGCACAATTTCACTTTCATATTAAGAAAAAAAACTTTTTTTTTCTTTAAAGGACGCACGCAACAGGTAAAAGAAGAAGAAAAACAAATTTTAGTTTGCTCAGCCATAGCAACAATGCACAAGGCTCAGAGATGCATAAGCTCATGGTTCCACTGTCTATATTTTCCCATCTCCTCATTTTTTTTTTGTTTAACAAAACGCACGCACACAGGCAGTAAAAGAAAAACAAAAGCAACTCACCGCGCGGGGATGAGGCGGCAGTGGTGTAGGCGACGTCAGGGGCTTTGTCGTTGACATGACGTGGCAACGTCGGGGAGTTTGGGTGGCTCAGGAAGGTGGTGCGGCGGCGGGCGCTTGATGGAGCGGTTGTCAACGCGGAGGGGAGAGGGGATTGGTTTTGAAGAGGAAGAAAATGGATCGGCTGTTGAAAAAAAAAATGTTGCAGGGAGGGGAGGAGATTTTGTTTTGGAAAAAAGAAAAAAAAAAGTGAATCGGTTGTTGCGTCTCTAAAGCGTGAGAGAAGTGATGAAGCCCTTTCTATTTATATTAGTTTGATATGCGTGAATGATTCCAGGAAGGGAAACTACAAGTTCACGGTGACCGATTGAAAAAAACGTACCATAAAATTTGGTAACGTACCACTTTACTTTTTTTTCTTAGGTTGCTGCTGTTAATGCGTTTAGAAATTTTAAATTTTGAATTTAATCAAATTGGTTTCAGTTATAACGGCAACTAATAAATTTATACGGACCCATTATATACACAACAGCGCGTAACTTTCACATCGGACTTCCAAATTCAGCAAATAAGGTATCGTTACGCTCGCCTTGTCAGCACGAGTCTAATAATATAAAGAAAAATCATGTTTGTTCTTCCAAATAAATACTCAATTTACGAAATTTGTGGTCGCCTACACCGCTAATTGAACCATAAAAATGAATTTGATTGCGTTATCGTTAACGGAAATCTACAAAAGACGTTATTATAATTTAATTAAAATTTTCCCTTAAGTATTACAACATAAAATACTGACATTCCAAAAAAGAAAAAATTATGCAAATCAATTGCCGAAGTACGTTACCCACATATTTAAATTGGTTATTTTATTTAAAAGTTCTTTTATTCCAACAATCTAGATATTTACAACTAATTCTTACGTTATGAAATTTTAGTTTTCAAATTTGTCGTTAATTTCCGCAGGAATCCAATTTTATTAGCAGTAAATTTCTCGGGTCGTTACACTCTCCCCCACTCAAAATTTTTCATCCCCGAAAAGAGCGAAGTCAAATGGGAAGTGTATCAAAGGAAGAATCGGATCAAAATAGAGAAGATTAGAATAACATACCTATTCAAATAGTTCGGGGTTTGAAGCACGGATACTATCCTCGGTTTCCCAAGTGCAGTCACGGTCATCATTGCTCCAATGGATTTTAACAAGATTAACCGACTTTCTCCTGAGTTGCTTCGTATCCCTACCAACAATACGAAGTGGCTTTCTCTCTACGGTTAGATTGGGTTCAACATTGAGATTCTCTAGCAAAGCGGGTTGGACATGAAGCGATGGATCATGAAGATATCTACGGAGATGAGATACGTGAAACACGTTGTGAACCTTAGCAAGTTTCTCTGGTAAATCCAAACGATAGGCTAAAGAACCAACTCTTTCAGTGATACAGAAAGGGCCTATGAACCTGGGCCTTTCCGACCAAACCAAATGACGTTCTTAAGCGGTGAAATCTTGAGAAACACTTGATCTCCTACGGCAAACTCCAATTTTCTTCTTCTCCTATCTGCGTATTTCTTTTGCCTATCTTGGGCAATTCTCATTTTCATCCGAATATCCTCGACCTTCTTGGAAGCTTCAAGGATCAGGTCGGGTCCAAGAACTAATCGATCACCCGTTCCGATCCAACATGATGGGGATTTGCACGATCGTCCGTATAGAGCAGCAAAAGGGGATGTCTTGATGCTGGCCTAAATTCAAGGATAGAAAATTACCGAGTTGTATTTCAAATAAGCTGGAATTTGAATTAGATCATACCTGATAACTATTATTGTAAGTGAACTCAACGAGATGAAGATGGTCTTTCCAAAAACCACCATAGTCAAGAATACAGGCACGAAGAAGGTCTTCTAGAATCTGATTCACTCTCTCTGTTTGTCCATCGGTTTGAGGGTGATAGGAGGTGCTCAGATTCAGCCGTGTACCTAGAGCTTCTTGGAATGCCTTCCAAAACTTGCTAGCAAAGATTGGGTCTCGATCACACACAATACTGACCGGAACTCCATGCAGTCTGACGATCTCCTTCATATAAATCTCGGCTAGACTTGCAGCGGTACGATTTGACTTGACCGGAATGAAGTGAGCGGATTTAGTCAATCGATCAACAATGACCCAAATGCTCTCATTTCCCTTTCTCGTCCGAGATAGTCCATCGATAAAATCCATCGAAACTTGCTCCCATTTCCAATTGGGTATCTCAAGAGGTTGCAATAAACCAGCGGTTTTCTGGTGATCAGCCTTAACTTGTTGACACGTGGCGCATCTACCAATGAAAGAAGAAATATCATGCTTCATACCGTTCCACCAATATATTCTTTTCATATCATGGTACATCTTCGAAACTCCAGGATGTATGGAAAGTCTAGATTGGTGATTCTCCTTGAGTACCTCTTGTCTTAAATTGTCGACATCCGGAACACAAATTCTACCTTTAATTCTTAAAATCCCATATTTGTCGATTTGTGCATCCATTTCGCTTTGACTATCCCTCTTTCTCTTTCGAACATTCGCCTTCATTTTTACTAACATCGGGTCTTCGTTCTGCTTAGCCGCTATGCGATCCATAAGAGATGGGTAACCATAATCACACAAAGTATCGACTTCTTCCTACTCAGAGTGTCGGCGACAACATTTGCTTTCCCGGGAGTATAGTTGATGTCTAGGTCATAGGCTGCTAAGAATTCGAGCTATCTCACTTGTCTCTGATTCAAATCCTTCTGGTTAAAGATATGTTTCAATGATTTATGATCCATAAAGAGTTCGAACTTAGTTCCCAAAAGATGATGTCTCCACAACTTCAAGGCAAATACTACCGCGAGTAATTCCAAATCATGGGCTGCATAATTCACTTCATGTGTCTTCAGCTGTCGGCTAGCATAGGCGATCACCCTTCCCTCCTGCATCAACACAGCTCCCAATCCTTCTCGGCTAGCATCAGTAAATACCGTAAATCCCTCACTCCCATTTAGGACGGTAAGAACTGGAGCAGACGTTAACTTGTCCTTTAACTCCTTGAATGCAGCCTTACACTTATCACTCCAGACAAATCTAACATTCTTACGAGTCAGAGCCGTAAGCGGAGCAGCAATCTTAGCGAAGTTTTCTATGAATCTCCGATAGTAACCAGCTAAGCCTAAGAAACTCCGGATGTCGGTAGGAGTCTTAGGGTCCTTCCAATCATTAATAGCAGTGACCTTAAGCGGATCAACGGAAACTCCATTTTCTGAAACAATGTGTCCAAGAAATCGGACTTCATCCCTCCAGAAATGGCACTTAGAGAATTTTGCCTTCAATTTATGTTTTCTAAGGGTATCAAGGACATAAGTTAAGTGTGTTTCGTGTTCCTATTCGGATTTTGAGAAGATGAGAATGTCATCCACGAAAACCATCACAAATTTATTAAGGACTTCTCGAAAAACACGATTCATAAGATCAACGTAGTAAGCGGGTGCATTTGTTAGTCCAAAAGGCATGACCAACCATTCATAGAACCCATTCTCTGCCCGAAACGCTGTCTTGGGAATGCTCTCTTCAGCTATGCGGAGTTGGTGGAAACCGGTAGCCAGATCAAGTTGGGAGAATACTTTAGCTCCATAGAGTTGATCGAACATATCATTAATGCGTGGCATAGGGTATCTGTTTTTGAGAGTAAGCTTGTTCAGTTCCCTATAATCTACACACATCCTCAAGGAACCATCAGACTTGGTGACAAATACTACGGCCGCTCCCCATTCAGAATAGCTTGGCCGCATCAAACCCTTCGAAAATAAGTCTTCGAGTTGGCATTTCAACTCTGCCCTTTCTTTCGGGGCCATCCTTCGTGGAGGAAGGACTACAGGTCGGGCTCCAGGAATTAGGTCGATACGGAACTCTATTTCCCGTGGAGGAGGAAGAGAAGTAACTTCACCAAATACATCAGGAAAATTCTTAACAACATGAGTGGAATTTTGTTCATTAGGGTGAGCATCAAGCGAAAAGATGAAACTGCCTGCGAAATCTTGAGGCATTTGACCTTCAATTATTAAGGGATCACCCTCATCATCAACTAAGGAAACAATCCACTCCTTACAAGAGATATGAGCACTATATTTTCTCAGCCAGTCGCTTCCAAGTAAAATATCGAATGCATCGAACCCAAGGACAAAAAAATTACCAATGAAAAGATGTAAGCCATATGTGAGTTTCACTCCCTTACAAACCATTTTAAGATTTGCAGGACCACCAATGGGATTTGATACACAAAGTGACTCAGAGGTATATTCGGGTTTTAATAGGTGCTCTAGTTTATCACATAAATTAGTGGAAATAAAGCTATGGGAAGCCCCGGTATCAAATAAAACACGAACAGGATGAGAATATAGGGTGAAGGTGCAACGGAGTGTACCTTGAGCATCATCAGTTGTTGGGTCGGAAGAAGTCATAGCGAAAACTCCCCAAGTCTTTCCCTTTTGCTGAGTGGGACAATTGTTTTTGAAGTGACCTGGTTGCAAGCAAATGTGGCAAAGGTTGTTTCTGGTTGCTTGGGATGGAGGAGGAATAGCGGCTCCGGTCGGAAAAGGACAACTGTTTGAGTAATGACCTTTTTGGTTACATTTGAAGCATGTGATGTGGGAGATATCAATAGCTTGCTTCTGGGGAGTAAAACCAACGCCTTGAGAAAGTTGCCACTTCTTCTTCTGTTGCTGGAACTTATCCCTCTTCTTCATTGGACTAGAAGTGGTTTTAAGCGAACTCTGAGTAGAGGCAGCCTGCATACCCTTACAAGTTGGGTTCTCAAATCGGGTGGCCATGTCTACTAAGCTAGTGAAAGTCCCATGCACATTCTGTATCAATCGGTCGTAGTACTCAGGACGTGCACCATTGACAAACTTTTCATTTTTCTTGAGCGGGGTGTCTATCAAGTTGGGGCCATACTTAGACAACTCGTTGAATTTCCTTTCGTATTCTGCGAAAGTCATGTTGCCTTGCTCCAGGTCCATGAAAGCTCGATAAAAACTCGATTTTCCCGCTTCTGGCACCCATTTGGTGATAAAGGCATCCCTAGAGAAAACTCAAGATTTTAAGCTAGATTCGAAATAGATGTGGAAAAATGGAAAAGGATAAAGATCGGAATTTAGATATCACCTAAACTGCTCCCAAGTGATATCTGCCTCTACAACCTGGGCAGTAAGGATCTCCACCAATCTCGAGCAGCTTCTTGCAACTGCCAAGCCGCTAATTGGCGTTTCTGGGCATCATTAATCTCGAGCCCGGTAAATATCATTTCTACATTTTCCAACAATTGCTGGGCCTCGATAATACCCTCAGAACCTGTGAACTTGGTTCCTCCTAGCTGGGTATACTCCTTGCACAAAGTGGTAAATCTGACTGGGGCAACTACTGGGACTGGTGCAGCTGCAGGAACAGGTTGAGCGTCTCCTCTTCCCCTAGTGCCTCTTCTGTTAGCCATCTGGGAAGTTCAAAATATAGGTTTAGAACAAAGATGAAGATGATATCAAAGATTTTCGAATCAAGGGAAGATTTCTAGCAAGTAAGATGAATTGTGAATGACAGGAATCCAGTGATGTGATTTTTACTCATTCTAGGGTATTGCTACCCTATCTCTAATGAGCTTTTACCTTATAAACCATCAGCTCTGATACCATCTGTAACATCCTGCCCTTTCGAGCGATTTAAGTCGACAATAAGCCACACATGTCAAACTCAAATCATTCAAAACGACGGGTTGTTATTAAAATTTTCAGGGTAAAATAAAATCATATCACAAAATTCACAGATCATAGACACAGAGAATTTAAATATTCAGCAAATAAATAAGCTAGAATAACCAGAGTTTCAAATCGGTTGCAGAACAGAGTTTTAAACAAGTACAACAGATATCCAGGTGCATAAAGGTCTCTAATACAAAACCAGATGATATAGGTTCAGAACGAAACAGAAACTAAGAAAAAGAACTTCAGGTAGAGTTCCAGCACCTTGTCTTCAAGAATAATTCCTCCAAGCTGCAAACTCAGGCTGACCCGAGTGAAAATAAAACAAACACCCGAGTCAGGACTAACATTCTCATCTAAGTGAATAACTCGAGTGAAACATCTACTGAAATGTACAAATAACTTAAAGAATGTTGGGATCGTCATCCTTTAAGGATCCGTTAAACCAGTAACATACGCTATATACTATAATGTCTAATTAGTAAAGTATAATGATATAGAAAATAGCGTTAAGGGGATGGTGAACCTTAACGCGGTCGGATCTTTAAAAATCAAAATCGTAATGGGCTCGCTATAAGGAGATGACACGGCACGCGAGGCAATGCCAGGGTGGATACACCATTTGCACTCCCGGACCGGTGGTGACGGCAAGCCAGCAGCTTCCGCCCACCTCGAACAATACTTCAATCAAAAGTGGCGCCACCAAATCGAATCACACAAGTAATAGAATGGTTTCCGAAGAAGCATGCTCGATAAAAGGGTGCGACCCTTTGTGTAGCCCGGTATAGCTCCTGTTTTAGTCATATATGCCAACACACGGGAGTTGGGCCCACATAATATATACCTCGAGAACGTCGCCACCATCCTACTTCATTCTGGAATCTCCACCGCGTACACAGTTGTTAAAGTGGTTTTCGGTATTGGCCGGCTATAAGACAATATCCGATCCCGGTCTCTTTAACAACCAATCGTTATATTTTTCACACCGTGGTTGGTTTTTTTTTTAAAAAAAAATTGATTTACAATTTCAATCATTTACAAAATATATATATAACTCCGATTCCTCAGTTTTGAATTGTACGATTATGGTTTATCGAATTTCCATTTAAGTCTTCCAAAAATTTTCCATGTATCTATATATATAAAGTTTAAGAAAAATTTATTTAAAACATTTTTAGAGCAAAAGCTTTTGAAAAATAAAATATAATTTATAAAATAATGATTAAGTAGGTTTCAAAATTTGTCACTTATAAAGTTTAAAACTTACCATCATATTAAGTCCCAACAATATTTAGAAGTTTCGGTTTCAAATACTTATCGACCGTATAAATTCCAAAATCAAATTTTCTCAACCACGGTGTCCGTATATAAGTTTTCTAAACTATAGCCAAGTGATACGGATGTGTATCATTTCAATCTGCGAAAAATTTATACCTACGGGTATATATATCATTTCAACCCACGAATCCCAAAAAGGTTTGAATCATTCGGGTTTATCATTTCAACCCGAAGGAGATTTCTAACTAATAAGGACTTTGAATATTCGGGAATTAAACATATCATAGAATAAATCAGATGCTATCAACTAACAGTACATGAAGTAATACTACATGAATGATACTACATGAAATGATTCTACATGGCATGGCATAATTATTTAATGACAATGACGCATTTAACATTCAATTTTACATGCATGCTTACAATACGAAAATAGTTCAGTCATTATTTTATCAAAATAAATTCACTTATAAATCGAATGACAGTCGTGAGTGATTACTCACCTTTGTCGGACAGAGATGTTTGATAGCAGAAGTGGTGGAGAGCACAGATCAGACGGTGAATAGATAACTCCTAAGTTATTGGATTCCGGCTGCGATAAACGTATTAAAATTATTAGCCAATATTTACGTCGTTATGTATTTCCGTTAAAAATTATTAAAAATTTGGATTGTCATTACGATGTCAGCTATATATACGGACTACGGATATACCAGTTAAATATTGCATGTTCACGGTTGTTTATAAATTATATTTTTTTTTGACCTGCGTATAAGCAACGATTTAATCTAAATCTCGTACCCAATTCCAACAGTGCTCACCATACCTATGTATACTCTCGTTCTTCTTAGGCCTACGGGCTTCTTCTCAATAGTGTAAACTTTTTGGAAAACTCACTGTATCAAATAAAATTAAAAAAAATGTTTGCATGCGGCTTGTATCACTTTCGTATGTTGTTATTATAATATATTTTTTTATACTCACGCAACAGGCAGTAGAGAAAACAAGAACCAAGCAAACAAAACAAAATATATATATATATATATATATATATATATATATATATAGGCAGCCTTTCATCAAAAACGCACAGGCTCAGGCATGCAGGCTCGGCACAATTTCACTTTCATATTAAGAGAAAAAAACTTTTTTTTTCTTTAAAGGACGCACGCAACAGGTAAAAGAAGAGGAAAAACAAATTTTAGTTTGCTCAGCCATAGCAACAATGCACAAGGCTCAGAGATGCATAAGCTCATGGTTCGACTGTCTATATATTTTTTTGTTTAACAAAACGCACGCACACAGGCAGTAAAAGAAAAACAAAAGCAACTCACCGCGCGGGGCTGAGGCGGCAGTGGTGTAGGCGACGTCAGGGGCTTTGTCGTTGACAGGACGTGGCAACGTTGGGGAGTTTGGGTGGCTCAGGAAGGTGGTGCGGCGGCGGGCGCTCGATGTAGCGGTTGTCAACGCGGAGGGGAGAGGGGATTGGTTTGGAAGAGGAAGAAAATGGATCGGCTGTTAAAAAAAATGTTGCAGGGGAGGGGAGGAGATTTTGTTTTGGAAAAAAGAAAAAAAAAAGTGAATCGGTTGTTGTGTCTCTGAAGCGTGAGGGAAGTGATGAAGCCCTTTCTATTTATATTAGTTTGATATGCGTGAATGATTCCAGGAAGGGAAACTACAAGTTCACGGTGACCGATTGAAAAAAAACGTACCATAAAATTTGGTAACGTACCACTTTACTTGTTTTTTCTTAGGTTGCTGCTGTTAACGCGTTTAGAAATTTTAATTTCGAATTTAATCAAATTAGTTTCAGTTATAACGGCAACTAATAAATTTATACGGACCCATTATATACACAACAGCGCGTAACTTTCACATCGGACTTCCAAATTCAGCAAATAAGGTATCGTTGCGCTCGCCTTGTCAGCACGAGTCTAATAATATAAAGAAAAATCATGTTTGTTCTTCCAAATAAATACTCAATTTATGAAATTTGTGGTCGCATACACCGCTAATTGAACCATAAAAATGAATTTGATTGCGTTATCGTTAACGGAAATCTACAAAAGACGTTATTATAATTTAATTAAAATTTTCCCTTAAGTATTACAACATAAAATACTGACATTCCAAAAAAGAAAAAATTATGCAAATCAATTGCCGAAGTACGTTACCCATAGATTTAAATTGGTTATTTTATTTAAAAGTTCTTTTATTCCAACAATCTAGATATTTACAACGAATTCTTACGTTATGAAATTTTAGTTTTCAAATTTGTCGTTAATTTCCGCAGGAATCCAATTTTATTAGCAGTAAATTTCTCGGGTCGTTACAGACGTCTTCTAAATTATTCAGTAAGCAAGTTTAGATCGAAGTAGATGTGATGGATATTTTTTATTCAAAAATACCATATTTTAATGAAATGTACCTTTTTCCTATTTTCGAAGTAATTTATAATTTAATGTCAATTACCAACATTTAATAAATTAATGCTAGCAAGCCTGAAACTTAGAGTCCATATTTGAGTAGTTTCGTGCGAGATTCAAGCGTCTTTGTTTATCTCAAATCCTTAAAAGAAAATTTTCCGCTAGATTTGATTGGGGCAAAAATCCTTACCCTTTTTTTAGGCCTTTAAGCTTCACTGTATTTAATAAGAACTTGATCGTTATATGTTAACAAACGCCTATTATCAAAACATCCATTTAGCAAACCTTTAGGATTGCACACTAATGAGTAAATGTTTGAAAGTCATTATGTCAATTGGATAGACTGAATTGGTATATGCTAATATTATGTAACTCCTACCTAGTTGGAGATGCCCTAAGAATTGTGCAATTTTAATACTGCCCCTGCTTTATTAGGTAAATTCATGAAACACATCGGACGCTGCAACTGCACTGATGAATGTGAACACATCCAAAATATAATGTAAGAGATTGATGGTCTATTTTTGGCAAAGTGAAAGAGGCATGCATAAGGGGTATTTAGAATGAGACACGGGTAAGTTTGACTAAAAGGAAATGTGTTTTTTATGTTGCAAAATGGATAGCGAAAGAGGATAAATTATTTGTATACATTTGTATTTTATTTATTTTCGTTTATTGCAACTATATTTAAATAAATGTTAGTAATTGATATTAGCTTATAAATTAATGCAAAAATGCAAAATTTAAAAATAAATACATTAAAAGAGAAACTAACACATCTGTATTGGGAAAAAACGAAATGATAGAAAGAATATGAATACAAAAAAGAAAATTCTAGAACTAGAATTTAGTAATATTTTTTTAAATGTTTGTAGTTATGTAGATTTTCCACTGCAAATATGGTCCAAGAAGGTAGCAATCCCCTAGGTAGGGGTGCAAGGGCAACACCCCTATGGACGATGGTGGACTTGGCTGGTCCATTGATTTAATAAAAATAATATTTTTATAAAGTATAAATCATAAAAACTTTTAAAGTTTTATTATTTATTTTAAAATTTTAATATTCACTATTTTGTTTTTTAATGTTGAAACAAAAATGAACAGGGAATAATATGGCAGTAGCATCCATTGCGTCATTAGTAGATGGTACAATTTTCTTACATAAAAGTAATGGTTCAAATGGAGCTCTACCCAATCCACAATTTCCAAATCATCTTATGCATCGAAAAAGTAAATTGATCGGTGACATTCTATGACCGCACCTTGATAATCCTTAGGTACTCTTTTTGCATCAATGTTATTTGTTCCATACTATAGAGGTGGTGTAGCATAACTGACATAGTGCCCAATTCTTTTTTCGTATCTACGACTATCAACAAGAAAACATTTATAGGTATGATCTATCTTTTATTAATATTACCTTTGGAAAAAATACATTATTCTAACTTTTTTGCCAACTAAAAACTGATAATTTTGGATCGGTCATCATCAAAAATATTGTTAGTATAAAATATAATTTTTCACTAAGATGAGACGTTTATGATAAATAGATTACACATAAAAAAATACAGTAATCCAATCATAGTAGATTATTAAAGAAAAAACAGTCCAGCATAAATCAAATATAAAAAATAAGAGCTAATGTTTTATATATATACACATATACACATATATATATATATATTGGATGGGCTGCACCCTTACGAAATCAAATTTTGTAAATACATTCGTATACACTTCTCCTCGTAAAAACGAAGATTGTTTCAAAAAAATTAGTATATTCAAAATATTAATGTAATACTAATTATTGAATTTAACCATGATTTGAAATATTATTTTTGAAAAAGGAAGGATTATTTGAACAAGTCATTTTTCTTCTTCTTTTAAATAAATCCCAAAGCTTCCTTGATTGAAGTAGCAAATAAAGAAAACACACACATAACATTATCCAACGTAAAATAGGGATGAAGTCTTCCATCTCCATTTTTCTCTGTCTGCATTTCAACGAAGTTTGATTGATGTATGAGTAGATATGCAGAAATAGGGAAATCAAGGGTAGACAATTTATTTCATAAAAAACATGATTTTCAAACTGAAATCACATCAACCTATTGATCTTAAGAGCGTCTCCAACACCAGCTGTCAGTCAATGGTGCTACATGGCCAATTTCTCTAATCGACCTTTGGTGTAACCCCAACAAGAAAATGAAATTGCCCAATTATCCAGCACCCGTAATGCTAGAAAACTCAAAATCCTATTACGAAACCTCACGTGGAAATCTATGTAGGATATCAAATAAAATTGTAGTTGCCAGTTTATCTGGCATTATTAACGCTGGATAAATTAGTATAGAATTGACGGCTTCTTCCTTAGTCAGTATCCCACCTTCCCCTCATTTTTCATTGCCAAAACCAAAATTTCACCCGAAATTTCCCTAAAATCCACACATTTTTAATCCATTTCCTATCCTATTTTGCAAAAAAAATTAACCAAAGAGGAGAAGAATTTGCATGTAGTTCACGGTGGTAGTAGCTCTTCCAAAAATATTAGAGGCAACGGAGATGATGGTGGTGAAGCTCCCAGCTCTAGTTCTTCGAGTAGGTGCAGGGGTGATGGAACAATGGTATCTCGAAGATGATGTAGGGGGGTTATTTTTGAATTTGGCTTTGAATATTGATCAAAACTTAAGACCGGACATGGAGTTGATCAATTTTCATGTTTTTCCCGATGAACAAGTATATGTTTCTACCTCTGTTGACATCATTGTAAGTAAAATTTTACATTTAAACACAACAATACTAATTAGCAGCAATTATTTTATATTAGTTATGTATTCAAAAATTATGGTATGTATTGTATGGTTCAATATTTAGGATTAGTACAATGTTCGCATATTAGTTTATAAATCGTAAAGCTATACATCTAGTTTATGAAGTTAATAGCTAAAATAATTTTCTCAATAGACGAGGGAAGGGAAAATTCATGCGTCTATTACGTTGATATTTTGCCTATATTCGAAGATCGTAGCAGTGGATGTTGATATTACGGATTTTTCGGTGACATTGTATTTAAGATTTTTTGTGTAAATTGTCATTTTAATAAATGTTTACATGTAAGACCACTTTTAATTTTGCTAAACCCTACATATTATTATAGGCACTTAGTTGACCTTAAATTCTGATAAACAATTGTGTTCTGAATTAGCCTTTTTGGTGGAAGACTTCCCACACATTTCAATTCGCTTTTGGGGAGATGGGAATTAGTCTTTTAGATTTTATTATGCTTACTGGTATTTCTATTAGGTTACACCTTCCTTTACCTTACAATGAGTAGTACCAAAGACATGATAACCTGCTACATGTTTTACCTTGTATTCATATTCTGCTAAGCTTATAATGCGGTACTCAGCTTAGAGTAAGTTTCCTCAAAGTTAATATTAGGAAACTGCCTCAACAATACAACTCTGCCAATGACATGAAATAACTAGTTTATTTGTCTTGTACATGATAGGAAACCTTTTCTTTTCCAATTCGTCCAATACGCTGCAATTAGAACATGTTGCAGCAGTTGCAAACTTTGATCTTTCTTTCCCCTTCTTTACGATTGGGGAACAAATATCATAGCCTACTAGTGTAGATCATTAGACATACAAGTGTGGTCACTAGTCATGGTGCATCATTATGTGGCATTTGGGAGGTTTGACGGTTCTAGTGTAGGAGTATAACCACAATCTGCCTTACCTGATTAAAGACCGCCAGTTAGCATTATTCTTTCCTATAATTTATGCATGGTCGCTGCAGAATAGATATTGAGTGCATGGAGGTGAGGCTAGTCATGTTTTTGTAGTTGCATGGAGCCAGATGGAGTTACAGTGTACACATTCTTGCATCATTTAGCAGCCGTATGATGATCCCTATATTTGATATATCCTGGTACTTCACATCCAGTATTTTTGTCAGGCAGAAGGTTTCCATTGGTATCATCTCCTCTCATTGTTGGTTGTATGCGGTTTAATAGTGAGCGATGTTAGCACTAGATATACGGAGAAGATATAATTCCTGACGATCCTCATCCTCATACACCTTTTTTCAAAGTGTATCCCATGGCCTCCTTACAGCTTGCAATGGAAAACAGCTGGTGGGAATCGAGTTATTTCATTATTCCCAACTTAGATAATCTTCAATTTTGGCGTAGATTCTACACTCCACCACTATTTGTTGATTTTACATATCAAGGTGTCGTTGATTTTGTTGGGCCATCTAGCATCCCCCGGTGTTGCACTCCCTATTGTGCAGAACTTATCTCAGCCCACTCAAAGGTACATGTTTACAAGACTTCTTGTCAACGCCTCAAAATGATGCTAAGGGGAGTGAGTTATCCTTTATGCAAGTACTGAAGGAAAGAAGGTGTGAATCCTTTTTATAACTGCCGTTCGATTAGGCTTTATTTAATGATATTTCCTCATGCAAACCTTTCGACTATGACGAAAGGGTCAGATTATAGGCCAAGTGACCTTTCGATCCGATTAGGTAATTATGATATCTCCTTCGAAAGCCTTCCTTTCGACCGAATTGATATATCATGAGTTAAGTTATCTTCAATAGTTTCGACTGGATTGATGATATAAAGCTATAGAATGGCTTGGAACTTGGTTAATAAACAGAACGTGAGGTTTCGATCTTGCAAAGTTTGGGAACTTATCTTTCTTGAGATTAAGTGGGAATCTTAAGCTTTAGTAGATCAGAGATAGGTTTGACCTTGTCGAATGCTTTAGATAACAGAGTAGAAAGTTTGAATAGGTTACAGAAGTCATTGGAACTTGAAAAGGTATCGACCGTGTCGATTGGAGCCATTCAATGAAGGCGAAACTTGGAAAATACAAGTGAATCCAGCAAAAGATAAAATGAAATAGTAAAATAGCGTAAAATGATTGAAAATTCCCTTTCTCCCATTCCAAAGATTTTATTTATCTAAATTCCCAAATTTATTTACAAACTAGGGTTATAATGCTTTTATTAAGAGAACACAAGTTCAAGATGAGAAGAATTAAACCCTAAAACGTGACCCCTTGGGTCTTATTTATAGATGCGGCCTGGCACCTTTCGACCCTGATGCTTTCGACGGGGTCGGAAGGTGGATGTTGAGAGACTTAAGCAAGCTGTGCCTTTATTAAAAGGTATGGAAAAACTTCTCTTCTTTGAGTTGGCTTGAAAGTGCTTCCGACTTTGTCGTTAGCCTTTTCCTTTCGGTTTTGATGATGTTTGCAATGCCCATGCCATTTTTTGATCTAGTGCCGAACCCTCCAGAACCATGCTAGTTTCAACTAATTCGAAAGGCTTACTATAGCTTTTGAAGGGGTTATTCGGGTCAATGCTTTGCTTTCGCGTAGTTCAAACTAATGTGAAACCTTTGGTATTGAAAGGTTTGGCGTATATGCAAGTAGTTGTTCCCCTTGTCTTCGAAAGTTGTTGCTTTGACGCAATCGAAAGGTCTACTTCGAAAGGTTGTAAATGAAGGCAGAAGGGTGCTTTCGACTCTTTCATCTTCTTCGAAAGGTTGAAACCCAGAATATTAATAGAAGGGACCTTCCGACACCTTTGAAAGGTTTTGAGGCTTTTAAACTTTGATGGTAGCATCCTTTCGACTCCTTCGAAAGATTTGGTTGCAGCTCTTCTCTCCAACTCTCCATTCAAAAAAGTCTCAACTTGGTTGAAAGGTGAACTTTTAGAGTAACATTTGCGCCCCCTCCCCCCCCCCCCCCTCCCCCTCTCGTGAAGGGATGCTCTTTGCTTTCCAAGCCATCTTTGCCTAAACCTAAATAGTTTCCGCCTCTTGGCCTTCCCGAGTAGTTCTAGGCTGTTCATTCAAATCTGATCTAATGACTGATAACTTTAGGAAACTTTTCTTATCTAATACGCTTCTCTTGTTCTTCCTTTTTTACTTTTCTGCAATTAAAATTTAGTACGTAAGTAAAATAGTTCCAGATATCCTTAAACTACCAATTTATTTTTAGAAATTCAAGTAATCACAAATCTTATTCGTAAGTTCCAATTTAATTTTTTTTTTTTTTTTTTGCTTATTTTAGTCGAATTCCAGGTATCCTAAAACTTCCAATTTGTTTGTTTGTTTTTTTTCTTTCACGATTTTAAAATTGTTGGTAGATGATGCTTAAATCCGTCTTTTTATCGGGTTTGGATTTTTACTTCAAAATTTTCTATTTTTATCCATTGCTAGTTAATCTGAGTTTTTAATTTGTTAATTATTTTATGCTTTTTGGAAATTTAGACAAGTTGATATCAGTTTGAATTCATTAATTTAGTAGATTAGGTTTTCTTGTTCATTAAGAAATTTTTTGAAATCTAGACTCATAATCGGGTTTGGGGGATAATCAAACCCATCACTTACCCAGAAGTTTCTCATGTATGGATGGAAAAAAACTTGTTGCCTCTACCCCTTCGAGAGAGATTGAGGTGGAAAGATTGAGTTTACTTCCTTAGCCCCTATCGATGGGGTCAAAAGGTTTTGTAATGCCACATATCTCATTTTTGTCGAATGGTTATGTTATTGGGTCGGGAATAGGAACTTCTTTGGTAGCAAAACGTTTTCACTTAGTCGAAACCCCTTGTTTCGACTACAAACCATTTTCCATAGTTAATTTTTAGGAATCACCAATCCTTTCAACCCCTTCGACGCCACCTTTACCTTCTAGGTCTGAACCCTCCTAGAGTTGGTTCTGTCCATCTCTGTCAAAATACCCTAAGTACATATGAGTTTAACTTAGAACCGTTCGACTTCAGTAGGTAAATTAGGTTTTGACAACATTGGTATTTTACTCAGGAATCCTAAGTTATTGGTTTCGACAGTGGTGAAGGGTCTTGTTGCCTAGTTTATGTAATGTTTATAGTGTATATGTTTGTTGTACACCTTTTTACTTTAGTATTTGAGTTAATATTAACCATATTTCCTTAGAAATTAAGTTCTTGTAGAGCCTTCGACATTGTTGAGAAGTAATGTATGAAAAAGTATTATGCTTTAACCTTTTGACTTTGTCGATAGCTCAAGAAACACACTTTTATCTAGGCTTTCGATAATGTCAAGACATGTTTGTTAAATGATCATGCTCTTTTCATTTCGACTTTGTTGGAAGCCCAGTGTTTTTTGTTTTTGACTTAATCTGTTTACACAATCTTGAAGTTTCATATTTGTTTCCATGTATAAGTTATCTAAGCGGGTTTCTTTGTCTAATTCTTGGAAGTATTCCAAACCCATAAATAACCAAGGATTTTAACTAGAATGTTTTCACCTGGCAGAATCATGAACTCTCCGAAGAAAGCTGAATAAATGTAATGGCACATTTTTCCATACCTTTTGAATCGACAATAAACCACACATGTCCAACTCAAATTGCACGAAAAGACGGATCACTAAGGGTAGAAAGAAAAATAAAGACAGAACAGAATCTCACACGAATGGAATAACATACATTATTTCAATAATAATCTTTACAGCGGAAAATTTTAAATACAAATCAGAGTCTAACATAAATTCAACTTGGACAGATATAAACATCTGTCCTTACAATTGCTGACAAACATCAAACAAAATATACTAAGCAAAGCGGATAATAGAATACGTCCATACGATGGTGAAGATCTCCAGCTCTCCTCTGGAAACTCCAACCGTCTTCAACTAAACCCGAAACTACTCAGATCTGACCCGAGTATTAAAAATACCCGGATCAGGCTCGATAAACCAGCGTGTGATACTCGAAATTTAAAATGACTATGTTATCAAAACCTTTGAAAAGAAGGGTATCTCATAAGGCCACACCCACACATAAACACGGACGGGTTTTTACCTTATGATAACTAAAACACTTTTATATCAAAACCTTTGATATTATTTCTAATGACATCTCTTTGAAAACATTTACAAATAAACTTATTCAAATAAGGTATCAATATCTAGACTAAGTCTAAGGTAATATCCCGGACTAGGTCAACGGAATATATGATATCAAAAGGGGTAGCTGAAATGTTTGCAAGTCATTACAGCTATTTTGGGAATACAATCAAAACAGTAAATCTCGTATTGGGATTAGATTTACAACATGATAGGAAACTAGTGACCTTTTCTCCGAACCACGCATAACAAACATAGTTCCCACGGTGCCTTAATCGCTTTTCTCAAACTAGTCACTTGGAAACTATACTTTCTACACTACAAATGATAACCGGTAGTTCCCTGCTTTTCTCAAGCTAACCACTTTATCCACATGGGGCAATAAATGCCTTGAGGCCCAGACGTATCTGGTACCTGGGGTTCAGAACATCTGATAACCCAAATCACTACTATTCGAAATGAGAGCATACATCTGACCACATAGAATCCCATCATAACTGGGGTGTGAGGCTCGTGAAGCTACGATCAATTTCTTCAAAGCCACGCTTTTCATACAAAACCATGCTTTAATCATAACAAGTTCCACTTTAAATGCCACACTGCCATTCCTTTGATCACTATTTGACTTCCATAAAATTACAACCCTTGAGCTCGTACGTCTCAAGGAGGGTGTTAAGCTAAGAGAAGTTGCCTTCTCCGCCACCACTGATGTACATTTTTAAAAGACAAACGTTGAGTCTCAAAAATGCAATGTCGGACATCATCCATACAAGTTCATTGTAGGACTGAACGAAACCAAAGGTACTTTCCTCAGCCATTACTAGGCGAGATGCCCTTGCAATCTAAAAAATCTCCATTACGAGGAGACAACTGCTATAAATAACTCGATAATGGGAGCTACCCAGAGCATGTTCAACAAGCAGTCCTCACGCTATGAAGATCCACGGCCTTCAATTATCATCATCTTCAACATGTCTTCACTTTCGAACGTATAAATTGGTTCGAAGTGGTTTTTGGATAAGAATCATCCAAATCCGACTCCGGTTCCTTCGAAGCCAATCATCGCTTTAAAAAGATGTTAAGTTCATACGTGGATATCAATCATCAATCAATTACTTCATCTTTTATCTTAATCAAATATCTTTCTCAGATATATTCTTTTCAATTTATTCTATTTTCTTTTCAAATGTATATGGAATCATTAATCCTCATTTATCAAATCATTTGGTTTATTTAAACCTTTCTTAAATCTTGGAATAATTCAATCATTTTCTCTTTTACTGAGGAAAACTTTTCCAAATCATTCATTTAATCTTAATCAAAGATTTCTTATATCTAAGTTATAACTTTTAACTTAGGCAAAATATTCTCAAATCATCCATTAAATCTAAATCAAAGATTTTCTTTTTTAACTTCAAATCATATCCTTACAAATCGAACACTTTCATAATAGAGCACTACTGCCACTTTAAATATGGTAAATTTCACCTCCAGGGACTAATGGCAAGTTTCACCTCTAGGGACTAATGGAAAATTTCACCTCCAGGGACTAATAGCAAGTTTCACCTCCAAGGACTAATTGCAAGTAATTCTACATCATGAATATCTTTGTCTTTTAACTTGGAAAAACTTAAATATGATCTTTTAGAGCATTCGGGCTTTCCTTTCGATATGTTCCACCCCTCGCCTAAGAAGAGTAAACATAGGCCAAGTAAGTTCAGGGCACTGGTTGCTCAAACTCTAACCTTAGTTAAACACCTTGTTTTATCATTCCAGATCTCACAGGTGGGACAAATGTACTAGTCGTTTTCGCATACTCAGTTTGTTATTACATTCAATATTCTTCTCTTTATGTTTAAGTGGTATAAACAATTTCTCTTAACCATTTATTCAAACTCTTATTAAAACTTCCAAATAATCTTTAAATAACTTAAATTTTCTTTTAAAATCATTCACAAAAGATTTAGGAAAGAATTGTGAAGTTTAAAACTGCATTTCAAAATTTATTTCAAACTATTGCGAAAAGCGTTTTAAAAGCTGTATTCTTCAAAACGACTTTTATATCATTTAGAAATCCATATTTTCAATTAAATCTCTTTTACTACATTTTAAAATATTTTTAGGATTTATTTCATGTTTTTAAAACATTTAAAATATCAATTTCAAACTTTGGTCACTTTACTGCAAAAGCGCGATTTTTCTGGAAAATTGTTTTGGACATATTTAAAATATACAAGATAAAATCTTGATTTTATTCCTTTATTTCTTTAAACATATTTAAACATTTATAAAAAATTTCTAACTCATTTTAAAACTATTTCCAAAAGGTTTAAGCATTCCATATACACCATTTCATTTTCAAAAGGAAAGTAATTTTCTTTGTGCTTATCGACGTGTATTAACGTGATTCGGTAAAAAAATTTAACAATCATATCCAACAATCAATACTTGATGATCAAAGCATGTATAAACATCCATAGCAATCATAACATAACATTAAACATGTATATATGTAAATAGAGACGTTAAATAGAATTTCTCACCATAAACCAAAGCGATTAACTTCTTACCAACATTCATATCATTCAACACTTCACTAATACTTTCTACTGCATTAAACACTAGCAAATAACACCCTCTCCCTTCCAATAGCTTGGGCGAGGCTTAAGATGGAGGTTGGCCAAAAGTATAGAGAAGAAGCGATATAGCTTTGAACTTGAATTTCCAAGATTTTGGTCCGAAAAATGGGTCATCTTCTCTCTTGTTTTTGACTCTCTTACTCTCAAAATTTAAAAAACTTGTTAACTGAAAATTTGTTGAAAATAATTTTTGATTGAACTAAAATAAACAATCATTTGAATCAAAGTCGTTTCGAGGGATATATGATAGAATGAAGAAGAGGTATTACCGAATTGATAAAAATGAAGCCCGAAAATACACTTCAAATAATTGAGTTTCAGGTATAGCAAACCTCAAAATTGGAAAGAGTTATCAACATAAAAGTTGTAGCCACTGGAATTTCATATGGTTTGAAAAAAATATTTCTTAATTTGATTCAGTTATGATTAAGTTATGATCAAAACAAAATAGGCTATTTCCTATGTTAAAAACTGGGTCAGAAAATACACTGTAAAGGAGTGGGTTTTCAATATGGTTACCTTTAGAATGAGACAAAGTGGTCAACATGAAAGTTGTAGCTACTGCAAAAGGACATGATTTAAAAAAAATTGCATTTTGGTTCAGTGATTAAGAAGTTATGGCCGACAGAAGTAGAGATAAAATATGGAGAAAAAATGAGTTTGATTTGAAGAGAATGGACATTGATTTCTTTTTAATTTTTTTTATGGCATGGAAGCCATTAAGAGAAGAGGAAGAAGTTGAAGAAGCTTAAAAAAAGTATAAGAAGAAATATGAATGAAAATGAAGAAGGAGGTGGGTATTTATAGAAAAAAGAAAAAAGTGGAAATTTATCAAAATAACCTCTTACCAAATTACCAAACTAACCTTACTTCCACCTAAAGTAAGCTCCACTTTTCCAATACTTAACATCACATTTCACATCTTTACTTTATGTCATAATCACTTAAAGATTAAGTAAAGAATATCATAATTATGTTGGCTTTGATTTGATATGATTTGATGTTTACTTTTGATTTTTCTTACTTGCTTTTCTTAATTCTTACTTACTTTTCTTAATGACTTCTAGAAGTTTCTAACCTTATTCAGTAAAAGTAAACATGATTAGTGAATTAATTAATACTTACACTATTCGAATATATGTTCCTATATAAGAAAATAAAGGTGCGACGACGTTGCGACGACTTTTAATCGATAAAACGTTGTTTTTCGACAAAATGTTTTACGGTCACATTTTGACGTTTTAGTTAAACTATTTATTTACGTAAACCAAATTTAAAAATAAAATTTTTACTTATTTGTATAAATTAAAACATGTCTCTTTATATATTAAAATCATATTTAAATAATATCAAAATCTCTAATTTTAAGGTGTATGTAAAACTGACAAAATGCAACAAAATTTGGTTATTTTAGTAAAACGATTATTAACATACTTATAAGTATTTTAATATACTTTTATTATCCTTATTAAATGATTTCAATAAGATTTATCTTTTCAAATAAATATTTAAACCTATTTATTTCAACATTTATTTAAATTATCAACAATAACAATAAATAATTTATTTATTATTAACTATTATATATAACTTGTTTATTTAAGTTTTAAACCTTTTTAAATTTAAAACAAACGAAATTTCTCATTTTCGAAGTATTGAAATTACGGATCGTTACATTCTCCCCTACTTAAAAGCATTTCATCCTCGAAATTACCCAAAACAAAAGTTTGCCCAAAACATTTATCTTTAAACTTAATTCCATATAATATACATAAATCATCCATATGAAATATCTTATTCGATCTCATATTCGAATACACAACTTTATTTCCGAACTAGTATCGATCCCCCGATTCTCTAGTGCGGACTTTAATAAGGCTCTTTGCTTCGAAAACCTTGCTTTCCTTGCATAGTGCTCAACTATGATAGAAAACTCAAGTACCCAACCATGAACCCTAATTGTGACAGCCCGCAAATCCGTACCCCTTGAGTCATCACTATTCTACATCAATTAACTCAAGTGGAACAGAAATACGAACCATTAGGGTTAAAGAAGAGGAGATAGAAGAAGAAGAAAACTAAACAATATCAAAATCTCACAGTCGCAGCGGAATAAAATATAATAGTAAATAATAGATCTTTACACAAACTGAAACTATATCTGTTTTATCATCATATCATCAGAGTATCTCATACAACAATATTACCAGTCAGACAATCATACAATCATAGCAGCGGATATTTATACTAGTACGGATAATACATCTCGGGCTCTAGCTCCTCTCCAGCTCCATAGCAACCTATCCTGAACATATAATACTCGGTCTGGCCCGAGCATTATAATGAAATAACACCCGAGTCAGTCTGGGATACCAGCTGATAACTATGCATCCAAATTGATTATTAAAGTTTCAAAATCCTTATGAAAACAAAAGCATCTCATAAGACCATGCCACAAATAAACATGTCGGATTTTTACCTTACGATAGCTAAAACACTTTTTATAGAAATCCTCTAATATTATAATAGGGTCTATTTACAAATACTTATAAAATAGCCGAAATTGTTACATCTATTAAATTCCAGCTACTAGCCACAGAGTGGGTAATACAAACAAAACTCGTACAAGGCTCGTAGGGAGAATGGATTTCAAAAAATGACTAGGCACTGGGGTACCACCTGTCACAGTACGTGGTCCAGATCACAGTACCGAGGAGTACGCCCGCTCCCCTGCAACACAAGACCGGAACCATCCCTTACTGGACAATTCTGAATAAGATCACCCCGCGGATGGGATCAGCAACCGCACCTCTAAGCCGAAATAAAAAGGGACATCTAGACAGGGATGACCTTACTCTCAAGTGGGGGCTACCCACGAAGCCTTGCTGTATAACCCCTGATTTTCAGTCATTCCCGGTTGATGAGGCTTGAGGCTAAGTGTTACCTTTTACAAAGTTTCACTTAGAATGCCCATCGTTCACCTGACGGTTGTTCCAAAACCATTCATCCATACAAGTCCGTCTCGGGTTCGAACGGAACCGAAGGCACTACTCCTACTACATCCATTTTGGAAATATCCTCAAGATTAGTATCGACTAGCCCTTGCACTTCATTGCTCCATCTTCGACTCCGAACACGTTTTTCGCACGAAAACGTACAAACCGGATCGAAGTGGGTTTTGAGAAATAAATCTCGATCCTGGTCTCTTCGAAACGATCGAGGCATTTGTCCAATATTGATAGCCAGTGATTTAACTATAAATTAATATTTACAAACATCCATTACACAATAAATAATTCCCAATTATTTATTTCCTCAAAATATCTTTACGAGATACAATTCCAATTTCAAAATTTCTTTTGAAACGCTTTTCAAATCCAATTTCCTCATGGAAAAGATTCTCAAATCTTTATTCCCTATGAAACATCCAAGTACCCATATTTAAGGTTTAAAATCATTTAAATACTTTATCCCTCAAAATAATTTAAAACCATTTATATCAAATCTACTTACATACTTAGTTTAAAATATACATATACTTTTAAAAATATTTCGAATAAAACTGCTTTATAAAATATAATCTATTATCTTTAAAACAAGTTAAGTCATACTAGATTTTAAATGAAGCTATGAAATCCTATACAAGTTTCATATAAAACTTTATTTGATTATCTCTAAAATAGATCCATTGTATACAGTATGAATATTAATAACATTCTTTAAAACATAGTTCTAATTACTTTTTTTTTAAATAATTTCTTCTATAGCTACTTTGATAAATGTTTACTTTTAAAATTTTTACAATTTAAACTTTTCTTGAAACTATTCTTTAATAAAACTTCAAAACTCTTAATTTTCAAAAATTTATTTTAAAAACGTACTTGGCTTTCAGGGAAATACACTTCCATCATAAAATAACCAAAGAATTCTTTTTATCAATCCAGCACGCTTTATCCCAATTCAGTTTTACGTTCAACCCATTCCTTTGATTTAATCTCTTTTAAAATCCTTTACTTAGGAATTTCTTTTATTTTCTTTAAACCCGATTAATATATTTATATTTAAAATTTTCAGGTTGTATTCTCCCAATCACAGCACAACACAATTAAAATTTCAATTTAATTCACCACGGCATATAAATAAAACGCAGCATAACAAGATCTAAACAAATTATCACAGAATATAAGTTAATTTCTATTTGTGAGGGATCCAATTGGATCCCTCCAACCTGTTTCCCTGCATCCACAGATATTAGCACAACAACATATATCGATTCAATCATATTCAACCAATCAAGCAATCATTTAAATATTGACTATCTAAATTAACTAGTACCCCAGATGTGAGTGAGTTAAACTCACCTTGATTTTCGGCGAGCGTTTGAAATTTCAAATTAAATCGAGCCATTCGATTTAATCTAAAATTTCTGCTTGCTCCGATCGTTTCCGGATTTGCTTCAGCGTGTACATCACGTCGCTGCGATCCCGGCGCTTCCAAAATCGTCTGATTCTGACCACAAATGCATTAGATATGAATTCCCAAAGTTTAATTAACAATTTAAAAACAATTTCCTTTAAATTTAATTTTTTATTATACCCAAACAAAACTCAACCGCACGATCTGGAAATCCACATCAAAGCCGTAGGTTCCTTCTTCCTCACGCGATACAGCTTACGGCCGAACCCAAACATCTCCAAACCCTAATTGTCGCTTCCTCCTCGATAGTCGAGACGACGATTAGACACCGTCAAAACGAGCGCCCATGCATGCTCTATCCATGGTCCAGAAATCAAGAAGCTCGGCCCCCTCTCCATCGCGAACTTCAAGCACGAATGCGCGTCGTTCATCTCCAATTTGCCGACAAACCGGAGCTCAATTTTCGATCACCACCGCTCCGAACGTAGTGTCCAACGAGCTCTCGATCTTTGAAGTTGAAGTTTTTGAAATTATTGAGTGGATTGATCAATAATTGAAGAGAACAGTCAGTTCTTATCGGCCATTGGAGTAATAAGTGGCGGCTGGAATGAAATTAGGGTTTCGGCCTAATATATATATCCCTTTAATTATATTATTTTAATATTAAAACAAATTTTAACGAGCTTATACAAATGAACTCAAAAACTCACGTGCCGCCAAGAATTTATAGGGTTTTACCCACGTTTCGAACACAATGGAACGTGTTTCGGAAGCTAATTTGATCATATACACAAGTTATAGAAATAAACGATCAATTTTAACTTAAATCGATTAAAGTAATTTCTAAGCGTTTTAAGCTGCTGGCGTCAAAGGACAACTCCGATTGCTACAAAAATTGTAATCCGATAATAACTAACTATTACGGATCCAACGGAACTGGTTACGTCGAATTCCGAGACTGTGACCCAGAAGGCTATTTTAACTCGTCGATTAAATCGAGCGATTTCCAAAATCGTCGAAATCACTTAAAATTTCACTTTTAAAATTTTACTAACTCTATTATAACTCGTATAAAATTTATATTCACACTAGAAGTCACTCTGATTCAGATTAAATCTAAATCCGATTATTTGCATTATTATATTATTAAATTCCATTATTAAATTAATATAAAATTCCAAATTCAATTTATTAACTTCTAATTTCATCCAACGGTCCAATATTATAATTCAAATCCGATTAAACTTACAAGAAACTTTAGAATCTAATTTTAGATCTATTTACACTCAAAATTACCAGTTACCCCAATTCTAATATTAAATTATTATTATTCAAATTTCAATTAAATTCCCTTATTCGAAATTTAACTAATTTTATTAACTTAACCAAAGTCTTCTACTTAAGAATTCAAATTATAACACATATTCAACATTTAAAAGGAATTAAATGTTCAAATCTAGCGACCCAAAATTCCGGGTCGTTACATTCCTCCCCCCTTATAAAAATTTCGTCCCCGAAATTTGCTAAGGTAGAAAGAATATTTCAAACTTAATAGCAAAACTTACTAAATAAAATCTCAATTTCACTTTGCTCAAATTCCTTAGTTACAAATCGAAACCACTAGTTTCAATTCCTATCCCAAAATCCTTTTTATTTTCAATTGTTATTTGAAATCAACTTTGTCATTAATGAAAATTTTCAAATTTTTCAAAAATTTTCTAACTCCCATAATTTCTGAAAAATTTTGGCAGAGTCTCCCCTGTACGGAGGAGCTTTTGCGATATCGCAATACAGATAAATATATATACATCGACCCACACGGTCGGAAACCAAAATATATCACAACAAATATATCGTTTCCCAATTATATTTGCGTAGGTGTACCTTTTTAAGCAAATTTTTAAAGCAAGCGGCTAATATAACGCATATACGCGCTCCAACTCTATCGAACGCCTTCCGTACCTGTACTTACTCGACAAACTCATCAATTTCGAAAGATATGAACGTTTTAACAACATTTCCAATATAAATGTAAGTCAAATAAATCCATTTCATAGCCTAACCAAGCTACTTCATAATTTAATAATGTTAACCATATTTTATCAACAATTTAAAGATTTCACTCACCTTTTAATTTCTTATTCAAGTCCAAACTTCATTTTATTTCATGATTTACATTCAAGTTCACCATATACAATTCATATTTATTACCACCAATTCATATTCACTTCAATATTATGAACATATGCTTCACTATTTTCAATTTAATTCAATTTAAATTCAAATATCAATTTCATTTACTTCTTTTGATTCGTTCACTTAAGTTTAACGACTAATTTCTGTGCAGGTTGTGGTTACTCAAACAAATAACCAATTCTTAAGCTTATAACCAGTTAAAACTAACTTCCAACTTAGATACATATTAATTTTATTCAATTCTGCATGGTTCACAATCCAAGCATTCTTATCATATTACAATTATTCAATTTCATTAACCAATTCAAGTTTATATTAATATCATTCCATTCTGGATTATTTACAACTCAGACAACCTTATTTTATCACAATAATTAATTAAAATTCTCTTCACTTGCATTTCAATGCTTATTATCTAAACAAATTTATCCAAGACAACATTATAAAGCTCGCCCACAATTATTGTTCAATTTGCTTAAGTTCTTCCGCAATATTTTCATTATCTTCTTATATCAATTTTTATTTTATTTTCATTTGATTCTCATCCAAATCAATTCCAATCCATTTACGACTTTTAGTGCACTTTGTTTATTTATTCAATCCATTTTAAGATTTATTTTATTAACAAAGAGACCATTTTAAATTATTTCACTCATTGGAATTTATTTACAATTCAAACCATCACTATTATAATCTAATTCCATTATTCATTCACTCCCTCAACTTTTTATTGCCAAAATTTAAATTCCATACTAGAACTGGGTTTTTTATTATTTTTCTTTTCAAAATTTTCTTAATAAACCATCAAAATTTCATCCATACCAATAAAAATTCCATTTAATTTAGTTTACACTAAATTCATCTTCAAGCTTCTTTTAATTTAATTCAGCTTACGCTAAATTCATTCTCGAACAATTTCTTTGATTTAGTTGAGTTAAAATTTTATTCACACAATATCGTTCTTACTTCTCTAAATTAAATTTTCTTTCAATTTAAATTCTCTTCCAATCCTAACTCAAGTTCAACAAAATTTATTTAGCCATCTTGAATTTATACCATTTCCTTTGCTATCTTAAATAAGATTTTAATTCTATCCAAAATTATTTGTAACACAACTGAATTTTGATTCTAATTTATTCCAAATTCAACTCAACTCCATTTAATCGAAGTTAAATCCAATTCAATCCAATTTTAATTCTCCATATACAAGTTCAACCTTATTTACTGATTTAAGTTCATTCACCCTAGTATATTTTATATCTTCTTCATCTTATTTCAATTTACATTACATTTGATATCAGGTTTGAATTCCCATACCATTCAACTATTTCCCAATTGTGATTATAATTCCATTTTACTTGGGCTCACAAATCTGATTTACTATTCTTAAATTCACTAACTATTAATTTAAAAGTCATATTGCTCATTTTAATCCATTTACATTTTATAATTACAATTCCAAATTCTTTATATATATGTGTGTGTGTATCACTGAATTCTTAAGGATATAAATTTTCTTCCAATTTAATTCTTTGCACCATTTTAAATTCAAAATTTTAGATTATAAGTATAACACTTAATAGCTTGTGGGTATAATTCATTACATAATGACTCACAATTACAAAGTCATTTTACATTTCAATTTAACCCAAATCAATTTAATTCTAAGTCCAATTTATTTTACTTATCCCAAACTAATATTCAAATTTTCTATTTACCTCATCATACTTCATTCGCTTCCATTTACTCAAGTTAAATTTTAATTCCAAGATTAAAATTTTCATTTCTTCCTTATTAATATCAACTTCACTTAATAAGTTCAATAGTTGATTCATTTTAACTTTACACATTATTTAAATAGAATTTTCCAGAATTCAATTACCCGGTTTTATTCCAAAATCATTTTGAAATAATAATCAACTCATACCTACTTGGTGTATTAAATCAAATCTTCGGATTTCCAAACAACTTGTTTTTACCAAACAAATTCTTCCCTTTGAAATTTCCAAAACAACTGGTATACCCAACAAGTCCAAACAATATCATAACCAACCACTTTGGTAGCAATCCATCACTTTAGAAACTCGAAAATGAATTCTAATGATGTGGCCAGCATCATCAGGATTATTTTCCAGCGAGTGAAGTGAGTTCAGTGCTTCCTTACTTTTCCAAATTCATTTCAAAACAGTTTCCATTCACATATTACCCAAAATAATTTTCCATGCCTTCAAACATTTTGGAAAACATTCCCAAACATTCCTAAGATTTTAAGTTTCCAAACTTTTTTTTCAATACATTTAAAACCCTTTCCAAAATTCTCGGGATTTAAATTCTGGTTTAATTTAAATTTAGTTATTCTTCTTCTGCATAATTTATACTTATATAATTTTATTTGATTATAACCATTTCAAATTTTTGATCAATTTTAGTTTCTTATTTGATTATAGCATTAACAACCAATCATCTAAATATATATATAATAATTTAAGAAAATTATTTCTTTTATATCAAAATATAATTTTGGGTAAAATTATTTCATTTACCTGCTTTAAAAACAATATTATGTCGGTTTATCTAATTTAAGAGTTTAGAAACCCCTTTCGTTACGGTTGTACTTCTCGTACCGACCAGAATTCATAAACACTCAACCGATAAGTCAACACAGTATAAAAACAATTTTATATTCACTAACAAGTACGCTCTCATATCTATTAATACATTCAACTCATTATAGAGTACTATTGACTCTGTTTGATGAGTAATTTCCCCACTAAAGCCTGGGTTGTCGCCCAACTAAGCTCCGATACCAAGTGTGACAGCCCGCAAATCTGTACCACTTGAGTTATCACTATTCTACATCAATTAACTCAAGTGGAACAGAAATACGAACCATTAGGGTTAAAGAAGAAGAGATAGAAGAAGAAGAAAACTAAACAATATCAGAATCTCACAATCGCAGCGGAATAAAATATAATAGTAAATAATAGATCTTTACACAAACTGAAACTATATCTATTTTATACATCATATCATCAGAGTATCTCATACAACAATATTACCAATCAGATAATCATACAATCATAGCAGCGGATATTTATACTAGTACAGATAATACGTCTCAGGCTCCAGCTCTTCTCCTGCTCCATAGCAACCTATCCTAAACATATAATACTCGGTCTGACCCGAGCATTATAATGAAATAACACCCGAGTCAGTCTGAGATACCGGTTGATATTAATGCATCCAAATTGATTATTAAAGTTTCAAAATCCTTTTGAAAACAAAAGCATCTCGTAAGACCGCACCACAAATAAACATGTCGGGTTTTTAACTTACGATAGCTAAAACACTTTTTATAGAAATCCTCTGATATTATAACAGGGTCTATTTACAAATACTTATAAAATAGCCGAAATTGTTACATCTATTAAATTCCAGCTACTAGCCACAGAGTGGGTAATACAAACAAAACTCGTACAAGGCTCGTACTGAGAATGGATTTCCAACATTGACTAAGCACTGGGGTACCACCTGTCACAGTACGTGGTCTAGATCACAGTACCGAAGAGTACGCCCGCTCCCCTTCAACACAAGACCGGAACCATCCCTTACTGGACAGTTTTGAATAAGATCACCCCGCGGTTGGGATCAGCAACCGCACCACTAAGCTGAAATAAAAAGGGACATCTAGACAGGGATGACCTTACTCTCAAGTGGGGGCTACCCATGAAGCCTTGCTGCATAACCCCTGATTTTCAGACATTCCCGGTTGATGAGGCTTGAGGCTAAGCGTTACCTTTTAGAACGTTTCACTTAGAATGCCCATCGTCCACCTGACGATTGTTCCGAAAGCATTCATTCATACAAGTCCGTCCCGGGTTCGAACGGAACCGAAGGCACTACTCCTACTACATCCATTTTGGAAATATCCTTAAGATTAGTAGCGACTAGCGCTTGCACTTCATTGCTCCATCTTCGACTCCGAACACGTTTTTCGCACGAAAACGTACAAACCGGATTGAAGTAGGTTTTGAGAAATAAACCTCGATCCCGGTCTCTTCGAAACGATCAACGCATTTGTCCAATATTGATAGTCGATGATTTAACTGTCAATTAATATTCACAAACATCCATCACATAATAAATAGTTCCCAATTATTTATTTCCTCAAAATATCTTTACGAGATATAATTCCAATTTAAAATTTTCTTTTGAAACACTTTTCAAATCCAATTTCCTCATGGAATAGATTCTCGAATCTTTATTCCCTCTGAAACATCCAAGTACCCATATTTAATGTTTAAAATCATTTAAATACTTTATCCCTCAAAATACATTGAAACCATTTATATCAGATCTAGTTACATACTTAATTTAAAATATACATATACTTTTAAAAATATTTCGAATAAAACTACTTTATAAAATATAATCTATTATCTTTAAAATAAGTTAAGTCATACTAGATTTTAAATGAAGCTATGAAATCCTATGCAAGTTTCGTATAAAATTTTATTTGATTAACTTTAAAATAGATCCATTTAATACAGTATGAATATAAATAATATTCTTTAAAACATAGTTCTAATTACTTTTTTTAAATAATTTCTTCTATAGCTACTTTGATAAATGTTTGCTTTTAATATTTTTACAATTTAAAACTTTTCTTGAAACTATTCTTTAATAAAACTTCAAAACTCTTAACTTCTCAAAAATCTATTTTACAAACGTACTTGACTTTCAGGGAAATACACTTCCATCTTAGAATAACCAAAGATTTCTTTTTATCAATCCAACACGCTTTATCCCAATTCAATTTTACGTTCATCCCGTAAAATCCTTTTCCATACTTAAAAAAACACAAATCGCTCCTTTTATTTTAAACACATTACTATTTCCTGGAAATCACTTTCAAATATACGTTTAAAATATTTAAAATAAGCTCTAGAAATTATTTAATTGAAAATAATACTTAAGGAAATATACAGTGGTTTCCTAAGTACTTTAAATAAAATTTAAACTTTTAAAATAAGGTTAGCAAATCAAATATTCATATTAAAATTTTCTTTTGAAACCTTAATACTACTATACTTCTCTTTTTTTTAATAATTAAATACCATAATACTTAATCAAATATTTGCATTCACTAAAAAAGCATTTTCAAATAATATTTCTTTCTAAAATATTCCAAACATATTTAAACTGCAAGTTTATAGATTTGAAAGCTTTCTTAAAACAAAACAAAATTTCTAGGAGAAAGCACACTTTTCATTCTTTTTAAAATAAATCTCGCTATTAATTTAAACAATTCTTAATTCCCTTTGAAATCAAATTTCAAACACTTGAAAATTTTCAACCCATTCCTTTGATTTAATCTCTTTTAAAATCCTTTACTTAGGAATTTCTTTTATTTTCTTTAAACCCGATTCATCTATTTATATTTAAAATTTTCAGGTTGTATTCTCCCAATCACAGCACAACACAATTTAAATTTCAATTTAATTCACCACGGCATATAAATAAAACGCAGCATAACAAGATCTAAACAAATTACCACAAAATATAAGTTAATTTCTATTTGTGAGGGATCCAGTTGGATCCCTCCAACCTATTTCCCTGCATCCACAGATATTAACACAACAACATATATCGATTCAATCATATTCAACCAATCAAGCAATCATTTAAATATTGACTATTTAAATTAACTAGTACTCCAGATGTGACTGAGTTAAACTCACCTTGAGTTTCGGCGAGCGTTTGAAATTTCAAATTAAATTGAGCCGTTCGATTTAATCTAAAATTTCTGCTTGCTCATATCGTCTCCGGATTTGCTTCAGCGCATATGTTACGTCGCTGCGATCCCGGCACTTCCAAACTCGTCCGATTCTGACCACAAATGCATTAGATATGAATTCCCAAAGTTTAATTACCAATTTAAAAAAAATCTTTTAAATTTAATTTTTTATTATACCCGAACGAAACTCAACCGCACGATCTGGAAATCCACATCAAAGCCGTAGGTTCCTTCTTCCTCATGCGATACAGCTTACGGCCGAACCCAAACATCTACAAACCCTAATTGTCGCTTCCTCCTCGATAGTCGAGACGACGATCAGACATCGTCAAAACGAGCGCCCATGCATGCTCTATCCATGATCCAGAAATCATGAAGCTCGGCCCCCTCTCCATCGCGAACTTTAAGCACGAACGCGCGCCGTTCATCTCTAATTTGCCGACAAACCGGAGCTCAATTTTCGATCACCACCGCTCGGAACGTAGAGTCCAACGAGCTCTCGATCTTTGAAGTTGAAGGTTTTTGAAATTATTGAGTGGATTGATCAATAATTAAAGAGAACGGTCGGTGCTTATGGACCATTGGAGTAATAAGTGGCGGCTGGAATGAAATTAGGGTTTCGGCCCTAATATATATATCCGTTTAATTATATTATTTTAATATTAAAACAAATTTTAATGAGCTTATACGAACGAACTCCAAAACTCACGTGCCGCCAGGAATTTATAGGGTTTTACCCATGTTCCGAACACAATGGAACGTGTTTCGGAAGCTAATTTGATCATATATGCAAGTTACTGAAATAAACGATCAATTTAAATTTAAATTGATTAAAGTAATTTCTAAGCGTTTTAAGCTGCTGAGGTCAAACAGCAACTCCAATTGCTACAAAAATTGAAATCCGATAATAACTAACTATTATGGATCCAACGGAACTAGTTTCGTCGAATTCCGAGACTATGCCCCGGAAGGCTATTTTAACTCGTCGATTAAGTCGAGCGATTTCCAAATTCGTCGAAATCACTTAAAATTTCACTTTTAAAATTTTACTAACTCTATTATAACTCGTATGAAATTTATATTCACATTAGAAATCATTTCGATTCAGTTTAAATCTAAATCCGATTATTTGCATTACTATATTATTAAATTAATATAAAATTCCAAATTCAATTTATTAACCTCTAATTTCATCCAACGGTCCAATATTATAATTCAAATCCGATTAAACTTAAAAGAAACTTTAGAATCTAATTTTAGATCTATTTACACTCAAAATTACCAATTACCCCAATTCTAATATTAAATTATTATTATTCAAATTTTAATTAAATTCCCGTATTCGAAATTTAACTAATTTTAATAACTTAACCAAAGTCTTTTATTTAAAAATTCAAATTATAACACATATTCAACATTTAAAATGAATTAAATGTTCAAATCTAGCGACCCAAAATTCCGGGTCGTTACACTAATCAACGTTCGTCGTCAAGAATCGAGTGATAAATCCTTTTTTGGATTGGTGTAAACACCTCAAAGTTCCGAACTCGAATATTAGGTCAAAATTTGTGTGGTTAAATGATTTACATATAACATATGTATTTATTAACTCTTAAAACTTTCATAAAAATTTTACCTTAAGCTCAAACATTTTATAAAGGTGCTTCTATATATAATCCCTTTAATTATTTATTTTCAAATATTTTTAATAAAGGAAAATATTCCAAAGAAACTTAGTGTATTTCCTTTAACACTAATATTATTTGCAAATCATTTTGTAAAACTATCGCTTAAGTTGATTACATCTTATAACTTATGTAAATCAATCACATTTTAAAGACTTAAGTCCCAATCTTAATTAATGCTAGAATTCATTAATAAAACGTCTTCTAGGTTATAATTACCCCTTTTTATAATCAAATTTATAAATTATGCTTATCCAATTTCATTTACTCAGAATATTTCACAATCCTTCAATTTTCATAAATTCCTTAGCTCCGAGTTAGATATGATTCGAAAATTTTCGACTGTCCAAAATCATTGAGAATCCCGCTTTTATCTTATCAATTAGCGACACCAATTTATCTTTGGTTTAAACACTTTTATAAGGATACTAGTCAATGATTCACATTATTTCTTTAACTTAAGAAAATTATATAGATCGAGTAACTCCAAAACAATCCAAGGAACTGGGTACTACCAATAGTATCATATATCCTCTTAACTAGAAGAGTAATATTTAAGAGAAGTGCTTACCATCTGAACGCATCACTTGCCCATTCTTAGTCAATTTTCGAGTCAATTAGTTATCATCAATACCTCTTTTTATTTTAAATAATACCATTTTTGAAATCTTTTAGAGATTATTTATAAAACCTATTTTATAAATTCGTTTTATCTTATATTAATTAACTTCATTTAAATTACCATGATTCTTTTACTCGAACTTAAATTCTCATTCCTTTTATATATAACTTTTACAAAATCATTTTCTATTATTTAAATACATTTTCAGCTTATGTGTTCATTCCTTAAACAAATCTTATTATCAAACACCTTGTAGTCAAATCGTGAAACTTAATTCACAAGGTATTTGTACTTAAACTTTTAAAACAATTGATCAATTTATGATGTAACTTAACAATATCATTTCTTTATTTATTATTTTGGAATAGGTATTAAAGATTTTAATTACCTTATCAGATTTCTTACTTATCTTTATGAAACATCTTATAGTCAAAATGTGAAATTCTAATCACAAGATGTTCATATTTAAATTTCAATAATCCTGATTTCTAACAATACAACTTTTCAATGTATATACTTTATATTCAAAATATAATCTTAGGTAAAATTATTTCATTTACCATTTTTTTTCAAAATCAGTTTGTCGGTTCGCCTTTTTGAAGTGTATAGGAACCTTCATCGATAACGGTGATCAGACGCATCGATGAGAATTCATAAATCACTCAACAGATAAATCAACACAAAAAAAATTTATTACTCGCTAACAAATACGCGCTCGTATATAATACGCTCAGACTCATTCTAGGGTGTTACTTACCCTATCTCTAATGAGTTACTCATCCTAGGGTATTACTAACCCTATCTCTGATGAGTCTTTACCCAACCAAGCCAAGGTTCTCGCTTAACCTTCAGCTCTGATACCAAATGTAATGGCACGGTTTTCCATACCCTTTGAATCGACAATAAACCACAAATGTCCAACTCAAATTGCACAAAAAGATGAATCATAAAGGGTAGAAAGAAAAATAAAGACATAACAGAATCTCACACGAATGGAATTACATATATTATTTCAATAATAATCTTTACAACAGAAAATTTAAAAAACAATATCATAGTCGAACCTAAATTCAGCTTGGACAGTTATAAACATCTGTCCTTACAATTGTTGATAAACATCAAACAAAATACACTAAGCAAAGCGGATAATAGAATACGTCCATACGATGGTGAAGATCTCCAGAACTCCTCTGGAAACTCCAACCGTCTTCAACTAAACCTGAAACTACTCGGATCTGACCCAAGTATTAAAAATACCCGGATCAGGCTTGATAAACCAGCATGAGATACTCGAAATTTAAAATGACTATGTTATCAAAACCATTGAAAAGAAGGGTATCTCATAAGACCACGCCCACACATAAACACGGACGGGTTTTTACCTTATGATAACTAAAACATTTTTATATCAAAACCTTTGATATTATTCTAAAGACATCTCTTTGAAAACATTTACAAATAAACTTATTCAAATAAGGCATCAATATCTGGACTAAGTCAAATGTAATATCCCGGACTAGGTCAACGGAAAATCCCAACGGAATATATAATACCAAAAGGGGTAGCTGAAATGTTTGCAAGTCATTACAGCTATTTTGGAAATACAATCAAAACCGTAAATCTCGTATTGGGATCGGATTTCCAACATGATAGGAAACTAGTGACCTTTTCTCCGAACCACGCATAACAAACATAGTTCCCACTGTGCCTTAATCGCTTTTCTCAAACTAGTCACTTGGAAACTATACTTGCTACACTGCAAATGATAACCGGTAGTTCCCTGCTTTTCTCAAGCTAACCACTTTATCCACAGGGGGCAATAAATGCCTTGAGGCCCAGACGTATCTGGTACCTAGGGCTCAGAACATCTGATAACCCAAATCACTACTATTTGAAATGTGAGCATACATCTGACCACATAAAATCCCATCATAACCGAGGTGTGAGGCTCACGAAGCTACGATCAATTTTTTCAAGGCCACGCTTTTCGTACAAAACCATAGTTTTAATCATAAAAAGTCCCACTTTGAATACCACACTGTCATTCCTTTGATCACTATTTGACTTCCACAAAAATACAACCCTTGAGCTCGTATGTCTCAAGGAGGGTGTTAAGCTAAGAGAAGTCGCCTTCTCCGCCACCACTGATGTACATTTGTAAAAGACAAATGTTGTGTCTCAGAAATGCAATGTCGGACATCGTCTATACAAGTTCATTCTAGGACTGAACGAAACCGAAGGCACTTTCCTCGGCCATTACTAGGCGAGAAGCCCTTGCAATCCGAAAAATCTTGATTACGAGGAGACAACTGCTATAAATAAATCTATAATGAGAGCTACCCAGAGCATGTTCAATAAGCAGTCCTCACGCTATGAAGATCCACGGTCCTCAATAATCATCATCTTCAACATGTCTTCACTTTGGAACGTATAAATTGGTTTGAAGTTGTTTTCGGATAGAAATCATCCAAATCCGACTCCGGTTCCTTCGAAGCCAATCATCGCTTTAAAAAGATGTTAAGTTCATACACGGATATCAATCATCAATCAATTACTTCATCTTTTATCTTAATCAAATATCTTTCTTAGATATATTCTTTCCGATTTATTCATTTTTCTTTTCAAATGTATATTGAATCATTAAGCCTCATTTATCAAATCATTTGGTTTATTTAAACCTTTCTTAAATTTTGGAATAATTCCAAATCATTTTTCTTTTACTGAGGAAAACTTTTCCAAATCATTCATTTAATCTTAATCAAATGATTTCTTATATCCAAGTTATAACTTTTAACTTAGGGAAAATTTCTCAAATCATCCATTAAATCTAAATCAAATATTTTCCTTTTTAACTTCAAATCATATCCTTACAAATCAAAGAATTTCATAATAGAGGACTACTGCCACTTAAATATGGTAAATTTCACCTCCAGGGACTAATGGCAAGTTTCACCTCTAGGGACCAATGGCAAGTTTCACCTCCAGGGACTAATGGCAAGTAATTCTACATCATGAATATCTTTGTCTTTTAACTTGGAAAAACTTAAATATGATCTTTTAGAGCATCCGGGCTTTCCTTTCGATATGTTCCACCCCTCACCTAAGAAGAGAAAACATAGGCCAGATAAGTTCAAGGCACTGGTTGCTCCATCCCTAACCTTAGTTAAACACCTTGTTTTATCATTCCAGATCTCACGGTGGGACAAATGTACTAGTCGTTTCCGCGTACTCAGTTTGTTATTACGTTCAATATTCTTCTCTTTTTGTTTAAGTGGTATAAACAATTTCTCTTAACCATTCATTCAAACTCTTATTAAAAATTCCAAATAATCTTTAAATAACTTAATTATTCTTTTAAAATCCTTCACAAAATATTTAGGAAAGAATTGTTAAGTTTAAAACTGCATTTTAAAAGTTATTTCGAACTACTGCGAAAAGCCTTGCGAAAAGTGTTGCAAATATCGTTTTAAAAGCTGTATTCTTCAAAACGACTTTCATATCACTTAGAAATCCATATTTTCAACTTAAATTTCTTTTAATACATTTTAAAATATTTTTAGTATTTATTTCATATTTTTAAAACATTTAAAATATCAATTTTAAACTTTGATCACTTTACTGCAAAAGCGCGATTTTTCTGGAAAATTGGTTTGGACATATTTAAAATATACAGGATAAAATCTTGATTTTATTCCTTTATTTCTTTAAACATATTTAAACGTTTATAAAACATTTCTAACTCATTTTAAAACTATTTCCAAAAGGTTTAAGCATTCCATATACACCATTTCATTTTCAAAAGGAAAGTAATTTCCTTTGTGCTTATCGACGTGTATTAACGTGACTTGGTAAAATAATTTAACAATCATATCCAACAATCAATACTTGATGATCAAAACATATATAAACATCCATAGCAATCATAACACAACATCAAACATGTATATATGTAAATAGAGACGTTAAATAAAGTTTCTCACCATAAATCAAAGCGATTAACTTCCTACCAACATTCATATCATCCAACACTTCACTAACTACTTTCTACTGCATTAAACACTAGCAAATAACACCCTCTCCTTCCAATAGCTTGGCCGAGGCTTGAGATGGAGGTTGGTCGAAAATATAGAGAAGAAGCGATAGAGCTTTGAACTTGAATTTCCAAGATTTTGATCCGAAAAATAGGCCATCTTCTCTCTTATTTTTGACTCCCTTACTCTCAAAATTTTAAAAATTTATTAACTGAAAAGTTGTTGCAAATTATTTTTTATTGAATTAAAAATAGAATCATTTGAATCGAAGTTGTTTCAAAGGAGATATGATAGAATGAAGAAGAGGTATTGTTGGATTGATAAAAATGATGCCCGAAAACACACTTCAAAAAATTGAGTTCAGGTATAGCAAACCTCAAAATTGGAAAGAGTTATCAACATAAAAGTTGTAGCCACTAGAATTTCATATAGTTTGAAAAAAAGAGTTTCTTAATTTGGTTCAGATATAATTAAGTTATCATCAAAAAAAAATAGGCTATTTTCTATGTTAAAAACTGGGTCAGAAAATGCACTTTAAAGAAATGGGTTTTCAACATGGATACATTTAGAATAAGATAAAGTGGTCAGCATGAAAGTTGTAGTCATTGGAAAAATACATGATTTAAAAAAAATTGAATTTTGGTTTTGTGATGAAGAAGTTATGGCCGACAGAAGAAGAGGTAAAATATGGAGGAAAAATGAGTTTGATTTGAAGAGAATGGACATTGATTTCTTTTTAATTTTTTATATGGCATGGAAGCCATTAAAGAGAAGAGGAAGAAGATGAAGAAGCTTATGAAAAGAAGAAGAAAAAATATGAGTTAAAGTGAAGAAGGAGGTGGGTATTTATAGAAAAAAGAAAGAAGTGGAAATTTACCAAAATAACCTCTTACCAAATTACCAAACTAACATTACTTCCACCGAAAGTAAGCTCCACTTTTTCAATACTTAACATCACCTTTCACATCTTTACTTTATGTCTTAATCACTTAAAGATTAAGTAAATAATATCATAATTATGTTGGCTTTGATTTGATGTGATTTGATGTTTACTTTTGACTTTTCTTATTTACTTTTCTAAATTCTTACTTACTTTTCTTAATGACTTCTAGAAGTTTCTAACCTTATTTAGTAAAAACAAACTTGATTATTGAATTAATTAATGCTTACACTATTTTAATATATGTTCCTACATAAGAAAATAAAGGTGCGACGACGATGCGACCACTTTTAATCGATAAAACGTTGTTTTACGACAAAATATTTTACGGTCACATTTTGACGTTTTAGTTAAACTATATATTTATGTAAAGCAAATTTAAAAATGAAATTTTTACTTCTTTATATAAATTAAAACATGTCTCTTTATATATTAAAATCATATTTAAATAATATCAAAATCTCTAATTTTATGGTGTATGTAAAACTGACAAAATGCGACGGAATTTGGTTATTTTTGTAAAACAATTATTAGCATACTTATAAGTATTTAATATACTTTTATTGTCTTTATTAGATGTTTTCAATAAGATTTATCTTTTCAAATAAATATTTAAACCTATTTGTTTAAACATTTATTTATTTTTAATAAAGCTTAACTTTTGTTGATTTGTTCTAAAATCCAAATTTATACATTTTGAATTATCAACAATAAGAATAAATAATTTACCTATTATTATCTATTATATATAACTTGTTTATTTAAGTTTTAAACCTTTTTAGATTTAAAACAAATGAAATTTCTCATTTTCGAAGTAGTGAAATTATGGGTCGTTACAATAAATTTCCAAACATTCTTCCATTGCATCAAAAAATGAAGTTAATGCCATCCTCAATGATTTTGGCATCACCGGAATTAAAGTTATTCTTCATCAAGAAACTGACACCACAGAAACTTGTTGCTAATGAGAAGCTTGCTATTGTGCTCACTTTGTAGGATTCAGAAGACGAGAAGGCTCGCTTGGTCACGAAGAACATTTCTTTGAAAGACAGATTTAAGAAGACCGGAGCTTTGCTTAAACTTGTTGTCTATACTCTTACTGATGTCAAGCAACAGGTGTCCCTTTTTGTCGTTGTCTCTTTAAGGCAACTAATGCTAAAGAACTATGAAGATACCCTTATGCTTGCATACACCGACAACTACAAGAATTGTCCTAACTTTGGCATTCCTTCACTTGATTCTGCCCTAGCCGAAAGTGTGATAGGCAAAATCAATCAGATGAAGCAGGGTATTGAACCTGAAGACAAGGAAGAAATTAATGCCGCTGAAGTTCTTTCTTTTGATTTCCCCTCCTTCAAAGCCGTATTAGACTCTAAGGAGGAGGGTGATAAGGATGACGCCATCGAGGGTAAAGATAATGACGGCGATGGTAGTGATGATGATGATAAAAGTGACGATGATGATATTGATCTTGCTGGAGGACAAGGCCTTTATGGTGACAACGGGGGTCCTTCTGGAGCTTCAGAAAAGGCGATGGCGAATAAGCTGAATTTCCTGAAAAAGAGTCGTCTCCTTAAATGGATGTTCCACCTGCATCCCCAGGTCGTCCGCTACTCCGAAAGGTGAGGCTGCTCCTGCCCAAACTAAGGATCCGAAAGAGAAAGAGCAGGCCTCCCAGGCTTCTATTCTAGTTTCCTAGGTATGGAATTCCCTATTCAAATATCTTTCTCTTTGATGATAATAATTAGTGTAAAATCAGTCATTTTAGATAAGGAGGAAGTCTCAACTTCCCTATAGAACAAAATTTGAAAGAAAACAAGCAGAAATTAACAAGTTATATAGGGAGATTGATAGATAGATAAAGGAGCATAACATCCTCTTTGAAAGGTATCACAGTCTTGATTGGAGTGCCTCCATTCTAGCATCTTTTAAAAATCAGAGGACTATCCCATTATGAAGGAGAGCGTGCCTTCGATATGACGCTCTCTTGAAGGAGAATCGAGAGTTGCTTACTTTATTTTGGATAATGATTGAAGAAAGGGATATTTTAGTTAACATTTTGTATAAAGCTTATTGTAGACAATCTACTATAGAATTTTCGTACTTAGGCGAATTCATCTGGGGTTTACTTAGACGTTTCCATAAAAGATACTTAGATGAATCCGGATCTGACCTGCATCCCGGAGCTTGTTGGAACTTACCACGGGTTAGGTTGATTCCTCAAGATTTTCCCCATAAAAAGCTTAAGTACTATGATAAATTTGTTTCTGAGTTTTTGCCTAAGTCTATTTTGTATGAACCGGATGAATGACTGAATATGTAATAATTAATTGATTTACGAATATATGTTTTAGCTCTATTTTCTATGCTTAGCTTCTCCTTACTATACTATTACAGAATGACAGTTCTTTAGGTCAACTTATCCCTAGAGACCACTTAAGCTAATATGATAAATTGAGAAGGTTTTAATCTAAGAATGCACCAATTTTAAGGACTTTGAAATTAGCGAGCTATTTTTTTCTTCGAGATTTAAAAAAATTATACTTGGAATATCCTCATCTCCGTTTTGGTTTCCTCGACGATGAGGCAGAAACTTTCCTTGAAGAGATCAGAACATTCCACTTTAAACTAATTTGTGGTTGTGATAATTCCCCGGCTGGGAAATGGGACTATAGCAAATGCTCATCGGTCATAACCCCAGAAGGAGTAATTATGCCTTTTGATTCAACAGTTATGCTTTCCGCTAACTCTTTAGATAAAGTTAGAAAAGTAGTCTCCAAGCTTTAAATGTAATCAAGTGGTTTACCATACCTTTTTAGTTTCATTGTTTTTTGAGTTGTAATCTGTTACTATAATAATAAAGAAAAAATTTAGCTTGATTTTGACTTTATTTTATCTCTTTTTCTTAAAAGGAAACTACGGTTATCTTAACTTCTCTTCCTTATAATTTATTGTCATGCGTTGATGCTTTTAGAGAGAAGTTGTTGATAGCGAGTGGAGGGATTGTGGTTAGTGATGTGGTCATATTAGAATGCTTCGACGGTAATATCGAAGCTGTAAAATGTCATAAGAGGTATTTTCTTCAGAAAATCACCACCAATGGTCACAAAGATTACTTTGCCTACCTTGAGGCTAAAATCAATAATAAAGATGAAATGATCACCATGCTTAAATGACAATTGAAGTCATATCCCTCAATCGACTTCGATCAAAAGATGTCTGAATTTATTCAGCAAATAAGTGACTTGGAGTTGGAACTAAAAGATAGTGAGGCATAGTGTGCCTCTTTGAAATTCATCATGGGGGACAAAACTTCGAGTATTGATTTGTCGGTCCTTCACTCTACTCCGACGGTTACTTAACTGACCAGTCAAAGCATCTTGCGGCCAAAAAATTCCCCACTATGCTCAACCCTCTCCCGGACATAGACGAGAATATCGTGGCCCATGGGTAACTAATGCAGAAGAGTCAAATTTGAAATAGCCAAATATTTTGATGAGCAACAGAAGGTCAAATATTCTCAGACTATTAATGAATACGCCGCCAAGAATCAAGAGCTCGAGCACGATATTTATTTCCTCCAAAAGCACGTTGCGGAATTAGAAAGGGATGAAAGTGACTGTGTTATAGGATCGTGTAATATGGATAAACTACTTGTGCGGAATATAAACTAAGTAAGTAAATAATTAAAGCTGTAAAGTAAATGACACCAGATATTTTTATACTGGTTCGAACTCTCGTTGAACGTCCAGTCCTAGACTCGTTCTAGAATTAAATTGGCAACCCTTACTTAAGCCGAAGGAATAGGTTTGCACCGCTTGAGCAACCGAACAGGACTTCTACCGCCTGAGCAACCGAACGAGACTTCTTTACAAATAACAAAAGTATCTGACAGTGTTATGCTCTTTAAATAGCACTGATAAGTCAATTAAGTACAATCTTCCTATAGTCTTTTCCTTTATGATATATAGTGTAACGTGCTTGAAAAATATGGAAGATAGAGTGATCAACGATAAGAGATTGTATGTAGTTTGAGTGCAAATTGAAAATAGAGAATAAGAAATAATAATTCAAGAACATTAAAATCAGTTAAGTTTTTTTGTTTGTTGAATTCTGAAATCTATTTATAGAGATTAAACTGTTACAATTATTCATGAAAGATAATATTGAAAAGGAACATGTGCAACTGTTGATTTGAAGAAGTTTCTCTTCGACGAAGTGAAGTGTATTTTCATAAAAATAGCTGTTGAAAATATACAGCCGGCTGAAATAATAATTCAACCATCTAAATTTGGTAAAATCAGAAACTAAAAAAGAAATAGGCAAATTTTGGCCTAAAATAGCCGACTGAATTAAGTCATACAGCCGATTGAATATTGTGAAACAATAAAATTGTTTCAGCAAACAGACGGCTGAATGAGTCCATTCAGCCAGCTGTTTTCAACCTTTTGTGAATGTTTGAGCATGTATGTGTATGTTTATACACACACACACATACACATACACCCCATTCAGGAGAGATTTGAACATATTTCTAAACAGACTCTAAACAAAAGACTATCAGCTTCAAAATATTCAGAATACGAATCTGTAATGAATCTCCTGCATAAATGATTAGTATACACAAATATTGATTTATATAGTTATCACAATCAAAATGATGAAAATCGAGATTCCAACATTCTCCCCCTTTTTGATGATGATAACTATATAAGTATGAATAATATATTTACATAAATACTTACATGAAACTGCTAATCCCTTGTCAATATGCACAATAATTTAAGCTAACTTTCTCCCCCTTTGTCATCGACAAAAGGAAGGACAAAAAATAAATGCACATAACCATTGCAGAGCATAGATTAAAACATATACTCGAGATGTCATTACGAAAAGAAAATACAATATCCATACAACGTTATATAGAAAACTAAAAGAGAACCATAGTAATTTTGAAATAATACTACAAACTTGAGAATAAAGTTCATAGATTATAATAAACTAGATAGAGATAGAGGGCTCATCATCAGTATCTGTACTTGAAGACGACCATTGAAAGGGAGATGGGTTGTAAGCGCCGGTGGATGTACAACCCGAACAAGAGATTTTATCCCATATCCTATTAAGAAATCTTTTTATGGAGTTGAATTTTTTCTCCATCTTTTTTTCAAGAGATTTAATTTCCCGATGAAGTTTTGACTGATTTCAGGAGAGGGTGATGATAGTTTGTCTAGTGAATTTTCCGGGCCAGCAACGTGAATGGAGTCATCGTCCTCTTCTTCTTCATGTTGGTTATGCAAAGAGGAGGCAATACTAGTGTCATGTGGTTGTCGAACACCTTATTGAACATTATGAGACCATTCTTGAGAGAAATGATTTGTTGTGGAGGGGGCCGAGGAGGAAGACCCATCAATCCTAAGGTTTTTGCGCCTAACTCGCTAATGCTTCTCGGCGTCAAGCATTGTAATGTCGAAGTTGAGAAGGATATGCATAATATAAGCTCCATGATGGATGGTCTTATATTTTCTTCGGACTGTGATGTCTTGAAATTCATTCAAAATGATTTTGCCCCAATTTACTTGTTGGTTGGGGTAGATTGAATAGAGGGGTTGAAAATCTCTTTTATAAACTTTTTCATGATTTTCCATTCGAGTTTGTAGGGAGTGAATGAAAGCACGGTGAATAAGGCATGCTTGTGGAATCTGGGGAAACTTTTCTTTTTTGGATAATATTCAACCGTCTGTTTCAGTGAAAACAGCCGGCTGAATTGTTTATAAAAGTGTGGCTGCCATCTTCTTTTATAACAAATATTATTAGTAAAAGAACAGTATAAACATATTTGTATAAACAAAGTAGATTACATATTAAATACTTTTAAAAAGATTTTGATGAGGAGCTTGGAGTGTGATATTCATCTGGCTCTAATTTTATGTTCTCTTATAGTGGCTTGAGTGGCGACCATCTATTGTCGTGTTCTTGTGAGTTCGGAGATACTGGTGGACGTTGTGGTGATAGTTCCTAACATAGGGAACAAACAGAAGACGGGTGATGAACCATGTTCTTGGATGAGGAACCTTAGAATTTCAAGGCAACTTGCTCCAAAAAGCTTAAACGCTTGGCGTTAACTTTTTATTCATAATAAAGCTCATATTGTAATTCCAACGTTTCCCTTTGGCAGTAGTGAATGTCGTCTATCTTTTCTTTGGTAGATAGTGAACCAAAAAATAGAGAGCATCTTGTTCTTTTACCGGGTGGAGTGTAACCCATGTGAGTAGAAAGTGGAATAATCGGGACTGGTTCATAAATTGGTGTAGGAGTAGGTAAATTTACCGATCAACTAGGAGAAGTATATGAAAGTACAGAGGATTCAGAGTTGTGTAGGGAAGACATTTTTATGAAGAGATTTGAAACAAGATTTTTTTTATTTGCAAAAGAAATAAAGGGAGAAGAGGTATTTATATGCAACAAAATCATATAAATAGAAATAAGATTAGTGGTTAGGCTGTTAAGAACCAGAGAATAAATAAGATAGGTTGTAAGAAGTTAAAAGGTAAGGTGGAAAACTAAATAGTGAAAATAGAATGTAAATCAAATTTAGTCAATAGTAAAGTGTAGTGTAGTGTTAGAGCACCAGATTTTCAAGTAAGAGATCCCGAGTTCAAGTCTAGGAAAATTTCAATTTTTTTCTTTAAAAAATTATTTAAAAACATATAAATCTTTTATGGATACAATTCCTAATTCTCTTCTTAATTTTACAAAGATACTTTCATTTAAAGGTTTTGTAAATATATCAGCCAGTTGATTTTCAAAGGATACAAATTCCAAAATGACTAAATCCTTTTCAATAATATCACGAAAAAAATGATGACTTATGTCAATATGTTTAGTTCGTGAGTGATTGATAGGATTTTTGGATAAGTTTATAGCACTAGTGTTATCACAAAAAATAGTTGATTTAGATAAATTTATACCAAAATATTGAAGTGTTTGTTGCATATAAATGACTTGAGCACAAGTTAAGGCAGCAGAAATATATTCTGCCTCACAAGTTGAAAGTGAAACACAATTTTTTTCCAGCTAAACCAAGAGATTAAGGATTGTCCAATGAAGCGACAAGTCCCACTAGTACTATTTCGATCCGTCCAACATCTTCCAAAGTCAGCGTCACTATATGAAACTAACTCGAAATGACATTCTTTCGGATAGAAAAGTCCAAAATCTTTGGTTTTGCTTAGTTAACGCAATACGAGTTTTATTGCACGCATATGTGATTCTTTACGATTTGTTTGAAATCGAGCACATAAACAAACACTCATCATTATGTCAGGTCTACTAGCAGTTAGATAGAGTAATGATCCAATTATACTTCGATATAATTTTTGGTCAACACTTTTGCCATTTTATCTCTACCAAGATGAATCCTTGTACTCATTGGAGTTGGTTTAGCAGAAATATTTTCCATACTAAAGCATTTAATTAGATTATTACAATATTTTTCTTGATTAGCAAAAATTCCATTTTCTAACTGTTTAATCTGTAATCCAAGAAAATAAGATGATTCTCCCGTACGTGACATTTCAAATTCTTTGATCATTATTTTTGAGAATTCCCGACATAACTTTTCATTTATAGAACCAAAAATAATATCATCTACATAAATTTGAATAATTAAAATATCAGTTTTACTTCTTTTAATAAAAGGAGTTTGATCAACCTTCCCGGTTTCAAAACCAGAATCTATTAGATAACTTTTAAGACATTCATACCAAGCATGGATGCTTGTTTTAGACCGTATTAGGCTTTCTTAAGTTTATAGACGTGATTTGGAAATTTTTTATGTGTGAATAAAGGAGGTCGTTCAACAAAAACATTTTCTTTTATATAACCATTTAAGAAAGCACTTTTAATATTCATTTGATAAAGTTTGAAATTATGAAAACATGCAAAGGTAGGTAAGATACGTATTGCTCCAAGTCATGCAATTAATGCAATTAGACCAAACGTTTCTTCATAGTCAATTCCTTCTTCTTGATTATATCCTTGTGCAGCTAATCCATCTTTATTCCTAGTTATATTACCTTGTTCATCTGCTTTATTTTTGAAGACTCGTTTAGTACTAATGACTATTTGATCACTTGGTCTAGGAACAAGTTCCCAAACTTCGTTTCGCTCGAATTGGTTCAACTCTTTTTGCATAGCTATAATCCAATAGTCATCATTAGATGCCTGTTTTGCATATTTAGGTTCAATTTTAGAAAGAAAATCTACATGGCCCATTTGCTTAAGTTGATCTCTAGTTCTAACATGTGAATCAATTTCTCCTATGACATTTTCTACTGTGTGATATTTAAAATCCTAGGAGGAGGTCATAATTCATATTCATTATGAACAATGTTTTCATCTTCTTAAAAGTTATGAACAATGTTTTTATCTTCTTCAAAATTATTTTGAGTAACCGTATTTGTGAACGTCTTAGGTATATTTTCATCATCCTCAGAAAATTTATTAATTTTGAAATTTTCATCAAATGAAACATGAAGGGTTTCTTCGATTATTTTTGTTCTTTTACTGAAAACTCGATAAGCTTTGCTTCGTTTCGAATATCTTACAAAGATTTCTTCATCAGATTTTGGATCAAATTTCCCAAGCTAATATCTTATGTTTAAGATAAAACATTTTGAACCAAAAGTTTTAAAATAAGAAATATTTGTTTTCTTTGATGAAAAAGTTCATATGGAGAGTGTTTTGTTAAAGGTCGGATGGAAACACGATTCAAAACATAGCACGCAGTTGCTACGGCTTCTGTCCAGAAATGTTTTGGTAATGTGCTTCCATTTAATAAAGTTCTTGCACGTTCTTGTAACGTTCGATTTTTCCTTTCTACAACTCCATTTTGTTGTGGTGTTCTAGGAAAAGAAAAATTATGATAAATTCCCTTTCTATTATAAAAATGTTCAAAAGCTTTATTTTCAAATTCACCTCCATGATCACTTCTAATATTTTTTATTTTTAAAATTTTGGGGTTTTGAATTCACTTTGCAACAACCTTGAAATTTTCAAAAGTATCACTTTTATTTTTTAGGAAAATAAGCCAAGTATATCTTGAGAAATCATCTACTATAACAAACACATATTTACTATGGTTTATAGACTGAATTTGAGTTAGACCAAAGAGATCCAAATGCAATAGTTCTAGTCGTTGTACAGTAGAAATATTTTTCTTTGATTTAAAGGATGATTTTGATAATTTTCCTAATTGACAAGCATCACAAATATTGTTTAATTTAAAGTTCATTTTTGGTAAACCTTTTACTAAATCATTTTTAGATAATTTATTTATAGCTTAGAAATTAATATGATAAAATCTTTTATGTCATAACCAAGGATTATTTTCTTTGACTATTAAACACATGTTTGTATTATAATTTACATTCATATTTGAAATGTAAATATTTTTATCTCCGAAACCTTCAAAAATAAGATTTTTATTTTGATTAAAAATGCTACACTTGTTTTCAGAAAAAGAAATATTAAATCCTTTATCACATAATTGGCTGATACTAAGTAAATTATGCTTCAAATTTTTAATTAATAAAACAACTGTAATAAGAGGTAAATTAGATATACCATTATTGCCCACATCGCCTTTGCCGATGACATCCTTTGTAATTATCTCCAAATGTGACAGAACTTCCATCTGAGTAATTAATGTTTGTTAGCATCCCTTTGTTTCTTGTCATATGTTTTGAATAACCACTGTCTAGTATCCATTTTCCTCTCTTTTTAGACGGTACCTTCAAAATATAGAATTAACATTGGTACCCACCATTTTATTTTGAGTCCTAAGAGCTAGGTCTTAGGAAGCCAAACCCAAGAGGGTTTAGAATTCCTTTTGAAAACAAAATCTTTGTTTTTATGGATAGTTTTTATAAAAGATTTTATATACCTATTTCTAATAGAAGAATTATTTGCTTTAGGAACCCAAATTTTAATTGATTTGGTAAAATTTGAAATTTAGGTTTTTCAAATTTATTTTTCCTTTTATATGAAAAATTCTTTTTCTTTGAAATAATTTTAGAGGATAGTTTATATCCTAGTCATCTTTTATTTGAAGCAATTTGAGAATTTTCTATAATTTTGGAAAGATTTTCTCTACCTTTATTAAAATTAGAGACATTTTTAGTGATGTCTTCTAACTTTGTTTTAAGGCTAGAATTATCTGACTCTAAAAACTTTATATTTGCTTTAAGGTCATGATTCTTAATGAATAAAGCATCATTCTTTTCTTTTTGAGTTTCTATCTCTTGACTTAACAGAGAAAGTTGAGATGTCATATTAGAAAAAGATTCTTGAGTAACTTGAAGTTCTTCTTCTAAAATTTTCTTTTCGTCTCTTAGCATTTCTACTTTGATTTCAGTTCTATTCAATTTTTCAAGAGTTTTTTGTACTTTCTATTTTTTCCTTTTAATTTATCAAGTAATTCTGAATTGATTTCCAAAAGACCATTAAAAGTTAGATCGCTTACCTTGCCTTTTATGGCCATAGAGAAAATGTTGGCTTGTTCCGAATCATTGTCCGAGTCACTTTCTGATGATGAAGATGATTCTGTATCGTCCCACGTGACTGAGAAAGCTTTCTTCTTGAATTTATCTTTTTTATGCTTATGTTTGTCTTTCTTTTTCTGAGGACAGTCTGTCTTGATGTGGCCTTTCTTGTGACACTCATAACATTCTAGAGCAGATGATGATGGTTTGTTAGTGTTGTTATTGTTTCTTGAGCTATTCTTGTTATTTCTAAATTTGTTGCTCTTTTTAAATTTCAAAAACTTTTTGAAATTTTTAGCAATGAACGCCATATCTTCTTCATCTGAATCTGATTCATCTTTTTCTAACTGGAATGCTATATTCTTCTTATCTTAATCTATACCTATTTTGCCTGGAGATTAACATCATAGGACATTAGATTTTTAATCAACTCCTCTGGTTTTAAGGTCGAAATGTCGTTAGCTTCTTCAATTGCTAAGACTTTTTGTTCCCACTCATTCATTAGTGAGTTGAGGAATTTTGAAACAATATCAAAAAAATTATAAGTTTCTCCTAATGCTATCAAAGAATGATACTTATCTTAATCTAGAGTACATTTCATTTATAGTCTCATCTTGCTTCATTTTAAAACTCTGCAACTGATTTTTGGGCATAGAAATTTTACTCTGTTTTACTTTTTTAGTACCTTCATGTGTAATTTAAAGTGTTCGTCAAATTTCATGAGCAGTTTTACACATGCTTATTCTATTAAATTCATTTTTGTCTAACACACAATATAACATATTCATAGCTTTAGCATTTGCAGTAGCGTCTACTTTTTGTGTCCTGGACCATGTTGAATATTCAGTAGTAGGAATAGTATATTCAGATTGCATAATGTTCCAGGTTTTATAACTACTTGCTTGTATATAGATTCTCATTCTAGATCCTAACAGTTATAGTTCATTCCATTAAATAGAGGTGGTCGTGTAGTAGATTGACCTTCTAAAAAGGTAGTGTTATCAATAGTGCTGTGTTTTTTTCCATATTAAAACAATATCAGATAACTATGTTACAGTTATATGATGTCCTCGCTCCGATACCAAATGAAAGTGCCTCTGCTATAGGATTGTGTAATATAGATAAACTTCTTGTGCGGAATATAAACTAAGTAAGTAAATAATTAAAGAAGTAAAGTAAATGACACCAAATATTTTTATACTTGTTCGAACTCCCATTCTATGTCCAGTCGCAGACTCCTTTTGAAATTAAACTAGCAACCATCACTTAACTCGGACGAATAGGTTTATTTACACCGCTTGAGCGACCAAACAAGACTTCTACCGCCTAAGCAACCGAATAGTACTTCTACCGCCTGAGCAACCGAACAGGATTACTTTACAAATAACAAAAGTATCTTACTGTGGTATGCTCTTTAAATAGCAATGATAAGTCAATTAAGTACAATCTTCCTATAACCTTCTCCTTTATGATATATAATGTAACGTTCCTAAAGAATGTTGAAGATAGAGTGATCAACGATCAGAGATAGTTTGAGTGCAAATTGAAAATTGAGAATAAGAGATAAGAATTCAAGAATATTAAAATCGGTTAAGTTTTTTTGTTTGTTGAAGTCTGAAATCTATTTATAGAGATTAAGCAGTTGTAATTATTCATGAAAGATAATAGGAACAGGTGCAACTATTTGTTCGAAGAAGTTTCTCTTCGATGAAGAGAAGTGTCTTTTCATAAAAATAGCTGTTGAAAATATTCAGCCGGCTGAAATAATAATTCAGCCTTCTGAATTCAGTAAGATCGAAAACATCAAAGAAATAGGCAAATTACGGCCTAAAATAGCCGGCTGAATATTGTGAAACGATAAAATTGTTTCAGTAAACAGATGGCTGAATGAGTCCATTCAACGGGCAGTTTTAGCCTTTTGTGCATGTTTGAGCATGTGTGTATATTTATATATATATATACACCATTCAGGAGAAATTTTAACATATTTCTAAATAGTATACAAACTCTAAACAAAAGACTATCAGTTTCAAAATATTCTGAATATAAATCTACAATGAATCTCATGCATAAATGATTAGTATACACAAATATTGATTTATATAGTTGTCACAATCAAAATGATGAAAATTGAGATTCCAACAAGGGAAAACAAAACCCTTAGGGCAGCAAATAGAGCCTTCAATCGTGCTTTGAAAACTAACATTGATGCCATTGATTACAAAAATAAAATAAGGAAGAAAGAGAAGAAACTCAAGGAAGTTCTCTACGCAGCCATTTGCCTTGCCGTGGACCCTTCAATCGCAGAGACTCCCGACAAGGCCGCTCAGGATTTGTGATTTTTTTGTATGCCCGACTTGCATAATCTTGTTTTGTATGTTTGTATGTATGTGTAAACAATTTCATAGATTTGTAACTTATCTCATGACTTATGTAATTATATAAATTCGGAAAGTAGCATCTGGTTTGCAATCCTTTTCTTTAATGTCACTTTTAAATGCCTTTGAATTGCTCATTCATTGATTTTTGGACTTGCTAAATCTTTTTTCATTCCTCGCTGCTCTAATTTTCCTAAAAAGCATATAACAAACTATATTTCTAATTGTTAGCTTGAAATCGACATATTTTTCTATGCATGCCATTTGCTTAGATTAACAAATCATCTTGTTAATTGCATGAAAGTGGTTTAAAGTAAATGTCGAAATCTCATCTTTAACCATGATGAAAGATGAACAAGAATTCAACTTCTTCCACTTGGCTGGAATGTCAAAAATTTTGTTGATAGAAAATCTCACCCTACCGCGAGGAAATAAATGTTGGAATGTAACCTTTAATAGACATTTAATGAAGAATCAAATTCAGAAATCAGTATTTGAACTTTTGAAGCGGTAATCTTCCAACCCATTCCATGACATTAATGGGATTTGAAAGAATTAGAAATCCGAAGTTGACATTTAGAAATTTTTAATAGCAATCTTCATGATAATATTCTCTGACCCAGATTCGGGCATTTGCGATGAATAGAAATCCAAATATCTTGCACCCAGATTAGGGTTTAAATCAGTAGAAGTCTTGATACCGAGATTCGAATATAATAAGTTAGTAACTGATAGAGGCCCGAAGCCCAGATTCGAGCATTAAATAGTGGAGTTCTGAAATGAGTATTCTGAAATCCAGATTTGGGTATTAATTGATGATATTTAGATATAAGGGAACCGAAACTCAAACTCGGGTATTAATGGATGAATTTCTAATATAAGAGACTTTAAACCCAGATTTGGGTATTTATAAGCGGAACCTTGCTCTACTCCTTTGACGTGTGAACTCTTCAGGTTTTGTATATAAGTAACTTGTCTAGGTGCCTCTTGAGCTTGGACGTCTTAGTCCATAATCGGATATGCTTTTTCTCAAGCTTGAACATCTGAGTTCATGATTTGATGAGCCTCTACCCTGGATTAGACATCTTAGTTTATTGCTAAATATGCCTCTTTTTGGGCTTGTGACATCTTAGTCCATTATTGGATGAGTCTCTCTTAGAGCTTGAACATCTTAGTCCATTATGATTGAGCTTCTTCTTGGGCTTGGACATCTTAGTCCATTGTTGGATGAGCCTCTCTTAGGGCTTGGACATCATAATCCATTGTGATTGACCCTCTTCTTGGGCTTGGACATCTTAGTCCATTGTTGTCCGGTGCACTTGGTTAGCTAATCGTAAAGACTGGAACCAAGGACTTACCCGACCTCCCTAAAGGAGGCCCCATGCACTGGCCCTTTTGCAGTGCGGACAGGGGCTTGTTTGGTGCTTTACCCTAGCCATCTTATGGCACGAATAAAGGCTTACTCTATCCTCCCTTCAAGAGGTGCCTTAACCTGGCCATAGTGTGGCATGGAAAAGGGCTTGTTTGGCACTTTAACCTGGTCATCTTGTGTCGCGGCTAAAGGCTTACTTCGTCCTCCCTACAGGAGGTGCCTTGACCTGACCAGAGGCGCGGCCAAGGGCTTGTCCAATGCTTTAACCTGTCCATCTTATGGCGCGACTAAAGGCTTACCCACCCTCCCTCCAGGACTTGCTCTGCCCTGGTCACCTCGATGTGGATAGAGGCTTTTCCACCATCTTAGGTAGACTACCATCTTAGGTAGTACCTAAATATAAGGAGCATTTTACTCCCTGTAACGAACGCGATTTTTTCGTCCACGAAAACCGACATCAATACGTCCACTGTATCAACTGTCGAGCAATCAAAAGCCGGAAAACCGTACCGTTAGGATTAAAGAAAAAGAAAAGGATAGAAGAAGAGAGAAAAAGATAGAACAGAACAGAAACAACAGAACAATATCAGTTCGCAGCGGAACAATATATAATAGATAAATGAATAATCTTTAAACAAAGAACTATAACAGTTATTACATCACATTACATTTCATTACATCATCAGAGTGTACAACAACAACAACATCGACAGCGGAAAAGAAATACTATATACTAGTAATACGCCATGCCATCCAGCTTGCTTCCTGCAACTCCTGAATTCCAGAATATCCTGATAAACCTAACTCTTGACTGGCCGTGTGGAAATTGGTGGGCACCCAGAGTTTAGGAAGGAAAACAATAAACTCCGAGTCAGCCATGTGACTGGTGTGAGAACTAAAACACTTTATTTATCTTTAAAATCAAAATAGAGGAATATTTTTAAATTCAATTCGCAATGCTTTTAAAAATGAGACTACCATAAGGCCTCCCGCACACACACAATGCAAATGCAGAATCGGAGGAGATTTCTCCTTATGATAGTCAAAGATGCTAGATATGCATTAAAAAGAAACATTTGATATTATTACTAGTGCATAGTGTAGAAAAATTATTTCGAAAGTAAAGATATAAATCTTAGCCAACATACGACCATTATCGTATGCCAACTATAGCTACCATGTTCAGTAGCAGGTTACCGCCACATTCCATGGCAGGTTCTACAACTAAAACCGTACAAGTCTCGTATTGTTTCTTTGGATTTCCAACAAATGGTCAGGCCAAGGAACTTCCCATTGCCACATGGAAACGCCTCTGGAATGACGTCTCGAGAACCAAACCGGATCTCTGCCAACACAAGGCCGGGTTACCCCTAACTGGGAAACTACTGACACGAATACGTCATCCCCCGATCGTAACCGATCTATCCGAGTATCCTCGATTTCCAACAACCACAAAATTTCCAGCAACAACATAGGTTAAATATCTGGGCTCCATACCATGATACCACCTCTATCCAGAAGGAATGACATACACTAAAGGGGCGCTACCCCCTAATAACCTTGCTGCATCCTTCCTGTTTTGACCATTTTCGGGGTGTGAGGTCCGACGAAGTCTCATCCACAAAGCCACGCTTTACACAAAAGCTGTGCTTTGGGTCAATCAAATGATCATAGAAATGATCACCTAGATAAATGATCAAACAAATGATCATATCACAAATGATCAAACAATGATCATTTCACATCAACACTCAGCATGCCACACTACCAAATTGGGAGTATATCACTAATAACCTTCAACTATATAACCTCTGAGCTCGTATGTCTCAGAGAAGGGTGTTAAGCTAAGAAAATAAATTCTCCGCTACCAACAGAAATATATTTGAAAGAAATCAGCTTTATATCTCAATTTGTAATGTCAAACATACAATCCATACAAGTCTGTTCCGGGCTCGAACAGAACCTAAGGCACTTCCAAAGAAGTCCTTGCAATCCGGATATTCACTAATCACGACCGGACTTCCCGTCATTAAGGGTGATAAAACCTCTATATCTGAGATCAGCCGATGTAGAGTAACTCGACGGTAATCCTTCCGTTTTCACAAATATCCGGTCTTCAACACCGATCATCAAATGCAATCCATTACGACGTATCACATACTCGGAATGGGTTATACGACCCCAAGGTCCTTTCCCAGCTAACCCGAATAGTGAGCGCTTATTCAAAAATAAGTGTGGCATTCACATTCAAGCAATCACAACAAATACCTATTTAATGGTAAATATTTATAGTCGGATTATTTAACTATCAATAGGCGTGTTCAACATCACCAGATTCCAAATAATTTTCCAAATTATTTACTTTCCAAAATATCTTTACAAGATATATATTTTTCACACTTCAACATTTGAAAACAAATTTTCAAATCACTTTTCACCTTTACCACTTTTGAAAACAAATTTTAATCATTTTCCTTTTGCGAAATACTTTCATTTCAACATGGTTCATTTAAACCAATTAAATAAATCCTTACCGATTTACTTTATATTTACGTTCCAAATCCGTAAATTTATTCCCACACTTTAAAAATAAATCAACGTTTATTTTTAAACAAATTCCCCTTTCTTTTATAAATTCCATAATGAATTTATAATCCCAAAATATCTATAATATACGATTTTCAATCGATTTCAAATATTCACTTTCAATTTATCTTTACAAGGATAAATTCTATAACGTTCATTTCACATTGGAAAAAAAATATTTCCATACTTACTTAATAATAAGTAGTTCACATATCTATTTATTTTCAAACATTTGAAAATATTCAATATACTTAAATCGAAACTAAGTATATATTTCATTCTTTAAGAAATCATTTTCTTAACACATAAATTTGAGTCAAAACGAATGTTGCGTAAAACATCGTTACGACGATCCAAAATCACTAGTATAAGGATTCGAAATTTAAAATAGATATATAAATCCCAATACTATACAAAATATTTCCTTTCGGAAATCATTTACTATAACAACAGTGTTATAGTCCACCATTTCCTTTTATTTCTCGAAAATATCTATTTCAACAATGAATGTTGAAATCTATGATTTCGATATTTAATACATTTTAAAACATCGTTAAAATAATCAACTTCTTTTAATAATATCGCTTTCCCAAAACATATCCATTTTACTTAATAATATATTCACTGTCTAAAATCGTGAATATACTTCACTAACCCTATTTCAATATTCACAACACATTTTATTTTCAAGAATTTATTTGCTATCCAAAGTCGCGAATAAATTACCTTTCATAAACTTCTATATTCAATTTATTAAATTCAATTGATTTCAAATTTATAAACAGTGTTTATAAATTTCATTTACATGTCGAAATTCGGTTTATAAGTAAATTACTTATAAACCATTTATTCACAAATCCATTCTTTTATATCAACATCAATTTATAAATCTAAATTCTTATTTACTTATAGATCTAGGTACAACTTTATTTTAACACTTATAAAAGCTCGTTTTATAATTCCAATATTTTTTATTTATAAATATCCATTTTATAAATCTTTTATAAAAATTGTTTGTAATAGTCCCAAAAATTCCAATCTAAACCATTTCATAAATTTATTAACTATTTATTTCAAAAATCACTTTTCACTTTGATCCATAAAAATCATACTTTTATAACATTAAAATTTTAACGTTTATATATTTTTAACAATTCAAAATTTAATAAAACGAATACTTTCGAAAATCACTTTAAAATTCCTTTTAAAACCAAAATCATTATTTTTAAAAACTTCAGAAATGGATCCGATGATGCAGCAACACCAAATAGTCAATCACGACATCCAAATATCATATATCGATATGATAATCAACAAATATCACAATATCTGTAAATAAATCAATACAGTTGAGGAATCCAGTTGGATCCCTCCAACCTGCTTCCCTGCATCCAAAAACATTAGCACAATACCAATTCCGCTCCAGTACGAAATTATCGCGGTATATGGGATTTATAAAATATTATCCGCTTAATAGACGGCGCAATAGGGTCTCATCCGCTATATAATGCGGGAAAATCAACTCCAAGTACATATATAATACCAATTTCACTATACTGTGAAATATTCGTGGTATATGTTTTTAATAAATAACCTCCGCTTACTAACGGCGCATAGTGTCTATTTTAACAATCAATAGATAATACTCATCATTCAACATACAGTCAACAATTTTAAATCTAACTATCTAAAATTAAAATCGAAACCGATTTGATTGAGTGAGAAGTTCTCACCTTGGTTTCAATTTCGTTTTAGCGATTTATTTCGAATAAAATTAAACGGACGTTTAATTTTACCTGAAATTTTTCTAACTCCAAACAATTCCAATCCAATTCCATAGCGTAGTGCTCGTCCATACGATTCCAACGCAACTGGTTTCGCGCGTTTTCGACCTCGTATGAAAAAGTTATGATGATTTAAAGTTTACTCGAATTTAAATATAATTAAATCACAATTTTTTATAACTTTTAACCTAATTTAAATCTTGGCCGTAGGATTCATTTCCCCCCATTAGGCCGCACGTGCCCCCTTCCTTCTCCCCTCTCGTTCAAATTCATACGCATGTTACAGAGGCCGAACCCAACATGCCCTAAATAGGGTTAAATAGCGCCACCTCCTCGACGAACTATAGCACGATCTGGAGACTCCACTTCGTAGCCACGACCAAGAGCCACCTTCGGCCCCAAAATCATAGAGCTCGGTCCTCTCTTCACCTTGAAAAACGCACGTGAACAGAAGATGAACGCGGGCCCGTATCGTCCCCATCGAGCCTCCATTCGTGATCATATTCGTATAGATACGAAGCTCTCTCCTAGATCTAGAAGTTTGTAGTTGGATGATTTCGATAATTGTTGACGGATTTTGAAAAATTAGTGGAAGAAACTTCGTTTATTTCTGGCCATCGAATTAAGAGATGGCGGCCAGGGTTTCAAAACCCTAATTTATTTTATTTTTCCAATTTGTGAACAACATCGTGCTTTTATAGAAAATATTTCCAATTTACTATTCATCCGATTTTCCGAACTCAGATTTACGCTCGGTGACCAGCATTTCTAGGGTTTAACCCGCGTTCCGGACACAATGGAATAGGTTTTGGAAGCTAATTCGGTCATCTGTGCGAGTTATGGCAATAAACGTTCAATTTAAAATTAAACCGATTAAACGATTTTCTAGGCGTTTTAGCTTGCACCGGACAAACGGTAAATCCGATTGACAAGAAATTTGAAACCATACAATAATATCACATTACGGATCCGCTGAAACTGGTTTCGTCGAAATCCGAATCTGTTTGAAAAATGGCTATTTTAACTCGCCAAATTAATATTAAAACAATTTTGATGCGTTTCGAGCTGCCACAATCAAACGATAACTCCAATTGCTACGAAAATTGAAATCCGATAATAACTAACTATTACGAATCCAATGGAACTAGTTTCGTCCAATTCTGAGACTGTTCAAAAATTGGCTATTTTTCACTAGTCGATTAAATATTAAAATATTCAATTTCCACAGATTAACTTTTAATTCGATTTTAAAAGTTCTATAACATCATTCTAACTTCAATATGATAAAATAAGATTTTACAAATCATTTCCAATCATATTTAAACTCGATTTTCAATTATTTCTGAAATTTAAATTATTAAATTATCGATTTAATTATCCAATTAAATCCAATATTCGAAAAATAAATTATTCGACTTAAAAATTTCACTTATTAATATTTAAAATTAATTAAATATTCAAATTTAAATTATCAGACATTCTGGGTCGTTACATACTTCCCCCCTTAAAAGAATCTCGTCCTCGAAATTACCAAGTAAGAAAAGTTACAGAATCCATTAACTTTCTAAAACAAACCGTTCAATTTAGATTTCTCAAATCTTTTACGTGTTTAACTTTCCAAAATTCATAGTTAAACTTCTTATAAAATCTTTACTAAGTTTCCAAATCATACTTAGTTATCTTTCAAAACCAAACTATATTGTTTAACTTCCAATTCCAAAACCAAAATTATAGTTTTCAAAAAGTTTTCCCAAAATTTCCAAATTTTTTCTAACGCCTTAAATTTTCGAAAAAATTCGCCATAGTCTCCTTTGCGCGGCTTGATCCGAAAAAAAATGACAGTATATATATCACAAATATACATCTCATCAAGTGATGAGGCATCCCGCAGGGAAAAAGTGTAAAAGTACGGTATGTAATCCGAGATATGTACCTTATATTTTATTAGCGAGCATATACGGCTAATATAGAGCGAAAGCGAGCTCCAAATGCGAAGCAACGCCATCCGCACCTACTAAACACTTAACAACAACATGAGAATCATGCATATATGAAAATAGTATCAATATACAACATATAGCAACATAACAACTACATGTGCCAATATAGCAAATGCAACAAAACAACAAATGCAAACATCAACCAACTATCATCCATAACCAAATCAATATTCATTCATATTCTCATTAATATTCAATGTATTGGTTTTCAATTTAAATCACATTCGATTCATTTACATTGGATTTTATCAACATTCATTCATATCCAATTTCAATTAGTTTGCATTTACTAATTTGCATTCATATTAGTTCACTTCCAAATCAAATCCAATTCTATTCAAATTTACATATTATTCATTTGAATTCAATCACATAGCTTCCAATTTCGCTAATTCAATTTCATTAACACTTAATGAATTATATACAATCAATCAACAATCAAATAACAACCAATGTTTATTCAATACAACCAAATTTATTCACTTTACATTCAATTTGGTTCAACACATTTAATTCCAATTGGATCATATTCAATTGACTTTCATCCTATTTATTCAATTTCTAATAACATTAGCTTCTAATGAATTAACACTTACATTCATTATTTCATATCAATTATTTACATTTAATTGATTAATATTTAATCCATTAGTTCAATTCAATTGCTAATTCCTTTAACAATATAATGTTGAATTTCATTTATATAACTCAAGTTCAAATTCTTAATGACTTCATTTCATTAATTAACTTATTAATTTACTTTGACACTAAAATCTACTTTATTCAACCTTATTCAAGTTATGTTCCATTTCAACATCATTGGTTTCAATTTAACTTAAGATTCCACTTATAAATCCAATTTAGTTTTCAATTTCTAAAGTAAATTCTATTTAACCCTTTCAAAACCATTTTTGAAATCAATTCAAAATTACCTTCTGAATTTCCAAAACCAAATCCAAATTTTCCAATCAACTTTCTTTTAAACAATTTGGCAGCAATCCCTCTTTTGGAAACTCGAAAATGAACACCGATGATGTCATGATCATCATCGGAATTATTTTTCAGCGACCGAAAAGAGTTTAGAGCTTTCATCTCTTCAAAACAATTTTCCCAAAATATCAAATTTCTTTCAAAACACTTCTCAGGAATTTTATTTTCAGATTATAAACCACATTTACAAACCCTTTTACTTATATAATTTCACTTCTTATATATAAGATTATTTCATAAGTGTAAATCATTTTAATTATAACTCCATACTTATAATTCATTTACAATTGTGTCTTAATTTAACTTATCCAAACAACTTTTGTTTACTTGCATGCATTCTTACATTTTCAACAATCAACAATCAATTTATATACACTTTAATAATTCCGAAAAATTATTCCTTTATATATAAAATATAATCAACAATATAAAATATAATCCCCCGATCGTAACCGATCTATCCGAGGATCCTCGATTTCCAACAACCACAAAATTTGCAGCAACAACATAGGTTAAATAGCTGGGCTCCATACCATGATACCACCTATATCCAGAAGGAATGACATACACTAAAGGGGCGCTACCCCCTAATAACCTTGCTGCATCCTTCCTGTTTTGACCATTTCCGAGTGTGAGGTCTGACAAAGCCTCGTCCACAAAGCCACGCTTTATACAAAAGCTGTGCTTTGGGTCAATCAAATGATCATAGAAATGAGCACCTAGATAAATGATCAAACAAATGATCATATCACAAATGATCAAACAATGATCATTTCACAGCAACACTCAACATGCCACACTACCAAATTGGGAGTATATCACTAATAACCTTCAACTATATAACCTCTGAGCTCGTATGTCTCAGAGAAGGGTGTTAAGCTAAGAGAATAAATTCTCCACCACCAACAGAAATATATTTGAAAGAAATCAGCTTTATATCTCAATTTGTAATGTCAAACATACAATCCATATAAGTCTGTTCCAGGCATGAACAGAACCTAAGGCACTTCCAAAAAAGTCCTTGCAATCCGGATATTCACTAATCACGACCGGACTTCCCGTCACTAAGGGTGATAAAACCTCTATATCGGAGATCAGCCGATGTAGAGTAACTCGATGGTAATCCTTCCGTTTTCACAAATATCCGGTCTTCAACACCGGTCATCAAATGCAATCCATTACGACGTATCACATACTCGGAATGGGTTATACGACCACAAGGTCCTTTCCCGACTAACCCGAATAGTGAGCGCTTATTCAAAAATAAGTGTGGCATTCAAATTCAAGTAATCACAATACAAATACCTATTTAAAGGTAAATATTTATACTCGGATTATTTAACTATCAATAGGCATGTTCAACATTACCAGATTCCAAATAATTTTTCAAATTATTTACTTTCCAAAATATCTTTACAAGATATATATTTTTCACACTTCAACATTTGAAAACAAATTTTCAAATCACTTTTCACCTTTACCACTTTTGAAAACAAATTTCAATCATTTTCCTTATGTGAAATACTTTCATTTCAACATGGTTCATCTAAACCAATTAAATAAATCCTTACCGATTTACTTTATATTTACGTTCCAAATCCGTAAATTTATTCCCACACTTTAAAAATAAATCAACGTTTATTTTTAAACAAATTCCCTTTTCTTTTATAAATTCCATAGTGAATTTATAATCCCAAAATATCTATGATATACGATTTTCAATCGATTTCAAATATTCACTTTCAATTTATCTTTACAAGGATAAATTCTAAAACGTTCATTTCACATTGGAAAAAAATATTTCCATACTTACTTAATAATAAGTAGTTCACAAATCTATTTATTTTCAAACATTTGAAAATATTCAATATACTTAAATCGAAACTAAGTATATATTTCATTCTTTAAGAAATCATTTTCTTGACACATAAATTTGAGTCAAAACGAATGTTGCGTAAAATATCGTTACGACGACCCAAAATCACTAGCATAGGGATTCGAAATTTAAAATAGATATATAAATCCCAATACTATATAAAATATTACCTTTCGGAAATCATTTACTATAACAACAGTGTTATAGTCCACCATTTCCTTTTATTTCTCGAAAACGTCTATTTCAACAATGAATGTTGAAATCTATGATTTCGATATTTAACACATTTTAAAACGTCTTTAAAATAATCAACTTCTTTTAATAATATCGCTTTCCCAAAACATATCCATTTTACTTAATAATATATTCACTGTCCAAAATCGTGAATATACTTCACTAACCCAATTTCAATATTTACAACACGTTTCATTTTCAAGAATTTATTTGCTATCCAAAATCGCGAATAAATTACCTTTCATAAACTTCTATATTCAATTTATTAAATTCAATTGATTTCGAATTTATAAACAGTGTTTATAAATTTCATTTACATGTCGAAATTCGGTTTATAAGTAAATTACTTATAAACCATTTATTCACAAATCCATTCTTTTATATCAACATCAATTTATAAATCTAAATTCTTATTTACTTATAGATCTAGGTACAACTTTATTTTAACACTTATAAAAGCTCGTTTTATAATTTCAATATTTTTTATTTATAAATATCCATTTTATAAATCTTTTATAAAAATTGTTTGTAATAGTCCCAAAAATTCCAATTTAAACCATTTCATAAATTTATTAACTATTTATTTCAAAAATCACTTTTCACTTTGATTCCATAAAAATCATACTTTTATAACATTAAAATTTTAACGTTTATTTATTTTTAACAATTCAAAATTTAATAAAATGAATACTTTCGAAAATCACTTTAAAATTCCTTTTAAAACCAAAATCATTATTTTTAAAAACTTCAGAAATGGATCTGATGATGCAGCAGCACCAAATAGTCAATCACGACATCCAAATATCATATATCGATATGATAATCAACAAATATCACAATATCTGTAAATAAATCAATACACTTGAGGAATCCAGTTTGATCCCTCCAACCTGCTTCCCTGCATCCAAAAACATTAGCACAATACCAATTCCGCTCCAGTACGGAATTATCGCGGTATGTGGGATTTATAAAATATTATCCGCTTAATAGACGATGCAATAGGGTCTCATCCGCTATATAATGTGGGAAAATCAACTCCAAGTACATAAATAATACCAATTTCACTATACTGTGAAATATTCGCCGTATCTGTTTTTAATAAATAACCTCCGCTTACTAACGGCGCATAATGTCTATTTTAACAATCAATAGATAATAATCATCATTCAACATACAATCAACAATTTTAAATCTAACTATTTAAAATTAAAATCGAAACCGATTCGATTGAGTGAGAAGTTCTCACCTTGATTTCAATTTCGTTTTAGCGATTTATTTCGAATAAAATTAAACGGACGTTTAATTTTACCCGAAATTTTTGCTAACTTCAAACGACTCCAATCCAATTCCATAGCGTAGTGCTCGTCCATACGATTCCAACGCAACTGGTTTCGCGCGTTTTCGACCTCGTATGAAAAAGTTATGATGATTTAAAGTTTACTCGAATTTAAATATAAATAAATCACAATTTTTTATAACTTTTAACCTAATTTAAATCTAGGCCGTAGGATTCATTTCCCCCCATCAAGCCGCACGTGCCCCCTTCCTTCTCCCCTCTCGTTCAAATTCATACGCACGTTACAGAGGCCGAACCCAACATGCCCTAACTAGGGTTAAATAGCGCCACCTCCTCGACGAACTATAGCACGATCTGGAGACTCCACTTCGTAGCCACGACCAAGAGCCACCTTCGGCCCCAAAATCATAGAGATCGGTCCTCTCTTCACCTTGAAAAACGCGCGTGAACTGCAGATGAACGCGGGCCCGTATCGTCCCCATCGAGCCTCCATTCGTGATCATATCCGTATAGATACGAAGCTCTCTCCTAGATCTAGAAGTTTGTAGTTGAATGATTTCGATAATTGTTGACGGATTTTGAAAAATTAGTGGAAGAAACTTCGTTTATTTCTGGCCATCGAATTAAGAGATGGCGGCCAGGGTTTCAAAACCCTAATTTATTTTATTTTTCCAATTTGTGAACAACATCGTGCTTTTATAGAAAATATTTCCAATTTACTATTCATCCGATTTTCCGAACTCAGATTTACGTGCGGTGACTGGCATTTCTAAGGTTTAACCCGCGTTTCGGACACAATGGAATAGGTTTCGGAAGCTAATTCGGTCATCTGTGCGAGTTATGGCAATAAACATTCAATTTAAAATTAAACCGATTAAACGATTTTCTAGGCGTTTTAGCTTGCACCGGACAAACGGTAAATCCGATTGACACGAAATTTTAAACCATACAATAATATCACATTACGGATCCGATGAAACAGGTTTCGTCAAAATCCGAGACTGTTTGAAAAATGGCTATTTTAACTCGCCAAATTAATATTAAAACAATTTCGATGCGTTTCGAGCTGCCACGATCAAACGATAACTCCAATTGCTATGAAAATTGAAATCCGATAATAACTAACTATTACGGATCCAATGGAACTAGTTTCGTCCAATTCTGAGACTGTTCAAAAATTGGCTATTTTTCACTAGTCGATTAAATATGAAAATATTCAATTTCCACAGATTAACTTTTAATTCGATTTTAAAAGTTCTATAACATCATTCTAACTTCAATATGATAAAATAAGATTTTACAAATCATTTCCAATCATATTTAAACTCGATTTTCAATTATTTCTGAAATTTAAATTATTAAATTATCGATTTAATTATCCAATTAAATCCAATATTCGAAAAATAAATTATTCGACTTAAAAATTTCACTTATTAATATTTAAAATTAATTAAATATTCAAATTTGAATTATCAGAAATTCTGGGGCGTTACACTCCCAACCATGAAGACTTTCATTTTATAGAAAGTTGCTTTTTATTGACTTTATCTAAAATTCGTTTTACAAGCTCATGGATTTTTCCTTGACGAAAGAAGTTATTGATCATCACCTCCAGGGCTCTACAATGGTTGGTTTCATGACCATTCATTATATGATAGCGGCAGTAGGATCCTCCCAAATTCCTTTCATGTTTTGGCCTTTTTGTGATGGCCAATAGTTGAGCTAATCCTTTGTAAGCAAGAAGTCATTCTCAGTTGATGTTGTTAAGTCACACTCCTTTGTAAGTCTAGACTCGAAGCTTGATTATTGCGAGTGGCTTCTTGAATTTTTGTTCCTTAACCTTGTGTTTCCATGCCCTTCAATTGTTTTTCTTTTTAGCACTCTTTGTACATCTTGCGTAGGAAGTGTTCTCTTTACAATTTGCTGTTTCCATTTATTTACAAAGGCATTGTAATCAGCCATTATTGCTCTTTCAAAGATTGTGCCTCTTGAATAATGTTGAATGGTTCTTCTCATTTGATTAAAGACATTGTCACTTCTATTTGGCCTTTTTCCCAGTGCAAAGATAAGGGTAGGACCAACATGAAAAGAATTTAGGCTATATTTCTCAGGATTACAAGATTCTTCTTTCTTCTTGTTTATAATTCTTAGGTCTTCGAGCCTTAGTCTTTGTTCTTCATCTTGATTGGACACTACAACATTCTGGGCTTTTAACAGCGTTCAAAAAATGCTATAAAAGGCTTTAGTAGCATTTTTCATGACGTTGTATATCAATATGCAATTAAAAGTCAAGGATCTAACATTGCATTAGATAAAATGCTATAAAAGCAAGCTTTTAATAGCGTTTATGATATGCTATTAAACACTTTATTATAGCGTTTTTCCAAAGCTAAGAGTACTTTTTTATAGCATTTTGATCAATGCTGAGAAAACTTTTTATAGCATTTACTGCCCATTTTTAACAGCATTTGAAGAATGTTGTTAAAGGATCTAACAGCGTTTTTGTGTATGCCGTATAGTGACATGTCACTGTTCATTCATGTCTATTATAGCATAAAGTAAACGCTATTGTATATTTTCTACAACACAACAAAAACGCTGTTGTAGGTGTGATAATCCGTACTTTGGATATCTGATAATTGGATAATTATCTAATTTTTAAACATTTGAAAACGCTGATTTATAAGTTGTACAAATAAATCTGATACTAAATATTTATTTTCTGGTAAATAAGCCATTCTTGAAGGATTGATATCGATTGGGAGGAAAGCTGTTCTAGTGGGTAAAGGGAAAACGGTTTCTTTGGAATCTGTACTGTGTGGAATCGCAAAAGTGACTTGTGGTTAGATGGGAAAATCTTGGAGTATTCTTAGGTTTGGAAAGGTTTTAAAGATTTAAAAGTTCAATTGTTTTAATATTATTTCATTTTAATGTTAACATAAGATAAACTGTTTTAAAAAATTTATATAAGGAGTTAAATTTAATTTCTCAAATTTATAAACACATGTTATATGATTTGATTAGAAATATAAGTTATTGTCAATAAATGTTCACATAAACTTGCTTTTGTATTTATTAAGATCTAAAATTTGTTTATTAAAAAATAAAAATAAAATAAGTCCTTAATATTACATAATTACTTTTGTATATATATATATATATATATATATATATATATAACTTAAATAAGTTTTAAGAAAAATAGTAACATTTAAACATTAATAAAACATTAGAAAATAACACTGTAAAATATGAATTAAACATTAAAACAATACTTGTAAACATTATAATACATGTTAAAAACACTTGTAAATTCATAAGTATAGGTGTAAGTTAACTAAGACATTAAGGAGACAAATGTCATCCTCTTGTAAATTTAATTTAAAATTTAAACTTGTAAAATAAGAACAAAAGTTTTTCTCTCTCAGCTAAAAAAATTCTTTCTTTATTGTCAACAAAGATGTAAATCAAAAACAAAGATCAAAAATGGAAGAAATCTGAAATAAGAAAAGTAAATAAAATCTGGAACAAGAATGAAATCTGAAAAATTCAAATCAGAGGCAAATGCAAAATCTTCAAGTACAATCATGCAATTCAGAATTTACAGCAGGAAGATTTATAAACATGCAAATTAATTCAAGAACATACAGTGAATTTCAAGAGCCTGGAAACAAGCATAGTTCTCTGTCCTCTGCTTGTTGATTTCAGATTTGGGTCTCTGCTTGAAAATCTCAGGTGAGTAATACTTAAAAATTAAATTAAATAGGAAATTTGGATGCATGCTAGTAAATTTTGAAATGAATGCATATATGTAGATATGATATGCTGTGTATAAATGGATGCATGCCTGGAAATGATGATCGTCTCTTTTAATATTTTGGTAAATAAACAATGGACATAATACCAGTTTTGAAATTTGTGGATATGTTTATAAATTGGTGATAATGTTTGAGAGAAAAAAAGGTATGATTTATATGATGTTTATACATGAGAATGTGTATATACATATATTTTGTTCTGTTCAAACTGAGTATATAAGATTTGCTCTCTGTTTATATACAGACTTTTAAAATTTAAAGAAGAAATTGCATATCCCTCTAAATATTTGATGATAGACTGAAAATGTATGAAAAGAAAAGGGTGTAGGGGTATAAACTAAATCTTAAAAATATAGATTCACTTATATATACGAACTGTTATTTTATAAAAGTATGAATTTACAGGTCTGACCAATTTAAAGGCAAAAATAAAATGTTAGGAATTAAGAAATCAATTATATAACCTGATTCTAATTTGAAATTCATGAATTTAGAAATAGAAATTGTGATTTTTAGATGGGAAATAGATGAGGTATCGTGGAGTGATGGTTTTCGACAATTTTGCCGAATTCCGACGGTCAGCGTCGAGATAAGGGGCGAGTCTTGGACAGGAGGTAGTCAGTGGATAGAGGATCATGAGAAAAATGGAGGTGTATTTTTCTGGTGATCATAGTGGTTGGGCAAAGGTTAAATAGGGTTACAGAACGTTTTGGGAATGATGGTGTTCGCGAGGCATTTGTGACGGCCATGGGTGATCGGAGACGATCGTGTGTTGATGGTTAGAAGCATGTTGACGTGATGAGGGTCTGGTGTGGTCGGCGATGAAGGGCATGGACATGGTCATCGATGTTAGTTGACTTTCTGATGATTCCTTTCTTCCTTTGATTCGATCGAGTGGCAATTTTTCGATCTAGGCTTTGATTTCTTATGCTGGGTTGTCGTGAGGTTGGTCGGTGTCGTGGGTGATGTTTTGGGACCGGAGGCGATGATCGGAGATGGCCGTGGTTGTCGTGCACGTACACGAAGCACTTTTGGGTATCTGGAAATGTTCGTTCGGGGACGAGGCAGGAGTCTCGAGTTGATACTCGAAAATATGGCTTGCTGTCTCGAGTTTTTTGGTGGGAAGTGATGAATTCGGGTGAAGGCTCGGGTTTTTGCTCTGTTAGCTCGAGTAAACTGTTGTTCTAGGTTTAAAACAACAGAAACCTGTTTTGTTTTGATGTTTAAAGATAAAGTTTAAAATATAAACTAGAATTTGAACTGAAATTTTTATTTGTAAAATTAAAATTTAAATAAGTCTAATCTGAGTTTTGAAATATGGATTTTGGATTTGAAATTCAGTTTTTAAAATAAATAAAATTTTAAATTTAAATTGTTTAACAATTTTTTTGTTAATTACTTAATGTTAAAGAAGATATAAAGAAAGAAAAGAAAATATATGTAATAATAATTACTCAATGAAGTAGTTAAAGGAGATTAATTTAATATGGTAAAATTTTAATTAATTAATTAGGTTTGATTGATTTAAAAATTAATTAATAAATAGATAAAATATCATTTAATATTGGATTAAGTATAATTACCTAATGTGATTAATGAGGTAAAATTACTTAATGAAGAAATGAATAAACAATTACTGGACGTAATTAATTAAAGGAAAATTACTTATTGGGAAGTAATTAAAGGATAATTACTTATGGGAAAGTAATGAAGAAATAATTACTCAATATAATTATACGAGTAAATGTAATAAATCAAGGAGTTGATTTAATGAATATAAGTAATTAAGGGAAGTTAATTACTAACGTAATTAATCAGGATTGATTAGTGAATAAAATTGTTTGAGGACAATTAATCTGTGAAACTAATCAAGGGTTAATTATTTAAATATAATTAAAGGATGAATAGAATGTGGGAGCCTTTGATTAATTGTTATTCCTAATATGTGGCTCGTGATGTTATGTGATAAGATATGTTTGATTTAAACTGTGATGATGTGGCTATCTATTGATGATGAATTACTGTAACATCCTGTATTTAAAGTTGAATTGTATTTCGCTTGAATAATTTAAGTTAAGATGACATTGGTTTCGAAGAGACCGGAATCGGGTATTAGTAAATACCCGAAACCACTTCGATTCTTTATAAATTGATATGTGGAATATAGGTGATATCTACAACAACCTGTGGAGATGTAAATTGATACAGGTTACCCGGGTTTATTTATGCTTTTGTATTCTGTGTTAGATGAGTTTACTCACGCTGATTTCCAGCTTGACCCGGGTTTACTTTGATGTAATGCTCGGGTCAGACCGAGTATTGCAGATTTGCAGGTAAGGACGTTCTGGAGCTCAGGAGGAGAGCTGAAGGACAGGAACGTATAGAGTGTTTATCCGCTGTGATATATATTGTTATTTATCCAGGACATGTTGTTTAAACTGTCCAGCATTGTGAAATTGTTGTAACTCTGATGTAAAAATGTAAATGTACTGATACAGTTCTTCTTTATAAACTGTTATTTATTTGCTATAATATTTATCCGCTGTGAATGTTAGATTCTAAGTTTGAGTTTTCTGTTTTTTTTCCTTCTTTCTCTTTCTTCTTTTCTCTAACTATCTGGAATTTCGGGATCGAAATTTCCGGATCGTTACAGTAGGTTTTCTATAGCATATAAAAAAGGCCATCATAAATTCTCTATACTATTCAAAAACGCGATTACCCCACTTTGAGTTTACAATAGTCTATCTATACATTAGAACATCTAACAACAAAATATATTTACCTTAATTGATGAACATTCAATCAACTCAAGCAACAATAATATAAAAAAATTTGACAATCAAAACATATTACATATTATACACAAACAGAATTACATGAAATTCAATATTGTATACAATATTCCATAATCGATATTTTTAAACATGCATGATAATAGTACCATTAGGACTCTATAAAAGAAAATACCCAAATATCATGATCGTAAAATGTCCATGTTGGTCATCTTCAAACATCCAATTCCCTAAAAGAAAAGAGAGAGCATTTAAAGAATATGTACGGAAACATACATAAAAGGATATGTGAGTAAGGCATAAACAGAAACATACATATTAAACATATTGACATGCTTAATGTCGATACACATTCTACATAATCTTATGTCAAATATATAATGCTATCACAGTTAAGGATTGTTTATATTACTTATTGTTCACAATTCAAACTCAAATTAGAATAAATACATGCTGACCTTATATATCTAACAGTCATGTTTTATGGTTGAAATTAATTAATTATTATGAACTTATTTAGTTGTTATAGACTTAGTTAACTTAGTTGATTTTTATGACTTAGTTAACTTTTATAAACTTATTAGTTATTATAAAATAAATAAATGTAGTTATTAAATGAGAATGAAATTGCAAGAAAGTTAAAAATACATACATGATTAATAAATTAATCATTTTTATTTACATCGATTGATAAGGTAAGGGGAAGTTTCCTTCATGTACTTTTACAATAAATAATGTATTTTGTTTCCACGGCTATATTAGTGCTCTTACTGGGGGTACCAAGGCTAGATTTTCCACAACATATTAGCTATTTATAGTTATACTGTGTGTGTATGTAACGATAATGAAAACATTGGTGATAACCACACACACTCTCTAAGGAGCTAAGGCAGCAATGCAACATTTCTTCATAAAAACATTTATGGTCTTATATAAAACAATAACACCACAAAATGTAACCCGTCCATGAGAGTTATGATCGAATTATTATTTTTCAACAAAACATACAGGATGAATAACTATATATTTCAGAAATAATGCGATAGCAATACCTCAAATCGGTTGATTCACATTTGTATATTTCTGTAAACAGCCTCAACTCATGGTCACTTTTTCTCAACCTTTGGACCTGGAAAACAGCATATATATTTTCAAAAGAACTTTCCTTTAGCAGAACTGAGTTTGAGTGTGGCAAAAATGACCGTTATAAAATCATGAATAAAATGAAAGTATCAAAATTTACTACATATAAGGATTTCATCAAAACAACTTCTACAATTTGGAAGCCTAAAAACTAGATTTTATACATATAAACTACTCCGTTATGAAACAAGTTAAAGAACTTAAAATCAAAATTCTGTCCCAAATAATATAAAATATTTGTACTGCTAGTTATAGGACTAAAACCATTTAAGTACTCTGAAAAGCAAATTCAGGTATTGTTGCACTGATTACTATTCCCAAAACATGATGAAAAAAGTATAAGTTGGAGTAAAAGCAACCGTACATCTTTTTGTAGCTTCTTTAACTCTAAAAGTTGTCATGAGGATTTGTTAGACAATGAATTCGATGCACTCACATGCAAGTATGATATAGTGTGCTTGTTGACAAAGTAGTGCCTTAAAAACTAATGCATAATAAGAAATATGCCAACAAAGTATGATATACTTCACCTTCCTATCTAATAAACTAGAAAGTGACTGTACTTCAAATCGTAGAATATGTAAATCTGGGGCTGATACTTTATATTTAATTATGTCTTTTTGCATGGAAGACATATCCTCTAAAAGAGATGAAATGTGTGATCTAAACTCTCCATTATTTCTTTCATACCTGATGTTCATTAGCTTAATTTATAAAATATCATTTGAAATCAAACAAAACTATTAACCTTAAATTAGCAACAGAGAAGGAAATTACCTGGCTCTTTCGAAGCTTGTTCAAGCTTGCTTTCTATCATTGTCCTTTCTTCCTGTAATTTCTGTAAATCTAGTTCCAGCTGATCTCTATGAGATTCTAAGAAAGCGGAGAGTCATTGATAAACGTCAGCCAAATCATATAAGGGAAATCAGATAATCGAAAAATGCTTGTGCTTCCTTGAAAGTAGATTCGCACTATGAAAATTAAAATTACATATGGAACAAAACGTAGCCTCGTCTGCAGTGCAAAACACTGATGCTGCTTCTTCGTTGCAAAAATCGCATCTTATCTTCATTTTTCTTCTTCTTTAATTTGGAATCACAAAGAGGCTAGAAAATAACTCAATGGAATTTGAATAAAATAATAATCATACAAATAATATCAAAAAGGAATTTGAATTTGTAGTAGAGTTTCGTAGAATAATTAACCTTTTTTAAAATCAAATAAGAATTATACAAATAACATCCCAAAGGAATTTAAATCAGTAGCAGAGTTTCATAGAATAAATGGATTTCCTTTGATGATATAAATTACAAAAGGAGAAAGACAACGAATAATAACTTACATGAAATATTATCTCTAAGTGATCCATTCGACACGAATTCAAAAACAAGAAATAATCTACTGACGGTTGAATCATGAAGATGGTATTCGAAGCAGTGACCAAGAGCACTAACTAAATTGCGATATCTAAGCTTTGAGATCAAGTCAATTTGTCGATTAAAGTTGTGTGAACTATGACTCCTTTTCAGTTTTAAGCATCTTATTACTACTAGGGAACCATCTTTTAACTTTCCTTTATACATCAAATATTAAAAGGAATTTAGGTAAAATGGCAGGGGTAATTATTTTAGTTGACAAATTAGTAACAAGTATCGATTATATACACATATCCTGATGAAGTGGAACCTCGCACCCTCTTCCGATGACACGTTATACTAAGTAGCATTTTGCAACTCAGTTTGCAAACTGAGTGGAAAAATGCAACTCGGTTTTTCAAACTGGAGTTGCAATTTACAACTTAACATTATGAAGCACATTCGGCGAGCAAGGAAAAAAATATCAACGTAAAATACCAAGAAGACGAGCATAATATTCCTAATCCAGCAAATAAATAAGAAGGTAAAAGAAAATTATTACCAGTTGAGGAAAGGGTCTGGTCTGAAATATGAGTTGCTGAAGCTTTGATTGGGAATGCATATACAATGTTGTGAAGTTCCAGGATGGCTGGAGCATGTATGAGCTTACTGAGTGGACGTCCACTTGCCATGAGGAGCTAAAGTGACAAGTTGACAATGATTGAATGAAGCTGGTGTAGCTTCTTTTATTGAGCTTGGCAGAATATACAGTGGCTTGATGCATGGTGAAAGATAGTACACATGCAGGCAGCTACATTCATGCAAACAACAGAACAGTGTGATGCACAGTGAGGCGTTGCAGGTGATCAATAGGTTGGCAACCTGTCATGCAAGAGTAGGCTTGAAAGTGGATCATAATGGGACGTTGCAAGGTGCTAATATCACTGGAGCAGGTTGGTGAGAGTAATCACTTTTTTAGCTCATTTAAAACAAATGAATATAAATCCATATAGGTGTGGATTTTAATGAAAAAGTAATCACTGATGATCCCATCTACGCATATATTAGAGAATTAGGAACTATACAGAAATATAATAGACAAATTTTTTTTATTAACTAGCAAACAGTATTAAGAATGATATGCATTCTAATCAGTCTCTATAGTCATGGCTTTTGTAGAGCTCCAATGAAATTGAAATGTAGCACATGGAAACATGGCCTGACTATAACCATGAGTTCTATTAAATATGAATTCTATTAATAGTTCATATTGATGTTACTAATTCAAGATTCTAGGTGTTCCTTGTGCATCTCTTTGTGGCTAAAGCTACAACGGCACGGAGGTAGAACTAAGTACAGGGTTTAGTCAACGTATTACAAAGTCATTAAACAATGATTGTAGACGTTATGTTTCTAATTACCAGGTGGCATAAACCGGAAAGAGTTTCCAGCAATAAATAGACTATGAAATAATTTCACAGGTACAACTTATTAAAACAAATGCAAAATCTGTCGCTTACCTGAATCAAATTATTAACTTGGATATTGAACTTTTTAATAATTTCAATAACTTCATGCTTTGTTGCTGTTACACCTGCAGAGGACGTTTTTACTTGTATTATCCTTCGGTTAACCAAACATACAATCAACGTATGTTTAATTGCACATTTATAATTTAGATGAACTCATGTCACTCGCTCTATGGAGATTATTCAAGAAATAATATGTTATCATAGAACACATTTAGTAGTGCTAGAGCCATAATAGAAAAAATTTACTGTAGATCCTCATGACAATTCAAACTAGTTATACCTCACCAATCAGTGAAAAAATGAGGAGATCAACAATGAAAGAGTAACGATCTGATCTTTTCAACCATTCGCGTCCGAACATGTCAGACTTGAATTGCTCAAAATACCGAATTGTAGAAATAAATTTGGCAAAACTCGGAACATACAGTAAATAAATAAATCACAGATCATAGACACAGAGTAAAAAGTAAAGAAATAGTAGTTCATGAAGCTACTATATAAATATATCAGAGTTAAACAAGATACAACAGGAGTAACAAGATGATAATCAAGTACAAATCAGAATACATTACTGGAATTAACTGGATAACTGGAATCAACTGAATACTGAAATTGAAATAGATAGCTGGATCTTCAAGCAAAGCTCCAACTCTGAAGGTGAGTCCCAAATTGTGTATCACTTAGTCTGACCCGAGCGTAAAGCAAAACACAAAACACTCGAGTCAGGACATACATACTTATACAATGTAAATCAACTCAAGTGAACTGTAATATAAGGTACAAGTAACTTAAAGGATGCTTGGGACCGCCCATCCTCTAAGGATCCATTAAACTATTTACTATGTAGTAATATTTCGCTATTATAATAATGTCTATAGTAAAAGAAACTTACTTTAAAATAGCGTTAAGGAGTTACCTAATCTCCCCCTTAACACATAATAGTCTAGTAGTCCATCCAGTATCATAGTCCCTCCTAATCGAGAAGCCACCACAGGATACTCCATGGGTTACGAGAGAAAACCAAACTCGTACAAGGCGCGATAGGGTAGGTGACACGGCATAACAAGGCAATGCCAGGGTAGATATACCAATTACGCATCCGAACCAGCGGTAACGCATAGCAGCTACTACCGCCCACCTCAAACCACACTCTCAAAATCAAAGGTGCGCACCAAAACAATCACAAAGTAATAGAATGGCATACGAAGAAGTGCGTCCGATAAGAGGTGCTACCTCCTTAGCCTGAGAATCACTCCTTTTTTAGCCACCTTATGCCAACTCATGGGAGTCAGGTCCACGTACATACCTCAATAGAACGTCGTCACCATCCTACTTCATTCTGGAATCTCCACTGCATACATGGTTGTTAAAGTGGTTTTCGGTATCAATAGAGAGTATGTCCATATCTGATCCCGGTCTCTTTAACAACCAACATTATTATTACCCGTGGTTATTTATTTCAAAGCAGTATATACTTCCAAAACCAAAATATCATATCCATTTCAAACCATATCATTTATTTTAAAATAGTATATACTTTTAAAACCAAATTATCATATCCATTTCAAACCATATCATTTATTTTAAAATAGTATATATTTTCAAAACCAAATTATCATATCCACTTCAAAACCATATCATTTATTTCAAAATATTATATACTTTCCACTTTACCATTTTATATAATCCAAATGTTTACTTACAATTCTTACCATGGTTATTTTATCATTTCTATTTATCACACTAATTAATTCATTTGGATATTAAATAAACCATGCTTTTAAGTTAAATAAACTTAATTGCTGTAATTTCCTATTTAAAGTTGAAATTCCTTATGTTAAGTTAATAGTATATCGTTAACTTGCATTTCATTATTACAGTAAAGAACATGTATTGGTTTAATCAATATTGCATTAATTAAAATTACATGTCAAATGTTCATTTTTAACTTACATTTTATTTTCACAATAAAGAGCATTTATTGTCTTAATCAATATCATATTAATTAAAATTACATGTCAAATGTACATTTTTAACTTACGTTTTATTTTCACAATAAAGAGCATTTACTGTCTAATCAATATCACATTAATTACAATTACATGTCAAATGTACATTTTCAACTTACGTTTTATTTTCACAATAAAGAGCATTTACTGTCTAATCAATATTGCATTAATTACAATTACATGTCAAATGTACATTTTTTACTTACATTTTATTATCACAATAAAGAGCATTTGTTGTCTTTATCAATATCACGTTAATTACAATTTCATGTCAAATGTACATTTTTAACTTACATTTTATTATCACAATAAAGAGCATTTATTATCTTAATCAATATCACATTAATTAAAATTACATGTCAAATGTACATTTTTAACTAACATTTTATTATCACAATAAAGAGCATTTATTGTCTTTATCAATATCACATTAATTACAATTTCATGTCAAATGTGCATTTTTAACTTACATTTTATTATCACAATAAAGAGCATTTATTGTCTTTATCAATATCACATTAATTATAATTTCATGTCAAATGTTCATTTTTAACTTACGTTTTATTTTCACAATAAAGAGCATTTATTATCTTAATCAATATCACATTAATTACAATTACATGTCAACTGTAAATTTTTAACTTACGTTTTATTTTCAAAATAAAGAGCATTTATTGTCTAATCAATATCGCATTAATTACGACTACATGTCAAATGTACATTTAAAATTTATGTTTTATTTTCACAATAAAGAGCATTTATTGTCTAATCAATATCACATTAATTACAATTACATGTCAAATGTACATTTTTAACTTACATTTTATTATCACAATAAAGAGCATTTATCGTCTTAATCAATATCACATTAATTAAAATTACATGTCAAATGTATATTTTTAACTTACATTTTATTATCACAATAAAGAGCATTTATTGTCTTTATCAATATCACATTTACTAAAATTACATGTTTACCATATAAATCATAAGTATTAATTTTCCAAAACATGTCCATTCCACAAATAATATTTTATCATAGTTAATATAATAATCAATTTTTTTTACAAATTTATTCATTTATACTTCAAATAACTATGATTCCAAGTTAAATATTTATTATAAAAGTCCAATTAAACTATATTTCATTTTATCCAAAATACATCATTTATTATGCAAACCAAATCCATTTCATGAAATAACTTTATTAAAGTTACTAGATTAAATTTAAGATTCCATATTAAATCAAATTCAATTATTAAGATATTTGTTATAAATAAAATCTTTAAATTTCTTAAGCCAATAATAGACTTATGAAATTTTAACTTATAGGAAAACCAAATACACCTTTACCATTTAAAGCATTAAATCAAATTAAGTTAAAATTTCATATATTCATAATTTCAAAATACTTAAAGGTTTTCAGAAAATATTCAAAACACTTAATGAATCTTTAGGAAAATATTGTTTAAAATATAACCATGGGCCTGTATAATATTTTCTAACCTAGGTCAAGTGATACGGATGTGTATCATTTCAATCCGTAATTTAGAAAGGAAATCTGGGTTCTATCATTTCAAACCCGCAATCCCAAGTAAATCAATTAAAATAAAAGTCACTCGAGCCTATCATTTCAGCCCATAGTGATAATGGAACTTGCAGCGTGAGATACAAAAATAAAATAAACATTTTGATATAACCTCTCATATTAGATGATGCAATAATTATATAAATTGGATTTAACATCACAAAATCACATCACATGCATATACAGATAATATATCCATTTAGACAGATTCACTTATCATCATTTCACAATAATATAAGCATGTAATGTCTAGAGTGAATACTCAAATTTTTAAAGCTGAAGGCAACAATTCAAACACAAAGATCAACTTCGAAAAGCACAAAAGGCACGACAAAGCACGATTCAACTTGAGTGATAAGAGAGCCAAGATTTCAACTTATGTACACAAACAAATACAACATGCATAAGTATATTTAATACAAAAGATTAGATGAATTAAACAATGAAAATAATTGAGATAAGATGACATAACCTTGCTCTACCCTATGCAAGTGGTGATGGGGTTGGCAAGGAGGTAGAGGCCGAGCCTATTCATGAAGGAAACAAAGAAAGAAAAAGAAAAAAAAGAGAAAGAAGCGGAAGAAGAAGCCTTGGATATTTACATCTAAATTTTTTTCTCCTAGGAAATAAAATGAGATGTGGAAAAAATGTTTTTGTACGTGAATTAGTAATAGAGGATGCAGCTAAGGTTTCAGGTATGAACGGCCAAAAGAGTAAATGGTAAGAAAATAATAAAGGGGATTTAATTCCTATTTAGTAAAAGAACGTATGCAAAGATCTTTCAATAAGAGGAAGAGATATATTGAGAAGATTTTTATGCGTGATTAAGAGAAGTAATACACGGCTATGGTAGGAAATTAAATAGACAGGCGCATAAAAAGGCAAGAAATAAAATCAAAGAAACTTATGCCAAAATAAAACAACGTAACGTACAACTAATTGATTCATTTCCCAACTGTTAAATACAGAATATACAAATGAACATCCAAATAAATAAATTAAAATGTACACACACAAATAGAAAATAACATAAGTTATGAACAACTATGGTAGGAAATAAATAGATAGGCAAATAAAGAGGTAAGAAATAAAGCAAATGTAACGTATGCCAAATTAAAGCAAGGTAACATTTGTTAATTTGATTTGTTTCCTTGTCATTAACTAAAAGGTATATACAAAGAAACATTCAATATATAAAATAAATAAAATTTTAAAAAGGTATGCCTTTAAGACAATATAACATATATCCATTGAAATTTTTCCAAGCAATAAATGAGAGATATAAACACATGACAATTCAAATAATAAAATGAATGTCAGAAAAGGAAATTATAGAAAGATAAAATAGAGATGAATATATATAAAAAAATATAAATATATATATATAGAAATTATTTATTTTATAATATTTGGAAAGGAAGTTACAAACAAAAATACAAACTTTATTGGAAAATTTTCAAAATTCAAATTTTGGATAAATAAACACCAAAGTTTTAAATAAACTGAATTAAAATATTTAATAAAAAATTTGGGTTGTTATAGAAATTAAACCAAAAGCCAATTTATATAATTACTATCGATTTGCCAAATTACAACCAAAATTGAACTTGATGATGCTCCATGCGATATATGCAATAATATACCGACAAACAGAATTACTACCAGACATGATTAATACACATCCGATAGTGTTGATGCTTAATTTAAATGTAGCTCTATACAATAAAATGAAGTTAACCGTGTCAAACATATAACAGTAGAACTTAGAGTTAGATCGCTAGTATATGCAAAAATTGAGATAAACCTACCACTTAAGAAATCTCGAGCATTAGAATATTACAGTTAGAATCCTTGATATTATTTCAATTAGGAAAGGCAACTGAAGTACAAAAAAATAGCACCCTTGACATCAAATAAGGTCATTATCCCAAATGAACCATTTGTTATTTTTCTCCAGTCTTAAAATATCTTTATAAACTTTTAAGTCAGGCTCTACCAATTTAGGAAAGTATTAACAAATTTACAGTCATAACATAAAAGTATTCTAAACTTCGAAATATAAACACTACAAAATTACCATTGAGTGTCCAATAAGATTTGTTATGAACGTCAATTTTCCTCTGAATTGTAATCTTCCCATCTGCTGTAAACCTTCTCGGTGATATTTTTACATATCCTTTTTCTTCTCCTCTCTTCACAAATGCACCAACACTTGCTGCTCTTCTAAGTATCTAACAAAAACAATAGTCACTATTAACTTAGTTTCTGCACTGGTGCATCATCGCAAAATATTTTTCAACATAGTCCAGCACCTGTATAGATGGAAGTTCTACGATACCAGTGCTATACTAGAATGCACTAAATTGTTCCATGTGGCAACACTCCTTCAGCAAGCATAAAGTGTGTTATTTTAAATGCATTATGTATATTGCACAAACCTTAACAACAAAGTCTCTAGAAATGAATAATATTTCCAATTAGAAAAATAATGATGAGTGCTTCAAACCAAAATTAAGTCAAGTGGATGAGAGATGGTATAAAGCCAAACCAAAAATTATCATCACTAACTTGTACAGAATGATTCTCTAAACTGTCTTAAATATTCATTACACAATTTGAAATTAAGGCTTGTAGTGTTTTTCCCCTCCGCCAAGAATCTGCATCTTTTTAACTTCAAGCATTATGTGAAAAAATTTGGCATAATATATATGATGCATTCATTTGTATGATATTGTTAGCTAGTATTTATTGGCACAATGCGCAAACATACCATACTCTTCAGTTTGCAAGATTGTTAAAGATGACATCGGTGATTTTTGGAAACATCAGCAAAAATTTATGGATCGATGTACCATCAAAGAATAATCCATATGGAATAATTGTGTTCTATCGAAGCATGATGTATATGGAATAATGGTGCTGTGTTAGAGGAGGCAATAAAAAATTAAGGTGGGACTGGGAAGGAAAAGTTGCAACAAAGCAGCATGTGCATATAAACGGAAAAGAAAGGTATTAATATTTAAAGACATAATATTTTAGTAGCTAATGCTTTGGACAATGTATAACTTTATAACATTTCAAATAAAATAAGCTATAACTTATTCAAAAAAAGATTATTATAACTATGTTTGATATTTACTTAATGGTTGAGAGTGATTTGTTGGCGAACTACTTCCCTAATGCAACATAAATAATTATTGTTGTTGTTATTACTATAATTACTACTGCTACTACTTATTTTTGTTTCGAAGCTTTATAACCGAGCATTCAACAAGCTACCCATAGTGACAATGTGAGAATAAGCAATACCCTTCCAAAATCTTATAGTCATTATTTTGGCCTTTTATGAAGTATGCAAATTGCAAGTAAATATGATTAATTAAGGAACATACATGGATTTATTATTAGTACATCTAAGAGAAAAGACATAATTAGGCTCGATCTAACCAATTAGACAATATACTTTGAATTAAGAATAAAACAAGCATTAGCCTTTGGTTAGTTAGAAGAAAATGATGGGAAATAACTACTTAATAAGTCCAAGCAAGTCAACTTTCTTAAACATTTGTTATAACAGTCCTCAATCAATGATGGGACCATAACTACTTAATAAAAATAAAATTTAGTCCTCTTGTCCAAATTGAATTTCAAACCTACATTGATTTTTGTCTAATTGATGCAATTAAGAAATATCAGGTTACTTAATAAATTTGTAGCCTGACAGTTATGATAATTCTATCAAAATTCATTACAGGATGATTAGAAGAAACTACGTATGTAGTATATTCATTTATTATATGTACTTCTTGAATATGTTGATCCATTATATAATATATGTTCTTTCTCATGCATAACTTATTTAAATTTAATCATATTACCTAATATTTATGTTTGCAGCCAATTATGTACATACCAACTTTTTTAAATTTATTTGCAATAATTTTTGGTTCCACTAACATAACTGTATTTATTTACAGTAATTTCTGGTTCCATACACACAAGAATAAGTGACATACAGGACTGATATACATAAGTCTTAACTACAATCACAATCACATGGAATGTAGTTATATATTCACGCATAAAGAAGAATATGTAAAATAAGTAAACTTTAATGGATTGTCATAGAACAATGTTCAAACCATCACTGAGTAGCCTCTAGTCATCAAGTGTAAATGGAACATGCTCACGTACAGGCTACTTATGTAATGATTTAGTGATTATCAAGGCTGTGTATTTTAGAAATTTTATTATTTTGTATCATGATTATAGCTTAATGAGACTGGGACCTCCAAGTAATAACAGTTCAGTTCGATATATGGTTGATGCAACTATATGAAGACCAAGCCTATACTGATATGATTAGTGAATTTAGTCCAAAATCATGTACTAACAAGATTAGTGGTTTAGTGAAAAAAATTTGTGAATAGTGAATTTAGTTCATAAACCATTTTAGTGTTTGGTGTATTTTGTAATTTGCTTGTGTTGGATAAATTGGACAAAAGTTTTCAAAAAGAATAAATATCAACAAAGGTTATAGTACTGATGACGATTTTTAAAATATCAATTGTATTAGTAAGTTACAAACTCAGATTATGTAGTCTGTATAGCACAGATAATATCTTATGCCTTGGTCCATGTTCCTTAACTATAAACCATGAACTCAAGCTTTTGCTACAAAATGCTTAATTGAACTTTCAAAAAACCAAGATTTTTTTTCCTTGGCTCAATAAAATTGTTTTTGGCTCATATATTACACAATGAGTTAAGTGATGCTTTAGTTTTAAACTATAAATGGTTTAAGTTTGTATATGACAAACTCTTTAAGGGAAGGTCAAGCATATACTTCAAATATGTGTCAAATGGTAATAAATTAGAACAAGCAATATTTCAAAATATACTCTTTGTAGGAAAAACGTTTCCAATCAATTTGATTAAAATCCAATCATTTTGATCATTTCACAACGAAAGTAAATTTAATAGTCTAAGCCAGTTCATTAGAAGCTGATTAGGCAACTCACCATTATCGAAAACTAATGAATTCATCCAGGAATTATTCCTCTCATATCACACTACTATAAGAATTAGCATTCATCATTCCTCAACTCATATGAAAAAATAGTATCAAAGATTCAGATAACCTTGGACTAAGGCATATTGATTAAATAATACAAGCTATAATCAACACATGCAAAAGACAATAGCTAAACTGATGAGTAGTGAATCTTTTAAGCGATAAATTATTTTCAATAATAATCATTCAATAGCTTTTTATTTCTGAATTTTTAAGTTCTAACTTACTCCAAAACTTCCAGAAGTATAAATTTTAAGAGGAACAAGGCTTCATTAAGAAATCATCATCGAACCTAACAAAAAAGTATATGAAAAGCAGTTCAACCTACCGTACCTTAGTGAGATCGAAGTTTGAATCAAGACCTAAAAATCCACATCTGAACCAAAATGTATGAATCGAAGTTTGAATCAAAGTTTGAATCGAAATAGGAGACTTCTGTAGTCAACCTTCCAATGAAAAATAAATTAGTACAAGATTATCAAATCCAAACATCAATAAAAAACAAGATGAATTAGAATTGAATAAATTAAAGTACCTGAACAAGTGAACTAAAGTACGATGAAATTAGATAACGAGGAAATAGTGCGCGTTGAAAGTGAAGAAAGAGGGATTAGGGCAGGACGAGACAAAATAATGAGGGAAATGAAAATAAGAGAAAATAAGACGAGGGAAAGCAGTTTCATTTTTACATTGTAATAATTAGAAAGGCGGCTATAAATGATTTGGGTAGTAACCTTGGAAGTTGAATGATATGTTAGCATTCGTATGAAAAATAATTCATTTGAAAAAAAATAGCATTACATATGGGAACGCTGAGAATATTTTCCATTAAAAACCATTTTTGTTGTAGTGGGAGTTCTTGATAATTGTTCGGGGAAACTTGTCAAATATGGTTCGAAGGACTCTTATTCAGATCTCCTAATTCTTGTAGCCATGATTCACCAATACAAATAAACTTGAAGTGGAATTGACTTAAGTAGGGTTAGAGATTAGCAGTGTTGGGGTTCTATCCAAGTCGGAGGTTCGAGCCTTCCTTCTAGCGCCAAAAATATTAACAAGATTTCTTGTCAACACCCCAAAAGATGCTAAGGACTGGATTGATGGGCCAAGTGACCTTTCGATCCGATTAGGTAATTATAATATCTCTTTCGAAAGGCTTTCTTTCAACCTAATTGATATACCTTGAGTTAAGTTATCTTAGATAGGACTGGATTGACGGTCTAAAGCTGTAAAATGGCTTATATCTTGTTTAATAAATAAGACGGGAGGTTTTGACCTTGTCGAAAGCTTGGGAGCTTATCTTTCTGAGTTTAAGTGGGAAATCATAAGCTTTAGTAGATCTGAGATGGGTTTCGACCTAGTCAAATACTTTAAATAATAGGATATATAGTTTTGAATGGGTTACAGAAGTTATTGGAACTTGAATATGTATCGACCGTGTCGATATGAGCCTTTCGATGGAGGTAAAACCTGGAAAATAGAAGTGAATCCAACAAAAGCTAAAATGAAATAGTAAAATAGAATAAAGTGATTGAAACTTCCCTTTCTCCCACTTCAAAGGCTTTATTTATCTAAATTCCCAAATTGATTTACAAATTAGGGTTGCAATGATTTTATTAAAAGAATACAAGTTCAAGATGAGAATAATCGGATCCCTACAACGTGACCACTTTGCTGGAATCTTAATTTTACATCATTTTGATTATGGCAAGCTATATAAAATATTCTGTGTATTCTAATCATTTTTACAGGAGACTTGTTGCAGATTCATATTCAGAGCTTATGAAGTTGATTTTGTTGTATCTAGAGTCTTACTTCATTTAGAATTTTGTTAAATCTCTCCTAAATTGATATGTGTAAATATCATATACACGTATACACGAACATGCACAATGGACTAAATTCAGACGGTTGAATACATTCATTCAGACGTCTGAATGCTGAAACAAAATTATGGTTCCACAATATTCAGACGTCTAAATGAATATATTCAGACGTCTGAATAAGGCCAGAAAAAGCCTATTTCCTTGCTGTTTGCGTTTCAACTTAATTCAGAAGTCTGAATTATTTTATTTAGACATCTGAATATCTTAATAGCTATTTTCATGAATAGACGCTTCTCTGCACCTGTTTTTTTCAATATAACTTTTCATATATGGTTGCAATTCTTTATACACTATATATAGATTACAGAATTCAACAAACAATTCACCGAAAGCTATTTTAATATTCTTGAATTCTTATCTATTCTCTAGTTTTCAAAGTGCACTCAAATTGCTTACATTCTCTGATCATTGATCACTATATCTTCCACAATTCTCGAAGCACATTACACTATATATCATAAAGGAGAAGATTATAGAAAGATTGTACTTAATTGACTTATCAGTGTTATTTAAGAATGCACTACAGTCGGATACATCTGTTATTTGTAAAGAAGTCCTGTTCGGTTACTCAGGCGGTAAAAGTCATATTCGGTTGCTAAGGCGGTAGAGGTCCTGTTCGGTAGCTCAGGCGCTGTAAACCTATTCCTTCGATTAAGTGAGGGTTGCAAGTTTAAATCCAGATGGAGTCTGGGACTGGACGTAGAACGGGAGTTCGAATTAGTATAAAAATCTCAGGTGTTATTTACTTTACTGCTTTTACTATTTACTTACTTATTTCGCACAGGTAGTTTGTCCATATTACACGATCATGTAACACAGAAACTTCCATTTGGTATCAAAACAAGGTTATCATATAACCGTAACATAGTTATCTGATATTATTTTAATATGGAAAATAACAGCAACACTGTTGTTAGTTCTACTTTCCTAGAAGGTCAATCTACTGCTCGGCCACCACTATTTAACGGAATGAACTATAACCATTAGGCCACTAGAATGAGAATCTATATACAAGCAAGTAGTTATGAAACCTGGAACATTATGCAAAATGAATATATTATTCCTACTACTTAATATTCAACATGGTCTAACACACAAAAATTAGATGCTACTGCAAATCTAAAGCTATGAATATGTTATATTGTGCTTTAGACAAAAATGAGTTTAATAAAATAAGCATGTGTAAAACTGCTCATGAAATTTGGCATACACTTAAATTTACAAATGAAGGTACTAACAAAGTCAAACAAAGTAAAATTTCTACGCTCAAAAATCAGTTCCAGAATTTTAAAATGAAACAAGATGAGACTATAAATGATATGTACTCTAGATTTCAAGATATATATCATCCTTTGATAGCTTTAGGAGAAACTAACATAGATTTTGATATTGTTTCAAAAATCCTTAACTCACTAATGGATGAGTGGGAAAGAAAAGTCTAAGCAATCGAAGAAGCTAATGACATTTCAACCATAAAATCAGAAGAGTTGATTGGAAATCTAATATCTTATGAAGTTAATATTCAGGAAAAATGAGTACAGGCCCAAGATAAGAAGAATATAGAATTCCAGGCAGAAAAAGATGAATCGGAGTCAGATGAAGAAGATATGGCATTCATTGTTAAAAATTTCAAAAAGTTTCTGAAATTTAGAAAAGGCAACAAATTTAGATATAGTAAGAACAACTCCAGCAATAATAGTAACATCAACAAACCATCATCATCTACTCTAGAATGTTATGAATGTCACAAGAAAGGTCACATCAAGAGAGACTGTCCTTAGAAAAAGAAAGACAAGTATAAGCACAAGAAAGACAGATTGAACAAGAAAGCTTTCTCAGTCACATGGGACGATACAGAATCATCCTCATCATCTGAAAGTGATTCGGACAGTGATTCAGAACAAGCCAATGTTTGTTTTATGGCTACAAAAGACGAGGTAAGTGATTTAACTTTCAATGATCTTTTGGAAATCAATTCAGAATTACTTGACAAATTAAAAGGAAAAAAAGTTCAAAGAAGCTCTTGAAAAATTGAATAGAACTGAAATCGAAGTAGAAATGTTAAGAGATGAAAAGAAAATTTTAGAAGAAGAACTTCAAGTTACTCAAGAATCTTGCTCTAATATGACATCTCAACTTTCTCTGCTAAGTCAAGAGGTAGAAACTCAGAAAGAAAAGAATGATGCCTTATTAATTGAAAATCATAATCTTAAATCAAATATCAAGATTTTAGAATTAGATAACTCTAGCCTTAAAACAAAATTAGAAGACATCACTAAAAATGTTTCTAATTTTAATAAAGGAAGAGAAAATCATTAAAAAATTATAGAAAATTCTCAAACTGTTTCAAATAAAATAGGACTAGGATATAAACAAACTTCTAAAAATTTTCCAAAAAAAGAAGAATTCTTCATATAAAAATAAAGTTGAAATACCTAGGTCTAAAATTTCCAATTTTGCTACTTCAATTTAAATTTAGGTTCATAAAACTCATAATTATTCAATAAGAAACAAGTATATAAATTCCTTTATAAAACTCTTCATAAAAACAAAGATTGTGTATTCAAAAAGAATTCTGAACCCTCTTGGGTTTGGCTTCCTAAGACCTCTTAGGACCCAAAATAAAATGGTGGGTACCATGTTGATTCTATATTTTGCAGGTACAATACAAAAAGAGAGGAAAATGGATATTATATAGTGGTTGCTCAAAACACCTTACAGGAAACAAAGGGATGCTAACAAACATTAACTACTCAGATGGAGGTTCGGTCACGTTTGGAGATAATTCCAAAGGATATGTCATCGGCAAAATGTAAACTTTGATCATAATGAAATTGAATTAAGATCTCCTCCTAGGATTTTACGAGATCACCCAGTAGAAAATGCCATAGGAGAAATTGGTTCAAATGTTACAACTAGAAATTAACTTAATCAAATGGGCCATGTAGCTTGCCTTTTCCAAATCGAACCCAAAAATGCAAAAGAAGCATCTGCTGATGACTATTGGATTATAGCTATGCAAGAAGAGATAAAGTAATTTGAAAGAAACGAAGTTTGGGAACTAGTTGCCAAACCAAGTGATCAAACTGTCATCGGTACTAAATGGGTATTCAAAAATAAAGCAGATGAACAAGGTAATATAATTAGGAATAAAGCTAGATTAGTTGCATAAGGATATAATTAAGAAGAAGGAATTGACTACGAATAAACTTTTGCTCCAGTTGCACGACTTGAAGCAATACGCATCTTACTGGCCTTTGCATGTTTTGATAATTTCAAACTTTATCAAATGGATGTTAAAAGTGCTTTCTCCAATGGTTATATAAAAGAAAATGTTTTTGTTGAACAACCTCTTTATTCATTCATGAAAAATTTCCAAATCACGTCTATAAACTTAAAAAGGCTTTATACGGAATAAAACAAGCACCTCGTGCCTGGTACGAACATCTTATGAGCTATCTAATAGATTCTGGTTTTCAATTTGGGAAGGTTGATCAAACTCTTTTTATTAAAAGAACTAAAAAGGATATTTTAATTATTGAAATTTATGCTGATGATATTATTTTTGGATCTACAAATGTCAGGAATTTTCAAAAATAATGACTAAAGAATTTGAAATGCCACACATGGGAGAATTATCTTATTTTCTTGGATTACAAATTAAACAATTAGAAAATGGAATTTTTATTAATCAAGAAAAATATTGTAATAATCTAATTAAACGATTTAATATGGAAAACACTTCCGCTAAACCAACTCCAATAAGCACAATGATTCATCTTGATAGAGATGAAGATGGCAAAAGTGTTGACCAAAAATTATATCGAAGTATAATTGGATCATTACTTTATCTAACTGCTAGTAGACTTGATAAAATGATGAGTGTTTGTTTATGTGCTGGATTCCAAGCAAACCCTAAAGAATCACATATGCGAGCAGTCAAACGCATATTAAGTTATCTAAGCAAAACCAAAGATTTTGGACTTTTCTATCCGAAAGAATGTCCTTTTGAGTTAGTTCCATATAGTGATGCTGATTTTGAAGGATGTCAGACGGAGCAAAAAAGTACAAGTGGGACTTGTCACTTCGTTGGACAATCCTTAGTCTCCTAGTTTAGCAAGAAACAAAATTGCGTTTCACTATCAACTTGTGAAGCAGAATATATTTTTGCTGCTTTAACTTGTTCTCAATTCATTTATATGTAGAAAACACTTCAAGATTTTGGTGTTAACTTATCTAAATCAATAATTTTCTGTGATAATACTAGTGTTATAAACTTGTCCAAAAATCCTGTAAATCACTCACGAACTAAACACATTGACATACGTCATCATTTTCTTCATGATAATATTGAAAAGGATTTAGTCAGACTGGAATTTGTATCCACTAAAAATAATTGGCTGGTATATTCACAAAACCTTTAAATGAAAATGTATTTATAAAATTACGAAGAGAATTAGAATTGTATCTATAAAGGATTTATAAGTTTTTTTTAAATAAAAATAAAAAGGTGGTCTTCCAGCACTCAAACTCGGGATCTGTTACTTGGTTTGTCTATTGTTCTACCACTACTCTACTTTGTATTTTTATAAACTTTAGTTGGTTGGTATTTTTTTTTACCTCATATTCATTTTTTCATCCAATTTTTTCTCTGGCTATTATAATCTTTACCACAAAATTTCTTCTATTTATATATTCCTTTATTCATATATATATCTGCTACTCTTTCGTCTTTTTGCATTAGCTTTCAAATATCAATTTAAGTTTCAAATACTTTTCTCGAAATGTCATCTCAACACAATTCAGAATCCTCTGATCTATCTTATACTTCTTCTTCTTCGGGATCGATAAATTTACCAACTCCAACACCAATTTACGAACCGGTTCTGATTGTTCCTCCTTCTACACATACTGATTATACTCCACCGAGTAAAAGAACGAGACGATCTCTATTCTTTTGTTCGCCATCCACCAGAGAAAAAATAGATGACATCCATTACTACCAACGGGAAACAATGGAATTATAGCGCGAAATTGATTATGAACAAAAAGTTAATTCAAAACTTTTAAGCTTTTTCGAACAAGTACCATTAAAATTCTATGGTTCTTCCTCAAAAAACACAGTGCATCAACTTTCTCTTGCTCGTTCTCCAAACCATCACAATTCTTGGGAACCATCTCCACAGCATCCACCAATATCTCCGAATTCTTAGGAATGAGGCAATAGATGGTCACCACTTCGACCATATCAAGAGAACACAAAAATAGAACCGGAAGAATACCACACTCCAAGCTCTTCTTCCAAATCTATTTAAATATCTTTATGGTGGTGTAAATATGTTTTGTATCCCATCTTATTATTATTTAAAATTTTAATATATATATATATATATATATATATTATTTGCTGCTATTAAATATAGGCTTGTATAATTTCTTCAAATAATCAGCCGTCTGTTTCATATAAAATAAACGTCTGAATATTATATGAAGATAAAATTTTGCTTCAGATTCAGACGTCTGAATCAAACAAAACAGACGTCTGAATTAGTTCAAAATGAACTAGTTTCTTATGGGTCGTAACTCAAAGCATTTCAGACGTCGGAATAAAATAATTCATATGGCTGAATTACTTCTGAGCAATTTTTTAACCTGTCCATACAACTTTTTCTACCATTTTTACCCTTGCTTTTTAACCTACTATATAACATCTTTATCATTCTTCACTCATTCATTTCAGAACCCTAGCAATTTTTTCAAGCTTTTTTTAAACTTTTTTATTCTCTAATGGCACGAAGATCCAAGCACACTAGAGAATCAACCTCCGGACCATCTGAAGATCAAATCCGACAATGGCTATGGAATGATGTTGCAGTTTCCCGGTATAATTCTATGAAGAACTCCAACATCTTCGAAGGACCCTTCATGAACTTCCTAGATTTTGCGGCCTATCGAATTAGAGAGTTGGCGGAGCAATTTCAATTTGACAATTTAATTGGATTTGCTCCTAATAATGTCAAGATAAATCATCTTTTGATCAAACTTTTTCTTGCGAATTTCAATTTAGATCACCATAGTCCCCAAAATCGGCAAGATTGTGTTTGGTCAATGGTTTGTGGCATTAAAATTTTGTTACCTTTACCAAGTTTAGGTTATATTCTAAATCGTCCTTATCAAGGATTTGATATTGACGATATTGAGGTTGATATGGATCATCACGATGAAGTTTCACGTCATTCCTTGACCTATCAACTTACAAATATGAGTACTTTAAAATCTACCTTCTTAAGGCCTCAAGCTCACCTTCTTCACCATGATTTTATTTGCTCTCTTCGACCAAGAACGGGAAGTTATGAAAAAATTTATAAAGAAAATTTTCAAGCTCTTTACTCAATCTATTCAAACCAACAAGTTAATTGGCGAAAAATCATTTTGGATGAATTTCAAGACGTCACAATCCGAATATAATATAAGACTATTCATTATGGTGCTCATATTATGCGAATCCTTCTCATCTTTGGCGTTCCAATGCCCGATTCTGATTTCTCTAGTATTGGTGAGTTGGGCGCAAAAACTTTGGGATTGATGGGTCATCCACATCGGCCACCTCCACAACAAATCATCTCCTTTCAGCAATGGTCTCAAAATGTTCAACAAGGTGCTCCACAACCTCGAGACACTAGTATCGTTTCTTCTTCTCATACTCAACATAAAGAAGAAGAGGAGGACGATTATTCCATTCATGAAATTGGCCCGGACACTTCTTCAAGACAAGCCACTACCACGCTCTCCCGGAATCAATCAAAGATTCATCGGGACATTAATTCGCGTGAAAATAAGACGGAGAGAAAATTCAACTCGATCAAAGGTTTTCTCAATAAAATATGGGAAAGAATCTCTTGCTCCGGATCTTCATCTACCCAAGCTTACAACCCATCCCCATTTCAGTGGTCTTCTTCGAGTTCAATTTCTGATAATGATGATCCTTCTCTTTCTAGCCAATTTTAATTATGTTCTGTTTTAATTGTGTTTGTTTTCACTATGCTGTCATGTTGTATGAAATATTTTATACTAAGCGTTTATACATTGTTTTTTCTTCACTTACAAAAATATTCTTCTTACATTACTATCTTTCTTTTGTCGATGACAAAGGGGGAGAAAGTTCAATAATTGTGCATATTGACAAGGGGAGTAACAATATTATGAATATTTATATTATTGATTATATAGTTGTCATCGTCAAAAAGGGGGAGAATGTTGGAATCTTGATTTTACATTGTTTTGATAATGACAAGCTATATTAAATATTCTGTATATTCTAATCATTTTTGCGGGAGACTTGTTGCAAATTCATGTTCACAGCTTATGAAGCTGAGTTTGTTGTATCTAGAGTCTTTACTTAATTTAGAATTTTGTTAAAATCTCACCTGAACTGATATATGTAAAAATTCATATAAACACATACACGAACATGCACAGCAGACTAAATTCAAACGGCCGAATACATTCATTCAGACGTCTGAATACTGAAACAAAATTATGGTTCCACAATATTCAAACGTCTAAATGAATATATTCAGACGTATGAATAAGGCCATAAAAAGCCTATTTCCTTACTGTTTCCATTTCAACTTAATTCAAAAGTCTGAATTATTTTATTTAGACGTCTGAATATTCTTAACAGCTATTTTCATGAATAGACGCTTCTCTTCATCGAAGAGAAACGTTTTTAAAATCAACGGTTACACCTGTTCTTTTCAATATAACTTTTCATATATGGTTGTAACTCTTTATACATATATATAGATTACAGAATTCAATAAACAAATCATCGAAAACTACTTTAATATTCTTGAATTCTTATCTACTCTCTAGTTTTCAAAGTGCGCTCGAATTGCTTACATTTTCTGATCATTGATCACTCTATCTTCCACAATTCTCAAAGCACATTACACTATATATCATAAAGTAGAAGATTATAGAAAGATTGTACTTAATTGACTTATCAGTGTTATTTAATAACACACTACAGTCAGATACATCTGTTATTTGTAAAGAAGTCATGTTCGGTGCTCAGGCGGTAAAAGTCTTATTCGGTTGCTTAGGCGGTAGAAGTTTTATTCGGTTGCTTAGGCGGTGTAAACCTATTTCTCTGGGTTAAGTGAGGGTTGCTAGTTTAAATCTAGAAGGAATATGGGACTGGACATAGAACGGGAGTTCGAACCGGTATAAAAATCTCTGGTGTCATTTAATTTACTGCTTTTACTATTTACTTGGTTATTCTGCACAAGTAGTTTATCCATATTACACGATCCTATAACACAGAAACTTTCACACTTGGGTCATATTTATAGATGCGGCCTGGCATCTTTCGATGCCGATGATTTCGACTGGGCCGGAAGGCGGCTATTGGGAGACTTAAGCAAGCTTCCCCCTTTGTTAAAAGGTATGCGACACTTCTCTTCTTTGAGTTGCCTTGAAAGTGCTTCCGACCCTGTCGTTAGCCTTTGCCTTTTGGTTTTGATGATGTTGGTTGTGCACATACCCTTGTTTTGATCTGATGCGGACCGCTGCTAAACCATGCTGGTTTTGACCAATTCGAAAGACTTACTATATCTTCCGAATGGGTTGTTCTGGTCAATGCTTTGCATTTGCATAGTTCAAACAAAAGCGAAACATTTATTGTCGAAAGGTCTGGTGCATATGCAAGTAGTTGTTCCCCTTGTCTTCGAAAAATGTTGCTTTGACTTAATCAAAAGTCTTTTTTGAAAGGTTGTAAATGAAGGTAGAAGGGTGCTTTTGACTCTTTCATCTTCTTAGAAAGGTTAAAACCATCTAAATATAAATATAAGGGACCTTTCGATACCTTCGAAAGGTTTTGAGGCTTCTAAACATTGAACGAAGCATCCCTTCAACTCTTTCGAAAGGTTTGAGTGTAGCTCTTCTCTCCAGCTCTCTATTCAGAATGGTCTCGACTTGGATGAAATGTGAATTTTTAGAGTAACAGTATGTTGCTCCACGATCTGAGATTCCATGTGAAGTATATGGTTGGTTTATTGCTATACCCTCTTCATCTAGCCAGGATCATTACGTTAACCTGCCTTTTTACAAGGCCATGGACAGACGGATTTAACCAAATCGACTGCTCATTTGTCGAGACTAGAATACAATGGGTTGGAGCCAGCTGGATGGATAGACGGGTAGTCAGGGATGGTTTAGTATGCATGGCTCGGCTTAGATAGGTTGGCAGATGCCGCTAGGCATTTGAGTGGTTTGGCATTGATGGTCGCTTGACATCATGGGCCGCTCGGCATTGTGGGTCGCTCGGCAATGTGGGCCGCTCGGCATCGTGGGCCGCTCGGCATCGTGGGTCGGTCGGCATTTGGATGGTTCGGTCACAGGTGGCTCGGCCTTGATGGTGGTTCGACATGGTTGAAGGTGGCCTGACATTTGGGTGGTTCGACACTCGATGGTGGCTCGGCCTCGATGGTGGTTTGGCATGGTTGAAGGTGGCCTGGCATTTGGGTTGTTCGGCACTCGATGATGGCTCGGCATTTGGGTGGTTCAGCATCATTGGTGGCTCGACATTTAGGTGGTTCGGCACTTGAAGGTAGGTCATGTTACTTCGGGTTGCTAGGCATATCACTTCGGGTCAGTAGCACATTTACTTCAGGTTGGCCTATGGAGGACTTAGGTTCGGTCAAGGTGAAGGGTGTGAACTCGACCGAAGTCTTAATGGGCCTATATCACTTGAGAATCCCAACAACTCAGGATTTGCCTATAAATGTAGCAGGTGGGGTTCCAGGAAAGGGATATTCTTCCTTCTCCCTGGCTTTCTATTTCCTAAGGCTAAGGTTATTCTACTAGTTTGTAACCGTAATTGATTCTAATATCAATAAAAAGGAATCTTCTGGAGTGGACGTAAGCTGGAGTTAGCCGAACCACTATAAAATCTGTTGTTCTTTACTACTTTCATTTTAATTTTTGTTGTTCTTCATACGTTTAATCTATCTGTGAACTGTGACTGGTATTTGATGCTTTCCTCTGGATTTGGGTGTTAGTGACCAATTTTGGCGTAACAGTTGCTATACCCACTTCATCTGGCCAGGATCATTATGTTGACATACCACATCCGTCGATCACTGATTATCCAAATTTAGCATCATTTCCATGTGAGGATTTATTTCAGATGCAGGTTGGTCTTAGGGATGTTACATATAGAGAGCATAGACTTAGTATAGAGAAGTACTAACAAAGTGTTCCAGATCCGGCAAGACATTTTTAGGATTTTACTATTGAGGATGAGGCCAGATATCACAATCGACCTAGACACATTCCTCACTTAGATACGGTAGTTGATTTCGGAATTGCTTCTGATTTCATGCATGCTCAAGTTTGTAGAGTAGACCCAGATAGCGATATTCCACACTACGACTATGATGATGATGAGGATGATTACGAGGATGATGATTAGTTAACTTGTTTGGTTTGTTACTTTTCTTCATTTAAGCACTTGTATATGAGGATTTTTTTCCTTTGTTCCATGCATTGGATTATATTATTCATGTAATTTTATTGGACAATGTTATATTGTATTGGACTTTGTTGTGCACTTGTTTTGGACTATATCCTATGTTATTCACTTTATATTCTACATGACACTTCATGTGTATCTATTTTGTATCATATTCAATCATTTATCTTTGACTGATATTACACTACATCCATATAAATATCTGACCATATATTTCAAACTTCAACAACTATCTCAGTGTATAGGACAAGGTATAGTAAATGTTTGCACACTCCAATAAATATCTGAGTGGGTAGGACTGTTCGGACAGCTAAATGTCTATCGAGTTAGAAAATAGCCGAACGAATTTTGAAATAAAAATAACCGCAAGCACACGGTGTAAGAATGTAGCACGTATGCGAGTACAAGTCGATCCACAGGAATTTTTTAAGATTTCAAAATTTTATTCAATCAAATCAAATCAAAGTCGATGGATTGTTAACTAACTAAAAGAAAGTAAAAACAAGCTAAACTAAGGAGAATAAAAATAGGAGATTAAAGAGCAATTTAGAGATAAATCCACTCTCTAGATCACATAGATCAACACACATGAAATTATGATCTCTCTTTTTTGATCATTAGTGAAATTTACATGATATGTTTATCATAAGTATGGCTCATTTGTGCTATTAATTAGCTCAACATAAGCCATCAAACTATAACACAACCTCTACACTTTTAATTATCATCAAAATGAAAACAAAGTTGAAAATGAAAATCTATTTTAAGCATGGCCTACTAACTATTATTTAGAAATATAGGCCATTAAATTTTGATTTAAACATTCACTTCTTTTCCATAATCATATATAGATGAAGAGGCAATTTTTGATTCATATGACTAAGCAGAGCCTACTTGTTTTGAGCAACATAAGCTATCAAACTCAATAATAAACACAAAATTACATAAACATCATTTTCCATGAAGCACAAAAAGAGAGCATAATATCAAAATGTTGCATCTACATGATTTAAGAGAGCTTCATTACCCCTAAATTGAAGGGGTTTAGCCTTTCATTTGTGTTATCATATCAACACTTGTAGTATGCAACATGAAACTAAAAAAGTACGAAAATGAAAACTAATGGAATAGAAAACTAATCTAATTGCATAAAATAAAATCTACACTACTAGCATGAAAGGAAATGAACATGTAATTAAAAGGAAACAATAATTAACACTGCATAAAAAGAAAAGAAAATTACATAAATAAAAATGGCTAAGTAGCCATGAAAAAAGAAAGAGAGCTTTCTTTTATTTATGAGCCAAAACTAAAGAGAAGAGAACCTAAAGAAGAGACTAAGGAAGAGGAATGATACATAAAACATAAGGGGTATTTATACATGTGTTAAACCCTAATTCATATTTTTGGTGAATGCCCAAAATAACCTCTTAGAAAGTGTGGAGGCCAAGTAATCATTAGCATCAGTTAATCATCATTTAGATGTGCATGAAACTTTAAACTCTATTAGCATGTGCATTAGCCTCTAATTTGTACATGAAGGTATGTGGATAGGTGGGGTCCTCCATTATCATGCCTTTGAATTATTTCCATCTTCATTTCTTTATCTTCACTCTTGTGCATGCATATATCATAATGAAACCACTTTTAAAATCCACTAAATTTCCTACAAAACAACATAGAAAATTCCAAATAAATTTTCACAATTTAGTAAATGTATAAAAATGACCATTTTACCCATATATGTGATGATGAATATGTGACAATTTGAAAATAATTTGATTTTTTCGGTTTAACAGGTTAAAATACCCAATATGATCATTTATTTAGTTTAAATAGATTAAATATGGTGGTAAAAATATACACATTTATGTGCACATCAAATACCCTCACACTTATCTTGTTATTCGTCCTCGAATAAAGAAAAACTGAGATAAATCCGTTTTCGTAGGGAGCACGATTGCATTAAGCGTATGCAACAAGCCATTAAACCTCTGGGTGTCCCCAGTAGGACGAGTGTTGTCTCGTGAGGGTTTTCAGCGGATACTACCCACAAAATCCAAGTGCCGAATGAAAATATTTACAAAATGCAAGATTTATTTACAAAGATGTGAATGTAAGTTTTTGAAAATATTTACAATGAAGGATTCACTTTTAAATCGACACAAATAAGTTAAATATAGGTTTTGGTGATTATCTTGAAAATTTAAGCCATTTACTCGTCAAAATTTCCAACAAAAATCAAGTTATCATAACAAATAAACTATAGTTTAACTCGTTGTTTCGGTCGATAATATAGTGTAACTACGAAATGGATCCTTAATTGATTATCAAAGTTTATCAAAGTGGTATTTTCATTTCTTTTCAATAACAAGTCAAATCAAATAACTTAAAATAGTGCTTAGATTTCAATTACATACTCTCCCTAAATTTGTATTTGAAAATTTTATTGATATTAACAATATTTACATATGCCTAACTCAAGTAAACTAAGGCCAGATATATTACCCATGCATTGCCTCGTGGACTGATATGAGGGGAATACAGAGCATGAAGAGTGAACACACAAGTGTGAACACTTATTGACTTTAGGCATTATTAGTTAAAGAATTTTTATATACACACATAAATCAGATAAACTAAGGCCAGATATACCGACCGTGCACTGCATTTCGGGTTTATGTGAGAAGGGTACAGAGCATGGCGAGTAAACACACGAGTGTGAACATTTATAAACTGTAGGTGTTAAAAATATATACATATATACAGATGTTTTTTTTCTTATATTTTTTTTTTATTTTTTTAGAAGAGAGAGTTTCGCACTATCATCTTAGCACCATTTAACTTAAAAGACAAAAAATGTTATATCTTTACTTTAAATCAACCATTTTCTAAAACAATTATTCTTAGTTAGGATGTATTTCATAATTAACACGTATGATTTTTCCTATATACTAGTTAAACCATAGTTATTGTAATGAAACTTCATTTTTATTTTTGTTAAGACAAATAAATTTTCAAAAATTTCAATTTAATAAACCAAAGCCATATATTTATCTTATAATGTTTCTTTAAAAATAAATCAAAATGCTTAAAACAAATTAGTTTTAGAGGAAAAAAATGAAAAATTAATCATGAAAAATCAAAAAGAAGATAAGTCTTCCCCCTCCACACTTGATTTTGAATGTGTCCCTACGGTCAACCAAAGTGGAAGAAGAAAGATAAAACAAAAACAAGACCTATATTTACATGAAAAGATTATTATTTACAAGATATCAGAAAATATGCTGTTAAAGAGTAAATGAAACGGTCTTCCAAAGACCGATTCATTTGTCTCGTCAAGTATGCGAGACACAGCTTAAGCTCGAAAAACCAAACCTAAAAGATTTCAAAATTGAATGTTGATTTGGAAAAAAGAATGTCGTTGTATTAAAAATCGTACGAGTTGTTTTATTTTCGATGATTTTTAGGGTCAATAAAACAATTGGTTGAAGTTCAAGTTTATTTTCACCAAATTGAAATTCAAGCTCTTCATTGAAAAATTCTTCGAAATTATTGATTTCAAAAGCAAAATGGTGATTTAAATCTTCCCCTTCAGAATTCGACAACTCATTTTCAAGAAGTCCAAAGAAATCGTGTTCGGTGAATTCATCTTCCTTTGTTGGATTATCAACAACTTCATTGTGTATATCATTTTCAAAGTCCAAAGTTGGTGTATTCAAATTTTCAAAATCGAGAAAAGGAAGATTGAATTTAAAATTTGGTTCCACACCCTCAAAAGAATTGAAATCCAACTCAATTACCATATTTTCAACAACTTCACTAAGATTATTATTTTCAATTTCTAAAGTTATTATTTGAAAATCATCTATTTGGGTAAAATATGGATTATTGTCTGACTCGTCGCACGTTGGGATTTGGTTTTGTTTTCCACGTTGTTTCATATATGTTTCAAATAATGAATCCATGTGATCATCGTAAGTTTCGTTCAGTTTCTCAACAAAATCCAATTTATAGTTATTAGTATAAGGATTTTCACTTTGAAATTTTTGAGGACGAAGATTTTTAATCGTAATGTGGTTAAGATTATTCCCATTGCCAAATTCGTCTGAATTTTTTTTTTCATTTTGAGTTTGAAATTCATTTTGGAGTTTGAAATTGAATTGGCATGGGTTTTAATCGAAATCATTTGAATTTTGAATTGAATTCAAATTTTGAAATCCTTGACTTGAGTTATTACACAAATATGAATTACACAAATCATTTATACTTTGATTTTGTTGTGTAGAGAGTTCAATTAAAGACAAAATGTTATTTTCAAGAGTTGATGGCTAATCATCATTTTGAAAACTTTGTTGTTCAAAATTCAAACTGTTTACAGAATAGTTGTCATTAAAATATCCATACGAATTTGGAGTGAAATCATATGGATTATATTGATTTTCACAACTATTGTAAAATTCAAGTGAGTAAGAAAAAGAAAACTCGGACATTTTCATGATTTTTTTTTATAAAGGAAAAATATTTACAAATAGAATTTATTTTCCAAAAGGGAAATTGATTTTTGTTTTTTTTTTGTTTTTCCAAAAAAAAATTGTTTTTGAAAGGATTTTATAATTTGTTTTCGGATTTTGATTTTTTTTTTTTGGATTTTTAAAATTTCAAAGAGAAAGGATTTAAAAATTTCAAAGGAAAAGGAACATATACAATTTTTTAGTTTTGGATTTTAATTTTTTTTTACAAATATGCATGAACTAATGCAACTAAATGAATGCAGGGGTTAATTACAAAGGATTTATCCTAAGTTAACCCAAAATTGTATACTCACACATTGTCTTAGACAAACAAGATAGTTCTCAGCCAGGTAACGGACAGGATTTATCGGTGCACCACAAATCACCGTAGCAGTACAGTCGAAGGTTTAAGTACCTTCAGAGAAACAGCCACTATAATATTACGAGCCACCGTAATATTTATAAATGGTTATTGCTCTGCCGTATCCTAGACACCAAGAATTTAAATTATTCAAAGAAGACAACTTGTCAATATATAATTAAGGAGTTATCAATGTCTAACAGTTATTACTAATCAAATTCTAAGATGAAATGCAAAGCAGAAAATAAACGTGTATTAACAATGCAACTACGAATGAATTTTTTTTTTTGGTTTTTTTGAATTTTTTATATGTCAATGAAAATGCAAACAACCAACAATTCAAAATGAATAAAAACAAGGGACAAGAGTGCAAATTTTTTTTTAAGCAAGCAGTTTATTTGGCAAGCAAAGTGACAGTTTTCAGTAAGCTCTTCTTCTCCTTGTGATTTTCTGCTCTGACAACCTGAAAACAAAAACAATATGTATATGCATTTTATTTTATTTTTGGAGAAATCAAAACAAATTAAAATGAAACAACTTGAAATCAAAACAAAACAAAAGAAAACAAATAAAATAAAAAGAAACTTGTTATTTGAAAAATAAAAGAAAAGAAAACAGAACTAAATTAAACTTGTTATCCTTTTTAAATAGAATTAATCTAAATCAAACTAAATAAAAGAAAACAAAAGAAATCTAAATTAAAAAGAACTAAAACTAAAAAAAAAACTTGTCCAGGCCTACAACCAAGCTCGGCCCAACTAAAAAGTAATAATATCGTGATTAAGTTGCAGGAGCTTGCAATTTCACTTCGAATTTTCGTTCTTTCATTCGTTCGTTCCCCACACCAAAATCAAAAATTGAATTGAAATTTCCCAAAAACCGAAATCGAATTCCACTTCAATCCAAAAACTTGGTCACATCGCTGATTTGGGTGGAGCGATTGGGGTGTTCGACGATGAGTTTGGGTCAGAGGCGGATGCGTTTGCAGTCGAGTTTGAGTTTATTGTTGGCGATTTGGGGGATAGTTGAAGTGTTTTGATGGACGGCGACTGCAAGTGGTTGTGGGATAGTTGTCAGTTGCTATTAGTAGTTGAAGTTGCAATCGCGATTGGTTGTTCGTGGTTGGCTGAGTCAGGTGAGGTTGCGGGATTCGAATTTCAGTGAATTAGCATGTGGATGGGTTCTAGTACATTGTTCTTTATGGAAGTTGTGAATGCAGCGAATTGATGGTATAAAGGCAGAAGTGAAATTGCCAGAAATGTAGTGATATGGTTATGGTGAAATGATGCAAGAAAAATGGTGGAGGAGGTGTTCAAATGAGTTGCTGTTATTCGAATGTGGCAATGGGTTGCACGTTTCGGGTGATTGGCGATTGTAGAGGTGGTGACTAGAATTTAATTGTCGAGCTATTGTGGAGGTGATTGACTGGAGTTGTTGTTGTTTGGTGTAGTTTTGCTGTGCATTGGAACTTGATGCGTCCTGTGATAAAGGTATGAAGGTGTAAGTTTGGTTAACGTGGTTAGAAGGGGATGATCAGTGGAGGAGATGCTTATGAGTGTGATGGTCAGTGGTTAGGCAGTAGGCAGTTTGGAGTCGATGATGATTGTTTGAGTGACTAGCAGTGGATGGCTTGCATTGTATAGGTTATGATGTACAGGAAGTGGAGTGTGGACTACAGTTGTAGAAGTATAGGCCGTGATATGCTTTGAAGTGCAAGTAGAAATATGGGAATAGATGTGGCCAGTATGGCGGGGAGGCAGTGTATGTGTAGTAGTTATGACAGGGAAGGGGGAAGAATGCAGTTGCTTGCTGCAATATGATGGATGGATAGAGTATGCAAGGGGATGAAGCACTGTGGCAGGTATGGTTTATGTTGTGAAGTTTCAATTCGATTTTGGAGGATGCAATTTTGAGTGTTGTAGTGATGGTCTTGCAGTCGAGTGATCAGTCTTTGGAGATGATGTTGTTGGTGGTTTTGGGAGGGAGATGGTGGTTGTCACTGGGTAGGAGTAGTGATGTTGGATGGTTGTAGGGAGGTAAATGGTGGTTCTTTGTTATGCAATGTGCAATGTGAGGAGGAGCAAATGATGTAAGGGGATGATGGGTCGTGATTGTTTGTAACTGCAGTGGGAAAGTATGTAGGGTGCAGTGAAATGAAGGAATGAGTTGTTGGATGGTTTAGTTATGTGAGGTGAATATGACAGAAATGATAGTGTAACTACAGTTTGCAAAGTGATATCAGAAATGCACTGTGGCATATGAAGTCTGATTGCTGTTTTGGTGATGTGTTATGGCAGAAATTTGGCAAACAGAAGTGGTAATGGGAGTAGTAGTAACAAAATTGTGGCAAGCAGAAGTGTTTGTGGTGAGTTGAAGTGCTCAGGAGGGTGTGTGTAGGCTGTGTGCACAGTGTACAGTGACATGGTAGAAATCAGTGAATAGTATGGCCAGAAATGATGTAGAAAAACAGAATGTGAGTTGAAATGGAAAATTGTACTGAAATTGTAAAGAAAATGAATAAGAAATAAAATATTTTTATTTTTGTTTTGAAATTTTGTATGTTTTTTTAAATAGAAAAAGAAATGCAAAATGAAAAATTATAAACATACAAACAAATGCAAGCGCAAATCAAATACACACAACAAATTTTTTTTTAATGCACTCAACACACAAAACAAATATACAATATAATCAAAAGAAAATAATTCGAAGAATAGAAATAAAATCGAACAATTCTCCAGCAACGGCGTCAAAAACTTGTTCGGACGGCTAAATGTCTATCAAGTTAGAAAATAGCCGAACGGAATTTGAAATAAAAATAACCTTAAGCGCACGGTGTACGAATGTAGCACGTATGCGAGTAAGGTTCAATCCACGAGGAATTTTTAAGATTCTAAAATTCTATGCAATCAAATTAAACCAAAGTCGATGGATTATTAACTAACTAAAAGAAAGTAAAAACAAGCTAAATCTAAGAAGAATAAAAATAAGAGATTAAATAGCAATTTAAAGATAAATCCACTTTTTAGCTCACATAGTTCAACACACATGAAATTATGATCTTTCTTTTTTGTTTATTAGTGAATTTACATAATGTGTTTATCACAAGTATGGCTCATTTGTGCTATTAATTAGCTCAACGTAAGCCATCAAACTATAACACAACCTTTAAACCACTTTTAATTCTAATGAAAATGACAACAAAGTTGAAAATGAAAATCTATTTTAAACATGGCCTATTAGCTATTATTTAGAAATATAGGCCATCAAATTTTGATTTAAACATTCACTTCTTTACCATAATCATATACATATGAAGAGGCAATTTGTGATTCATATGACTAAGCATGGCCTATTTGTTTTGAACAATATAAGCTATCAAACTTAATAATAAACACAAAATTACATAAACATCATTTTCCATGAAGCACAAAAGGAGAGCATAACATCAAAATGTTGCATCTACATAACTCAAGAGAGCTTCATTGCCCCTAAATTGAAGGGGTTTAGCCTCTCATTTGTGTTATCATATCAACACTTGTAGTATGCAACATGAAACTAAAAAAGAAGGAAAATGGAAGCTAATGGAAAAGAAAACTAATCTAATTGCATAAAAGAAAATCTGCACTACTAGCATAAAAGGAAATAAACATGTAAATAAAAAGAAATAATAATTAACATTGCATAAAAAGAAAAGAAAATTACATAAATAAAAATGGCTAAGTAGCCATGAAAAAAGAAAGAAGGCTTTCTTTTATTTATGAGTCAAAACTAAAGAGAAGAGAACCTAAAGAAGAGAGTAAGGAAGAGGAATGATACATAAAACATAAGGGTTATTTATACATGTGTTAAATCCCAATTCATATTTTTGGAGAATACCCAAAATACCCTCTTAGGAATTATGGAGGCCAAGTAATCATTAGCATCAATTAATCATCATTTAGATGTGCATGAAGCTTTAAACTCTATTAACATGTACATTAGCCTCTAATTTGTACATGACGGTATGTGGGTAGGTGGGGTCCTCCATTATCATGCTTTTGAATTATTTCCATCTTCATTTCTTTATCTTCACTCTTGTACATGCATATATCAGAATGAAACCACTTGTAAAATCCAATAAATTTCCTACAAAACAACATAGAAAATTCCAAGTAAATTTTCACAACTTAGTAAATGCATAAAAATGACCATTTTGCCCCTATATGAAGATGAACTTGTGACAATTTGAAAATAATTTGATTTTTTGGTTTAACAAGTTAAAATACCCAATATGATCATTTATTTAATTTAAATAGATTAAATATGACGGTAAAAATATGCACATTTACGTGCACATCAGGTAGGACAAGTATAGCAAATACACATATGATACAAAGTACAATAAATATCTTAGTGGATAGGACAAGGAAAAGTAAATTTCTAACCATATAGTACAAAATTCAATAAAAATCTATGTGGGTAGGTCAAGCTATAGTTAATATCTAAACATATAATACAAACTTCAAGTAAATATATGAGTATATTTCGAGATATTTATATAACTCCAAGAGCTTATATATATGCCATTTTTTATACTCAAAATACACAACAAATATAAACATGAATCTAATAAAAGGTTATTTTTCTTCTCTTCTTCCTCCTCCTCTTCTTCAACTTCGGGTGATATCGAATACGCGAAGATTCTCAACAAGTAATAACGTCTAAAGCACTAGATCTTATTCGGTTACAGGATATGGATGAATCTTCCAAACAAGATGGGAGTGTTTTTGGGCGCAAGGATGATCAAAAAAAAAGAAATTATCAATCAGGGCATTGTCAAATAATGGCATGTTACTTTAACAACGATCCATGTTTTGACAAAGTGAAGTTTGGATTAAGACATCGAATATTCAAAAACATATCTGAGTGAGTTATGATAAGGTTGGAGGAGAGTCACCTATATTTCACGAAAAGAAATAATAACTATGGTCGATCGGGTCTTTCGTCGCATCAAAAAATGACAAGTTCCTTACGAATGTTAGCATATGGAGAAAGTGATGATAGGCAAGACGAGTACGTCCAAATCGATGATTCTACCACCAACGAATGTCCAAAAGAATTTTTTAAATTAGTAATCCTAGCATATGGCATGGAGTATCTTATAGTGCCAAATGATTTTGATATCAATTGACTATTGGCTATAGGTTAGCAAGGTGGATTTCTAAGTATGTTGGGTAGCTAAAATTGTATGCATTGGCATTGGGAAAATTATCCAGTTGGAATGCAAGGACAATACACCAGACATTACCACAAGAAAACAATGATTTTGGAAGTTGTAGCTTCATTTGATTTATATATATGGCACACATTTTTAGGTTTAGCTGGGTCTTTAAACAACATTATTGATCTCCATCAGTCTTACTTATTTAGCTTATTATCTAGCGTTACTGCACCAACTTGTAATTACATGATAGGGGATATACAACACAACATGGGATGTTACCTTGTTAATCGAATATATCCAACTTAGAAAACGTTGGTCAAAGGTTTCAAAAGGCCTGGTAACGAGAAGGAATGTAAATTTACTACACAGCAAGCCAGTTTAAGGAAAGACGTTGAGCGTATTCTTGGAGTTCCACAAGCTAGATTATAAATTCTGAGAAATGAGGTGCACTATTATGACATTGAAGTGATATTAAACATTATGCACTATTGTATAATACTTCACAACATGATTATTGTGGAAGAGAGGGAAGGTTATAAATAGCAATTGCGTAATTATCCAGAACTAGCACGTGAATTAGAGACTCCTTTTAAAGAACAAAACATTTTTGCAGGGTACATGAATAAAGTCATGAAGATTAGAGATTATGAAGCTCATATGGATTTGCATAGAGAATTAACCTACCAGTATCATCATTTTGTAGGTAATAGTTGAGTACTGACGAAATAAATACTATGTATTTATTTCCATTGTTGGACGTTGGACGTTGTACTAGTTGGAGTTATTATATTTATAATTTAACGCTAATGTATGAATTTGTTGAGACTGTGAATTGTTGTTTCATATAGGTTCAGACGAATGTAAAGAAAGAATAAATTAAAACACATAATAACTATTGATTTTTCCAAAACTGGATATATTATGGTCTTCATCCCATACATGATAATGGTTACCTAAAATACATGATGGTGTAAACACAGACAAGGACGATTTACCTACAAAGTGTACTAGTAAACGCACATACTTGGACGTTATCCAAGTATTTTTGGTTGTTAGATACAATTGCTAAGCAGATATTCTAATATTTTCACTCACGGTTCCATTTCAAACGCACACTCTCTACCTCGACAAAGTTGTGGATTAATCGACCGAAAGTATCCAATACATTCTAATTATCCATGTATTTGAAGTATCTTCGACCTGCATTTTCATATGATTCAGATATGAGTACGATCGCTTCAACTCCATATTCGCATCGCACTCTTCAACTTTGAACTCCTTCATTTTCGGGGTTGTAAAAACCACCAATAATTGGAACATTATCCGAGTTTGTGTTCGACATTGTTATGTTGGTATTCTTGAGTGAAACTAAAATCAATGTTGACATTGTTCCAATTCGCATTTATAAACAATTAGAATCATACTTTGATTTGAATTGAACACTTGTTGATTTGATCGTTCATTCCAAAGATTCCAACTTTACACTACAACGAATGGCACGGAGCAGCATGATTCAGAAAGTGATTTGATCATTCAGTTCAAATATTCCAAACTTACACTGTAGCGCACGGCAGGGAGTAGCATTGTTCAAAGAGTGATGTGATCGTTCATTGAAACGATTCCAACATTAACTATAGTGCATGGAAAGGAGTAGAATAGTTCAGAGAGTGATGTGATCGTTCAATGAACGAATTCCAACTTTACACTATAGCGCATGACAGGAAGCAGCATGGTTTAGAGAGTGATGTGATCATTCACTATACACTATAGGCACATGGGATATGATAATTGGACTTGGATGGTGTAAAGTTTATTTTCAGTACAAATGCCTCTTAGTTTAAATGTTTGTAGTTCATTTTGCAACCTAGAAATCACCAACTCTAAGAATGCTTATTTCTTACCCAGAATCATATGGTTATACCGATCATGTGTATAGGCGATCAATTCTAATTTATCTCTACCTAGAACCCTAACTACGAAGTACATTGACATGGAAGAATGACATTACGAGGATTTGAGACAAAGAGAGCTTGAATTAGAAATGCAACAATTGAGAATAGACCATCAACAACAACTGCATATCCACTCTACACAAGAGTTACATCAAATAGTGTTGCAAGCATATAATGTGGTCGAGGTTGATGAGGTACAATCCGCAAATGTTATGTGCTTCTGTGGTTATGAATCACCGAGTGTAGTCGTACGAAATGGTGATAACTTTTGTCGAAAATACTTTTGTTGGCCACTTTACCCGTGTGGATGTGAATTTGAACAATGGATAGACGATCGATTCCCATCTCGAACTATGACTTACACTTTGGAATTAGATAAAGAGACCAGGAGGCATCACACCCAACTCGATGACGTTATGAACCAGAACTGTCTTTTGCGTAGTCGTTCAACCTAGATGTTTGTCCACTGCAGTATTAACTACTTTTATTCATGTATCTTTCATTTTCATACAATCCTAAGGTCGAAGTAATTTGTTGAACTTCGATATGTGAAATCATGTATCTTACCATTATCTTAATATCTTAAGTTGAATTCAAATGTTAAACAAATTATAAAGGTCAAAGATAATTTTTGAATTAAGGAGAAATACTTATAATACTTAAATAGAAAAATAAATTGAAAAATCAAATAACACAAAATCAAATGGATACAAAAATACTACACGGAAATACAATGAAACACATTCAACCTAAACGCATAAGCCAACTGTATCGCAATTTGAATGCCTCGTGACCAACGTATTATGATTGGTACCCAAAATATGGAACGCGAATCAAAAGTTTTGGAACGTGAATCAAAAGTTGATCGATTTGTTTGAAACAGATCTTCATCTTCCACTTCTTTAATTATTTTGAAATACATGTCGCAAGCTATCCTAAATTCACTGTAAGCTGCTTTGGTTTTCAAAGACGTGTGCCTCCTTGTACAATCCAGATAATTATTGTAAACCTCATTCACTAAGTTTCAATACCCTCCATGACTTAAATTCATACTTCAACACCAACTCAATTCGTGCCTATAGTCAGCCTCAATGTAGAATTTCACAAGTACAACTTTGAAGATGCCAAGTAATGCCAAACACTGTAGTAATACTTAAATTTATATACTAACTTTGTACAAATAGTTTGGTTCACAAGGAACTTTATAGGTAAAGTAAATGATTTATGGCCCTTGATTGCACTATCACAAATCGACAAATAACCTGCTATGGTTGACTAGAAAAGGGCAACACTATTCCACTAACCATTTTAATTGTTACACTTGTGTGATGATAAGAATAAATTAAAAAAAAAATACACACTGCACAAAAAATAGACAAGACCGATACTAATATCACAAATAGGCAAAATTCAAACTTTGCTAGTTAAGTAGAGGGTGATAATATAAGACATAACAGTACAAACTTAACTATTAAGTGGAATCCAAACTAATCTTCATTGCAGCACACAGAAGTTACAACCAAAGTTAAATTCGAAATAAACTAGTACCACATACACAGCGTTACACTTACTCATAAACATAAAACATATGACTAACAATTGGATGAACCCCTTAGACTAGCATGATATTCTCTAATTTTTCTTTGCATTCTACCACGTTGTTCAGATTCGAGCTTAGAGATGTCACAACTTAACATTGCCAAAATAGATTGTTCTTTCTTCATCTTCATTTTCCCTCTTTTGAGTTTCAAATACTCTTCTTGCAAATGAATATCTAGTCTTCTCTGTTCTTGTTTCTCGGCCTTGCGCTCATTCCATTTCTTTATTCTCCTCAGTTCTGTTTCTTCCTCCAGCAATCTTCTATCTTTCGGTACTGAAGACACATATTCAACTATTATATCGTAATGAGCATTGTAATCAATTTTATTCATCAATTTGTGTTTTCCTACTGTCTTCCTTGCATTGTTACTATGAAATGGAGGGGTTTCTTCTTCTTCAATCGCCTCTAGGACATCGGAATCTCCTGTACTAGAATCAAGATTAATTCTTCCTAGTGCAAACTGAAATCCAGTGTGTTTATTTTTAATTATGCTCAATTTGTCTTCCTCCTTAAGGAGATTGTAAATGTGCAAAAAATTGAAAGTAGCTCCCTTGTATTGTTGTACATAGGCTTCATTAGCCTTTTTGAGTTGAAAATTTAAATAAAACATTGAGGGATTGTAATAATAAATAAATTACAACAAATATGGTTGATAGACAAAACCGATAAAGTTAACATTTGTAGTCCCACTTTGTTTTCTCGTCTGCCATGATCTCATTCCACTTTTGGCAAGCCGTGTTCATACGTCTGCATTGAGATTTTAAAGAATCAATGGTTGTAGGAATAATATCGGGTAAACGAGCATGGAAAAGGTTGAAATAGAAGCCTAAAAAGAAAATTCGATTCATGATATACCATTCATATCGTCAACAGAACACTCTAGCCAACAAATAGCAACACTATAACAAATACACCCTACTACAACTTGATAATTACAATGGGCACATAGTGGCAGTTGTAATAAAGGGTTTTTAACAACTGTCTTTCACTGACAGTTGTAATAAAGGTTTTTTACAACTGGCTTTCATAGACAATTGTAACAAGGGTCATCAACTGGCTTTTACTGACAGTTGTAATTAAGGATCTTTAATGACTAGTTTTCACAGACAGTTGTAATAAAGGGTTTTTAACAATTGGTTTTTCCTGCCAACTGCAATAAAAATATTTTTAACAACTGGATTTTCCTACCGGTTGTAATAAACGTATTTTTAACAACTGTTTTTTATAGCCAATTAGAACATAGATCTATAGCAACTTCTTCGTTTTGACCCATGTTAATATTGAATAATTAATAATAAGTAATTTCTATTAAATAACTAATAATTAATAAATAACTTTTAATAATTAAAATTAAAAATGTAATTATTAATAATAATTATTATTAATTGAAAATTAATAATATATAGATAATAATTAGTATTCAAATATAACCAAGAAGTAATAAATAATAGTTAACGAATAATAAGTAATATTTTAATAACTAAAAATTAATAATTACTATTAAATAATTAATATTTAATATTTGATAAGCAATACTTAAGACTAATATTTAATACTTAATAATTAATCATTAATATATTTAATAGCTAATAGTTATTAATTAATATTAACTATAGTATAATTTAATAAGTAATAACTTATAGTTAATAACTAGTAATTAAGAAGTAATATTTAATAATTAATATCGAATGATTAATAAGTAATAATAAATACTAAATAACCACTATTAATAAATAAGAAATAATGCTGATTATTTAATAATTAATAATTAACAATTACCATTGAATAATTATAAAATATAATAAAAGATTAATAATTAATTTTGATAAATAAGATTAAAATTTAATATTTACTATTTAATAATTAATTTTTAATAATTAATACCTAATGAGCAATCATTAATAAATATTAAATAATTAATAAATATTAATAAATATTAAATAAAAACTAATAAATATTAAATAAGTACTACTAATAATTAATAACCAATAAATAATAACTAATACTTAATAATTAATATTCAACATTGATTGTTTAATAATTAATAATTACTAATAAATAATTACTTTAAATAAACAATAAATAAAATTTAATGTTTAACTTTTAATATTGATTATTTAGTAATTATTAAATACAATTGAATAATTAACTTTTAATAATTAGTATTTGATATTTGATATTCAAAAACTAATTTTTAATATTTAATAATTACTATTAAATTAATACCATTAAATAAATAATAATTATTAATTAATATTTGATTACTAATTTATAATAATTACTATTAAATAATTAAGAGGAAAAAATAAAAAATTAATAGTTAAAAATTAAGTAATATTTAATATTTTCTATTTAATATAGAATTACAATTGACATGTGTTATTTATTATGTAACCCAAAATAAATTTAAAAATATTCATAAAATTTAAAAACAAAATTTTGTAATTTTATAAAATTCAAAAGTAAAAATTAAAATTTTATATAAATTTAAAATTTAATAAAATCATCAAATTTTAAGAAATTTGATAATGTCAGAAACATACTAATAGCTCTTCAATCCGAAAATTTCAGCTCCAATCCAAAAAATCCCCTCCCTAAGCCCTTATTTTACGTTAACTCCTTATACCTCACCCCCTTCAGATCCAAATACATCTCTGGTTAGTGAAACACGTCATCTCGTCTTTTCCCACAACATCTCATTATAGTTATATATTCAGCCTTCTCTTCCAGAACCAGTTCAAAAGGCTCCAAAACATCTCAAAATAGTTCGAAAGTTATACATTCAGCCTCTCTTCCCTCCCTCCCTCCTCCATGGCAAGCAGAACCATGCCCACGTTTACAGATCCTCCTTCCTCTACGACGACGTCGTCAAGTCCTCCCTCCTCATTATGTGCTCCAAATGCAGATCCCTTTCCCACACCCACAACGTATTCATTCAAAACCAATAAAAGATCTACATCTCCTACACTGCCATGCTCAACTGCTACATCTCTCTCGGTCTTAAACCTGAAGCCCTATTACTATTTAACGCAATGGACACAAATCACAAAAATGTGATGGCTTGGACTGCATTAATTTTCGGTTTCATCAAGAGTAGGAATGCAGAGGATGCATTGAGACTACTTGAACAATGAGGAGAGAAGAGGTGAAGGCCAAGGACGCTTTCATCGTGTTAAGTATCGCAAGTGATGCAGCTGATATGGCTACCCTAGAGCTCGAACTTAGCTATGACGAAATTGAAGTAGTTGAAAATTCCTTTGTGGATATGCATGCAAAATGCAATGATGTTTGTTCTACTAGAGCGTGCTTTGAGAGCATGTGCATGAGGGATGTATTTTCTTGGACTACAATGATTTTTAGCGAAGCGCGACATGGTAGAGCAGATGAAGCATTGCATTTGTTCGATAAGATGGTTTATGGTACTAATGTGAAGCCAAATGAGGTTACTTTTCAAGGGGCTGCTCTACGCCTGTAGTCATTCAGGGTTAGGGAAAAGAGCTTTTTAATTTGATGTTTGCGGAGTATATGGTCATACCTTCTTTGCAACACTATACATGTTTGTTGGATCTTTAAAGTAGGTTGGGACTTCTAGAAGAGGTGGAGAGGGTGATCGAGACCATGCCATTTGAACTCGATGAGGGTTGTGTAAATTGCTACCGAATCTAATGTTGCGTAGGCGTTGTTGACGCGCTGGTTTTGAGGGTTGGAGGGAGGTGGAGGGAGGGGCGGAGTTGTGAATGTTGGTTAAGGAGGAGCTGCATATCAATGGTTTTGGATCCATTTTAACAAGTAATAACAAGAAAGCATATGATTGAAAACATTGTAGATATCAGAAGGGACAATCGGCTTCAAAGAAAGAGTACTTCAAGAAACTATAATCTAATGTTCATTGCAACCTTAACGGTTCAATAAAGTATAGCAGATGAAAAGGGATTGTTGGATCGTGCTACAAGTTTTGGTTTACAGTTATGCGATGATGTTGTGAACAGTAATGGTAAGGGTATTTGTCGTCGTTGAGGATGTAGTGTTGAGGTTGAAGGATGATGCACGGGGAGTTGTGTGAATGAAGATCTGGGGTAGGAAAAATAAGAATAAAAAAAAAAAAATTGTTTTTTGTATGTTTTTTTTTTTTTTGAAAAATAAAATTGCTGTATAAAAATCTTATAATATAAAAATAAATTGTAAAAAAGAATTAAATATATTAAAAAACTGAATATAAAAAATTGTATTCTGTGATAAAAATATTGATGTTGTTCTATGACATATTTGTTGTAGCGACTATTGCAGATGTATTGTAATACATAAGCTGCAGCTAATTGTTTTTTTATTTTTGCATTTATCTTGCCACAAACATTTATAGTTGTAAAAGAGCTTACTGCAAACTGCTTTTAACCATTGTAAAAAATTCTTACTGCAACAGTCACTTCCAACTGCCATAAACAGTTGTAAAATGTAATCATCCTATAAAAACTTTGCATATTAATACTGGTAGCTGCCAGTTGTAATAGGTTCATTATAACTGGCATTGTCGGCTACAAAATGGGTATTTTGTTGCAGTGCAACCTCTTGTTTATCTTTTGACCATTTCTACTGAGTGGAAGCAGAATTTTAAATGGAATTTCACTTACTCAGGAATTGAGGACTCGTTTATGTTGACTCCTCCTAAATTCGGTCTTCTTCAAGGCTATTGGGATTGTTGACTTAAATCATTGTTTCCAATCCATAAGATTTTATCTTTCACAAAGTCTCCATACTCATTTTTATTTTGATTGAAACCGCCATCAACTGCTTCAAAATGAAAAGTTAAATTTCTGCTAGAGTTGTTATTTTGTGTGAAATTACCTTGCAAGGCGTCTCTAAAATTTTGTGAACGGTATTGTGGATTAATATTTAAATAGTGGTTGCTAAAATCATTGTTTAAGCTTTGACTTGTATATTGCGATTGTTGTTGCAAAAGAAATTGGGATTTGTAATGAGAGTTATGTTGATAATTTCGATTGTTCTATCAAATTGATGGTGAATTACCGTAAACATCAAAATTTTGATTATATTCTTGAAATCGTTAAAACGAGAAGGATGTGGAAATTTTTCTCTTTGATTGTTTGACATTTTTTACGACTAAACGTAAGACCGGTTTTTTTGATTTAAAAGAGAAAGAAGAAGAAATGAGATAAAAGTTTACATACAAAAAAATTAGAATAGTCATATATAGAAGACGACGATCAAAAATAGATTACCGTTGCCTTATCCAGCATTAACAATGCCGGATAAATAAACAACGATAATACATATTACAAATGCCTTGATTTACCCTACATTTTTAGTGCCGGGTAAACCACAAACTTTCAAGATTGCCAAAGCGATCTTTACAATCAGTAGTGAGTCCAATTTTAGGCTCACTGATCAAGGGTTAGTCACCAAGTAACCGATCTCCAGGGATGCTCTAAGTAAAATAAAGGAGCAAATCATTTGGATCCAAAGATTATTGTCTGGATGTGTCCAGCCGCTTAATGCAAGAAATGTACACATTTATTTTACAACTCAAACAAAAATACGCTGGACTTTTCTTACAAAATTTCATGCATTGCTATCGGATGGACTCACCGAGACATCAAACTTTGACTAGAGATCCTGTAAAAATAATAATGAAATTACCAGAATTTGGTTCCACCATTGTTATCCATAAAATATTCACAGGAATGAAAGAAGGACCACAAGAGCATGGGAAAGATCATAAAGCATCAAGATGTTCTGGATAATCGTACCTTTCGACAAGGAACTTTCGGCAAAGTCCAAGGTAATCTTTCAAAGTCCATAAGCAGGATGATACTCCAAAAATCCACCTTTTGACTATGTCGAGTGGTCTTTCAACAAAAACAAAGGAGAAGAAGCTCAAACCAAACCTTTCAAATGAGTCGAAAGAATGCAACCATCAAAATTTAATAGCATCAAACCTTTCGAAGAAATCGAAAGTTTTCCGTTCAGGGAGTTCTCACCTTTCGAAGAAGGTGGAGAAGTCAAAGCAAGTAGGTGCAACTCCATGGTGACCTTTTCGGAAGCATAGCATACCTTTCAGACCGGTTGGAACACATCCAGAATACTTTTCGACAAGGTCGAAAGGTATTTATGAAAGAAGCGACATTCAAAAGTCAATAAAGAATGGAAAAACAACCTTTCGACGACAATGAAGGGAAGCATAGCTCTCGAAGACAAACAAGTGAAGAGCAACCTTCTGACAAGAACGAAATGTTCACAGCAATCAAGTGAAGAGCAACCTTCTGATAAGGTCGAAAGGTTCATAGCAATGGGGAGGAGAGCAACCTGCTTACAAGGTCGAAGGGTTCACAACAGTATAAAGAAGCCAAACCCTTCGACAAAGTCGAAAGATTCATGAAAGCATAAAGAAAAGAAAAACCTTTCGACAATGTTGAAATATCCATAATAGCATCTGAAAGGCAAACCTTTCAATGAAGTGGAAAGGTTCACAATGGCATACGAGGGGCAACCTTTCGACAAAATCGAAAGGTTCATATCTGCATGAAAAAAGTCGAACCTTCCGACCTAGTAGATAGCATGATGTCGGAAGAGGAGGTCGCCTGCATCTATACATAAGACCCAAGGGGTCAAGTTTTGAGGATCTGATTTCTCTCATTCTACTCTTTTAACTTCTTAATCGTAGTACTGTAACCCTAATTGAGTGCGATTTGGGGAAATTCAATAGAACGAACATTTTTTGGATACGAAGGAAAGTCATTAGATTTGTTAATTACTTTACTATTTACTTAAACCTTTGCTAGATTAACTCATATTTCCAAGTTCAACCCCATCAGAAGGTCCTTGTCGACAAGAACGATAATACTTCTGCTATAAGTAATCACTGCAACCCTTCGAAGCCTTTAACTCTACAATCTGAACCCTTCAACAAGGTTGATAACTCAATTGGTTCAACACCTATAACCTTCCGAAGCCAGTCAACTAGTAGTCTAACCTTTCGATAGGGTCGATACCCACTCCATATTTACCAAAGTATATCGTACACTGCTTGAACCCGAGAAAGGTTAACACCTTAACCCCTCGGCCAGATAAAAGTCAACCTTTTTAAGGACAAACTGAGGGAATTTCAAACTAGTCGAAAAAGAAAACTTTTTAAGGCGACCTCATATAAGTTCAACAAAGCCGAAAGGACACTTAGCCTATGTTCTAAACCTTTCAACGATGTCAAAGGGTCTGATACTGGACTTATCAGCTAATAAGGTTAAATCGAAAAGCAATATTTAAAGGAATCGCGCCCGCTGTTCTCCAAAGAAGAAATCCACCCTTCTTAACACAATTTTGGGGTGTTGACAAGAAATCTTTTTAACATTCTAGCACTAGAAGGAGGGCTCAAACCTCCTATCTCCGATCTCCGATAACTTTCATCCCCGATCAATTATATAAAGAGCCTTGACTAAAAGAGGAGTATGGAAAAAGCTAAAAGTAGTAGCAACAATCCAAACAAAGAGGCTAAATCACAGTCAACCTTAAAAGGTCACATAGTCTCAAATCCTAACATAAGAAAAATAGAAGTAGGGCAACCTTCAACCCTAACAATATTGAAAAGCAATGTGACCAAGGTTCAGAATCAACAGCCACAAAAATGGTAATAAAGGAGTATTCAGAAAGAGCTCCAACCTAGGAGTCAATAAAGATTATGGAAAGGAAGGATGAAGTGCAACCTCCAACTAAGATAGAAGGCCAAGGGTTAAACCGAGATAGTCAAGTAAGTAAATCACTTGAACAATCAAACAGCTTTATCCAAGAGGACGACAGGAGTAGTCACAGAGTTGAGACCAACCAAGATGACAACCCACACCATATAATGGTAAATGCACTTAGAGAAAAAGAAGTTTATGATCCTGAAGAATATGTTATCCTGCAAAAGGCTCCCTTTTTCAAAGAAATAATGGCGACGAATCTCCCTCGACACATCCAAATTCCTTCACTAAAATACGATGGAACAACTGATCCAGATGACCATCTTGTCATCTTTGAAAATTAGATGAACTTGCACAACGCTTCAGAGGCAGTTCACTGTATACTCTTTCCCATTACTTTCCAAGGAGCAGCTATTAAATGGTATAGGAGTTACCAAATGGAAACCATCTATTCTTCGGAACAATTTACTTGCGACTTCATGGCTCACTTTTCTATGTTCAGAGATACAACTATGGACTTTAGCTTGCTAGCAACCATAAGATGGAAAACAGGGGAGCTACTTGGCAAATATTTGAATAGATTCAGCACAGAAGCATTAAGAGCAGAACGTACAACTGATAAAGAAAAGCTTATGGCAGTCCGATCAGGGTTAATTGGACAAACTCCATTTTGAAAAGACTTTTACATCAATGGGTGCAAAGATTTGCAATATTTTTTTCTCTGGGCTGAGAAGTTTATCAATTGGATGATATGCACATGATAAGAAATAATTCCACCGAGAATCCAAGGAAGAGAAATTTGATCTCAAGCGCTTTGACAAGAGGACAAGGAAGGTGGAAACTCAAAGGGAAGTCGAAGAAAGAGTTTTAAAATAAATTGTGCATTCCTAAACAAACCCCTCTCCTACATATTCGCTAAGATGAAAAGAAATGAGAATTTTGCTACACCCCAAAAAGTTTGAAGTGCCCTAGAGCCAAATAAAGGAGGAAGTTATTACGAATGGACATAAAACCGACGAATGTCGTGTCTTATCAGAGAAAATACAGGGCATGATCAAGGCAGGGTTTTTGCGAGAATTCATCAAAGAAACCTGAAGGACATCTTGTTTGAGCTAAGAGGAAAGCAACTCAGGAACCTCTAAATGTGAATCTCTATCAAATCATGAGGACTCGCGACATCAATTCAACTATGAACTCTCTCCTTTCTTTTTCACTGCTATTTAACTTGATTTGTATTTCTATTCATACTTGAATTTGCATTGTGAATTGATCATGTACTGATTAAAATTTGAGTGCTATTATAGGTAAAAACAAAATCAAACCGAAGCAGTCAACGAAAACTGAGACCACAACAGACTCCAGAATACTTAAGGAGGACAACTCGGATGCCTGACACGAGATAGTTATCAACATTTCGGTCAAAACAACACCAAGCCTTCCTTACAAGAAATGCTGAATCACTACCAAACTCGATACCAATTTAGGAGAAAATCCATATATACCAAATCTATTTTTAGCAAATGATTGACAAAAGGAAGTTTCACAAATTATATCCATTTAAGAAAACTATTTTCAATTACCCGGCGGCCTGGGAGAAAACAAATACTTATTTATTCCAAAAGCAAATTTACGCAACCTATTTGAAATACTATATAGCATGGATAAGTGTACACAAAAAGACTGCAAACTGAACAATTTCAATATTTCAAAGTTTGCCAAAATTATGGACGAAGGGAAGCCTATTCATACTTTTTAAAGAAAGATTTTGAAAGCATAAAAAGTTTATTGAAACTCAAGCTAAAGAACCTATTCTCGACTAAAAGGTTGTTGGTTCATGAATAATGACTCCTAGTCTCCTATTTGAGATTCGTGTCTCCACTATGATAACAACAAGAAATTTCTTTCAAAAGACTACAAAAAAAACTTTTTTCAAAAGGATTCATGAGTCCAAACTATTTTCCAAAAGATAACCCTTTAATATATTAGAAGGGTTTAATTACCAAATTCTTTCTTTCAAAGGAGACTTCAATTTAATTGGCCAAAAATTATTTTCATATACATAATCAAGCCTATGATGTTATTCCGTAGCACCTCCTAGAGGGAGGGACATAAGCCCGCGACGCTATTCCATGACACCTCCTAGAGGGAGAAACATAAACCTACGACGCAATTCCGTAGAAACTGTTAGAGGGAGAGATAGAACCCCTAACGTCAAAACCACCTCTTAGGTGATGGGTCAGGGTAGCACCCATCAACGGCCTTATGGAGAAAGGGCTGCTAAGTAAACATCCCTTCAAGACAAGGGAAGCCCAAAGATAGGCTCATCAAACAATGGACTAAGATGTCCAAGCCAAGAGAGAGGCACATCAAAGAGTGGACTAAGACACCCAAGCCCAGTGGAGGTTCTGAATAAAAAAATAAAGGCAAAAGTGTCTACAACTCAAGGCGAAAGTTAAAACCCAAGAGAATAAGAGTTACAGAAAGAAATCTATCTATCAACTGGGACAAAGTTGAAATCCTAAAGATGGATATATACAAAGATAACAGGACAAAGATGTCCAATACTATAATCAAAAGCAGACAAAGAGTCATAATCATATTCAAAAGAGACAAGATATGAATTAGTGAATCCCAGAACATCTATTGCTTGGGAAATAATTACTATATCAAAGGACTAAGAAATCTACATCCTAAGAGATGACATGAGATAAGAAAAGGGATAAAAGGTATCCCTAGCATGGTATCAAAGGCCAAAATATATACAAAAGTCAAAAGAATGAAATAAATAACAAGTTACCGCTAAAGATAATAGAGACCACACTCCAAGGATGGATTGAGTAAACCACAACTGAGTACCTAGAAATAGGGTGATCCCTTAGAACAAAAGAAACTCTATAAGTATATAAGGAACCAATATTCCAATTAATCATAAGGCCTTGCAGATGCGACCCAACTCCAATATATAAAAAACTTTACTAACCCATAGATCTAGGAGTTTGTTGTTTGGATTTATTGAATTTACTATGACTAGATAAGTTTCTAATTTCGATGTTGAATGGGTTTCTAGTAATCTATTTGCCATATGAGATCCTGACAAAAAAAAAATTGGTTAAATTCTTCGTTTCTTAGACTTCTAATTTCTTTGCCTAAAATTCCATTTTTGGATTTGGTTAATCTTAAACTCCTACATTGACTTCATGATGATTTGTCGATTTCATTGGAGAATTTCAATAAAGGCATCATATTGAATTCCTAATTTCAAGGTCTTCTAATTCCTACATTAACTTTCGAAACGGTTTATAAATTTTACATTTTATATGTATGAATTTTCATGATGATTTTCCATCATTCGCTTGTTTGTTGAGTTTCCTAATTTCTTAATTTATTTGTGGAGTTTCTATGATAATTTATGAATTTCCCATTAATTTTTATGATAATTTGTTGATTTTGTATTCATGATTTCTTTATTAGATCACTGTGGCTATTTCTTGCTGAAGTATTGGTTTAATGAATTTCCCTACTGATCTCAATGATAATTCATGAATTTTACGTGTTACAATTTCCCATTGAATTTTCATGACGATTTCCTACTGATCACTTGTTTCATGAGTTCATGATTTCATGGTTCCCTTTATTGGTTTTCTATGATAATTTATGGGTTTTCCATTGATCTCCTGATTTTGAATAAGATTGGACGGGTTTCAGATCACATTTTTTATTCTTGGATTTTTAATTCCCTGATTTAATGGAATTTAAGCTTCCTTACTTATTATTGTGATGATTGATGAATTTCGTATTTCTAATTTTCCTATTGGAATTTTTGAATGATCTTTATTGTGGTTTTGGATTGATGAATTCTGAAATACTTGATGATTTATAAACTTCTGAATTTTTTATTGGGTGTTCAATAATCCTTTATAAGATTTCTGATTCAATGAATTCCGAAATTTCCTTGTGAATGTTTATGGTGATTTGTGAATTTTGCATTTTCAATGGATTTGGGATAATTTCTTATTGGACTTTTGATACAGTGAATTTCGAATTTCCTTGCTGATCACGAATTTGGTTCTCTATACTCCCATGACAGAATTTGGATGGTTTTTCTGTCTGTTTTCTGATTTGTTGAGACTCACGTTTTCCTGTGGATTTTCATGACAATTTATGAATTTCACATCTTCGATTTCCTTGTGAGACTTTTATTGGATTCCTAACTTTATAAATTCTATAATCTGTTATTGAATTTTATGATGATTATGAATTTTCCATTGAATTTAAAATTTAATTCCAATACGAGATCTTCATGATACCAAATGGAATCATTATGAAACTAAGTTCTACTTTTTCACTAAATAAGAATACTAATCAATGGTTTAAGGTTGAAAATAAAGGAAACTTAGAGGGACAAGGAAAAGTCCCCGATAGCATGAAATTGGCTTTCACATGTTGAAAAGGTTTAACTTGAGAAAGAAATATCAAGAGCATGTAATAGACTTTCACCAAAGGTTCATTTATTTGAACCAATATCTACAAATCAGGTGATGTTACTCCACATTCTTAAGAAAGTTTAATTATGGTTATTACAAAGCAATTTATCTGAAAATATTACCCTAATGACATCTTGAATATTAGCTTCATAGATTCAAAGATTACTCGTTAAGATTTCATAACAAAGTTACAACCTTAGTAAAAGCTATAATCTACTTTGCAGGAAGCAAAGAAGGAAGTTCATTGGAGTTTTGTCCCAAGGAACAAAAGCTTCTTTCATACAAGGGATGGCTAAATGTTATCCATAAAATATTTACAGGAATAAAGGTATGAAAGAAGGATCACAAGAGCATGAGAAAGATCAAAAAGCATCAAGATGTTCTGGATAATCATACCTTCCGACAAGGAGCTTTCGGCGAAGTCCAATGCTATCTTTTAATGTCCATAGGCAGGATGATACTCCAAAAATCCATCTTTCGACTAGTTGAGAGGTCTTTCAACAAGCCAAAGGAGAAGAAGCTCAAACCAAACCTTTCAAAGGAGTCGAAAGGATGCAACCATCAGAATTTAAAAGCTTCAAACATTTCGAAGAAGTCGAAAGGTTCCGTTCAGGGAGTTCTTACCTTTCAAAAAAGGTGGAGAAGTCAAAGCAAGTAGGTGCAACTCCATGGTGACCTTTTCGAAAGCATAGCAAGCCTTTCGGACCAGTTGGAATACATCCAAAACACCATTCGACAAAGTCGAAAGGTTTTTATAAAAGAAGCAACACTTAAAAGTCAACAAAGAATGGAACAACCTTTTGACAACAATGAAAGAAAGCATAGCTCTCGATGACAAACAAGTGAAGAGCAGCCTTTCGATAAGGACGAAAGGTTCACAGCAATCAAGTGAAGAACAACTTTCCGACAAGGTCGAAAGGTTTACAACAATCAGGAGGAGAGCAACCTTCTTATAAGGTCGAAGGGTTCACAACAGTATAAAGAAGCCAAACCCTTCGACAAAGTCGAAAGGTTCATAAAGGCGTAAAAAAACATTTCGACAGTGTCAAAAGGTCCATAATAGCATATGAAAGGTAAACCTTTCGACGAAGTTGAAAGGTTCACAATGGCATATGAAGGACAACCTTTCGACAAAATCGAAAGGTTCATAGCTGCATGGAAAAAGTCGAACCTTTCGACCCAGTCAAGGGCATAGAGTCGAAAGGGGAGCCGTCTGCATCTATAAATAAGACCCAATGGATCATGTTTTGGGAATCTAATTTCTCTCATTTTAGTCTTGTAACTTCTTAATCGCAGTACTGTAACCCTAATTGAGTGCGATTTGGGGAAATTTAATAGAATGAACATTTTTCTTGGACACAAAGGGAAGTCCTTAGCTTTGTTAATTACTTTACTATTTGCTTAAACCTTTTGCTAGATTAACTCATATTTTCAGGTTCAACCCCATCAGAAGGTCCTTGTCGACAAGAACGATAATATTTCTGCTACAAGTAATCACTGCAACCCTTCGTGGCCTTTAACTCTACAATCAGAACCCTTCAACAAGGTCGATAACCCAATTGGTTCAACATCTATAACCTTCTGAAATCAAGCAACAAGTGGTCTAAACCTTTCAATACGGTCGATACCCGCTCCATATCCACCAAAGTATATCGTACACTGCTTAAACCCGAGTAAGGTTAACACCTTAACCCCTCGGCTAGATAAAAGTCAACCTTTTTAATGACAAACTAAGGGAATTTCAACCTAGTTGAAAAAGAAAACCTTTACGGGAGACCTTATATAAGTTCAACAAAGCCGAAATGACACTTAGCCTATGTTCTAAACCTTTCGACGGCGTCGAAGGGTCTGATACTGGACTTATCAACTAATAAGGTTAAATTGAAAGGCAATTCTTAAAAGATTCACGCCCGTCGTTCTCTAAAGAAGAAATCTATCCTTCTTAACACAATTATGTGGTGTGGACAAGAAATCTTGTTAACAACCATAAATTACGTATCCCTTTAACGGAAGAAAATCATTAATCCCAATATGTATGTCCAGCAAATCAAAACATAATTTAAATTTTACAAAAAATCCATCAATAGAAGGGGTAAAGTATTTTTTATATAAAAAACTGCGTGCTGATTAGTTGGACACACCAGACAAGAAAACTTATAATCGATGATTTCTTCTCCCCATAGCCTACGGCAATTTATTTCCAAGTATGCAATCCCTTTCTGATTTGACGTAGATTAGTGAAATTATGACCATACAACATTAAGTTGTTTGCACATCGCTTTATTGGTAGCTACCTGGTTCTGAAGTTAATGTTCCCACGTTGGGATGTTGCAAAATCTGATACTACACTAGATAGTGGCCATTGCATTTTCTGTTTTTTCTAACAAGATTTTGACTCACAAAATCAGCGGTACATGAACCTTTTTTACAATACATCAAAAATCGGAATCTACTGTGAAAATAGTTCTTTTCAAAAAATTGCAACTTTTTACCAAGAAATCTACACATTTAATCAGATGCTTGCAACTTTTCACCAAGAAATCTACACATTTAATTATTAATAACAAGAAAAATTACAAGTTTCGACCATTGTTAGACAATAAGTTATTGTAGCATTAAATATATAAATCAAATCTCTATTTGTAGTTGCAAAGTAATGTGCATTTTTTTCATAGAAAACATAAATTAACTTGCAAGTTTTTTAAAATTTCTACAAAAATTCAATAAAATTAGACAGCTGTAAGAAAATGTGGTTCATTAATAAAAACATACTTACAGTTACAATTGCTTACAAATGAAAAAATTAAAATTAAAATTTTTTAAAACCTCTTCAAAATACAAAGTTTACATTCATTTTCTATCGAAAACGGGTAAGGTTACATTTTTTTAAAATGTCTACAGAAATTCAATAAATTAGATAGCGGTAAAAAATTGTAGTTAATTAATAAAAACGGCTAAATTGACAAAGGAAGAAGTTGCAAAAAAAATTAGTCTGAGAGACAACAAGTTTGTTTTTTAGTATGAATGACACTTTCCAATGTAAACTGAAAACGATAGTTACAACTATCATTCTGTGATTTATACTAAAAAGTGTCTTTCAGCTTGAAAAACAAACTTCTTTTCTCTGAAACTAATTTCTTTTTAACTTTTTTCCTTGAGCCCAAAAGCCCTAATAAAAATATACAGAAATAACAATTACAATTACTTACAAACGAAAAAAAATTAAAATTTTTAAAACGTCTTAAAAGTTTAAAGTTTACTTTCATTTTCTATCAAAAAAGTGTAAGTTTGCATTTTCTGTTTTTTTTTTTACAAGATTTTGACTTACCAAACATTGCTACATGAACCTATTTTTACATTAAAAGCAATCTATTGCGGAAATGGTTTTCTTTTCAAAAAAATTACAAACTCATCCAGCAACAACACTGAAACAGAAACTCAAATCAAAACATATACCCGTCATTCGTTCCAGCTGTCATCAACGTGTACAATTGATTGACAGAAGATCTGAGGAAAAAAAACAAATAAATATCAATAATTGCACATGATATACAAAAGATTGCGTTGCGTGCGTGCATGTTTTGCTATAAACAAGAACACAGTGATACTTTCTTTAGCTGTTCCCTGTATGCTTTCTAAGAGAAAATTAGCTCATAATATCAACAAAAGAGTCCATAAAACTTAGTTTTCAAACTGTGCATTTGATAAATGAGATTCCACTCTTCAACTCGGGAGTAGATCATGGGAAACTAATAATTGGATTGGGTCTAAATCAGATTGGATATTGAAAAAACCGTATCCGATCTTAACAGCAACCGGCTTGGACTTGAGTCGGGTCTGGGCAGTTAGAACAAAATCCGTACCCGTATTAATAGGCAGGCATAGACCAGACTTAGACGTAAATCCTTATCAACCACGGGCCTCTGGGAACGTAAATCGGTCGGACTGGACCGGATGGAGGTGTGTTCAGTTTATATCCTAAATAAAATCGGACCAGACATGGATCGGACGAGATTTATATTCGTACAAATTTTATTGTCCTAACCCGTGTTCTAAATAAAATCGAACGTACTCGTACATACATTTTTCAGACACGGACATGGACGGACATTGCTATTTAAATCAAATTTTATGTTGTTTAATAGAACTTCCATCCGATATACTGAATTATAAGATATTCGAACGAATTCAAACGAACTTGAACCCGACAATATTTTTTCTCGTACAAATTGTTCTAACTCGTGTCCTAAATGAAAGTCAAACGGATACGGACGAACGTATTTCGAATACGGACATAAACGGGCATCGAACACTCGTACAAAATAAACAGCCCTACGTGCCTGCATATTAATAGAGTGATAGGAATAGATAAGGCAACTGAGGACAGATTGTACTGATACATGTGCAAAAAAAAAAGCCTGAAATTAGATGCTTGCAACTTTTTACCAAATCCACACATTTAATTAATAATAAGAAATATTACTAGTTTCTATTATTGTTAGAAAATAAGTTACTATAGCGTTAAATATATAAATCAAATCTCTATACTTTTCTGGTAGAAAACACAAATTAACATGCATTTTTTTTTTTTTTTTTTACAAAAATTCAATGAAATTAGCTAACGGTGAGAAGATGTAGTTATTTAATAAAAATATATTTAAATAACAATCACAATTACAATTGCTTACGAATGAAAAAAAAATTTGAATTCAAATTTTTTCAAAACCCCTTCAAAATACAAAGTTAATTTTGCACTTATATATATATGTGTGTATGTATATATATATATATATAAAAGTTCACATTTTCTGTTTTTTTTTTTCAACCAAGATTTTGACTTACAAAATCATTGGTATATGAACCTTTTTTACAGTACATCAAAAATAGGAGTCTGCTGTCCAAATGGTTTTCTTTTCAAAAAATTACAAACTCACCAAGCAACACTAAAGCAATCACTCTAATCAAAACATTTACCAGTCATTCATTCAAGCTCTCATCAACGTGTACAATTGATTGACAGAAGATATGAGAAGAAAATTAAATAAATATCAATAATTACACATAACAAGTATATACAAAAGATTGCGTGCATGCATGCATGTTTTGCCATAAATATGTGAACATAGTGATACTTCGTAAGAGAAAATTAGTTGACAATGACAACAAAAGAGTCCATCAAAGTTGGTTTACGAATTGTGCATTTGATAATGAGATTCCATTCTTTAACTCTTTAATTACAATAAACATGACATATAAATAGCTCGATAATAATAGATTCATCGTGGCGGCATCAGCACCAGATTAAGACTAAGCCACTTGTAAAAAGTAACATTTCTACAGAACGCTGTTTTCATTGTTTAGAAAAAAAAATTCTATAACATTGAATATCATAAGTAATCCAGCTTTGAAAAAGGGGAAATAGAAGATAATTTGCACTTTTCTTTTTAAAGGTCTCAAGTTGACTTTCACTTTCCAGATATTTCTGTTAAAATTCTACAGTATCTGCTAAAGTTGAAAAAAAAATGTAGCTATTTAATATAAAAATATTCTTAAAATTATAATTACCTACAAATAAAAATATTCGATTTTTAAATACAGTTAGGGATTTGATTTACAAAATCATTGGTACATGGACTTCTCTTGCGAACAGGGATTTAATATGCAAATCCCCTTGTAAATAAAATGGTTTTCTTTTCAAAAAATTACAAACTCACCTCGGACCACTGGAACAATCACTCTAATCGAAACATTTACAAGTAATTCATTTCAGCTCTCATCAGTGTGTGCATTTTATTGACAGAATGTCTGAGAAGGAAGGTAAATAGCAGTAATTACACATAACCAGAATAAATGAAGAAAGGTAAATAAATACCAATGTTTACACATAACTAGTATATATTAAATATCGCATGCATGCATATACGTTTTGCTATAACATGAACATAGTGATACTTTCTTTACATGTTCAACACAGAATCGGCCACAAGGCAAGTCTGTCAAGTCTAAAGCTTAGGGCAACATAGTTGATAGCGGCAATTGAACTGTAATGCTCCAAGGTTGAAAGTATTGAAGATCCGATTAGCCAAACCATTGAAATCGTATAAACAGTATGCAGAAAATGTAAATACTTATTATGTATTTAATATGATTAAATTTACTTAATATAAGAATTATAGTCATGAAAATAAACCATAAAGTAAAAAAAAATTAGAAAGCATGACAGCATGACTATTTTATTTTCTTTTATTTTTAAAAAAAAAAGAAACTTTCACAGGCCAGAAATGTAAGAAGGTCCGTCTCCGTCACCCTCTTTTAACTCGGGCCTTCAATTCGTTTGAATGATTATTATATATCTACACAAATATCAGGACGTTAAAGTACGGCTGTCAAGGCTCGAGCCTTCTTTCTCTGCTCGTATCTTAGATGGCCCAAAGAAGACTTTTAAAATATGCTTATTTGTTTGTAGCTGTAAGTCACAATCTGCTACACATGGAAAATGATCCAATATTTTAACTACAAATGAGTGGGCAATGAAAGCTAGTACAGCTAGTGGCATTTAGTGGGTGCATCTTATATGGACCTGGTTAAGTTTCTTTTTTATTTTATTTTATTTTTATTTTTTTTGGTTAGAAAGACTAATAGGGTGGTCCAATGTAAATCGTGGCTCAATTGGCTTCCGGCCCTTAATGGAACACACGGTCGGTGGTTTTGTGATTGAATGTTCGGTTCTGGTTCGGTTAAACTCCTGAGAAGGGTATCTTAAAACCGTCCGTCCGTTGATCCAAGCCCCCATACTTAGGAAAGCGCATGGTTATGTTTAATTTTCTCTCTAGTTGGCTAATCAAATTATTTTCCCTAACTAATACTAATAAGCATATTTGGTTATGTTTAATTTTCTCTCTAGTTGGCTAATCAAATTATTTTGTACTATATAATATTATATTTGATTATGTTTAATTCTCTCTCTAATTGGCTAATCAATTTATTTTTTGTCAAATAATATTATCCTGGACATTAAGTAATTGGTATTATAAATAAAGTGAAAAGGTATTTGTTATTTTTCTTTTCTTCCATTTTTGTTCTTCTCCAAACACCGAGAAGCCGTTGTTATAAAGATCAAGACTCCTTCTCAAGTAGGTTATTAATTCGATTTTTGTTTTGTTTACTTTTATCTGGTGGGTTAATTGTAAACAATGTTTTTGAAAATCAACATAAATGGTTGTTGGATGGAATCTTGTGTGTTGCTCTCTTGATTGCTTTGTGTTTTAGATCTATCATCACCATTGTTTATCTTCAAATATTATTATTTTAATCCAATGTTATCTATTTGTACTTGGACGATATAAGATTCTACGATAGATTTCTGTAACAATTTTATTCTTTGTTACGTCATGCGCAACAAAAATTCTAACAAATTGGTATCGTAGTTAAATCATCGCAAGGCAAGGGTAGGTTTAGATTTATATAAGAAGACCGTCGACATGATTAGTACTGCCAATTGAGTAGAGATGTCAGTTCGTCATATTGGATCTATCTGGTTTTGTATGCATGACGGTGTGGTTAGAGAAGTCTCGAACGTGAGATATGTTCCTACTAGTTCACATAATCTCGTTTCATTTGGTCAGTTAAACTGCCGTGCTTGCACTTATGAGACTCGAGGTGGAATTGTGAGAATGAAGAATGGTGGTCATATTGTGATGAGAGGGGTATTAAACGATGAAAACCTTTATATATTAGTTGGTTGTGCAGTCAATAATAGAAATTCAATGACAGTTGAAGAGCCTAGTCCATAGGTAGGCGGTGAGGTGAACTTGTGCATTGCTTTTGATGGAAGTGTGCGTTGTCATTTTGATGATGCTCAAGGTATCAATGGCGATCGTGTGGAGAGCAAAGTCAAGTGCTAGACGGGAGTCGATTTGGAAAATCCACGAAACTTTACGGAGGTTTTTGTGGTATTACAAACACTTCTGAGAAGACCAAATTATGTGATGTATCTCATGGTGGGAGATGAATTACTTGTAGATGGTGGTAGCGGTTTGTGATTTGGTATGATTAATAAGAAAAAAGTGGTGATTGATCTAAAGATGGTAGGCTTGTCTGTTTTATTTGATTAGACAACTTTTTTATTTTTTTCCTTTGAAGAGACGATTTGATTGAAGGTGGAGATCGAGGATGTGTTGAAGATATGTGATTTTACATCAAGGTGGAGTGTTAAACTTAGGTAATAAAAAATCACAAATAGAAGGAAACAAATATGAAAAGAAAAAAATTGTTTTCTCTAATTAATAGGCATATTTCTTTATGTTTAATTCTCTCTTTAATTGGCTAAACAAATTATTTTGTACTGTATAATATTAACTTGGATGGTAAGTAATTGATGTTATAAATAAAGTCTGAAAGAAAAAACGAAAATGTGTGGAAAAGTATTTGCTATTTTTCTCTTTTTCCACCTTTATTCTTCTTCTTCAAACACTAAGAAGCATTCTTACTTCAAACACTAAGAAGCATTCTTATAGAGAACAGGACTCTTTCTCAATTGGGTTATTGATTCTATTTTATTTAGTGGATTAACTGTAAACAATTGTTTTTTATAATCAACATAGATAGTTGTTGTGTGGAATCTTGTGTGTTGCTCTCTTAATTTCTTTGTGTTTTAGATCTATCATCACCATTGTTTATCTTCAAATATTATTATTTCAATCCAATATTATTCCTTTGTACTCAGGTGATATAAGATACTAGAATAGCTTTCCACGATAATTTTATTTTTTGTTAGGTTTTGCGCAACAAAAATCCGAAATGATGAAGGCTTAATTCCTCGACCACACTCCCTTACATGTATTATTTATATTGGTTTTGGACGCATTTAGAGCCGAACTAAGACGCCAATCAAGCATACATCTACGTGTAGGTCGCTTTAAGGGCTTAAAATTAAAAACCTTTTAGCTGTTAAAGATGGTCTTACAGCTATCTTAGAAATATGGATTTAACGTGCAAATACCATTTTATGTAAAGTGGTTTTCTTTTCAGAAAATTACAAATTCACCCGACAACACAGAAGTAATCACTCTAATAGAAACATTTACCAGTCTTTCATTTCAGCACTCATCGACCTGTACATTTCATTGACATAAGATCTCAGAAGTAAAACAAATAAATATCAATAATTACTTACACATGACATGACCAGAATACATTTCGTCTATTAGAACCATCTAACATGCTCACTTCGCTCTCTCTTACTTTCGGACTGAACGAACGAGTTACACACGTAGGTAACTCCGAACCAACCACGGACCACTTTTTATTAAAAAAACATAAAAAATATAACAAAGAAGATTCACTGTTATGATTAAAACTTACTTACAACGGCAAAGTCTTTCCTTATAATTTATATTTCAAGTCGAAATATTATAAAAGTAAAGTAACGGCAAACCCTTTTCCGTTGTAAAAGTCAGTCTCATGTTCAGTTCACTAGTCACAGAATCACTTTGAACCAGCTACGGACGCAGTGACTGGTTTTTCAACTGAACAAGCCGTTGCATGTTTTGTTTTTTTCAATATGCATGACGGCATATAAGTTTTGTTTTCAACATGAGAATGAAAGGACCATACAGTCCATGCACTTTCATGTTCAGATATCTTTTACTAGATTGATACGACAAACAAAGATTCAATCAACCTTAGTTTTCCAACTTGTACATTTAATAACGAAAATCCAAACCATTCTGTTTCAGTCTCTTTCGTACTACAAGAAAATTCAAAGCTTTCTGTTTCAATATTTGGCCAATATATATTAAAACAAATGACCTATCAATCACATGATATTTTTTCGTGCTAGCATTCTTCATGGTAGGATTATCTGAACAAATCGTTTTAGTTCTACTTTTGGACAAATCCCAAAGCTTTTGACAACACTTGCATTTGCTGAAAAAACATGACTTTCAAACTAAAATCAGATCAATAAAATGATCTTTAGGTACAATAAATTGCGAAATCACCAGAATGTGTTCGACCGAAAATTATGTATTCATTTAGAGACCGTTTGAATGGAGCATTTGAACGTGGTATTTAAACGGAGAAGTTGGTTGAAAAGAAAATCCGTTTCACTATACGAAAGAGGTATTTGAGCAAAATATATAAGCGGAGTATTTGAAATGTGCAAGGGGTATGCAAAGTAAGAATGAATGGCAAATGGCAGGAATGCACCAAATTCCTCCTTTCGGTAAAACGGGGCGTCGAAAATGGCAACGTACGAAAATTTTGGATAGGGCTGTCGATGGATACCTAAAAAATTCAAAATTTGTCCGCACCCGTATCCAAAAAACGGATAATATCCGATACCCGAAAAACGGATACGGATGCGAATACGAAGACATCCGCATCTGAAAATTATCTGTCCGGTCTTTATCAAGATTATAGTATAAATTATGTATATTTTACTATAATAAAAGATATTTATTTATTATTTTATTAAGTTGGTAGTTTATATCATATGCACTTGGTGTTTATTACCTGCTCAAAACAATTGATTATCGCCATATTTGTTTATAGTTAACACTTTTATAATCAATTGAATTGAAAAAAAAATATGTTAGAACTTAAAATTTATATTTATATTTCTTGATTTATCAGTCGTTAGCGAATAGAAGAATTATCTGATATTCGCCCGTATCCTCGGATGCGGATATTCCGTATTCGAAAACCATTTCGTATACGAATGTGAATATGACACTATCCGCATCCGAAAGTATCAATTGACAAGCCCAATGTTAGAGCGAATGGTACCTTAGCTTACTGCAATTTATGGTGCGTTTTTTTGAAACGAAAATGGAGAATCTAAACGGTGCATTTGAGTGGTGCATTTGAGTGGAATACTCAGCATAGTATTTGAATGGAAGAATGGAGAGGAGAGCATATATTAACGGCTATTGATAGCTACCATTGGTGACGCGTCCAACGTATCTGATTTGACGTGTTGGATGCCAACTTACCCCGCCAACATTCAACAAATGGAGTTGGAAATGGGACTAACCATGTTTAACGCGTAGACGCGTCAACGAAAACGAGACAAAAAAAGATTGCAAATGTTACCTTGTTTTCAGTTGCATTTTATTTTGTCTGACGACTTGGACAGTATGTTATCATTGGTCAGATGTTCCAATGACATCATGCTATATTTTATTGGATTGGCAGATTAAAAAAGTTCATTTTTTTTTTGATCAAGTATGGAATCTCTTTCTGATTTGACATAGATTAATGAAATTATGACAGAAAGCTACCTGAAGTTAACGTTCCCATGTTCGGAGGTTGCAAAATTTGTTACGATTCAGTTTCTGCATCTCTTAATACAGTTTTGAGCATCCTTTAAACTCTTAATTACAATAAATATAACATATAAATAAACCTATCAACAGATCAGGTTCAGTTTGAGAATCTTAAAACCGGACCCGAGTCCGATTAAAATAATCAAAATCCAAGCTCGGCTCGAACCTGCAAGTTACAAAATAGTTGGTGATCTAATATGAAAATCCCCTTCTAAATAAAATGGTTTTCTTTTCAAAAAATTACAAACTCGCCCAGCACCACTGAAAGGATCACTCTAATCAAAACATTTACCAGGGTTCGGATATTCATTTCAGCTCCCATCAACGTGTGCATTTGATTGACAGTAGATCTGAGAAGTAAAACAAATAAAATTCACTAATTACACATAACTAGTATATATAAAATATTGTCCGCATGCATGTATGTTTTGCCATAAACATGAAACATAGTAACGCAAGACCAATATGAGAATGCCAGGACCATACAATCCAAGCACTTTCTTGTTCGGATATCTTTTACGAGAAAATTAGTTTATAACAGCAACCAAAGATTCCATCAACCTTAGCTTTCCAAGTTTCCAACTTGTACATGCATTTAATAATGAGATTCCAAACCATTCTGGTTGTCTTCTTCATACTACCAAAAAATTCAAACTCTGTTCCAACATTTGTCCACATATTAAAACGAATGACCTCTCAATCACCAATCTCAATGGCTAAATCCTTCACCTCTCACAAGTTTTTCTTCTTCTTCTCCATAGCTGCACTTGTTTTCTTCATCTTTCTTCACAACCCACAGTATGCATCTCATATCAATAATGACTTACACATAACTACTCAAACTCCAGATCATCCGCTTGATCCTTTAACATTTACCGAACTCACAATTATTCAATCAATTCTTTATGAATATCCTCCATTTTCATATCCTAATACACTTCCTATGATAAATTCCATCACTCTTGATGAGCCCGATAAGTCGACTGTTGTTTCTTGGGGGCCAAATCAAATATTACAGCCACGTATTGCATCTGTTATTGCATATACACCGAAGCAAACTCACTTGCTTTCTATTGATATTGAGAATCGAAAAGTGATGTACCATAAGATTAATCCACAGTCTTCCGGATATCCCTGCCTCACTAGCAATGAGATGAAACGTGCAAGTTCAATTGCACTATCCGACCATGACTTTGTACAGGCTATTCGGGTGAGGAATTTGGATCCTTCTAAGTTGATTTGTGGGCCACTGTCGTCGGGTTGGTTTGGAAAAGAAGAGGAAGGCTACAGGTGACCATTATTTATTTATATATACACGTGTGTGCGCTCGCACGCGATAGTCATACCAATGATACAAGTTCAAAGTTGTACAACAGGTACGGATTTATAGCTGTATGATTGGTACAGATTCTACAAATGGTATTGATGAATAACCATACCAAGGGTACAGATTCATAGTTGTACCCACTGGTATAAAACTACAGATTAATGGTGGTTTCATTGGTACATATGTATAGTTTTAACACTGGTGCAAATTCATAGCTGTACCACTAGTACAAATCAAGGGGCTTATGATTGTTATTATTGATAGCATAACGGAATTCTTGAAGGGAGAATCAATCCGGTTAAGGGAAATGAAAAAAGAGTGATAAAATGATTCCTTTGAAGAGGAAATCAAATCATTTGTTCTCCAAAACAGACTGAAATTATCAAATTGCAAGTTTATAAGCATCTTTCTTTCTTCTTTCCATGTGCATTTATTCTACCAAAACACGGAATCTTTTTATCCACAAACCATAAACCTTAATTTTCTAATTCAAAACCATTATTCTCTAACATTAAATTATGGAGATAACTCATCTTGGTCTGTTAGAAGTTGATACCTCAGATTCCCAAATCGAAGCATGAAACCCTAGCCATGGACGAAGCTGTGGTCTTGCCGAACGAAGAGGAGAAAGCCAAGAAGAGAAAGCCACGAAGTCCTCGTTAGGTAAAGTGGAAGTGGAAAGAAGAGAAAGAAACTAGAGTGAATTTTCGTTCAGTAAAATGGAAGTGTCGAACGAGTTGTTTCGTCCGGTGATTATGGAGCAGCATTTGGGCATGCCGAGCGAAATATTTAGTTTGGTATTTGAGCATGCCGTTCTAATAGGGAAGATACCAGTCCAGATTTGAAGTGCACTTGGCTGAACCAAATTGTGCCGGACCAGATGCATGCCGAACCAAAATCGAGAACTGCTATATAGCAGCTACCCCTACTCACTTCCTCGCTCTATAAACAGTGTAGCTTCTGAACAACAATGACAGCCATCCTAGATAGCTGAAACTCTGTATAATTTTGTCTGTATTGTTTATTTTTCTTATGTATAGCCTCCAAAAGTGAATCAATCTTGTAACTCTAAACTTTCAGTCATTAATAAATTCTGTCTCCAAGTGGACTTACACTGCCTCGCGGTAGAGGAACAATGGTAAATACTGGCGTTATTTATTTTTCCGCATTGCATAGATCTGTGACTGTCTGTTCTGGTGTTATCTCTGTTTGTTTCGTCTCACTACAATCACAATCCATTTGTTTTTCGCTGCGTTGGGTTTTTTATTCCCTGTTCATCTGAAAGTATTTTCCCTAACATGGTCTTTATCTACCTCTTCACTTAAACAAGATGATATGGATAATGATTTCTTTACTTTCATTCGCAACTTCAATGATGTTTTTGAAAGTGTTTAAGATCTTATGATTTGAGCGAGTTTAAAAAAATGATATTACCTATTTTTTTATTACTACTACTACAACTACAAGATCTTATCGTGAAAGTATGAGGGCTATTGGAATAGAATAAACTTCTTCGGTTCAAGAAAGACAATATTTAAGATAAGTACAGCTTTTATTAATACGAGAAAATGACATTGAAATAATTAAAGAAATTACTATTAAATGATAACTTGTATTACAGCTTGATAGTAATTCAACAATACATGATTGATATTTATATTCAGATTAATTGAAGCCCGAGAAATTATGTAATGGGTAATATCTTTATTAATAATTGGAATAGAGTTAGCAATTTTTTGGTCCAACCGTGAAGCTCCAAAAATGCCCTTATATACAAATAAGATGTCGAGAGTTCGAATCCCACAAATAACATCTATCTCCAAATGAATGTTTTGATGCACAAATAAGATCACAAGTTCAAACTCCAATCTCAACGTAACGTTAATAATATTTTCTTTTATAATTTTCAACTTTTACCTATCAAAACTATATAAAAAACCAAAATTTAACAATTTAATATCATTATATAAGGGATTTTTATATGCATGTGCATTACACGTGCCAAAATATCTTGTTATAATAGAGGAAACATTAATATATTGAAACATTCTCAACCTGTATATATTATTCTCTTAAATGGACAGAGTGACAAAAGCTGGAATTGGAAGACAATGATAAAGGTGGTCAAACACACATACGGCTTGACACAGAACACAAAACAATTACGTACGTCCGCACGCTAAAAAGACAAAGTAAAAGTAAGAACGAATGGAATGTGAATTGCTGCAACGTGAGAAAAAACTTTTGAGTTCTAACCAAATTTGTTCATTTTCTTTAGGATTTTTTTTTACGATTTAGACCGGTTTTGCAAACTTTATCACGCATATAGGCTAGTTGTAAAATAGTTACAAATATAAACTAGTTTTGACTACGTCAGCTCCAAGCTGGCAAAACACTACAAACGGCATTTCAAATGCCGACCGTGGTGTTTTAATTTTTTAAGAATAGTGGCTAACTATGTTTCGGTTTAAAAACATATGAGCGGCTTTTGAGAAGTCGCAAGTAGTGTTTTATTTTTTAACCCTATGTTTGTTTTAAAAAACATACGGGCAAATTTTGAGAAGTCGCATATTGACGATTTTCCAAATGTCGCCTTGTGTTTATGCTCGTACAAAACAGCATGTTAACAAAAAAAATTATCAACGCCTCAAACTGAAAATAGAAGTGTGAATAACCTTTTCAAGACCACCTTTCGAATTAGTTAAGGTAATCTAAGGCTCCTTCGAAACCACCCTCTGAACCAATTGGTGTGATCTAAGACTCTTTCGAAACCACCTTTCCAATTAGTTGTAGTAATCAAGTACCATTTCAAAACAACCTTTTGAATTAGCTAAGGTAACCTAAGATTGCGACTTGATGGAATCTAAGGGATTGAACTATGTCGACATGGTACCATAATTTCGAAAGGTGTCCTTACAAACAGCGCTGATGGGTGTTCTCTATAGTTGAATCCATATATAAGCATTGAATAAGATCTTGTGTATTTGAAAATACCATGCATTTTCTTTATTAATAACTTTCATGAATACAAAAGGTTCAAGTATTATAAGGAAGGGAAATCCCCAATTTGATTTAAGGGTTAGGGCTTACAAATTTAAGAAAGATGCAAGAATAGAATGAACTCATTCGAGTCCTCCCAAAAACATACCATTAGAGTGTTATTTATAGGCGTAGGTCGGACCCTTTCGCGTCAGTCCTTCAATCTAGTCAAAAGGGTGTCTTGAAGACCTCTCGTCGCTGTTGAATTCGGAGCGCCCTTCTAACTCCGCTTTTGAATGGAACTTGGGGGCTTTCGACTCCATCGAAAGGTATAAAAGCGACATTCACCTTGTTGTTGATGTGTTGTGTAAGCAGGAAAGGATGTTGACTTTCGACGATGTCGAAAGGGGGATCTTCGAGGCTTCGAATGACTTAATGCATAGTAGAAAGCATAGTTGCAAAAGGTATCTCTCGAAAGCATTCCTATTGATTAATGCGAAACCTCCATCTTTTGATATTTGAGAAAGCAATATTGGTCATATGCGAGTTCTTCTTCTTATTCGTGGATGGTTTGAACCGATTCGAAAGGCTGTGATCTATGCTTTCGAAGGGGTCGCTATGGCTAAATATTCTTCTGCGGAAGGTAAACACTGGCGAAGCCCACTGATTCGAAAGGTTTGGTGCATATATGGAAGTTTGTTATCTGATACCTTCGAAAGGTGCTTTTAACTCATACAAAACATCATTATGCATGCGGAACCAACTGTTTCGAAAGGGGTTAACTGAAGAGAAAGGGTAACATCGTTCCTCTTCGAAAGTCCATTACTCATCCAATATTTGCAGAAGCATCCCTTCGACTCTTTTGAAAGGTCTTGCTATTACTATAATTCTTCATAAATCCTTCCTCGGTGTTCTTTTAGATTTCGACATAGTTAGAATGATTTTTGATGATAACACTTGCCCCCCTCCCCCGCAGCGAAGGGATGCGCTTGATTTTTCAAGTCAACTGTTTTGACACCATCATTATTTCAGCATATGATTTTTTCCGCCTTTTGATATTCCCAAATGAATCTTGATCACTCATTTAAATCTAATCGAATGGTTTTTCCTGCATTTGTTTTGCTTATAAATCACACTTCCTTCATCCCTTTTCATTTACATGCAACTAAAACCTTAGAAGCAAGAATCAAAAAATTCCAACCACTTACTAGATTCTTAGTTTCAGGAGACACAAATTCAGATTCAAGGTAAACATTCATCGTTTTATATAACAGATCAATTTACCGCATTTAATTTCAAATTCAAATTCTTATGGTTCAAATTTGTGTCACTGTTTTAAATTTTTGAAAATGATTTACGTTTACCGTTCGTACAAAATGATTTTCAGATTCATTTTTTATGCTGACATGGATTAATCCATGACATCAATTTAGAGTTCGAGCTTGGATTTGCTCAATTTAGGGTTTTTGCTACTGTTGAATGCAAATTTCATGCCTGCATTCTGTTATGTTCAAATTCATTTGGAGTTTTTATTTCTTTTTTTTAGGTTAAAAATTAACATCCCTCGTTATGAATTGAATTAAGAAAAACATATATATACATAGTCGAAAACCTTATCCAATCTTTCAACTTGATCGAAACCCCCAAAATTAAGACAAGCCTAGCCGTTTGCACACTTACGAAATTCCATCTTGTCTTTTTGACTTATTTGAAACCCATTATAGTCAACAGGAATATAACGGTTATTTTTTCAACATGAACATTATCGAAACGTCTTAAGGCCTAATCGTTTGTATTGAAATTACTTTGCTCTGAGCCTTTCGGCTTAATGAGAGTATGACGTTTTGGCAATGTTCATATTTTTATGTAAAATAAAATCTGTGAGTTCCAATGTTGTCGAAAGGTATATTTGATTTGATTCGAGGATATTGTTAATGGTTTCGACAATGCGTATATCCAAATTGGAATTGTGTGGGCAGTTGCACTTATAAAAAAAATTCTTTGGACTTTCGACGTTATAGAAGGATGTGTTTAGGTGCATGTATTCCATCGTTCCTTTCGAGACCTTCAAAAGCTTAATGAATTTTATAATTCATGTTCACTTCAACCCCCTTTCGAAGGCATGGAACTATATGCTTCAGTGGATATTTGAACCATTGCAATAGGCTTTCGATACCTTCGAAATGCGTTAATAATGAACTGAGTTGCAACTTTAATGAAATTATTTCACCTTGTAAGATCATGGGTTCAAAAAGAGCTTATGAGAAATCAAAAAAGGATATAGTTTCAAAACTACAATCTTCCCCAAAGAAAAATGAGGCACTTTCAAGGCATTCCCTTATATCTTCTCAAGACAAAGTAGAAGCAATCCTTAACGACTTCGAAATTACAGAAGCAAAAGCTATTCCTCGTAGCGACAGTGACACCATCCAAAATGCTCCCGATGAATATTTCGTTTACACCGTCAACCACATTTGGCATGGAGGTTTTATTCCACTCCCTGAGTTCTTGTCAAGATTTCTGAACTGCCTTGGCATAGCACCTATTCAATTATCTATACATATCTCATCTCTTTAGAGCTCATAGCTTTAGAGTCGGGCATTCCTTCTCTAAGCGCTAAAGTCCTCAATTACTCGATGCATCTTGTCAAGCTTAGCAATTTGAACAGCCAAATTTTCAGGGCTAACCCTCACAAGTAGTTAGTTTCAGAGGGGTAAACAAGTTCAAAGATTGGAAGACGTAATTCTTTTATGTTGTTTTCCAGGTATTAGTGGAGCTTTCTCTTCTCCTCGTAAGTAGACCATTACCATTGTTTTCATTAGATTTTTTTTTGTTGAATTACGTATTTTTATTAAGCCATGCTCCCAAGGATCTTGATGATGAAGGCAAGAGAATTGTGAAGTTGTTAACTGCTGCCTCAAACACTATTGGGAACAGGCTCACCTTGTTGACCTATGCAACTTTCAGAAATATTCTCTCCTTCCAGAAAGCCGGAGAATTCTTGAACAACCTCCTCTAGTAAAGCATATCTTCAAGAGCAAACTCAATACTGGACAGTTATATAACTTGTCTTCACAAGTGCTGAATATGCAGCCTACAATACACATCGGAATATAATCAGATACGTGAAATACGTCTCTGTTATCTAGCTCGTCTCCTGAGCTGCATGACATCCTATCATATATCTATAATACTTGGTCTGACCCGAGCATTATAATAAAATAACACCTGAGTCGGTCTGGAAAACCAAGTGTGAGAAAACACACTCAATTTGAATTACCGAAATTATCAAATCCTTTGAAAAACAAAGGTATTTCGTAAGACCACGCCACAAATAAACACGATGGGTTTCCACCTTACGGTAACCGAAACAATTTATATCAAATCCTCTAATATTATAATAGTGTCCAAGTATAAATACTTATTCAAATAGCTGAAATTGTTACATTGATTAAATTCCAGCACACTAGGCTCTACAACCAAAACCGTAAAGGCACGTATTTGAGAATAATTCTATACGAATGACTAGGTACTGGGGTACCACCTGCCACAGTACACGTCTAGAAAAATACACCGAGGACCCTGCAACACAAGACCGAACTACTCTTAACCTGGATAGACCGAATATGATATCATCACGGGTGTTCTCACCCTTTCCGAGAGCTCATCCGCATGCAACCGTATCCATAATATATAATACCCGAAGGTATTTATATATGTGATAAACATACCCTAATTTTATAACCATGTAATTACATTGATTTAAATTTTTCTATATTGGTTTTCTTTTATACTTAGACATATTTTATTACTTTATTACAGAGTGAATGTCTTTCAAGTAGTCTTGTTATTATGGATTACTTAGGCAAATACGTCAAACTAAGAAGAGACTGCTTCGCAAAGGTCTCGCTCTTGAAATCCTCAAGATTGGCTAGATATTGCTTTCTTAGATGTTTACGGAAGCTTAATGTGCAACAACCCCGACTTTGCTTTGATTTCCTTGGGGAAGAAAAGGAAAAGCTCCTTACAAAAATTCGTAGATGTCATACAAAATTGATTTGTGGTTGTGATAATCCTCCAGCCGGACAATGGGATTATAGCAAATGTCCCCAATTATTACCCAGAAGGATTTAATATCACTTTTGACTCGACTATCACCCTTTTGGCTAACTCTTTAAATAAAGTTTAAAATAGTATTTATAGACTTTAAGTGTGATACGGGCATGCATTTGATTATAATATTGATACTATACCCTTTGTTTTATTTCTTTTTAAGTTATAACTTCTACTGTTGTAATAAAGAAATTTATTCTTTGGGTATTAATTTGTTTTTTGTTTATTTGAATAGGAATCACAGTTAGCTACCACACCACACTCACTAGATCCGTAATCTCGTTTCACCAATAACTAAAGATAAGTCGGTGGCAGATCTTGAGAAGAGAAGCTTATTTAAAGATCATCTGTCCACCCAACTTCAAGGTAATACTGAAGCGTTGAAATGGCGTAAGAAATTTTTACTTCGCAAGACGATTATTTAAGACCTTAATGATCAAGTCAATAGTCTCGAAGCGGATATCAAGAATAAAGATGAAACAGTTTCCTAATTGAAACGCCAAATTAAATCACTCTTCGATTGATTTTGATCATGAGATGTCTAAGCTTCTCCAACAGGTAAGCGACTTGGAGATAAAATTAAAAGATAGTCAAGCTCAGTGCAAATCCTTGAAATTTATCATGGGAGGAGACATTCTGAATATCAATTTACAACTTCTCCAATCACTTCATCTGTTGTTAAATCAACGAGGTCTTCGTCTTTAGCTATGCAGAAATTTTCAGCTACAACAAACCCTCCTGGGGTTTAGACGAGAAGGTGGTATGTGAATAGTGTAAAAGGGTTAAGTTTGAAATAATGAGATATTTTGACGATCAACAGAAAGTTGGGTACTCCCAACGCATTAATGAATATGCAACCAAAATCCAAAGGCTTGAACATGATAAATATCTTCCTCAAAAGCGTATTGCCGATTTAGAACGAAAAAACAAAACCCTTAAAGGTGCTAACAACGATTTCAATCGTGCACTAAGGACTCGTATTGAATCTATCGATGGTGTCGATGAAATTAAGAAGGAAAAGAAGCTCAAAGAAATTCTTTGCATAGTATGATAGTAATTCGCCACATTGTTGATCCTCTAATTGCTGAGAATTTAGACAAAGTTATCCAGGGTCTTTGGTGTATATACTAATGTCATGTAATATTCTTGTAAATAATTTTGAAAATTATGCAAATTATGTAAATATTACCTGGTTTGTTGTTCTTTCCTGTGCTCGTAGTATTGTTTCTAAATGTCTTTTGATAGATTTGACTACGGTTTTCTTCTATGTTTGTTGAATCATTTGATCTTCCTCGTCAATCTTGTTTTCCTGTAAAATATAAAGTAACATTTCTTATCATTAATTCGAAGTCTATGCAAAAATTGGTCCAGTGGTTTACTCACAACATTACTGGAGATAATATTAGAATTTCTGATAATAAAATTCTAGAATTCTAATTTCGAGAATAATGGAAATTAACAGATTACTATCTTCGAATAATAAATGACGAGAAATCCACATTTGAGAATGATAATGGATCGAAAATTCTTATCCGACAATAATAGAAGCCCCTATATTCATCTTTGGAAATGATGAGCGAGTTACTGGATTTTAGCTCTGGTTATATCAATGGAAGACAAAAAACCTGATTATGGAAATAATAAAAGGTGGAACCCAGTGCACGAGGCTCCCACGCGATAGCGGGCTCTGGAGAGGTCGATTGAACGCAGCATTTCCCTCGGTTTGCAAAGAGGCTGTTTTCGGACTCGAACCCTTGACGTCCAGATCACCGGTCGAGTGGCCTTACCGTTGCGCCAAAATTTTTGATCTAGCATTAATAATAGAAGTTCGTAAATCTTCTTTTGGAAATAATAGAAGACCCAAAACTCGAATATGTATAGTGATTCGATAAGTGAAGTCCAGAAGTTAATAGTTGTAAGCCCGAGACTCAGGTTAAAGTATTGATGAGTGAAGTCCAGAAATTAATAGCTGTAGATCCGAGATCCAGATTCGGGTATTAATGAGTGAAGTCTAGAAATCATCTTTTTAGAAATTAACCAAAGGTCGTAAATCGTATGAAAGTCGTCCGAGAAATATCGTCCGGAAGTAGTAGAAATCTATTCCTCTTTGGACGTTGATTGTTCGAATCTTTTGTTTTGTGTCACCTCTTTGCTTTTTGATTCTTTCAATATGTGTCATCCTTTAGGCTTTGTATGTTGCTGCTATTTTGTGTCGCTTCTTGAGCTCGGAAGTCTTAGTCCGTCGTTGTCCGATACGCTTGATTAGCTTATCCACAAGCAAGACCCAAAGACTTACCCAACCTTCCTCCAGGAGGCGCTCTAGCCAAGCCTTATAGGCGGGACTGAAAGCTTGTTCAGTGTCTTGACCGAGCCATGGCATGGAGGGATCAAGGCCTTACTCCATTCTCCCTTCAGGAGGTGCTCCATCCACGTCTTATAGGTGAGATTGAAGGCTGGTCGGTGCCTTCAACTGGCCATAGCGTGGTGCGTTCAATAGCTTACTTCGTCCCCCCTTCAGGGGGCGCCTTGATCTAGCCATAGCGTGACGCGATCAAGGGCTTGTAGATACTTTAACCTGACCATAGCGTCGCACGGTTAAAGGTTTACTCTAACCTTCTCCATGAAGCGTTTTGGCCTGGTCAACTCGACGTGGACAAAAGCTTATAACTGTTTAAGGTAGTTTTCAAGTTTTAGGAGAATTCTACTCCCGATCATGTAGATTTTTCTTAGAAAAGAGTAGCTTTACTAAATTCGACTAGGATTATTTTACAAATCTATTGATTTTGCCTTGTTTGAAAAAGTTAATAATCATTCCTTCGAGAGCTCTACATCGATTGGTTTTGTGCCCATTCACCATATGGTAATGACAGTAAGATTATCCCATATTCCTTTCGCATATGGGCTTTTTCTTTTTGGATGGCCAATAGTTGAGATCCTCCCTTGTTAATATGTAGATTTTCTCGATTGATGTAGTCAAGTTGCACTTTTTAGAGAGTCTTGATTTGAAGTTTGGCCTTTGAGGTTGATTTCTAGCTTTTTTATTGCTTGAATCGAAAACTTCATTCTCAATGACTAATTTCCTTTTTAAAACCCTTCGAAGCTCATTTGTAGGTAATTATCCACTTGTCATTGGATGCCATTTTTGAGCAAATGTGTAATAATCAGTCATCATTCTTTCAAAGATAGTCTTTTTGCATAGCACTGGATAGCCTTCTTCATTTGAACAAACAAATTATCACATTTATATCTTTTTCCTAAAGAAAAGATGGGTGTAGAGAAAATGTGGAATGGGTTTGGACTCCAATTGTTTGGATCATATGATTCATCTCTCTTCTTTTTCATGACTCTTAAAACTTCTAACCTTAATATTTGTTCTTCATATAACCTTGAATCTTCGAAAAAAGTATTAGAAGACCTAGCCAAGTGTGGTTCTAAAGATCCTTAGATGGTGTAGGGTCTACGGTCAACTTAGAATGGAATAGGGATATAGGAAAATGAGGTTGGGAATTTAACAAAAACGGAGGTTCATGTCCTCTTTCTAACGCCAAAAATGTTAACAAGAAATCTTGTCAACACCTCAATGTGAAAATAGAAGCGTGAGTAACCTTTTCAAGAGCACCATTCAAATTAGTTAAGGTAATCCAAGGCTCCTTCGAAACCATCCTCTGAACCAATTGGGATGGTCTAAGACTCTTTCGAAATCACCTTTCGAGTCAATTGCAGTAATCAAGTACCGTTTCGAAACAACCTTTTGAATTAGATAAGGTAACTAAGGTTGTTACTTATTGGAATCTAAGGGATTGAACTATGTCGACGGGGTACTATTATTCGAAAGGTATCCCTACAAATAGTGCTGATGCGAGTACTATGTAGCTGAATCCATATACAAGTATTGAATCAGATCCTATGTATTTGAAAATACCATTCATTTGCTTTATTAATAACTTTCATGAACACAAAAAGCTCAAGTATTACAAGGAAGGGAAATCCTAATTTGATTTAAGTATTAAGGTTTACAAATTTAAGAAAGATACAAGAATAGAATGAATCCATTCGAATCCCCCAAAAACAATACTCGTATGGTCTTATTTATAGACGCAGATTGGACCCTTTTGCATCAGTCCTTTCGTCCTAGTCGAAAGGGTGCCTTAAAGACCTTTCGTCGTTGTTAAATTCAAGACGCTTTTCAAACTCCGCTTTTGAATGGAACTTGGGGCTTTCAACTCCGTTGGAATGTTTAAAAGCGGCCTTCACCTTGTTGTTGATGTGTCGTGTAAGTAGAAAAGGATGTTGGCTCTCGACTTGTCGAAAGGTGGATCTTCGGGGCTTCGACTGACTTAAGACATGGTAGAAAGCTTAGTTGCGAACGGTATCTTTAGAAAGCATTTCCATTTATTAACGTGGAACCTCCATCTTCTGGTGTATGTGGAAGCAATGTTGGTCATATGCGAGTCTTATTCGTGGAAGGTTTCAACCGGTTCGAAATGCTGATCTATACTTTTGAAGGGGTCGCTTTGGCTAAATGTTCTTCTGCAGAAAGTAAACACTAGCGAAGCCCATTGATTCGGAAGGTTTGGTGCATATGCGGAAGCTTGCTATCTAATACCTTCGAAAGATGCCTTTAACTCATATGAAACCTTATTATGCATGCGGAACCAACTGTTTCGAAAGTGGTTAATTGAAGCAAAAGGATAGCCTCGTTCCCCTTCGACCTTTTCGAAAGTCCATTGCTCATCCAATTTTTTGCAAAAGCATCCCTTCGACTATTTCGAAAGGTCTTGCTATTACTATCATTCTTCATAAATCATTCCTCTGTATTCTTTTAGGTTTCGACATGGTTGGAGTGACTTCTGATGATAACACAACACACACTCTTCCTCTTCCTTATGTCTACTTTACCAAACTCAGAACCATAACCACTCTTCTCTTGTACAATTCTATTTCTTTTCACATCTAAATTGTTTAATTTTAGTAGATTTGCTTCACAGTCTAAGGTAATTTTCAATAATTAAGTTGATTTTGCTTTTGTTTAATGTTTGTTATTAAAAGTTGTTATTTTTGTTTATTTGCTATGGATAACTCAGAAATTGACGATAAGACTTAGATGAAATATTGTGGTAATTTGAAGTTTAATTGTAATGTCAATGTGGATGATGTTGAATTTGTACCCGAAGCCCAATTATCACAACATTCCCAACATTATGGTCTTCCTTGTACCCGAAACTCAAATGAATATTGAGTCAATTGATCCTAAGTCGGGTAAAGAAGTTTGCATTGGTTCTGAATTAGTTGTTCGTTTACCTCACCGTAGTCGTGGTAATGAAACAAGACACGTTAATGAAGAAGAGCCTTGTGTGGATAAATCGACGAAGCGCAAAAAAATAGCTATTAAAGAAAACCTCACTGAAATGGTGTCACCGTGGAGTTACGTGTGATGTGATCGTGTGCAGAATAAAAAGAATGCATGTCATAGGTTATACGAATGTCTAGGTTATGTGTGGCATAGGGCAATGCCTAAAATATTCGACAATTTTAATTTCTTTCCGTGGATAGACCCTTCAATCTATCGTAGGGGACTTGAGTATGCTCTTTAAATGTAGGCAGAAGTTTCATGGTTGGAAAATATAATCTTCGATTATTGAAATCCAATTTTTACTTACAGTCGAAAGTCCCTTTAGAAGCATAGTTTGATCATGTTGTTAGGTATCTCCATGTCCAGTTCATCACTATCTCTGCAACCATTGTCTTCAACTCCAAAATCATAATTAATAGTTCGTTGTTACTTGCATGTTACTGATCCATGTCCTACCATTCTCCGGTTTAGTGACAACTGTCATGTTATCAACATCGGGATCAGAGTGTACATCTACATCTACATCAACATTTATATCCATATCGTCATCAGATACATTTGAATCCCTAAGTCATTTGTTAATACGGTTACAAAATCAACATAATTAAATAGCATCATCAAAAAGGCTTACTCTTGGCTTATATGGTATAATTTGGCGGGTATGGGCCGCATTGGACAATACTTATGGCTTTCGATGGTCCAGCACTATTTTGCATCGCATGTTGCGGTGGAATAAAGCTACAAATGAAAATTACAATTTAGCATCAACTCTAATACAATGAATATAATATGATATAAGAATATTACCAAACATGTGTTACCTTTGACTCATACGTGCAAACTATTCTGTGTCGGATATGGATAGCTAAATTGTACGCCTTTGCTGATAATTCATAAAGGGGAATATCCAAAAAAAATGTTAATGTCCATAGTTCACTACATTCATAGGCGGATTACTGTAACTAGGAGATACAATTCCTTGAGTAGTGAGTATGCCTATGGTCTCTACCATTCTAGAATAATCTTTGATATCATAGTTAACTACATGTGTCGGTACAGGTTCTAATGTCAGCCTTCTACTTTTTTTTAACAAGCAACTATGGATTTAGTTACGGCTTCAAACATTAATTCAACGTCATCATCGTTAACATTTTTATTGCTTTAGGTCCGGATCAGTTGGCCAATTGCAAACTAAATCAACATCAAACTCTTCAAATTTCATCTTTGTTGTTTTTAAACCGATTCTTTTAATTATTCAAAGGTAGAGTTTTACGAACTTTTACCGGTTTGTAAGAACCACCGATATACTTTCCACACATTTTATCATCAACAACCAATTCGCCACCAAATTAGCAAATAATTGGAACAAAATTATAAACCGCTCTGCAATAACAATGGATACAGTATTATACAATTTTCATTTACAAATCGACTAAAATACTAGGGCTTACAAATTCATACCTTGATTGATCCGAAGTAAGAAGATGTTATTCTCAAAACTAGATCTATTCAAACACAAGTTTTGATTGTTTTTTGTGCACATGGTAAGAAATTTCAGTAAAATATAAGAGGGAGAGTATTGGGTTTCTGTGAATGAAGTTTGGTAGAGTGAGGAAAGAAATGGGAGGGCTGTTGTTATACAGGGCCAAGAAAATAGATGTCATTTCGAATAGCGTCTATCGGCGACATTTCAAAAGCCGCTCATGTGTTTTTAAGCCAAAACATGGTTGGCAACTTTTCAAAAGTCACCAACTGTAGGTTAAAAAAACACAATATGCGACATTTGAAATGTCGTTCGTCTGTTGTGTTTCGCCGCCTTGACGCTGACGACGTGGTCAAAACTGGTCTATTTTTGTAAATAGTTTCAAAACTGGCCTAAAACCGTGATTAGTCTACAAAACAATCTCAAATAAAAAATAAAAAAAATCCTTTTCTTTATACGAACGAAAGAATTTTCGTTTATTTTTTTCCGTATCATTTCTTGATGCTATTAACATGCGGGTTATAGTCACATTACGTCAAATCTCTCATGCTGCATTTATCATTGAGTTATTATCAATGTATTCTTGCCCTGTGTGCAATGATGAATAATAGATGGCACACAATGTTACAATAGTGCTTTTCAATAGTTGTTGCACTATCTTTTATTTCCTTTTTGCTGCATAAGTCCGTATTTAACTCTGTTTTTTTTCTGTATGGTTCGAAAATCGTTACATCTACTTCAATTTTTTACCTTTGCACTGTATGTAAAGAGAACCTAAAGAAATCAAGTATATAAAAGGTACATAGTGTTTTGTAGTTTTTTTTTTTCCCCAACACTACGGCTTAGAAATGAAATGTATCATGGTCTAAATAATAGTTTCCATAGACCAAACATGATTTTCTTATTAATGATTATTTTTATATATTTTTTGTTATTGGAACAAAATTAATATTAATATTTGTGTATTTAGATTAAAAACGACACGATGTATTTTCCGTAGAAGATAGCGAATATAAAATTTTCACTAATCTTGCTCTTGCTAATTTTCCACATTTGATAGAAAAATTACAATAAGAGAGATTTGAGATTTGTTTGCTTCAAAAGGCGGGAAAAGAAAATGAAGGGTATTTCTAGAATAACCGGTGATGTCTTTTTATTAAAATATATAGATATGTGTAAATATTTTTCTCTCTGGCAATTTTATTCTTCTCCACAATTCTCCTCTTATTTTTCATTCCCCATAACCAAATTGACTTTCCATTTAACTATTCACTAGTAATTGTCTTACATTCGCTGATTTGTGCTAGTGGTATATTTCCTTTCATGCTATTGTGAGCAATATGAATACGTACCAAAATAGGGGTTTATGCCTATTGTTAATAATAGTTAAATTATCTTAATCCTTGGCTACAAAGCTATACTTAGTAGACTAGACAGTAAAAAAAATTATTATACCTATTACAGCACAACCATAAAGGCAAATATTAAGTTAATACAATGACATATACAGGTTAGTGAAGGTCCAATGCTTCGTGTTGCAAAACTCAGCAAATTTTTACATGCGTCCAATTGAAGGCTTAACTGCCTTGGTCGATTTAGATGCAAATCAGATCATTAAAATCACAAACAAGCACATAACTATTCCAGTCTCACAAAACGATGATACTGATTACCGATACAGTACCATAAAACAAGACGAAAAATACTCACATTACCACGGATTACCAGTAAATCCAATGTCAATGGAGCAAGCAAAAGGAAGCAGCTTCAAAATAAATGGACATATGATAAAATGGGCAGGATGGGAATTTCACTTGAAACCTGATGCACGTGCTGGGTTAATAGTTTCACGTGCCAAAATTATGGACCCTGACAGTGGAAAAATGAGAGATGTGCTGTACAAAGGGATGGCATCAGAGTTGTTTGTGCCATACATGGACCCAACTGAAGGATGGTATTTTAAATCGTATGTGGATGCAGGGGAATATGGCCTTGGCGTGATGGCAATGCCTTTAGTTAGATTAAACGACTGTCCTAGTAATGCTTATTATATGGATGCTGTATTCAGTAGCTATGATGGATCTCCTTTTGTAAGGAAGGATATCATCTGTGTATTTGAGAAATATGGAGGAGGAATTGCATGGAGGCATTCAGAACCATTGATTGATAATATGGAAGTAAGTACCCCTTACCTTCATTGTTCCAATATATGATTCAACACTGTGAAATGCATGCAAGTTTGTAGACCTACTTAACACGTATATCCATCAATATATTCTAGCAAAAGGTGTCTCATGGCATTCGCCTAACTTCCTAGACCTTAACAGACATCAAATGTTTCATTGGCTGCTTCCAACTTCACGATCACAACTGAAAAGTGTTGGAAAATTAAAAATGTGTGACCATGCATGTAAAATTAAATATGCTGTGCTATTTCATAAATATGCCTAACTACAGAGATCAAATTATTAGAAGTTTTAAAATCCAAAGTTATGATAATCATGGTACTAATGTGTAAATACTGATATTCTAATTTGTTGGATGGTCATATTAGAAATATACACATGAATAATGAGTTATATATCTTTAATATTAGGGTTTCATCAATAATCAAATCTGATAGAAAGATATTATATTATGTAGTATAAGACTAGGACCAGGAGAGTTATAACATATAACTGATAGTCTTAAGGTTGTGAACATTCCAGAATCATACGCTGGTATTATCTTTTGTATAGTAATCAATTTATTGAATTAATCCATTTAAATATTTTCTTTTATTGTATCAATTTTTTTCCATATTCAGATTCGTGAGTCCAGACCAAAGGTAACCTTGGTGGCTAGAATGGCTGCATCAGTAGGCAACTATGACTACATTCTTGATTGGGAATTCCAAGCAGATGGACTCATCGAGATCAAGGTATAATCTACATATTAACTTTTTAACATGGTTTAAAAAATCAATCTTAACATTCTGAGACATGTTAGGTGAGAATATGCATTATTAAAATCTAAAAAGTAACAAACTTAGCATATTCAAATGAAAATTCTACCACCTTGCACAACCAAATTCTTATGAAATATATTGATCAAGTTACTTATGTCAATATTTAAAAGTAGATAACATACTGATCAACATCGTGTACCAAATAGAAGAAGCCTGGTCTTATCCATTTATTTTATAAGTTTTGATCTGATATTCAATTAGCATCAAGATATTGATTGCTTTTATACATAATACTTACTAATCAGTCGGTATAAAACTAACAGGTCAGTTTAAGTGGCATGTTAATGGTCAAAGGCACAATCTATAAAAATACAAGTCAAATTCCCGAGCTAGAAGACATATATGGAACATTACTTGATGAAAGCCTCATTGGAGTAGTGCATGATCATTTCATCACATTTTACTTAGACATGGATATTGATGGGTCAAGCAACAATTCATTTGCTAAAGTTCATATGATAAAGCAAAAAAATACAGAAGTGGAATCCCCAAGAAAGAGTTACATGAAAATTGTGAAGCAAATCGCAAAGACTGAGAAAGAAGCTCAAATTAAACTTACGTTGCATGATCCTTCAGAGTTTCATGTTATTAACAATCTGCAGAAGTCGAAGGTGGGAAATCCAACAGGATATAGAATAGTTCCTTCAGCCACAGCTGCTAGCTTGCTTGATCTTGATGATCCACCACAAGTTAGAGCTGCTTTCACTAATAATCAAGTATAAAATCTTTCATGATTTTATAATTAAACTAATAAAGATAATATCAAGTAAAGTAACCTTCTTTTTTGTAACCTTTACAATTATTAGATTTGGGTAACTCCATACAAGCGTGGCGAACAGTGGGCAGGTGGTTTATTTGCTTATCAAAGCCATGGAGATGATACTCTTGCAACTTGGTCCAATAGGTATCTTGAACTTATATCTAAGAAAATTTTAACAAAATCCTTCAATCAATATCATATTCAGTAGCAATCACATCATAAATTAAAACAATTTCACCAGGACCTCAACTTTGAGACAACTTTTTATATCATACTATAATTTGATCACTGGCTAATAAACCAGAATTCTGATGGAAGTAAACTAAGCTTTCGCCAGATGAGATTAGTCTTCTTAAATTTATTATTTTCCAATGGCAGGGACCGAAGCATAGAGAACGAAGACATTGTTCTCTGGTACACTTTGGGGTTTCACCATATCCCTTGTCAAGAAGATTATCCTATAATGCCAACTGTGTCTTCAAGTTTTGGCCTGAAGCCTGTTAATTTCTTCAAGAGAAATCCCATTCTTAACATAGCACCGTATGTTGAGAATGACCTACCTATATGTAAAAGAGGAAATATTTTATAACAGAAATTTTAAAACAGTATTGTTTACGTACTGAAGTTTATAACTAATTTGCTAGTTGTTACTAGCACCAGTCCAGTTGGAGCTTAAATTACATAGCTGTTATATTTTTATATGCAAACTTATGCAATTAGCTTTTATAAGTATGACCATGACCTAGAAATGCATGAGAAAAATTTGCAGCCCTTGAGCGCAGGAGAGAAAGTAATATCATATAGGTTGATGCAGCGCACTATGATTGTGTTAGGTCGTTTGGTTTGAGCCGTTCTCGACCTAGGCTTAGCAAGCTATGGAATAGCGAGTTAAGAGAGACGGGAGATGCAACGCTACATGCCAGCAACCTATGCTTTGAGTCGCGTAACGAGTTACGACCTAACGAGCTAACTCTAGCAAGTATGCCGCGCAGCAACGTAACAAGATGAAACGCAGCGACCTAACGAGTTAAGTCTTAAGTCGCGTGAAGGGGTTAGGTCGCTCAGGTCTTATGTCGCTTAGTTTTCTTAGGTCGCTCCAGATGTTAAGGCGCAAGTCGCATGAAGCTGATTTTCTTATGCCGCTGAAGTTGATGTTGCTGAAGCTTAGGTCGCTCAAGTTTTATGTCGCATGATGTTGTTGTTGTAACTCGTTTGTTTTAGGTCGTTGAGGTTAGGTCGCGTCTGTTAGGTCGTAGATCGCGAGTACATGTATGTGTAGGTCGTGAGTCGGCTGTGTGTTGTTGTAACTTCTATAAATAGCGGGTGAGTTGTATCATTTGATGGTTGATTTTGAACAAACTTTTGTTTGATTATTTTGTGCCTCTTTAAAATTGAAAGTTGAGTGTTATCTCCTTTCTCCATTTTCGGTTATTCGAGTGCGCTCGAATCAACGATTTTGAAGCCGGTTCACGGAATCTCGTGCGCGAGATCAACGTCAAAGAATCGTAGATCTTCTAACACGGTATCGTGCGCGATCAACGTGTTAAAGATAGCTAGAATCCGGTATCTCGCGTGATCAACGGATTTGTGCATTTATCCTTGGTATCATTAATCCATCAATCCATATTTGATCCATTCCATCGTTGTTTTGTTGTTGTTGCTTGCATTCGAAGTTATCCGCTGCGTCAATTTTGGTATCAGAGCTAGACTTAGCCAATCACAGCTAAGCCGAGCCTATTGGGAGCCGAGTTGAAGTGTTGGAGTTGAGCCGAGCATAGAAGTTGGATCAAGGCCGAGAGTTAAAGCAATTACAGCCGAGCCAAGCTAAGTGCAGGCCGAGAGAAGTCAAGTTCAGATTTGAGTTAAAGTTGTGCTAGTTGAAGTATGTGTTTGGATTTGTTGAAGATTCGACAATGCCTCTGAGACGTGCTAATCGATTTCAAAATGTTGAAGATGTGTATCGAAGAAAAGAAGCTGAGCAAATGGAACAATGTATCAATAAAAAGTTTGATGAAGGCATTGGAAAGTTAGAGAAATTGATGAATGACTTGAATCAAAGTCAAAGGAGAAGGTCGCCAATCTCGAACCATGGAGGAAATAAGGTTTCGTCATCGGTTTCGGAAACGAGAAGGATGCCACCACAATCTTGTCGAGAAAGAAGAGAATCATCCGTTTCAATGAGACGAGAACACCATGAGTACAGAAATGAAGAGAGAAGAACTCCACGTGAGTTTGGAGATGAGCCATATCGTGATGCTGAAAGACATAATAGAAGAGATATGCGTGATCGTGGAAATGTTGATGGTCGAGATAGATATCGAAGTACATTTGATTATGATGAAGATGGTGATAGAGGTAGTATTGATTATCGAGATCAAGACCAAGTATGAAGTCAATATCGGAATGTAGAAGATGATCGTCGATGGGAGTCGGGGATGAAAACAGAGATTCCAAAATTCAAAGAGGGAATGATAGCGGAAGAGTTTCTGGATTGGTTATCAAATGTTGAGGAAATTTTTGACTTCAAGGAAGTGCCCGAGCATCGTAGAGTTAAGTTGGTTGCTACACGATTGAGGGGAAGAGCTATGGCATGGTGGCAACAAACTAAACTTACACGGGAGAGAATGAGAAAGTCGAAGATTGTTTCATGGGAAAAGATGAAGAAGTTGATAAAGGCTACTTTCTTGCCTTATAATTATCAGTCTCTTATATATCAGCGCTTAAAAAATTTGAGACAAAGAACAAAGTCGGTAAATGATTATGCAGATGGGTTCTATCAACTGATTGCTACAAATGATATCATGGACGGAGGAACGACTGACATCTAAATTTGTTGGAGGATTAAGAATGCAAATTCAGGATATGGTGAATATGTTTGATTCAAGATCCGTTGCTTAAGCACACCAGAAAGTTGTAGCTTGGAAGAAGCAAGGTAGAAGAGGAGGTGGTGCATTTACAAGTTCGATCAATCAAGTGAAAGGGGCTAGTAGCAATACTAATGTTTCCAAGGCTGTTAGTAAACCGGTTGTTAATGAAGTTGCTAAGACCAAGGTCAACAACAATTTCAAGTGTTATAATTGTCAGGAGTTTGGTCATAAGAGCAATGAATGCCCGAAGCCTAAGAAGCGAGTGACGGTTGCTGAGGTTGAGGATGAGGATGCAGAAATAGAATGTTCCAATTCACCACAAGTTGAGGAGGAAGAAGAATTATTGGCAGGAGACGAGGGATATTCTTTAATGATGAGGAGATCTTGCTTGACACCAAAGCAGGAAGAGAAGACTAGTTGGTTGAGGAGTAATATCTTTCAGGTAACGTGCACTATTTTGAAAAGGGTTTGTAAGTTTGTTATCGATGCAGGAAGTTGCGATAACATCATCTCTACAGAAGCTGTAAAGAAGTTGGCGTTAAAGACAGAGAAGCATCCCAAACCCTACAAGTTAGCTTGGTTGAGGAAAGATGGGGAAGTGAAGGTTAGTCAATGAGCTTATGTAACTTTTTCCATCGGAAAGAAGTATAAAGATGAATTTTGGTGTGACGTGATAGATATGGATGTATGGCATTTGTTGTTGGGGAGACCGTGGCAGTTTGATAGAGCCGTGCAACACGATGGAAGGACTAGTTGCTACAGTTTCATGTTCAATGGCACTAAAATCACTTTTGGTTCCTAAACAGCGACAACAAAGTGAAAGTAAATTGAAGGAAATCGAGGAACTAAAAACTCTGTTATCTTTGAAGGAGTTTGTCAAAGAAGTATAGGATGGACCTGAGGTATTTCTGTTGATTGGACGTGAAAGTAGTGAAACGGTTGAAATTCCTGAAGAAGTTAAGCCAGTGTTGAAGGAATTTGAAGATGTATTTCCTGAAGAATTATCAAAAGAGTTATCACCGTTGAGAGACATACAACATCAGATTGATCTTGTTCCGGAAACTGTGTTGCCACATAGACCACACTATATGATGAGTCCAAAGGAGCACGAAGAGTTGAGAAAGCAAGTGGAGGAGTTACTTGAACAAGGGCGCGTACAAGAAAGTTTAAGTCCTTGTGCAGTACCAGCGTTGTTAGTGCTAAAGAAGGATGGAACTTGAAGAATGTATACAGATAGTCGAGCACTAAACAAGATTACAGTGAGGTACAGATTTCTGATGCCAAGATTGGATGATTTGTTAGATCGGTTGAGCGGAGCTGCTATCTTTTCAAAGATTGATCTGAAGAGTGGGTATCATCAGATTCGAATTCGACCAGGAGATGAATGGAAGACCGCATTCAAGACACGGGAAGGGTTGTATGAGTGACTGGTCATGCCGTTTGGTCTTTCGAATGCACCTAGTACTTTTATACGAGTGATGAATCAGATCTTTCGATCATTTATTGGAAAGTTCGTGGTGGTATACTTTGATGATATATTGATATACAGTGGAAGCACAGAAAAACATCTACAACATTTATGGGAAGTGTTGATGATACTTCGTCAGGAGCAATTTTATGCGGCAACAAAGAAATGCGTGTTCATGACGCATAGTGTTTTGTTTTTGGGGTATGTATTGTCCAAGGAAGGTATCCGGGTGGATCAAAGTAAAGTTGAAGCAATCAGAAATTGGCCACAGCCCAGAACTGTAACTGAAGTGAGAAGTTTCCATGGGTTACATCGTTCTACCGAAGGTTTATTCCACATTTCAGTAGCGTGATGGCACCAGTGACAGATTGTATGAAAAGGAAGCAGTTTGTGTGGACTGAAGAGGCTGATTCTGTTTTCCAACAGATTAAGACACTTTTGACTACAACACCGATTCTTAGATACCCAGATTTTCAGTTGCTTTTTGAGCTAGATACTGATGCGTCTAAGGTTGGAATTGGTGGAGTATTAAGTCAGAAGTGTCGTCCAATTGCTTATTTTAGCGAGAAACTTTCTAGAGCCAAGACAAGATACAACACCTATGATTTGGAGTTCTATGCTATTGTCCAAGCCATAAAGCACTGGAGACACTATTTGTTTTATAAGGAGTTTGTGTTGTATACTGATCATGAAGCGTTGAAGCATTTGCAGGGACAGGATAAGATTGCAGCCAGACATGCTTCATGGATCGCATACTTGCAACAGTTTACATTTGTGGTAAAGCATAAGTCGGGAGTTACAAACCGTGTGGCAGATGCATTGAGTAGAAGAAACTATTTGTTGACTACGATGAGAGTTGAAGTGACGAGGTTTGATGTACTTCCAGAATTGTTTGTTGAAGATCATTACTTTGCTAAGATTGTAGATGAAATCAAGAAAGGGAAGACGGATGGGTATGTGTTGGTAGATGGTTTTCTATTCAAAGGAAATCGGTTGTGTATAACAGAGTGCAGCTTGCGAATGAAGATTGTGAAAGAATTGCATGAAGAAGGACATGTGGGAAGAGATCGTACCTTGCAGTTGATTTCTCAATCATATTTTTGGCCTTTCATGAGGAAAGAAGTTGAAAGATTTGTACAGAAATGTCACATATGTCAAGTTTCCAAAGGGACAGCTACGAATGCAGGATTGTATATGTCATTGCCCGTGCCTACTAGACCATGGGTTGATGTTAGCATGGATTTTGTTTTGGGTTTGCCAAGAACTCAAAGAGGAAATGATTCTATATATGTTGTGGTGGATAGATTTTCGAAGATGACACATTTCATAGCTTGTAAAAAGACCACTGATGCAGTCTGTGTTACTCAATTGTTCTTTAAAGAAGTTTATCGACTACATGGACTACCTGAGACCATTGTTTCTGACCGGGATACTCGATTTCTAAGTCATCTTTGGTTGAGTCTGTGGAAGATGGTTGGGACTAAGCTGAATTTTAGTAGCGCCTATCATCCACAAACGGATGGGCAAACGGAAGTGGTGAACAGATCATTGGGAAACTTATTGAGATGTCTTGTGAGGGATAATTTGAAGAGCTGGGATGTGAAGTTATGTTAAGCTGAGTTCGCACACAATCATGCCGTTAATCGAAGTACTGGATTCAATCCATTTCAAGTAGTATATTCAGCAATTCCGAAGGGACCGTTGGTTTTGTCGATAATTCCACGTCAGAAAGGGGTTAAACGAGCTTGTGATTTCGTGAATGAGTTGCAGGAATGTCACAGGATTGTTCATGAACGATTGCTTAAGTCAAATGAGAAGTATAAGCAACTGGCAGATAAGAAACGAAGAAGTGTGGACTTCAAAGAAGGTGATTTTGTTTACACAGTATCGACGAAAGATTGTTTTCCAGTTGGAACTTACAACAAATTGAAAGCTCGAAAGATTGGTCCAATAGAAATCTTGAAAAAGATCAATGATAATGCTTATCAGCTAAGGTTGTCGAATCATGTCCATACTGTCGACGTTTTTAATGTCAAACACTTGATTCCGTATCATGAGGATAAACGTCTTGAAGAAGAGGAAAATGTGAATTCGGAGTCGAATTCTTGTCAACAGGGGGAGGATGATGCAGCGCACTATGATTGTGTTAGGTCGTTTGGTTTGAGTCGTTCTCGACCTAGGCTTAGCAAGCTATGGAATAGCGAGTTAAGAGAGATGGGAGATGCAACGCTACATGCCAGCAACCTATGCTTTGAGTCGCGTAACGAGTTACGACCTAATGAGCTAACTCTAGCAAGTATGCTGCGCAGCAACGTAACAAGATGAAACGCAGCGACCTAACGAGTTAAGTCTTAAGTCGCGTGAAGGGGTTAGGTCGCTCAGGTCTTATGTCGCTTAGTTTTCTTAGGTCGCTCCAGATGTTAAGGCGCAAGTCGCATGAAGCTGATTTTCTTATGCCGCTGAAGTTGATGTTGTTGAAGCTTAGGTCGCTCAAGTTTTATGTCGCATGATGTTGTTGTTGTAACTCGTTTGTTTTAGGTCGTTGAGGTTAGGTCGCGTCTGTTAGATCGTAGGTCGCGAGTACCTGTATGTGTAGGTCATGAGTCGGCTGTGTGTTGTTGTGACTTCTATAAATAGCGGATGAGTTGTATCATTTGGTGGTTGATTTTGAATTAATTTTTGTTTGAGTGTTTTGTGTCTCTTTAAAATTGGAAGTTGAGTGTTATCTCGTTTCTCCATTTTCGGTTATTCGAGTGCGCTCGAATCAACAATTTTGAAGCCGGTTAACGGAATCTCGTGCGCGAGATCAACGTCGAAGAATCGTAGATCTTCTAACATAGTATCGTGCGCGATCAACGTGTTAAAGATAGCTAGAATCCGGTATCTCGCGAGATCAACGGATTTGTGCATTTATCCTTGGTATCATTAATCCATCAATCCATATTTGATTCATTCCATCGTTGTTTTGTTGTTGTTGCTTGCATTCGAAGTTATCCGCTGCGTCATAGGTCCTGAAAAATAGTCCCATATTGTGATTAACTCGTCACAGTCCTTTAGTTTAGTTACTTGAGCAATCACTAGTATATATACAATCATTGAGGAATTCTGGTTAAATATTTGGTACTTATGTATACTTTGTGCTTATTATTATTAAAAAAAAATGTTCAAAATCAGGTGATTTGATTAAAATCGTCCATTTTCCTTTTAGTTGCTACAATCATTTTCATAGTATTTTTAGTATCTAGAATAACGACTTTATGTCAAAACAGAAATCATTCACATATATAAACCTCTAGTATTTGACAATTGACTTACCCTATGTACCTTGATATATATTAAAACATATTTCAAAACCGATTATAAACCATTAAACCAACGCATAACCACTTAACTATAAACTAAAAATGCAACAGATAAATTCCATCCTAACATGATTATAATCGAACATATACAATCCAAAATGAGAGTAGCCTAAAATGGATTTCATAAGCGTTTCATCCAAAATCCAATACACATCTGGTAACATATTTCATCCAGAATGCATTTCATCAAATTGAGAGTAATCCAACATATTAAAAAAACATTTAGTTTGAGATCCATTTAATACATTTATGTTTAAAAATAAAAGAGTAAACCAAAAATGCATTTCATTAATTATCAATCACATCCTTTAACACAAAAGCTTGGTTTTCAGTCGCAGAATTTTTTTGTTGTAGTTGTCCTTTATCCCAAGTCTATCTACACGTTGTGGTGTCCAGACTTCCACCCGCTGCCCCCTTTAGTCTGTCTATCTCCTCCTCCTAATTGATCAACATCATATCTATACATAGTATTAAATATGTATTGCTCTCTAGCTATGCTATCAAGTATCCTAGATATATACAATTTTAATACAAAATATAGATATGGTGTTTTAAAATGAGATGGATAGGTTGAAAATACAGCGCGAGGAGGACGCACATTGCATTAAAGTTTTGAAAGCACATCTTGTAGTGGAACGCATGCAAATAGCTACAAGAAAACAAGAAAAAAAATAAGGATTAAAGATAAGGTTTGTGTGATGAGGAAGTGGTTGATCCTTGATGAAATGCATTTTAGATTACTCTCTTTTTTAATAATAACAATTAACAACAATAATAATAAAGTTGGGGTCAAACTAAACGCTGTATTATTATATATGTTGGATTGCTCTCATTTTGACGAGTTGGGTTCTAGATGAAACGATAATGGAAATTGATGAAATGCATTTTGGATTAATATGCTGGATTATAATTATGTCAAAATGGAATTTGTTTGTTACATCTTTAGTAGATAGTTAAGTGGTTAGGTGTTGGGTTTATGATAAGCGAGCTGTTGGATGTTTATATTTTGCGAAGGATCACTGTTCTATATTCATATAAAGTCATTGTTCCAGGAATTAACATGATGGTAGTAGCAAGCAACTAAAAGAAATTTATATAATTTTAATTTAAATCATAAAATTATTATGGGAAATTTTTTTTAAACAATAATCAGTTTTATAAAATTTATACATATGTACCATGTATGAAACAATATTTTTTTAAACATTGTTGGATTGATCCTATCCCTTTTGATCCATGGTTGTTATCACTAGTTAACTATATATCACTACGCATATCATTTGGCTCCTCTCTTCGTTTTCAAATCATTTTGAAGATTCATTGAACGAAAAGTCTTCCATGCACTTTTATATGCCACTATTACTTCTCTTCAATCTCTCAGTCTTTGATTTTTTTTCTTATTAAGCTGTGTGAAGAAGATCCAATTCAAAATTTAAAACCTTTTTCCACTCAAGATCAACTATACGTAATAGATATAAAAAATAAAAATATAAAACATGGAAAAAAAAATAAAAGAATTATGTTCACTCGTCCTTTAGAAACTTCAACAATCCTTATAAAATTGTCTTACCCCTTAACAATGCGATCGTTGTTCTCCATTAAGACACTTTCCTATGTATTTAATGTTAAAATAGTTTAATGAGGTAGTCGTCCCTCTCTCCATATACACACACATACACACACAAATACATATATGTGTACATATACATATATCTGTATGTGTGTGTATGCATACACACATACATATGTGTATGTGCAAGGATCGGTTACACCTCTATTCCTTATGATTTCAACCACACATTATGATTTAAATATTATAATAAGCTGGCAAGACAGAGAAAGTATATTATTTAAATTAAAATATATGGTTGAAATCCATGAGATAGAGATGTAGCAGAAATGAGGTGTAGCTGATCCTTGCAATATATATATATATATATATATATATATATAGTGTGTGTGGATGTATGTTGTATGTATATATGTATGTGTGCACAAATGTGTGTGCGCGCATATGTATGTAATGCATCTGTATGTGTGTGCGTGCGTGCACATGCATGCATGCATATGTATTAGTTAAAAGATAATATTCAAATATAGTTTCCAATATATTTTCCTAATTAATTGATGCAAAATACTACTTTCATATTTCCCTAAACAAATTAACAATCTTTACCAAAATATAAGCCCATAGAAGGGTCTAATGTTTTTCTTCGTAGTCTTTTGTCGATGGAACTAAGATTTGTTGGCAAAATCATATATTCTATCGACAAAAGGCAACTTTCTATGACAATGTCAAAATCACGTATTTGTATCACATACTTGAACAATTACTTTTGTATCATAATAATGTGCATTTGAATGCACATTTAGGAAAATGACTAGTTGCTTAGTTCGTCCAATAAGATTAAGCACAAGAAATAGTCGTGAAGACATCAAAATTAGTTGGTCGCATTTTGCTGAGGTGCCACGATATCATATGATAAACTAAATTAAACAACAAAACTATGTAAACATATTCAACATGTTAAGCATACATATTGATTTCTTGCCTTCAAGATGCTTAGACTACAATTTCTACATAAATGAAATAAATATTTATTATATATCTAGAGAAACCATTTGATGTGCCATTGGAGCGGCAAAAATCATGACGCGTCCCTCTATGCCATGTTCATGTTTCGACTTAAATAAAACTTTCAAAAAACCATAAAAACAAAACTAATTACAAATCGATTTACAGATAAATGGGGATGGTTGTACCATCGACCGCTCATGCCATTACCATCCATTACAGTAACAACTAGGGTAACGATTAAATATTTTGGTAACTACGGTACACCATACCAACCATGCATAAATTTTGTGTGTGACATTTCACAAAAAAGTGTGCATTTTAGTAATCCAGGATGGAGGAATAATATGTACACAGGTGATATGTCCCTTCATGCACCAATAACATGTTCATGCTGGTTTATTTTACAAATAAACAAACTAGTCCATGAAAAAAAAGGTTAGAACTATAGTTATTTATCAATCAAAAGTATATAACTGATAATATGCGTGTAAAAATAATTCTAATTTAAAAAACGACGGTGTAATACCGGTGGTTACAGCAACCCCCTACATAGATTGTTAAACCCAAAAAAAACCCCTTATTATCATATTCCTTTAGGAAAATCCATGCATGGCATAATATCAAAATGTAAATCTAGAGGGCTTGCTTAATTTATTGTGTGTTAGCACACTTCTAGAATATATAGGAAGAAACTATACTTCTTGTTATCAAAATCCATGCGCATTGTCTATTATCACTTTCTTTGTAATATTTCTTGTAGCTGCGATTTTATTCCGTACATATCATAGCATCATTTAGCACACGAATTATATATCACGAAATGAAATTGGGATTACCTATACTCATAAATAAATAATAATACTATTTTAGGACCAATCAAACGAAAGAGGCATTTAGGAAAAAGGCAATCCGCATACCTAACTTACCGTTTTTAGATTAAGTATGCCCTAAAGGATTTTCGCAGATTAATTCTGGGCAATGGTGGAGCAAACGCCGTCCTTAAAGTCACCGCACTGTAGAGGAACCCGCTTTTCAAGTCGTCTACTGCAGACAGTGAAAAAGACTTTAAGCTGGATCTGGAGTGTCGCTCACTAGCCATAGTCATCAGATTCCATATAATTGTGTGCAGGGTTGAGCATAGTTAAGAACGGGTTGAAATAAGCTGGGACTATAATTGAATTCAATTTCCAGTTCAATTCATTCCCACCTCACCTTTCATATTTTCTTTTAAAAGAAAAAAAAAAAAAATCTATCAGTCCTGTTTTTTTACTTTGATACAAGAGCCCCGATAGATATGAATATGTAAATTTACTCCCAATTTTTTTTAAAAAATAGAAAACACAAGGTGTTTCGTATTTTTCTGACAGAAAATGCAAACTAAAGTGCAACTCTTTCACTATGAATTTTTTTTTTTGAAAATTTAAAACTTTTGAAACTTTAAAAAGGCGCAAGTTAACCGACGCTTTCTATCAGGAAAGCGCAAGCTAATCTGCGCTTTTATTTTAAATAATTTTTGAAATTTTTGAAAAATGCAAGTTAAATTGCAAGCTAATTTGCGCTTTTTGATTTCGAAATTTTTGAAAAAACACAACTTAACTTGCACTTTTTATCAGGAAACTGCAAAGTAGTTTGCATTTTTTGATTTTGAAATTTTCAAACAAATTTGAATTTTTAAAAAGCGTAAGTTAAATTGCACTTTCTACAAGCAAAGCGCAAAATAATTTGCGCTTTCTGATTTAGGAAAAATTGAAAATTAATCTACATACTCGTTATCATACGGATTTTCCTTACAACAACATCAAAAATAGAGACCTTCAGTACAAGGCCCCTTTCTTTTATTTTAGTTGATTAAAATATCATAATTGTGCAATGGAGATTAAACTGATTGAAACATTGAAGAATATGACTGGATGATTACTTTCCCTTAATCACATTAAAAAATAATTGTTTTGTCCTCTATTGTCTAAAACCTAACTGTTTAGCAGGGGCAATTCGGTATCCAATTTAAACGAACAAGAAAAGTACGTTATTATTCAAATGATTCATTTACTCGAACGAAACATAAATTTATACTTGAAGAGATTTTATTAACTTTTTTTGTTGATTCACAAGAAAAAATTACTTGCTTTGAACAGATGAATTTTGTTTCTTTATTACCAAACCAATTATTAAAAGTATTACAATACCGTACAATTGGATGATATAATAAAAGTTTAGTAAATTCGGTTAAACCAAAAATAAAAATAAAAAAAATTTACAAACTAAATCGAATTTAGTTTCATAATTGAATCGAACCAACCGAAAAAACCGGTTAGGTCAGTTAATTTGGTTATAATCAAATATTGCTCACCTTTACCTTCATTTTCTAATAATTTTTCTATTTTTAATAAAAAATAATAATTGGAAATGGACTAGTTCTATTCAAACCTAAAAATTATTTAGTAGCCTTACATTAATTTAAATATATTAGTTGGATAAAGTTGTCTCATTTTACCCTTCTTTATTTTATCACAATATATATATGTATATACACACGAAATGCCTTTTACTCTAACTCGCTTATTTTCGCAAACCATAATTTTTAATTTAGTCAAATAAATCTGTTTTCCTTTGTAAATTAATGTATTTTGGTGGGAATAGTGAAATATTTCATTAATCGAAGAAGATAAACTTATATTTATTTTTATTTCATTTCAATTCGACTGGAATATTGGTTACACAGAATACACAATGCATGAATCATATTTTTAACCCATGGGGTAAAAATCTGATTTGTAGAGCAAGTGCATGATTGGGGCTTTTTCCCGTAGTAAGACGTATAATCTTGATCACACGGTTGCTCTGCATTGTAGTTATTCTGCAAAAAAGGCCAAGCTTGGAAGATCTCAAATTAATTTCATCGAATTTCATTGAATATATTCGATTAGGGTTTTGAATTTTTGTTTGATTAAATTCGATTAGAGTTTAGGATGTAGTAAAAAATAATACGGTTTCAATATATTTTGTTTTTGAGCGTGAACGGCAAAGAGGGGTAAAATTATAACTATTTCAGTGATTTATTAGGCTACTCAACAAAAAAGTGGCACGACCATTATATTTTTATTGGAGGTGCTACTCGGTAATTTTATGGATTCGAATAGAATTAGCCATAGAAATGAACAGTGGAGATTTGTTTGGGACACGTGACACTAGGAATGGGACCTAAGCGTTCTAATCACACACAAACACGCACATATATTAGGGAAAAAAATTCAATTTAGGCCTATTTTGAAAATTAGACATACAAATAGGTCACTTCTAAAACAAATTGCAAATATAGACTACTTATGTTTACATTGCAAATAGGTCACTTCTAAAACTATTTGCAAATATCGACAACTTATGTTTACATCAGCACCACACTGGCAAAAATGTACTCAAATGTTGCAAGTGTATAAATTCATGTGTGTGTATGTGTGTATGTATGTGTGTGCAAGCTTATACATGCAATATTTCAAAAGGCGTAGGTATTATTTTAGGAAATAACACAGATACATTTTCAAATGTCGTTTGTATTGTTATCTATTTAATATGGGTGGCTTTTCAAATTGCGCGTGTTTTCCGGAACCTACAAAGAACAAATATTGATGATATTTGAAACATCGAAGGTACTTTTTTTGCCAGCATGGCAATGACTTGGCCAAAAATGATTTATATTTGAAAATAGTTTTCAAAATGGTTTGTTTCCATGATTAGCTTTTAAAACAGACCTAAATTTATAATTTTTTCATATATACTAGTACGTAGCCGTGATTAAAAAAAATTCCTAGTATAACTTGTAATGTTATGCGTTGATATATGGAATTTTGATGGATGATAAACTTATTCAATTGAGTATGTTCACTTTCTTTTGTGTAAACTGTAAAAATCACAAGACCCATCAAACAGTTCGAGTTGGGCCAAAATGGGTCGAGTCTATTTTGATCAAATCATTCATGATCCATACTTTTTGACCCATTTAATATATGGGTCAGTTTACCCAACTCGTTTAATAATTGGGTTATCTATTTAACTCGTTTAAAGATTTAAATTTGATTTGACTAACAAAAAACATATATAAAATAATTCTAATTTTAATTTTTACGTTTGGAATTTCGATAAAAATCAAAAATTTAAAATGCAATTCCAATTTACATCAAAATTTAAATATGAGGATGTAATTTGTTATTTGCTAAGTGCAACCGTTAGTCACCATAGAGAACTACAACATGTGTTACAAGATTAAGTAGTCGAGTGATTTCATATTGTCTATAATTTAGGTGGAAGTTCATTGGTCGAAGTCTCATCTGATTTTGATTTAGCACGAAGAAATTATTGCAGTCTGGATAAAAAGAATAGCGGTTTCTACCTAGGTGGAGTTCAAATATGAGGATGTAGCCTTTTATTTTCTAAGTGCAACTGTTAATCACCATGGAGATCTACAATATGCATTCACAAGATGAAGTATTCGAGTGTTCCATATTGTCTGTAATTTAGATGGAAGTTCATCGATCGAAATCTCGCCCGATTTCGAGTTAGTATGAAGGATTTATTACATTTTGAAAAAAAAACGATGGCTTCTACAGTCGAAGTTCAAATATAGAGATTTAGCATTTTATTTGCTAAGTACAATGTTGGCCACCATGGAGAACTACAATGTGCGTTCACAAGATGCAGTATCGAGTTAAAAAACAAATTTTCAAAATTTATAGCTTCGTATTTAAATTTTCAAATTTTTAATTTTTAATAAATAGGTAGATGGGTTGCTCATTTATAACTCTTTTAAAAATGGATCAAACTATTTATGACTCGTTTAATAAAATTCATAAATGGGTTGACCTAACTCATTTATAAGCAGAGTAAATGAGTTATGTTAATGGGTTGGGTCATATTTTGACAGGTCTAAATAAGATTACATCTCTACCCATCCTAAAACCTTTTGAATTCCAGTTGTCCTAATTAGACAATAGCCTTGTTATTCACTTCCATTAGAACACAAAGAACAATTTACACCTCAAACTAGACTCATACATGTCTAATTATTATGCGTTAAAAAGGTAAAAGAAATATATTTTAGTATATTTGATTGCTCTTCATAAATGACAAGTCCAAAAGCCTATGCGCTTCATTTTTACGAAATTTTAAGCAACGTATTTTTATTGTCAAATCATTTGTGTTTTTAAATGGAATCCTTCCTGTGGATCCCATTTCACCATCATAAATAACCCCAATTTCCAAATTAAAAAACACTTAAAGCAATTGTCTACTGAAAACATTATATAGTAATGAATGTAACCAAGTTAAATTAAAACTGAATTGTTTTTATATTCCATCAAACTTGGAAAAATAAAATTTGCAAATAATAGTTTTTTGTAAAATAGAAAATTTCCATCAAAGGTTTTATTAAAGAACGCTATTTTAGTAAAAACATGGATATGAACACCATATCAAATAAAACCTAGAATTGAGTTGTTCGTTGTAAATTGTCCTTTGACTGCAAAAGGTTTTTGCACAAACTGTATACGTAATTTTAGTCGTGATTTCTGAACTTGTTGGGATTATATTGATTCCAATAAGAAGAACATACATTAATATCTTAATCAAAAACATGTGTTTTGAAATGAAATAACCGATAGAGTTAGGGGTATGCCCTAGGGCAATTATGTTATTTGTTACATATGTCTAACTCGTTGATCTATCTTGTTCGAAATAAAGGGTACTTTCTTCCTATTATATACTTGATATAATATGATTATATTAATTAATTAACTTCATTAAAAATATATTTAAAAGGAAATCATAAATGGTATATTTTGTGACAGTAGTTACATAGTGTTTTAACCGTGAGTAATTTATCAAAACAAAATAAATATACCATTTTAAATGTTCCTATTCAAGATGCATCGAGACTGGATACTGATGTATCGGTTGAGACTGGAGTACGTAACGCTCTCCAAACGTTGGGCAGTGCATTACTCTTGACTGCTGGGGGTACTTAGGAGTTACGTACTAATAGTTATTGGATAACTATGGAACGACTCTCTTCATGGTTTTCTGTTGGTTAATATAACTAAGGTCAAACAGAAAATATCAATATGACTGATTTACATGGTTCCCCCGACTTGAGAATATCGTGGATCTTCAATATGAAAGCTCCGCTTTGATTATAGCCAAATCATGGCAAGACGTCTATCGAGAGACTATAGTTGGGTCCAGTTGAAGCATTGGAAGTGAAACACTATTCAAGAGAGGATTCGTCTTCTCAGTTATAAGCGGTTAGTACCAGAGTCAACTAAAGTCAGCTCAAAGTCAAAGTCTTTGACCAGAGCATTTCGGTTAATAATTATTATTATTATTAAATCAAGGACTTTTCATTTGGACTATAAAGTTGAATGTGGATGAGGTCAGAATTTTAACCATTACCAAATCCCCTAAGTCCAAAGTGATATAGTTTTGACGAAGAGAATTGGTGTAAAATAATGTCACAACCGAGTAGCGCTTATTAAACTAAAATTTGATTTTACCGAAAATGAGTAAGCGAGAAAATTGGCCATAATATCACACCACCTGCTAAGTGACATGTGAACGGTAACATTAGAATAGTTCGATGTTAATCGTTGACCAAATTTACACCCAAGAGTTACACGGCCGAAATGATGAATTCCCTTAAGACCGAACGATTTGATTAGTTTATGATTGTTATAAATTAATTAAATTAATTAATATTTATGAAATATTAGTTATAACATTTGAATATGATTTGAGAAATAAATAGTGTCATATATATTTATAACGGTTATAAATATATCGACCGTATACAATATCGACAAGCGATTAAATTAGATTTAATTACATAGTATTTTGGCTTGTGCTTAGATGGGTTGAAGGCCCATCATTAGAGCTGCAAAATTTCAGTTTTGAGAAGGTCTTGGGATGGATAAAACATAGGGAATTGGTTTGGAGATAATGGATTAAGATCCAGTGAGAATGAGTAAAAAGGTTTTCCTCGTTTCTCTCTAATACGACCCTATATATATATATAATAATAATAATAATAATAATAATAATAACAACTAAAAAAATTTTTGGCTGCCATTACTTTCTACATTGTTGGTTAAAGCATAACTCACGATCTACTCCAAAATTCTCAAATATATTTCGAATTAAAATAATACTATTCGATAGTTAGAGGTCGGTGATTTCGAACTTGCAATCTGACGAATCAAGAACGGTAAAAGGAATGGAAGTCATTGCTTCAACGTGGATTCAAAAGCATCATTAAATTGATAATTTTAATTCATATTACGGTAATTAAATTATATTCTATGATCCAACAATGAGCAATTTCATATCTATTTAAACATATTGCTACTATATGTTTAGTTGGGAGAGATTTTGTAAGTAGATGTAGTTGCCACAAATCAGTTTGGTAATGTGCATAATTTATTTTTTATACTATATGATTTATGTATAGACAAATGATGTTTACTGTACAAAATCAATTTTTGTCATTCATAATTATTATATATATATATTTATTAATAAATTCATATATATATATATATATATATATTAGTGTATATTTCTCTCTCATAATAGCATATATGCATATATAAGATATATATATGATTTAAAAATTATAACACATTTATTTATATATAATATGAATTTAAAATTTCGAAAATTAATTATCATATATATATTCATATTTTTAAATTAACATTTATTGAATTTTGATTTGTTTATTATATATAAAATAATTATTTCATTAAAAATTCAATTATATATTTTTTTAGACATTATATCATTTCAGAAACATACAGAAAAATTTAGGAATTTTTCAATAAAGTTTATTATTTTTAATAATTAATATTATTTTGGAAAAATTGTTTATGATTTATTAAAATAATAATTTAATTGAAAAATTCTTTAAATTTTTTCATAACCTTTCATTCATGATCCTAAAATTTATGGAATTTTCAATTTTGAATTTTTAATAATATATTATTTTATATTAAATAATTATTGTCGAAATCAATGTATTTATTTTTAAAAATAATATTTCAACTTTGAAAAATCTCCAAAATTTTTCTAAGCTCTATTTTATGATCCTAGATTTTCAAAAAATTGTAAAATTTGAATTTTCAGTAATAGATTATTTTATGTTAATTATTTATGGATGAAAACATTCTTTTATTCATAATATATACAATTAAAATATTCAAATTATTATGTTTGCAAAACTAAGTTAATTTTGAATCATAAATAATTTTTAATAATTTTTCTCTCTTTTTCTATACATATACTTATCTATATATAAATTTTTGTGTTCATATATTATATATAATATATTTATACATACAAGTATGTGTGTGCATTGTAACACATATACATACACATATTTGGGCAACATATACGACATACAAAATGAGCTAATATGTATATTGCGATGTAAATCTCAACATCTACATATTGGCATATTATACCTTTCACGAATTATTATGTCACACGTGCACTCCACATATATGTATACGATACATTTATGTATAAACTAAATCAAATAAAATTAATTTCATATCTTAATATATTTGAATTTAAATTTTAAATAAAATAAATGATTTTATTTAATTGAAATTTAGAAATGTTCTAATTCGGTTAGACTTCATAGGCCCAATAAAGTTCCAATAGGGTAAATTTTTTGAAATTTACCCATAACTTCCGTTGCGGGTTGGTCTAGTTCCAACAATGGTATCAGAGCCCAATAGCCTATACGGGCGAAATTAGTCATATTATGGCTAACTAATTAGGCTTGCCCACTTAGTACAGTGTCTAGGAAAATAATGTCTAGGATTGGAATTGGGTAATCAAGTACCATGTCCTACCTGGTTACCGGCCTGGCCTGAAAGGTGAAATGAGCCTAAAGGTTGCCCCTAATAAAAATGGCCCAACTTAATTTGGGCCTCGGGCTAATTTTCAAAATTGTTTTGAAAATTAATGTTAAAGATTTAAATTTAATAGTTCAATTTAAAATAAAACTTTTTATTATAAATTATAATACTACATAAGTTTTCAAAATGTTTAAAAGGATAATGATATTTTCAAAATGTTTGAAAATATTTATATAGTAATTTCAAATTTTAAATTTATTAATATGATTAATAAAATAAATTATTAAAATATGTTAATTAATTAATGCATATATGCATGTATTATATATGTTGATATATGTTATGTTATTTTAAAATGTTTAAGGTAACTTAAGTATACATATATCTATACAAGATAAATTTTGAAATTAATAAATGTTAATAAAAATTGTTTTAATTGAATAAATTAATTAAAGGTTAGTTAATTGAATAAAATACACGTATATATAATATATGTGTGTTACGCTATAAAAGTTATAGTAGACATGTCCAATATAAAATTTATATTGGAATGCTAATTTAAAATTAATTAGATAAGATTTCATTAATGATATGTCATATGTAAGACTATCATATAAGTAATATGAAATATAAAAGTTATATAATAATAAAACTTACATGATACGTGTATAAACTAAATGTGGAACATTAAAGAAACCCAAATAGGCTTGAGAAATAAATACATATGTAAATGTATATATACCATGATTTCAGATGTGCTTGACATTTGAATAGCCGGGGTATTTCATAAGAAATAAATTATTCCATAAATCGATATCACTCAATATATATTGAAGATTATGAATCTTCAATAAAATATTGTCCTCTACCAGATATATATTAATAAATTACTTACATACTCCTTAGTTGTTGAGAAAACTCAAGCTAGGGATGTTATGCGTAGTATTATTAATATATTGAACAAATGAGGTAAGATAACTATCGTATTTGTTGGGCAAACTCAAGGTACATATACAATACTTAGGACATCACGATATGGTAGGTATGAATGAATAATCTCTTTCGATTTATTGAGCAAACTCAAGGTCAAAATGAGATTAGAAAAAGGAAAAATGGGTTAGGAGTTGTATGTGATACAACCGATAAGGAGTTATCCATCGTTCATGGGGCTATGATTTGTTGAGCAAACTCAAGGATAGAATACCAAAATAAATGAGTCCTAACACCCACTAGTAAAGTTGTAAGACCTCTATGTTTGTCTTAGAGTTTGGAGAAACATAAAAGACTAGTGGGAGCCTTATTAGAAAATGAAGTGGTAACATTTAACATTTCTAATATTGTAAGAACATATGTTATATAATGTTATAATTATCTACAATGATAAATTTGTGCATTTAATATGATTGATAAAGCGTTTATCCGTTATCATATATAAACAAATTGAATAGATGTTGACAAATAGAAATATAAATATACTTACTAATAATTCTAATTGCATGTTATACGATGGTTCTATACCCATCCAAGTGCCTAATTTCTACCACTTAATACATTCGTAAGTTGGTCGCTTATATGTTTATTTGGTTTATACTGTACTCTAAATGCAATTCAAGCCTATGGATATTTGATCCATGTACTTTCGCATGTAAATGTTATATGGTGAACAGTCATAGTTTGTGGGGTACAATATTTCAATGAAGTTAGTTCATTCGAAGTAAGCCAATAAACAGTACTTTAAGATCATGTGTTCAACTTGAATGATTACAAAAGGATCATATTGTGTTAATGTAACACAAGACCATAAACTACAAGATACATCTAAGAACTCGATCGTCGGAATGTCATCTTGATCGGTTTACATAAAGTGCAACATATTTGATGTCTTAAATGTTAAGAATAATCGAATGCGCTTTTGTAAAATGTTTGCTATGATATTGTAGTAAGGTTTTCTTTTTAATACTTTGACCATTTGAAAAACAAATGTATAAGAATAGATGTAATTTAAGGTAAAGTTGGAATAGAAAGAATGAATAGTCGCTTCTGCTTCATAGAGAAACATTGAGAGCAAGAATTGTAATAATAACTGAAACTTAATATTGGAATATGAAATATGATTTTTATACCGAAATGTATTTTCATATAGAAAATCGTTTTCTATAACATTTATTTCTTTGAGTTCAAGATATTTGATCAAAGAATTCTCCACTGTAAACTAGTTGCAGCATATGAAATAAGTAAACAATATTAACAATATTAAGTGAACGGTGGACCTCTAAATTTAATATGTTATTATAGTAATGGCAGAAATAGTGGGAGCATGCCATATAGCACCTAATGATTGCATCAAATTATGAAAATTGTTTTCGTAAAATATACCGAGCGTTATCTGTGAAATAATGTCTATTTTTGGTATTGACTGAAAAATAAATATAACTATATTTTTACATGAGTATTATGAACATTCATTATGAAATATAACTATATTATGGAATTTGTTTTCATAGTAAAAGTGATGCAACAAAAATACATATATGCCTAATATTATTTACAGTTGTTTTAGAATTGTAGATTAAGCCGTAGTTTTGAGAAATAATTTTACTATATGATTATGGATCATATGATATAGGTTAATTATATCTCAAATAATTATGGTTATGCACTCATTCAGTGGGAGCATCATAGGAGTTGATGAACTCTTTGAAGTAATACATATTGATGTATGCAATCATAAGTTTGTTAATACCAAAAGGGTTCCACATACTTTATTATATTCATCGATGATTTATTACCAACATGAACATGTGTATTAGATACACATGTAGTAAGTTTATGATAAAATCATATAATATAAAAGAAAAGTAAATAAAATAACACGCAGTAGAATAACATGATTTGGTTTGGTCGAATAAGTGAGTATATTGGAAAGAGTTCCAAATTTACCTATAAATAAATATGGATTCAATCAAAAAGTCACTCCTCCATGTGATACATAACGACGCATCAATAAGGAGTAACCAGACATTGTTGGAAAATTTACGATTAATTGTGAGTGAAGTTTAGTTAGTTTCTTTCTATAAGGTCATTTATTTAAGATTAGTACACAAGGTTGATATTATTTCATCCAAAAAACAGTTTACAAAATCATACAAGATAAGTGTTTGTAAGAAATCCCAACATATCCTAGGCCAAGGAGTTGGCAGATTGTATGAATCGAAAGATTGCATATAATAATTGTTCATGAGGGATCTTGTATGAATCTTCAAAAAAAATTTGGAAAGGTCAGTCATCAAATGACATATTTATGTTTTGAACATAATTTTTGTAAACTAAAATCAGTTTTATAAACAAAAAGGCTTATAAAGCATTTATGAATCCCTATTTTATTTGCAATAAGAAACAACTGTTGTTTCAAGATATATCGACTTCCTTGTGAAGGAATTTCTTTGAGAAATTTTTAGTAGTTAAATGGAATTGGATCTGATCCATAGATAGAACTGGTTATATGAGATGAAGTGAAATTAACTCACCTAAATGAACACATAACATTAATAAGTATTCTCACATCGAAGAGAAACTATGGTTTCTTATTAATGTCAAAAAAATACAATACCCTTGGTTGTTCGATTAAATTATTAAGATTATTGACTCTATATGGTATGATGTGCAGATCTGAAAGAATTCCATGTATGCTATCAAAATATAATTTTGGTGGTCGTAACCAAAGAGATGTGATCCATTGACTGAGATTGTGTCTTTATTGGAAAGTCTAATGTGGTTGGAATTAAATGAGCAATGTTGATAAGAATAATATCGCAAATTTCAGTTGTTGAAATTAGCATAACATATTCGGTATTCAACATGCTCAAGTTTATTCATATCTACTCACAAAATTATCACGTGATTAGACTTAGTGTTCGGTACTTATGTATTGAAACAGAAAATTCTAAATAATGATTTAGAGTAAGCCGTTTACACATATTAACCAATGATGCCTCAAAGTCAGTAGAAGTGATATTGGGTTTGTGAGTCTTTGGATATGATCCAAAAAATGATACGAATGTGTCATTTTATAAGCATCAAGATTGAATAAGTATTTTGATAGAAATATCAAATAGTTTGATTTTTAATTGAAGTGTAAAGGAAGCGTTTGTCCATAAGAAAGAAAGTTAAAAGGTTCATTGATATTTCTAAACTATAAGTAAACAACACGTCGTTGATTTTAACAATATGCTTGTATTAAAATTGTTGTTTTAATACTCAATTTTGGACAGTAAATGATGTCTTTTATGGTGAGTATAAAAGATATAGGAATTGTCGCAAAACGATATACAAGAGCGCCCAATTGAAAGAGGAACGTGTAAGTAGGATTTCTTGTGCATTAGCAATATGAATTATCATACAGGTTATGTTGTGTATGATATTGTGTTTTGTTTATGTATTTGATACATGGAGAAAATATAAAATCCAAACCAATATCACTAAATGGCTGTTTGAGGTGTTCCCGCATACTTATGAAATACTACAGAATTGTTTATAGGAACAACGAACTCGTTATCATGGAATATTTAGACACAAACTTTATAAATGATATTGAGTATAGCATGTCGATGATAAAATTCAAGTTAAAATCTTTAATTTCAAAATGTTTCAAAATAAAGGTGATTGTGGTCGATTCAACAAAATGTTAAGAACATTAACTTGAATAGCTCTACAACAAACCAAAGTATATAGATTTAAATGCACAAATTTATAATTGAGTCAAAGATGATTCCAAATGTTGAAAATCTCATAATATTGTTATAAGATAACAATGTCATGAAATTGATCATGATAGAACTTAAAGCTCACAAGAAGTCGAAAGACATACTTCGAATCGTTCCACATGATAAAGGCAGTTTATCAATGTCAGATAAGTTAATCGACAAAGTAGATAATTAAAACATGATAGCATACCCGTTCATCGAGGGACTGACCTAATTGGCTCTGAGAAAAATGATTAGAGAAGTTGGAATTAGATTCCATAATTGACCCCAAGTGCAAATGGGAGATTGATAGAGTTAGGAGTATGCCCTAGGGGCAATTGTGTAATTTGTTACATATATCTAACTCGTTGACCAATCTTGTTCGAAATAAATGGAATTTTCTTCCTATTATATACTTGATATAATGTGATTATATTAATTGATTAACTTAATTAAAAGTATATTTAATAGAAAATCCATAAATGGTATATTTTGTGATTGTAGTTGCAAAATGTTGTAATCGTGAGTAATTTACCACAACGAAACAAATATACCATTTTAAATGATCCTAGTCAAGATGCATCGAGACTGGATATCGATATATCCGTTGAGATTGGAGTACGTAATGCTCTCTAAATGTTGGGCAGTGTATTGCTTATAACTGCTGGGGGCACCTAAGTGTTACGTACTAACAATTATTGGATAACTACGGAACTACTCACTCGATAGTTTTTTGTTGGTTAATATAACTAAGGTCAAACAGAAAATATCGATGTGACTGATTTACATAGTTCTCTCGACTTTAGAATACCGTGGATCTTCAATATGAAAGCTCCACTTTGATTATAGCTAAATCATGGCATGGCGTCCATCGAGGGACTATTGTTGAATCGGGTGGAAGTATTGGAAGTGGGATTCGTCTCCTCTGTTATATGTGGTTAGTATCACAGTCAACTCAAAGTCAAAGTCTCTGGCCAGAGAATTTCTATTAATAATAATTGTTATTATCAAACCTAGGACTTTGTAGTTGGACTATAAAGTTGAATGTCGATGATGTTGGAATTTTAACCATTACAAAATTCCAAAAGTCCAAAGTGATATAGTTTTGTCGAAGAGAATTGGTGTAAACAAATGTCACAACAGGGTAATGCTTATTAAACTAAAATTGGATTTTACCGAAAATGAGTAAGCGATAAATTTGACCATAATTTCACACCACCTGCTAAGTGACGTGTAAACATTAACATTAGAGTAGTTTGATGTTAATCGCTGACCAAATTTACACCCAAGAGTTACACAGCCGAAATGATGAATTCCCTTAAGATCGAACGATTTAATTGGTTTATAATTGTGATAAATTAATTAAGTTAATCAATATTTATGAAATATTAACTATAAAATTTGAGTATTATTTGAGAAATAAATAATGTTATATGTATATATCAGTTATAAATATATCAATCGATATACAATATCGACAAGCAATTAAAATAGATCTAATTGCATAGTATTTTGGCTTGGATTTAGATGTGTTTAAGTCCTATTTTTAGGGATGCAAAATTTCGATTTTGGGAAGATCTAGAGATGACTAAAACATAGCGAATTGGCTTGGAGATAATGGGTTGAGATCAAGTGAGAATGGGTGAAAAGGTTTTCCTCGTTTCTCTCTAATACAACCATATATATATATATATATATATATATATGAAATAATAAATAAAACCTTTTTTGCTGCCATTACCTTTTACATTGCTAGTTAAAAGATAGCTCTCAATCCACTCCAAAATTCTCAAATATATTTCAAATTAAAATAATACTATTCGATAGCTGGAGGTCGGTGATTGCAAGAGTAAAAGGAAGGGAAGTCATTGCTTCAACGTGTATTCAAAGGCATCATTAAATTGGTAATTTTAATTCATATTACAGTAATTAAACTATATTATATGATCCTATAATGAGCAATTTCATATCTATTTAAATATATTGCTACTATATGTTTACTTCAGTGAGATTTTGTAAGTAGATGTAGTTGCCACAAATTAATTTGGTTATGCATAATTTATTTGTTATACTATTTGATTTATGCATAGACAAATGATGTTTACTGTAAAAGAGTATTTTTCATTAATAATTGTTTTATATGTATTTATGAATTAATTCATATATATATATATATATTAGTATATATTTCCCTCTCATAATAGCATATATGCATGTATAAGATACATATATATATATATATACATATATACATGATTTAAAAAAAATTGTACACTTATTTATATATAATATGAATTTACAAATTTGAAAATTAATTATCATACATATATACATATTTTTAAATTAATATTTATTGAATTTTTGAATTGTTTATTATATATAAAATAATCATTACATTAAAAATTCAATTTTATATTTTTTTAAAAATATTATATAATTTCAGAAACGTATAGAAAAATTTATAATTTTTTCAATAAATTTTATTATTTTTAATAATTAATATTATTTCGAAAAAATGTTTATGATTTATTCAAATAATAATTAGTTGAAAATTCTTCAAAAATTTTCGCAACCTTTCATTCGTAACCTAGAATTTTTGAAATTTCAAATTTCAAATTTTTAATAATATATTATTTAATATTAAATAATTATCGTCGAAATCAATGTGTTTATTTTTGAAAAATAATATTTTAACATTGAAAAATCTCCAGATTTTTTCTAACTCTATTTTACGATCCTAGATTTTCAAAAATTATAAAATTTTAATTTTCATCAATAGATTATTTTATGTTAATTATTTATGGATGAAAATATTATTTTATTCATAATATATACAAATTAAAATGCTAAAATTGTTATGTTTGCAAAACTAAGTTAAATTTGAATTATAAATAATCCTTAATAATTGTTCTTTTTTTCTATATATATATTTATCTATATATAAATGTTTTATGTTCATATATTATATATAATATATTTATACATACATATGTGTGCGTGTGCTTGTATATATATACACACACATGCATATATATATATATATATATATGTATGTATGTATGTATGTATGTATGTATACATGCACATATTTGGACAACATACATGACATACAAATTGAGCTAATATGTACGTTGCGATGTAAATCCCAACATCTACATATTGGCATATTATACCTTTTACGGATTATTATGTTACACATGCACTCATACATATATGTATATGATACATTTATGTATAAATTAAATCAAATAAAATTAAATTCATATCTAAATATATTTGAATTTAAATAGAATAAATGATTTTATTTAAATGAAATTTAGAAATGTTCTTATTAAGTTAGACTTAATAGGCCCAATAAAGATCCAATTGGGTAAAAAATTTGAAATTCTATTGTAACTTCCGCTGCGGGCTGGCTCAGTTCCAACTGTTGAATATGCGAGTATATGACTTTTGTTTGATGATAATAAACATACATATATTCATTTAAATTTGTTTGTCAATGTACTATTTTATTTTCACAGAATTAAATAAATATTTGTTGAATAAAATAAATAACATAGAATTTAAATCTAAACAGATATTTTATTCAAACAATTATTTATTACAATTTTGACTAGTACAAATTTGAGCTCTCACTACATATATACAAATTTCAATTACAATACAAATTCAATTACATCACAATTTTTCATTTATACAACCGTCCTCACTACATATCGCTCATTCACTCATATTATTCTTCAACTCTATTCCATATTGAATACAACATCTGAGCAATCTGCAGAAATACACACTAATGCAGTAAAATTGAAAATAAATATTTTTGCAGTATAAACTAAAATGTAATTTTGAAAATATTATTTTCTTCAGTTATTTGGGTTGTTCGTCATCATTTAAACTTGAATTCATCATACACGAACAGCTTGTGACATGCACAGTGTATCACTGTACATGCCACAAGGCCGTGCACACCAATATATACACTTGATAAAATTATAGTGACTGGTAAGCACAGGTCAAACCCAAATGAAAAGCCGGATTCAACTCAAGTGCAATAAAACTAATGTCACGATATCAACATAAGGTCAAACCCGAGCTACAAGCTGGATTCAACTCAGGTGCACTACAAAATATCACAAAACCGTCGAGCATAAGGATTCAAAAAATTGTCTATGCTAAATCTTTGACAAATAGATGTAGCTGTCCATAAAAATATCAATGATTTTTCCAGTGAATTTGAATAATCAGTGCTTTTTTTTTCATGTAGTTTTTGGTAAGAAAATTACCAAACATAAAAATGGAGACTAAAAAAGTAAGAATATTGAGTATATGAATAAAAAATAAAACCGTGAATAATCCATATTTTACATCCCATACAACACAGCCTCGACCAAAAATTCGGATGCACACTTGAATTCAAACTGGTAAAAGAAACAAGTAATCAAGCCAAGCAAATGTAGACTGATAAGAATCAGTATACAGTGAACCAAGGTACCGGACTCGAGCCAGCATTTCAAGCATACAAGTCCAATAAAGACAATGTCAACAAGACCACATACAAGTAGCATGATCAGACTAGTGAGCAGTGCACATGTATACCAGACTAGGCAACTAACAAGAACAAAATGTGCACACACTTGTATACATATATATGAACATGAAGTGCAATTAAAAACAAATGTACAGACACCATGATAAACTCAAACAATGGCGAGACCATGGAACAGCAAAGAAACTCAAGCCAGCATATAAAATATATACAGCAAGCTCTAGATGGTAAACAAGTAAAAGGCAACAACAAGTGATGTATCAGTGAAATAGTGGCTCAACATCAATATGCAAGAAAACGAGACTGAACCAGACTTCATGACAGTAATGGCGTGCAACCAGACCAGTGAAACAACATCGAATACACATACATATTCAGGGATGCAGTGTTCAAGGCCGAGTCAAAATCAAGCAATAGTGCAGCAGCCTCAAAATCAAGTGCATATATGTACATGTTAGCAGTGGACACAAGTGATGAACCAACAATGCATGCAAGACCAGCGAACCGCAAAAGTCAACTAGGCTACACAATGAACTTAAGCTCAAGTGAATACAAGTACAGCTGCAAAACCAAAATGGACAGCGGCTACAACTAAATGCAATCCAACATTATAGTATCACTCAATCATGGAAAATGGAGTACATATTTACATGGAATGGCAAGTAAAAATCGAATAGGTCGAAAGTGCTATCAGGCATGACTTCTATTTTTTTTTACAGGCAATAGCAAATCAATTTTATCAAGGCCAAGGTCAAAGCAAAGCATAACCGAAGTCACCAGAAAATCAACGCCATGATGACCAAGGCAACAATGAACGGAATCGAACAGTTCAAAATTAATACCGTGGTGAGCAAGGAAACCAACGTCAGAGAAATCAAACCGTGTCAACCAAGTAAACAACAAATATACAAATTGGAAGAAGTCAGAAACCATCACTATCATCTATACGAAAATCAGTGGCCGAGACTAATTCAAGCTAAATTATTTGACGAATTTGTATAAAATATATGAACGAAAATATAGGGGTTCGAACCCTATATAAATGATAAACATCATCGGCAAAATTATGTTTCGAGTTTAAGCAACAACAGAACAAACTTTAATCAATAACTTGAATCAAATCGAGTTCGAGCATATAAACAAGAATCGATAAAAAGGAAATCACATACCATATCATTCAACCGAACTCGACAATTTGAAGTAGCTGTATACAATTCAAAGTAACACCTGATTGAAAAAGCAAGCAACGTTAAATCATCTGTTTCGATCGAAAAACCTGAAGCGGTGCTTCAGTTTCATCAATAACCCTAATTTTATTCAAAAAGGAAACGAACAAGAACGAGCAGCCATTTTCAAAGAGGATTCAGCGAAGAAATAAAAAGAAAGGGGAATTCACTCTTATCTTACTTTGGGCCAGCTTGGTTTATTTAGTTTGGTTATTAATTATATAAGGCTCTAGTTAAATTAGGGTTTATTTGTTTTTAAATTGTTTTTAAATTTGTAATTTCTTTAAACAATTGTATTTTCTAGTCGTGTGACTAGGGGACAAACTATGTGGCGTAGTTTGGGAATTCGCAACTTAGTGGCTGAGTTGTGGCAGGGTTTGAGTGTAGATTTAAGGCTAGTTGATAACGGGTGTCGTGAGTTTACGTATGTAAGCGTTTGACTGCTTAATTTCTAGTACAAAGCTTGGGGGCAGCACGTAGGTAGGGTTTTGCTGAAGTTGGGTAAATTCTGTGTCGTTTTATTTCTGCATTTATTATTCTGCTATTATCTGTGCTGCTATAATTTTGATATATCTGTGTCGAAATAATTTTGTATAAACTTCCGCATTAAATTTTTATAATTAATAACATCACCCTATTCACCCCCTCTAGGGTGAAATCGACCCTACAGGTGATATCAGAGCTAAGTACAAAAGCCATTTTTGTTTTTAAAAATTTAATTTTTCAAAAACTAATTTTTATTTTAAAATTTTGAATTTTTAAAATGGCTTCTTTTAATACTACTTTTTCTGAGGGTCGGTCTAATATTATCCCTTCTATTTTTGACGGAACAGATTTTTTAAATTGGAAATTAAAAATAGAATTTTATTTAAAATCCGTTAATATTAAATGTTGGGATATTATTGAAAATGGGTGTAATATAACAGATGAGAAAATTATCTCGATTAATGTTCTTACTATGCATATATTATATTCTCATATTAATCAAGATAATTTTAACTTTATCTCTCATTGTGAAAATGCACAGGAAATCTGGAATGCTTTTGATGCAATATATGGTGCAAAAGTCAACAACAATGAGAAATCATCCTCAATCGACTCAGTTAAAGAAATGAGCTTAATAGGACTGGAAAAAAGCAGTAGTGATGAGGATGATGATGATAAATCAGCTGAGCTGGCGCTACTAATAAAGAGATTCAAAAAGTGGAACCACAAATACGGAAATCCAGCTTCAAATCAACAATTGAAAAGCAGAATAATCAAAGCACTAGACAACTCAGAAGAATACGAGATCATTTGTAACAAGTGCAGCAAACCCGGTTATATCAAGCCCAATTATCCTCGAATTCAACAAGGCCAAGAAAAGAATTCAAAAAGGAGAAATTTTGCAGCCACGTGGAATACAAGTGATGAAGATTAAAGTACTAGCAGTGAGAGTCAGAAAGCAGATATGTGCCTCAAGGTAATATAACTGATAGCGACGATGACAAGCCAAGCGAGGTATCAAAACTCACTCACTCAGAATTACTTATATATTTGCACGAAGTAAATGACTGTTTTGAACGACTTATGGAGAAGTACGCCAAACTCGAATCATAAAGAGATACTTTGATAGATTTAAATAACCAGCTTGATAATTGGTTAAAAACAATCAAAGTAAGATCCCTACGTGTGACAAGTGTCCAACATTCGAAGAAGAGATTAAAAAATCAGAAATCAAAATTAAATCGCTTGAAAATGAAATTCTGATTTTGAAAGAAAGTTAAAATATAAGAGAAAATTCTATTAAAGAGTGCATACAATTATTAAACGAAAATGAATCTCTCAAAACATAAGTCCAACAACTGTCAACGTTTTTAGGAAAATTTTCCAAAAGTAAAAGATTGTTGAATATGTTATTAAGGAAACAAACTGTTATACAGTTAGACAAGGACTTGGATATAATCAATCTGAAAACGGTAGAAATGAAATTAACCCAGTCAGTTCAATGTGCACAATTTGTAGAAAATTTGGACACAATCAAAACAGTTTCTGGTATAGACCCAAACACGTGAAAACTATACCAATTTGGGTTCCAAAAGGCACAAATATAAAATCTCTCAAAGTTAAACAAATCTGGGTGCCGAAAGGAACATATATATAGTTTTGGGTCTCCAAAAAATTATTTTCCAAAATATTATGCCACTAACAATCATGGACATATAAAAATAAATAGGTCACAAAAATCTTCCATCGTGTAGGTGTGGTGGCAGGCTAAGGAACAACAATAGTGTTACTTAGATTCCGGCTGTTCCAAGGACACAACGAGCGTCAAAGCAAAGTTCCTTAGCCTAGTACAAAGGTGAAAAAATAACAATGGGTAACAACGAAAAATAATCGTAAAGGTAAAATAGGTAATGATATATTTTGAACGATATATTAAATGTGATAATCTGCACCGTAGTCTGAATTAAATCAGCCTGTAATGTGATGATGAAATAAATGATGATTTTGATTCTGACTTACTCAAAATTGTTGGCCAACTATATTCTTATGCCAAGAACACTATAAAAAACTCTAGAGTCTTTGAATTACTTCATATATATTACTTTGGATTAATAAAGTGTTTTATCGGATGATAATACATTTGATTATTTTACGTCTGACTCTATATTCATGGTTTTTGATTATTTACACCGCATCAATTCAAATTCAAGAGAATTTCATTTAAAAAGTTGTTAAAAATGATTTTGAGATATTTTGTTGCACAACTCATGATTTGGTCTGTAACATTCAACTAATAATAAGTTTGTAAAAAGAAATTTAGATGCAGATTACACTGGTAATCAAGTTGATAGAAAAATGACTAGTGGAACGTGATTTATGATGAGACATTTAGTAACTGCATCGTTTTTCAAAGAAAATATCTGCATATTTTTCATTTTGAATAATTTTCAAATTAGCAGATTTTTTTTAAAAAAAATCCTTCTAGAAAATCATGTTTGACCTTGTTCTCTGATTGGTCATTTTTAGAAAAATTGATTTTATTATTATTTTTGAATTTGATTTTAAATGACTATGTTGACTAATCCGACTCCCTCTAATTATCGAAAAGATAAATAGTGTTTGAAAAAGTGATGAGTGTTGATATTAATCATATATTATAACTTGAGATGGTATATTTAGTAAATTTCTTTAGAAATTTAAACAAGAGTTATAAACATTTTTTGTTGGTAAAAATTTCATGATCATTTCTTTTTCTATCATTTTCTATCGACCATCACTCATCATAATCCAATATAGTATGTCAATATGTGGTGATTTAAACATTTCGGATGTCTGACACGAGATAGTTATCAACATTTCGGTCAAAACAACACCAAGCCTTCTTTACAAGAAATGCTGAATCACTACCAAACTCGATACCAATTTAGGAGAAAATCCATATATACCAAATCTATTTTTAGCAAATGATTGACAAAAGGAAGTTTCACAAATTATATCCATTTAAGAAAACTATTTTCAATTACCCGGCGGCCTGGGAGAAAACAAATACTTATTTATTCCAAAAGCAAATTTACGCAACCTATTTGAAATACTATATAGCATGGATAAGTGCACACAAAAAGACTGCAAACTGAACAATTTCAATATTTCAAAGTTTACCAAAATTATGGACGAAGGGAAGCCTATTCATACTTTTTAAAGAAAGATTTTGAAAGCATAAAAAGTTTATTGGAACTCAAGCTAAAGAACCTATTCTCGACTAAAAGGTTGTTGGTTCATGAATAATGACTCCTAGTCTCCTATTTGAGATTCGTATCTCCACTATGAGAACAACAAGAAATTTCTTTCAAAAGACTACAAAAAAAAACTTTTTTCAAAAGGATTCATGAGTCCAAACTATTTTCCAAAAGATAACCCTTTAATATATTAGAAGGGTTTAATTACCAAATTCTTTCTTTCAAAGGAGACTTCAATTTAATTGGCCAAAAATTATTTTCATATACATAATCAAGCCTATGATGTTATTCCGTAGCACCTCCTAAAGGGAGGGACATAAGCCCGCGACGCTATTCCATGACACCTCCTAGAGGGAGAAACATAAACCTACGACGCAATTCCGTAGAAACTGTTAGAGGGAGAGATAGAACCCCTAACGTCAAAACCACCTCTTAGGTGATGGGTCAGGGTAGCACCCATCAACGGCCTTATGGAGAAAGGGCTGCTAAGTAAACATCCCTTTAAGACAAGGGAAGCCCAAAGATAGGCTCATCAAACAATGGACTAAGATGTCCAAGCCAAGAGAGAGGCACATCAAAGAGTGGACTAAGACACCCAAGCCCAGTGGAGGCTCTGAATAAAAAAATAAAGGCAAAAGTGTCTACAACTCAAGGCGAAAGTTAAAACCCAAGAGAATAAGAGTTACAGAAAGAAATCTATCTATCAACTGGGACAAAGTTGAAATCCTAAAGATGGATATATACAAAGATAACAGGACAAAGATGTCCAATACTATAATCAAAAGCAGACAAAGAGTCATAATCATATTCAAAAGAGACAAGATATGAATTAGTGAATCCTAGAACATCTATTGCTTGGGAAATAATTACTATATCAAAGGACTAAGAAATCTACATCCTAAGAGATGACATGAGATAAGAAAAGGGATAAAAGGTATCCCTAGCATGGTATCAAAGGCCAAAATATATACAAAAGTCAAAAGAATGAAATAAATAACAAGTTACCGCTAAAGATAATAGAGACCACACTCCAAGGATGGATTGAGTAAACCACAACTGAGTACCTAGAAATATGGTGATCCCTTAGAACAAAAGAAACTCTATAAGTATATAAGGAACCAATATTCCAATTAATCATAAGGCCTTGCAGATGCGACCCAACTCCAATATATAAAAAACTTTACTAACCCATAGATCTAGGAGTTTGTTGTTTGGATTTATTGAATTTACTATGACTAGATAAGTTTCTAATTTCGATGTTGGATGGGTTTCTAGTAATCTATTTGCCATATGAGATCCTGACAAAAAAAAAAAATTGGTTAAATTCTTGGTTTCTTAGACTTCTAATTTCTTTGCCTAAAATTCCATTTTTGGATTTGGTCAATCTTAAACTCCTACATTGACTTCATGATGATTTGTCGATTTCATTGGAGAATTTCAATAAAGGCATCATATTGAATTCCTAATTTCAAGGTCTTCTAATTCCTACATTAACTTTCGAAATGGTTTATAAATTTTACATTTTATATGTATGAATTTTCATGATGATTTTCCATCATTCGCTTGTTTATTGAGTTTCCTAATTTCTTAATTTATTTGTGGAGTTTCTATGATAATTTATGAATTTCCCATTAATTTTTATGATAATTTGTTGATTTTGTATTCATGATTTCTTTATTAGATCATTGTGGCTATTTCTTGCTGAAGTATTGGTTTAATGAATTTCCCTACTGATCTCAATGATAATTCATGAATTTTACGTGTTACAATTTCCCATTGAATTTTCATGACGATTTCCTACTGATCACTTGTTTCATGAGTTCATGATTTCATGGTTCCCTTTATTGGTTTTCTATGATAATTTATGGGTTTTCCATTGATCTCCTGATTTTGAATAAGATTGGACGGGTTTCAGATCACATTTTTTATTCTTGGATTTTTAATTCCCTGATTTAATGGAATTTAAGCTTCCTTACTTATTATTGTGATGATTGATGAATTTCGTATTTCTAATTTTCCTATTGGAATTTTTGAATGATCTTTATTGTGGTTTTGGATTGATGAATTCTGAAATACTTGATGATTTATAAACTTCTGAATTTTTTATTGGGTGTTCAATAATCCTTTATAAGATTTCTGATTCAATGAATTCCGAAATTTCCTTGTGAATGTTTATGGTGATTTGTGAATTTTGCATTTTCAATGGATTTGGGATAATTTCTTATTGGACTTTTGATACAGTGAATTTCGAATTTCCTTGCTGATCACGAATTTGGTTCTCTATACTCCCATGGCAGAATTTGGATGGTTTTTCTGTTTGTTTTCTGATTTGTTGAGACTCACGTTTTCCTGTGGATTTTGATGACAATTTATGAATTTCACATCTTCGATTTCCTTGTGAGACTTTTATTGGATTCCTAACTTTATAAATTCTATATTCTGTTATTGAATTTTATGATGATTATGAATTTTCCATTGAATTTAAAATTTAATTCCAATACGAGATCTTCATGATACCAAATGGAATCATTATGAAACTAAGTTCTACTTTTTCACTAAATAAGAATACTAATCAATGGTTTAAGGTTGAAAATAAAGGAAACTTAGAGGGACAAGGAAAAGTCCCCGATAGCATGAAATTGGCTTTCACATGTTGAAAAGGTTTAACTTGAGAAAGAAATATCAAGAGCATGTAATAGACTTTCACCAAAGGTTCATTTATTTGAACCAATATCTACAAATCAGGTGATGTTACTCCACGTTCTTAAGAAAGTTTAATTATGGTTATTACAAAGCAATTTATCTAAAAATATTACCCTAATGACATCTTGAATATTAGCTTCATAGATTCAAAGATTACTCGTTAAGATTTCATAACAAAGTTACAACCTTAGTAAAAGCTATAATCAACTTTGCAGGAAGCAAAGAAGGAAGTTCATTGGAGTTTTGTCCCAAGGAACAAAAGCTTCTTTCATACAAGGGATGGCTAAATGTTATCCATAAAATATTTACAGGAATAAAGGTATGAAAGAAGGATCACAAGAGCATGGGAAAGATCAAAAAGCATCAAGATGTTCTGGATAATCATACCTTCCGACAATGAGCTTTCGGCGAAGTCCAATGCTATCTTTTAATGTCCATAGGCAGGATGATACTCCAAAAATCCATCTTTCGACTAGTTGAGAGGTCTTTCAACAAGCCAAAGGAGAAGAAGCTCAAACCAAACCTTTCAAAGGAGTCGAAAGGATGCAACCATCAGAATTTAAAAGCTTCAAACATTTCGAAGAAGTCGAAAGGTTCCGTTCAGGGAGTTCTTACCTTTCAAAAAAGGTAGAGAAGTCAAAGCAAATAGGTGCAACTCCATGGTGACCTTTTCGAAAGCATAGCAAGCCTTTCGGACCAGTTGGAATACATCCAAAATACCATTCGACAAAGTCGAAAGGTTTTTATAAAAGAAGCAACACTTAAAAGTCAACAAAGAATGGAACAACCTTTCGACAACAATGAAAGAAAGCATAGCTCTCGATGACAAACAAGTGAAGAGCAGCCTTTCGATAAGGACGAAAGGTTCACAACAATCAAGTGAAGAACAACTTTCCGACAAGGTCGAAAGGTTTACAACAATCATGAGGAGAGCAACCTTCTTACAAGGTCGAAGGGTTCACAACAGTATAAAGAAGCCAAACCCTTCGACAAAGTCGAAAGGTTCATAAAGGCGTAAAAAAACATTTCGACAATGTCAAAAGGTCCATAATAGCATATGAAAGGTAAACCTTTCGACGAAGTTGAAAGGTTCACAATGGCATATGATGGACAACCTTTCGACAAAATCGAAAGGTTCATAGCTGCATGAAAAAAGTCGAACCTTCCAACCCAGTCAAGGGCATAGAGTCGAAAGGGGAGCCGTCTGCATCTATAAATAAGACCCAATGGATCATGTTTTGGGAATCTAATTTCTCTCATTTTAGTCTTGTAACTTCTTAATCGCAGTATTGTAACCCTAATTGAGTGCGATTTGGGGAAATTTAATAGAATGAACATTTTTCTTGGACACAAAGGGAAGTCCTTAGCTTTGTTAATTACTTTACTATTTGCTTAAACCTTTTGCTAGATTAACTCATATTTTCAGGTTCAACCCCATCAGAAGGTCCTTGTCGACAAGAACGATAATATTTCTGCTACAAGTAATCACTGCAACCCTTCGTGACCTTTAACTCTACAATCAGAACCCTTCAAAAAGGTCGATAACCTAATTGGTTCAACATCTATAACCTTCCGAAATCAAGCAACAAGTGGTCTAAACCTTTCAATACGGTCGATACCCGCTCCATATCCACCAAAGTATATCGTACACTGCTTAAACCTGAGTAAGGTTAACACCTTAACCCCTCGGCTAGATAAAAGTCAACCTTTTTAATGGCAAACTAAGGGAATTTCAACCTAGTCGAAAAAGAAAACCTTTATGGGAGACCTTGTATAAGTTCAACAAAGCCGAAAGGACACTTAGCTTATGTTCTAAACCTTTCGACGACGTCGAAGGGTCTGATACTGGACTTATCAACTAATAAGGTTAAATTGAAAGGCAATTCTTAAAAGATTCACGCCCGTCGTTCTCTAAAGAAGAAATCCATCCTTCTTAACACAATTATGTGGTGTGGACAAAAAATCTTGTTAACAAGCATAAATTACGTATCCCTTTAGCGGAAGAAAATCATCTAATCCCAATATGTATGTCCAGCAAATCAAAACATAATTTAAATTTTACAAAAAATCCATCAACAGAAGGGGTAAAGTATTTTTTATATAAAAAACTGCGTGCTGATTAGTTGGACACACCAGACAAGAAAACTTATAATCGATGATTTCTTCTCCCCATAGCCTACGGCAATTTATTTCCAAGTATGCAATCCCTTTCTGATTTGACGTAGATTAGTGAAATTATGACCATACAACATTAAGTTGTTTGCACATCGCTTTATTGGTAGCTACCTGGTTCTGAAGTTAATGTTCCCACGTTGGGATGTTGCAAAATCTGATACTACACTAGATAGTGGCCATTGCATTTTCTGTTTTTTCTAACAAGATTTTGACTCACAAAATCAGCGGTACATGAACCTTTTTTACAATACATCAAAAATGGGAATCTACTGTGAAAATAGTTCTTTTCAAAAAATTGCAACTTTTTACCAAGAAATCTACACATTTAATCAGATGCTTGCAACTTTTCACCAAGAAATCTACACATTTAATTATTAATAACAAGAAAAATTACAAGTTTCGACCATTGTTAGACAATAAGTTATTGTAGCATTAAATATATAAATCAAATCTCTATTTGTAGTTGCAAAGTAATGTGCATTTTTTTTATAGAAAACATAAATTAACTTGCAAGTTTTTTAAAATTTCTACAAAAATTCAATAAAATTAGAAAGCTGTAAGAAAATGTGGTTCATTAATAAAAACATACTTACAGTTACAATTGCTTACAAATGAAAAAATTAAAATTAAAAGTTTTTAAAACCTCTTCAAAATACAAAGTTTACTTTCATTTTCTATCGAAAAGGATAAGGTTGCATTTTTTTTAATTTCTACATAAATTCAATAAATTAGATAGCGGTAAAAAATTGTAGTTAATTAATAAAAACAGCTAAATAGGCACAAGGAAGAAGTTGCAAAAAAAATTAGTCTAAGAGACAACAAGTTTGTTTTTTAGTCTGAATGACACTTTTCAATGTAAATTGAAAATGATAGTTACAGCTATTATTCTATGATTTATACTAAAAAGTGTTTTTCAGCCTTAAAAACAAATTTCTTGTGCTTGAAACTAAATTTTTCTTAAACTTTTTCCTTGAGCAAAAGCCCTTAACAAAAATATACAGAAATAACAATTACTTACCTCTTGAAAGTTTAAAGTTTACTTTCATTTTCTATCCAAAAAGTGTAAGATAGTTTGCATTCTCTCTCTTTTTTTTTTTTTCTTTTTTTTTTTTTTAAAGATTTTGACTTACCAAACAGTGGCACATGAACCTATTTTTACATTAAAAGCAATCTATTGCGGAAATGGTTTTCTTTTCAAAAAAATTACAAACTCATCCAGCAACAACACTGAAACAGAAACTCAAATCAAAACATATACCCGTCATTCGTTCCAGCTGTCATCAACGTGTACAATCGACTGACAGAAGATCTGAGGAAAAAAACAAATAAATATCAATAATTGCACATGATATACAAAAGATTGCGTGCGTGCGTGCGTGTTTTGCTATAAACAAGAACACAGTGATACTTTCTTTAGCTGTTCCCTGTATGCTTTCTAAGAGAAAATTAGCTCATAATATCAACAAAAGAGTCCATAAAACTTAGTTTTCAAACTGTGCATTTGATAAATGAGATTCCATTCTTCAACTCGGGAGTAGATCATGGGAAACTAATAATTGGATTGGGTCTAAATCAGATTGGATATTGAAAAAACGGCATCCGATCTTAACAGCAACCGGCTTGGACTTGAGTCGGGTCTGGGCAGTTAGAACAAAATCCGTACCCGTATTAATAGGCAGGCATAGACCAGACTTAGACGTAAATCCTTATCAACCACGGGCCTCAGGGAACGTAAATCGGTCGGACTGGACCGGATGGAGGTGTGTTCAGTTTATATCCTAAATAAAATCGGACCAGACATAGATCGGACGAGATTTATATTCGTACAAATTTTATTGTCCTAGCTCGTGTTCTAAATAAAATCGAACATACTCGTACATACATTGTTCAGACACGGACATGTACGGTCATTGCTATTTAAATCAAATTTTATGTTGTTCAATAGAATTTCCGTCCGATATACTGGATTATAAGATATTCGAACAAATTCAAACGAACTCGGACTAGACAATATTTTTTCTCGTACAAATTATTCTAACTCGTGTCCTAAATGAAAGTCGAACGGACACGGACGGACGTATTTCGAATACGGACATGAATGGACATCGAACACTCGTACAAAATAAACAGCGTGCGGGCCTGTGCATATATAAATAGGGTGATAGGAATAGACAAGGCAACAAGGACAGATTGTACTGATACATGTGCAAAAAAAAGCCTAAAATTAGATGCTAGCAACTTTTTACCAAATCCACACATTTAATTAATAATAAGAAATATTACTAGTTTCTATTATTGTTAGAAAATAAGTTACTGTAGCATTAAATATATAAATCAAATCTCTATACTTTTCTAGTAGAAAACACAAATTAACGTGCATTTTTTTAATTTTTACAAAAATTCAATGAAATTAGTTACGGTGAGAAGATGTAGTTATTTAATAAAAATATATTTAAATAACAATCACAATTGCTTACAAATGAAAAAAAAAAATTGAATTCGAATTTTTTCAAAACCCCTTCAAAATACAAAGTTAATTTTGCACTTTGTATATAAAAAAAAATAGTTCACATTTTCTGTTTTTTTTTTAAACCAAGATTACTTTGTATATAAAAAAAATAGTTCACTTTGTATATAAACAGCGTGCGTCCGCTTCAATGTCGCTCGCACCTGTTTGCTTCCAACGGTTCGCACCCGTTTACTGTTCGCGTCCGTTCATGAACAGTCGCATCTGCTCAGGCAAAAAACCCTGCGTCTGTTCACCCGCCCGCTTCTCTTTAAATTCCAGGCCCAGCCCAGTTTCAGACGAAGCCTAAAAACGTTAAACTAAAAGGAATGGTCATTTTAGACCCGTACCCGAGCCCGGCCCGGTTCGGTCGGACGGACGGCGGCGGCGGCGCGCGCGCGCGTGTGTGGTGGTGATGCATGATCTCCCTCCTCACAACGAAGCATACATTTGGGAGCCCCAGGCCCCCAACCTGCACTTGAGAAAATCATATATAAACCAATATAGCTCTCAAGAATTTGGCGATGTGGGACTTTGTATATTTCCATTCATTCTAGCTTTAGGAATTCCAACAATCCCCCACATGAATGATAATATACATATCCCCCACACAAAGCGAAATATCACAGAGTACATATGGAATAATGCTTTATCGTGGATAAGTAGATATTTCACTTTGAACTTTCCCTAGTTAAAACTTATCGGATCTACTTGGCTAATCGGTGAATTATTTCATCTTGAACCGTCGGCCTTTATTGTATATCCAAACAATAAGCTTTACGAAGCATTGATTCCCTTCTCATCCAATCTCTTGGTTTTGTTCATTTTGGTCCTGAACATATTTTGGTTCTGCGAGTGTTATAGAGAATTTAAGCCTTTAATATTCTCATAGAGCCGACCCAGCTCACACTAACATAGGTGATCGCAACCATTAAGAGTATCCTACATATACCCCACTTGTTATTTTCAAGATATGGTCATCATTAAAAAACATAGTTTTAACCTTTAACTACTTCTGTAGGTATGCATTATATTTTGCACCATAGGAATGGAGTAGGACCAAGTCCAGACAAATGCATTACTTCTTGAGTTACTCATAACTGGTTTGCCTATTGATCCTAGTCCGTGGGATCTCCAGTCGCTAGGATAGGTTTCCGTATAAGGTAACTCTTGTTGGTTTAGGCTTTTTTAAACCCATTCCCCTCGATGCGCAGTCAATTTTCTCTCTTGATAAACCTTTAGTAAATGGATCCGCTAGGTTATCATTTGTTCTCACATAATCTATGGAAATAGTTCCATTTGAGAGTAACTGCCTAACTGTATTATGGCGTCGACGAATATGTCGTGACTTTCCATTATACACAAAGTTTTGCGCTCTGCTTAGCGCTGCTTGGTTATCACAGTGTATGCATATGGCCGGTACAGGTTTAGGCCAAAACGGAATATCTTCTAAAAAGTGACGAAGCCATTCTGCTTCTTCGCCTGCTTTATCTAATGCAATGAACTCTGATTCCATAGTGGATCGAGCTATGCATGTTTGTTTAGTAGATTTCCATGACACCGCTGCCCCTGCTAGGGTAAAGACATAACCACTCGTTGATTTTGATTCCTCTGAATCTGCAATCCAGTTTGCATCACTATATCCTTCTAAGACGGCAGGATATTTTCCATAATGTAAGGAATAGTTAGTGGTATTTTTTAAATATCCAAGCACTCTCATTAGTGCTTTCCAGTGTTCCTTCCCTGGATTGCTTGTATACCTGCTCAATCGACTTACTGCATAAGCTATATCTGGTCTGGTGTAATTCATCAGATACATTAAGCATCCTATTACACGAGAGTATTCCAGTTGCATTACACTCTCATCAGTGTTTTTATGCAGTACTTCCGATGGATTAAAGGGTGTATTTACTCCTTTAATTCCAAAGTTTTGAAATCTTTCAATTACTTTTTCTACATAATGTGATTGAGATAACTCAATTCCATTCGATGTTCTTATTATTTTTATTCCCAAAATAATATCTGCAACACCCAAGTCTTTCATGTCGAAATTGTTGATCAACATTTTCTTTATGGTCTCAATTACCTGAGTATTTGGACCGAATATTAGCATATCGTCCACATATAGACAAATCATCACATATGATTGCCCAACCTGTTTGTAATAAACACATTTATCACATTCATTTATACGAAAACCATTTTTCATCATGACACTATCAAATTTTGCGTGCCATTGCTTTGGAGCTTGTTTTAGTCCGTATAATGATTTGACTAATCTACAGACTTTGTTTTCATTTCCTTTGGAAATAAATCCCTCAGGTTGCTCCATGTAAATCTCCTCATCGAGATTTCCATTTAAGAATGCCGTTTTTACATCCATTTGATGAATCTCTAGATTATAAATGGATGCAATTGCTATTAACATTCTTATAGAGGTTATTCGTGTAACCGGTGAATAGGTATCAAAGAAGTCTACTCCTTCTTTTTGACGATATCCTTTGGCTACTAATCTGGCTTTATACTTGTCGATAGAGCCATCTGCTTTCATTTTCTTCTTGAAAATCCATTTGCAGCCAATTGGTTTTATTCCTGGTGGAATATCAACAATTTCCCAAGTTTTGTTACTTAGAATTGAATCAATCTCACTTTGGATTGCTTCTTTCCAACATGAAGATTCAGAAGATGACATTGCTTCCTTGTACGTTTGAGGTTCGTGTTCTAACATATAAGTTAAAAAATCCGAACCAAATGATTTGGAAGTTCTTGCCCTTACGCTTCTTCTTGGTTCAACCTTCTCGTTGTCCTGATGAGTTTCATCTTCACATGTCTCATCTCTGTTATCTCTTGTCCTTTTTGGGACAGGATTTCCATCGTTTCTTTTATGTGGAAACACATCTTCAAAAAACGAGGCATCTCTTGATTCCATGATTGTATTTACATGAATATCATTTATATCAGACTTGAATACCAAAAATCTATAGGCACTACTATTTTGGGCTGGCCCAAGATAATAACAGTCTACTGTTTTTGGTCCAAGTTTGACTCTCTTGGGAGGCGGAACTGGAACTTTTGCCAAGCACCCCCACACTTTGAGGTATTTGAAGCTTGGTTTGTGTCCTTTCCATATCTCATATGGAATTGTTCCCGTTTTATTGTGAGGAACTTTGTTTAATATGTGATTAGACATATTTAAGGCTTCCCCCCACAAGTTCGTCGGCAGACCAGAAGTTAAAAGCATGGCAGTAATCATGTCTTTTAACGTTCTGTTCTTCCTCTCGGCTACACCATTTTGTTGTGGTGAATATGGAGCTGTTGTTTGATGAATTATACCATTTTCGGCACAGAACTGTTCAAATGGTGATTCATATTCTCCACCTCGATCAGATCTCAATATCTTGATCTTTTTGTTTAACTGATTTTCTACCTCAGCCTTGTATTTTATAAACGCGGTTATTGCTTCATCCTTACTATTTAAAAGATATACATAACAATATCGCGTATAATCGTCAATAAAAGTAATAAAATACTTTTTCCCACCTCTTGTAGGTAGTGATTTAAAATCACATAAATCTGTATGTACCAAACCTAATGGTTCGGTGCTTCTGTCAACAGATTTAAATGGTTGTTTGACCATTTTTGCTTCTACACATGTCTCACATTTGTAGTTCTTATCTACTTGGAAATTTGGAATCAATCCCAAGTTTGATAATTTCTTCATTTTTCGGAAGTTTATGTGTCCTAATCTATCGTGCCATAGTAAAATTTCGTGCTCAAGCAAGTAAGAGACTTCAATTTTATTATTAGCACAATCAGAATACATAGATTTATTGCCCGTAACGGCTACATTTGCCTTAAATAGGCCATCACATAGATATCCCCTTCCGATATACATTCCAGCTTTGGACAGAACCATCTTGTCTGACTCAAACACCATCTTGAATCCCTTCTTTGATAGGACTGCACCAGAGATGAGATTCTTGCGTATGTCTGGAACGTGAAGCACGTCATTCAATTTGACAGTTTTTCCAGAAGTGAACTTGAGGATAACTGTTCCACTTCCTTCGATCATGGAAACTGCAGAATTACCCATGTAGAGTCTTTCTTTCTGATCGAATTTCTGGTATGTTGAAAACATGGATTTTTCAGAGCAAACATGACGAGTAGCTCCTGTGTCAACCCACCATTGGTTAGGGTTCTGAATCAAATTGCATTCAGAAATAACCGCTGAAAAGTTGGACTTATCCATTTTCATGTTGTCAACTGTTAACATCTCTGTTTTAGTGTAAAACAGTAAAATTCTTAAGATGTTATTTGTCTAGTGTACTAAAACAGATAGCACGCTACAATAAACTCGTCGCACAAGTTTATTAATTAGAATTCCGCTACGCTGGAATTCTGTATTAGATAAATGTAACAATAAGTTACGTTGTAAATAAATTACAACAACAACGTTATACTATTGTAAGAAATAGTATAACTTATAAACGGGAAAGATTACCGTGAATCTAACCAATATATAAAGGAAATTCCGTCTGAGGCTTGTCGTAACAATTTCCTTAAGAATTTTATTTCAAAACTCTCCCAAGATACAACAGACGTAATCTGCACGAGATTGTAATGAGTATGTGAACTCTGTGATATATATAGAGCAGTGGAGCAAAGAAGCAGAAGAAATTAGATTGGAATAGGATAAGAATGTGATCAGTATTCTCTCCTATTTATAATTTCGTCCGTATCCCTTCGAACAGTCGCGTCTGCTTGACGGGTCGCACCCGTTGCCTTTTGGTCGCTGCTGTTCGTTAACGGGTCGCACCCGCCCGTCCAACGGTACTGTTTCATACCTGCTCGCACTGTTTCGCCCGCGCCTGTTCAGTCGGGTCGCACCCGCTTGCGTCGGCGTCCGCTTCAATGTCGCTCGCACCTGTTTGCTTCCAACGGTTCGCACCCGTTTACTGTTCGCGTCCGTTCATGAACAGTCGCATCTGCTCAGGCAAAAAACCCTGCGTCTGTTCACCCGCCCGCTTCTCTTTAAATTCCAGGCCCAGCCCAGTTTCAGACGAAGCCTAAAAACGTTAAACAATGGCCTAGTAAAAAGAATGGTCATTTTAGACCCGTACCCGAGCCCGGCCCGGTTCGGTCGGACGGACGGCGGCGGCGGCGCGCGCGCGCGCGTGTGGTGGTGATGCATGATCTCCCTCCTCACAACGAAGCATACATTTGGGAGCCCCAGGCCCCCAACCTGCACTTGAGAAAACCATATATAAACCAATATAGCTCTCAAGAATTTGGCGATGTGGGACTTTGTATATTTCCATTCATTCTAGCTTTAGGAATTCCAACAATCCCCCACATGAATGATAATATACATATCCCCCACACAAAGCGAAATATCACAGAGTACATATGGAATAATGCTTTATCGTGGATAAGTAGATATTTCACTTTGAACTTTCCCTAGTTAAAACTTATCGGATCTACTTGGCTAATCGGTGAATTATTTCATCTTGAACCGTCGGCCTTTATTGTATATCCAAACAATAAGCTTTACGAAGCATTGATTCCCTTCTCATCCAATCTCTTGGTTTTGTTCATTTTGGTCCTGAACATATTTTGGTTCTGCGAGTGTTATAGAGAATTTAAGCCTTTAATATTCTCATAGAGCCGACCCAGCTCACACTAACATAGGTGATCGCAACCATTAAGAGTATCCTACATATACCCCGCTTGTTATTTTCAAGATATGGTCATCATTAAAAAACATAGTTTTAACCTTTAACTACTTCTGTAGGTATGCATTATATTTTGCACCATAGGAATGGAGTAGGACCAAGTCCAGACAAATGCATTACTTCTTGAGTTACTCATAACTGGTTTGCCTATTGATCCTAGTCCGTGGGATCTCCAGTCGCTAGGATAGGTTTCCGTATAAGGTAACTCTTGTTGGTTTAGGCTTTTTTAAACCCATTCCCCTCGATGCGCAGTCAATTTTCTCTCTTGATAAACCTTTAGTAAATGGATCCGCTAGGTTATCATTTGTTCTCACATAATCTATGGAAATAGTTCCATTTGAGAGTAACTGCCTAACTGTATTATGGCGTCGACGAATATGTCGTGACTTTCCATTATACACAAAGTTTTGCGCTCTGCTTAGCGCTGCTTGGTTATCACAGTGTATGCATATGACCGGTACAGGTTTAGGCCAAAACGGAATATCTTCTAAAAAGTGACGAAGCCATTCTGCTTCTTCGCCTGCTTTATCTAATGCAATGAACTCTGATTCCATAGTGGATCGAGCTATGCATGTTTGTTTAGTAGATTTCCATGACACCGCTGCCCCTGCTAGGGTAAAGACATAACCACTCGTTGATTTTGATTCCTCTGAATCTGCAATCCAGTTTGCATCACTATATCCTTCTAAGACGGCAGGATATTTTCCATAATGTAAGGAATAGTTAGTGGTATTTTTTAAATATCCAAGCACTCTCATTAGTGCTTTCCAGTGTTCCTTCCCTGGATTGCTTGTATACCTGCTCAATCGACTTACTGCATAAGCTATATCTGGTCTGGTGTAATTCATCAGATACATTAAGCATCCTATTACACGAGAGTATTCCAGTTGCATTACACTCTCATCAGTGTTTTTATGCAGTACTTCCGATGGATTAAAGGGTGTATTTACTCCTTTAATTCCAAAGTTTTGAAATCTTTCAATTACTTTTTCTACATAATGTGATTGAGATAACTCAATTCCATTCGATGTTCTTATTATTTTTATTCCCAAAATAATATCTGCAACACCCAAGTCTTTCATGTCGAAATTGTTGATCAACATTTTCTTTATGGTCTCAATTACCTGAGTATTTGGACCGAATATTAGCATATCGTCCACATATAGACAAATCATCACATATGATTGCCCAACCTGTTTGTAATAAACACATTTATCACATTCATTTATACGAAAACCATTTTTCATCATGACACTATCAAATTTTGCGTGCCATTGCTTTGGAGCTTGTTTTAGTCCGTATAATGATTTGACTAATCTACAGACTTTGTTTTCATTTCCTTTGGAAATAAATCCCTCAGGTTGCTCCATGTAAATCTCCTCATCGAGATTTCCATTTAAGAATGCCGTTTTTACATCCATTTGAAGAATCTCTAGATTATAAATGGATGCAATTGCTATTAACATTCTTATAGAGGTTATTCGTGTAACCGGTGAATATGTATCAAAGAAGTCTACTCCTTCTTTTTGACGATATCCTTTGGCTACTAATCTGGCTTTATACTTGTCGATAGAGCCATCTGCTTTCATTTTCTTCTTGAAAATCCATTTGCAGCCAATTGGTTTTATTCCTGGTGGAATATCAACAATTTCCCAAGTTTTGTTACTTAGAATTGAATCAATCTCACTTTGGATTGCTTCTTTCCAACATGAAGATTCAGAAGATGACATTGCTTCCTTGTACGTTTGAGGTTCGTGTTCTAACATATAAGTTAAAAAATCCGAACCAAATGATTTGGAAGTTCTTGCCCTTACGCTTCTTCTTGGTTCAACCTTCTCGTTGTCCTGATGAGTTTCATCTTCACATGTCTCATCTCTGTTATCTCTTGTCCTTTTTGGGACAGGATTTCCATCGTTTCTTTTATGTGGAAACACATCTTCAAAAAACGAGGCATCTCTTGATTCCATGATTGTATTTACATGAATATCATTTATATCAGACTTGAATACCAAAAATCTATAGGCACTACTATTTTGGGCTGGCCCAAGATAATAACAGTCTACTGTTTTTGGTCCAAGTTTGACTCTCTTGGGAGGCGGAACTGGAACTTTTGCCAAGCACCCCCACACTTTGAGGTATTTAAAGCTTGGTTTGTGTCCTTTCCATATCTCATATGGAATTGTTCCCGTTTTATTGTGAGGAACTTTGTTTAATATGTGATTAGACATATTTAAGGCTTCCCCCCACAAGTTCGTCGGCAGACCAGAAGTTAAAAGCATGGCAGTAATCATGTCTTTTAACGTTCTGTTCTTCCTCTCGGCTACACCATTTTGTTGTGGTGAATATGGAGCTGTTGTTTGATGAATTATACCATTTTCGGCACAGAACTGTTCAAATGGTGATTCATATTCTCCACCTCGATCAGATCTCAATATCTTGATCTTTTTGTTTAACTGATTTTCTACCTCAGCCTTGTATTTTATAAACGCGGTTATTGCTTCATCCTTACTATTTAAAAGATATACATAACAATATCGCGTATAATCGTCAATAAAAGTAATAAAATACTTTTTCCCACCTCTTGTAGGTAGTGATTTAAAATCACATAAATCTGTATGTACCAAACCTAATGGTTCGGTGCTTCTGTCAACAGATTTAAATGGTTGTTTGACCATTTTTGCTTCTACACATGTCTCACATTTGTAGTTCTTATCTACTTGGAAATTTGGAATCAATCCCAAGTTTGATAATTTCTTCATTTTTCGGAAGTTTATGTGTCCTAATCTATCGTGCCATAGTAAAATTTCGTGCTCAAGCAAGTAAGAGACTTCAATTTTATTATTAGCACAATCAGAATACATAGATTTATTGCCCGTAACGGCTACATTTGCCTTAAATAGGCCATCACATAGATATCCCCTTCCGATATACATTCCAGCTTTGGACAGAACCATCTTGTCTGACTCAAACACCATCTTGAATCCCTTCTTTGATAGGACTGCACCAGAGATGAGATTCTTGCGTATGTCTGGAACGTGAAGCACGTCATTCAATTTGACAGTTTTTCCAGAAGTGAACTTGAGGATAACTGTTCCACTTCCTTCGATCATGGAAACTGCAGAATTACCCATGTAGAGTCTTTCTTTCTGATCGAATTTCTGGTATGTTGAAAACATGGATTTTTCAGAGCAAACATGACGAGTAGCTCCTGTGTCAACCCACCATTGGTTAGGGTTCTGAATCAAATTGCATTCAGAAATAACCGCTGAAAAGTTGGACTTATCCATTTTCATGTTGTCAACTGTTAACATCTCTTTTTTAGTGTAAAACAGTAAAATTCTTAAGATGTTATTTGTCTAGTGTACTAAAACAGATAGCACGCTACAATAAACTCGTCGCACAAGTTTATTAATTAGAATTCCGCTACGCTGGAATTCTGTATTAGATAAATGTAACAATAAGTTACGTTGTAAATAAATTACAACAACAACGTTATACTATTGTAAGAAATAGTATAACTTATAAACGGGAAAGATTACCGTGAATCTAACCAGTATATAAAGGAAATTCCGTCTGAGGCTTGTCGTAACAATTTCCTTAAGAATTTTATTTCAAAACTCTCCCAAGATACAACAGACGTAATCTGCACGAGATTGTAATGAGTATGTGAACTCTTTGATATATATAGAGCAGTGGAGCAAAGAAGCAGAAGAAATTAGATTGGAATAGGATAAGAATGTGATCAGTATTCTCTCCTATTTATAATTTCGTCCGTATCCCTTCGAACAGTCGCGTCTGCTTGACGGGTCGCACCCGTTGCCTTTTGGTCGCTGCTGTTCGTTAACGGGTCGCACCCGCCCGTCCAACGGTACTGTTTCATACCTGCTCGCACTGTTTCGCCCGCGCCTGTTCAGTCGGGTCGCACCCGCTTGCGTCGGCGTCCGCTTCAATGTCGCTCGCACCTGTTTGCTTCCAACGGTTCGCACCCGTTTACTGTTCGCGTCCGTTCATGAACAGTCGCATCTGCTCAGGCAAAAAACCCTGCGTCTGTTCACCCGCCCGCTTCTCTTTAAATTCCAGGCCCAGCCCAGTTTCAGACGAAGCCTAAAAACGTTAAACAATGGCCTAGTAAAAAGAATGGTCATTTTAGACCCGTACCCGAGCCCGGCCCGGTTCGGTCGGACGGACGGCGGCGGCGGCGCGCGCGCGCGCGTGTGGTGGTGATGCATGATCTCCCTCCTCACAACGAAGCATACATTTGGGAGCCCCAGGCCCCCAACCTGCACTTGAGAAAACCATATATAAACCAATATAGCTCTCAAGAATTTGGCGATGTGGGACTTTGTATATTTCCATTCATTCTAGCTTTAGGAATTCCAACAATCCCCCACATGAATGATAATATACATATCCCCCACACAAAGCGAAATATCACAGAGTACATATGGAATAATGCTTTATCGTGGATAAGTAGATATTTCACTTTGAACTTTCCCTAGTTAAAACTTATCGGATCTACTTGGCTAATCGGTGAATTATTTCATCTTGAACCGTCGGCCTTTATTGTATATCCAAACAATAAGCTTTACGAAGCATTGATTCCCTTCTCATCCAATCTCTTGGTTTTGTTCATTTTGGTCCTGAACATATTTTGGTTCTGCGAGTGTTATAGAGAATTTAAGCCTTTAATATTCTCATAGAGCCGACCCAGCTCACACTAACATAGGTGATCGCAACCATTAAGAGTATCCTACATATACCCCACTTGTTATTTTCAAGATATGGTCATCATTAAAAAACATAGTTTTAACCTTTAACTACTTCTGTAGGTATGCATTATATTTTGCACCATAGGAATGGAGTAGGACCAAGTCCAGACAAATGCATTACTTCTTGAGTTACTCATAACTGGTTTGCCTATTGATCCTAGTCCGTGGGATCTCCAGTCGCTAGGATAGGTTTCCGTATAAGGTAACTCTTGTTGGTTTAGGCTTTTTTAAACTCATTCCCCTCGATGCGCAGTCAATTTTCTCTCTTGATAAACCTTTAGTAAATGGATCCGCTAGGTTATCATTTGTTCTCACATAATCTATGGAAATAGTTCCATTTGAGAGTAACTGCCTAACTGTATTATGGCGTCGACGAATATGTCGTGACTTTCCATTATACACAAAGTTTTGCGCTCTGCTTAGCGCTGCTTGGTTATCACAGTGTATGCATATGGCCGGTACAGGTTTAGGCCAAAACGGAATATCTTCTAAAAAGTGACGAAGCCATTCTGCTTCTTCGTCTGCTTTATCTAATGCAATGAACTCTGATTCCATAGTGGATCGAGCTATGCATGTTTGTTTAGTAGATTTCCATGACACCGCTGCCCCTGCTAGGGTAAAGACATAACCACTCGTTGATTTTGATTCCTCTGAATCTGCAATCCAGTTTGCATCACTATATCCTTCTAAGACGGCAGGATATTTTCCATAATGTAAGGAATAGTTAGTGGTATTTTTTAAATATCCAAGCACTCTCATTAGTGCTTTCCAGTGTTCCTTCCCTGGATTGCTTGTATACCTGCTCAATCGACTTACTGCATAAGCTATATCTGGTCTGGTGTAATTCATCAGATACATTAAGCATCCTATTACACGAGAGTATTCCAATTGCATTACACTCTCATCAGTGTTTTTATGCAGTACTTCCGATGGATTAAAGGGTGTATTTACTCCTTTAATTCCAAAGTTTTGAAATCTTTCAATTACTTTTTCTACATAATGTGATTGAGATAACTCAATTCCATTCGATGTTCTTATTATTTTTATTCCCAAAATAATATCTGCAACACCCAAGTCTTTCATGTCGAAATTGTTGATCAACATTTTCTTTATGGTCTCAATTACCTGAGTATTTGGACCGAATATTAGCATATCGTCCACATATAGACAAATCATCACATATGATTGCCCAACCTGTTTGTAATAAACACATTTATCACATTCATTTATACGAAAACCATTTTTCATCATGACACTATCAAATTTTGCGTGCCATTGCTTTGGAGCTTGTTTTAGTCCGTATAATGATTTGACTAATCTACAGACTTTGTTTTCATTTCCTTTGGAAATAAATCCCTCAGGTTGCTCCATGTAAATCTCCTCATCGAGATTTCCATTTAAGAATGCCGTTTTTACATCCATTTGATGAATCTCTAGATTATAAATGGATGCAATTGCTATTAACATTCTTATAGAGGTTATTCGTGTAACCGGTGAATAGGTATCAAAGAAGTCTACTCCTTCTTTTTGACGATATCCTTTGGCTACTAATCTGGCTTTATACTTGTCGATAGAGCCATCTGCTTTCATTTTCTTCTTGAAAATCCATTTGCAGCCAATTGGTTTTATTCCTGGTGGAATATCAACAATTTCCCAAGTTTTGTTACTTAGAATTGAATCAATCTCACTTTGGATTGCTTCTTTCCAACATGAAGATTCAGAAGATGACATTGCTTCCTTGTACGTTTGAGGTTCGTGTTCTAACATATAAGTTAAAAAATCCGAACCAAATGATTTGGAAGTTCTTGCCCTTACGCTTCTTCTTGGTTCAACCTTCTCGTTGTCCTGATGAGTTTCATCTTCACATGTCTCATCTCTGTTATCTCTTGTCCTTTTTGGGACAGGATTTCCATCGTTTCTTTTATGTGGAAACACATCTTCAAAAAACGAGGCATCTCTTGATTCCATGATTGTATTTACATGAATATCATTTATATCAGACTTGAATACCAAAAATCTATAGGCACTACTATTTTGGGCTGGCCCAAGATAATAACAGTCTACTGTTTTTGGTCCAAGTTTGACTCTCTTGGGAGGCGGAACTGGAACTTTTGCCAAGCACCCCCACACTTTGAGGTATTTAAAGCTTGGTTTGTGTCCTTTCCATATCTCATATGGAATTGTTCCCGTTTTATTGTGAGGAACTTTGTTTAATATGTGATTAGACATATTTAAGGCTTCCCCCCACAAGTTCGTCGGCAGACCAGAAGTTAAAAGCATGGCAGTAATCATGTCTTTTAACGTTCTGTTCTTCCTCTCGGCTACACCATTTTGTTGTGGTGAATATGGAGCTGTTGTTTGATGAATTATACCATTTTCGGCACAGAACTGTTCAAATGGTGATTCATATTCTCCACCTCGATCAGATCTCAATATCTTGATCTTTTTGTTTAACTGATTTTCTACCTCAGCCTTGTATTTTATAAACGCGGTTATTGCTTCATCCTTACTATTTAAAAGATATACATAACAATATCGCGTATAATCGTCAATAAAAGTAATAAAATACTTTTTCCCACCTCTTGTAGGTAGTGATTTAAAATCACATAAATCTGTATGTACCAAACCTAATGGTTCGGTGCTTCTGTCAACAGATTTAAATGGTTGTTTGACCATTTTTGCTTCTACACATGTCTCACATTTGTAGTTCTTATCTACTTGGAAATTTGGAATCAATCCCAAGTTTGATAATTTCTTCATTTTTCGAAAGTTTATGTGTCCTAATCTATCGTGCCATAGTAAAATTTCGTGCTCAAGCAAGTAAGAGACTTCAATTTTATTATTAGCACAATCAGAATACATAGATTTATTGCCCGTAACGGCTACATTTGCCTTAAATAGGCCATCACATAGATATCCCCTTCCGATATACATTCCAGCTTTGGACAGAACCATCTTGTCTGACTCCAACACCATCTTGAATCCCTTCTTTGATAGGACTGCACCAGAGATGAGATTCTTGCGTATGTCTGGAACGTGAAGCACGTCATTCAATTTGACAGTTTTTCCAGAAGTGAACTTGAGGATAACTGTTCCACTTCCTTCGATCATGGAAACTGCAGAATTACCCATGTAGAGTCTTTCTTTCTGATCGAATTTCTGGTATGTTGAAAACATGGATTTTTCAGAGCAAACATGACGAGTAGCTCCTGTGTCAACCCACCATTGGTTAGGGTTCTGAATCAAATTGCATTCAGAAATAACCGATGAAAAGTTGGACTTATCCATTTTCATGTTGTCAACTGTTAACATCTCTGTTTTAGTGTAAAACAGTAAAATTCTTAAGATGTTATTTGTCTAGTGTACTAAAACAGATAGCACGCTACAATAAACTCGTCGCACAAGTTTATTAATTAGAATTCCGCTACGCTGGAATTCTGTATTAGATAAATGTAACAATAAGTTACGTTGTAAATAAATTACAACAACAACGTTATACTATTGTAAGAAATAGTATAACTTATAAACGGGAAAGATTACCGCGAATCTAACCAGTATATAAAGGAAATTCCGTCTGAGGCTTGTCGTAACAATTTCCTTAAGAATTTTATTTCAAAACTCTTCCAAGATACAACAGACGTAATCTGCACGAGATTGTAATGAGTATGTGAACTCTGTGATATATATAGAGCAGTGGAGCAAAGAAGCAGAAGAAATTAGATTGGAATAGGATAAGAATGTGATCAGTATTCTCTCCTATTTATAATTTCGTCCGTATCCCTTCGAACAGTCGCGTCTGCTTGACGGGTCGCACCCGTTGCCTTTTGGTCGCTGCTGTTCGTTAACGGGTCGCACCCGCCCGTCCAACGGTACTGTTTCATACCTGCTCGCACTGTTTCGCCCGCGCCTGTTCAGTCGGGTCGCACCCGCTTGCGTCGGCGTCCGCTTCAATGTCGCTCGCACCTGTTTGCTTCCAACGGTTCGCACCCGTTTACTGTTCGCGTCCGTTCATGAACAGTCGCATCTGCTCAGGCAAAAAACCCTGCGTCTGTTCACCCGCCCGCTTCTCTTTAAATTCCAGGCCCAGCCCAGTTTCAGACGAAGCCTAAAAACGTTAAACAATGGCCTAGTAAAAAGAATGGTCATTTTAGACCCGAGCCCGGCCCGGTTCGGTCGGACGGACGGCGGCGGCGGCGCGCGCGCGCGTGTGTGGTGGTGATGCATGATCTCCCTCCTCACAACGAAGCATACATTTGGGAGCCCCAGGCCCCCAACCTGCACTTGAGAAAACCATATATAAACCAATATAGCTCTCAAGAATTTGGCGATGTGGGACTTTGTATATTTCCATTCATTCTAGCTTTAGGAATTCCAACAATCCCCCACATGAATGATAATATACATATCCCCCACACAAAGCGAAATATCACAGAGTACATATGGAATAATGCTTTATCGTGGATAAGTAGATATTTCACTTTGAATTTTCCCTAGTTAAAACTTATCGGATCTACTTGGCTAATCGGTGAATTATTTCATCTTGAACCGTCGGCCTTTATTGTATATCCAAACAATAAGCTTTACGAAGCATTGATTCCCTTCTCATCCAATCTCTTGGTTTTGTTCATTTTGGTCCTGAACATATTTTGGTTCTGCGAGTGTTATAGAGAATTTAAGCCTTTAATATTCTCATAGAGCCGACCCAGCTCACACTAACATAGGTGATCGCAACCATTAAGAGTATCCTACATATACCCCACTTGTTATTTTCAAGATATGGTCATCATTAAAAAACATAGTTTTAACCTTTAACTACTTCTGTAGGTATGCATTATATTTTGCACCATAGGAATGGAGTAGGACCAAGTCCAGACAAATGCATTACTTCTTGAGTTACTCATAACTGGTTTGCCTATTGATCCTAGTCCGTGGGATCTCCAGTCGCTAGGATAGGTTTCCGTATAAGGTAACTCTTGTTGGTTTAGGCTTTTTTAAACCCATTCCCCTCGATGCGCAGTCAATTTTCTCTCTTGATAAACCTTTAGTAAATGGATCCGCTAGGTTATCATTTGTTCTCACGTAATCTATGGAAATAGTTCCATTTGAGAGTAACTGCCTAACTGTATTATGGCGTCGACGAATATGTCGTGACTTTCCATTATACACAAAGTTTTGCGCTCTGCTTAGCGCTGCTTGGTTATCACAGTGTATGCATATGGCCGGTACAGGTTTAGGCCAAAACGGAATATCTTCTAAAAAGTGACGAAACCATTCTGCTTCTTCGCCTGCTTTATCTAATGCAATGAACTCTGATTCCATAGTGGATCGAGCTATGCATGTTTGTTTAGTAGATTTCCATGACACCGCTGCCCCTGCTAAGGTAAAGACATAACCACTCGTTGATTTTGATTCCTCTGAATCTGCAATCCAGTTTGCATCACTATATCCTTCTAAGACGGCAGGATATTTTCCATAATGTAAGGAATAGTTAGTGGTATTTTTTAAATATCCAAGCACTCTCATTAGTGCTTTCCAGTGTTCCTTCCCTGGATTGCTTGTATACCTGCTCAATCGACTTACTGCATAAGCTATATCTGGTCTGGTGTAATTCATCAGATACATTAAGCATCCTATTACACGAGAGTATTCCAATTGCATTACACTCTCATCAGTGTTTTTATGCAGTACTTCCGATGGATTAAAGGGTGTATTTACTCCTTTAATTCCAAAGTTTTGAAATCTTTCAATTACTTTTTCTACATAATGTGATTGAGATAACTCAATTCCATTCGATGTTCTTATTATTTTTATTCCCAAAATAATATCTGCAACACCCAAGTCTTTCATGTCGAAATTGTTGATCAACATTTTCTTTATGGTCTCAATTACCTGAGTATTTGGACCGAATATTAGCATATCGTCCACATATAGACAAATCATCACATATGATTGCCCAACCTGTTTGTAATAAACACATTTATCACATTCATTTATACGAAAACCATTTTTCATCATGACACTATCAAATTTTGCGTGCCATTGCTTTGGAGCTTGTTTTAGTCCGTATAATGATTTGACTAATCTACAGACTTTGTTTTCATTTCCTTTGGAAATAAATCCCTCAGGTTGCTCCATGTAAATCTCCTCATCGAGATTTCCATTTAAGAATGCCGTTTTTACATCCATTTGATGAATCTCTAGATTATAAATGGATGCAATTGCTATTAACATTCTTATAGAGGTTATTCGTGTAACCGGTGAATAGGTATCAAAGAAGTCTACTCCTTCTTTTTGACGATATCCTTTGGCTACTAATCTGGCTTTATACTTGTCGATAGAGCCATCTGCTTTCATTTTCTTCTTGAAAATCCATTTGCAGCCAATTGGTTTTATTCCTGGTGGAATATCAACAATTTCCCAAGTTTTGTTACTTAGAATTGAATCAATCTCACTTTGGATTGCTTCTTTCCAACATGAAGATTCAGAAGATGACATTGCTTCCTTGTACGTTTGAGGTTCGTGTTCTAACATATAAGTTAAAAAATCTGAACCAAATGATTTGGAAGTTATTGCCCTTACGCTTCTTCTTGGTTCAACCTTCTCGTTGTCCTGATGAGTTTCATCTTCACATGTCTCATCTCTGTTATCTCTTGTCCTTTTTGGGACAGGATTTCCATCGTTTCTTTTATGTGGAAACACATCTTCAAAAAACGAGGCATCTCTTGATTCCATGATTGTATTTACATGAATATCATTTATATCAGACTTGAATACCAAAAATCTATAGACACTACTATTTTGGGCTGGCCCAAGATAATAACAGTCTACTGTTTTTGGTCCAAGTTTGACTCTCTTGGGAGGCGGAACTGGAACTTTTGCCAAGCACCCCCACACTTTGAGGTATTTAAAGCTTGGTTTGTGTCCTTTCCATATCTCATATGGAATTGTTCCCGTTTTATTGTGAGGAACTTTGTTTAATATGTGATTAGACATATTTAAGGCTTCCCCCCACAAGTTCGTCGGCAGACCAGAAGTTAAAAGCATGGCAGTAATCATGTCTTTTAACGTTCTGTTCTTCCTCTCGGCTACACCATTTTGTTGTGGTGAATATGGAGCTGTTGTTTGATGAATTATACCATTTTCGGCACAGAACTGTTCAAATGGTGATTCATATTCTCCACCTCGATCAGATCTCAATATCTTGATCTTTTTGTTTAACTGATTTTCTACCTCAGCCTTGTATTTTATAAACGCGGTTATTGCTTCATCCTTACTATTTAAAAGATATACATAACAATATCGCGTATAATCGTCAATAAAAGTAATAAAATACTTTTTCCCACCTCTTGTAGGTAGTGATTTAAAATCACATAAATCTGTATGTACCAAACCTAATGGTTCGGTGCTTCTGTCAACAGATTTAAATGGTTGTTTGACCATTTTTGCTTCTACACATGTCTCACATTTGTAGTTCTTATCTACTTGGAAATTTGGAATCAATCCCAAGTTTGATAATTTCTTCATTTTTCGAAAGTTTATGTGTCCTAATCTATCGTGCCATAGTAAAATTTCGTGCTCAAGCAAGTAAGAGACTTCAATTTTATTATTAGCACAATCAGAATACATAGATTTATTGCCCGTAACGGCTACATTTGCCTTAAATAGGCCATCACATAGATATCCCCTTCCGATATACATTCCAGCTTTGGACAGAACCATCTTGTCTGACTCAAACACCATCTTGAATCCCTTCTTTGATAGGACTGCACCAGAGATGAGATTCTTGCGTATGTCTGGAACGTGAAGCACGTCATTCAATTTGACAGTTTTTCCAGAAGTGAACTTGAGGATAACTGTTCCACTTCCTTCGATCATGGAAACTGCAGAATTACCCATGTAGAGTCTTTCTTTCTGATCGAATTTCTGGTATGTTGAAAACATGGATTTTTCAGAGCAAACATGACGAGTAGCTCCTGTGTCAACCCACCATTGGTTAGGGTTCTGAATCAAATTGCATTCAGAAATAACCGCTGAAAAGTTGGACTTATCCATTTTCATGTTGTCAACTGTTAACATCTCTGTTTTAGTGTAAAACAGTAAAATTCTTAAGATGTTATTTGTCTAGTGTACTAAAACAGATAGCACGCTACAATAAACTCGTCGCACAAGTTTATTAATTAGAATTCCGCTACGCTGGAATTCTGTATTAGATAAATGTAACAATAAGTTACGTTGTAAATAAATTACAACAACAACGTTATACTATTGTAAGAAATAGTATAACTTATAAACGGGAAAGATTACCGTGAATCTAACCAGTATATAAAGGAAATTCCGTCTGAGGCTTGTCGTAACAATTTCCTTAAGAATTTTATTTCAAAACTCTTCCAAGATACAACAGACGTAATCTGCACGAGATTGTAATGAGTATGTGAACTCTGTGATATATATAGAGCAGTGGAGCAAAGAAGCAGAAGAAATTAGATTGGAATAGGATAAGAATGTGATCAGTATTCTCTCCTATTTATAATTTCGTCCGTATCCCTTCGAACAGTCGCGTCTGCTTGACGGGTCGCACCCGTTGCCTTTTGGTCGCTGCTGTTCGTTAACGGGTCGCACCCGCCCGTCCAACGGTACTGTTTCATACCTGCTCGCACTGTTTCGCCCGCGCCTGTTCAGTCGGGTCGCACCCGCTTGCGTCGGCGTCCGCTTCAATGACTTTCACCAAAGGTTCATTTATTTGAACCAATATCTACAAATCAGGTGATGTTACTCCACATTCTTAAGAAAGTTTAATTATGGTTATTACAAAGCAATTTATCTGAAAATATTACCCTAATGACATCTTGAATATTAGCTTCATAGATTCAAAGATTACTCGTTAAGATTTCATAACAAAGTTACAACCTTAGTAAAAGCTATAATCTACTTTGCAGGAAGCAAAGAAGGAAGTTCATTGGAGTTTTGTCCCAAGGAACAAAAGCTTCTTTCATACAAGGGATGGCTAAATGTTATCCATAAAATATTTACAGGAATAAAGGTATGAAAGAAGGATCACAAGAGCATGGGAAAGATCAAAAAGCATCAAGATGTTCTGGATAATCATACCTTCCGACAAGGAGCTTTCGGCGAAGTCCTATGCTATCTTTTAATGTCCATAGGCAGGATGATACTTCAAAAATCCATCTTTCGACTAGTTGAGAGGTCTTTCAACAAGCCAAAGGAGAAGAAGCTCAAACCAAACCTTTCAAAGGAGTCAAAAGGATGCAACCATCAGAATTTAAAAGCTTCAAACATTTCGAAGAAGTCGAAAGGTTCCGTTCAGGGAGTTCTTACCTTTCAAAAAAGGTGGAGAAGTCAAAGCAAGTAGGTGCAACTCCATGGTGACCTTTTCGAAAGCATAGCAAGCCTTTCGGACCAGTTGGAATACATCCAAAACACCATTCGACAAAGTCGAAAGGTTTTTATAAAAGAAGCAACACTTAAAAGTCAACAAAGAATGGAACAACCTTTCGACAACAATGAAAGAAAGCATAGCTCTCGATGACAAACAAGTGAAGAGCAGCCTTTCGATAAGGACGAAAGGTTCACAGCAATCAAGTGAAGAACAACTTTCCGACAAGGTCGAAAGGTTTACAACAATCAGGAGGAGAGCAACCTTCTTACAAGGTCGAAGGGTTCACAACAGTATAAAGAAGCCAAACCCTTCGACAAAGTCGAAAGGTTCATAAAGGCGTAAAAAAACATTTCGACAATGTCAAAAGGTCCATAATAGCATATGAAAGGTAAACCTTTCGACGAAGTTGAAAGGTTCACAATGGCATATGAAGGACAACCTTTCGACAAAATCAAAAGGTTCATAGCTGCATGGAAAAAGTCGAACCTTCCGACCCAGTCAAGGGCATAGAGTCGAAAGGGGAGCCGTCTGCATCTATAAATAAGACCCAATGGATCATGTTTTGGGAATCTAATTTCTCTCATTTTAGTCTTGTAACTTCTTAATCGCAGTACTGTAACCCTAATTGAGTGCGATTTGGGGAAATTTAATAGAATGAACATTTTTCTTGGACACAAAGGGAAGTCCTTAGCTTTGTTAATTACTTTACTATTTGCTTAAACCTTTTGCTAGATTAACTCATATTTTCAGGTTCAACCCCATCAGAAGGTCCTTGTCGACAAGAACGATAATATTTCTGCTACAAGTAATCACTGCAACCCTTCGTGACCTTTAACTCTACAATCAGAACCCTTCAAAAAGGTCGATAACCCAATTGGTTCAACATCTAAAACCTTCCGAAATCAAGCAACAAGTGGTCTAAACCTTTCAATACGGTCGATACCCGCTCCATATCCACCAAAGTATATCGTACACTGCTTAAACCTGAGTAAGGTTAACACCTTAACCCCTCGGCTAGATAAAAGTCAACCTTTTTAATGACAAACTAAGGGAATTTCAACCTAGTCGAAAAAGAAAACCTTTATGGGAGACCTTATATAAGTTCAACAAAGCCGAAAGGACACTTAGCTTATGTTCTAAACCTTTCGACGACGTCGAAGGGTCTGATACTGGACTTATCAACTAATAAGGTTAAATTGAAAGGCAATTCTTAAAAGATTCACGTCCGTCGTTCTCTAAAGAAGAAATCTATCCTTCTTAACACAATTATGTGGTGTGGACAAGAAATCTTGTTAACAACCATAAATTACGTATCCCTTTAACGGAAGAAAATCATTAATCCCAATATGTATGTCCAGCAAATCAAAACATAATTTAAATTTTACAAAAAATCCATCAATAGAAGGGGTAAAGTATTTTTTATATAAAAAACTGCGTGCTGATTAGTTGGACACACCAGACAAGAAAACTTATAATCGATGATTTCTTCTCCCCATAGCCTACGGCAATTTATTTCCAAGTATGCAATCCCTTTCTGATTTGACGTAGATTAGTGAAATTATGACCATACAACATTAAGTTGTTTGCACATCGCTTTATTGGTAGCTACCTGGTTCTGAAGTTAATGTTCCCACGTTGGGATGTTGCAAAATCTGATACTACACTTGATAGTGGCCATTGCATTTTCTGTTTTTTCTAACAAGATTTTGACTCACAAAATCAGCGGTACATGAACCTTTTTTACAATACATCAAAAATAGGAATCTACTGTGAAAATAGTTCTTTTCAAAAAATTGCAACTTTTTACCAAGAAATCTACACATTTAATCAGATGCTTGCAACTTTTCACCAAGAAATCTACACATTTAATTATTAATAACAAGAAAAATTACAAGTTTCGACCATTGTTAGACAATAAGTTACTGTAGCATTAAATATATAAATCAAATCTCTATTTGTAGTTGCAAAGTAATGTGCATTTTTTTTATAGAAAACATAAATTAACTTGCAAGTTTTTTAAAATTTCTACAAAAATTCAATAAAATTAGAAAGCTGTAAGAAAATGTGGTTCATTAACAAAAACATACTTACAGTTACAATTGCTTACAAATGAAAAAATTAAAATTAAAAGTTTTTAAAACCTCTTCAAAATACAAAGTTTACTTTCATTTTCTATCGAAAAGGATAAGGTTGCATTTTTTTTAATTTCTACATAAATTCAATAAATTAGATAGCGGTAAAAAATTGTAGTTAATTAATAAAAACAGCTAAATAGGCACAAGGAAGAAGTTGCAAAAAAAATTAGTCTAAGAGACAACAAGTTTGTTTTTTAGTCTGAATGACACTTTTCAATGTAAATTGAAAATGATAGTTACAACTATTATTCTATGATTTATACTAAAAAGTGTTTTTCAGCCTTAAAAACAAATTTCTTGTGCTTGAAACTAAATTTTTCTTAAACTTTTTCCTTGAGCAAAAGCCCCTAACAAAAATATACAGAAATAACAATTACTTACCTCTTGAAAGTTTAAAGTTTACTTTCATTTTCTATCCAAAAAGTGTAATATAGTTTGCATTCTCTCTTTTTTTTGTTTGTTTTTTTTTTTTTTTTTTTTAAGATTTTGACTTACCAAACATTGGTACATGAACCTATTTTTACATTAAAAGCAATCTATTGCGGAAATGGTTTTCTTTTCAAAAAAATTACAAACTCATCCAGCAACAACACTGAAACAGAAACTCAAATCAAAACATATACCCGTCATTCGTTCCAGCTGTCATCAACGTGTACAATTGATTGACAGAAGATCTGAGGAAAAAAACAAATAAATATCAATAATTGCACATGATATACAAAAGATTGCGTTGCGTGCGTGCATGTTTTGCTATAAACAAGAACACAGTGATACTTTCTTTAGCTGTTCCCTGTATGCTTTCTAAGAGAAAATTAGCTCATAATATCAACAAAAGAGTCCATAAAACTTAGTTTTCAAACTGTGCATTTGATAAATGAGATTCCACTCTTCAACTCGGGAGTAGATCATGGGAAACTAATAATTGGATTGGGTCTAAATCAGATTGGATATTGAAAAAACCGTATCCGATCTTAACAGCAACCGGCTTGGACTTGAGTCGGGTCTGGGCAGTTAGAACAAAATCCGTACCCGTATTAATAGGCAGGCATAGACCAGACTTAGACGTAAATCCTTATCAACCACGGGCCTCTGGGAACGTAAATCGGTCGGACTGGACCGGATGGAGGTGTGTTCAGTTTATATCCTAAATAAAATCGGACCAGACATGGATCGGACGAGATTTATATTCGTACAAATTTTATTGTCCTAACCCGTGTTCTAAATAAAATCGAACGTACTCGTACATACATTTTTCAGACACGGACATGGACGGACATTGCTATTTAAATCAAATTTTATGTTGTTTAATAGAACTTCCATCCGATATACTGAATTATAAGATATTCGAACGAATTCAAACGAACTTGAACCCGACAATATTTTTTCTCGTACAAATTGTTCTAACTCGTGTCCTAAATGAAAGTCAAACGGATACGGACGAACGTATTTCGAATACGGACATAAACGGGCATCGAACACTCGTACAAAATAAACAGCCCTACGTGCCTGCATATTAATAGAGTGATAGGAATAGATAAGGCAACTGAGGACAGATTGTACTGATACATGTGCAAAAAAAAAAGCCTGAAATTAGATGCTTGCAACTTTTTACCAAATCCACACATTTAATTAATAATAAGAAATATTACTAGTTTCTATTATTGTTAGAAAATAAGTTACTATAGCGTTAAATATATAAATCAAATCTCTATACTTTTCTGGTAGAAAACACAAATTAACATGCATTTTTTTTTTTTTTTTACAAAAATTCAATGAAATTAGCTAACGGTGAGAAGATGTAGTTATTTAATAAAAATATATTTAAATAACAATCACAATTACAATTGCTTACGAATGAAAAAAAAATTTGAATTCAAATTTTTTCAAAACCCCTTCAAAATACAAAGTTAATTTTGCACTTATATATATATGTGTGTATGTATATATATATATATATAAAAGTTCACATTTTCTGTTTTTTTTTTCAACCAAGATTTTGACTTACAAAATCATTGGTATATGAACCTTTTTTACAGTACATCAAAAATAGGAGTCTGCTGTCCAAATGGTTTTCTTTTCAAAAAATTACAAACTCACCAAGCAACACTAAAGCAATCACTCTAATCAAAACATTTACCAGTCATTCATTCAAGCTCTCATCAACGTGTACAATTGATTGACAGAAGATATGAGAAGAAAATTAAATAAATATCAATAATTACACATAACAAGTATATACAAAAGATTGCGTGCATGCATGCATGTTTTGCCATAAATATGTGAACATAGTGATACTTCGTAAGAGAAAATTAGTTGACAATGACAACAAAAGAGTCCATCAAAGTTGGTTTACGAATTGTGCATTTGATAATGAGATTCCATTCTTTAACTCTTTAATTACAATAAACATGACATATAAATAGCTCGATAATAATAGATTCATCGTGGCGGCATCAGCACCAGATTAAGACTAAGCCACTTGTAAAAAGTAACATTTCTACAGAACGCTGTTTTCATTGTTTAGAAGAAAAAAATTCTATAACATTGAATATCATAAGTAATCCAGCTTTGAAAAAGGGGAAATAGAAGATAATTTGCACTTTTCTTTTTAAAGGTCTCAAGTTGACTTTCACTTTCCAGATATTTCTGTTAAAATTCTACAGTATCTGCTAAAGTTGAAAAAAAAATGTAGCTATTTAATATAAAAATATTCTTAAAATTATAATTACCTACAAATAAAAATATTCGATTTTTAAATACAGTTAGGGATTTGATTTACAAAATCATTGGTACATGGACTTCTCTTGCGAACAGGGATTTAATATGCAAATCCCCTTGTAAATAAAATGGTTTTCTTTTCAAAAAATTACAAACTCACCTCGGACCACTGGAACAATCACTCTAATCGAAACATTTACAAGTAATTCATTTCAGCTCTCATCAGTGTGTGCATTTTATTGACAGAATGTCTGAGAAGGAAGGTAAATAGCAGTAATTACACATAACCAGAATAAATGAAGAAAGGTAAATAAATACCAATGTTTACACATAACTAGTATATATTAAATATCGCATGCATGCATATACGTTTTGCTATAACATGAACATAGTGATACTTTCTTTACATGTTCAACACAGAATCGGCCACAAGGCAAGTCTGTCAAGTCTAAAGCTTAGGGCAACATAGTTGATAGCGGCAATTGAACTGTAATGCTCCAAGGTTGAAAGTATTGAAGATCCGATTAGCCAAACCATTGAAATCGTATAAACAGTATGCAGAAAATGTAAATACTTATTATGTATTTAATATGATTAAATTTACTTAATATAAGAATTATAGTCATGAAAATAAACCATAAAGTAAAAAAAAAATAGAAAGCATGACAGCATGACTATTTTATTTTCTTTTATTTTTAAAAAAAAAAGAAACTTTCACAGGCCAGAAATGTAAGAAGGTCCGTCTCCGTCACCCTCTTTTAACTCGGGCCTTCAATTCGTTTGAATGATTATTATATATCTACACAAATATCAGGACGTTAAAGTACGGCTGTCAAGGCTCGAGCCTTCTTTCTCTGCTCGTATCTTAGATGGCCCAAAGAAGACTTTTAAAATATGCTTATTTGTTTGTAGCTGTAAGTCACAATCTGCTACACATGGAAAATGATCCAATATTTTAACTACAAATGAGTGGGCAATGAAAGCTAGTACAGCTAGTGGCATTTAGTGGGTGCATCTTATATGGACCTGGTTAAGTTTCTTTTTTATTTTATTTTATTTTTATTTTTTTTGGTTAGAAAGACTAATAGGGTGGTCCAATGTAAATCGTGGCTCAATTGGCTTCCGGCCCTTAATGGAACACACGGTCGGTGGTTTTGTGATTGAATGTTCGGTTCTGGTTCGGTTAAACTCCTGAGAAGGGTATCTTAAAACCGTCCGTCCGTTGATCCAAGCCCCCATACTTAGGAAAGCGCATGGTTATGTTTAATTTTCTCTCTAGTTGGCTAATCAAATTATTTTCCCTAACTAATACTAATAAGCATATTTGGTTATGTTTAATTTTCTCTCTAGTTGGCTAATCAAATTATTTTGTACTATATAATATTATATTTGATTATGTTTAATTCTCTCTCTAATTGGCTAATCAATTTATTTTTTGTCAAATAATATTATCCTGGACATTAAGTAATTGGTATTATAAATAAAGTGAAAAGGTATTTGTTATTTTTCTTTTCTTCCATTTTTGTTCTTCTCCAAACACCGAGAAGCCGTTGTTATAAAGATCAAGACTCCTTCTCAAGTAGGTTATTAATTCGATTTTTGTTTTGTTTACTTTTATCTGGTGGGTTAATTGTAAACAATGTTTTTGAAAATCAACATAAATGGTTGTTGGATGGAATCTTGTGTGTTGCTCTCTTGATTGCTTTGTGTTTTAGATCTATCATCACCATTGTTTATCTTCAAATATTATTATTTTAATCCAATGTTATCTATTTGTACTTGGACGATATAAGATTCTACGATAGATTTCTGTAACAATTTTATTCTTTGTTACGTCATGCGCAACAAAAATTCTAACAAATTGGTATCGTAGTTAAATCATCGCAAGGCAAGGGTAGGTTTAGATTTATATAAGAAGACCGTCGACATGATTAGTACTGCCAATTGAGTAGAGATGTCAGTTCGTCATATTGGATCTATCTGGTTTTGTATGCATGACGGTGTGGTTAGAGAAGTCTCGAACGTGAGATATGTTCCTACTAGTTCACATAATCTCGTTTCATTTGGTCAGTTAAACTGCCGTGCTTGCACTTATGAGACTCGAGGTGGAATTGTGAGAATGAAGAATGGTGGTCATATTGTGATGAGAGGGGTATTAAACGATGAAAACCTTTATATATTAGTTGGTTGTGCAGTCAATAATAGAAATTCAATGACAGTTGAAGAGCCTAGTCCATAGGTAGGCGGTGAGGTGAACTTGTGCATTGCTTTTGATGGAAGTGTGCGTTGTCATTTTGATGATGCTCAAGGTATCAATGGCGATCGTGTGGAGAGCAAAGTCAAGTGCTAGACGGGAGTCGATTTGGAAAATCCACGAAACTTTACGGAGGTTTTTGTGGTATTACAAACACTTCTGAGAAGACCAAATTATGTGATGTATCTCATGGTGGGAGATGAATTACTTGTAGATGGTGGTAGCGGTTTGTGATTTGGTATGATTAATAAGAAAAAAGTGGTGATTGATCTAAAGATGGTAGGCTTGTCTGTTTTATTTGATTAGACAACTTTTTTATTTTTTTCCTTTGAAGAGACGATTTGATTGAAGGTGGAGATCGAGGATGTGTTGAAGATATGTGATTTTACATCAAGGTGGAGTGTTAAACTTAGGTAATAAAAAATCACAAATAGAAGGAAACAAATATGAAAAGAAAAAAATTGTTTTCTCTAATTAATAGGCATATTTCTTTATGTTTAATTCTCTCTTTAATTGGCTAAACAAATTATTTTGTACTGTATAATATTAACTTGGATGGTAAGTAATTGATGTTATAAATAAAGTCTGAAAGAAAAAACGAAAATGTGTGGAAAAGTATTTGCTATTTTTCTCTTTTTCCACCTTTATTCTTCTTCTTCAAACACTAAGAAGCATTCTTACTTCAAACACTAAGAAGCATTCTTATAGAGAACATGACTCTTTCTCAATTGGGTTATTGATTCTATTTTATTTAGTGGATTAACCGTAAACAATTGTTTTTTATAATCAACATAAATAGTTGTTGTGTGGAATCTTGTGTGTTGCTCTCTTAATTTCTTTGTGTTTTAGATCTATCATCACCATTGTTTATCTTCAAATATTATTATTTCAATCCAATATTATTCCTTTGTACGCAGATGATATAAGATACTAGAATAGCTTTCCACGATAATTTTATTTTTTGTTAGTTTTTGCGCAACAAAAATCCGAAATGATGAAGGCTTAATTCCTCGACCACACTCCCTTACATGTATTATTTATATTGGTTTTGGACGCATTTAGAGCCGAACTAAGACGCCAATCAAGCATACATCTACGTGTAGGTCGCTTTAAGGGCTTAAAATTAAAAACCTTTTAGCTGTTAAAGATGGTCTTACAGCTATCTTAGAAATATGGATTTAACGTGCAAATACCATTTTATGTAAAGTGGTTTTCTTTTCAGAAAATTACAAATTCACCCGACAACACAGAAGTAATCACTCTAATAGAAACATTTACCAGTCTTTCATTTCAGCACTCATCGACCTGTACATTTCATTGACATAAGATCTCAGAAGTAAAACAAATAAATATCAATAATTACTTACACATGACATGACCAGAATACATTTCGTCTATTAGAACCATCTAACACGTTCACTTCGCTCTCTCTTACTTTCAGACTGAACGAACGAGTTACACACACGTAGGTAACTCCGAACCAACCACGGACCATTTTTTTATTAAAAAAACATAAAAAATATAACAAAGAAGATTCGCTGTTATGATTAAAACTTACTTACAACAGCAAAGTCTTTCCTTATAATTTATATTTCAAGTCGAAATATTATAAAAGTAAAGTAACGGCAAACCCTTTTCCGTTGTAAAAGCCAGTCTCATGTTCAGTTCACTAGTCACAGAATCACTTTGAACCAGCTACGGACGCAGTGAGTGGTTTTTCAACTGAACAAGCCGTTGCATGTTTTGTTTTTTTCAATATGCATGACGGCATATATGTTTTGTTTTTTTAATATGCATGACGGCATATAAGTTTTGTTTTCAACATGAGAATGAAAGGACCATACAGTCCATGCACTTTCATGTTCAGATATCTTTTACTAGATTGATACGACAAGCAAAGATTCAATCAACCTTAGTTTTCCAACTTGTACATTTAATAACGAAAATCCAAACCATTCTGTTTCAGTCTCTTTCGTACTACAAGAAAATTCAAAGCTTTCTGTTTCAATATTTGGCCAATATATATTAAAACAAATGACCTATCAATCACATGATGTTTTTTCGTGCTAGCATTCTTCATGGTAGGATTATCTGAACAAATCGTTTTAGTTCTACTTTTGAACAAATCCCAAAGCTTTTGACAACACTTGCATTTGCTGAAAAAACATGACTTTCAAACTAAAATCAGATCAATAAAATGATCTTTAGGTACAATAAATTGCGAAATCACCAGAATGTGTTCGACCGAAAATTATGTATTCGTTTAGAGACCGTTTGAATGGAGCATTTGAACGTGGTATTTAAACGGAGAAGTTGGTTGAAAAGAAAATCCGTTTCACTATACGAAAGAGGTATTTGAGCAAAATATATAAGCGGAGTATTTGAAATGTGCAAGGGGTATGCAAAGGAAGAACGAATGGCAAATGGCAGGAATGCACCAAATTCCTCCTTTCGGTAAAACGGGGCGTCGGAAATGGCAACGTACGAAAATTTTGGATAGGGCTGTCGATGGATACCTAAAAAATTCAAAATTCGTCCGTACCCGTATCCAAAAAAGGGATAATATCCGATACCCGAAAAAACAGATACGGATGCGAATACGAAGACATCCGCATCTGAAAATTATCCGTCCGGTCTTTGTCAAGATTATAACATAAATTATGTATATTTTACTATAATAAAAGATATTTATTTATTGTTTTATTAAGTTGGTAGTTTATATCATATGCACTTAGTGTTTATTACCTGCTCAAAACAATTGATTATCGCCATATTTGTTTATAGTTAACACTTTTATAATCAATTGAATTGAAAAAAAAATATGTTAAAACTTAAATTTTATATTTATATTTCTTGATTTATCAGTCGTTAGCGAATAGAAGAATTATCTGATATTCGCCCGTATCCTCGGATGCGGATATTCCGTATTCGAAAATCATTTCGTATACGAATGTGAATATGACACTATCTGCATCCGAAAGTATCCACTGACAAGCCCAATGTTAGAGCGAATGGTACCTTAGCTTACTGCAATTTATGGTGCCTTTTTTTGAAACGAAAATGGAGAATCTAAACGGTGCATTTGAGTGAAATACTCAGCATAGTATTCGAATGGAAGAATGGAGAGGAGAGCATAAATTAACGGCTATTGATAGCTACCATTGGTGACGCGTCCAACGTATCTGATTTGACGTGTTGGATGCCAACTTACCCCGCCAACATTCAACAAACGGAGTTGGAAATGGGACTAACCACGTTTAAACATCCGACGCGTAGACGCGTCAACGAAAACGAGACAAAAAAAGATTGCAAATGTTACCTTGTTTTCAGTTGCATTTTATTTTGTCTGACGACTTGGACAGTATGTTATCATTGGTCAGATGTTCCAATGACATCATGCTAGATTTTATTGGATTGGCAGATAAAAAAAGTTCATTTTTTTTTTAATCAAGCATGGAATCTCTTTCTGATTTGACATAGATTAATGAAATTATGACAGAAAGCTACCTGAAGTTAACGTTCCCATGTTCGGAGGTTGCAAAATTTGTTACGATTCAGTTTCTGCATCTCTTAATACAGTTTTGAGTATCCTTTAAACTCTTAATTACAATAAATATAACATATAAATAAACCTATCAACAGATCAGGTTCAGTTTGAGAATCTTAAAACCGGACCCGAGTCCGATTAAAATAATCAAAATCCAAGCTCGGCTCGAACCTGCAAGTTACAAAATAGTTGGTAATCTAATATGAAAATCCCCTTCTAAATAAAATGGTTTTCTTTTCAAAAAATTACAAACTCGCCCAGCACCACTGAAAGGATCACTCTAATCAAAACATTTACCAGGGTTCGGATATTCATTTCAGCTCCCATCAACGTGTGCATTTGATTGACGGTAGATCTGAGAAGTAAAACAAATAAAATTCACTAATTACACATAACTAGTATATATAAAATATTGTCCGCATGCATGTATGTTTTGCCATAAACATGAAACATAGTAACGCAAGACCAATATGAGAATGCCAGGACCATACAATCCAAGCACTTTCTTGTTCAGATATCTTTTACGAGAAAATTAGTTTATAACAGCAACCAAAGATTCCATCAACCTTAGCTTTCCAAGTTTCCAACTTGTACATGCATTTAATAATGAGATTCCAAACCATTCTGTTTGTCTTCTTCATACTACCAAAAAATTCAAACTTTCTGTTCCAACATTTGTCCATGTATTAAAACGAATAACCTCTCAATCACTAATCTCAATGGCTAAATCCTTCACCTCTCACAAGTTTTTCTTCTTCTTCTCCATAGCTGCACTTGTTTTCTTCATCTTTCTTCACAACCCACAGTATGCATCTCATATCATTAATGACTTACGCATAACTACTCAAACTCCAGATCATCCGCTTGATCCTTTAACATTTACCGAACTAGCAATTATTCAATCAATTCTTTATGAATATCCTCCATTTTCATATCCTAATACACTTCCTATGATAAATTCCATCACTCTTGATGAGCCCGATAAGTCGATTGTTGTTTCTTGGGGGCCAAATCAAAGATTACAGCCACGTATTGCATCTGTTATTGCATATACACCGAAGCAAACTCACTTGCTTTCTATTGATATTGAGAATCGAAAAGTGATGTACCATAAGATTAATCCACAGTCTTCCGGATATCCCTGCCTCACGAGCAATGAGATGAAACGTGCAAGTTCAATTGCACTATCCGACCATGACTTTGTACAGGCTATTCGGGTGAGGAATTTGGATCCTTCTAAGTTGATTTGTGGGCCACTGTCGTCGGGTTGGTTTGGAAAAGAAGAGGAAGGCTACAGGTGACCATTATTTATTTATATATACACGTGTGTGCGCTCGCACGCGATAGCCATACCAATGATACAAGTTCAAAGTTGTACAACAGGTACGGATTTATAGCTGTATGATTGGTACAGATTCTACAAATGGTATTGATGAATAACCATACCAAGGGTACAGATTCATAGTTGTACCCACTGGTATAAAACTACAGATTAATGGTGGTTTCATTGGTACATATGTATAGTTTTAACACTGGTGCAAATTCATAGCTGTACCACTAGTACAAATCAAGGGGCTTATGATTGTTATTACTGATAGTATAACGGAATTCTTGAAGGGAGAATCAATCCGGTTAAGGGAAATGAAAAAAGAGTGATAAAATGATTCCTTTGAAGAGGAAATCAAATCATTTGTTCTCCGTTTATAAAAAACAGACTGAAATTATCAAATTGCAAGTTTATGAGCATCTTTCTTTCTTCTTTCCATGTGCATTTATTCTACCAAAACACGGAATCTTTTTATCCACAAACCATAAACCTTAATTTTCTAATTCAAAACCATAATTCTCTAACATTAAATTATGGAGATAACTCATCTTGGCCTGTTAGAAGTTGATACCTCAGATTCCCAAATCGAAGCATGAAACCCTAGCCATGAACAAAGCTGTGGTCTTGCCGAACGAAGAGGAGAAAGCCAAGAAGAGAAAGCCACGAAGTCCTCGTTAGGTAAAGTGGAAGTGGAAAGAAGAGAAAGAAACTAGAGTGAATTTTCGTTCAGTAAAATGGAAGTGTCGAACGAGTTGTTTCGTCCGGTGATTATGGAGCGGCATTTGGGCATGCCGAGCGAAATATTTAGTTCGGTATTTGAGCATGCCGTTCTAATAGGGGAGATACCAGTCCAGATTTGAAGTGCACTTGGCTGAACCAAATTGTGCCGAACCAGATGCATGCCGAACCAAAATCGAGAACTGCTATATAGCAGCTACCCCTACTCACTTCTTCACTCTATAAACAGTGTAGCTCCTGAACAACAATGACAGCCATCCTAGAGAGCTAAAACTCTGTATAATTTTGTCTGTATTGTTTATTTTTCTTATGTATAGCCTGCAAAAGTGAATCAATCTTGTAACTCTAAACTTTCAGTCATTAATAAATTCTTATGTCCCCAAGTGTACTTACACTGCCTCGCGGTAGAGGAACAATGGTAAATACTGGTGTTATTTATTTTTCTGCATTGCATAGATCTGTGACTGTCTGTTCTGGTGTTATCTCTGTTTGTTTCGTCTCACTACAATCACAATCCATTCCATTTGTTTTTCGCTGTGTTGGGTTTTTTATTCCCTGATCATCTGAAAGTATTTTCCCTAACATGGTCTTTATCTACCTCTTCACTTAAACAAGATGATATGGATAATGATTTCTTTACTTTCATTCGCAACTTCAATGATGTTTTTGAAAGTGTTTAAGATCTTATGATTTGAGCGAGTTTAAAAAAAATGATATTACCTATTTTATTACTACTACTACTACTACAAGATCTTATCGTGAAAGTATGAGGGCTATTGGAATAGAATAAACTTCTTCAGTTCAAGAAAGACAATATTTAAGATAAGTACAGCTTTTATTAATACGAGAAAGTGACATTGAAATAATTAAAGAAATTACTATTAAATGATAACTTGTATTACAGCTTGATAGTAATTCAACAATACATGATTGATATTTATATTCAGATTAATTGAAGCCCGAGAAATTATGTAATGGGTAATATCTTTATTAATAATTGGAATAGAGTTAGCAATTTTTGGGTCCAACCGTGAAGCTCCAAAAATGCCATTATATACAAATAAGATGTCGAGAGTTCGAATCCCACAAATAACATCTATCTCCAAATGAATGTTTTGATGCACAAATAAGATCACAAGTTCAAACTCCAATCTCAACGTAACGTTAATAATATTTTCTTTTATAATTTTCAACTTTTACCTATCAAAACTATATAAAAAACCAAAATTTAACAATTTAATATCATTATATAAGGGATTTTTATATGCATGTGCATTACACGTGCCAAAATATTTTGTTATAATAGAGGAAACACTAATATATTGAAACATTCTCAATCTGTATATATTATTCTCTTAAATGGACAGAGTGACAAAGGCTGGAATTGGAAGATAATGATAAAGGTGGTCAAACACACATACGGCTTGACACAGAACACATAACAATTGCGTACGTCCGCACGCTAAAAAGACAAAGTAAAAGTAAGAACGAATGGAATGTGAATTGCTGCAACGTGAGAAAAAACTTTTGAGTTGTAACCAAATTTGTTCATTTTCTTTAGGATTTTTTTTTTACGATTTAGACCGGTTTTGCAAACTTATCACACATATAGGCTAGTTGTAAACTAGTTACAAATATAAACTAGTTTTGACTACGTCAGCTCCAAGCTGGCAAAACACTACAAACGGCATTTCAAATGCCGCCCGTGGTGTTTTAATTTTTTAAGAATAGTGGCTAACTATGTTTTGGTTTAAAAACATATAAGCGGCTTTTGAGAAGTCGCAAGTAGTGTTTTATTTTTTAACCCTATGTTTGTTTTAAAAAACATACGGGCAAATTTTGAGAAGTCGCATATTGACGATTTTCCAAATGTCGCCTTGTGTTTATGCCCGTACAAAACAGCATGTTAACAAAAAAAATTATCAACGCCTCAAACTGAAAATAGAAGTGTGAATAACCTTTTCAAGACCACCTTTCGAATTAGTTAAGGTAATCTAAGGCTCCTTCGAAACCACCCTCTGAACCAATTGGTGTGATCTAAGACTCTTTCGAAACCACTTTTCCAATTAGTTGTAGTAATCAAGTACCATTTCAAAACAACCTTTTGAATTAGCTAAGGTAACCTAAGATTGTGACTTGATGGAATCTAAGGGATTGAACTATGTCGACATGGTACTATAATTTCGAAAGGTGTCCTTACAAACAGCGCTGATGGGAGTTCTCTATAGTTGAATCCATATATAAGCATTGAATAAGATCTTATGTATTTGAAAATACCATGCATTTTCTTTATTAATAACTTTCATGAATACAAAAGGTTCAAGTATTATAAGGAAAGGAAATCCCCAATTTGATTTAAGGGTTAGGGCTTACAAATTTAAGAAAGAAGCAAGAATAGAATGAACTCATTCGAGTCCTTCCAAAAACATACCATTAGAGTGTTATTTATAGGCATAGGTCGGACCCTTTCGCGTCAGTCCTTCAACCTAGTCAAAAGGGTGCCTTGAAGACCTCTCGTCGCTGTTGAATTCGGAGCGCCCTTCTAACTCCGCTTTTGAATGGAACTTGGGGGCTTTCGACTCCATCGAAAGGTATAAAAGTGACATTCACCTTGTTGTTGATGTGCTGTGTAAGCAGGAAAGGATGTTGACTTTCGACGATGTCGAAAGGGGGATCTTCGGGGCTTCGAATGACTTAATGCATAGTAGAAAGCATAGTTGCAAAAGGTATCTCTCGAAAGCATTCCTATTGATTAATGCGAAACCTCCATCTTTTGATATTTGAGAAAGCAATATTGGTCATATGCGAGTTCTTCTTCTTATTTGTGGATGGTTTGAACCGATTCGAAAGGCTGTGATCTATGCTTTCGAAGGGGTCGCTTTGGCTAAATGTTCTTCTGCGAAAGGTAAACACTGGCGAAGCCCACTGATTCGAAAGGTTTGGTGCATATATGGAAGCTTGTTATCTGATACCTTCGAAATGTGCTTTTAACTCATACAAAACATCATTATGCATGCGGAACCAATTGTTTCGAAAGGGGTTAACTGAAGCGAAAGGGTAACATCGTTCCTCTTCGAAAGTCCATTACTCATCCAATATTTGCAGAAGCATCCCTTCGACTCTTTCGAAAGATCTTGCTATTACTATAATTCTTCATAAATCTTTCCTCGGTGTTCTTTTAGATTTCGACATAGTTAGAATGATTTTTGATGATAACACTTGCCCCCCTCCCCCGCAGCGAAGGGATGCGCTTGATTTTTCAAGTCAACTGTTTCGACACTATCATTATTTCAGCATATGATTTTTTCCGCCTTTTGATATTCCCAAATGAATCTTGATCACTCATTTAAATCTAATCGAATGGTTTTTCCTGCATTTGTTTTGTTTATAAATCACACTTCCTTCATCCCTTTTCATTTACATGCAACTAAAACCTTAGAAGCAAGAATCAAAAAATTCCAACCTCTTACTAGATTCTTAGTTTCAGGAGACACAAATTCAGATTCAAGGTAAACATTCATCGTTTTATATAACAGATCAATTTACCGCATTTAATTTCAATTTCAAATTCTTATGGTTCAAATTTGTGTCATTGTTTTAAATTTTGAAAATGATTTACGTTTACCGTTCGTACAAAATGATTTTCAGATTCATCTTTTATGCTGACATGGATTAATCCATGACATCAATTTAGAGTTCGAGCTTGGATTTGCTCAATTTAGGGTTTTTGCTACTGTAGAATGCAAATTTCATGCCTGCATTCTGTTATGTTCAAATTCATTTGGAGTTTTTTTTTTCTTTTTTTTAGGTTAAAAATTAACATCCCTCGCTATGAATTGAATTAAGAAAAACATATATATATATATATATATATATATATATATATTCGAAAACCTTATCCAATCTTTCAACTTGATCAAAACCCTCAAAATTAAGACAAGCCTAGCCGTTTGCACACTTACGAAATTCCATCTTGTCTTTTTGACTTATTTGAAACCCATTATAGTCAACAGGAATATAACGGTTATTTTTTCAACATGAACATTATCGAAACGTCTTAAGGCCTAATCGTTTGTATTGAAATTACTTTGCTCTGAGCCTTTCGGCTTAATGAGAGTATGACGTTTTGGCAATGTTCATATTTTTATGTAAAATAAAATCTGTAAGTTCCGACGTTGTCGAAAGGTATATTTGATTTGATTCGAGGATATTGTTAATGGTTTCGACAATGCGTATATCCAAATTGGAATTGTGTGGGCAGTTGCACTTATAAAAAAAAATCTTTGGACTTTCGACATTATAGAAGGATGTGTTTAGGTGCCTGTATTCCATCGTTCCTTTCGAGACCTTCAAAAGCTTAATGAATTTTATAATTCATGTTCACTTCAACCCCCTTTTGAAGGCATGAAACTATATGCTTCAGTGGATATTTGAACCATTGCAATAGGCTTTCGATACCTTCGAAATGCGTCAATAATGAAATGAGTTGCAACTTTAATGAAATTATTTCACCTTGTAGGATCATGGGTTTAAAAAGAGCTTATAAGAAATCAAAAAAGGATATAGTTTCAAAACTACAATCTTCCCCAAAAAAAAATGAGGCACTTTCAAGCCATTCACTTATATCTTCTCAAGACAAAGTAGAAGCAATCCTTAACGACTTCGAAATTACAGAAGCAAAAGCTATTCCTCGTAGCGACAGTGACACCATCCAAAATGCTCCCGATGGATATTTCGTTTACACCGTCATCCACATTTGGCATGGAGGTTTTATTCCACTCCCTGAGTTCTTGTCAAGATTTCTGAACTGCCTTGGCATAGCACCTATTCAATTATCTATACATATCTCATCTCTTTAGAGCTCATAGCTTTAGAGTCGGGCATTCCTTCTCTAAGCGCTAAAGTCCTCAATTACTCGATGCATCTTGTCAAGCTTAGCAATTTGAACAGCCAAATTTTCAGGGCTAACCCTCACAAGTAGTTAGTTTCAGAGGGGTAAACAAGTTCAAAGATTGGAAGACGTAATTCTTTTATGTTGTTTTTCAAGTATTAGTGAAGCTTTCTCTTCTCCTCGTAAGTAGACCATTACCATTGTTTTCATTATATTATTTTTTTGTTGAATTTGTATTTTTATTAGGCCATGCTCCCAAAGATCTTGATGATGAAGGCAAGAGAATTGTGAAGTTGTTAACTGCTGCCTCAAACACTATTGGGAATAGGCTCACCTTGTTGACCTCTGCAACTTTCAGAAATATTCTCTCCTTCCAGAAAGCCGGAGGATTCTTGAACAACCTCCTCTAGTCAAGCATATCTTCAAGAGCAAACTCAACACTGGACAGTTATATAACTTGTCTTCACAAGTGCTGAATATGCAGCCTACAATACACATCGGAATATAATCAGATACGTGAAATACGTCTCTGTTATCTAGCTCGTCTCCTGAGCTCCATGGCATCCTATCATATATCTGTAATACTTGGTCTGACCCGAGCATTATAATAAAATAACACCTGAGTCGGTCTGGAAAACCAGTGTGAGAAAACACACTCAATTTGAATTACCGAAATTATCAAATCCTTTGAAAAACAAAGGTATTTCATAAGACCACGCCACAAATAAACACGATGGGTTTCCACCTTACGGTAACCGAAACAATTTATATCAAATCATCTAATATTATAATAGTGTCCAAGCATAAATACTTATTCAAATAGCTGAAATTGTTACATTAATTAAATTCCAGCACACTAGGCTCTACAACCAAAACCGTAAAGGCACGTATTTGAGAATAATTCTATACGAATGACTAGGTACTGGTGTACGACATGCCACAGTACACGTCTAGAAAAATGTACCGAGGACTCTGCAACACAAGACCGAACTACCCTTAACCTAGATAGACCGAATATGATATCATCACGGGTGTTCTCACCCTTTCCGAGAGCTCTTCCGCATGCAACCGTATCCATAATATATAATATCCGAAGGTATTTATATATGTGATAAACATACCCTAATTTTATAACCATGTAATTACATTGATTTAAATTTTTCTATATTGGTTTTCTTTTATACTTAGACATATTTTATTACTTTATTACAGAGTGAATGTCTTTCAAGTAGTCTTGTTATTATGGATTACTTAGGCAAATACGTCAAACTAAGAAGAGACTGCTTCGCAAAGGTCTCGCTCTTGAAATCCTCAAGATTGGCTAGATATTGCTTTCTTAGATGTTTACGGAAGCTTAATGTGCAACAACCCCGCCTTTGCTTTGATTTCCTTGGGGAAGAAAAGGAAAAGCTCCTTACAAAAATTCGTACATGTCATACACAATTGATTTGTGGTTGTGATAATCCTCCAGCCGGACAATGGGATTATAGCAAATGTCCCCAATTATTACCCCAGAATGATTTAATATCACTTTTGACTCGACTATCACCCTTTTGGCTAACTCTTTAAATAAAGTTTAAAATAATATTTATAGACTTTAAGTGTGATACGGGCATGTATTTGATTATAACATTGATACTATACCCTTTGTTTTATTTCTTTTTAAGTTATAACTTCTACTGCTGTAATAAAGAAATTTATTCTTTGGGTATTAATTTGTTTTTTGTTTATTTGAATAGGAATCACAGTTAGCTACCACACCACACTCACTAGATCCGTAATCTCGTTTCACCAATAACTAAAAATAAGTCGGTGGCAGATCTTGAGAAGAGAAGCTTATTTAAAGATCATCTGTCCACCCAACTTCAAGGTAATACTGAAGCGTTGAAATGGCGTAAGAAATTTTTACTTCGAAAGACGATTATTTAAGACCTTAATGATCAAATCAATAGTCTCGAAGCGGATATCAAGAATAAAGATGAAACAGTTTCCTAATTGAAACACCAAATTAAATCACTCTTCGATTGACTTTGATCATGAGATGTCAAAGCTTCTCCAACAGGTAAGCGGCTTGGAGATAAAATTAAAAGATAGTCAAGCTCAGTGCAAATCCTTGAAATTTATCATGGGAGAAGACATTCCGAATATCAATTTACAACTTCTCCAATCACTTCATCTGTTGTTAAATCAACGAGGTCTTTGTCTTTAGCTATGCAGAAATTTTCAGCTACAACAAACCCTCCTGGGGTTTAGACGAGAAGGTGTTATGTGAATAGTGTAAAAGGGTTCAGTTTGAAATAATGAGATATTTTGACGATCAACAGAAAGTTGGGTGCTCCCAACGCATTAATGAATATGCAACCAAAATCCAAAGGTTTGAACATGATAAATATCTTCTTCAAAAGCGTATTGCCGATTTAGAACGAAAAAACAAAACCCTTAAAGGTGCTAACAACGATTTCAATCGTGCACTAAAGACTCGTATTGAATCTATCGATGGTGTCGATGAAATTAAGGAAAAGAAGCTCAAAGAAATTCTTTGCATAGTATGATGTAATTCGCCACATCGTTGATCCTCTAATTGCTGAGAATTTAGACAAAGTTATCCAGGGTCTTTGGTGTATATACTAATGTCATGTAATATTCTTGTAAATAATTTTGAAAATTATGCAAATTATGTAAATATTACCTGGTTTGTTGTTCTTTCCTGTGCTCGTAGTATTGTTTCTAAATTTGTCTTTTGATAGATTTGACTATGGTTTTCTTCTATGTTTGTTGAATCATTTGATCTTCCTCGTCAATCTTGTTTTCCTGTAAAATATAAAGTAACATTTCTTATCATTAATTTGAAGTCTATGCAAAAATTGGTCTAGTGGTTTACTCACAACATTACTAGAGATAATATTAGAATTTCTGATAATAAAATTCTAGAATTCTAATTTCGAGAATAATGGAAATTAACAGATTACTATCTTCGGATAATAAATGACGAGAAATCCACATTTGAGAATGATAATGGATCGAAAATTCTTATCCGACAATAATAGAAGCCCCTATATTCATCTTTGGAAATGATGAGCGAGTTCTCGGATTTTAGCTCTGGTTATATCAATAGAAGACAAAAAACCTGATTATGGAAATAATAAAAGGTGGAACCCAATGCACGAGGCTCTCACGCGATAGCGGGCTCTGTAGAGGTCGATTGAACGCACATTTCCCTCGGTTTGCAAAGAGGCTGTTTTCGGACTCGAACCCTTGACGTCCAGATCGCCGGTCGAGTGGCCTTACCGTTGCGCCAAAATTTTTGATCTAGCATTAATAATAGAGGTTCGTAAATCTTCTTTTGGAAATAATAGAAGACCCAAAACTCGAATTTGTACAGTGATTCGATAAGTGAAGTCCAGAAGTTAATAGTTGTAAGCCCGAGACTCAGGTTCAAGTATTGATGAGTGAAGTCCAGAAATTAATAGTTGTAGATCCGAGATCCAGATTCGGATATTAATGAGTGAAGTCTAGAAATCATCTTTTTAGAAATTAACAAAGGTCGTAAATCGTATGAAAGTCGTCCGAGAAGTATCGTCCGGAAGTAGTAGAAATCTATTCCTCTTTGGACGTTGATTGTTCGAATCTTTTGTTTTGTGTCACCGCATTGCTTTTTGATTCTTTCAATATGTGTCATCCTTTAGGCTTTGTATGTTGTTGCTATTTTGTGTCACTTCTTGGGTTCGGATTTCTTGGGCTCGGACGTCTTAGTCCGTCGTTGTCCGGTACGCTTGGTTAGCTTATCCACAAGCAAGACCCAAAGACTTACCCAACCTTCCTCCAGGAGGCGCTCCAGCCAAGCCTTATAGGCGGGACTGAAAGCTTGTTCAGTGTCTTGACCAAGCCATGGCATGGCGGGATCAAGGGCTTACTCCATTCTCCCTTTAGGAGGTGCTCCATCCACGTCTTATAGGTGAGATTGAAGGCTGGTCGGTGCCTTCAACTGGCCATAGCGTGGTGCGTTCAATAGCTTACTTCGTCCCCCCTCCAGGGGGCGCCTTGATCTGGCCATAGCATGACGCGATCAAGGGCTTATAGATACTTTAACTTGACCATAGCGTCGTACGGTTAAAGGTTTACTCTAACCTTCTCCATGAAGCGTTTTGGCCTGGTCAACTCGACGTGGACAAAAGCTTATAACTGTTTAAGGTAGTTTTCAAGTTTTAGGAGAATTCTACTCCCGACCATGTAGATTTTTCTTCGAAAAGAGGTGCTTTACTGAATTCGATTAGGATTGTTTTACAAATCTATTGATTTTGCCTTGTTTGAAAAAGTTAATAATCATTCCTTCGAGAGCTCTACATCGATTGGTTTTGTGCCCATTCACCATATGGTAATGACAGTAAGATTCTCCCATATTCCTTTCGCATATGGGCTTTTTCTTTTTGGATGGTCAATAGTTGAGATCCTCCCTTGTTAATATGTAGATTTTCTCGATTGATGTAGTCAAGTTGCACTTTTTAGGGAGTCTTGATTTGAAGTTTGGCCTTTGAGGTTGATTTCTAGCTTTTTTATTGCTTGAATCGAAAACTTCATTCTCAATGACTAATTTCCTGTTTAAAACCCTTCGAAGCTCATTTGTAGGTAATTATCCACTTGTCATTGGATGCCATTTTTGAGCAAAGATGTAATAATCAGTCATCATTCTTTCAAAGATAGTCTTTTTTACATAGCACTGGATAGCCTTCTTCATGTGGACAAACAAATTATCACATTTATATCTTTTTCCTAAAGAAAAGATGGGTGTAGCGAAAATGTGGAATGGGTTTGGACTCCAATTGTTTGGATCATATGATTTATCTCTCTTCTTTTTCATGACTCTTAAAACTTCTAACCTTAACATTTGTTCTTCATATAACCTTGAATCTTCGAAAAAATTATTAAAAGACCTAGCCAAGTGTGGTTCTGAAGATCCTTAGATGGTGTAGGGTCTAAGGTCAACTTAGAATGGAATAGGGATATAGGAAAATGAGGTTGGGAATTTAACAAAAACGGAGGTTCATGTCCTCTTTCTAGCGCCAAAAATGTTAACAAGAAATCTTGTCAACACCTCAATGTGAAAATAGAAGTGTGAGTAACCTTTTCAAGAGCACCATTCAAATTAGTTAAGGTAATCCAAGGCTCCTTCGAAACCATCCTCTGAACCAATTGGGATGGTCTAAGACTCTTTCGAAATCACCTTTCGAGTCAGTTGCAGTAATCAAGTACCGTTTCGAAACAACCTTTCGAATTAGATAAGGTAACTAAGGTTGTTACTTACTGGAATCTAAGGGATTGAACTATGTCGACAGGGTACTATTATTCGAAAGGTATCCCTACAAATAGTGTTGATGTGAGTACTCTGTAGCTGAATCTATATACAAGTATTGAATCAGATCCTATGTATTTGAAAATACCATTCATTTGCTTTATTAATAACTTTCATGAGTACAAAAAGCTCAAGTATTACAAGGAAGGAAAATCCTAATTTGATTTAAGTATTAAGGTTTACAAATTTAAGAAAGATACAAGAATAGAATGAATCCATTCGAATCCCCCAAAAACAATACTCATATGGTCTTATTTATAGACGCAGATTGGAACATTTTGCATCAGTCCTTTCGACCTAGTCGAAAGGGTGCCTTAAAGACCTTTCGTCGTTGTTAAATTCAAGACGCTTTTCAAACTCCGCTTTTGAATGGAACTTGGGGCTTTCAACTCCATTGAAATGTCTAAAAGCGGCCTTCACCTTGTTGTTGATGTGTCGTGTAAGTAGAAAAGGACGTTGGCTTTCGACTTGTCGAAAGGTGGATCTTCGGGGCTTCGAATGACTTAAGACATGGTAGAAAGCTTAGTTGCGAACGGTATCTTTAGAAAGCATTTCCATTTATTAACGTGGAACCTCCATCTTCTGGTATTTGTGGAAGCAATGTTGGTCATATGTGAGTCTTATTCGTGGAAGGTTTCAACCGATTCGAAAGGCTGATCTATACTTTTGAAGGGGCGCTTTGGCTAAATGTTCTTCTGCAGAAAGTAAACACTAGCGAAGCCCATTGATTCGGAAGGTTTGGTGCATATGCGGAAGCTTGCTATCTAATACCTTCGAAAGATGCCTTTAACTCATACGAAACCTCATTATGCATGCGGAACCAACTGTTTCGAAAGTGGTTAATTGAAGCAAAAGGATAGCCTCGTTCCCCTTCGACCTTTTCGAAAGTCCATTGCTCATCCAATTTTTTGCAAAAGCATCCCTTCGACTATTTCGAAAGGTCTTGCTATTACTATCATTCTTCATAAATCCTTCCTCTGTATTCTTTTAGGTTTCGACATGGTTGGAGTAACTTCTGATGATAACACAACACACACTCTTCCTCTTCCTTATGTCTACTTTACCAAACTCAGAACCAAAGAACCATAACCACTCTTCTCTTGTACAATTCTATTTCTTTTCACATCTAAATTGTTTAATTTTAGTAGATTTGCTTCACAGTCTAAGGTAATTTTCAATAATTAAAGTTGATTTTGCTTTTGTTTAATGTTTGTTGTTAAAAGTTGTTATTTTTGTTTATTTGCTATGGATAACTCAGAAATTGACGATAAGACTTAGATGAAATATTGTGGTAATTTGAAGTTTAATTGTAATGTCAATGTGGATGATGTTGAATTTGTACCCGAAGCCCAATTATCACAACATTCCCAACATTATGGTCTTCCTTGTACCCGAAACTCAAATGAATATTGAGTCAATTGATCCTAAGTCGGGTAAAGAAGTTTACATTGGTTCCGAATTAGTTGTTCGTTTACCCACCGTAGTCGTGGTAATGAAACAAGACACGTTAATGAAGAAGAGCCTTGTGTGGATAAATCGACGAAGCGCAAAAAAATAGCTATTAAAGAAACCTCACTGAAATGGTGTCACCGTGGAGTTACGTGTGATGTGATCGTGTGCAGAATAAAAAGAATGCATGTCATAGGTTATACGGATGTCTAGGTTATGTGTGGCATAGGGCAATGCCTAAAATATTCGACAATTTTAATTTCTTTCCGTGGATAGACCCTTCAATCTATCGTAGAGGACTTGAGTATGCTCTTTAAATGTAGGCAGAAGTTTCATGGTTGGAAAATATAATCTTCGATTATTGAAATCCAATTTTTACTTACAGTCGAAAGTCCCTTTAGAAGCATAGTTTGATCATGTTGTTAGGTATCTCCATGTCCAGTTCATCACTATCTCCACAACCATTGTCTTCAACTCCAAAATCATAATTAATAGTTCGTTGTTACTTGCATGTTACTGATCCATGTCGTACCATTCTCCGGTTTAGTGACAACCGTCATGTTATCAACATCGGGATCAGAGTGTACATCTACATCAACATTTATGTCCATATCGTCATCAGATACATTTGAATCCCTAAGTCATTTGTTAATACGGTTACAAAATCAACATAATTAATTAGCATCATCAAAAAGGCATACTCTTGGCTTATATGGTATAATTCGGCGGGTATGGGCCGCATTGGACAATACTTATGGCTTTCGATGGTCCAGCACTATTTTGCATCGCATGTTGCGGTGGAATAAAGCTACAAATGAAAATTACAATTTAGTATCAACTCTAATTCAATGAATATAATATGATATAAGAATATTACCAAATATGTGTTACCTTTGACTCATACGTGCAAAACTATTCTGTGTCGGATATGGATAGCTAAATTGTACGCCTTTGCTGATAATTCATAAAGGGGAATATCCAAAAAAAATGTTAATGTCCATAGTTCACTACATTCATAGGCGGATTACTGTAACTAGGAGACACAATTCCTTGAGTAGTGAGTATGCCTATGGTCTCTACCATTCTAGAATAATCTTTAATATCATAGTTAACTACATGTGTCGGTACAGGTTCTAATGTCAGCCTTCAACTTTTTTTTAACAAGCAACTATGGATTTAGTTACGGCTTCAAACATTAATTCAACGTCGTCATCGTTAACATTTTTTATTGCTTTAGTTCCGGATCAGTTGGCCAATTGCAAACTAAATCAACATCAAACTCTTCAAATTTTATCTTTGTTGTTTTTAAACTGATTCTTTTAATTATTCTAAGTTAGAGCTTTACGAACTTTTACCGGTTTGTAAGAACCATCGATATACTTTCCACACATTTTATCATCAACAACCAATTCGCCATCAAATTAGCAAATAATTGGAACAAAATTATAAACCGCTCTGCAATAACAATGGATACAATATTACACAATTTTCATTTACAAATCGACTAAAATACTAGGGCTTACAAATTCATACCTTGATTGATCCGAAGTAAGAAGATGTTGTTATTCTCAAAATTAGATCTATTCAAACACAAGTTTTGATTGTTTTTTGTGCACATGGTAAGAGATTTCAGTAAAATATAAGAGGGAGAGTATTGGATTTCTGTGAATGAAGTTTGGTAGAGTGAGGAAAGAAAGGGGAGGGCTGTTGTTATACAGGGCCAAGAAAATAGATGTCATTTCGAATAGCGTCTATCGGCGACATTTCAAAAGCCGCTCATGTGTTTTTAAGCCAAAACATGGTTGGCAACTTTTCAAAAGTCACCAACTGTAGGTTAAAAAAACACAATATGCGACATTTGAAATGTCGTTCGTCTGTTGTGTTTCGCCGCCTTGACGCTGACGACGTGGTCAAAACTGGTCTATTTTTGTAAATAGTTTCAAAACTGGCCTAAAACCGTGATTAGTCTACAAAACAATCTCAAACAAAAAATAAAAAAATCCTTTTCTTTATACGAACGAAAGAATTTTCGTTTATTTTTTTCCGTATCATTTCTTGATGCTATTAACATGCGGGTTATAGTCACATTTCGTCAAATCTCTCATGCTGCATTTATCATTGAGCTATTATCAATGTATTCTTGCCCTGTGTGCAATGATGAATAATAGATGGCACATAATGTTACAATAGTGCTTTTCAATAGTTGTTGCACTATCTTTTATTTCCTCATTGCTGCATAAGTCCGTATTTAACTCTGTTTTTTTTCTGCATGGTTCGAAAATCGTTACATCTACTTCAATTTTTTACCTTTGCACTGTATGTAAAGAGAACCTAAAGAAATCAAGTATGTAAAAGGTACATAGTGTTTTGTAGTTTTTTTTTTTTTCAACACTACGGCTTAGAAATGAAATGTATCATGGTCTAAATAATAGTTTCCATAGACCAAACATGATTTTCTTATTAATGATTATTTTTATATATTTTTTGTTATTGGAACAAAATTAATATTAATATTTGTGTATTTAGATTAAAAACGACACGATGTATTTTCCGTAGAAGATAGCGAATATAAAATTTTCACTAATCTTGCTCTTGCTAATTTTCCACATTTGATAGAAAAATTACAACAAGAGAGATTTGAGATTTGTTTGCTTCGAAAGGCGGGAAAAGAAAATGAAGGGTATTTCTAGAATAACCGGTGATGTCTTTTTATTAAAATATATAGATATGTGTAAATATTTTTCTCTCTAGCAATTTTATTCTTCTCCACAATTCTCCTCTTATTTTTCATTCCCCATAACCAAATTGACTTTCCATTTAACTATTCACTAGTAATTGTCTTACATTCGCTGATTTGTGCTAGTGGTATAATTCCTTTCATACTATTGTGAGCAATATGAATACGTACCAGAATAGGGGTTTATGCCTATTGTTAATAATAGTTAAATTATCTTAATCCTTTGGCTACAAAGCTATACTTAGTAGACTAGACAATAAAAAAAATTATTATTCCTATTACAGCACAACCATAAAAGCAAATATTAAGTTAATACAATGACATATACAGGTTAGTGAAGGTCCAATGCTTCGTGTTGCAAAACTCAGCAAATTTTTACATGCGTCCAATTGAAGGCTTAACTGCCTTGGTCGATTTAGATGCAAAACAGATCATTAAAATCACGAACAAGCACATAACTACTCCAGTCTCACAAAACGATGATACTGATTACCGATACAGTACCATAAAACAAGACGAAAAATACTCACATTACCACGGATTACCAGTAAATCCAATGTCAATGGAGCAAGCAAAAGGAAGCAGCTTCAAAATAAATGGACATATGATAAAATGGGCAGGATGGGAATTTCACTTGAAACCTGATGCACGTGCTGGGTTAATAGTTTCACGTGCCAAAATTATGGACCCTGACAGTGGAAAAATGAGAGATGTGTTGTACAAAGGGATGGCATCAGAGTTGTTTGTGCCATACATGGACCCAACTGAAGGATGGTATTTTAAATCGTATGTGGATGCAGGGGAATATGGCCTTGGCGTGATGGCAATGCCTTTAGTTAGATTAAACGACTGTCCTAGTAATGCTTATTATATGGATGCTGTATTCAGTAGCTACGATGGATCTCCTTTTGTAAGGAAGGATATCATCTGTGTATTTGAGAAATATGGAGGAGGAATTGCATGGAGGCATTCAGAACCATTGATTGATAATATGGAAGTAAGTACCCCTTACTTTCATTGTTCCAATATATGATTCAACACTATGAAATGCATGCAAGTTTATAGACCTACTTAACACATATATCCATCAATATATTCTAGCAAAAAGTGTCTCATGGCATTCGCCTAACTTCCCAGACCTTAACAGACATCAAATGTTTCATTGGCTGCTGCCAACTTCACGATCACAACTGAAAAGTGTAGGAAAATTAAAAATGTGTGACCATGCATGTAAAATTAAATATGCTGTGCTATTTCATAAATATGCCTAACTACAGAGATCAAATTATTATGAAGTTTTAAAATCCAAAGCTATGATTATCATGGTACTAATGTGTAAATACTGATATTCTAATTTGTTGGATGGTCATATTAGAAATATACACATGAATAATGAGTTATATATCTTTAATATTAGGGTTTCATCAATAATCAAATCTGATAGAAAGATATTATATTATGTAGTATAAGACTAGGACCAGGAGAGTTATAACATATAACTGATAGTCTTAAGGTTGTGAACATTCCAGAATCATACGCTGGTATTATCTTTTGTATAGTAATCAATTTATTGAATTAATCCATTTAAATATTTTCTTTTACTGTATCAATTTTTTTCCATATTCAGATTCGTGAGTCCAGACCAAAGGTAACCTTGGTGGCTAGAATGGCTGCATCAGTAGGCAACTATGACTACATTCTTGATTGGGAATTCCAAGCAGATGGACTCATCGAGATCAAGGTATAATCTACATATTAACTTTTTAACATGGTTTAAAAAATCAATCTTAACATTCTGAGACATGTTAGGTGAGAATATGCATTATTAAAATCTAAAAAGTAACAAACTTAGCATATTCAAATGAAAATTCTACCACCTTGCACAACCAAATTCTTATGAAATATATTGATCAAGTTACTTATGTCAATATTTAAAAGTAGATAACATACTGATCAACATCGTGTACCAAATAGAAGAAGCCTGGTCTTATCCATTTATTTTATAAGTTTTGATCTGATATTCAATTAGCATCAAGATATTGATTGCTTTTATACATAATATTTACTAATCACTCGGTATAAAACTAACAGGTCAGTTTAAGTGGCATGTTAATGGTCAAAGGCACAATCTATAAAAATACAAGTCAAATTCCCGAGCTAGAAGACATATATGGAACACTACTTGATGAAAGCCTCATTGGAGTAGTGCATGATCATTTCATCACATTTTACTTAGACATGGATATTGATGGGTCAAGCAACAATTCATTTGCTAAAGTTCATATGATAAAGCAAAAAAATACAGAAGTGGAATCCCCAAGAAAGAGTTACATGAAAATTGTGAAGCAAATCGCAAAGACTGAGAAAGAAGCTCAAATTAAACTTACGTTGCATGATCCTTCAGAGTTTCATGTTATTAACAATCTGCAGAAGTCGAAGGTGGGAAATCCAACAGGATATAGAATAGTTCCTTCAGCCACAGCTGCTAGCTTGCTTGATCTTGATGATCCACCACAAGTTAGAGCTGCTTTCACTAATAATCAAGTATAAAACCTTTCATGATCTTATAATTAAACTAATAAACATAATATCAAGTAAAGTAACCTTCTTTTTTGTAACCTTTACAATTATTAGATTTGGGTAACTCCATACAAGCGTGGCGAACAGTGGGCAGGTGGTTTATTTGCTTATCAAAGCCATGGAGATGATACTCTTGCAACTTGGTCCAATAGGTATCTTCAATTTATATCTAAGAAAATTTTAACAAAATCCTTCAATCAATATCATATTCAGTAGCAATCACATCATAAATTAAAACAATTTCACCAGGACCTCAACTTTGAGACAACTTTTTATATCATACTATAATTTGATCGCTGGCTAATAAACCAGAATTCTGATGGAAGTAAACTAAGCTTTCGCCAGATGAGATTAGTCTTCTTAAATTTATTATTTTCCAATGGCAGGGACCGAAGCATAGAGAACGAAGACATTGTTCTCTGGTACACTTTGGGGTTTCACCATATCCCTTGTCAAGAAGATTATCCTATAATGCCAACTGTGTCTTCAAGTTTTGGCCTGAAGCCTGTTAATTTCTTCAAGAGAAATCCCATTCTTAACATAGCACCGTATGTTGAGAATGACCTACCTATATGTAAAAGAGGAAATATTTTATAACAGAAATTTTAAAACAGTATTGTTTATGTACTGAAGTTTATAACTAATTTGCTAGTTGTTACTAGCACCAGTCCAGTTGGAGCTTAGATTACATAGCTGTTATATTTTTATATGCAAACTTATGCAATTAGCTTTTATAAGTATGACCATGACCTAGAAATGCATGAGAAAAATTTGCAGTCCTTGAGCGCAGGAGAGAAAGTAATATCATATAGGTCCTGAAAAATAGTCCCATATTGTGATTAACTCGTCACAGTCCTTTAGTTTAGTTACTTGAGCAATCACTAGTATATATACAATCGTTGAGGAATTCTGGTTAAATATTTGGTACTTATGTATACTTTGTGCTTACTATTATTTAAAAAAATGTTCAAAATCAGGTGATTTGATTAAAATCGTCCATTTTTCTTTTAGTTGCTACAATCATTTTCATAGTATTTTTAGTATCTAGAATAACGACTTTATGTCAAAACAGAAATCTTTCACATATATAAACCTCTAGTATTTGACAATTGACTTACCCTATGTACCTTGATATATATTAAAACATATTTCACAACCGATTAAAAACCATTAAACCAACACATAACCACTTAACTATAAACTAAAAATGCAACAGATAAATTCCATCCTAACATGATTATAATCGAACATATACAATCCAAAATGAGAGTAGCCTAAAATGGATTTCATAAGCGTTTCATCCAAAATCCAATATACATCTGGTAACATATTTCATCCAGAATGCATTTCATCAAATTGAGAGTAATCCAACATATTAAAAAAACATTGAGTTTGAGATCCATTTAATACATTTATGTTTAAAAATAAAAGAGTAAACCAAAAATGCATTTCATTAATTATCAATCACATCCTTTAACACAAAAGCTTGGTTTTCAGTCGCAGAATTTTTTTGTTGTAGTTGTCCTTTATCCCAAGTCTATCTACACGTTGTGGTCTCCAGACTTCCACCCGCTGCCCCCTTTAGTCTGTCTATCTCCTCCTCCTAATTGATCAACATCATATCTATACATAGTATTAAATATGTATTGCTCTCTAGCTATGCTATCAAGTATCCTAGATATATACAATTTTAATACAAAATATAGATATGGTGTTTTAAGATGAGATAGATAGGTTGAAAATACAGCGCGAGGAAGATGCACATTGCATTAAAGTTTTGAAAGCACATCTTGTAGTGAAACGCATGCAAATAGCTACAAGAAAAAAAATAAGGATTAAAGATAAAGTTTGTGTGATGAGGAAGTGGTTGATCCTTGATGAAATGCATTTTAGATTACTCTCTTTTTAAATAATAACAATTAACAACAATAATAATAAAGTTGGGGTCAAACTAAACGCTGTATTATTATATATGTTGGATTGCTCTCATTTTGACGAATTGGGTTCTAGATGAAACGATAATGGAAATTGATGAAATGCATTTTGGATTAATATGCTGGATTATAATTATGTCAAAATGGAATTTGTTTGTTACATCTTTAGTAGATAGTTAAGTGGTTAGGTGTTGGGTTTATGATAAGCGAGCTGTTGGATGTTTATATTTTGCGAAGGATCACTGTTCTATATTCATATAAAGTCATTGTCCTAGGAATTAACATGATGGTAGTAGCAAGCAACTAAAAGAAATCTATATAATTTTAATTTAAATCATAAAATTATTATGGGCAATTTTTTTTAAATAATAATCAGTTTTATAAAATTTATACATATGTACCATGTATGAAACAATATTTTTTAAACATTGTTGGATTGATCCTATCCCTTTTGATCCATAGTTGTTATCACTAGTTAACTATATATCACTACGCATATCATTTGGCTCCTCTCTTCGTTTTCAAATCATTTTTGAAGATTCATTGAACGAAAAGTCTTCCATGCACTTTTATATGCCACTATTACTTCTCTTCAATCTCTCAGTCTTTGATTTCTTTTCTTATTAAGCTGTGTGAAGAAGATCCAATTCAAAATTTAAAACCTTTTTCCACTCAAGATCAACTATACGTAATAGATATAAAAAATAAAAATATAAAACATGGAAAAAAACAAAAGAATTATGTTCACTAGTCCTTTAGAAACTTCAACGATCCTTATAAAATTGTCTTACCCCCTAACAATGCGATAGTTGTTGTCCATTAAGAAACTTACCTATGTATTTAATGTTAAAATAGTTTAATGAGGTAGTCGTCCTTCTCTCCATATACACACACACACACACACAAATACATATATGTGTACATATACATATATCTGTATGTGTGTGTGTGCATACACACATACATATGTGTATGTGCAAGAATCGGTTACACCTCTATTCCTTATGATTTCAACCACACATTATGATTCAAATATTATAATGAGCTGGCAAGACAGAGAAAGTATATTATTTAAATTAAAATATATGGTTGAAATCCATGAGATAGAGATGTAGCAGAAATGAGGTGTAGTTGATCCTTGCACTATATATATATATATATATATATATAGTGTGTGGATGTATGTTGTATGTATATATGTATGTGTGCACAAATGTGTGTGTGCGCATATGTATGTAATGCATCTGTATGCAGGGACGTAACCAGAAATTTATTTTGCGGTGGGCGAATAATGGAAGAAAATTAGATTAAAAAAAATGAACTGTTTTGATATAATTAATTCCATGGCATTCATAATAATCAAAATAATTAAGTTCGATTGATTCCATTAACACAGAGAATTTTCACAAAAATCCTTAAACAAAAAAAAAACATAAATTACTAAATATCCTACTTAAGTCGTGCTCTACGAACTTCACGAAAATCAAATTCATCTATAATCGTCTCAACATCAATGTTTTTAGCAATTTCACTTTCAACGTATATTATCATGTGATTTCCAAGCAGACTGTCGCCCATCTTATTGCGCAATGGTGTTTTGATTAACTTCATAGCTGAAAATGCTCGTTCGGTAGTTGCAGTCGATACTGGAAGAGTTAAAACAAGGCAAATCAATCTATGAACTAAGGGATATCTTTCAGCCTTTTTTGTTTTAACTAACTCCACATTTAACTCCGACAATGTGGCAATATTACAAAAGCGAGGATCATGGCGTACATCTTGCTCATAATGTTGCAACTGGTGTCTCAATTGAAAATCAATATCCAACTCACTAAAATCTCCAGAGTAGTAGTTTTTTGCTAGCAAACATACATCTTCAACTATTAATGCTTCAAAATTATTTCTTGGCTCTAAAATTGTACTCAGACTTAAAAGTCCAATTGCTGTGTCCGAGAATCTTGTGTTTAACTCCATTATTTGTGTGTCAATAGTTTCGTTCAATATATCATAACGGTAGTGATGTTCTACAGTTATTTCATCGCGTTGTTGACAAGATCATCTAGTACCTTCCAAATAACGAGAATTCATATCAGGTACTACAACTAAATTGCTAACACAAAAGGATGTCACACTATTCAAAAGTGTTTGCCATTTATCATCATTTTTCAAATTAGAAAGAAGAGTCTTTGTGATCGAGAGTGAACGAATCCCGTTCAAGATATCTTGAGATTTTTTTTGAAATGCTTGACAAAGGATTTCAGTAATTCCCATTACTTCAACCATCAGGTGCAATATAAAGACAAAATGAAAAGTATTCATTGCATGTAAAGCACCACTCGCTTCAGCACGCATTTTCCTATTCAAACCTTCTTTTTTTATGATTTCGAGGACCTCATGAACATGTTTATACAAGCTAAGCAAGCTGCATGCCGAAGAATAGTGCGAGCTCCAACGAGTAGAACCTGGACGTTGTAAAGTGGTTTTTTGATTTTCCCCCGTACCTGTTTGTAACGTTCCACTCAACATCATGTCTTCAACTTCTTTTCTTATAGCAGCCTTTAGTTGTTGATTTCTTTTGGCAGATGAACTTACTAAATTCACAATACAATTAAGCATTTGAAAGAATAGTTCTATGTCAGATAATTCACCAGAAGCACCAACTAGTGCAAGTTGTAATCGATGAGCAAAGCAATGCACATAATATGCATATGGACATTCTTCTAAAAATAGTGCTTGTAATCCACACCAAGCACCTCTCATGTTACTCGCACCATCATAACCTTGACCTCGCATGTTTTGAACAAGCAAACCATTTCGATCGAGCACATTCGAGCAAGCATTTTTTAGAGTTTGTGCGGTGGTGTCTTCAACTCCAACAACATCAAAGAACCGTTCACGTATGCAACCTTCATCATCAACAAATCTAATAACTATTGCCATTTGCTCAGTATTTGACTCGTCTCATGATTCATCTACAAGAATGCAAAATTTGGATCCACTAATTTCTTCGCAAATTTTTTCTCTCACTAAATCACCAATAATTTCCATAATATCTTTCTGAATTTTTGGTGAAACATAAGAAGCATTTCCAGGAGCATTTTCTAATACCACTTCTGCAACTTCAGATGAAAGTGAAGCGAAATACTTAATTAGTTCAAGAAAATTTCCACGGTTAAATGAATGAACCGATTCATCATTCCCTCTAAGAGCACAACCTTGACATGCTAACCATAATATAGCTTTCACTGAAGTGATGATTCACAATCGATTCTTTTTTATTTCAATTTCAGATTGTAAAATCAATTGCTTTTCAATACTTTGTGAAGGATTGCTAAAGCAATCTAATAACGTCACATTGTTTGAATGTAGTGAATTTGGACATCCTTCATGTTTTTTGAGACAACAATCTTTTCCACCAATTCTTTTCCAACTATTAAATCCAATAGAAATCCATGTATCTTGCTTATGCTGCTGAGAGGTATTTTTGTCAAAAAGAAAACAAGGAAAGCAATAAACTTTTTGAGTTGTTTCGGAATATTCAAGCCATTTATGATCTTTAAACCATTCAAATCGCATACGTCGTCCGTCTTCATTTCGTTTGAATTTTTCTTTCAAATCAAGTTGACACGGACCCATTCCGATATAGCGACGACGAATTGCATCTTGATCCTTGTGATGGTACATCCATATAGCTTGACGTAATCCTGAATCATGTTTCACAGTATCCTCGGTCTTTTGAATTTTAGTGGGATGATGCACTTCATTTGTTGGATCTTGGTTATTTAAATCCAAATTCAAAGAAGGATTCGGAGATGATGTTCCACCTACATCAGATTTTTTTGTGTAGAAAGAAAACAAAGTTTTTGTTGGCCTTTTGGACATTTTCAAAATCTTGATGCGACGGAGCCTAGGCATATTAAAAGAGTATGTTGATAAATAAATTCATTCACTAAAATTTAACTAACAGCTCACATATATAGTTAAAACCATCACATAAATTAGTTTGGTCATACTGTTCTCCCCAATAGTAAATACTAGTGTTTTAGCCCAAGATCACAAACAAGTTTGGTTCTTTTCACTGGACTGGAGTTAACCTATAACTGCATTATCGTTTGTTCTACTTTGTTGAAGTCTATCTCTTGAAAAATCAAAGAGCATGAAAGTTTGAGCACAACAATGGAGATTTATATGGAAAAAAAAGATTAATTATTCTGAATAATGGGTGCCTAAATCTATAAATTTGAACTTGATGAAAACTGAAATTGTGACCAAATCCAGTCCACATCTATGGTTTTTTTCAACTTAGGGCTAACAACAATTCAAGGCACATCCATGAAATCAATTGACATCGTAATAATGTTCAGCAATACCGATTACCCAATAACTTAGGGCTAACAAAAATGGTTAAAAGAGAAACCTGAGTGAGCAAAGAGAACCCAATCGGCAATCGCAAAGGAGGATTGGACTGCGAGCGAGCGATGGGCTGCGACTGCGAGCGAGCGGCTGCAGTGCGAGCGATGGGATGCGACTGCGAGCGATGGGGTGGGCAGCCGCTGTTACTGCGAGCGATGGGCTGGGGCTGCGACTGCTGCGACTGGAGGTTGAAACGCGTCCTCTCTCTGTTTTTTTTTTTTTCCGTTGTTTTTTTTTTTTTTTTGTGGGGTGGGCAGCCGCCCACCCCAATGGCTAAATAGGTCCGTCAGTGTCTGTATGTGTGTGCATGCGTACACATGCATGCATATGTATTAGTTAAAAGATAATATTCAAATATAGTTTCCAATATATTTTCCTAATTAATTGATGCAAAATACTACTTTCATATTTCCCTAAACAAATTAACAATCTTACCAAACTATAAGCCCATAGAAGGGTCTAATGTTTTTCTTCGTAGTCTTTTGTCGATGGAACTAAGATTTGTTGGCAAAACCATATATTCTATCAACAAAAGGCAACTTTCTATGACAATGTCAAAATCATGTATTTGTATCACATATTTGAACAATTACTTTTGTATCATAATAATGTGCATTTGAATGCACATTTAAGAAAATGACTAGTTGCTTAGTTCGTCCAATAAGATTAAGCACAAGAAATAGTCGTGAAGACATCAAAATTAGTTGGTCGCATTTTGCTGAGGTGCCACGATATCATATGATAAACTAAATTAAACAACAAAACTATGTAAACATATTCAACATGTTAAGCATACATATTGATTTCTTGCCTTCAAGATGCTTAGACTACAATTTCTACATAAATAAAATAAATATTTATTATATATCTAGAGAAATCATTTGATGTGCCATTGGAGCGGCAAAAATCATGACTCGTCCCTCTATGCCATGTTCATGTTTCAACTTAAATAAAACTTTCAAAAAACCATAAAAACAAAACTAATTACAAATCGATTTACAGATAAATGGGGATGGTTGTACCATCGACCGCTCATACCATTACCATCCATTACGGTAACAACTAGGGTAACGATTAAATATTTTGGTAACTACGGTACACCATACCAACCATGCATAAATTTTGTGTATGACATTTCACAAAGAAGTGTGCATTTTAGTAATCCAGGAAGGAGGAATAATATGTACACAGGTGATATGTCCCTTCATGCACCAATAACATGTTCATGCTGGTTTATTTTACAAGTAAACAAACTAGTCCATGAAAAAAAAAAGGTTAGAACTATAGTTATTTATCAATCAAAAGTATATAACTGATAATATGCGTGTAAAAATAATTCTAATTTAAAAAACGAACCATGTAGCCGTAACATTGAAAGAACTTTATAAATGCCAACAACTGTTGCGATTGGGGTAATACCGGTGGTTACCGCAACCCCCTACATAGATTGTTAAACCCAAAAAACCCCCCTTATTATCATATTCCTTTAGGAAAATCCATGCATGGCATAATATCAAAATGTAAATCTAGAGGGCTTGCTTAATTTATTGTGTGTTAGCACACTTCTAGAATATATAGTAAGAAACTATACTTCCTGTTATCAAAATCCATGCGCATTGTCTATTATCACTTTCTTTGTAATATTTCTTGTAGCTACGATTTTATTCCTTACATATCATAGCATCATTTAGCACACGAATTATATATCATGAAGTGAAATTGGGATTACCTATACTCATAAATAAATGGTAATACTATTTTAGGACCAATCAAACGAAAGAGGCATTTAGGAAAAAGGCAATACGCATACCAAACTTACCGTTTTTAGATTAAGTATGCCCTAAAGGATTTTCGCAGATTAATTCTGGGCAATGATGGAGCAATACGCCGTCCTTAAAGTCACCGCACTGTAGAGGAACCCGCTTTTCAAGTCGTCTACTGCAGACAGTGAAAAAGACTTTAAGCTGGATCTGGAGTTTCGCCCACTAGCCATAGTTATCAGATTCCATATAATTTTGTGCAGGGTTGAGCAAATTTAAGAACGGGTTGAAATAACCTGGGACTGTAATTCAATTCAATTTCCAGTTGGATTCATTCCGATCTCTCCTTTCATATTTTCCTTTAAAAAAAATAGTCACCGTCTTTTTTTTTTTTTTAATATAAGAAAAGTGCCGTATATGAATATATAAATTTAGTCTCTATTTTTTTGAAAAATAAAAAATGCAATGTGTTTTATATTTTCTGACAGAAAATGCAAACCGATGTACAATTTTTTGACGATGAATTTTATTTTTTCAATTTTGAAAATTTTAAAACTTTTGAAATTTTTAAAAAGCACAGGTTAACCGACGTTTTCTATCAGGATTTGAATTTTTTTTGAAAAATGCAAGTTAAATTGCAAGGTAATTTGTGCTGTTTGATTTTTAAAATTTTCGAAGAATTTTAAAATTTTTGAAAAGCGCAAGTTAACTTGCATTTTTTATCAAGAAAACGCAAGTTAGTCTGCGCTTTTTTATTTTGAAAATTTTCGAACAAATTTAAATTTTTGAAAAGCGCAATTAAACTTGCACTTTGCTACAAGTAAAGCGCAAAATAGTTTGCGTTTTCTGTGTAACGGTCCCGGATTTAAATTGAGTATGAATTGATAACTAATTTCATTTCTGAATAAAAATTGTGAAGAAATTGGTAATTAATATAAATTTTAATATAAATTTTGAATTAATCGAGAATTAAATTGGATATTTGAAAATAAACATGTATATAAAATGGATTGACAATTGAATTTGAATTGGGATTTAAATATAAATATCTTAGGAAATAAATTTGTGTTTAGATTTTTGGATATGATGTTAAACAAAATATTTAAATAGATTTTTAATTATATAAAATATGAAATGAACATAGTAAATAAATTCTAGAATTATATAAATTATAAAAATGAATATTGTAGAGTAAAAGGAATAAAATTTGGGTTGATGTTAAATAAATGTTTCAAATAAATATATGGTTATGTAAAAGTATAAAATGAACTTAAGAAAATTCTAAAGACACATATACACATATTTGGAATGCATGAAGTTGTAAAATGTAATAAGACAAAAAGAAGAGAGAAAAATAGTATATACAAGTTGTTCATACAAAATATACAAAGCAAAGAAAGATTTCCAACCACCATAACATCATCTCAGCCGAAGTAAGGCTGAAGTAAACAAATACATTAACATGCATAACCAAGTACAATAGCATATCAAAGCAAGTATGCAGCTGAAATGTAAGGCAAGCTTAATAAATGCAAGTATCTTTAGCCACTAAAGCTAGATCATAGAAGCCATCAATATGTAAACCATCAGCCACTAAACAAATAAAGTAATAGCCAAAAGAACAAGTAAAAGAAAGGGAAGATAAGTACAAACAAAACATAAACAAAAGAATGCAAGACAGCAATAAGTATGAACACAAATAAAACAAAAGAGATAAGTATAAAGCAAGCTAGGCAAGTACAATATATATGTTACCTGTAAAATAGTTGCAGGCAAGAACAAAGTAAAGTAATCAACAATAATAGCTCTAGCACGATGTATATCACTTCAGCATGCTTAGTTTTGTACTAGCAAAATAGTTTATCACCCTATACAAAAATAATAGCAACCCTGTCAACTTCTTTCTATTCATCCACTGGTAGCTTCTTTTTATACATCAACTCTTCATCAAATTCGTCCATTCTAAACTGAAGTAAAAGCTTGAAAACCCCTTAACCCATCTCAGCATCAAAACAAAGAAGAACCAAAAAAGAAAAATCAAAGCCAGGATCCGCTCGACTTCAGTTCAAAGATAAGAGTAACTCAAGTGAATCAAGATCAGGTTCAGTTTCAACTCAAGTAGATTCAAAGCAATCAAAACTGAATCAAAGTGCAACCTGGAAAACAAATTGGCAGAGAAAAGAGGAAAAAAAAAATCAATTTCCAGATTTATAATGTAAACAGTCCTCTGTTCTTCTTGTCCTCTGTCCTTCCAAATGCCAGGTGAGTAACATCACTTTAAAACAAGTTAAAATATAAATCTGTGGTAGATATATCTATAAATATGAGTGTTTATGTCTATATAATCCTCCTACGAATGTTTGAATAATATAGATCAGGGGTGCAGGCTGTTTACAAATGTCCCCTGCTAAATTCAAACATAGGTTTGCTTCAAAAGAAAAAAAATCAACTCCTCTTAATATACTTACTGTTTAGTCTTAGGATCAAAATAACAATTGTTTGTTATGGAATGTATTAAAGACTAAAAAAAATTTTGAGTTAAAATAATTTGTAAATAGCTCTGGAAAACAAGTAATCTGAGGAACACTTCAAATTTAAACTTCTTAATTCACGAATTCAGGAATATAAATTGAATTCTCATACAAAAACATGATTTTTAAAGTAAAATTTATAATTTTTAGATCACGAAACAAAGAGCGGTTTGTGGTTCATTCAAATTTCATTGTTTGGCGATTTCTGGTCATCCATTGAGTAGTGGTGGTCGGGAACGTGCCAGGTGGTGGAGGAGTGATCGGCGATGGAGGGAAAAATAGTGAGAGGGTAGGCAGTTGAACGTGGCGGCGGCGTCGAATTTGTGATTTTTAACCTAGTTTTTGAGATGGTCGAGAAAATGATCACCGCGACCTCCTTAGTACGTCGAGTTGCACGTGGTCTTAGAAGGTGGTAGGGTAGGTGCTGGCGAACGTGTGGACGAAGTCGTTGACATCCTGGTGGTCGGAGTTTCGAGGAATTGGCGTTGACAGGCTTTGCATTGTTTTGGGTCTAAGTGTTCCAGGTTTTGAGTCGAACTCGAATTTCGATCTCGAGGCGGTGATGAGGTTCAAGGGGTCGGAGTTGGGTCTGGGGAGAATGGTCGACGTGTTCGACAACGCTGCGATGCCGGAAGATCGCCAGAGGCGATGTGCACGTGCGCGAGCTCGGTTGCCTGGGTTTTTCTGTTGCCTGGGAAGAACAGTGAAAGGAAAGCTCAAGAACATGTCGAGTAGCTTGAGCATTTGGCTCGGGGAATCTTCGTTTTGACTCGAAGCAAAGAAGGAAAGTCTCGGGTAGAATTCCTGTTTCAGTTTTTAACCTGAAACCTGTTTTTCTGTTTTGAAAATTTTAAAACCAAAGTTTAAAAAAACTGAGTTCAAATGAAAATGTAAACATAAATTCAAGTTGAATTAGAATTTAGTTTGGACATGAATAAAGCTTTAAATTCAATTCGTTTTAATAATTTAAAAGCAATTGAATGTATGAGAAAAATTTGAATTTAAAATAAATTAAAATTGTAAAGTTAAATTTGTAGCTATTTCAAATTCTTTTTAATTTGAAATGGAATTGAAAAGTGAATTTGAAACAAAATGTTTTCAAATGTGTTTGAGTATGATAATTAAATCATTACTAAAATGATGTTTTATCTTAAAGATAATTAAGGTTAAATGACTATGTAATTAACTTAAGGTTAATTTAATTAATTTATTAATTAAAAATAATTAAATTAAAGCGTTTGATAAATTAATTTATATCAAAAGATTTGTAACTAATAAATCAGAATTGGATAATTAATCAAACTGGTTTGTAATAATTAATATTAATAAATCCGGAAATCAACTTAAGGTTGATCAAGTATTTGTAACTAATTAAGGGTAATTAATAAAATGGTAATTAATTAATCAATTAAAGATAAATGGTGAATTAAATAACTAAAGATTAGTTATTTAATAATTAAAGGTTGGTGAATTATAATTAAAGGGTTGATTAATTAATTATAGATGGTTAATTAATGATTAAAGAAAGAATTAATCAAAATGATTTACAATTAATTAATATTAATTTACCAGGATTAAAAATTCATAAGTAATTAGTTTGATTTGAATGAATCAAACAATAAACTGATCTTACTTATGGATGTTTGCATTCTATTGGATGATTGTATTGTTTGATACCCTGATATTTTGTTTTGATTTGAGCTGTGTGACCTATTTATCTGTGATATATATATCTGTGATCTGTGAATAAAAGGTAAGCGTTATGGTTTATGTCGCTTATCAACTATATTTCTGTATTTTAATCTGTGATGATTGAATGATGTCGCACTATTGTGTTAAACCCTGGACCACACTTATACACGCACCAATATGGATTTCACGAGGAAATCGATTAAGTCGCAGATTTTGAAATGATTTTCAAAGTTGAATATTTAAATTCAAATGTTTTGGAAATGGATTGGGTTTAAAAGTGAAAGCTTTTGAGATGGAATTTCAAAGATGACATTTATTTTGAATAACTTGATTAAGTTTTGGAATTTAAATATTTGATTTAAATTTGAATTCATTACTTGAAATTGAATTCTATGATTTGAAACTAGGGATTAACGATATTATACTAGTTATATATGAGTAAAACCATTTTTAAAAGTATTGATTTAGGAATTTGAATTTATATTCAAAGGTTTTAACTCGTGTAAATATAATTGGATTTTTCTGAAACGAAAACTGTTTGTTTTTCAAGTAATAAAAGCTTTCACATAAGAAATGAACGTCCAATTTGTGTAAAAAAAAGAATTTCAAGTTTGAAAATGAAAATGACTTCCAAGTTTTGGAAATGGTTTGAAACTATAAGTTAAATCTTTGATTTAAAGATTTAATGGGTTAATCCTATCGAAATGAAATTATTTTGGAAATCTATGAATTGATCTTTGTGAAATAAATCTTTTTGTAATTTAAAGATTTGAAATGGTAATTGGTTTAAACCATTTGAAAGAAAATTTTAGGTTTTAAGTTGTGGCTTAATTGAAATCCCATATCCATATGTTCTTAAATATTACGCTCATTTATTCGGTTTAGCCGGGAGAGGACCTTGTGTCATATATCCCATTCCGAATAATGATACGTTGTTATGGATAGCATTTGAAGACCGGTGATGAAGACCGGATATTTTCGAAAACGAAAAGGTTTCTTGTCGAATGTCTTTGTGTCGACTGGTCACCGGTATATAGACTCCATATGTGATGGGAAATCCGAACATGATTAGGGATTATCCAGATTGCAAGGACTCCTTTGGAAGTGCCTTCGGTTCTGTTAGAACCCAGAACAGACTTGTATGGATTGTGTGTCTGACATTACATTTTGAGATATAAAGTGGATTTCTTTCAAATACATTTCTGTTGGTGGCGGAGAATTTATTCTCTTAGCATTAACACCCTTCTCTGAGACGTACGAGCTCAGAGGTTATGTAGTTGAAGGTTATCAGTGATATATTCCCAACTTGGTAATGTGGCATGTTGAGTGCTGCTGATCATTTGTTGATCGAAGCATGGCTTTGTGAAAAGCATAGCTTTGTGGACGAGACTTCGTCGAACCTCACAAACCGGTAATGGTCGAAACAGGAATGATGCGGCAAGGTTTCAGGGGTAGCTTCCCTAGGGTATGACCATTCCTTCTGGAAAAGGGTAGTATCATGGTATGCAGCCCAGATACTTACTCATGTGGACACACTATATTTATTTCTGTGTTGTTGTTGGTTAAGGGGATCCTCGTATAAAGGTCCCAAAGGACCGGGGTTGGCATATCTGAGGTTTTGTATATTCCCCGGGAAGGGGGGTAGCCGGCCTTGTTTGGCAGAGATCCGGTTTGGTTCTCGGGACGTCCTTCCAGAGCCATTTCCATGTGGAAATGGAAAGCTCCTTGGCCTGAACATTTGTTGGAAATCCACTCATCCAATGTGAGCCTTGTACGGTTTTAGTTGTATAACATGCCATTCACTTATGGTGGCACCCCACTGTTTGGATGGTAGCTATAGTAGGCATAGTTCAAAATGTCTATGTTGGCTAAGATTTATATTCTACTTTCAAAATGTTTTCTACACTATGCACTAATAATAATAATATCAAAAATGATTTGATTTTGCGTAGTAAGCATTTTTGACTAACATAAGAAGAAATCTCCTCCAAGTCTGCGTTTGCATTGTGTGTGTGGCGGGAGGTCTTATGGTAGTTTCATTTTGAAAAGCATTGCGAATTAACTTTAAAATTCTCTTGTTGTTTGTTTTTAAAGATAAACTGTTTTTGTTGCTCACACCAGTCCCACGACTGATCCGGGGTTTATTGTTTCTTTCCTAAACTCTGGGTGCTCAAAATTTTTCTACATGGACAGTCTAGAGTTGGGTCTTTCAGACAGTCAGGTTTAGTAGATTATCTGGAGCTAGTTCAGTCTTTGGATATGGACTGCAGTTGCTTATCTTTGGGAGTTCGAGCTATTTCTGGATTGGTGCTTTGGAGGATGGAGTTATTTGTTCCGTTGCTATTCTCTTGTATCATATCTCTGATGTATATTGATATTCATTGTATATTGATATCTATTGTATCATCTGTTGTATCAGATATTGTATCAAAGCTGTATATCAATGTATTATTCTTTCCTTCCGCTGTGTTGTTTATTTAATGTTGTTATAAGCTCCGGCGAATCGGATTAGAACGGTCGAATCTACGGCATTCGGGTACGAATGAAGTATGGATGTCGATTTTCGAGCGCGAAAAAACCACACTCGTTACATTCTGATTTAAAAGAATAGGGACTTAATTTACATACTCATTATCATAATGACTTTTCTTACAATAACATCAGAAATAGGGACATTCAGTGCAAAGCCCTTTTCTTTTATTTTAATTGATTAAAATATCATAACTGTGCGATGGAGATTAAACTGATTGAAACATTGAAGAATATGACTGGATGATTACTTTCCCTTAATCATATTAAAAAATAATTGTTTTGTCCTCTATTTTCTAAAACCTAACTGTTTAGCAGGGGCAATTCAGTATCCAATTTGACCGAACTATTATTCGAATGATTCATTTACTCGAACGAAACATAAATTTATATTTGAAGAGATTTTATTAACTTTTTTTTTATTTACAAGAAAAAATTACTTGCTCTGAACAGATGAACTTTGTTTCTTTACTACCAAACCAATTGTTAAAAGTATTACAATGCTGTACAATTAGATAATATAATAAAAGTTTAGCAAGTTCGGTTAAAACAAAAATAAAAATAAAAATAATTTATAAACTAAACCGAATTTAGTTTCATAACTGAACCGAACCAATCAAAAAAAACCGGTCAGGTCGGTTAATTTGGTTATAATCAAATATTGCTCACATTTACCTTCATTTTCTAATAATTTTTCTATTTTTAATAAATAATCTAATTGGAAATGGGCTAGTTCTATTCAAACCTAAAAATTATTTAGTAGCCTCACATTAATTTAGATATATTAGTTGGATAAAGTTGTCTCATTTTACCCTTCTTATTTTATCACAATACACACACACGAAACGTCTTTTACTCTAATTCGCTTATTTTCGCAAACCATAATTTTAATTTAGTCAAATAAATTCGTTTTCCTTTGTAAATTAATGTATTTTGGTGAGAAAAATGAAATATTTCATTAATCGGAGAAGACAAACTTATTTCATTTTTACTTCATCTCAATTCGATTGGTATATTGTTTACATAGGATACACGATGCATGAATCATATTTTTAACCCATGGGGTAAAAATCTGATCTGCAGAGCAAGTGCATGATGGGGCTTTTTCCCATAGTCAGACGTGTAATCTTAATCACACGGTTGCTCTGCATTGTAGTTATCTAGAAAAAAGGCCGAGCATGTAAGGTCTCAGATTAATTTCATCGAATTTCATTGAATAGATTCAATTAGGCTTTTGAATTTTTATTTGAGTATATTGAATTAGAGTTTAGGATTTAGTAAAAAATAATACGGTTTCAATATATTTTGTTTTTTAGCATGAACGATAAAGAGGGGTAAAATTAGAACTATTTTAGTGGTTCATGGGGCTACTCAGGATAAAAAGTGGTACAACCATCATTTTTTTTTGGAGAGGCTACTCGGTAATTTTATGGATTCGAATAGAACTAGCCATAGAAATGAACAGTGGAGATTTGTTTGGGACACACGACACTAGGAATGGGACTCAAGCATTCTAATCATGCGCGCGCGCACACACACATATATTGTGTGTCTGTATGTTGGAAAAAAAATTCAATTTAGGCCTATTTTGAAAATTAGTCATGCAAATAGATCACTTTTAAAACTATCTGCAAATATAGACTACTTATTTTTACGTTGCAAATAGGTCACTTCTAAAACTATTTGCAAATATAGACTACTTATGTTTACGTTAACACCACGTTGGCAAAAATGTATTCAAATGTTGCAAGTGTATATATTCATGTGTGTGTATGTGCGTATATGTATGTGTGTGTAAGCTTATACATGCGATATTTCAAAAGGCATAGGTATTATTTTTGGAAATAACACATGTGCATTTTCAAATGTCATTTGTATTGTTATCTATTTAATATAGGTGGCTTTTCAAATTGTGCGCGTTTTCTGGAGCCTGCAAAAAACAAATATTGACAATATTTGAAACATCGAAGGTGCATCTTTGCCAGCATGCAATGACTTGGCCAAAAATGATTTATATTTGAAAATAGTTTTCAAAATGGTCTGTTTGCGTGATTAGCTTTTAAAACATACCTAAATTTATAAATTTTTCATGTATATTGGTATGTAGCCGTGATTTAAAAAAATTCCTGGTATAACTTGTAATGTTCTGCGTTGATATATGGAATTTCGATGGATGCTAAACTTATTCAATTAGTATGTTCACTTTTCTTTTGTGTAAACTGCAAACATCACAAGACCCATCAAACGGTTTGAGTTGGGTCAAAATGGGTCGAGTCTATTTTGACCAAACCATTTATGATCCATACTTTTTGACCCATTTAATACACGAGTCAGTTTGACCCAACTCATTTATTAAGCGGGTTATCTATTTAACTCGTGTAAAGATTTAAATATGGTTTGACTAAAAAAATAAGATATAAAATAATTCTAATTTTAATTTTTACGTTTGGAGTTTTGATAAAAACCAAAAATTTAAAATTTAATTCTAATTTACATCAAAATTCAAATATGAGGATGTAATCTGAAATTTGCTAAGTGCAACCATTAGTCACCGTAGAGAACTACAACATATGTTACAAGATTAAGTATCCGAGTAATTTCATATTGTCCATAATTTAGATGGGAGTTCATTGGTCGATATCCCATTTGATTTTGAGTTAACATGAAGAAATTATTGCAGTCTGGATAAAAAAGAATAGCGGTTTCTACGTATGTGGAGTTCAAATATGGGGATGTAGCCTTTTATTTTCTAAGTGCAACTGTTAATCACCATAGAGACCCACAGTGTGCATTCATAAGATGAAGTATCTGGGTGTTCCATATTATCTGTAATTTAGGTGGGAGTTCATCAATTGAAATCTCGCTTGATTTCGAGTTAGTATGAAGGATTTATTACAGTTTGAACAAAAAAACGATGGCTTCTGCCTAGTCGAAGTTCAAATATGGAGATATAGCATATTATTTTCTAAGTACAACGTTGGCCGCTATGGAGAACTACAACATGCGTTCACAAGATGCAGTATTAAGATTAAAAAAAACAAATTTTCAAAATTTATATTTTCAGATTTAAATTTTCAAATTTTAAGTTTTTAATAAATAGGTAAATGGGTTACCCACTTGTAAATCTTTTAAAAATGGATCAAACCATTTATGACTCGTTTAATAAAGATTCATAAATGGATTGACCTAACTCATTTATAAGTAGAGTAAATGGGTTCTGTTAATGGGTTGGGTCATATTTTGACAGGTCTAAATAAGATTACATCTTTACCCATCTCAAAACCTTTTGAATTCCCATTGCCCTAATTACACAATGGCCTTGTTATTCACTTCCATTAGAACACAAAGAACAATTTACACCTCAAACGTAGACTTATATATGTCTAATTACTATGCGTTAAAAAGGTAAAGAAATATATTTTAGCATATTTTATTACTCTTCATAAATGACAAGTCCAAAAGCCTATGTGCTTCATTTTTATGAAATTTTGAGCAACGTATTTTTGTTGTCAAATCATTGTTGTTTTTAAATGGGATCCTTCCTATGGATCCCATTTCACCATCATAAATAATCCCAATTGCCAAATTAAAAAACACTTAAAGCAATTGTCTACTGAAAACATTATATGGTAATGAATGTAATCAAGTTAAATTTAAAACTGAATTGTTTTTATATTCCATCAAACTTGGGAAAATAAAATTTGCAAATAATGCTTTTTTAAAATAGAGAATTTCCATCAAAGATTTCATTAAAGAACACTATTTTAGTAAAAACATGGATATGAACACCATATCATTTAAAATCTAGAACTGAGTTGTTCGTTGTAAATTGTCCTTTGACTGCAAAAGGTTTTTGCACAAACTGTGTACGCAATTTTAGTTTTGATTTCTAAACTTGTTGGGATTATATTGATTCCAATAAGAAGAGCATACATGTAACGACTCGCTATTTTGGACCATTCAAATCGACAATAATACTAGACATGTCCGACTTGAATAATTCAAAATACCGAATTGTTAATTTAAATTTGGCAAAAACATATACAGTAAATAAATCAATCACAGAATCACAGATATAGAGTAGTACAATAATACGCGGCGGAATAAATGAATAGTAGTTCATGAAGCTACTATATAACAAAGTTAGAAATAAAATACATCAGAATATCCCAGATACACTGAAGTCTCCAATGCAACAGATGACTTCTCTTAACGAATCAACTGGAAGTGTTGAAACTTAAGCGATAGTTGGATCTCCAAGCGAACCTCCAAACTCCAAAGATGAGTCTCAATGCTGTATCACTCAGTCTGACCCGAGCGTAGAGCAAAACACAAAACACTCGAGTCAGGATTAACATTCTTATATCAATAAATCCAACTCAAGTGAAATATCAACTGAAATAAAATTAACTTATAGGATGTTTGGGATAACCATCCTCTAAGGATCCCTGGAACTATCTATAGGGTAGAAATATACACTATGTCACCGTGGCCATCTCAATTTTATTTATTATTCGAAAAAAAAATATCATTTCACTTCAAATATATTTGTTTTCAAATTTGATCACTTTCACAGTTACGATTCAAATCTCCTCCACTCAAAAATTCAAATCTAGTCAAATCTCAATTTATCAATTTAAAATTCAACTCAATTCCTAAATAACCACTTCAATTTTATCGATCTCAAAATTCGGATTTGTAATCACAAAATACCCCTTTATATTTCAATATATTTCAAACTTTAAGTATTCAACGTTTCAAACAAAATTTTATTCAATTTAGTTTTCTATATAATAATTTCAAATTTTAGTTCAACTTAAATTTTCATTTTTATTCAATTTAGTTTCTAAATAACAATTCAACTATATTGATTTCAAGTACAGATCTGAATCTCAAAATAACCCATTTAAATTCCAATATAGTTCAAAACTTTAATATTTAAATGTTCAATTTAACAGTTTCGTAAAGATCTCGATTAACCTCATTATTATTTAGTCTTGAAATGCTCCCTCATTTGATTCAATATCATTTAAGTAAATCTTAAATTACATTTTACTCATTATTTTTTTATTTAGGTGTGAAATATTCATTAAATCACTTAAGTCAAAAATTCAGTTAAAAAAAATCATACCTTTAAATTTCCCATTCAATAATTTCAAATCGATTAATTAAAATCCTTATTTAAATACCATTTCCAATAAACCCAAATTTACCTTCCCAACCTTACTTATTCAATTTATTACAAGAAAATCTATTGAAATATAGATTTACATATATACTTAACCATATTCTACGTTTTAAATCCATCCAATTTAAATCAAATATTACTACCAAAATTTATATATAAAATATATCATTTATCTAATGTCTTAAGAATCTATATTTATTAAACCATATGTTTCTTTCCAAAATCATAGAAATTATTTTCAAAATATTTATATATGGACAAACGATGTCTGTATATATTTCTTATCATATGGTCAAGTGATATGGATATTTATAATTTCAATCCGTACACTAAATATATACGGGTGGATAGAACTTCAATCCGTAATCCCAAATTCAATTTAATAAAAATCGCTTGGGTATATCATTTCAACCCATAACGAAATTCTCTTATTATAAAGTCCATTCGGTTATGTATCATTTCAATCCATAGTGAATTCTAAACTACAGGGAACTTGCAGAGTGATAATAGATAATAAATATATAACAAGATTTGATAATAATATAACCACATGCATATATCATCAATAACAATATAACAAAAAAAATAGGATATGGTATCATATCCCACAAGTGAACAGTTATAGATAATAGCATAAATATAACAATTTAAATAACTACAGCAACGTACTTCAACTGTTGTTTCAATTAAAATCAATTTTAATAAATATAAGAACGTTAATCGTGAGTGATTGCTCACCTTTCGAGGCTAGAAATCAACGACACGGATATGCACACTGATACAGACACTGATTGAATTTCGAATTCAAGCAAAGCAAAATCGGCATGAATTCAACGATCAAAGCTGATTGGCACGAATTGATGAAACGGATTAGATCAGAACTGGAACGATGAAGAAAAACGGTATAAGCGAACTTATATAACCACCTATACTATATATACATATGAAATTTATATTCTAAGTTTAAACACCACAAATTTAATTTACAAGCGTTTCAAACATATAAATAAATAAATAAATCAAGCTTACATTTATTAAAAATCAAAGATACGCTTAAAATAATATACATTTGTTTAAATTAAATAGTTAATCCCAAAACGTACTATATCAAATAAAAAAAATTTGAAAACCAAGTTCTCATCTATATATATAAAAAAAGTATATACATATTATACATGAACTTACAAAACAGCAATACGTGTACTTGCCAAACATATAACTCTTTATGTTTTAAAACCAAAAGTGAAGCACTACTGTAAACAAAAAAATCCATATAATCAACATATTATATTATATAACTATAGACCTTGCAAAACCAATTATATGTATATATATATATATATAGCTTAGTTAGCATTACTAATGCATAAACCAAAACCGATGAAAGTAGAACGTATGAATTAATGATGGCCTCGCCTATATATGTTAAACTATCCCAGTTTATACATCAAAATTTTGCCTTCCTTTACATAGATTTAAACATTATCTTTTAAATGTAAATACTTAGACCCAAAATGTATAGCCAACAATCAAATGCTCCTAGGACCGGGACTGTAAAATATAAACAAAAGTGACAAAATAGTTTAAACATACTTCTCCAAATACCATGTGACCTTAATATAAAGCGATCCTTTCTAAATATATATATACGTGTAAATCATAAACTTTTATGTTACATTGAAAATAAATTATAAACTTTTATGTTACATTGAAAATCAAAACATGTAAAAAAATATAGAGAAAAACATGTTGTAAATATGGGCGCAACCTCGTACATATGCTGTGACAATACAAGGCATATTTTTATACGTATAACTAATATATGTAGTACGGTAGACTTTAAACACTGAGCAACTATGAAAATAATATGAACTGAACCTATATCTAACCTATATAAACTGATATTATATTTCACCTCCTGATTTATCAAATTCTATAAGCAACAGGCACTTTATAAGTATAATATAACGGTAAGCAAACATATATATATATATATATATATATATATATATATCATCTTTATATAACCTTTCCTGTGAAATCTTTATGTAAGAATTATATATACTAAAACTAACCTTAATAACTTTTTAAAACTTTCTAACCAAAAAAATACAACTCACTGTAAATACATAACCCTATATGACTCGTAATATATATTATAAACACTTATATAAATATAATTATAGTTACCTAAGATTATCATGCACATACACGAATGGGCTACAGCTGCTGAGCGCGGCAGAGGCTGGGAGAAGGAGTTCACGTGGCTGAACTAGTGAGAAGGAGGTGGAACGTAAAGATGGTTTCGAATAAAATTTTGTTATGTATATATGTGTACATATATATATATATATATATATATATATATATATATATGTGTTTCCTCTCTGTAGTTTAAATTTGCAGAAGAAAGGATAGAGTCTGTTCTCAGGCCATATAAAGGGACGCAATGAAAACAATGAAGTAAAACATTAAATATGGATCGTTTAAAAAAAAATGCAAACGTTATGTTTGATTTTTCTCAACGGCTATAAGATTACAACAGCTGGATTTTTTAGTAACTGATTGAAATAAATAAAGGTGGAATGGCAACAAATCTTGTAAGTAGGGAAACAACGTTAAAGACGGAGTAAATTTTGGAAAAACAAAGGTCACGCTGGCAATTAAATGTGAAGGCAACGTTACTCTATGTTTTATTTTTAAAATGAGAATGCTGAACGAAAATCAACAGTCAAATATGGTACGGTGTAAATGGCAAGAGTCATGCTAATTACTGAATAAATAAAACGAATAACCATTATATATATATATATATTAAACGGTGGAAAAGTGAAGAAATAAAAGGTCAGTGAAAGTAGGAATGAACATATTAGAAAAGTAACGGTTTTAGTAGCAATGGTTACAAGCTAAAATTTAGCAGAAAGTTTAAAGAAGATGGGTTTTTAAATTAATCACTTCGCAGAATTAATATGTCAATGAAAAAGGAAAGGAGATGAATCAGGGAAACGTATTATTACTTATATATAACTATTAAACGGATAGATGGAAGAAAAGGTGAGCAGGTGAGTAAAAGTGGAAACTGATTTATAAGCGAAATGGAATGTGAGCTGTTGCCTGGGAAGAAAATGGAACAGTTTAAAAATTAAAGGCAATGGACTGCTGAAATTAAATGAGTATAAAACGTGTAAAAGTTATATACTGAAACGACTATAAATTTCAATTATTATTATAAAACGGGGAATAACGAAAGGCAAGGACGATGATTTCAAAGTTTATTAATGGCTAGGAATGGGAAAGTCAATCTGTGAATTGGAAAACTTATTAAGCAATTGAAATTTTAAAGGGAGAAAAAGTAACAGCTACACACTGTTTTAGAAACAATCAAAGCAATTAATAGCTTGATTGGATAGCAAGAATAAATATGGAAGGACACGTTATAAAGGCATAATGAACCGTTTGAAAATAAATAAAAGAAATGATGGCAAATAAAACAGTTGTGCTTTAATTTCCCAAAATAAATTTTTTTATGAACATCAATTATTACTGACTTAAATTGAACAGAATCACACCCTAAAATATACTTTCTTAAATTTTGATGAAAATTTATCATTTGCCACATTTAACTATACGTAATCCAAATGTAAAATTTTATTTCAAAATATTATTATTCAAATTTCTCAAAAATCAAATTAAATACGCTAAATAAAACCATTAAGAATTATCAAAATTTCACGGGTCGTTACACTCTCCCCACTCAAAACTTTTCGTCCCCGAAAAGGAAGAAGGTAGGAGAATAGAAACGACCAGAAAGATAAATAGATTGAAAGACAAGGATAAACAATTAATTTAAGACCATATAATTTTTTCTAGAAATATTCATTTGAAAACTTCATTTGCAGTTCAATTATCTTTAATACTTTAAAACTTTTTCAAAACCCATTTGTAAAATTTCCTGATTCCCTTATAAATAACATTTATATGTTTAAATAACACCTTTATAAATATATATGAAAACTATTTGGAAACAGTTATTCACATCCTTGGTTATATTTTCAAGGAAGTTATTTGACAACAGTAAATCCATAGTTTATAAATTTACTAATTGACCTTAAGACACTTTCAACATTATAGATAAATTAATACTCATTTCTTAAATATGTTGTATTAAATTAATAACTTCTGAAATATTAATGACACTAATGATTTACTATTAAACCATGTAGTATATAAATAAACAATATTTTAAAGATTATATTCAAAAAGGAAAGGAGGGTAGATTCGGAAAAACGGAATATAGGTGAAAAAATAAGGCTGGGCAGATAAGGTAGGTTCAAAGGGATAGTATCGGGCTCGAATAATTAAATCAAACCATAAAATTTTAATCTCAAATATTAATAAAAAATTCCTTTGTTGGAAATACCTTTATAATAAAATACTTTTATATCGAAACGAATTTTTCCTTTCAAAAACACTTTTATAACTCGATGTTTGAACAAGTTTATCCTCGTTCTTGCAAACTCTGGCCATGCGTTGATCAGGCGCAAAGCTAGAATTCTTCAAGTACTTAGTAGACCTGTTTCAACAACCAGTGAATATACTTGAAAAACCTTTAAAAACAGATATGAAAAGTACAATCCAAACTAAATAACCAAACCAAAACCTTTGTCTAACCATGGTTCGCAGATACACAATGGTTACGCCTGGATCCTCCAGGAAACAATCTGTATCCGTAAGATTTCTCAGCCCTGCGAGTTACGCCATGATGACTAGTATGGTGCAAGATACACAATGGTTACGCCTGGATCCCCAGAAAATAATCAGTACCCCTAGGCTGTCTCAGCCAGGCAGTTTCGCTACTAATGCGACCTACACAGATTGTAGGATACACAATACTTTAGCCCGGGTCCCCCAGGAAACAATTCGTACCCCTAGGCCAGTCTCAGCCAGGAAGTTTCCCTATGCAGTCGCAAGAAAAAAAACCATGGGTTACGCCACAGTGGGATACTCGAGTATCACATCCGGAAAACCAAAAATCAAAGAGAATAACATCGATAGAATGAATCCACAATATGGCCACAAAGCGGATATCAAGCAGAAGGCACTTTCCATATCTTTACTTCGAAACTATGTATCATATAGTACCTTTTCAAATCACTTTCAAATATCATACTTATATAAGGTCCATTGTATATAGGATTCCATTTTCAATCGAATGCTTTCCAAATCAATAGTATATCAAATCACACTTATATAGACTTTGATTATATAAAATTTCTCTTTCCAAATTGAGTACCTTTCAAATCAATAGGTTTCAAATCAATTTCTACTTATACAAATCAGTTTTATATAAGTTTGATAACTCCCAAATCAAGTATTTAGTAAATCAAGGTTCTCAAATTTTTTCTCGTTTCAATAACATTTCAGTTTCAAGATTATAGATGATTTCACCAAATTTTCTTCCAAATTAAACATACTAGGTTTCAAAGTTTCTTAAACAATAGGTTTATAAAATAATCCAAATTTTCAAATCAACAAAAATTTAGGTCAAACAAATTCATTTCCAAAATCACCATATAAGTACTGGTTTTAACTCTAATCTAATTTCAAAACCAAATATTCTTCTCAAAATCAATTATACTCAAAATGGTTTCTAGATTTATAATTATCCCTTTAAAACCTTTAAACTATTTATTTCTATATGAAAAATCCAATTTTCCTTTTTCAAATTATTTATTTAACACAATTTTCAAATTTACTTAGGTCATACTCTTCGTACTTTAAACATACAAAATTAAACTTATATTCTTTATCAAATATTTTATACTCTTCGAAATTTCTTAGTTTTAAAATTTTAAACCTTGATTTGGAAGTGCTTGAACCTTCAAAATAGTCGGTGAAATCAAATTTCAAATCCAAGTGTTGGAAATCAGCAACAAATCAGTAAATCAATTTTTTTTATAAATAGAGTTATACTAAATCAAATCGAAAACTCGAGGGTTGAACACCGGCTTACTTTAAATTATTTCAAATATATATACCTATATCTTTCGAATATCAAATCATACTTCGGAATTTGAAATCAAAATTGGTTTCACAAAGTCACTCGCATAGCAAAGCTATTAAAGTGGCCTCTCCCCACTCTGAAACTCGAAAATCAATGTCGATGATGCGTGCACTCATCACCGAAATTATTTTACAGCGACATAAGTGAGTTCTGGATTTCTATTTTCTTGAAAACTTCTTTGAATTTTTTTTGGAATCCTTGGAACTCATTTTAAATCATTTGAAACATTTCTTATTCAGAAAATACTTTCAAAACTTATTATTATATATTTCAAAATCTTAAACCAATTTCCAAAAATACCGGAGTCCAATCTCTCGAATTTCAAATTCAAAACCTTTGAGTTATAAATCATTTTTTATATACATCCATTTCTTATATAATCTTCAAAATTTCAAATCCTTTCGAAACTTTTATATATAGGATAACATTTCTTATTCGTTTTATATATAGGTATATAATCCTTATCGAGAACATTTTCTCCTTTATATATAAAATAAAATCATAGTTACCCAAATAAAAGTTTCGGTATATAAACAATTTTAAAACACAAACAAAACCCGATTTTCAAAGGATGATTCAAGAATGGGTTTCAAAACAAAGATAGAGATTTTAATTAGAGGAACGCTAATAAATAGAATCTTGATTTGAAGATAGACTCGATCGAAGATTAGATAATTAAATTACAAAATAGAAGATGGATATACTTCTATAAATCGCAGGCCACCTTTACCGGTCAACAGTGATTCCAAAATTAGATCGGTGCAGAATTCTGAGGCAATTCGACATTCGATCGCCAGAGATATAATTCGGAATAACAAGAGATAGTAGCATCTAAACCGAGGGATACATAAATCTCCGGTGAATCAATGCCAATGGTAAAGGAGTTTCACCCCCTTTACAAATCATTCAGTGGAGTCATTGGATACTCCAGAATCAAAAGAATATAAATAGAAGAGACAAGAATGAATTTCGGAACCGAGGGACATTCCAAAATTCAAAGGAAATCGAGTCAAAAAGGAAAAGATTCAACTCGAACGAAAGTGATTCTGTAAATAAATTTACCATATATTCTAAGTTTTGCCTAGAGCCAAAGCTTTGATACCAACTGTAACGACTCGCTATTTTGGACCATTCAAATCGACAATAATACTATACATGTCCGACTTGAACAATTCAAAATACCGAATTGTTAATTTAAATTTGGCAAAAACATAAACAGTAAATGAATCAATCATAGAATCACAGATACAGAGTAGTACAATAATACGCGGCGGAATAAATGAATAGTAGTTCATGAAGCTACTATATAACAAAGTTAGAAATAAAATACATCATAATATCCCAGATATAGTGAAGTCTCCAATGCAACAGATGACTTCTCTTAACGAATCAACTGGATGTGTTGAAAGCTAAGCGATAGTTGGATCTCCAAGCGAAGCTCCAAACTCCAAAGGTAAGTCTCAATGCTGTATCACTCAGTCTGACCCGAGCGTAAAGCAAAACACAAAACACTCGAGTCAGTATTAACATTCTTATATCAATAAATCCAACTCAAGTGAAATATCAACTAAAATAAAATTAACTTAGAGGATGTTTGGGATAACCATCCTCTAAGGATCCCTAGAACTATCTATAGGGTAGAAATATACACTATGTCACCATGGTCATCTCAATTTTATTTATTCAAAAACAAAATATCATTTCACTTCAAATATATTTGTTTTCAAATTTGATCACTTTCACAGTTACAATTCAAATCTCCTCCAATCAAAAATTCAAATCTAGTCAAATCTCAATTTATCAATTTAAAATTCAACTCAATTCCTAAATAACCACTTCAATTTTATCGATCTCAAAATTCGGATTTGTAATCACAAAATACCCCTTTATATTTCAATATATTTCAAACTTTAAGTATTCAACGTTTCAAACGAAATTTTATTCAATTTAGTTTTCTATATAATAATTTCAAATTTTAGTTCAACTTAAATTTTCATTTTTATTCAATTTAGTTTCTAAATAACAATTCAACTATATTGATTTCAAGTACAGATCTGAATCTCAAAATAACCCATTTAAATTCAAATATAGTTCAAAGCTTTAATATTTAAATGTTTAATTTAACAGTTTCATAAAGATCTCGATTAACCTCATTATTATTTAGTCTTGAAATGCTCCCTCATTTGATTCAATATCATTTAAGTAAATCTTAAATTACATTTTACTCAATATTTTTTTTATTTAGATGTGAAATATTCATTAAATCGCTTAAATCAAAAATCCAGTTAAAAAAAATCATACCTTTAAATTTCTCATTTAATAATTTCAAATCGATTAATTAAAATCCTTATTTAAATACCATTTCCAATAAACCCAAATTTACCTTCCCAACCTTACTTATTCAATTTATTACAAGAAAATCTATTGAAATATAGATTTACATATATACTTAACCATATTCTACATATTAATCCATCTAATTTAAATCAAATATTACTACTAAATTTATATATATAATTCATCATTTGTCTAATGTCTTAAGAATCTATATTTATTAAACCATATATTTCTTTCCAAAACCATAGAAATTATTTTCAAAATATTTATATATGGACCAACGGTGTCTGTATATATTTCTTATCATATGGTCAAGTGATATGGATATTTATAATTTCAATCCGTACACTAAATATATACGGGTGGATAGCATTTCAACCCGTAATCCCAAATTCAATTTAATGAAAATCGCTTGGGTCTATCATTTCAACCCATAACGAAATTCTCCTATTCTAAAGTCTGTTCGGGTATGTATCATTTCAACTCATAGTGAATTCTAAACTACAGGGAACTTGCAGAGTGATAGCAGATAATAAATATATAACAGGATATGATAATAATATAACCACATGCATATATCATCAATAACAGTATAATATAAACAGTAGGATATGGTGTCATATCCCACAACTGAACAGCTATAGATAATAGCATAAATATAACAATTTAAATAACTACAGCAGCATACTTCAATTGTTGTTTCAATTGAAATAAATTTAATAAATATAAGAACGTTAATCGTGAGTGATTGCTCACCTTTCGAGGCTAGAATTCAACGACACAGATACGCACATTGATACAGACACTGATTGAATTTCGAATTCAAGCAAAGCAAAATCGGCACAAATTCAACGATCAAAGCTGATTGGCACGAATTGATGAAACGGATCAGATCAAAACTGGAACGATGAAGAAAAACGGTATAAGCGAACTTATATAACCACCTATACTATATATACATATGAAATTTATATTCTAAGTTTAAAAACCACAAATTTAATTTACAAGCGTTTCAAACATATAAATAAATAAATAAATCAAGCTTACATTTATTAAAAATCAAACATACACTTAAAATAATATATATTTGTTTAAATTTAATAGTTAATCCCAAAACGTGCTATATCAAATAAAAAAAATTTGAAAACCAAGTTCTCGTCTACATATAAAAAAAAGCATATACATATCATACGTGAACTTACAAAACAGCAATACGTGAACTTGCCAAACATATAACTATTTATGTTTTAAAACCAAAAGTGAAGCACTACTGTAAACAAAAAAAATCCATATAATCGACATATTTTATTATATAACTATAGACCTTGCAAAACCAATTATATATATATAACTTAGTTAGCGTTACTAAATACATAAACCAAAACTGATGAAAGTTGAAAGTATGAATTAATGATGGGCTCGCCTATATATGTTAAACTATCCCAGTTTATACATCAAAACTTTGCCTTCCTTTACATAGATTTAAACATTATCTTTTGAATGTAAATACTTAGACCCAAAATGTATAGCCAACAATCAAATGCTCCTAGGACCGGGACTGTAAAATATAAACAAAAGTGACAAAATAGTTTAAACATACTTCTCCAAATACCATGTGACCTTAATATAAAGCGATCCATTTTAAATATATATACGTGTAGATTATAAACTTTTATGTTACATTGAAAATAAACTATAAACTTTTATGTTACATTGAAAATTAAAACATGTAAAAAAAAAATAGAGAAAAACATGTTGTAAATATGGGCGCAACCTCGTACATATGCTATGACAAAACAAGGCATATTTTTATACGTATAACTAATATATGTAGTACGGTAGACTTTAAACACCGAGCAACTATGAAAATAATATGAACTGAACCTATATCTAACCTATATAAACTGATATTATATTTCACCTCCTGACTTGTCAAATTCTATAAGCAACAGGCACTTTATAAGTATAATATAACAGTAAGCAAACCTATATAAATATATATATATATATATATATATCATCTTTATATAACATTTCCTATGAAATCTTTATGTAAGAATTATATATACTAAAACTAACCTTAATAACTTTTTAAAACTTTCTAACCAAAAGAATACAACTTACTGTAAATACATAACCCTATATGACTCGTAATATATATTATGAACACTTATATAAATATAATTATAGTTACCTAAGATTATCGTGCACATACACGAATGGGCTACAACTGCTGAGAGCGGCAGAGGCTGGGAGAAGGAGATCGCGTGGCTGAACTAGTGAGAAGGAGGTGGAACGTAAAGATGGTTTCGAACAAAATTTTGTTATATATATGTGTGTGTGTGTGTGTGTGTGTGTGTTTCCTCTCTGTAGTTTTGCAGAAGAAAGGATAGAGTCTGTTCTCAGGCCATATAAAGGGACGCAATGAAAACAAATGAAGTAAAACATTAAAATATGGACCGTTTTAAAAAAATAAATGCAAACGTTATGTTTGATTTTTCTCAATGGCTATAAGATTACAACGGCTGGATTTTTTAGTAACTGATTGAAATAAATGAAGGTGGAATGACAACAAATATTGTAAGCAGGGAAACAACGTTAAAGAGGGAGTAAATTTTGAAAAAACAAATGTCACGCTGGCAATTAAATGTGAAGGCAATATTACTCTACGTTTTATTTTTAAAATAAGAATGTTGAACGAAAATCAACAGTCAAATATGGTACGGTGTAAATGGAAAGAGTCGCGCTAATTACTGAATAAAATAAAACGAATAACCATTATACATACATACATACATACATACATACATACATACATATATATATTTCAAAAGGTGGAAAAATGAAGAAATAAAAGGTCAGTGAAAGTAGGAATGAACATGTTAGAAAAGTAACGGTTTTAGTAGCAATGGTTACAAGCTAAAATTTAGCTGAAAGTTTAAAGAAGATGGGTTTTTAAATTAATCACTTCGCAGAATTAATATGTCAATGAAAAAGGAAAGGAGATGAATTAGGGAAACGTATTATTACTTATATATAACTATTAAACGGATAGATGGAAGAAAAGATGAGTAGGTGAGTAAAAGTGGAAACTGATTTATAAGCGAAATGGAATGTGAGCTGTTGCCTGGGAAGAAAATGGAACGGTTTAAAAATTAAAGGCAATGGACTACTGAAATTAAATGAGTATAAAACGTGTAAAAGTTATATACTGAAACGGCTAAAATTTCAATTATTATTATAAAACGGGGAATAACGAAAGGCAAGGACGATGATTTCAAAGTTTATTAATGGCTAGGAATAGGGAAGTCTATCTGTGAATTGGAAAAATTATTAAGCAATTGAAATTTTAATGGTAGAAAAAGTAACAGCTACGCACTGTTTTAGAAACAATCAAAGCAAGTAATAGCTTGATTGGATAGCAAGAATAAATATGGAAGGACATGTTATAAAGGCAAAATGAACCTTTTGAAAATAAATAAAAGAAATGATGGCAAATAAAACAGTTGTGCCTTGAATTTCCCAAAATAAATTACTTTACGAACATCAATTATTACTGACTTAAATTGAAGAGAATCACACCCTAAAATATACTTTCTTAAATTTTGATGAAAATTTATCATTTGTTTAATTATACGTAATCCAAATGTAAAATTTTATTTCAAAATTTTATTATTTAAATTTCTAAAAAATCAAATTAAATACGCTAAATAAAACCATTAAGAATTATCAAAATTTTACGGGTCGTTACAATACATTAATATCTTAATCAAAGACAGTGTTTTGAAATGAAAAACTGATAGAGTTAGGGATATGCCCTAGGGGCAATTATGTTATTTGTTATATATATTTAACTCGTTTACCAATCTTGTTCGAAACTAAAAGTATTTTCTTCCCATTATATACTTGATATAATATGATTATATTAATTAATTAACTTAATTAAAAGTATATTTAATAGAAAAATCCATAAATGGTATATTTTATGATAGTGGTTAGAAAGTGTTGTAACCATGAGTAATTTATCACAACGAAACAAATCTACCATTTTAAATATTCCTAGTTAAGATGTATCGAGACTGGATATTGATGTATCCATTGAGATTAGAGTACGTAATGCTCTTCAAACATTGGGCAGTGCATCACTCATGACTGCTGGGGGTACCTAGGGGTTACGTACTAATAGTTATTGGATAACTATGGAACAACTCACTTGATAGTTTTCTGTTGGTTAATATAACTAAGATTAAACAGGAAATATCAATGTGGCTGATTTGCATGGTTCTCTCGACTTGAGAATATCGTGGATCTTCAATATGAAAACTCCGCTTTGCTTATAGCTAAATCATGGCATGACGTCCATCGAGCGACTATAGTTGGATCGGATGGAAGTATTGAAAGTGAAACACTATTTAAAAGGGGATTTGTCTTCTCTGTTGTATGCGGTTAGTATTACAATCAACTCAAAGTCAAAGCCTCTGGCCAGAGCATTTTTAAATAATAATTATTATTATCAAACCTAGGACTTTGTATTTGGACTATAATGTTGAATGTGGATGATGTTGGAATTTTGACCATTACCAAATTACATAAGTCCAAAGTGATATAGTTTTGTCGAAGAGAATTGGTGTAAACAAATGTCACAATCGGGTAACGCCTATTAAACTAAAATTGGATTTTACCGAAAAGGAATAAGCGATAAATTAGAATGATAATTTGAAATTAATTAAAGAGTTAATTGATAAAATTAATTGGATAAGATTTAATTAATGATACGTTATATGTAAGACTATCGTATAAGTAATATGAGATGTAAAAGTTATACAACAATAAAACTTATATGATATGTGTATAAACTAAATGTAGAACATTAAAGAAACCCAAATAGACTTGAGAAATGCATACATATGTAAATGTATATATACTGTGATTTCTGATGTGTTTGACACTTGAATCGCTAGGGTATTTCATAAGAAATATATCATTCTATAAATCAATATCACACAATATATATTGAAGATTATGAAACTTCAATATAATGTTGTCCTCTACCATTTATATATTAATAAATTACTTACATACTCCTTAGTTGTTGAGCAAACCCAAGTTAGGGATGTTATGCGTAGTATTATTAATATATTGAACAAATGAGACAAGATAACCATACATATTTGTTGAGCAAACTCAAGGTACATATACTATACTTAGGCCATCCTAATGTGGTAGGTATGAGTGAATAATCTCTTTCGATTTGTTGAGCAAACTCAAGGTCAAAATGAGGGTAGAACATGGAAAAATGGGTTAGGAGTTGTATGTGATACAATCGGTAAGGAGTTGTCTATTGTTCATGGGGCTATGATTTGTTGAGCAAACTTAAGGACAAAATACCAAAATAAACGAGTCCTAACACCCACTAGTAAAGTTGTAAGACCTCTATGTTGAGAAAACTATATTTCAACATGAGTATTATGAATATTCATTATGAAATAGAACTATATCATGGAATTGGTTTTCATAGTAAAAGTGTTGCAACAAAAATACATATATGTCTAATGTTATTTATAGTTGTTTTAAAATTTTAGACTAAGCCTTAGTTTTGATAAATAATTTTACTATATGATTATGGATCATATGATACAGGTTAATTATATCTCAAACAATTAATATCTATGCACCCATTCAGTGGGATCATCATAAGAGTTGATGAACTCTTTGAATTAATACATATTGATGTACGCAATCACAAGTCTATTAATACCAAAAGGGTTCCACATACTTTATTATATTCATCGATGATTTATTACCAACATGAACATGTGTATTAGATACACATGTAGTAAGTTTATGATAAAATCATATAATATAAAAGAAAAGTAAATAAAATAACATGCAATAGAATAACATGATTTGGTTTGGTCGAATAAGTGAGTATATTAGAAAGAGTTCCAAATGTACCTAAAAATAAATATATATTCAATTTCAAAGTTCACTCCTCCATGTGATACATAATGATTCATCTATAAGGAGTAACCAGACATTGTTGGACAATTTACGATTAATTGTGACTGAAGTTGAGTTAGTTTCTATCTATATGGTCATGTGCTTAAGATTACTACACAAGGTTGATATTTATTTCATCTAAAAAACAGTTTACAAAATCGTACGAGATAAGGGTTTGTAAGAAATCCCAACATATCCTAGGCCAAGGAGTTGGCAGGTTGTGCGAATCGAAAGATCGCACACAATAATTGTTTAGAGGGGATCTTGTATGAATCTCTAAAAAAATTTTGGAAAGGTCTGTCATCAAATGACATATTTATGTTTTGAACGTAACTTCTGTAAACTAATATCAGTTTTCTAAATAAAAAGATTCCTAAAGCATTTATGAATCCTTATTCTATTTGCACTATGAAACAATTGTTGTTTCAAGATAAATCGACTTCATCGTGAAGGAATTTCTTTGAGAAATTTTTGGTAGTTAAATGGATTGGATCCGATCCATAAATAGAACTGATTATATGAGATGAAGTGAAATTAACTAACCTAAATGAACACATAGCATTAATAAGTATTCTCGTAGATTAAAGAGAAACTATGAGTATTTTATTAATGTTGAAAAAATACAATACCTTCGGTTTTTCAATTAAATTATCAAGATTGTTAACTTTATATGGTATGATGCGCAGATCTAAAAGAATTCCAAGTACACTGTCAAAATATAATTTTGGTGGTCGTAACTAAAGAGATGTGGATCCATCAGTCGAGATTGTGTGTTTATTGGAAAAACTAATGTGGTTGGAATTAAATGAGAAATGTTGATAAGAATAATATCGCAAATTTCAATTGCTGAAATTAGCATAACATATTTGGTATTCAACATGGTCAGTTAATTCAGATTTACTCATAAAATTATCGCTTGATTAGACTTAGTGTTTGGTACTTATGTATTGAAATGGAAAATTCTAAATAATGATTTAGAGTAAGTCGTTTACACATATTAACCAAAGATACCTCAAAGTCAGTGGAAGCGAAATTGGGTTTGTGAGTCTTTGGATATGATCCAAGAAATGATACGAATGTATCATTTTAAAGCATTAAGATTGAATAAATATTTTGATAGAAATATTAAATAGTTTGATTTTCAATCAAAGTGCAGAAGAAACATGTGTTCATAAGAAAGAAAGTTAAAAGGTACAGTGATATCTCTAAACTATAAGTAAATAACACGTTGTTGATTTTAACAATATGCTTGTATTAAAGTCGTTGTTTTAATACTCAATTTTGGATTGTAAATGATGTCTTTTATGGTGAGTATAAAAGATATAGGAGTTGTCCCAAAACGATATACAAGAGTACCCTATTGAAAGGGGAACATGTAAGTAGGATTCCTTATGCATTAGCAATATGAATTATCTTACAGGTTATGTTATGTATGATACTGTGTTTTATTTATGTATTTTATACATGGAGAAAATATAAAATCCAAACCAATATCACTAAATGGTTGTTTGACGTATTCTCGCATATTTATGAAATACTAGAGAATTGTTTATAGGAACAACGAACTCATTACGATGGAACGTTTGGACACAGACTTTTATAAATGATATGGAGTATAACATGTCAATGATAAAATTCAAGTTAAGATCTTTAATTTGAAAATGCTTCAAAATAAAGGTGATTGTGGTCGATTCAACAAAATATTGAGAACATTAACTGAATAGTGCTACAACAAACCAATGTATATAGATATAAATGCACAAATTTATAATTGAGCCAAAGGTGATTCCAAATGTTGAAAATCCCATAATATTGTTATAAGATAACAATGTCATGAAATTGGTCATGATAGAACTTAAAGCTCACAAGAAATCGAAAGGCATACTTTGAATTATTCCACATGATAAAGGTAGTTTATCAGTGTCAGAGAGAGTTAATCGACAAAGTGGATAATTAAAACATGATAGCATACCCATTCACCGAGGGACTGGCCTAATTGGTTTTGAGAAAAATGATTGGAGAAGTTGGAATTAGATTCCATAATTGACCCTAAGTGCAAGTGGGAGATTGATACAGTTAGGGGTATGCCCTGTAGGTAATTATGTAATTTGTTACATATATCTAACTCGTTGACCAATCTTGTTCGAAGTAAAAGGTATTTTCTTCTTATTATATACTTGATATAATGTGATTGTATTAATTAATTAATTTAATTAAAAATATATTTAATAGAAAAATCCATAAATTGTATATTTTGTGATAGTAGTTAAAAAGTATTGTAATCATGAGTAATTTATCACAGCGAAACAAATATACTATTTTAAATGTTTCTAGTTAAAATGCATCAAGACTGGATATCGATATATCCATTGAGATTGGGGTACGTATCGCTCTTCAAATGTTGGAAAGTGTATTACTCATGACTGCTGGGGGCACCTAGGGGTTATGAACTAATAGTTATTGGATAACTATGGAATGGCTCACTTGATAGTTTTTTGTTGGTTAATATAGCTAAGGTCAAACAGAAAATATCGATGTGACTGATTTACACAGTTCTCTCGACTCGAGAATACCGTGAATTTTCAATACAAAAGCTCCACTTTGATTATAGCTAAATCATGGAACGACATCCATCGAGTGACTATAGTTGGATCGGGTGGAAGTATTGGAAGTGAAGCACTATTTAAGAGAGGATTCATCTCCTCTGTTACATGCGGTTAGTATCACAATCAACTTAAAGTCAAAGTCTCTAGCCAGAGCATTTCTGTTAATAATAATTGTTATTATCAAACCTAGAACTTTGTATTTGGACTATAATGTTGAATGTGGATGATGTTGGAATTTTGACTATTACCAAATTCCATAAGTCCAAATGATATAGTTTTTGAAGAGAATTGGTGTAAACAAATGTCACAGCCGGGTAACGCTAATTAAACTAAAGTTGGATTTTACCGAAAATGAGTAAGCGACAAATTTGATCATAATTTCACACCGCCTGCTAAGTGACGTGTGAACATTAACATTAGAATAGTTTGATGTTAATCGCTGACCAAATTTACACTCAAGAGTTACACCGCAGAAATGATGAATTCCCTTAAGACCGAACGATTTAATTTGTTTATAATTCTTATAAATTGATTAAATTAATTAATATTTATGAAATATTAATTATAAAATTTGAATATGATTTGAGAAATAAATAATATTATATATATTTATAACAGTATAAATATATCGATCAATATACAATATCGACAAACGATTAAATTATATTTAATTGCATAGTATTTTGGCTTGTGCTTGGATGGGTTTAAGGCCTATCATTAGGGATGCAAAATTTTGGTTTTGGGAAGGTCTAGGGATGGCTAAAATATATGGAATTAGCTTGGAGATAGTGGGTTGAGATTAAGTGAGAATGGGTAAAAAGGTTTTCCTCGTTTCTCTTTAATACAACCCTATATATATATATATATATTATATATCTCTAAAATAATAACTAAAACCCTTTTTGGCCGCCATTACCTTTTAGATTGCTAGTTTAAAGATAGATCTCAATCCACTCCAAATTTTTCAAGTATATTTCAAATTAAAATAATATTATTCGATAGTTGGAGGTTGATGATTTCAGACTTGCAATCTGACGAACCAAGAACAGTAAAAGGAAGGGAAGTCATTGCTTCAACGTGGATTCAAAGGCATCATTAAATTGGTAATTTTAATTCATATTACAGTAATTATCTATGATCCTATAATGAGCAATTTCATATCTTTTTAAATACATTGCTACTATATGTTTAGTTAGGTTTTCTGTAAGCAGATCTAGTTGCCACAAATCAGTTTAGTTATGTGCATAATTTATTTGTTGTACTATTTGATTTATGCATAGAAAAATGATGTTTACTGTACAAAATCATTTTTTTCATTAATAATTGTTCTATATGTATTTATTAATAAATTCATATATATATATATATATATATTTCCCTCTCATAACAGCATATATGCACGTATAAGATATATATATGATTTAAAAAAATTTGTATACTTATTTATATATAATATGAATTTATAAATTTGAAAATTAATTATCATACATATATTCATATTTAAATTAACATTTATTGAATTTTTGAATTGTTTATTGTATATAAAATAATTATTACATTAAAAATTCAATTATATTTTTTTTAAATATTATATCATTTCGGAAACGTATAGAAAAAATTATGAATTTTTCAATAAATTTTATTATTTTTAAGAATTAATATTATTTCAAAAAAAATTTATGATTTATTAAATAATAATTTAATTGAAAATTTCTTCAAATTTTTTTGTTACCTTTCATTCATGACCTAGAATATATGAAATTTTAAATTTTGAATTTTTAATAATATATCATTTTATATTAAATAATTATTTTCGAAATAAATTTATTTATTTTTGAAAAATAATATTTCAACTTTGAAAAATCTCCAGATTATTTTATAAACTCCATTTTATGTTCCTAGATTTTAAAAAATTGTAAAATTTGAATTTTCGTTAACAGATTATTTTATGTTAATTATTTATGGTTGAAAATATTATTTTATTCATAATATGTATAAATTAAAATACTGAAATTATTATGTTTGCAAAATTAAGTTAATTTTGAATTATAAATAATTTTTAATAATTTTTCTCTCTTTTTCTATATATAAATGTTTTTTGTTTATGTATTATATATAATATATTTATACATACATGTGTTTATATGTGTGTGTGTGTGTGTGTTTGTATGTGTGCATGTACGTATGTATATACATATGCACATATTTGGACAACATACATGACAACAAAATAAGCTAATATGTATGTTGCGATGTAAATCCCAACATCTACATATGGGCATATTATACCTTTCACGAATTATTATGTTACACATGCACTCATACGTATATGTGTATGACACATTTATGTATAAACTAAATCAAATAAAATTAATTTCATATCTTAATATATTTGAATTTAAATAAAATAAATGATTTTATTTAAATGTAATTTAGAAATGTTCTTATTAATTTGGACTTTATAGGCCCAATAAAGATCCAATTGGGTAAAATATTTTGAAATTCACTCATAACTTCCGCTGTGGACCGGTCCAGTTCCAATAATAACCATATTTCAATGGTCTCAATACGTCATTACAATGATTGTCAAGCATTTGATACTATGCAAATTCTAAGGTTGTAGTTGGTTTGCTGTTTTTAGTTTTCGATTGTCGTCCACACAAAAATACGCACATCATATGTATATTGTAAAAAAGGACCAATTTAGAAAATGAACTTAACATACAAAATAGAAAATATTTTTTTCATTTTTCATGTTTTGTAAAATAACGGAAGCAAGAGAAATAACTCATACTTCCGTCATCCTGTTTATCTTCCTTACATCCCTTCATCGTCCCTTCACTCTTTTCATATTTTGTAATTAATATTGAAAACTCAAAACACAAAATTCAGAATAAACCAAATGGATAAAATTTTGTTAAAATATCTATTGTTCACTGTAAAGTATTTATTTAATTTTACATGATAAATTGTTGAACTGCTGTCGCTGATGCGCTCTGTACTAAAATCTTCGATCCATAAATTATCTTATGATAAAAAAGAACCAATAAGGCGATTAGATAAAAACCTAACCTTTTGGGTTAACATATATATAAGATATTTAGATAAAATACACAAGAAATTATGACAAGTTTTGTAAGGGTCTTGTCATAAGGGAAATAGAATGGTTATAAAAGTAGTTGTGTAAATTATGTTGATTTTTTATCTGTGGTGTACCCTCGGCCTCCATAGGGGAAAAAAATTGGTCTTAAGGATCGCTAGGTAATTTCCTTCATCTAAATTTTCATTGTGCAGTATACTCAGGGGCGGAGGTAAGTATTGGCTAGCTTGGGCTAAGGCCACAGCTGAAATTTTCAATCATAGAACAAAAATGTATAAATTTAATATTAGACTCTCTCTTAAATATTACCATGGTCTTATTTGAAAGTAAAATCAATGCAGTGAAAGCCAAAATTTATTATTTCATGAATGGTTATTATACTTTCAACTATAAAATGATGATGCGTAAATGAAATTATGATAATAAGTTGTCGAGTTTTGAGTTTAATGAAAGTAGGATTATACGTATAGTGTTTTACATTTTCTACATGGTAAGTTTTTATACAATGATAATATCGCCCTAGTTGAAATTATAGGCTAGCTCCGCCATTGGGTATATTAGCGATCAAAACCAATATGCATAAATTACCCGGACCTTATTCTACACGTTTGATCTAAAAAAACATGATCTTATTACACATAAACTGGACACTTAAAAATATTTTAGGCAAATTCTATTAATACACCAAAAATCATCAATCACACACCATTATTTTGCTAAAAAAATATAAGACTAAGTCACATTTCTTCTTACTTGCGTTTCTTTTTCCTTTTCTTATAACCCATCAAATTAAAACATTAAATGAATGATATTTGTTCAAATCCATACATTTTTATGAAGTTAATGAAATATAAATTAATAGTTTTGACAATTTTCACAACTAACCGCTCTTATTTAAAGGTGTTTAAATTTGTTTTTCTAAAATTAAAGTTGATTTTGATGAAATTAAGAATTTTTTTAAAAAAATATCTATATATGTTACAATATTAATGTTAAAAATTTAAAGTTCATTTTATTAAATTTTAACCTAATTTAGCGTTAGAGATTTTTAATTTTTTGTAAATGAGTTTTAGGTTTTAAAGAGTAAAAACGATGAAGTTGAAATATGGGCTGTTTCGTAAAAGAGATGGTGTATGTAAAATAATTTTTAGTGTATATCAATCTATTATATTTTCTGGTGTATGTTAAGAGATTTATGATGTATAAATAGAATTAGCAAATGTTTTATTTAAATCTATCCCATGAAATAGCCATGTAAAAGCTCCAAAAGCCAACCGGGTTTCTCCAACTGTAAGAAGTCTCTGTTAAGTTTTTTTTCTTCAAACTGTTCATATTGGCATTACATTTTCTTCTGTGCATTACTGAAACTAGATCCAATCTATATGCAAAAAATCCATATGAATAGAATAACATATTTTTACAACTTTAATTTAACATCAAAATCTCATTGGCTAATGTTAATTTTAAAGGAATCTGTTCCGATTCACGGCAGGAGAAATGCGTGGAGTTGAAAAAAATTCTATTTGGATCTCAGTGAGCCTATGTTACCTGTTAGCTCACATTATATCTAATACATTTTATTAAAGTAAAATCATATTTTATTTAAAATATTTCATATTTATTTAACTAATCGTATTAATTAAATTTATTAATATTAAAAAATTCTATTTGGATCTTAGTGAGCCTATGTAACATGTTAGCTCACATTATATCTAATACATTTTATTAAAATAAAATCATATTTTATTTAAAATATTTCATATTTATTTAACTAATCATATTAATTAAATTTATTAATATTTATTTTGAATATACCTAGCATATATTCACACACAAACATGATATCACAATAATGAATGAATAACTTTTATTTAATTTAATTTGATGTTATTTAGGACAAAATTTTGACCATGAACGAGAAAGGGAAAGCCTTGGATGAGGGAAGAAAGTGAAAAAAATTGAAATGAAAAAAATGTGAGAGAATAACGTATCATGAAAAGAATAGGAACACTTCCTTTTCATTCTTTAAAACTTCCTCGTTTAATTTGCAATCAATCTTAAATTATGCCAATCCACCACCTCTCCTATGTGTGGTTGGCCATGTATTGTCCTTGAATGGACTAATTTTTCAAAAAACTTGTTAAGTAATTAACGGTAATTAAATTCCTGATTAAATGCATACCGATATTGTATATCAACATGTGTATATAAAATTTTTATATATACATCCAAACAATTGCTATAACTATAACGACTCTCCTTTTAAATACTCAAAAGTCGACATTATACATCAATGGTATTCACGTATCGTACATCCAAGAGCCGGAAAAACGGATTTTTGGGGTGAAAGAAAGAAAAGACAGAGCAAAAAGTCACAATGTGACGAGTAATATATAATATGTCAATGATCTTTACAAAAAAAAGGAACTTTAACATGCATACTATCATCAGAGCAAAATTAAACTATCATTATCTCATACACATGTCCTTAGAATTGTTAATAAATATACACATGAACAAATAGCGGAAGATAAATATGAGAATACGTCTTGGAATGTCCAACTTATCTCCCAAAGCTCCAAAGTGTCCAGCTAAATCTAGAAAATATGTCCGGGGTAACCCGAGCATTATAAGAAAATAACGCTTGGATAAGTTTGGAAAACCAGCTTGACAAACACAATTAAATGGATTTTAATTTTTTTTTAAAACCTTTCAAACAAAGTTATCTCGTAAGACCACTCTGCACATAAACACAAGCGGTTTTTTTCTTAAGATAACCAAACCATTTAATAGAAATTCTTATGATATTAGAATAACGTCTAAGGGTTGAAAATAAATACATAAAATATTTGGAATGATTGCCCATAATTACATCCAATAGTACTAGTTTCTACAACTAAAATCGTAGGGCATGTATTGGAAATTGGTTCTCCATCCATAACAAGGCTACTGTTGTACCGCCTACCATAACACATCTTTAAAAACCATACCTAGGTTGAAAACCTTTCGACCCCTGCGGTCAAAGCCGGCCTACCCTGAAACATGACAAGTCAGATTACATTATTCCCCATGCACCAAGGTTGCAAATAGATGCACCAGGCCATGACCGACTCTTCTCGTGTGCACGCATACCAAAATCCATAAATGTCAATTTTAGATCGAAGAATGATGCTCCTAATAGTAGAAAACCACATAACCCGAAAACATATTCTTTGTTTTAGTCATTATAGGGTTACGAGGATTGTGAGGTCACGATTACCTTTTTCGTCCATTAGGAAATCCTACTTGGAATGCTAGCATTGCCCTCCGTGCGATAATGCAGTACCGACATTGATCTACATAAGTTGTTCAGGATGCGAACAAACCGAAGGCACTGCTTCAACTACGTTCATTTTGGAATCACCCTCGAGATTAATAGCAAGTAGTCTTGCGCTTCAAAGAACTCCATCTTCGATTCCATCATCTCGAATCAGTCTTGAACCTCTTCCAGAGCGTCGAGTAGGCATATGGTTTTGGAGTGGTTACAATTTCAGATCATCTCATATAAGTACACTCCCCCACTTACTGGTCACTCCAAAATCAAATCGTTAGTTCAGTTAAACACAACTTCGGTTCTTTTGAAAATAATCAGACAATACATAAGAGCGATGATCACCTTCTAACCGTTTAAATGGATGGATTTCCTGATCATACGTCTTAGGAGAACAAAACAAGATTTATATGCACAATATAGGCTTGTTGAAGATAACCGTGTCATATAACTTTCGCGTCTCTCCTAATATTTCCAAAGCCATATTTTGGTCAAGATTTGATAGTCAGTCATATAACCATCAAATAAAAAAAATAAAGATTAGATTTAATTCCATTTAGGATCCACTAAACCTCTATTAATTAATCTTTCATTAATAAAATCCCTTTTTAATTATCTGTTTCAAAATACCTTCACAAAAGATGTTTTCACAAACCCTTTATATTCCTTTCAATAGTTGAAAAACATTAATAATACTTATCTCAACGGTATAAGTATATTAACAAAACTCAAGGAAGGTTGCCTCTTTTCCCAATTCGTTTTTAAATGGGCCGAATCAAATATCACTACAACATTGCTTACTTTAAGCCGAAACCACTTTTCTTTAGGTGTTAAGAATGGGAAGAATACTTTCATACTACCATAATTAAGAAGGATTATTTACCAAAATCAAATCTCATCCCTTTTGTAAAATTCCCTTTTTATAAACCCATTTACAAATCCTTTTAGAAATCACCAAAATTTTATAAAACTCCCTTTATAAAACTCTAAAACTGTTCATAAAACATCTTTTAAAAATCCTTTCTGTATAAAAACTCCTTTATAAAAATCCTTTATAAAAAATCCTTTTTATAAATCCAAACACATATTTATAAATCTTATATTAACGCAAGTCTTCATCATTAATAAAATATCACTTATAAATCCTTTCTTTTATTTTTAAGTTACCATTTACAAATCTCTCTTTTATTTATAACATACCATTTATAGTTCCCTCATACAAAAATACCTATATAACTCCCCTACAAAATGTCATTTGTAAATCTTCTTTACAAAATATCATTTGTAAATCTTCTTTAAATAAATCCTTATTATTAAGAAAATTCATTTTTATAAAACAATTAATTAAATTTAAACATCACTAATAAAATAATTAACTTAAAACATCGTTAATAAAATAATTAATCGACTTAAACAATATTAATAATATAATTAAATATCTTTAACAATATTAATAAAACAATTAATTAACTTAAACAACATTAATAATATAATTAAATATCTTTAAAACAACATCAATAATGTATTAAGTGTCGTTGCAGTTATATAAATACTTAACCTCAAATGGAAGTTAATTTAAAATCTATAACTTTACAAATTTGGAAAGAGGATTAGCAACCACAACTCTGCTTAGATAAGCTATCATTTATTAAATTGCATTTTCAAATTCAATCTTTGGTTTTTACATAAGCAAGCATATATTTAAATAAAATCGACAATTAGCAATAAATAGCTAATGCATCACTTATGCAATATCAATCAACTGGAAAATAATTAAAATGTCCAAATTAATATGATAGCGGAATGTGGATTTGTTCTGCTAAATGGATGCCCATATAGTCTAATCAATTTAAATATAGCAGAACAATGTTTTATTCTTCTAAGTGACATCATCATTGGAGTATAATCAACATGATTATAACCATTCAGCATTATCAAACCGACCGTTAGGGAGGTTTGCTTACTGTCACTGGCTAAAATCAATTTTTCTGAAGCCAAAAAAACGTGGATCTTGTCTCATCGCGGTTTTCCTAAAAACGTGGATCTTGTCTCATCACGGTTTCGCTAAACTTCCTCCTTTTACTTCGCGCATCAAAGATTCCAAATTCAAATCTATTATGATTTTCAAATTCTAAAATTTCAATTTCAAATCGACAATTTTGAATGCTTTGATCAATATTTAAATTTGAAATTCATATTTTCAGATTCAAATCTCAATTTGTTCTTTTCCAACATATTATCACTTACTGTTTAAGTAATATTAATAAAAAAATTAAATGTATATTTCTTGTCAAAGTTATACAATCGAACGGTCGGTTTCTCCACCGTTGTGCGGTTATACTAGTATTATCATTAAACCATACCACACCAGAACTATCAACTATTTAAACGAATTTAAAACCGGTGAATTGTAATATTTTTATTTCATCGCATTAAATTAGTAAGAAAATGAATGAATTATTTTCTCACCCAAACTATCAGGCCCAAAGCCCACTAGCATCTCCAAACCTGAAACTCGCTTCTTCTTCTCCCTCTTATCAAAAATCCCCAAATAGTATTCCTGCTCCGAGCGTACAAGTGCACAATGTGCATAGCGTGCATCATGCACATCTAACCATACTACCGTTCGCCTATCCAAGACCACCCACAAGTCCATTGTCTTGAGCTTGTCCTATGGCACCACCGCCTTAAACCTAGATTATCACCTTCGAATTCCAACCTTCAATCCCAAAACAAAAACGTGCCCAGGCGCTGAACTCGAGACGAATGTGACTCCTTCGGGGCCGCATCGCTCGTTGCCCACCTCTACCACCATAACCATCGCATCCTTCAGCCATGTCTCGATGGACTCGATGCATCACATCACCTGCCATCGCATCCTTCAGCCATGTCGAAAATCCTATATCGTCTCGTCGCCGCCGCCATAGTCCATCGGACCACTTTCAATCACACTTATACCTTGTCCATGTCCCAACGCTCCTTCCAGCACCGTCCAGAGCTCCCATCGTCCTCTAGATCATCAAAAATTAAATTTATGACCGGAAGTGGTTCATCTCACCGCCATCATCGATTCTGGTCGCTAAAAATCATGAGACCTCCTCTAAAAATCTCATCTTGGTGCCACAAACACAACCATGAACTCCGTTCATCGATTCGTGGCGATTGAAAAACTATCGTCACTCGACCATTCACTTTAATCGAAAAATTACAGCCATCATACTCAATGAAATGACACTCAACTAATTTTAAAAATAACTAGAGGTTAAGGCGAACAACTTTCCAGTTTATTGTGTTGACTAATTTTAAACGGCTTGGAAGATAATGATTTTTGGGCGTAAGAGGGAAAGATTTGATTTTTGTTTACAGAGAGAGTAGAAACGGAAGAGGAAGATGGAACAGTAATTGTGTATATCTTTGCACGAATCTTTTTTACAGCAAGCATATCCTTCATTTTCAAACGAAATATGATTTTTAAACAATTGCTTTAAACATGATAATATTTTTAAAAATCACAACCAGCTACATATAAATTTACACAAAGTTTATTTTATAAAATACTAAATAAGATCTGAATATCTGACAATATTTATTATTTCAAAAAGTATGTAACAAGAGTTTAGTGTTCCTACCTTCCTGAATTATTGAAAATGCAAGATTCAAGCTCTCTATACTAGCAGTCATCCCCCTAGCTACTAACCATCAACTATACCTTTTAATTCAAACTTTGACTTAAAAACAGAAGATTATTATTAACATGAATAGAAGAGGAAGTGGAAATAAAAACGGACTTAGGAAATAGTAGAAATGGAAATGAGAAGCGAGTTAAAACTTACCATTATAATTAAATGAAAATGGTTAAGACAAAAGATACCCTTAATTGTATTTTCTTCTCACTCATCTTTTCTTAAGTTAACTAATACCAAACCATATGGATATATGATGGATATAAGGGAGGTCCATGTACCTTTCTCCAATTAAACACTTAAGCCATCACTTCAAATTTTAAATATATTTTATTTTTATTAATTCTTATTATTATAATTTTGTTACATTCCACAAATATGGTTTTCTTAACTTGACCTTACCATTTGAATGTTGGTTAAAATGTAAATAAAGGTTCCACAACTTTCTACAACTTGTCATTTGATAAAAGTCAAAAATCCGAAAAATGGTTTGCGATCATATTTTTAATTTTTCATCGAACTACCTACTAGTTTAGTAAACAAAATTAAAAATTACATTTCCTATCCATAGTTATTAGTTAAAAGAAAGTTATTTAATTATTGGAACTGTTAATCTAGTATCTAAAATAAATTAAATATTCACAAATCAAAGCGATAAAATTTCGGGTCGTTACATTCATCTCCTTAAAAGAATTTCGACCTCGTAATTTTATTTCCATTAAGTAAACTCAAGATCCAAATAATAGGTTTTATTTCAAGGCCCCTTTTTTGGAATGATATTATATATTTTAATCCATAAAATACACACATACACACACATATACACACAGCCTGAGTGATACCAAGGAACCGGGTACTACTAAATGGTATTATACATTCTTTGACCAAAAGAGTAGTACTTAAGAGAAGTGTTTATCATCCGAACACATCTCTTTCTCATTTTTAGTTATTTCTGAGTCACTCAAACTAGTTAACTTAAAAATACTTCTTCTATTTTCAAAATTCCTTTTTTGAAACAGTACTGTATATATTTCCATACAAATAGTTTTGATAAAATATCAACAGCCAACTTGCTTTGGGTTTTATTCAGATTTGAACTTGTTTCGATTGTATAATAATAAAGAGAATAATTTACTAAGTGTGCCACAATGTTCGCCTAGGAAAACATGCAATCATCACTTAGAGATTATCCAGATCATCACAAAAAAAAATCGAGACCGATCCCTCAAACTATCCAAAGCAAAGGTACTTTACTTTTAAAAATTTCTTTCCAAAATATTTATACTTGTAAATGCTTCCAAGTAAAACCATTATCACTCTTTCATAAAAAGATCTTTTGAAATCTTTTCGAAGACCATGGGATTTGAATCCTTAAAAAATCCTTTTATTTAATAACAAATTTTTATAAATCCAAATTTCATTGCATCACTCTCTATAAAATCATTCACATATATTTATTTTAAAATATTCTAGCTTTCCCTTAAATAACCCTGCTATATTAAAAATTAAATTTTAAATTAACATTATCACCGAACACTTTATAGCTAATTTATGAAACATAATTTATAAGGTGTTAGTTTCAATGTTCTCATAATTCCTATCTACCCAACCCATGCTTTAAAAAGGAAAATTTTTGATAAATCAATAAACAATAGTCAATGCCCCGAAACTGGACGAGCAAGACCACTCAAACCACAAATTATAATAATTAAATATTATCACTTCCTAACAAACAAACACACCAAAAATAACTATATTAATTTTTGAAGGTCATTCCTTTTACATATAAAATATACTTCGAGGTAAAATTAATTCATTTACCAATTTTAAAAACAATAATATGTCTGTTGGCCTTGTTCAAGTGTTTAGAGATCCTTATCAATAACGTTAGCAACTCATATTGATCAGAATACATAACCCACTTAATAGACCAATCATCACAATATAAAACCTTTTTATAACACTAACAGATACGCACTTTTATATATATACACTCAAACCCATTTTGTGGTGTTACTAACACTGTCTCTGATGAGTTTACCCCACCGTGCCAAGGTTCTCGCTTAACCTTCAGCTCTTATACCAACTGTAATGACCCTCATTTTTGATCCTCAGAAGTCGACACTATTACATCCACGGTATTCACATGTCGAACATCCAAGTGTCGGAAAGAGGATTGTTAGGATGAAAGAAAAGGCAGAACATAACCTCACATCTTGATGAGTAATATATATAATATACCATTGATCTTTACAAAAAGAAAAGGAACTTTAATATACATACGATTATCAAAGAAAAACTAATCTATTATCAGCCCAGACAGTTATAACAATCCTTTTTGTAATTGCTGATAAAAATAGACAAGAACAAACAGTAAAAGATAAAAATAAAAGAACACGTCTAGGAGGATCTAGCTCATCTCTTGAAGCTGCAAAGTGTCTAGCTAAATTTAGAAAATATGCTCAACCTGACCTAAGCATTATAAGAAAATAATACCCGGATCATTCTGGTAAACCAACATGAGAAACACAATCAAATGTATTGTAATATATTTTTAAAAAATCTTTCGAAATAAAGGCATCTTGTAAGACCACACCATTCTAAACATGGATGGATTTTTACCTTACGATAACCAAAAAAATTTATGTAAAATCTTGTGATATTATAATAATGTCCAGGGGTTGAAAATAAATGTATAAAATACCTGGAATGGTTACCCATAATTGAATTCAATAGTACTAGGTTCTCAACTAAAACCATAAGGCGCGTATAAGAGATTTGATTTCCATCAACGACAAGGCTACTGGGATGCCGCCTACCACAATACATCTCTAGAAAATGTATCGAGGTCGAAAACCTTTTGACTCCTGTGAATCAAAGTCGGCCTACCTTTCAAACATGAAAAGTCGAATTACATCATTCCTTAGGCACCAAGGCTGTAAATAGTGCACTAGGCCATGGCCCCACTTTTCCTGTGTGCATGCATACACGAATACATAAAAATTGATTCTAGTTGAAGAATGATGCTCCTAATGGTAGCGAACTACATAGTCCTGAAGCATGTCTCATGTTTTATTCATTATCGGGTTGTGAGGCTTGTGGGGTCACAATTATCTTTTTCCTCCCGCAGCAAATCCCACTTAGCAAGACTGCCATCCAGATAATAATGCAATGACAGCATTCATCCATACAAGTTGTTCAGGATGTGTGGAAACCAAAGGCATTACTTCTATTACATCCAGTTTAGAATCACCCTTGGGATTAGTAGCAAGTAACCCATGCACTTTAAAGAACTCCTTCTTCGATTCCATCATCTCAAACCTCTTTCAAAGCATCATGCACATATATGTTTTTGGAATGGTTATAGTTTCAAGTCATCTCGTATATGTACACTCCCCCGCTTACCAGTTACTCCAAAATCAAATCGTTAGTTTCGATAAACTGGACTCTGATTCTTTTGAAAATAATCAAATAAAACATAAGAGCGGAGACCACATTCTAACCGTTTAAGCAGACGGATTTCCTTATCATTTATCCTAAAAGAACAAAACAAGAGATTAATACTTCCAAATTAATGTAAAATAGGCAGACTCTAAGATTTAAGACCCCAATTGAGATAGCCCCCATCATTTAATACATATTCCCAAGGCGGACTCCTCATAATTATCCATCTAGCTGACATTGCACGGAAATCTCTTCACACACTTAATACTTTCATTAAATGAACCTTTCTAAGATATCCTCGACCGTGCCTAAACTCAATCCCCACCACTTAATACTTCATACATGGGAAAGAGGCAGACCCTCTATAAACCATTTAATACCTTCAATCCCCAAAGCAGGTCTTTTGTATTATGACCCTGCCCCATCGAATCATCTCACATTAACCCGACTATTGGTGGGAACTGGAAGCTAGGTTAGCTTGGCAGATTTAATCTACAGAATTGGGATTAACCTCGCGCCCTCCTTAGTTACTTATTATAAGCGACGTCTCACATCAACTGCAAAGTCACACTGCCGGTAGCCGGATTAGCTGGGCAGACTGTGTGCTTTTGACTAACCTCGCTTCCCTATTTTTTAATTATATTTCATAACACTCTTTAAGTGTATTATCACACATCTCACCGTGTTCATTATTTAGGCCATATAAGAAGTCATTCTTATTTCGTTTAATAAATTATTTTCCAAAGGGGAATTTAAATGATAATCATTAACTTAATTAACTACGCAAGTACTACGTTACAATTGTCGTTATCTATGTTGGTGTGTGTGTATACACACACACGTACTTATTAATTTCTTTGTGTGCGTATGCCATAAGATAGCATCCAAATGTCAAATCTTCCAATGCTATTAAAGTCATATTTCTACAATAGCATTTTTCCATAAATCCAATATTCCAAAATCAAATCAATAGACCTATATTTAGAATCCAAATCCTACTTATTTTATATTCAAACAATGAAACAAATCAATAATAACGGAAACTTACAATTTAATTCATTTACGTTCTATTCAAACTCTTTTACATGAAATTAAATAAGGAAATTTCTATTTAATTGTAGAAATAGGCAATGCAAAGTACGAATAAGAATTCGTACCTTACACATCATTTCTTAATCAAATCCCTTAATCATTTCCAAAAAAATGGAATCGAAGGTACAACAAAAAACTGCAAAATCCAACAAACTCCATTATTTTAATATAAAAAAGTAAGATTTCAACCTAAGAATTGATTTCGCTTCGAGTGAGTTTTGGGGATTTTTTTGTGAAGTTTTCATAATCCAGAACTCCCTAAGGCATATATCAAATCCAAGCTATATTTTTCAATTACTAAAATATAAAACTAAGATTTTCCACTCATAGAGGTCTTTACTTTGCCTTCTCTTGGATTTGATATGCCTTCAATGTTCAGATTGTTTCTTTTTTATATATATAACAAGGGATTTGTATGTATTTAGATTCGGAAAATTAAAGGTCTAAAAGAGAATAAGTTAGGAAAATAAAAAATAAACAAAGATAGATATAAAGGATTTCTTACCTAACACCCGAATGGAGTTTTCTGAATCTATGAGGAGACGAACTGATAGAGCTTCGCTAATCTTTCCAAAATATTTGTGAACAAAAATGGACGGGGTAGGGTCTTATTTATAGTGGTTGAAACGCACCAGAACCATCAGATGAAGGTCGGTTGAAATAATTAAATCTGGTGCATTAAATTACACAAACCCAACCGCCACTTAACTGGCAGTGATCGATTGCCACTTCCCACCAGTCGATCACTAGAGGTCGACTAGTCGTTGTTAAGGGTTTGACCGCTCCCCTGTTTTAAGAACATATAACCTTTTGTCGTCGTTAATTTATTTTCTTCCTTAACTGTTATTTAACATTAACATTAATTTTAACAAGTATAATTACTATTAACTTTTGAATTTCAAATTTAGGAATTTATTATTTATTCGAATTTTAATCTATTTAAATTAATTTGAATCTGAAGCTTCAAATATTCATAACTTCCATGTTCGAGCTTCGTTTTTAACATATTATATATGGAAATTGATCGGAAAGTCGCCACGAACACAACGACATAACTTTCATAGTCAAATTATGACTTTTACAAAATTTCTAGTTTTACCCATATCTTATTTAAATTAAATTATCCAATTTATTTATTAATGGTTGATTTTACGAGGTATTACGTTCTCCCCTTAAAAAAGGATTTTGTCTCCGAAATCTTTCCAAGGGATGGACAACGTAACTCAAAGTTAATATTCATGTTATACAACCAAGTTATCTACACAAATATCTATCCAACCAAAATTGCAAAATAATTATGTACTGCGAACATACTATGAATGATCTCAATCTTAGCGCGAGTGTTTGATCGTGACATATAAGTATGCATGCAAACACCCAAAACACGTAAAAATTTATACATGAGTGCAAAGTGACAATGAAAAATGTAATCATCTCCTTCCATCCAATCTAGCAACAACAACGGAAACAACACCTAATTTTGTAGTGGAAATTTTACTAAAGAAAAGCTTAGGATGAGAAGTTCTCTTGCTTTTCGCCAGATTTTCCCTCTATTGTACTCGAACCAACCTAATTTCATTGTTACGGAGCTTCTTAGTTCCATGCTCCAGAATGCGTGCAGTGGCATAGGTTATTATTGGTCCGTCTTAATATCCTCCAATTGATTAGGCTCTACTACAATGGCTGTATTATGAAGGAATTTTTCCAAATGAGAAATGTGAAAACGGTCATGGACTCCTATCCATTTATCCCGTAACTCCACATGATACGCAAGTTTTTCTATTTTTCCAAAATTGAGAAAGGCCCAATAAATCTTGGTGCCAACTTTCACTACTTTCAAAATCTTACAACCTTCAAATGTTGCCTAACCAAAAATATCTTATTAAAGTCTCGTAAATTAAATCAGGTCCGAGTAGGGTTTTGTCGGTGGTCCCCCACTAATAATTTGGCGATTTGTATGGCCTCCCAATAAGCACTTTGAAGGGTGCCATATAGTTCGTATTGGTGACTATTATTATACACAAATTCTACTAAAGGTACATATTGCTCCCACTGTCCTCCATAGTCTATGATGCAAGCTCTTCAACAAATCCTCCAAGATTCTATTCGCCTTTCCAGCTTATCTGTCGGTCTGCAGATGGTAAATGGTGCTAGGGTTCAATGGTGTTTCTAAAGTTATTTGCAACCTCCAACAAAATTTGCTAGTAATTAACCGGTTCTATCACTAACGATTTTAACCAAAATTACATGTAGTCGAATCACCTCCTTAATATAAATCTATGCTAGAGACATTACGGTCTTATTACTTTTAAGCAAAAATTCTGCTACCATCTCTTCATCCTTGTCCAGTAGAAATTCTCTTCACATTATTATACATTCTATCTCTTTCTTGAATGGTGACATTCTACAAGTCAGAATTTATTTTTCTAATATCCTATATTTCTGGGATTGGAGCATTCTTTTGTTTCTGGTTGCTAATTTAATTCCCTCATTAACTTCCAGTCTTATCTATAGTTCATCATTAGTTAAGTTTCCCTATAAAACTCCCTTATTTATGTGGTTTCTCAATACATTTATATTTATTAAGCTTTTTTTATCTCATTCATAAAATCAACACAGTCATCAAACAGGGACACTCCTTATACAACATCTTATGCTTTCCTAATAACTAAGGAAGATAATAAGCGATTACAATCAAAAACTCTAAAAGAATTTTTTTGCTAGAAGTTGCCATCTATCATCAACTGGTGTAAATAGTGTTGAGGTGTTAACATTACTTATTAAATTAAGACGGACATTCCTAATATGTCATTCCACCATTGCCTACTTAATTTTCCTTCTTGATTTATAATAAATGCGGTCTATTCATTATTTTGGTTAATATACCCATAGTAATTAACCATTATTGTCAAAGTTGGACAATTTCTATCTAATCCTCATTTAGTCCCTTTAATCTTTTACAAATTTCAAAATCCATTTATTATTCTGATTCAATTCTTCCATAAATACCATATTAAATTTCCTTAATTAATCCCCATTTAATTCCTTATAACTCTCATTAATTATAAATTTACTTCCCATTAAATTTGTAATCTATATCCATCAATCTTAATCTATTATTTATCAACTAATACGTATATAATCGTAAGTTATGCTATTTTATTTTTATTTTTAGTCACTGAACATAGTTATGCACGTATGTTTATTTCTAACTACCAACTTCTAAACCAAAACATTTATTTCCACATTTTTAATTTATCAGTACTATCCTTTTAAAATGAATTACCATTCTCTATAAATTAACCACAAACGAGATCTTTGCTTTGTTTGAGACTACAATGGATTATTTCTTTCTTTTATTGAAATGGACAGTGTTAACTATAGAAAGAATATCCATGTCTTACACATCTCTTTTCCTTTTTGGCATAACTTTTGTCAATTCAAATAATGCACTTTTATACATATTTTGGAATTGGATAATTAATGGAAATTACATGAAGACCGCTCCAAAATAAAAATATACAGAAATCATATTCTATAGACGAGCTAATCTATAATCCAATTATAGATGTGTAATATCTTAATGACTTTACTACCTTCTAAAAATAAAGGTTTAAGATTGATTTCAAAATTTCAAATTGTACATACTATTCCCATTTTATTCATACACTAAAACTTTTAACTTCTCTTACTTAGGTGGCGATTTATATTGTTATCCATAGTTTCAATATCGAAAAAATGCAATGGATCGTAATGTCATAAAGGAAATGTTGCAAATAAATCCTGTGTCGAAGATCAACGGTGTCGCACCTCATCATTTTGGTGTCATATCACTTCGATAACATATCTTTGTACTCCTTATCACTTCGACAACATATCTCTTCGATGACATATCTCACCGCACTTCATGTAAAGATTGGTGACGTGTCGCTTCAATGTGGACCCTCAACCACACCACGCTTCATCACTTTATGGTCCACCATCATCGCATTTTACCAACAACGGTGTTATCATCAATATTGTCTTAAGAGGCATACAATCTAAGACAGAAGAAAAGCATCACCTTCCATGAGAGAGAAATGTTCTCTGACTACCTCGTGCCATCCTCATCTTCGAAGACAGGAGATGAATATACCACTTTTGGCCTCAAATGATCAACTTGGAGACACAGCATCGAAAGAATAGGAGTTCAAGCTTCATCAATGGAAGAGTATGTATACCGTCATATGTAACTACGGAGAAAGGAGCATCGAACACGATCAAGCATCAATGAGTGCCAAAGTGACCCTTGTTACACTTCTTTGATGCTAAGTTTCATTAGCGCCCTTTCTATTTGCAACTAAAACAAGCTCATCATCAACCATGAAAGACACTAAAGTTGCATTATAGCGGTACCGCATTTCATAAGCACTTTGAAAGTATAGCTCTCTGACAACATTGAAGAGATAAAGTTATGCCACCCTTTGTTGATACTCAACATAGCACTTCATTGGCATGTTTTATCAGCGTTTGGAGGATGTCGCATGTCTATGCAAAGCGGCATTGATGTTGGACAGTACCCATATCCATGAAGTTAATAATGCTGCCTTATAATTATCATTCCTTCATGCTCATGTCAACTCAAGATGGCATCCTCATCCATCCTTAAAGGACTTCAGCTCTCATGGTAGAAGCTGCCAACACCATAGTTTGTTGTTGTACTTTTCCACTAAAGGAATGAAGTAGAGACCTAGTACATAGCAGCATCAAAGTCACCAAGGCCCTTACCGACACCATCGCTGAAGTTGTTGTCGACCATTTCGCTGAGACCGATTCTGAAGCGCACCGAAGTCATGCATCTCAATCTCTATAAATATGACCCCAAGGGTGCCATTTAATGAATTTTCATTTCCCTCCCTTTTTTCATAAATCAAAGCCTTGTAACCCCAAATAGAATTGGAGACAAACCTTACTTAACCGTAATCATATTCAAATTATATGAAAAAAGACTTGAATTCACATATTGACTTCGACTATGACCTTTTTGGGACATTAATATTATGGACTTGCATGCATACACACACACACACACACACATATATATGTATATATATATATGGACTCGTCATGATCAAACTCGACATTAACATATTCGAAAAACCTTGAACTATGACGAACTCATATATGCATAATTATATGGACTGCTTTGAATATAAGGACTGTATCGTGCATAATAATATGCCCATTATCTTTCATAATGGACTGACATGTCACTTATCTTCAATATCTCTATTGAACTTATGATATGACATGGGCCTTTCTGGACTATCTCATCTAAAAGCCTAAATGGACGTATATGTATAATAACTCTAGGGACCTTAGAGGATGTCGAGCATAATGATTCTAATGACCTTAGAGGACTTAGAGCATAATAACTCTAAGGACCTTACAAAACTTCAAGCATAATGATTCTAATGCCTTAGAGGTCTTCGAGCATAATGATTCAAGAAAAAAAAAATGAACTCTCATATAACTTTCCTCAAGGGCACAATGTCATCTATCCATCAATGATCCTATCATAAGATTAATCTCAAGTGATGAGTTAGTTCTTGATACAGCATTAGGGTGATATTGGTCAATTCATACTTCATCGTGTCTCCGTAAATGTTCAAATCAAGGGCTAATTTATTATGATTGGTATCCAAAATATTATACCAAGTGAATCCCAGTATAGAAGAGAAGTACTCCAATCCAAAAAATGAGGCTTTAGTGATGGACAAGTCCAAAGCTTTAACACACAACAAGGAAAAGGAAGATGAAGTTGAGGTTCACCAAGAAATATCTCCTCATGCGAAAATAAGTGATCGGTAAAAGGATGATTGGATGACACATGTCATCAAATATTTGACAAATGGAACACTATCAATGGATAAAAATAAGGCAAGGAGGATAAAAAGTCAAGCCCCAACTTTTACCATGACAAACGTGATACTTTATAAGAAGGGGTACTCACTTCCTTACTTAAGATGTATTAATCCAAAAACAGGAGCAGGATTGCTAAGGGAAGCCCATGAAGGGTTCCGTGGAGACCTTCCAATGTATAAAGTTAGCCAAAAAAGTTATGAGACAAGGATTCTATTGGCCCCAAATGACTAGCCAAGCCAATGATTACGTTAGAAGATGTGAAAAATGTCAAAAATTCTCTAAAATCACACCGACCGTCAAGTGAATTAACTTCTATTTCAAGTCCATGGCTCTTTGATGTATGGAGGATTGATTTGATAGGGTCACTTCCAACATCTAAAGGAAGGATTAAATATGCAGTGGTGACCATTGATTATTTCACAAAATGGGTAGAAGCCGAGTAACTTTCGAATATTACATCGGGCAAGGTTTTCAAAGTTAGCTTTGAATGCTTTGGAGCTTCTGGAGACGAGCTTGATGCCTTCAAGGCCAGACATAGTTTATTTTTCGCTATATCTTTTGTTTAAGGATAAGCTATTATAACTGTCCAAGCTAATGATAGATTAGATTATGATTGTGGTGTGAATATTAAAGTTTTCTTTTGTAAAGATCATTTGGATATTATATATTACTTGTCACAAAATGAGATTATATTCTATCTTTTTTTTCTTTCACTCCAATTATCTGTCTTTCCGACGCTTGGATGCTCGGCACATGAATACCATGGATGTATTGGTGTCGAATTTTGAGCATCGAAAAGGCAGATCGTCATAGCCTGGGCATTAGTTGTTATGCATCCACCATCTTAATGTAGAGAGTTTTCTCCACATTCTTCCCTTTCTCCTATCACTTTGCCTCTCTAAGCTTGGTGACATAACATTTCCGACTAGAGCTCTGGTCACCACGAATCAATCCAACTCAATTCGTTAATGCAATTCTAAAATCAACAAGGGCATTGTATACTGAATACTCATTTATCATAATGAACTTCTAAACCGGTACAATCTTGCGGTCTCTATCTCCTAATTCCACGGAGAGATCAATAGTCTCAACTGGCTGCTTTGAGTCACCAATAAATCCTTAAATCTTCGATTTACAAAGCTTAACATCCTTCATACATATCCTCGTCTGATAAAATATCCTTTTGAATAGAATATTCATCGAGCTTCCACTATCGACCAAGACTCAATGCACAATAGATGGCCTAAAATAACTATTATTACCGTAGGATCGAAGGTTCACGCTTCGGCCCTATCAAAATCCTTATTTCAAAATACGATGTTTCCAATCATTAGCCTTTACTACTTAGCCGGAGCTTCTTCATCAATAGGAAAGTTGTAACGACCCGAAATTTTCTAACCCGAAAATTCCAGATAGTTATGAAAAAGAAGAAAGAGATGGAAGAGGAAGAACAGAAACATCAAACATCTCACAATCGCAGCGGATGAAATATAATAATAAATAATAACAGTCTATAAGAGAATATTATAACTGTCAGTTACATTCTAATACATTAGAGTTTCACATTATATACAGTCACTGAATATTTACAATTATCATATCTCAGGGAAAAAATCAAAACTCAACCTCTTAGAGTTTATTTCAAATTATCTTTGATATCATGTATATCCATACATATATACATATTTATTTCTTGGTCCTCCCAGCTATGTTTTACAATTTTAAACTACCCCTGGTTTTAAATTCAAATCAAATTTCAAACAACCCATTGTTTCCAACAAGTCCCAGTTATCCAAATAATACTTATTTATTATTTTTCATTACTTTGAAACAAAATTTTCAAATTCTGGGACCAGATTTATAATTTTATCTTCAATCAAATAAATTTTAATTTGGTTGTATTTCTATTTCTACTTAATTTAATTCCAATTCAAGACTTCAATTTCAGTTTGAATCCATTTCAAACTTATCTTTATTAAATTTCAGTTTGGTTGTATTATATTATTCCTTAATTTTAATTTCAATAATTAACAACCAATCACCTAAATATTTATTAGAAGGAAATATTACTTTATATATCAAAATATATATTTTATATAAAATCATTTAAAACCTTTATATAAGAAAATAACAAGTACGCTCTCATATATATATAATCAACTCATTCTAGAGTACTATAGACTCTATTTAAATGAGTAATCCCCACTAGAGCCAAGGTTCTCGCTTAACCTTTCTGCTCTGATGCCAATTGTAACGACCTGAAATTTTCGATCCCGATTGCTACGAAAATTGAAATCCGATAATAACTAACCATTACGGATCAAATGGAAGTAAACTTAAGTTTGATGTTGGAATAAATTAAAGTAAATTAACTCAAGTTTAAAATTTATGGAAGCTTGGCTTCGAATAAGAATGAAAGCCGTTAAATAAAAGCTTGGATTAAATTAATTTGGAAATGGTTATTAATTTATAAGTATTGAATGTGCCAAGTTAAATAAATTGTTTTAAATGAATCCAATGCTGAGATAAAATGAAATGCAATGAATGGTTGGTAAATAAATTAGCAATGAAATGGAATTAATTATAGAATGAGTTGAAATTAATTTAAAGTAGTTATAGACTAAAAATAAATACTCTATTAAGTGAATATTGACGAATTTGCATAGAATGAATTGTCGTTTGACGTAAATGGAAGTAATTAAAATTCTGTGAATGGATAGAGATTAAATCAAAATTGATTTTGAATCATTTGAAGAGAATATTAGCTTGTTTGGATTAAAAATCAATGGAATTTAAGAAATTGAGTTCCAAACCATTGAAATTGAATGAAATGGTATATAAATTGGTTGAAAGCAATTGAATCAGTTTTGAAAACATATAAATTGCTTGTGGAAGTTATTTTGAATGCATTTATTTTAGAATTGAAGTGTTACCGTTGTTTAAGTAAGAGAAATGTTATAAACTTCATATATATAGTGCTTATATGTTTAAGTTGAGTAAGTACAGGTACCTGAAGGCCGTTTGGCTGAATTTGGATTGCACTAATTGCTAAAATTAATAAACTGTTTGCTTAAAATGCTAAATAAGGTACGCCTACGCAATAAAAATAGGAAATATGAACTGTTTTTGCTTTTTCCGACCGTGTGGGTCGATGTATACATATTTATATCTCTTGTCAAATTGCAAAAGCTCCTCCGTACAAAGGATACTCTGCCAAAAAATTTCCAAAATTTTGGGAGTTAGAAAATTTTTGGGAAATTTTTTGTTAATGACAAAACAATTTCAAATTGGAAATTTAAAGTAAATTTGTAGGTGAACTAATATGAACCAATTATACATGGAAAATAGAATTTAATATTCAAAATTGAAAATAAATTGAGTCCATATTAAAACAGGAAAAACAAATTTGAATAGAAGTAAATATGGAAACCTATATAAGAGAATGTATAAAATGATTTGTAAGTTACGATTGAATATTGTTGCTAAACAAGATATGCAGGTATTAAAAAGGGAAAAGAAAGTTGGATTTGATTCCAAAAGATAAATGTGAATTGCCCGACAAAAGGTATGTATTTTAATTTCTGTATGAATTGGATTGGGTTTTTTATCTAGCCACTTGGCTTTTTATTTTCTTTTTGGAATGTGGGAGCCCGTAGAGGCCTTTTGTAGTTGTACCAAGCTAGCCGCGCAAAGGAGACGCTGACAAGAATTTTCGGAAATTTAGGGAGTTAGAAAAATTTTGAGAAAATTTTGATAATTCCAAAGTTGCTTTTAAATTAAAATTTAAATGATTGAGCATAAGGGTAGTGTCTGATACTATAAAAGGTTTTGGAAAGTTGGTTAAGGTGATAGTGGGTCTTTAATAAAGGATAGTTGGTAGGATGTTGAATTGTAGGTTTAGGAAAAAGAAAAAGGGTTTTGAACCATTCTTCCTAACTAGTAATTTCGGAGACGAAATTCTTTTAACGGGGGAGGAATGTGACGACCCAGAATTTCTAACAGCTTAAATTTGAATAGTTAATTGATTCAAAATATTTAAAAGTTAATTTTAACTTGAATTCAAGATATCAATATTTACTTGATAATTAAATTATTGAATTATATAGTTTAAATATTGAATTTAATACGTGAAATTGGGTAAATTGTTGAATCTGGAATTTCTAAGCCTGTTTAGAATAATTTGAAGGCTTGTAAAATTTATTTCTGAAGATAATAGAATGGGTGAAATTCAATTTAAAGGTAATTTGTTCAATTTTAAAAATATATTGTTTAAGTTGAATTTAAAAATAGCCTTCCGAGGCACAGTCTCGGAATTCAAAGAAACCAGTTCCATTTGATCCGTAATGGTTAGTTATTATCGGATTTAAATTTTCGTACCAATTGGAATCGAAAATTTCGGGTCGTTACAAAAGCAGCTCTTCTGCGATATGTGCTTCAATGAACTCACAAACCATTCCATTTCATTCCATCTTTTCTCCACTGAATGTGGTCCACTAGTTATCATGTTTAAAAGAATTCCTTCCATCCGGCAGGTTGGGCCCCTCTCCATTGGGTGCAGGTTGATTCTCTTAGGCATCCAGCCTTTGGGGTCTAGCATTTCGTCTGCTGTAACGACCCAGAATTTTTAATAATTTAAATTTGAATATTTAATTAATTTTAAATATTAATAAGTGAATTTATAAGTCAAATAAATTTTTATTTGAATTTTTGGATTTAATTGGATAATTAAATCGATAATTTAATACGTTAAATTATGGAAATAATTGAAAATTGAGTTAAAAATGATTGTAAATGATTAGTAAAATTTTATTTTATCATATGGGAGTTAGAATGATATTTTAGAACTTTTAAAATCGAATTAAAAGTTAATCTGTGAAAATTGAATATTTTAATATTTAATAATCGACTGTAAAATAGCCAATTTTTGAACAGTCTCAGAATTGAACGAAACCAGTTCCATTGGATCCGTAATAGTTAGTTATTACCGGATTTCAAATTTCGTGTCAATCGGAGCTATCGTTTGATCGTGGCAGCTCGAAACGCATCGATTTATTTTTAATTTAAATTTGGCGAGTCAAAATAGCCATTTTTCAAAAAGTCTCGGAATTCGACGAAACTAGTTTCATCGGATCCGTAATGTGATATTATTGTAAGGTTTCAAATTTCAAGTCAATTGGATTTACCGTTTGTCCGGTACAAATTAAAACGCCTAGAAATCGATTTAAATCGGTTTAATTTAAATTGAACGTTTTCAGCCATAACTCGCACATACTTCCGAATTAGCTTCCGAAACCTGTTCCATTGTGTCCGGAACGCGGGGTAAACCCTAGGTACGCTGGTTACGGCGTCTAAATCGGAGTTCGGAAAATCCGGAATGAATAGTGTCGCTCGTTCCTTATAAATAGCCCCTACCTCTTCATAATTTGATAAAACATCACAAAACCCTAACCCTAAAGTAGTAGCCGCCACTTTTAGATTCTAGGGCCAGAAATCATCCTCTTTCATTCATCAAAATCTCTCAATCCACTCGTTTTTAGAAAAAGTTGTTAACTAAAGAATCGAAGAGCACGAGATGAGCTTTAAATCCATACGGATATGATCGGGAATGGAGTAACGATGGCGGAGCAAATGGTGGCCGTGCGTGGGCTGTAGGGGGACGTGCGCGCGTGCCTATGGGTGGCCGAACTTCCAATGGTGGCTGGTGGTGGTAGCTTGCTTCGAGAGCTTCGCGTTGGCGTTGGTGTGATCGAGTTTCGTTGTGTATAGATGGAGTATTATCAAACCCTAATCTATGTTGAATGGGTTAGGAGTTCGGCCTTGCTTCCTGTAGAAAGACGTGAGGTAGAAGATGATGAGGGACGGCCTGATGGTGTGGGCTAAGGATCCAAGGGCTAGGATTAGTTTGAGGTTAAAGTTTTAAAATAAATGTTGTAATTAAGTTATAAAAAATACGTGCAATCTTGTAAAATTCATATCTTTTTCATACGAGGTCGAAAAAATGCAAAACCAGTTGCGTTGGAATCGTATGGACGAGCACTACGCGATGGAGTTGGTTTGGAGTCGTTTGGAGTTAGTGAGAATTTCGGGTAAAATTAAACGCGCGTTTAATTTTATTCGAAATAAATCGCTAAAACGGAAATTAAAACCAAGGTGAGAACTTCTCACTCAATCGAATAGATTTCGATTTTATTTTAAATAGTTAGATTTAAAATATTTGAATGCATGTTTGAATGATGACTGTAAATTATTGATTGTTAAAATAGACATTATGCGCCGTTAGTAAGCGGATGTTATTTATTAAAAACATATACCGCGAATATTTCATAAACAGTGAAATTGGTATTATATATAATATCAATATATATATATTGGCATATGTATATATTGCAGTTGATTGATTTCCCGCATTTTTTGTTTAGCGGATGAGACCCTATTACGCCGTTATTAAGCGGATAATATTTATTAAGAACATATACCGCGATAATTTCGTACTGGAGCGAAATTGGTATTGTGCTAATGTTTTTGGATGCAGGAAAACAGGTTGGAGGGATCCAACTGGATTCCTCAACAGTTTTTATTTGATTTCAGATATTTTGATATTTGATGGATTATCATATCGACATATGATATCGTTGTTAGTCGTGATTGACTATTTGGTGTGTAGCATCATTGGACCCAGATTTTGGGATTTTAAAATGATTTTCAAAGTGATTTTTGAAATATAAAAATATTTTTGAAATTGATCCATTATAAATAAATAAACGTTATAATTTTTAAAGTTATAAAAATTATGGTTTTTGTGAAATATAGTTAAAAAGCTGATTTTTAGAAATACGATTAAAAGTCGATTTTTGAGAAATATGAACTAATGATTTTATAAAATAATTTAGATTGGATTTTTGAATATATGATAAAAGTTTAAATATGGGATTTATAAAATTTGATTATTTTATAAATCGAAATGATGAAATTATAAAGGAATTTAAAGACGTTTTAGAATAATAATATAAACTGATTTATATTAAGAGATTTATAAATGGATATTTATAAATTGAAATATAGACATTATAAAACGAGTTTTTATAAGTGTTTGAATGTAATGAAAATGAATTTCATAAATGAATGAAATTTATAGAATTATAAACTGTGAAGTTATAAATGAAATTTATAAATAGTAAGATTTATAAATTTGTGAAGTTAATTGAAGAATAGATTTGGTTAAATAAATGAATCTTATAAGTTATAAGATTTATAATTATGAAGTTTAAAGAACGATTTTATAAAATAATCGTTTTATAAGTATTTAACTTATAATATAAACATTTAGTTTATAATTGAGTTATAAACTGAAATATGTTAATAAAGGAATTTATAAAAAAGAAGTTTTTATAAATAAATAGAAATGGAATTTATAAACGTTGTTTTATAAATCCGCAAACGACTTATTTTGATAAGTTAATTGTTATAACTTATAAATGGAGTTATATTCACGTTTTAGACAGTGAATAATCCTTTAAGTTAAAGTGAATAGAAATGATGAAGTTTGTTAACGTAGTTTATTCACGTTTTTGAACAGTGAATAACACGTTAAAGAAATTGTTTAGAATGTGAATGTTTTAAATAGAATTAAAACAATCTAACGATGTTTTTAAACATGTTGAGATTCAAAACCATAGATTTCAACATTTATTGTTGAAATAGATGTTTCGAGAAATGAAAGGAGATGATGGACTATAACACTGTTGTTATAGTAAATGATTTCCGAAAGGAAATGTTTTTGTATAGTATTGGGATTTATATATCTATTTTAATTTCGAATCCCTATACTAGTGATTTTGGGTTGTCGTAACGATGTTTTACGTAACATTCGTTTTGGCCCAAATAAATATGTTTAAGTGAATGATTTCCTTAATAGAATGAAATATATACTTAATTCGATTTAAGTATATTGAATATTTTCTAAGTGTTGAAAATAAAAAGATTTGTGAATTACTTATGAATAAATAAGTATGGAAATGTTTTCCAATATGAAGTGAAAAATTAGAATTTATCTTTTTAAAGATAAATTGAAATGAATTATTGAAATCGTATATGCACGAATATTTTGAAATACAAATTCATTATGGAATTTATATGTGAAAAGTGAAATTGGTTAAAAATAAATATTGATTTATTTTTGAAGTGTTGAAACTATATATATAGTAAAGATATTTTGGAAAATAAATAATTTGGAAAATTATTTGGAATCTGGTGATGTATGCATATCCATTGATAGTTCAATAGCCGACTATCAGTATTTCCCTTTGAATGGGTATTTAATGTGAATTGATTGAATTTGAATGCACACTTATTTTTGAATAAGCGCTCACTATTCGGGTTAACCGGGAAAGGACCATGGGGTCGTGTAACCCATTCCGAATATGTGATACGTCGTTGTGAATTGCATTTGAAGATCGGTGTTGAAGACCGGTATTTGCAAGAGCGATAGGATGACCTATCGATTGTTTCTGCACCGAGTCGCGCCGGTATAGAAACTCCCTAAGTGATGGGAAATCCGATCAGGATTGTGAATATCCGGATTGCAAGGACTTCTTTGTAAGTGCCTTCGGTTCTGTTCGAGCCCGGAACAGACTTGTATGGATTGTATGTCTGACATTACAAGTTGAGATATAAAGCCGATTTCTTTCAAATATATTTCTGTTGGTGGCTGAGAATTTATTCTTTGCTTAACACCCTTCTTTGAGACGTATGTGCTCAAAGGTTATATAGTTGAAGTTATCAGCGATATATTCCCAATTTGGTAATGTGACATGCTGAGTGATGCTGAAATGATCATTGTGTTGATTATTGTGATAGGATCATTTATTTGATCGTCTATCTTAGTGATCATTGTGTTGATCATTTGTTGACCCAAAGCATGGCTTTTGTATAAAGTATGTTTTTGTGGACGTGACTTCGTCGAGCCTCACACCCCGTGAATGGTCAAAACAGGAAAGAAGCAGCAAGGTTATGAGGGGTAGCACCCTTTAGGATGTGTCCATTTCCTTCTGGAAAAGGGTGGTATCATGGTATGGAGCCCAGATACTTACTCATGTTGAAAACACTTTGTTATGATTGTGTGAATTGATTAGAGAGCGCTCTCGGAAAAAGGTCCCAAAGGACCGGGGGATGGCATATTCGGTCAGTTGTTACTCAGTTAGGAGTAACCCGGCCTTGTGTTGGTTGAGATCCGGTTTGGTTCTCGGGGATGTCCATCCAGAGGCATTCTCAGTGGCAATGGGAAGTTCCTTGGCCTGACCATTTGTTGGAAATCCAATTCCCAATACGAAACTTTTACGGTATTAGTTGTAGAACCTGCTATTCACTTATGGTGGTCACCACTGTTTGGATGGTAGCTATAGTAGGCATACGATAATGGTCGTATGTTGGCTAAGATTTATATTCTACTTTCGAAATGAATTTGTTATACACTATGCACTAATAATAATATCAAATGTTATTTTAAATGCGTATCAAGCATCTTTGACTATCATAAGGAGAAATCTCCTCCGATTCTGCGTTTGCATTGTGTGTGTGTGCGGGAGGCCTTATGGTAGTCTCATTTTTAAAAAGCATTGCGAATTGAATTTAAAAATATTCCTCTATTTTGATTTTAAAGTAAATAAACTGTTTTGAGTTCTCACACCAGTCACATGACTGACTCGGAGTTTATTGTTTTCCTTCCTAAACTCTGGGTGCCCACCAATTTCCACACGGGCAGTTAAGAGTTAGGTTTATCAGGATATTTTGGATATTCTGGAGTTGCTGGAGGCAAGCTGGATGGCATGGCGTATTACTAGTTTATATAGTATTTCTTTTCCGCTGCACTGTTTATTGTTGTATGTTGTTGTACACTCTGATGATATGATATGATGTAATGAAATATAATGTGATGTAATAACTGATATAGTTCTTTATTTAAAAATTATTCATTTATTATTATATGTTGTTCCGCTGCGAATTGTGAGATTCTGTTGTTGTTCTGTTGTTTCCTTTCTGTCCGTTCTATTTTTAAAATTCTTCTATCTTCTATTTTTCAAATTCTCTGTTTTCTTTCTCTGTTTTCTAAAAATTGTCTATCTTCTTTTCCCTCTATTTTCTATCTTCTCTCTTCTTCTATCTCTTTCTTTTTCTTAAATTCTTTTTAAAAACCCATAACATCTCGGTTTTCGGCCTTCGATTTCTCGGCAGTCGATAAAGTGAGTGTCGATGTTGAATTTTCGAAGAACGAAAATCCCTGTTTGTTACATTTGGTATCAGAGCTGATGGTTAAGCGACAACCATGGTTCTGTTGGGTATAATTCATTAGAGATAGAGTCAGCAGTACTCTAGAATGAGTTTGAGTGTAATAATAGCTATGAGAGCGTATTTGTTAGTGAATATAAAATTTGTTTTATATTGTGATGATTGGTTCATTGAGTGGCATATGAACTTTCGTCAGCACAGCCTCGAAACTGAGCCGAAGGGGTTTCTAAACACTTGAATAGAACAATTCGACACAATATTGATTTTAAATTGGGTAAATGAAATAATTTTGCCTTGATTATATTTTATATATAAAGGAATAATTTTTTAGAATTATTAAAGTGTATATAAGTTGATTGTTGAATAAGTTGTTTGAATAATCTAAATGAAAGAAGAATTGTATAAGCAAATGAATTATAAGAATTGAATTATAATTAAAGTAATTTACAATTGGGAATAAACTTATATATATAAAAGTGAAATTATATGAATATGAGTTGTAAATAAAAATGAATTTAAAGTTAAATGAAAATTTACTTTAGAATTTGGAAGCTGAATTGATTGATAAATGTGAACTTAAGTTATGAAAATGAAATTCAACTTTGGAAATTGAATTAAATAAATGAATTGAATGTTAATCGGTTGAATGAAAATAATTGATAAAAAAATAATGAATATAAGTGTTAATTCATTAAAATCTAATTTTATTGGAAGTTGAATAAAATTGAATGAAAATCAATTTAATAAAACCAATTGGAAAGTAAAGATGTTAAACCAAAATGAATGTAAGTGAAGCAAAGGAATTTGGATTGAAATTAATATACATTGATTGTTATATGATTGTTGATTGATTGTATGTAATTCATTAAGTGTTAATGAAATTGGAAGCTATGAAATTGAATTCAAATTAGAAGTAAATAAATTTGAATAGAATTGAGTGTGAATTGGATTTAATTAGTAAATGTAAACTAATTGAATTGAGAATGAATGTTAGTAAATCCAATGTTAATAAATCAAATATGATTTAGAGTGAAAACCAATTCATTAAATATGAATGAGAATATGAATGAATGTTTATTGGATATGGATGTTAGTTGGTTGATGTTTGCATTTGTTGCTTTTGCTATGTTAGCATATGGATATATATGTTGTATATCGATACTATTGCCTATATGCATGTTCTCATGTTGTTTGTTGAGTTTAGTAGGTGCGGATCGCGTTTGCTTCGCATTTGGAGTTCGCTTTAGCGCTATATTAGCCGTATATGCTCGCTAATAAAATATAAGGTACATATCTCGGATTAAATATCGCACTTTTATACTTTTTTCCCTTCGGGATGCCTCATTACTTGATGAGATGTATATTTGTGATATATATACTGTCATTTTTTTTTCCGGATCGAGCCGCGCAAAGGAGACTATGGCGAATTTTTCCGAAAACTTAAGGCGTTAGAAAAATTTTGAGAAAAATTGGAAAATTTTTGAAAACTATAACTTTGATGTTGGAATTGAAAGTTAAACAATAGTAGATGTTTTTGAAAAGATAACTAAGTATGATTTGAAAACTTAGTAAAGATTTGAAAAAAGTTTAACTATGAATTTTGGAAAATTAATAAATTCTGTAACTTTTCTTACTTGTTAATTTCGAGGACGAAATTCTTTTAAGGGGGAAAGATTGTAACGACCCAGAATTTTTAATAATTTAAATTTGAATATTTAATTAATTTTAAATATTAATAAGTGAATTTATAAGTCAAATAAATTTTTATTTGAATTTTTGGATTTAATTGGATAATTAAATCGATAATTTAATACGTTAAATTATGGAAATAATTGAAAATTGAGTTAAAAATGATTGTAAATGATTAGTAAAATTTTATTTTATCATATGGGAGTTAGAATGATATTTTAGAACTTTTAAAATCGAATTAAAAGTTAATCTGTGAAAATTGAATATTTTAATATTTAATAATCGACTGTAAAATAGCCAATTTTTGAACAGTCTCAGAATTGAACGAAACCAGTTCCATTGGATCCGTAATAGTTAGTTATTACCGGATTTCAAATTTCGTGTCAATCGGAGCTATCGTTTGATCGTGGCAGCTCGAAACGCATCGATTTATTTTTAATTTAAATTTGGCGAGTCAAAATAGCCATTTTTCAAAAAGTCTCGGAATTCGACGAAACTAGTTTCATCGGATCCGTAATGTGATATTATTGTAAGGTTTCAAATTTCAAGTCAATTGGATTTACCGTTTGTCCGGTACAAATTAAAACGCCTAGAAATCGATTTAAATCGGTTTAATTTAAATTGAACGTTTTCAGCCATAACTCGCACATACTTCCGAATTAGCTTCCGAAACCTGTTCCATTGTGTCCGGAACGCGGGGTAAACCCTAGGTACGCTGGTTACGGCGTCTAAATCGGAGTTCGGAAAATCCGGAATGAATAGTGTCGCTCGTTCCTTATAAATAGCCCCTACCTCTTCATAATTTGATAAAACATCACAAAACCCTAACCCTAAAGTAGTAGCCGCCACTTTTAGATTCTAGGGCCAGAAATCATCCTCTTTCATTCATCAAAATCTCTCAATCCACTCGTTTTTAGAAAAAGTTGTTAACTAAAGAATCGAAGAGCACGAGATGAGCTTTAAATCCATACGGATATGATCGGGAATGGAGTAACGATGGCGGAGCAAATGGTGGCCGTGCGTGGGCTGTAGGGGGACGTGCGCGCGTGCCTATGGGTGGCCGAACTTCCAATGGTGGCTGGTGGTGGTAGCTTGCTTCGAGAGCTTCGCGTTGGCGTTGGTGTGATCGAGTTTCGTTGTGTATAGATGGAGTATTATCAAACCCTAATCTATGTTGAATGGGTTAGGAGTTCGGCCTTGCTTCCTGTAGAAAGACGTGAGGTAGAAGATGATGAGGGACGGCCTGATGGTGTGGGCTAAGGATCCAAGGGCTAGGATTAGTTTGAGGTTAAAGTTTTAAAATAAATGTTGTAATTAAGTTATAAAAAATACGTGCAATCTTGTAAAATTCATATCTTTTTCATACGAGGTCGAAAAAATGCAAAACCAGTTGCGTTGGAATCGTATGGACGAGCACTACGCGATGGAGTTGGTTTGGAGTCGTTTGGAGTTAGTGAGAATTTCGGGTAAAATTAAACGCGCGTTTAATTTTATTCGAAATAAATCGCTAAAACGGAAATTAAAACCAAGGTGAGAACTTCTCACTCAATCGAATAGATTTCGATTTTATTTTAAATAGTTAGATTTAAAATATTTGAATGCATGTTTGAATGATGACTGTAAATTATTGATTGTTAAAATAGACATTATGCGCCGTTAGTAAGCGGATGTTATTTATTAAAAACATATACCGCGAATATTTCATAAACAGTGAAATTGGTATTATATATAATATCAATATATATATATTGGCATATGTATATATTGCAGTTGATTGATTTCCCGCATTTTTTGTTTAGCGGATGAGACCCTATTACGCCGTTATTAAGCGGATAATATTTATTAAGAACATATACCGCGATAATTTCGTACTGGAGCGAAATTGGTATTGTGCTAATGTTTTTGGATGCAGGAAAACAGGTTGGAGGGATCCAACTGGATTCCTCAACAGTTTTTATTTGATTTCAGATATTTTGATATTTGATGGATTATCATATCGACATATGATATCGTTGTTAGTCGTGATTGACTATTTGGTGTGTAGCATCATTGGACCCAGATTTTGGGATTTTAAAATGATTTTCAAAGTGATTTTTGAAATATAAAAATATTTTTGAAATTGATCCATTATAAATAAATAAACGTTATAATTTTTAAAGTTATAAAAATTATGGTTTTTGTGAAATATAGTTAAAAAGCTGATTTTTAGAAATACGATTAAAAGTCGATTTTTGAGAAATATGAACTAATGATTTTATAAAATAATTTAGATTGGATTTTTGAATATATGATAAAAGTTTAAATATGGGATTTATAAAATTTGATTATTTTATAAATCGAAATGATGAAATTATAAAGGAATTTAAAGACGTTTTAGAATAATAATATAAACTGATTTATATTAAGAGATTTATAAATGGATATTTATAAATTGAAATATAGACATTATAAAACGAGTTTTTATAAGTGTTTGAATGTAATGAAAATGAATTTCATAAATGAATGAAATTTATAGAATTATAAACTGTGAAGTTATAAATGAAATTTATAAATAGTAAGATTTATAAATTTGTGAAGTTAATTGAAGAATAGATTTGGTTAAATAAATGAATCTTATAAGTTATAAGATTTATAATTATGAAGTTTAAAGAACGATTTTATAAAATAATCGTTTTATAAGTATTTAACTTATAATATAAACATTTAGTTTATAATTGAGTTATAAACTGAAATATGTTAATAAAGGAATTTATAAAAAAGAAGTTTTTATAAATAAATAGAAATGGAATTTATAAACGTTGTTTTATAAATCCGCAAACGACTTATTTTGATAAGTTAATTGTTATAACTTATAAATGGAGTTATATTCACGTTTTAGACAGTGAATAATCCTTTAAGTTAAAGTGAATAGAAATGATGAAGTTTGTTAACGTAGTTTATTCACGTTTTTGAACAGTGAATAACACGTTAAAGAAATTGTTTAGAATGTGAATGTTTTAAATAGAATTAAAACAATCTAACGATGTTTTTAAACATGTTGAGATTCAAAACCATAGATTTCAACATTTATTGTTGAAATAGATGTTTCGAGAAATGAAAGGAGATGATGGACTATAACACTGTTGTTATAGTAAATGATTTCCGAAAGGAAATGTTTTTGTATAGTATTGGGATTTATATATCTATTTTAATTTCGAATCCCTATACTAGTGATTTTGGGTTGTCGTAACGATGTTTTACGTAACATTCGTTTTGGCCCAAATAAATATGTTTAAGTGAATGATTTCCTTAATAGAATGAAATATATACTTAATTCGATTTAAGTATATTGAATATTTTCTAAGTGTTGAAAATAAAAAGATTTGTGAATTACTTATGAATAAATAAGTATGGAAATGTTTTCCAATATGAAGTGAAAAATTAGAATTTATCTTTTTAAAGATAAATTGAAATGAATTATTGAAATCGTATATGCACGAATATTTTGAAATACAAATTCATTATGGAATTTATATGTGAAAAGTGAAATTGGTTAAAAATAAATATTGATTTATTTTTGAAGTGTTGAAACTATATATATAGTAAAGATATTTTGGAAAATAAATAATTTGGAAAATTATTTGGAATCTGGTGATGTATGCATATCCATTGATAGTTCAATAGCCGACTATCAGTATTTCCCTTTGAATGGGTATTTAATGTGAATTGATTGAATTTGAATGCACACTTATTTTTGAATAAGCGCTCACTATTCGGGTTAACCGGGAAAGGACCATGGGGTCGTATAACCCATTCCGAATATGTGATACGTCGTTGTGAATTGCATTTGAAGATCGGTGTTGAAGACCGGTATTTGCAAGAGCGATAGGATGACCTATCGATTGTTTCTGCACCGAGTCGCGCCGGTATAGAAACTCCCTAAGTGATGGGAAATCCGATCAGGATTGTGAATATCCGGATTGCAAGGACTTCTTTGTAAGTGCCTTCGGTTCTGTTCGAGCCCGGAACAGACTTGTATGGATTGTATGCCTGACATTACAAGTTGAGATATAAAGCCGATTTCTTTCAAATATATTTCTGTTGGTGGCTGAGAATTTATTCTTTGCTTAACACCCTTCTTTGAGACGTATGTGCTCAAAGGTTATATAGTTGAAGTTATCAGCGATATATTCCCAATTTGGTAATGTGACATGCTGAGTGATGCTGAAATGATCATTGTGTTGATTATTGTGATAGGATCATTTATTTGATCGTCTATCTTAGTGATCATTGTGTTGATCATTTGTTGACCCAAAGCATGGCTTTTGTATAAAGTATGTTTTTGTGGACGTGACTTCGTCGAGCCTCACACCCCGTGAATGGTCAAAACAGGAAAGAAGCAGCAAGGTTATGAGGGGTAGCACCCTTTAGGATGTGTCCATTTCCTTCTGGAAAAGGGTGGTATCATGGTATGGAGCCCAGATACTTACTCATGTTGAAAACACTTTGTTATGATTGTGTGAATTGATTAGAGAGCGCTCTCGGAAAAAGGTCCCAAAGGACCGGGGGATGGCATATTCGGTCAGTTGTTACTCAGTTAGGAGTAACCCGGCCTTGTGTTGGTTGAGATCCGGTTTGGTTCTCGGGGATGTCCATCCAGAGGCATTCTCAGTGGCAATGGGAAGTTCCTTGGCCTGACCATTTGTTGGAAATCCAATTCCCAATACGAAACTTTTACGGTATTAGTTGTAGAACCTGCTATTCACTTATGGTGGTCACCACTGTTTGGATGGTAGCTATAGTAGGCATACGATAATGGTCGTATGTTGGCTAAGATTTATATTCTACTTTCGAAATGAATTTGTTATACACTATGCACTAATAATAATATCAAATGTTATTTTAAATGCGTATCAAGCATCTTTGACTATCATAAGGAGAAATCTCCTCCGATTCTGCGTTTGCATTGTGTGTGTGTGCGGGAGGCCTTATGGTAGTCTCATTTTTAAAAAGCATTGCGAATTGAATTTAAAAATATTCCTCTATTTTGATTTTAAAGTAAATAAACTGTTTTGAGTTCTCACACCAGTCACATGACTGACTCGGAGTTTATTGTTTTCCTTCCTAAACTCTGGGTGCCCACCAATTTCCACACGGGCAGTTAAGAGTTAGGTTTATCAGGATATTTTGGATATTCTGGAGTTGCTGGAGGCAAGCTGGATGGCATGGCGTATTACTAGTTTATATAGTATTTCTTTTCCGCTGCACTGTTTATTGTTGTATGTTGTTGTACACTCTGATGATATGATATGATGTAATGAAATATAATGTGATGTAATAACTGATATAGTTCTTTATTTAAAAATTATTCATTTATTATTATATGTTGTTCCGCTGCGAATTGTGAGATTCTGTTGTTGTTCTGTTGTTTCCTTTCTGTCCGTTCTATTTTTAAAATTCTTCTATCTTCTATTTTTCAAATTCTCTGTTTTCTTTCTCTGTTTTCTAAAAATTGTCTATCTTCTTTTCCCTCTATTTTCTATCTTCTCTCTTCTTCTATCTCTTTCTTTTTCTTAAATTCTTTTTAAAAACCCATAACATCTCGGTTTTCGGCCTTCGATTTCTCGGCAGTCGATAAAGTGAGTGTCGATGTTGAATTTTCGAAGAACGAAAATCCCTGTTTGTTACATCTGCCATCCTGCTTCTCTCTAACATACTGCACCAATTTATTCTTCTGTATTAACTCCTTAATGAAATATCTAAGATGTCTGCACTGGTCTGTATTATGTCTATGAATTTCATGAAATTGACGGAAATTTTCGAAGAGCTTTTCTACCTCAGTCACCTCTCTCATAAGTGGCTTCTTATATCTTTCAGTAATTTGTATCGCAAGGTATATGTTTTCAAGTGTATCATTTAGAGGCGTGTAATCATCTGGCATCATTTTCCTTATGCACTTTTTGGCATCAATTTGCATGCCTACATCGCCCACTTCCTCTGATTACCAAAATTACCAACATTCATAGTCACGTTTCCAGCGTTTTCACCGGTCTACTTAGTAGCTACATTACTTTGAATCACTTCCTTCAATTGTCCACAACCAGTCTTCTTAGCAACTGACTTACTTCTTCTAAATGAAAGAATTGGTTAGCTTTCCAGTGGAACTCCTCCATGGTCGGCGGTTGCTTCATCCTTATCCATTTTTCAACATTCGTGTCCGGATCTATGCCTTGGACCAATGCCACCAACATAACTCTCATTTGGATTATTTATTTTAGTAACTGCAATATTGAACATGTTCAAGAACCCCTTCAATGACTCCTAAGGTCCCTAAGAAAGGCTCGACAAGGGCAGCACGTCCTTAGACTGGGCGATATGGAGCCTAAACTACCTTTAAATTTTCTTTGCTAATTCATCAATGGTCGAAAAGAATTTTGACGCGAGCCAAGTAAGCCACATCGATGCAACTCCATCTAAAAAGATATTGAAACACCTACATCGAACTGCATCCGTTGCTCTGATACCATCCATATACCAATCGTACTTGAATAAGGGTTGTCAATGGTCACTTGTCTACTTATATGATGACATTGTAGGCATCGTGAACTTCTTGGGATACTCTTTCCATGAGATATTCTCCATGGTGGAGTTCTACCAGGCACAGAACCCCAGCCTTCATTCTTTCTTCATTTATTTTCCTCCAATAATCGCTTAATCATGTCTGTTGTATGCTTCTCATTACCAAATACTCCAAAGGATGACTGTCAAGAGCTACGCCAAGTGTCTGACTTCGAAAACTGTGATATCCCGGAATTTCAAGCAATTTAAAATGTGATAACCTCCTTTATTAATTATTTAAAATTGGCAAAATTGTTATTTTCAAATATAAATATTAATGTGTTGATTTATAAATAGATTTTAAATTAGAATAATTATTTACAAATTTAATTTAGGTTTGTTTAAATATATATATATATATATATATATATATATATATATATATATATTTGAGTTGATTTAAATTGAATTTTTAATTTGAATTTGAATTTGAAATTTAAAAGATATATATCTTAAGTATATTTTGAATTAAATATATTATATTTGACTTTATCTAGAATATAATTAGTTTTTATTTTATTTTCTTTAAAAGGGTTTATTCATATAAATTAAGAAAGGTATTTATAAAGTAGGAATTAAATACAAAAGCTTTAATTTAACATTTAAAAATAAATAAAAATACATTATTACAAGTGTTAACTTTTAAATCATGTTAAGAACATGTGTAATATGATTAAATTGTGGAATTGACAAATGTTAAGGAGGTTAACATGTGTCACTAATTTGTTTCTATTTTCTTTAATTTTTAATAAATCCTAATAAACTCTATATAAACTCCTATCTTCTCATTTTCAAAAAGCAAGTAAACAAGCCTGTAAAACCCTTTCTCAAACCAGAAAACCCACAAGAAACAAATCAAATCCCTGTAAACATTTTATCAAAAGAAAGGAAGCTCAAAAACCTGTAAACAAGCCTATAACATTTTTCAAAATATCAACTACTTAATTCAAAGCGACAACAAAGGATTTCCAGTCCATACCAAAGCAACCTTCTCAGATTTAAAGCAATCAATTCAGTTTAAAAAAGGCTTGACCATCTCATCATCAAGTTTCTAGTTTTAAAGCTTTAGTTTTCAAATCCTAGTTTTTCAAGCTCTCTGTCTTTTCAACATGTGAGTAAACATTTATTTAAAAATTTAAGTAAAAAAATTTTCTGTTGCTTGTGAAATTTCTGAGATAAATGATGCTTTTCTTGGGTATATATAAGTGATAGCTCTATGTGTATGAATGGATTTAAATATGCATGTCTGATATGTCTGTGCTTCTCTGTTTTTCAAGATACAGAGATTAAATTTGATAAAAATTTCAAATCTTTTTATCCGTTCAGTGTTAAGCTTTGGATTTCAAACAAGATAGTTTAGTTTAAACATAATCTAGGTTTTAAAAATAGGTTCAAGTGTTTTAAGTTTGAAATCTGCTGGAATTAAAAAAATACAATAGCTATTTTAAAATCATGTTAAAATCAAATGTTGAAATTTGCTAATTCAATTATATAAATTAAATCGACTAGGGAAAATATGATTTTTAAAAAGAAAATCATGATTTTTAATGTTGTATCGAGTGAGTAATCCTAGTTCAACCAGAAAGTTGGTTTTGAGCAAATGTTGATGGCCGAAGGATCTAGGGTGATCGGGATTGCTACTGGATGTGGTAGGGAAGTGGGGTCGAGGCCAGGAAAAATGGTGGATGATTTTCTTCATCACCGGGCATCGTAATTTGGATGATTTAGGGTTTAAAACCCAAAATGGGTCGGGGTCTGGAAATGGTTTGCTGCGATGTCACGGGTAATCAGAGTGCATCAGACTTTGGGCACTAGAAGCGTGGAGGTCTGGCGAAGCTTGGGACAAGGTCGCTTGACGTCTGGTGGTCGGAATCGCTTGGACGAGGAGTTTTCAGGCATAGGTTTTGATTCCAGGGTTGTTTGAGTTGCTCGATTTTGATCAGTGACTTGTGCTAGTGAATTGGTGGTCAGGATCGATGGATTGGGCGATGGTCGATGTGCCGAAGGTTTCGTAATGGTCGGAGCACTGGCGTTGATCGGTGCATATGCACGGTGGTTCTGTGGTGTCAGTTGTTTGGGTAGTGGTTTTGACTCGAAGAGGGACTCGGGTGTTTGGAGTAGTGACTCGAGTATAAACTCCAGTAGTTTGTGAGTGATAAGCATGCTTCAGGTTTATAACTTAAAAATAAAATAAGTTTAAAAAAATGGAAGAAGATGAAGAAAATCGAGTAGGGACTCGAGCAATTGTAGGGGTAGACCCGAAGCAGGTTAAACTAAGATTTAATAAAACAAGGTTTTGAAAGTTAAGATAAATTTAGTTTAAAAACTTTTCTTAAATAAATTTCTTTATATGAAATAAATGTTTTCTTAACATTTGATTTGGAAGTAATAAAATTTGTTAACTTTAATTTGTTAAGTTAAATGATTATTTTATTTTAAAACTTAATTTACATGATTTAATTAAGTAAGTTAATTAAAGATAAAGGTTTAAAATTTATATTATAATGATAATTGGGTAATTATATTAAAAGCTAACTAAGGTTTTAATGATTTGATATTAATTAAGTTAATTAAGTAATTTAAGTATAATTAATTAATTTTATTAATTAATGATTTAGATTTAATAATTAATAATTAAGGGTTAGAAGTTAATTAATTAGAAGTTAATTAATTTGTAATTAAGGATTATTAATTAGATAATTAGAAATTATTAATGAATGATTAAAGATTAATTAATTAAGTAATTAAGTTGTAATTAAGAATTAATTAATTAATTAAGATTGGTTAATTTATGATTAGAGGTTAGTTAATTAAGTAATTAGAGGTTAATTGATTGATAACTGATGTGCACGTAATTGTGCATATATTTACATCCATATTTTATCTCTTTTTATTTAAATAATCATCATATTTGGGCATTTTAACATGTTTAAAACCAAAATTCAATTATTTCCAAACCATCATATTTTCATCATCATTCAAGGGCAAAACAGTCATTTTTGTGCATGTGTCAATGTAAGAATTTTTACTTGGACATTTTTTGATTATTTTTATAGAAATTTGGATGCATATGGAAGAGGCTTATATGAAGATACATGCATGCACAAGGAAATACAAAGGAATGAAGAGGAAATAATTCAAGTTCAAGATCATGGAGGACCCCACCCACTTACCTAACTTCCAATTAGAAGCTAAGCACATGCTAAAAGGACTTAAAGCTTCGTGTACATATTAAGTGGGGGATTAGTGAATGTTAATGATTACTTGAAGGCTACACCACCTCAAGGGTATTTTGGGAAGCTCCCTAAAAAGAGAATTAGGGTTTTATGCATGTATAAATAGCCCTCTTATGTACATGAAGGTCATCTTCTACTCTTTCATTTACTTAGGAAATTAAGAAATCAAGTGTAAGCACAATGTTCTATGAAATAAAAATGGCTTCCAAGCCTCTTTCTTCTCTCTTTTCTACATGCTTTTCTTTGTTTTATTGTTAATGCTTATTTCTTTGCTCTCTTTCTCCTTATGTTCATAGCTTAGATTTATTTTTCATGCAAGTAGAACAGTTTAGTTTCTTTGCTTTGCTCTCTTTTTCTTTTTCTTTTTCTTTAATGTTGCAAACTACATTTGTTGTTTTGATAACAAATATGAGAGGCTAATCCCTTCAATTTAGGGGTAATGAAGCCTCTAATCATGTAGCTTCAACATTTTGATGTTTTATACTCTCTTTTTGTGCTTTAATGAGAATGTATGAAGTTGTTAACTTGTTGTTTTTGCTTTGAATTTGATAGTCTATGTTGTTCATAACAAATAGGCTATGCTTAAACAAACATAACACAAATTGCCTCTTCATCTAAATATGATTATGGCAAAGAAGTGAATGTTGAAATTGAAATTTGATAGCCTATATTTCTAAACAATAGTTAATGGGCTATGCTTAAAATAGATTTTTATTTCAACTTTGTTGTCATTTTCATGAGAGTTATTAAGTGATTTAAAGGTTGTGTTATAATTTGATGGCTTATGTTGAGCTAATTAATAGCATAAATGAGTCATACTTAAGATAAACACATCATTTAAATTCACTTATGACCCAAAAAAGAGAGATCATAATTTCATAATTGTTGAACTATATGATCTAGAGAGTGGAATTATCTCTAAATTGTCATTTAACTCTCATATTTTTATCACTTTCTTTTTGACATTTTTTCTCATTTTCTAGCTAATCACACCCTTCAACTTTGGTTTAATTTGATTGAAAAGAATTTTAAAATCATTAATTCCCTGCGGATCGACCCGTATTCGCCACGTGCTACATTCGTACACCGTGCGCTTGCGGTTATTTTTATTTCAAAATTCGTTCGACGGTTTTCTAAACCGATAGAATTTCCGTCGACGAGCAAATTTTTGAATTTTTTTTTATCGACGAAGAAACTAAAATAAATGAAAACAAAATAGAAATGAAACTAAACTAAAATAAATGAAACTAGAACAAATGAAAACAAAATTAAAACGAATTAAAACAAACACAATTTTTTTCTTCAATTAAACTAAAACAAAAGAAAAACAAGTTACACTAAAATAATCACACACAAGAATTTACAAACTCTCCCTCAAGCCCACATGCAAGAGCCCATATAACCAAACCATATTCCAGAATGCGAACACCCAAGCTCACAAATAAACGAAAAGTCAAAATTCGATACAGTCTCCTATCCAAAATTCAGAACAAAACATCGAAATAAATTCCAACCATTTTCGAAATAAATTCCAGATTTAGGCTATTGGGTGGAATGCGAATGGTGGTCAACGATTGAGAGTTGCTTTGAGGGTTTATGAAGTTAGTTGTTGTGCTTCGAATTGCGGTGGAGATGAGCGATGGAGGCTGTTCTGGAAGGAGAGATTGTCGATTTGAGATGGAGATCGCGATGCCAATTGTAAATGATGATTTCAGGTAATTGGGTTCGTGGTGAATGCGGCTAGGTCAGGAGTTCGTGGTTGCTGCAGTTTGTTCGATCGGGCTTGTGAAGCTTGGAATTTTGTGGTTCGGTGATTTTTGTTGGAAATTTTGGATTTGTGAGTTGCTGCAGTAGCCTCAGGTTGTCAATGGTATGCAGAAAGTTGTGATTTTTTTTCTGTTTTTTTTGGCAAGTCACGGTGGATAGTTGAAGGTATGGAGAAGTTGTAGCTTGTAGTTGAAGTGAATTGTTTGGTTGCACTGCTATTTTATTGTCTGAGGAGTAGCAAGTTATAATGCAGATGTTGATGGATTTGGTGAATGTTGAAGGCCAAGCAATGGTTGGTAGGAATGTTGTATGTCGGGAATGACAGTGGTAGGTTGAGTTGATGGTTGGTTGGGTACTGATGAATAACCAAGAATTTATTAATTAAGTAACTAAGTATTAGTTAATTGTTAATTAAGGATTGATTAACTAATAATTAAGGGTTAATTAATTTGTAGTTAAGTTTTATTAATTAATAATTAGGGTTTATTAATTAATAATTAAGAGATAATTAATTAGTTAATTAAAGATTAATCAATTGATTTTAAAAGTGGTTAAGGATTAATTAATTTGTTATTAAGGAATATTAATTAATTATTAAGGTATATTTATTAATAGTTAAAGAATAATTAATTTGTAATTAAAGATTAATTAATTAATCGATAAGGCAATTAAGGAATGATTAATTAATTAAATGGGTTGTAATTAATTAATGATTGATTAAGCAAGGTTAGGTGATTAATTCTTAAGTAATTAATTTAATTTAAGTTACGCAAATTATTTATAATACGGATAAATAATCCCTGTTTGTGGATGACTGTTTGAGTAGAATGTCTGGATTGATTGATATCTACTAGATGATAATCGATGATATTCTTTGATGTGATATTTGATATAATTGTGATAAGTGTGTGATATTTACTATGATGAATGCTGTGTGAATTCAAAGTATTATATTGAATTGAATTGTTTAATTTTAAAATAACTTGACCTTTAAGACGACGTTTGGATTTCGATGAGACCGGGATCGGATATCAAGTTTGATTATCCGAAAACCACATCGATCCAAGTTAAACGTTAGGTCGTGACATCTAAAAGTGAAGATCGAGATGGAGTTTCAGAGTGCAATGGTTATTGTCGTTAACTCTAAGGGTGATTCCATAATGAGTGTAACAAGATAATGCCTTCGGTTTCGTTCGAACCCATAACGAACTTGTATGGATGAATGCTACTTGACCATCGTCAATGGAGGACGACGAGCATTCCAAGATGTGTTTTTTTAAAGGTAATCGTAGCCTCAAGCCTCATCAACTGGGAATGACTAAAACAGGGGGTGCAACAAGGATAAGTGGGTAGCACCTAAGTAGGATAAGATTTTCCCCTATCTAGAGTCCCTTTTTATTCGGCTGTGTGGGCGGTTGCTAGCTACAACCATGGAGTTGTCTTATTCAGGACTGTCCAATAAGGGATGGTTCTAGCCTTGTATTGCAAGGGATTTAGGATGGATCCTCGGTACGGTGATCTAGGCCACGTACTGTGACGGGCGATACCCCAATATCCCTGCCATTGTATAGAATCGAATTTCCAATAAGTGCTGTACGTTTAGATTGTGCCCAACTATGTTGGAACGTGAGATGTAAGCATTCCAGCTATTTCTGTATTTTACTTGAAAACCCTAGACCCCATTATAATATGACTTGATTTTCTATCCAATGTTTTGGTTATCGTAAGGTGAAAACTTTTCCATATTTATGTGTGGGAAGTCTTACAAGATACCTTTTCTTTCCAAAAGATTTTCAAAGTTAAACAACTTTAACCCGTTTACTCACACCAGACCCATGTTTGACCCATAGTTTATTTTCTGTTTTATTAAACTCTTGGGTACTCAAATTTTTACGAGTAGCCAAGAGATTCAGGTTTTCTTTGACGAATTTTAGAGGAGAATTTAGTAGGCTTCAGCGTATGTAGATATATAGTGGTTCCGCTATATTGATCTCTGTAATGATGTCTTGAATGAAACTTGAATTGTACAATAGACAGGTGTTTATAACTGTCTAGTTTGTAATGTATAAGCTGTATAACTCTGATGTATATGATTCTATGTAATATCTTATGTGATGTAATATAATTTAATCGTTCCGCTGTGAGATTCTGATATTGTTTAGTTCTTTCTTTTCTATCTTTTCTCTTTTCTATCCCTTTCTTTCTCATTAATGATGCGTCTTTCTATGGAATGAAAGGCAGGTCATTACAAAAACGGTCTTGATTTGCTCATTGATGACTAGGTTCTACAATTCCTTATTCTGGTCCGAACTAATAAGAATTCCATAATTTTCTAGTCCCTCCTGCATTACCATATGCTGCTCTAGTATTCAATTCCTTTTGTTTTTGCTTTCCATCCCTTCTATTATGACCAGAAGAAGATGAGTTCTTCTCTTCAAATCCAACAGGTGATGTCACTCTCTCGCCTTCTAATCCTTTACGATTATTAGGTCAACAAGGCTATGCTAGCATCCATTTTTTCAAGTAGAGCCTTTTGACTATCTGCCATTTTCTGGTTTAATTCTGCCATCATCTTATTGAGTTCCATTCTTGTGGCCATATCTTTGCAACACTGCTGCCGGTCGGTCAGTGACTTCATCATGGTGAGAAGCTCTGTCATCTCCACTAGCGACTAGCTAGATCTACCAGACTTCCTTGTTGGTGCAATTGATTCTGATATGAAATTTCTTCAATTCTTTTGACCAAGACCTTCTAGATCTATCCTCTGAACGCTCTAATCCACAATAGATTGCTAGATTTATGCCTGCAAAATGCCTTTTTCAGTGAAATCATCAAAAAAGTTGAGCGAAAAAGTGGCACAACACCCCCAAAATGAAATTAAATAGAGAGATCTAGCAAAATAAAGTAAGAAAGATGGAAAAAATTTATAGTGCTTCGGTAAATCTGAGGCCTGCGTCGGCTTTAATATTGTTGCTTAGAGATTTTTTCACAAGTACAAGGGATTACGAGTTCTAAAAGCCAAGAACATCAGAAAGTAGCTTCCTGTGACAAGGTTATATAGAGAAAGAATGTGAAGAAGATGAAGTGTTAAAGGTACTTTTTGAGTTGTTATATGGTTGCTATTTATAGAGAAATTTCCAACAAAATCGTCGGGTCTCAAAATACCAAGTCTGACTTCATATCTAAAATTGTAGGAGGGGATATGAATTCCCCCATCCAATACAATCATCTTGTACTGATCAGAAATGATAAGTACCGATCTAGATTAATGATGGCAGATCGTTCCATTTCACTCCACTTGGTCTACCTTCGATTTATTGAGATTTGAGCACTTTTGTCTTAAAAGTGAGATTGTTACCTGGAGGTTCTAACTTCTTCAATCTTTTCCTTCAGAGCTTTTCAGAGTTGCTCACTTACTCCTTTAGAAATGGGCATCTGGATGATCACTATAGCCAACATCCATTGTCCATGGTCCTAAAGTCTCCCTAAATGCTCATAATCATCTCTTTATCGACCTATTTTCAGGTCGGTGGCGACCTGATTTTTGTGCCTTTTGCTTCTTCAAGCTCTTGAAGTCCTTCCTAAAGTCCTTTTGAGCATATTTCCAAGTCCCTGAATCATTCCGTATTTATCACAACATCCATATTCATTCGAAAGTTATTTGGTCTAAAAGCCAAATAACAAGCGTTCGACATGTATGTGATCCTTCATGAACTCCTTAATTAGCATATTCTTTAATAAGAGTGTCAAATATCAAATTCGCTAAGCTTGTTAATGGATATCTAAAAAATTTGAAATCCTTCAGTATCTGTATTCAAAAATGCAGATATTTTCTGATATTCGAAAAATGGATGTAGATGTCCCATATCCGAAAATATTTATGAAAACGGAAGCGGATAAGAGTGGATCCCTATCCGAAAAGTATCCATTCAACCCTAAATTAAGAACATTTACGTAATTTTGATTTCATTTTGAAATGGACATTATAATAATAATAAGAATTATTACCCATTTCAACATTATTTCTAAAGTTGCTTTCCGTTCTACCATTGAATCTGTTTAACGACTTATTTTCCATCGAATTAGAAAATAGCCGATAAATTTTTATTAATTATAACCGCAAACACATGACGTACAATTTAAGCATGTGGCGAGGATGGATCGATCCATAGGGAATTGAATTGATTTTAAAATTTCTACCCAATCAAATAAAACCAATATTTGAAGTTGTGTTAAACTAAAAATGTAAATAAACAAGCAATAGAAAGTGGATAAAAGTATGAGAGTTTGAAGGCAATTTAGAGGTTCTTATGATCAAATAAATCAATATATACATATGAAATTATGATATCTCTTTGTTGATCATTGGTGAATTTAGTTGATGTATTTATCATAAGTATGGCCTATATGTGCTATTAATTAGCCCAAACATAAACCATCAAACTTTAACACACCCTCCAAACCACTTATTAACTCACATGAAAATGTTAATGAACTTGAAAATAAAATCTATTCTAAGCATGATCTATTTACTATTGATTAGTAATATAGACCATCAAATTTTAATTTTAAAATCGACTTTATTACCATAATCATATGTGGATAAAGAGACAATTTTTGTTTGTTTAAGCATGACATATTTGGTGTCAACAACACAAGCTATCAAATTCAAAGGTAAAACAACAAAATATTTACCCATTCAACATTTCCATTAAGCACAAAAAAAGATCGACAATTAACAAATATGTTAAATCTACATGATTAAGAGAGCTTCATTACCCTTAAATTGAAGGGATTTAGCTTCTCATATTTATTATCATTTCAACAAATGTAGAGTTCATTATGAAACCAAAACAAGAAGAAAAAGAAAGCTAAATAAAAGCTAAGTTACTTGCATAAAATAAAGAGATCTACACAGATAACATGAAATAAACAACAAAGAAAAGAGCATGTATTAAAATTGTATAGAAAAATTACATGAAAGAAGGCTAAGAAGCCATTAAAAAGGAAAGAGAGTTTTTTTTTTAATTTTTGAGCCTAAAACTAAACTAACTAAAGAGAAGACTAAAAACACATTATATGAAACATAATGGGTATTTATACATGTTTTAAAACCCTAATCATAATTTTAGGGATTATCCAAAATACCCTTGAGAAAGTGTGACCACCAAGTTGTCATTAGCAAGAGCTTAATCCTTCACTAAGTATGCATGTATCTTTTAGCTCCACTAACATGTGCATTAGCTCCTAGTTGTAGATCAAGGTTAGTAGACAGGTGGAGTCCTCCATGTTGTATGAAATAATTTATTTCCATGTTCATTTATTTCATTCTCTTGTGCATACATGAATACGTGAAGCCTTTTGTAATTTCCATCCAGTTTTCGTACAAATAAAAATAAAATATGCAAATAAATATTCTGAAAATTAATATACGCACAAAAATGAACAATTTACCTTTACGCGAAGGTGAATAAATGATGATTTGAAAATTATTTGAATTTTGGTTTAAACATGTTAAAACGCATGTATGCTCATTTATCAAATTAAATCAGATTAAATATAGAAGTAAAAATATGCACATTTACGTGCACATCAAATACCCCCATACTTATCCTTTTATTCCTCCTCGAATAAACTAAACCTAAGATAAATCCGTTTTCGCAGAAAGCACGAATGCATTGAGCATATGCAACAAGCCATTAAACCTCTGCGTGTCCCTATTAGGACGAGTGTTATCCCGCGAGGGTTTTCAGCGGATACTACCCACACATCCAAATGTAAAATGAAAATTTCTAAATACAAGATTTATTTACTAAGAGATGCATGCAAGAAAATATTTACAAATGAAGAATTTACATTCAAATTGACACGAATAAGTTAAATATAAGTGCTAGTCATTATCCAGAAATTTAAGTCCTTTTACTCGTCACAACTTCGAACAAAAATTAAGTTATCATCACAATTAGATTCTAGTTTGGCTAGTTGTTTCGGTAAATAACATAATGCAACTATGAAATGGATCGTCGGTTGATTATCAAATTTTTTCAAAGTGGTATTTTCATTTCTTTTAAATGACAAGTTAAATCACATAAGTGAAAATAGTGCTTGGATTTCAATTGCTTACTCTCTCTTATTTGAAAATTTTATTGATATTAACAATATTTACATATGCCTAACTCAGAAAACCGGTGCCAGATATATTACCCATGCACTGTCTTTCGGGCTTACGTGAGAGGAATACAGAGCGTCGCGAATGAACACACAAGTGTGTACACCTATCGATTGTAGTCATTATTAATGATTTTTTTTATATATGCATACACCTAACTCATATAAACTGAGGTCATGCACTGCCTTTCGGGCTTACGTGAGAAGGGTACAAAGCATGGTGAGTTGACACACTTGCGTGTGAACACATGACTCTATGTGTTAATAAAATATCTACATATATAATAAATATTATCATTATTATTTTATATTTATTTTTTGTTTTTTGTTTTTGAAGAGAGAGTTTTACAATATCATCTTAGCACCATCTAACTTAGAAGATCAAAAATGTTATAGCCTTTACTTTAAATTAACTACTCTTTTAAATAAAGATTTCAATTAGGATATACTTCATAATTATCACCCATGAATCTTCTTATATACTAGTTAAACCATAGTTACTTGTAATTAAACTTTATTTTTATTTTTTTTGAGACAAATAAATTTTCAGAAATTTCAATTTAATAACCAAAATCCTATACTTATCCTATATTATTTGTTTAAAAGTAAACCAATATGCTAAAAAGAAAATTTGTGTTAGGGTTTTTTTGAGTTTTGGAACGAAAAATGCCTAAAAAAACCATGAAAAATCAAAAAGGCAGATGAGACTCCCCCACACTTGATTTTTTTGTGTCCCCACAGTCAACCCAAGTGAAATGAGAAATAAAATAAAATTATGACCTATATTTACATAAAAATGAAACAGTTATTATTTACACGACATCAGAAAGTATATTGTCAAAGAGTAAATGGAATGGTCTTCCAAAGACCAATTCATTTATCTCGTCAAGTATGAGAGACATAACTTAAGCGTAGAAAATCAAACCATAAAAGATTTCGAAGTTGAATGTCGATTTGGAAAAAAGAATGTCGTTTTATTAAAAATCGTGTGAGCTGTTTTATTTTCGTTGCTTTTTGGGGTTGATAGAACAATTGGTTGAAATTCAAGTTTATTTTCACCAAATTTAAATTCAAACTCATGACTGAAAACTTCTTTCGAATTATTGATTTCAAAATCAAAATGGTGATTTAAATCTTCCTCTTTGAAATTCAACAACTCATCTACAAAAAGTCCAAAAAATTTGTGTTCACTAAATTCGTCTTCCTTTGTTAGATTATCAACAACTTCATTGCATGTATCAATTTCAAAATCCAAAGTTGTTGCATTCAAATTTTCAAAATCGAAAAAAAGAAGATCAAAATTTAAATTTGGTTCCACACTCTCAAAAGAATTGAGATCCAACTCAATTACCACATTTTCAACAACCGCGTTAAGATTGTCATTTTCAATTGCAAAATTGTTATTTGAAAATCATCTATTTTTGAAAAAAGGTGGATTATCATTTGACTCGTCACATGTTGGGATTTGATTATGTTGCTCATGTTTTTTCATATTTGTTTCAAACAACAAAACTGAGCGATCTTTGTGAATTTCGTCCATTTGCTCAACAAAATTAAATTTATAATTATTAACTTGATAATTTTCAATTTTCAATTTTCAATTGTTGAGAATAAAAAATTTCACCATCGTTGAAACAACTCCCATTGCCAAAATCATTTAAACAATTGTTTCCATTTTGATTTTGAATTTCATTTTGGAGTTCAAAATTGTATCGGCGTGAGTTATATCGAAATCATTTGAATTTTGAAGTAAATTCAAATTTTGATCATTTTGAAATCCTTGGCTTGAGTTATTGCACATATCTGAATAACACAAACCATTTATTCTTTGCTTTTCTTGTGTAGAGAGTTCAAGTAAAGGCGAAATCGTTTCAATTTTTTTTCAAGATTTGAAGGTTGGTCATCATTTTGAAAAATTTATGGTTCAAAATTTGAATTGTTTATACAATATTTGTTATTAAAATATCCATAAGGATTTGATATGAAATTATATGGATTATATTGATTTTCACAACTACTGTAAAATTCATATGAGTAGGGAAATTAAGACATTTTCAAAATGTATTTTTTTTTATAAAGGAAAAATATTTACCAAAAGGAATTTATTTTTTAAAAGGGAAATTTGATTTTTGTTTTGTTATTTGGATTTTTAAATTTTTTTTATATGTTTTTTGTTTTTAAAAAGAATATATATATATGTATGTATGTATGTATGTATGTATGTGTGTGTGTGTGTGTGTGTGTGTATATATATATATATATATATATATATATATATTATTTTCTAAAAAAACCAACTCAATTATTTTTTGGATTTTTGATTTTAATTGAAAATTTTCAAAGGATTTGGATTTAGAAACTAAGTTAAGGAAAATTTACAAATTTTTTTAGTTTTGATTTTAAAAAAAAATGCATGAACTAATGCAACTAAATGAATGCAAAGGACTTAATTACAAATTTGTTGTCCTTATGTAGCTCCTAACTCAAAATTGTATAATCACACTTTGCCTTAAATGAACAAATATTTCTTAGCTAGGCAACGGGCGAAAGTTATCGGTGCACCACGAATCACCGCAGCAATGCAGCCAAAGATTTAAGTACCTTCAAAGAAACAACCAATATAATATTTACGAATCACCGTAATTTTTATAGCTGATTGTTGTTCTACCGTAGCCTAGACACCAAGAAAATAAATTATTCAAAGAAGACAACTTGTTAATATACAATTAAGCCCTAGGTGAGCTCGTAAGTCCCTTAAGTATGAAGTCTAACCGTTATTATTAGCAAATTCTAAGATGAAATACAATTTGTGGGCCAAGGAAGGGGTGATGAAATCCTCCAACTTATGTGAAGTTGGGTATTGCCCTTAGAAAAGAAAATAAGATGGTGTGAATGCAAAACAGAAATCAAATGTGAATTAACGATTGTTTTTGTTTTTGATTTTTTTTTAATCCAAGCAACCAACAATGCAAGATAAATAAAAACTGAAGATGAGAGCACGATACCAGAGCGTGCGGAATTTATTGGCAATTTATATTCAAAGCGGCATTTTTTTATATTTTTTTAGCAAGCTAAGCAGAGCGGTATTAGCAGCAATTCCCCTCCTAATTTGTTTTTGCAACCTGAAATTTGAGAAAAAAAACAAACACAAATTAATTTGTTTTTTTTTTAATTTGTAGAAGAATAAAACAGTTCAAAAAATCAAAACCAAAACAAAACAGTTCAAAAGCAAGGAATAATAATAATAATAATAATAATAATAATAATAATAATTCACCAAACTACTTCACGAATACAAGACCCGGCCCACTTTAACTAATTCACCCTCCCCTTGACTTGCAAATCGGAACAATGTTTTTCTTTTCTTATTTACTTTATTATACAGAGAATATGCTTTGCTCAGAAATCAAAAATCAATTCGAATCGAAATTGAAGGATTAATGGAAATCGAACTAAATCGTGATATCCAAGGTGGAGAGTTGAGGAGGTTCGATCGTGGATTTGGGTTTTGAGGTGATTTAGGGGTTCGGGCAGTTGTGGTTGGAGGTGAAAAGTGAAGGTTGCTTGGATATGCAGAAGGTTGGCAGTGTAGAATTGTGTGCAATAGAAGCAGTGGAGAGATAGTGATAATGTTGTAGTGTGGATGGAATGATGGCAGAGTTAATAGTGGAGGAGCAAGCAATAGTAGGGGTTTGTATATATGATGGTCAGAAGTGCAGTTTACAGAAGAACCAACGTGGGTGGTGGTCTGATTGTATGTGGTGAACTCTGATGGTCAGTAGCAGTGTGTTGTGGTGAAGTCTTTTGTATGGTTGTTTGCACCAAGTTGATGGATAGATGATGGTGGTCAGGGATGCTGTGGTGGTGATAGGGGGAGTAAGACGATTGGTTCAGAGGAGGGGTGATATATTGTTATGTCTGAGGGGGTTGAACTGGTGAAGGGCAGAGATGAAGTAAGTGGTTGGAAACTGATATGCAGTGTGGATGGAAACTGATATGAAGTAAGGGAAGAGATTATTTGTGGTGGCAACAGATGTTGGAAGGGATGGTGAAGGAGGATGGCAGTATATGGGAGATGTTTTATATGCAGAGTGCAAAATGTTATGGTAGGTGATAGTTATTAGTTGTATGGAGCATCAATGATGGCAGTAGTGAACTTTTATATGACTAATAGATTGAAGTTTACTGAGGTGAGTTTGAATGAGGTATGTATATTGAAGTGTAGTGATGATGTATGTAGGAATGATGACTAGAGGCTTCGGGTTTGAGGAGGAGTTGGTGAAGGAGGAGTAATGTGTTGTTGAAAGGTTGTTATATGCAGTGAATAAGTAAGATGTTTTCTGGTATGTGAATGTTAAGGGGAGGAAATAGTTGTGGTTAGTTGCAGGCAATTGTTGATTTTGATGTAGTTTGTGGCTGGGAGGAGGTATAGTCGACAGCAAGTGTGAAGGAGATTTTGTAGGCAGTAGTTTGTGGCTCAGTTGCAACAGTTGTTTGTATACGAAGACTTGTATGTGAGGTACAGTGGCAGTTTTGCAGTGATTATATGCAGTGTTTTGAATGATAGTAGAAGAAGTGGAAGAGTATGGGCAGTATGCACTGTTATGTTGTGGTTTATGGATGGTTAGTGATGTTTGTTTGTTGTAGGGGTGCAGCAGAGGGATGGTTGGTGGAGGTATGTATTTCTGGTGATGTATATGGCAGTTGTATGTGGGTATGAAAAGAAATCGGTAGATTAAACAATATTTATTTCAAACACAAATAATGTAAGAATGAGAATAAATTAACTTTAAATATTTTATTTTATAATAAATAAAACTTTTTGCACCTTCGCTATAACCGCTTTATTCCCGCTATAGTTTTTTGCATTTCCAATGCTACAGGATCGTAAAACGCTTTAACTGCACAGTTTCCAATTGACAAGAGACTACATATCAAATTAGACAATATTCTATAGAACAACCAAGCAAAAGACGGCCCGACCAGTAGGATTTGGAAGTTCCCTTGTTACAAGTACAACCTATTCGATCTACATTGTAAATCGAAATCACTTTATATAAGTCTCTTCGATCCACCAAGATCATAGTTGAGATCAAAAGAATTTAAAATCAAATCAAGCCACTTCAAGTAAACTTCATATTTCGTAACATCAATAGCATCATCCAAACTAGGTCTATCAACGGATGCTTTCGGATGCAGATAATGTCATATCCGCATCCGAAATCATTTTCGAATATCGAACATCCGCATCCGCGGATATGGACAGATATCGATAATTATCATATCCGTTAACGACTGATAGATCAAGAATTATAAAAAGAAAATTTTAGTTTAACATAAATATTTTTCAATCTCATTGATTATAAAAGTATTAAAAAGTAACAAATATGATGATAATAAATAATTTTGAACGGTTAATAAGCGTTAAGTGTATATAATATAAACTACTAACTTAATAAAATAATAAACGAATATCTTTCACTATACTAAAATACCCGTAATTTGAACTATAATCTTGACAAAAACCGGACGGACAATTTTCGGATGTGGATGTCTTCGTATCCGCATCCGCATCTGTTTTTTCGGATATCGAATATTTACCCGCTTTTCGGATGCGGATGCGGATAGATCTCAGATTTTTCGAGTATCCATTGACCGCCTTAATCCAAACAGAGATGTTTTACCAAATTAACCATCACCAAATCAAAATAAAGCCAGCCACAACAACAAACCTACATAGACATAAAAAATGAAATAATAATGATATACTTGGCAAAAATGATAACAAAAGTGGATAAAAATAAAATATAAATAGACAAATCAACAAATAGAAAAGAAATTAAACAAGATTACCATCAGCAATCAACTTTCCATTAAACTAAAATGACTACCAAATGTCATTATAAAATTAAACAATCTAGTGAAAAACAAAAGGAGAAAATGAACATTAACTTGGAGCATCCTGTTGAAAACTAACCCCTAACTGGGGTGGATGAACACAAAAATGGACTCACCGCTAATTGCCAGGATTACTAAAGCGACCCTTGTAACCACTGAGTTATTCGACATCATTAATGCCAAATAACTTACGTGGTGAGATTTAATTATTAATCGCATGAAGAGAAAATTTATCATAACTTTATCCAGCATTATTGTTGTTTGAAAGATCAATGCATTGTTCCAGCATTGTTGGAACAGTGCAGAGTCAGTCAGTGTGGGTCAGTGCAAAAAATATTATTTAAGTCATAGACCAATCTTTTCTATCGGTAATGCTCTTATACTCAACAATCAGATTGGTATCAGCCAATAAATCAACAACTAAATTTCTATCAATACTGGATAGTCACCAGAAAAAAATCCATACAAAATAAAATAGTACTGTCCATTATTGCACCAAATACATTGCCTATGTTCCCTAAAGTTTTACTGTCCATGAATACCACTATCATTGTACTGGAAAAAGGATTCATCTTTTTGTAATCTTAGTAGTAAGCACTTAAGTAACAAATAAAGCTATCACAAAAATCATGTTAATGTTCCAGTATTTATTTACTGCTAATTTACATCCATCACAACAATAATTTGAAATCTACAACATGCACAATCAATACACAATCAAAGCCTGTCGATCGGCGTAAAAGGGACTGATTTCGATTTGGACACGAAATAACCAATAAACATGGAGAGGCAGACTGCAATGAAGGACATCAGTAATGCAAAGGCAGTAGCAGCATCCCATGATGAATTACTCGATGAAGCTTTATACGACGAAGTTCCTGAAGGAGGAGCGATTTGTATAGGCATCCAATCGCAGTTTGCCGAGTAGTGTTGTGATCCAGTCCATGGAGTTCCATCCTTTGGGTACCAGAATGCAACCCCCATTTTGCTTGCTTGACCGATTACGAATTGCACGTCCTGCACAAATTTCAAGGTTTGGATTCAAATTGTGAATCGTAAAGTACAAACTTTTAAATAGAAACGGAATTTAAATCGTAAATCGTAGATTTAGAAATTTCATATTTTAAGGTTCGTACACGGTTTGAAATTCTACATCTGAACCTAAAATTCGGTTTTCTCTCTTGTTCCATTTTTATTGTGTTTAAAAAACACTAGAATTGGAATTGTGGATCCAAATAGACATATTGACTATACAAGAATGGATTGAATGATGTTTCTCACCTTCGATTTGAATTGAGTCCGAATAGGAATATAAATCGTATTGGAACGGAAGAGATCCGATTTGAACGGGATTTGAATCGTAAGATATTATAAGATTTTTTTTTTTTTGCTATAACAACGCACATGAATACGATATGTGGGTGGTCATCTTAAGATCAAAATCTAGCTACATGCATAATAATAACATGGAAATTTTATATGTTTAACCCACATTTCAAAACTAATAACAAGTTAATACCACTTTCCAAACATATTACAAATATGGGTATGTTTTTGTTATGCTTGCACTGAGTCAACGCTCTTTTATGACACATTACGAGAATGCACAATGTAATTTTTTTTTTCACATTTTTAAATGGAGCCCGAAGGGAAAAAAGGTCAACAAGTTTTGTTGACTCCGTTTTGAAATGCAATATGATGGATGTTTTTTTTTCCAGTCTGCATGGTGCATTTTCTAAAAGACATTCTAAAATCAGACTTCAAACAAAATCATATTTTAATAACAGAGACCGTTTAAAAGTTATTACAGAATAGATTCGCTTTTCACTTGGCCAACCATTGTACTTGTGCATTTTATTTTATTTTTTATTTGTGCTTGCGCACGTTGAAAATGCACAAGCACAAAAGTTGACATGATGAAAACCAGGTGTATTTTTGTAATTACTTTCAAAGGGGACCTATAGCTAAAGTAAGTTTTTGTCTAAAGTCTAATTTGAAAATTTGTTGTTTTCAAAATGTACAACAGGAGAGCACAGACTCAGCGCAAACGTGGCAAAAACAAGTTCATATTTGTAGTAAGTTTCCAAAGCGATCTAAACTTGTTGTTAGTTATGAAAAGTGGATTAGATTTAAAATAATTCCTGATAACATAAACAAAGTTTAAAGATGGTCACAAGAGAGCACGAGTTGAAAATTTTATTAATTTCTTTGACTACTGCCCCAGTGTACCTCGGAATCTAGATTCCTCGACTTCTTTTACTCTCTCTATAGGTGGGTATCAATAGAGGTGAGTATTTATTGATTAAAACTGAATAAACTAACCAAACCGACCAACCAATTTAACCAAATTAGAAATTAAATTGTTTTAAAATAACAAAATTACACTGACAACGCTATTATTTACAATATTTTAATAATAATATTGTTTTTCTTTTAATTCATGTTAATATTTTTAGAAGAAGAGTTTATTTTTCAAAACATTTGCATCATATGGACTCAATTAATTAATTTATTTATTTGAAATGGTACTTTATATACAACAAATCATTGGTACAACATATCACATGTCAATAACCGTTCGAAAGGAAGTTTCGAACTTGTAACCTCTTGCACCAAAGCCGAATCAATTAACCACTTGGACTCAATTAATTAATTGTTTTAATCCTATATATAACAACCAAAAGATCTAATTCATTTTGAGATAAATCAAATAAACCAACCAAACCAAACGAAATATTATCGGTTTGGTTTGTTTCGGTTTTACAAAATATCGGTTTGGTTTGGTTTATGTTTATTATTTTGGTTTCAATATTTCTGATCGGTTTCAAACCGAACCAACCATTTTCTCACCCTAGGTATCAAAACATGTCCTGTAATCTTTTGTTTGCTTATCTAAGAACTATATATCAGCTATCACAGAATACAATGTTTATCAAAAGCTTGCCTGTTGAAATCGGTCCATTGTCCTCAGGGGTCTGGAGAACTCAAAGTAGTATGTACCCTTCTGTCCACTTTCTGCAAATGGACTGTCTTCCTCCACAAAGCCTGTAGATTACAGATGGAAAGAACGTTGTTGCTGAATAATATAAATACACCTAAAGCAGTAGTGTACCTAACTATTAAGTACACTCCAGAACCAACACAAAGCATGCATTAAAATGGTAATTCATACACAATCTTTCCATCAAGTTAGTTGGAAGAACATTTCGTTCCTCTTGGTGAATTTATCGAACATAACCAAGAAGAAATTTAGTAGCGGTAACCTTATATGTTGCTGCTGCTATGGCAGTGTATTTGGGAACTTCTTGTATTATTGGAAAAAAAATGTGATCATGTATTAAGACCAATATGTTTGCACTGAATATCAGATATTATATAGTTTTAATATTAAAGTTATAAGCAACCCAACTCTTAAAATTTTACGGACGTCCTCGATGGCAAAGACACCAATATGAAAATGACAATAGTACATGACCAGTCAGCTCATACTCAATAAAACAACAATTTTAAGCAAAATTAGGAAAAAAAGAAATTGTCAATATTAACAAAGTAATATCCACAATACCTCCTATATCAATCTTGTCATAAATATATCTAAAAATATGATGTGTTCAGTTTTTACACCAAGTTAGTAGAGGCTGCCCTGGGAAATTCCAATTCTATCAGCTCACACTCAGAATTAGTATGTTGCTAGGAAGCATGTGTGCATGTGGATGTGCATGTTCATAGATGTGTGCATCCGTGCTCACGTGCATGCAGTGTGCGCGTGTGCATGTGTTTGTTGGTGTGTGCACGCACATGTGTGTCATCTTCTATTAGGTGACATTTTTGTAAGTGCACTCACTCGCTTGTCTGTTTGGGACGTTGTAATAAGTATCATAAGATTTATATAATTTTATAAGAATATTAATAAGCACACTTTCATCTCGGTTCCAACTTCAAGATATGATAATAGGAAGAGAGCAATATTACTGCTGGTTTGCATTTAGATCTCAGTTTGCATTTAGATAATATTAAAGAAAGCAGCACATGTAAAGTTTAAATGCTTGGTTGTATCATCAACTGCAAAACATAAGTGGATTGCTTGAACGATGATAGTACCTGAGTGAAAAGAGAATGAACTATGCCACCAAGCCCCATGCCAATCATTTTGAGCATTTGAACCGTTTCCTAGAAAAACCAAAAGCATTTAATTTTTTTAAAAAAAGGAGCTAAAATACTCTGGAAATAGGTAGCCCACAGGCATGAGCAATTGATTTCAGCTTTCAAGGCAAAAAGGTGCATGGTTATTTTCTTCAGAAAAAGAAAAACACATGTACAAATAAAAAATAATACTAACTGGTTCACGCTCTTTACATATAGCAGCTGGAAGGAAAAAGTAGATTCTCTCGCATTACCTCTATCCACATGCAAATTGACCAGTTTGTTACTGGAAATGTTCTTACAGTATGGACATTTACAAAGCCAAAGGACTCATGGATTTATGGCAGACAAATTAACTATTAGGCATCGCAACTTTCAATGCACTAAGCTCAATACTGAACTACAATTTCACATAATCTATTTCACTTGTTGCTCATTAGAGCTTGTATTTCCCAACTAAGCTAAGATTCAATAGCTAGAGAGAAACGATTGCTTTAAAAGAGAGTTAATTAACTACAATTGTACCAAGTTGGAGAATACTCATGTCAGTTGGAAACTTGGTATAGGATTTTGGTTTCCCTTTCAATTTTGCATAATTGAGATTTTAGAAATTTTTGTTTTGTTTTTATTTATTGGTTTTGGCACTTTTGTCTATTGAAATGCAATAATAGATATTACTTGTACTTACAAAAAGTAAAATATGTATTATATTTTAATATGTAACATAAAAATAAAAATATATACGCTAAATAAAATCATAGGATGTAAAATAGTAATCGTAAATGGTAGATAATAATTACAAAAGATTAACAATAATTATGAATGGTAAATAACTATAAACAAGAAATAACAATTATAAAAGGAAAATGACAAGTACACACGAGGTAAATAAAGTAATAAACAGTTACTGCAAACCCAATTTTACGCATATGAATCATACTGATAATTTTAGCATTGTCGGAAGGGCAATCATTTGACAATGGCATATACTGAAGATATTTTGAGCTACAGATGTGTTGTAATGTAAGAGAGACCAACAACTAAATTGTTTGATTTATCAATTGATTTGATATGAGATCCAGAATAAAATGGGTCATTTTTGAGTAATGTGAGAGATGTGGCCTCTCGCAAGCTAAGTCACAATCATATAAATTATTAAAAAGATACACTCATATTTATGTCTCAAATAAATAATTTGTATAAACAAGAAATGCTAATTAGTTTGTGCACACACGTGCGCGCACACACAGAAGCGCAATCTTTTGGTCCGACCAACAACTAAAGTTGACAATAGTCATTATATTTTAGGGAGTTTATGGCCGGATCAAAAGATTGCGATTCTATTCCAATATATATATATATAATATATATTAGAATAGAAGCGCAATCTTTTGATCCAACCGTAATCTTCCTAAAATACCATTTACTGATATATAATTTAATTATCATCTATTATTCCACGTACAAGTATCTAAAAAAATCGATAAAATCCTAATCAAATGCAGATGTTATTCCTATTATTTTTAGCCTATTATTTCTAGGCTACACCGGAACTATTCAAACTAAGTTAAAACATACATGTTTTAATGAATATATTTCTAGCTTGCGTAATTATTGAAATGATAGTAGGTCAAATACTGGTATTGCATCAGATAATAAAAGAGTTTTCTAGATAATTCAACGCATTTTTATCTTTAATAATAGTTCCAATGTCACACTTTCTTTATGCAAGTGTAAACTATCAAAAATGTCTCTCTACAGATATTAACAAATCTTAATATCTTTTAAAAATAGCATATAACGGTTAACTTTCTTTAAAAATTCAAAATGTCCCCTACGCTTAAAAAAAGGGTGCGACAAATAAACATCATCTACTAATTCGTTGTTTATTAATTAATAATATAAATAAAATTCAAACTAACAAAAATCATAATGTTGCAGCCTAGAAATAAAAATTTAAATTAAATACACATGATTTCAACGTAAAAACATGAATAAATATTTTTGCAGATCTTTTTTCCCATGAATGTGTTAACCATATGTAAATTGTAAAAGAACAATTCACATGCAAACCACATACCATCATCGTGTGCGAATCGCGTGTCGTAATGCTCGTGTGTGTGTACACATACACACATATACATAAAATTAGTTTATTTAGACTTTTATGGTATATGAAATGATGATACATTAAAATGATAAAACAATACACTTGCATTGAGAATAATGCATAAATTACTATAGTTTTTCCAAAGCAATTATTACACACATTAGTGTTCAAATGTAGAGAATTTGATTTTATTTTTTCCTTAACCACGCACATAAAATGGAAAGAAAATCAATTTGAAACACGATTATATAACATGCTTTTATGTCCTTTCGGATCATGTACAAAAAGGAAAAGAAAAACTGAAACATAAAATAAATGAGGTGTGCCTTTTATCATGCATCATGTGCACCTCGTGCACATTAACGCTGTTTGATGTGTCTTTTCATGTGTATCACAATAGAGAGACTAAACGTGTTAATAACGCATTGCACTGCACGATGCATGTCTTTTACAACCAAGGAAATTACATATATTGCAAAAAGGATTGCCAAATGAATGGAAATGAAGTGATGATTGGTCGCAGACAGTGACCATAGTCGATATTGTTATGGCGATAAGAGTACCATAGAAATGCAACACTAATTAGCACCCCTTATTAGGTATAAACCAAATGCTATACTTTCCACTATTATCACGTCGGTGTTAAATGTGTTACTTGGTTCATTTGCTTTGCTTTGATACCAAATGTTGGCATTACAGAATCTAAAAAAGCACAGGACTATTGTATTAATCATATTTTATAATTATTAAAAAAAAAATCATATTTAACAATGAAGCAACCATGAATCCAACTGGAGGCGAGCATTTTATTGCGATCTCTATAGGTCACATTCATCTAATGAAGCTCGAGATCATAATGACTCCCATAAACTCATTTCTAATAGCATACGTACATTAAAACATTATGTTTTAGTATCAGAACTAAGGTATAAACAATATCAAGCTAGAATCTGAAACCTGGCGGAAGTTGACCTAAATTAGTTGTGTATTAATTGCATGCAGTTTACACATGCTTTTATCATTTACATTTTCTTTGAAACACATTTTTCATGGCTTTTATAACATTCAACAGTTCATTGACAACAAAATTTTCCAACGGTTGCAAATACTAACATAAACGATGCTACTTTCAAGCTTTAGGAGATTTATGAAAACGATAACAAATATAGAAATTCATGTATTATAGTGGTAAACTATATGCATCCCCCATTTATACATATAAGAACATAGTGAAATCGATATTTGTATAGATGATATTGTTTAAAATATACTGAAATCGGTACTTTTATAAATGACCCCACGTGCGTAGCAAGGGTAGAACTAAAAGAGAGAGCATCTAAGGATTAACTTGTGAATTGTAAGGCTGGATAATTAAATAGTAAAAATCTTGGTAAAAATTACAAAATAACCAAAGAAGATTGTTACAAAATAGAACATTCAAAAAATGAAATAGAAAACTTAGCGCATCATATACATGTTTGTCTGTGTTGTCAAATGTAATGAATAATAAAGAGTTAAGTTATAGTTTACCGGAAGGACCCTTTCCATCAAGGTAGCGGCAATGTGGATTCCATGCATAAATATCAACAAGATGACCGAATCTATTAAAAAAATCATTTGTGGTGTTAAAAAAAGGGTTTTAGACCAACAATTTCAGAAACAAAAAGAAACTGTACTTGCCTATCACCGCCAATTCCAATGCCATTATCAAAAATATTTGCACCATATAAGCGCCCTGGAATTGCATTTCCAAGTGAGAAGTGCATGATATCTACTTCATGACCTCGGCAACTCTTATTTGTGCATGTACCAGGCATGTCATGGCAACCACCCATCTGCACATGTGGTAAGCATCAAATTATTCAACCTAAAGTTCTATAGTTTTGAGAGGTGAAGTAGCTTAAGCGAACTGTAAAAGTGACATTTATGTGATTGCAACCAAAGAAACCAAGTGCACGTAATGCTGATCCATTGCATGCAATAAGATTTGTATATAAACTTACATCTTGATATGTGGCGTTCTCCCCCACTTGAAACATCAAAGCAACAGATGGGCATTTAGTATTAGAACTGTACAACCAAACATAGTGTATGGTTATAAAAGAGCCGAATCATATTAAATGATGAAATTATCTCAAGAGATATCGAAAGTCTCTACAGCTGAGAAAAAAATCAGCTGCAAATAATTTCCTTAGATTAATATCAACTTCACTGGAAAAAAAATGAAAAACATACATGAGACAGTAGTCAAAATTTGACATTTGTATTCTCAATTGTGTATGTGCTAATAGCCTAATAAACATGCTCTCATCGTGGGACATACATTTAAATTCAAGAGAATTTGTGAACTACCTTGTTTATTCATATTACAGGCACACACAAACTACATATGCAAAACCATACTCAATGTTTCGGAGAGTACAATTTTGGCTATAAGATAAGTTCTATTGCTTCTCAAGAACAATAAGAAAAGGTAACAATTTAGCTTATCTGATCAATTTTAAAATTGGAGCAATTAGGGTTGGACATTATATTTTCGCCGTTATGTAAGTTATCTACAAATTTATGGATTTACAACTGTTAGATTTAAGATTCGCACTTCATTCCTGTTGTTTGGTCAGCGCTTAAATGTAGTAAAATTAACTTCGAACATTTGCTTAGTATAGAGATTTACGGCCATCGTTGCGATTCAACCATTAAAATTTTCATTACCATCTTTTTGGGCCAAATGAGCTACCATGTTGAAGCTTGGATTATTTTATATGCTGATCAATTTTCCAAAGATGTGTTTTACCATGGTTTTGGAAGCTTATATTTGGGACCTCCGAGGGTGGTTTTCTTTACCATGGAGACGCAAATCAAACTTCATGTTATTACACTTCATAAATTGACGATCTAAAAGAAGTGCAAATAAATCCAATATTTCAACTTTCATCGTTTAAAACTTGCGTGAAGTTGAGCAATTATCCTTTTGGGTATGCTTGACGGGGAGAGGATAAAGGAAAAATGGATGAAAGAAATAAGAGAGAGAGGGGTGGGGGGAGAGAGAGAGTGGAAGAATGAAGCTTTTGAATATCGTAAACGAAATCATGCTTCGAAGTAAAAATATGTGATGTAAATACATGCACGCATTATGCCTGTCGGTACACTAGTTACAAATAATTTCAATAATTTGCAACAAAAATTCAGTATTCGCCTAACAAACTTCTTATGTTTTGGTAACAAAAATCAATTTAATTTTAGTAATTCGATAATTTATATCTTTTCTTGTATCTATTCAATTTTTTAAATAAAAAAACTATATATTTAATAAAACTTTCAAAATGAATTTGTTTTGGTTATTAAATAGTATGTTTACTGTTCTAACCAAAACAATACATTGATTATTAGATGTATAAAAACAGTGAAAATACGGTCATAATTCAATTTGATGATCAAATCTAATCTTTGATTTTTTGGGGAAAAAAAATGTTGTCTACCATGCACAAATGAGCTGTACAACATATATATAATGTAATGATTTAAGTTGAAATTTATACCTAATAATTGATCTTCTAATAACATAACGGTTTGGGATAAAAACAGATCTGAATGATTAAAAAAATTAATATTGAAGTTCATAACATGTATGAAAAAAAAAGATTTTCAAGCAAATAACATGTGTGTCACTGTGTATAAGTGGTTCAGACGTCATTTAATTTAGAAGCAATACAAGAGAAATATATTGGTATTAAGTGGTTAACATAGATATTGATTAGAAAGTTTGTGATAAAAAAAAACTACTGGTTGGTTCCATTGTGCACACTATAATAATTTATGCATTTTAACGATAAAACTCAAAGGCTAAAAATATTCAATTCCAAATTTGAAACAAAATAAGCAAGTCCCAAAAGTATTTTTACATCGAAAATGAAACCAAAGCAATATTAAAAGAAGAATTAATGTCTGTTTTAAAATTATTTTGAGATATAAACTGGTCCCAGTTTTTCAAAGACCGAATGGGTTTCAGGTTTTTCATTGAAGGCTAAAAAGCAAAGCTTAAGATTATAATTATTTTCTCGGTCCAAAATTGTTGATCGAAAGCTGAAAATTTGAGCTCGAGGCACATCCTTTATAGAGATGGTTGTACTACTAGAGTGTGTGTGTGTGTGTGTGTGTGTGTGTGTGTGTGTTATGAGAGTCCAAACCCACATCCTTTATTCCTTGCTACTCAGCTTAAGGCACCTATTGCCTGTTTTCATTTCCGCTGTTGTGCCATGGCAAACAGTAAGTGAGCATGGGACTTGGTTGCAAGAGGAGCCCAAAGGAGCCACACACTTCGTCTTTTAGACTGAAGGCGACACAGCTAACAAGGGAGCTACGTCAAGGATATTCTGATGGCTCGAATAGCTTTTTTTTTAATATAATGTCACGGTTATATATAAATATGTATATGTGTGTGTAATGGCAAGTATACACTACATGCCTCTTTCTCTACACTCCACTGAACACCCCACCGGTTTTCAAAACCATACAATTCGAAATCAAATGAAACTTTTGAGATGTTCAAGCTACACTATAAACATGTACATAAAAAATTAGATCATTTCAAAACAGGTAACATGTTCAAAATGTTACTTCAAATATCAACCATCAAAACATTTATTTTAATAATTGATTTGAAATAGTGTTTTGAGCATATTAGAATTATTCAACTTACCAAAATATTGTGGATATGTTCTTAAAGCATGTAAGAATATACCTACGTTTTTCATTTGGTTTCAAGATTTGTAGTCCGGGATATCATAAATGTGTACGTACACGAGTGTAGCGGAGAGATTTAGCAAAACTCTTCACATACACGTATATACACACACTCGCACATACACACTTACATGTGGGTGTATGTACAGTTGAAATTTTATCCCCCAAATAAAAGCCTAGAGGTACAAATGAGAAACAGAATTTTGAGAGTTTGGAGTGGGTTAATTGTAAAAATCCCTTCAATTTATCTGGATGCGCGTTAGAGTTAGGCTCACATTCTATAGTGTTTTCAAGCAAACTCGGCTCCCTAGATCTTCAAGCATTATATATATGGTCAAAAATAGACGGTAATGATCAAAACTTTAAGATTGAGTTCAGTGTCTAATCTTTTAAATACAAGATTATGCTAATAAAAAATAATGCTAGAATTGGAACTGCAATAAAGAGCATATTTGGCAATTACAAACTTATGTTGGTCGAGACAGAACGCACGACTAGGTGCTGATAATGTTAATAGAGTCCAGGCACAGCCTAAGCAACGCTTAGACAACTTGAGAAAGGAAAAACTAATCACAAAAAGGTTTCTAGTAAAAGAATGCTTAAAAAAACTGAGTATAATAAAAACAATGAATAATAATAGTACAATTGAATGTACTGGTAAAAAGTAGATTTCAACCAAAATAAATGATAAAAATAATGATAAGAATGCTCAGAAAACTAACTGACTACAAAAGAAATATGAAACTATAACAAAGTAACAACTAATTCCATATTAATTGAGAAGATGAATATAAGTTGTATTAAATAGTTTTTATTGTTTTACATTGAGATGCTCAATAGAGATAATTGAAAATATTTCAAAATCTTTAAATTCTCAAATTATTGAGAAAACATGAAGATACCTTTTTCCAAGCACAAATGGTAAATAGTATATTATGTGGAATGCAATAACAATTTTAAAATTTAAATACGTAAATAAAAAAGAAGAAAATTTGATTACCTTAGCTTTTCTACTTAAGTATTCAACGCTATAGGAAAAACACACCATCTAAAAAGTGCTCAGAATTCAAAGCAAAATAGAGCAGTAAATTTACATGGCAAGACGATTTTTTTCCAAAGTGGGGCTTAATCAGCACTTGGGCGGTGCTTTAAAGACTTTAGCTTATAAGTAATTAAAATAACTAATAAATTGCTTATTGCTATATGTTTCCCAACAGGCCGTAAGGAGGTGAAATAAACTGCTTCAGATTCAGTAAGTCATAAGGAACAAATAATTATATATGACTTATTTCAACTTCTACAATCAAATTTGATTACAATTTCAACATACTCATACAATTTAAGGTTTTACTATTCACGTAAAACTACTAAATAATATTATTCTAAACTACATTTGAATGGTTATAAAATAAATTGTTCCAAATCGTGATATAATGAATTATTCAGTTTATGTGGAAAGTATAAACAAAAAAGAGCAAATGTAGGAGATCCCCATATGTAATCTAGGGATCAAATCCCCTAAAACGAAAGTACCCCTACTTGTATTGAGAAAAGGGGCTTACTGATTAATGCTCTAGGAGTACCCTACTTTTCGTTGTAGGGAGAGTCCTGTAATTCATCACAACAAATATACACAAATGAACTCGGCAAAATAAGCAAAACATTAATCATCATTTCACAGTGTTTACCCTTTAATATATGCATATTCCCCATCAACTTGCAACATGAAGAACACATTGTTCCCATCATGCACAGCCTGAAATCAATAATACAATCAATAAAAACTCACTTCCATTCAACAAGTTATACTGTTCATCTAGCCAAAGAGGGCGGACACTGTACCTTAACCGTAACCTTACCGCCCTTATACGCTTTATCTTGGTCCGGGTCCAAAGCAGGCAGCAAAGCAAAGTCCGACCCGTCAACATCGGTCCACTCATCAGTGTGTCCGTCCACGGTGACCACGCCTGGCTTGTAAATAGCGGTCAATTCGGAGTCGGGGCTCAACACGCAGCTCCGACCCGATTCGTCCCCATGATGCTCGTGCGAAAGAGCTGAAAACGTGATTACGGAGAAAATAAGAAAGCGGATCATCCTGAAGAGTTTACTGTTGATAATATTCCTGATTTGTGTGCGGAACGAATTGATGGGTGATTTTGGAGAAGTAGCGAATTCAGATATATAGACTGAAAAATGTTGACTCCGCAAGTAGACTGCTGGTTTAGGTTATTTATCAGCTGGGGGAAGAGTTCTTGTGACCTTGAGTTCGAAACCATTGAAACCAAATTAAATAACCTTGGTTAGGTTTGTTTGGTTAATGGATTGGTGATTAGATAACCTATATTAGAAGCCATTAGAGAGACACAAGATATACTATTCATTTCTGAGAATAAACACACATTTACATTACATAGTCTTCTTTATATAAAGGCTTCAGAGTAAAGGGTTTAACTTATTTCACGATGTGAGACTAAACAAAACAACGTAAAAACATATTCATTTCATGATTTACATACATTGTAACACTCCCTCTTGAATATGCGTCTTCAAAATCTTGAATGCTCTGATAAGTTGAAATTTTCCCTTTTGAAACGTGTATGATGATTGCTCCCCCTCATTATTATCTTGCATTTATCCATTCGGTCGATATAGATAATGTCCGTTGCCTCATTAAAAACTTCTGTAAGAAAAATCCAATGGGAAAAACCTTAAAAGAGGAAAAACTGCAACTTGTGAAATCATAGATATCATACTAAAAATGATATTCATTCTAAGAGTTTGATACTTCTAGGATCAAAATAATGCCTCAATACACCCTTCCTAAGAAAAACCCAATGTAAAAAAAATCTTAGTGAAGAAAAAAAAGAGTACAATGACATATCTTATTTTTCATTTCTTCAAATGAAATTTGATACTTCTGGATCAAACTAATGTCTCATTAAAACCTTACCGAGAAAAACCCTATGAGAAAAATCTTAGTGAAGGAATAAGATTACAATATAGTATGACATATTTCAATAATTTACAGAATCAAATAGAGTTTGATACTTCTGGATCAATATAATATTTCATTAAAAACCTTACAAAGGAAATTCAGATGGGAAAAACCTTAGCCAAGGATAAAAATACAATTTTACTTAAATAATATATTTGAGATGTTATTTCTTGAAAAGACGTTTGATTCTTCTAGATTAAGATAATGTCTCGTTAAAACCTTAGTAAGAAAAACCTAGTGGGAAAAATCTTAAATAAGGAAAAGGAGTATATTGTAACTTATTTTCAAATGTTACTGGGGAGTTGATACTTCTGGATCAAGATAATGCCTCATTAAAACCATACTAATAAAAACCCAGTGGAAAAAATCTTAGTTAGGGAAAAAGAGTGCATTATAAAATACTTATAGATGCTCCTCCTGATTTAAAGTTTCCTCTGAATTCGTATTCGTCTTTCGATAACTTAAATTGGTTATAGATACTTCTGGATCCATAAATATGTATCTCATTAATAATACAATTTATTAATAGTTTCATTGGATACAATCAAAATTTCCAATCCGAATATGATTTGCATTTTATATATTTTGTTTGCTACCTTTATGTAAAACACATCATGTGTTTTCATTTTTATGCTTCAAATCAGTTTTGCATATTGCAACTACATCTTTGATGAATATTAAAAGTTCTATTACAACAATACTTAAAAGCAGGAAGTAATCTACTCATCTTAAAGTGCATCAAGATTTTCATCACAACAATACTTAGAAGAATGTTGTAGTCTACATTCCATGTTCTTTGCATTATTTATAATCATCAAAGTTATTTATATTCTCCGGGAATAATTTTTGCATATCGCAACTAACATTTCAATGTATATTAAAAGTTTCATTACAACGATACTTAAAAATAGGAAGTAATCTACTCATCATGAATTATATCAAGATTTTCAGTACAACAATACTCAAAAGTAGGTTGTAATCTACGCTTCTTGTTCTTTGCATTCTTTATAACCATAAAAGTTATTTATATTCTTCAGGAATTTGTATACTTTCATCATTTAATATGATTTAAACCATATTTATACCTTGGGGGTATATTAAGCATTTCAAGTACTTTCGCTACTTTGCGGAGTATATGTCCATATTTCTCTATTGGTAAGGGATTCATGGTGGCCAGTTATGTTTCTCCTAATTCAAGATCCTTAATCCATTCATAAACATAAGCGCTTTTTTTATCATCAATGATTATTCCTTGTCAGTTCTAGACATGATTTATTGAGATATCTTTAATTATCATGTTTTAGGTATCTAAACCACTTCTAGGGTAATTTGAAAATCATGTCATTAGTCTCTTCAAGAGCACCCCTAAGTGTTTCTTCAAGAACACTCATCTCTTTTATTTGACATCTTTATTACTTACTCCAAAAGTATTTCAAACTGACTTTTGTACCATATTTCAGATGTTTACACATTTTAATCCTTCAGGGATTCAAATCTATATTGGAGAAAGTCCACTAGGAATATTATTAATATTTATTCAAGTTACTTAATATTTTGCATCACTATACATGTTAACAAATATTTGACACTGATGATCAAAATGAACTTGTATCGCTTTATCCTCCCCCTCAATGTTGACAAACATTGTCACATTAAATAATAATCATCTTTGGATTCTCATTTTGATCCATTATTATATTGCTACTAGCAAATACACCATACGTATTAATGATAGGAGGATAATTCTTTTATCAATCGATAAGATGCATTCAAGTGGCATGTGCGAGGCTTTTGGCTCAAGTTTAAATATAGGATTCAATTATACCAAATTTCATGAAATATGATCCAGTTGAAATTGCACCAAATTTTTCTGAAATAAGCTTCTGGCTTTCAATTTTAGAAATAACACAAAGATATTCTTTGGCGTCCAATATGGTAGCCATTCATCAATGTATCCTCAAAACTCAACAATTTTCTTTTAAATCTGCTTGAGTGTAATGTATTTTGAATCAAGGTATATGTATCATTTGGTAATATTATATGGGCTCTTTCGGACCCTTCAATTATATTAGCAAATTTACTATGGTTAAAATTTTTAGCTAAATATATTCAGATACTTCGGAGAAAAAACTTCTGGTTTTTCAAAATAATGTGAGTAGTTGCACAATCTAGTAAGCATATATTATCACTCAAATATTGGTGGTCCATATCTTAAGAACTAAAGACAATATAGTTTGTCAACTACTAAATTTATAAGCATAAATAAATGCTAGTGCTTTCCAAAAATTTAAAATAGACTACTGATTAAAGCCAATATTATTGGTACATTATTTCAATTAGTTATGAAAGGAAAAACATACAAACACCAACTTCTAACTGATTTATTGAGCTGAAATAAAATAAAATTCACATAGCAGACTTCAGGCTGCTACTATTGATTAATTCGACCATATCATTTATTATTGCACTTAGATTTTCATCATTAATGAAGTCTCTGTCATCAACTTCGAAGAAATGATCTAACTTCATGTTAGTATTACTAGACAATCCTTTCACATAATTTTAGTTTAGAAGTAATTCTAAATATAGAGGAATTGTATTTCCTAACAGATTAAAGACTTGAAACTTCAAATTCAACCACTTGTGTCTAGTGTTTAGAAGTGTGACCCTATTTTGGTGGTCATAACGCTCCTTCAGGGTATTACATTGGTAAAGATGATCTTTTTCAGTTAAATGTTTTATTCTAAGCTTGTCATGGTTATGACACCTTAAAAATATAAGATCCATTGTTTTATCCTATCGGATTATTATTTTTATGGCATTTTCTAAGCAATGAGATTGTAATTGGATGTCAACATCCAATATCTATGACAAAAAGTTATGTTCTAATAAGTCCAAAGCTTTAAATTCAAGCTTGGCTGTGTTTATCATATTACCAACTATAAGTGGAAATAAAAATGCATAAGCATCAAAATATTGTTCATGGGTATATAATCAATGCATTTCATAAAATAAGGAACCATATTTGAAAGTATTTATAGTGAAAGAATAAAAACATTAATGCAAAATAGTAAAAGACAACTAAATATAATCTATAAAAGCGACTATAATTTTATTTATTTATATTCTTTTGATAGCTCTAGATCCAATCTCATTAATTGCATTCATTACTTTCCTTGAAAATGCAAAACTATCCTTGAAAATATGGAAATGCCTTTATATGGATTAATTGGTGGAGAAGGGATGAATTATAATCAAAGATTATGCTGACTTGATTATGTTTACTTTTATAATATAGGCAAATTTAAGAATATGAATATGTATTATTAAATACCATTTATTAATTCATAACAACTGCAATAGTGAGAAACATGAATATATAACATGTATATATGTTATGATCCTTGTCAACAATAAGAGATATAAAAGAAGAATAAATGTATGAAGTATTCATACGCATCTTTGTTGGACCATTCTCATTAATCAATTAATTTTATTTAATGATTTATTAATTATTACTGGTTAATATGTGAATTAATATATGCAGATATTTACATACTTTAAGCTAAACAGAGAGAGGAAATTTGTACATCACATAGTGTATGAATAATATCATGAAAAACAAAATAGTTTGACTTGGCAACTAGAAAGTATGTTGTATGAGTTACAGCTATTGATAACATCAATAAGTATATTTTTATGACATGACAATAATAGGTAAAGGATTAAGCATATAAATAGTAAACATTGTAATACCTCTTTGCTGAAAGAGGAAAGATGAATGAGTTTTATATATAATATAACATAATTAATGTGTGTATAAATATTAATGTTCATTTTATGAAGAATCCAAAATACTCACTTGATGAGCCAAGGGAAAGAAACTTGATCTATTATATTTTACCTTTTGAAAAACATGATTGGATGCATGGAAGAAGGAAAAAAAAGGAAATAGACTTCCTATTAGAATACCTTGTTTTCTATTAAAAAGAAAGAGAGTAGGAGTAGATATATTTCTATGTATTTATTTGGTTTAGTAAAAGCACCAAATATATCAACAAATCTCTTCTGGAGATTTTTTTATTATAATTATCACCACTTCTGGAGTGAACAAATTTCTATACATTTATTTGGTTTAGTAGTTAATACCATTGGCAAATATTTTTAGAACTTCAGGTTTCAATTTTACTTTAAAATAAAGTCTTTATTTAGTGCTTTAGATCCTAAATGGTACAACCTGATTTTCATTATCAAACTTCAGGTTTGATTGCAATTGGAATTTATCATAATCTGAATTAGCTTTTCTAATAATTCAAAGCTTCACATCTCAAATTTATATATTTGAGTTTTGATATATAAACCCTTTTTTAGGAATGCAAACTTATATGCATAATTCTTATTTGAGAACTTCATGTCTCCAATATTAAATAAATACAATGAAACAAGAGGATTCTTCATAATTGTATTCGAACATGAGAATCATAATACTATTTCTCTTCGAGGAAATAGTATTTACCACATTTGCAATGTTATTTCAACATCTTATTTTTATGTTATGTCTTCTGGACATATCAACATCTTCTTCTGGAATTGCTCACTTAATTTTTTTCATGGCTTTATTTCAGCTTATGAAAGCTTTAATCTTTCACCTTCGCACATATGAACTTCAGGTTCTTATTCTTTCATATAAACTTAATACGATCTTCATATTATCCTTATATTTGTTTCTCTAAGAAACAGTGAAATATTTCTTCTGGAAATATAAATCATGTGGTAAAACTATTTCTACAGTTCTCATTCAAACCAAAATCCAAACAAAAAAATTTCGAAATGAAAATCTTTTTTTACCAAACAATGGATTGAGATTTAAATGTTTAGATGTACAATAAAATAAGATCTAAAATGATAGGATTAATAGAGAAAGATCTATAAGGTAATATATGTGTGTGTGTGTGTGTGTGTGTGTGTGTGTGTGTGTGTTGCATGTATAAAATGAAATCTGGAAAATTAGATCTATGACATATAAGATCTAAAAAGAATTTTTTTTTTGAGCAAGACGGATGTGTAGCGTGCTGCTACACAGCCGGTTAGATAATAGTAAATATATAGGTAGCGCGATCGACAGGCCCGATCAATGGCCAAAATGATGATAGTTTACAACTTAGTCTTTCAACACAAAATAAGAGAACAGTCAACTACAACATAGTAGTGCAGAACAAGTACAGACAAACAGAGAATTTGCGCACAGGGGACTACAGTTGCTGCCTATGATGCCTGCCAATAGGATCAGCAGAAGTGCTACCAGCTGACTCCGTCGGCGAAGTGGTGGAGTATGGCAGTCTAAGCCTGAACGGTGCAGAGTAGCTATGCCCTGTTGAGAGAGAGTAAAAATAAATAATACGCCTACATGTTCTCTCAAAGTGAGGATTGGTACCATGGAACACCCGATCGTTACGTTCAACCCAAATGCACCAACTGAAGACAGCTACAAAGGGATCCAGGTGAATGTTGGGGGGATTATACTGCCAATGATCAAAAAAGGTGGTGATAACTGGGACGTAGCCGAGTAAGTGAGTGGATGTTGCCGCCCAGACTCTATAGGAAAAATCACAGTCGAAGAATAAATGTTGTATACTTTCTGTTATAGAAGAGCAAAAAACGCAGGAGGACTCCGGCACGATGCCAAAACGAAAGAGCCTATCTCTGGTATTGATGCGGTTTTGGATGAGACACCATTGGAAGAATGCCATACGGGGCTGAAGTCTGCACTTCCACAGTCTGGAGAAATTGAAGAGGCGTCCAGGGTTGCTAAGGTAGGAGTAACAGGAGGAGACTGAGAAGCCGGTTGTAGGGTTGGGGGCCCAGAGGAACTTATCGGGTTGGGGGGCAAGTTGGATGGAGCGAAGGATAGAAGCGGCTTGGAGGAGCTCCGCAAAAGTGGAGAGGTCAAAATAGGATGGAGGAAGGAGGTGATCAGCGCCAAGGCGGAGGGAGTTGGAAATGGAAACGTGGCAAAAGGGGGAGAGGGAGAAGAGGTTGGGGAGGGAAGAGGAAAGTGGAAGTTGACCGTGCCAGGTATCAAGCCAGAAGAGGCAGTTCTCACCATTACCTACTTTGACATGGAAAAGAGTTTTAACTCGGGGGAGGGTGGAGAGGACGCCAGACCAGAAGGGCGATGGTTTGATGGTGGGGGTGAGGTGGAGGGCCAGGTGGGGGTTGGAAGCGTAGTGGCGCGAGGAAATGCAAGATTTCCAAAGGAAAGAACCTGAAGAAAGAAAATGCCATAGCCATTTAGCCAGAAGTGCGAGGTTGAAGTGATGCAGGTCAACAATACTAAGGCCACCATTATTGGAATGCAAGCAAACAGTCCGCCAATTCACCAGTTTCTTAATTCGACCCCCATTCCATAAAAAGGAGCTTCTAATCATATCAATTTTATTTCTTACCCATGTAGGCAGCATGTAAAACGACATCCAATAAGTGGGAATGGCTGATAGGACAGACTTAACGAGGACTAGTCTGCCGGCGGAGGAGAGAGAGTGCGCCTTCCAGGAGCAGAGTCTATTTTCAATTTTGTTGATGAGGGGGATCCAGTCTGTTTTGAGGAGCTTCGTTGGGCGGAGGGGGATACCCAGATAAGAGATCAGGAACTGCGATAATTTACAGTTGAGTAATTTGGAGAAAGAAGGCCCAAGGTGATCGGAATTGCCAAGCATGATGATGGAGCTTTTGTTGAAATTAATGGAGAGGCCAGATATTAGTTCAAAAGTGTACAGGGTAACTTTAAGGCAACGGATATGAGTGTCGTTGGGGGAGGCAAAGAGGATAGTATCGTCGGCAAAATGGAGGTTGGATATGGTCAGATTCGAGTTGGGGAGTTTGATACCATCAAAAAGGTTGTTTGAGATTGCAAGTTTGATCATACGATTGAGGACATCTGCGGCAAGGATGAAGAGGAGGGGAGAGAGAGGGTCTCCATGACGCAGACCTCGAGCGGACTTAATTAGGCCACCGAAAGCACCATTAATCGAAATTGTGGAGAAACTGGTGTTGAGAATGCAATGGATCCATGTACACCATTTCGAGGGGAAGCCTCTATGTTTCAGGAGATCCAACAAGAATTGCCAGTTGACTAAGTCGAAAGCCTTGGAGAAATCTAATTTAAGTAGAATACCTGGCGTTGAAGATTGCTGGCAGAAGGAGATGACCTCTTGTGCAGACGCTACACAATCCATTATATTACGTCCCAGGATGAACGCCGATTGCTCAATACCAATTAGGGGGGCGATGACTGATTGAAGGCGGTTGGCAAGGTCCTTGGTTATGATTTTGAGGGTGGTGTTCAAGAGGCTGATGGGGCGAAAGGATGGAAGGGTGGAGGCTCCAGGCGTTTTGGGGAGAAGGATGATATTGGCGTGATTGAGGCGGGCCACTGATGCTGGGTCATTGTGGAATTCGGTGCACATCTCTATAATGTCTGCCTTGACGGTATCCCAGTAATGCTTGAAGAAAAATGGGCCGAAGCCATCTGGACCCGGGGCTTTGTTGTCGGATATATCATTCAAAGCAGCCCAGATTTATGCTTCGGAGAACGGCTGATCTATGGGGATTGGGGGACTGTTGGGGTATAGCAGATTCCAGTCAATGAGTGGGATAGGGGGGTGATGGTTGCTCAAAATGCTACGGTAATAAGAAGAGAAAAGATTGAGGATGTGTGATTGGTCTGTGATATGGGAGTCGTTGTGGATGATTTCTGGAATGAAAGTTGACCTGCGTTTGCCATTAGCAAGGCGGTGGAAAAAAGCAGTGTTTTTGTCTCCTTCTTCAATCCAATTCGCTTTGGACCGCTATTTCCAACCATTTTCTTCCTGCAGCATCAGCCTTTCCAGTTCCGATTCCAGGTTTTTTAGCCGAGTTCGATCCGAATCGGTAAGAGGGGACGATTCTTCAAGAATATTTAAGTCAAGGATTTCTTCTTGGATTGCAGATATACGCGTACGAATGGAACCCCAGACAGACTTAGCCCAGGGTTTGATGATCTTGCGGAGAGAACGAAGTTTGGCAACAACTCTGGCGGTGGCAGAGGAGATGTCGGAAGGCTGAAACCATATATTTTTGATAAAATTGTCAAATGACGGTTCAAGAAGCCAGAGTCGCTCAAAGCGGAAGGGTCTATTGTGGAAGATAGGAGAACCGGTGTCAAGGAGGAGAGGGCAATGATCGGAAATGGTTGTGGCTAGGCCAGAGATCACCGAGAGAGGGTAAAGGTTGTCCCAGGCCGGGTTGAAGAGAAAGCGGTCAAGTTTATCCAGCGAGGGGTCCGATCTACGGTTAGACCAAGTGAATAGGCGGTTACTGATAGGTGGGTCAATTAGGGAGCACTGGTTGATGAAGGAGTTGAATGATTCCGAGTCTTGGGAAAGGTTGCCCGAGTTTCTTTCTATAGAGGAGCGGGTGGTGTTAATATCTCCGCAAACCACCCAAGGGCCATTGATGTGATAGGCGAAGGAGAGGCAATTTCTCCATAGGTCGATTCGATCTTGAACATTAAGTGGGCCATAGATGTTAGAGAAGAAGAATATCCTTCCAGTTTGCAAATGGCGAAGGGCTACATGTAAGGCTGATGGGTTATTGAAGGTTTGGCAGAGGGACCACATTGATTCATTCCAGGCTGTAATAATGCCTCCACTAGAACCTAAAGCGTTTAGGTAGGCCCAACCCGAGAGGGATGTCCCACCTATTTGTCTAAGAATATTGGGACATGGGTCAGATAATTTAGATTCCTGCAGGAATAGAATGTTGATTTTGTGGGGGGCAATGATGCGATTAACAGAATGTCTTTTACTAGGGTCCCCAAGCCCCCTTACATTCCATGAAATTAGCTTCATTGGGATAACGAAAAACGCTCCGATTCTAGTGCTTACATGGAAGTGTAGTGTTCATCAAGCAAATTCACGCCCATGCAACAGAATAAGGCAGAAATTACATTTTAGTCTATATAACAACTTTAGTCTCGGATCAAATTTAAAATTATTACAAAAAATGGATATACATGAATGACAATTAAATAAGATATCCGATGATTAAAATCTATAGATCTAAAAAAAATATCATATGAATATGATAGTAAAATCTACAAGAGATCTAAAAATTAGAATTAAAAAAAACAAGATCTACAACAAAACAAGATCTAAAATACATGGACAAAAAAATAAGATGTACAAAAATAATTAGATCCGAATAATTAGATCAATGATACAGTGAGATCTAGAAGAAAAAAAATCGATAGAATGAGATCTGAAAGATTTGATCAATCGGATCAGAAAGATAGCTTACCGTTTAGAAGATTTATAAGAGCTTCGTGCCGATAACGTGTTATAAAATGAAGAAAGTATTAGTCCTTGAGATGATGGTTTTGATAACAATAACCTTAGAATAAGATTATAAAATATAAATACTAACATTATAGTTTAGATATATATATATACATGATTTAGTCATGCATGTACCAAGAATGAAGACTGTACAGTATAGAGATTCAAGATATCAAGATTGAAGACTCATGAGTATCAAGATTATCAAGAGTTCAAGATTTCAATAATAAGTAATTTAATTAGGAATTTTGTTAAAACTCCTAGAAAAGCACTGGCATCTTAAAGTCCAATTTATTCATGGAATGTAATCCACTTCGAGCTTGTTAAAGGGATGGAACCCTAAGTAGGATGGAACCTACGAAAAATTTAGTGGAACAATTTTTTTGTATCCGCTAACCTTTTATTCAAATGTTATTACAAAATTATATCTTGTTTTCAAAATGATTTCAAAACTTACCTTTTCCAAAAGAATCAAAAACATCTATCATGGTTTTAAATATTTTTTAGCCTCAAAATAATCTTTATTTTCAAAATCAAATTATCCTTGGTTTTAAACTATCTTTTAATGATAAAATATTTAACTTTTAATATTTTTACTTAGATTTAAATTATAGTAAAAGTTTATATATATATACACCAAAATATTATTCTCTATATTTACTTATGTATTTTAACTATAATTAAGTATATTTATAAAGTTTAAAATAGTTTTAATACAAGATAAAAGTTATTTTCAAAGCAAAACAAATTACCAAAAATTCCTTAAGCATGTCGATATCCTCAAGTACCCCCATGTCGACATGGTAGCGGTTTATTTTAAAATTTTGAATTTCAAAGAAAGTGTCTATTCGTCATATCCTTTTACGAATGGACATGGCTGTTGTTCTACCATAAATAAGGATGGTTTTGAACGAATTTTTAATCATATTTCTCTGGTTTTCACTCCTCTTCTTCTTCCACAATTCTTTATACACATTCTTACCATTACTCTGCCGACATCAACATTGAATCTAACTACATCATTTCTGGTTTGATTCCCTATCACTATCTCAACAAGTTCTCAGTGCTATTCAGAGTTATAGGCTTCTTTGTAATAAACTAAGCGAGAAAAGGTGTGATTGCAGCCTTTGAAATCAATCAAGTGAGAAAAGGTGTGATTGTAGCCTTGGAAATCAATTGGGTGAACTTGTTGCCCGTGAAATCAAGTATCTCTACCTAGAGGATTATGATTCTGGAGTGGTGTACCCCATGACCTAGAAATCAAGGGTGTAATTGTACAATTGCTTTTGAAAGGAAATCCGTACTTGTGCGCGGGACTGGATGTAGGGTAACTCCGAACCAGTGTAAAATCCGGTGTGTTCTTTCCTTGATTGCTTTTGCTTTATTTCTGCATCTGTGTTTGATTCTGTGATCATATCTGTGTCTGAATATTGCATACATTTATGTTCAAATTAATATAAACTCAAAAGGATTTAGTAATTCCTTTAAACACTATTCACCCCCTCTAGTGTTTATCCTAGCATTAAGATCCCTATTCCGCATTTTGCACAGAAAGTAGAAGCCATTAGAGAGAGACACAAGATATATTATTCATTTCTGAGAATAGACATATATTTACATTGCATGGTCTCCTTTATATAAAGGCTTCAGAGTAAAGTGTTTAACTTATTCCACGATGTGAGACTAAACAAAACAACGTAGAAGCATATTCTTTTCATGATTTACATATATTGTAACATAATCTAAATATAAAATGAGATCAAAACAATTAATTGAGTCTACAAATATCTATACTATACTATCTATACTATAATATTAATATCCAGTTTGATTTCAAGAGCATGCAAGCCCTCTTGAATTTTGGCAACTGAACGGTCTTCAAATTCTACGTATCTTTTCATTTTTAAACTGAACATTCATGACTTAAATTTTTCCATCAAAATATTTTCTCCTTCCATTTAAGAAACCCTGTTTTCTAATTTTTCTTCCCCTTCCCTCTTCCTCCTTCAAACCCTAAATATTTGCTTGCCCTCATTTGAAATATACTCTCTAAATCCCGTCGCCATCATCTTCGCTTGCCCTAAATACTCATTAACTCGCCATTGTTTGATTTGCGGGAGTTGCCCACAGTCCAACACCATCTTCGGTCTCCTTGCGTTCAAATAACCGTCGATTTGGGACAAGCTTCTTCCTCGGCCTGAATTAGGTACGTATTACGTATGTTTCTGTCTGCGTAGATTTTTACAATATGGATTAGTATGGTAAATTGGTTGTTCCCCTTCGCCTACTGTCATTGGTGATATTTTCAGCAATTGTAAATTATTTGATTGTTTCCTGACTTTATGTTGTTTCTGGCTATTGTCGAATGTTTGTTTTACTAATCGTTTGTTCATTTCACTGGTTTTTGAAAATAATCACTTATTGTTTTAGCAAATTCACAGTTACAGATTGAATAGATCATTGATTTAAATGAAAATCATTTTCTCATCCACTGTCAGAAGTTCTGCTTTTTTTGTTATATATTCACCTACATTTGTTGACCTTGAGAAAAGGGTAAATTCTCATTTGAATTGTAAGAAATAGAAAATTTGAATTCAATGAATTTTGATTTAATTGTAAATAAATGGTTGAGTTTGACAAGTCAGCAAACTATGTAATCGTTAATAAATAATCATGTTATTCCCATTATCATCGATAATAAATATCGTGCATTTGGTAAATTCTTATTTATGTTTTCATAATAGCAAGTGAACTAGCAATGGCTCGATCATGGTAGTCAGCAATAATGAAAACACTTATTTGTTTATGTTTGAATGTATACAAAATTACATAATTAGCAAGTTTAGGTGTTATTGTACAAAATGGAGAGGAAATTTGTATCAAGTCGTGCGATGAAATATATTATGGTAATATAAAGGTATGAAAATCCATTAGTCTGGAAATATCCGAACTTGAAATATTTTGCTATGTGACATGCTTAGTCTACTTTGAATACTGTATTAAATGATTGGTCCGTTCTTTTACTATTTCATCTATATATCAAACTTAAGTGGGGATAGTATTATTTGAAATGTCAAATAAAAGATTTTATTTCTCTACACAAATATTTTATTTATTATCATTTACACATGTCAACGCGTATCTTAATAATATTTATATTAGCAGCTACTGCATGGTTGCATTTTCTTTAGGCATATATAAGTTTGCTCAACTAGAATTTAATTTCATGTCATTTAACAAAGCTCTCGTGTACTAACATATCAAGCTTATAAAACTCTCCATATTGCGTTAAATCGCACTTTTCTCCTAGGAAACATTCTACACCAAGTCCAATTACATTTAAGAGTGATGATTAAGTTCTGTATAGTTCAGTTTTTCTCATAAACATGAAAAGTGGTGACACTTATTACTTTCTACGTACTAATTAAGTCTACTTATTACCTTACATATAGTTAGCCACATTTAGTTATATTTAGGTATATTAAACAATATGGTGCAATAGAGCGTTGGATTCTTCTTTTACACACAATGTGCGATTATTATTTTTATCTACATTTTTCGTTTATTTATTCCCACTTAAATAGAAATTATTCATTATTCAAAATGTTATGACGTACTTTTTATATATTTTCTTTACTTGCTTTATTGCATTAGTAGGCCACTTACCTTATTTCATATACCTTTATGGGTTGCATAACTGACAAATGGGAAACAGTTGAATAATTGTAAACTGTAATTACTCTTATATGATAGGATTACTCTTATATGATATGAGTTCTCTTTATCGGCTATGAACCTGATTATAAACAAAATTTAGTCCAAATAGTAAAATTTGAAATGTGCAAATTAATTTTTTTTTGAAGAAAGCGTATACATTTGTTAATGTATTAAACCAACCATAATCAAAATGAACTACAACAACTCTATTTTGTTTTCATTAACTGCATCATATGTTCATTAATAGATTATATATTGTTTCTATCAGAATTGTTGTTTTATTCTTTTAGGAAGGATGGGATCTCATGTTACAGTTGAATAAGTGCTCCGGTCTCATCCAACCATGCTTCTCTCATGCTTCATTTTTTAAATGTTTGTATTTCATTAAATTTCGATAGCTTTGTTCTTATATACTTTTGTTTTAAGTTATTTTAAATAATAAATTTATTTTTCATGCAGGAGGATCCATTCATAGCTTGGTGAGATAATTCGTATAATATGATACTGATGATTATCCTATGCGTTGCTCGGTGTGTGCGCGAGCAGGAGGGGATGTTTCTTATTTGCAATAATGCATTATAGCCATAAGGTGAGTGTTGAAAGTAATGCTTTTGCATCAGCTCTATTTTCTCTAGAAATTTAATTTCACTTTTGACATAGAATATAGATAACAATGACCTTGAGAGTGGTCTTGTATTTAAGACACAATGTAATTCAACATTTACTGCATTGAAGATAAAATATATGTAAGGCTCGTTTTCCCGTACCTTTTGAATCGACAATAAACCACACATATCTAACTCAAATTGCACGAAAAGACGAATCTTTAAGGGTGATAAACAAAAGTAGACAGAACAAAATCTCATACGAATGGAATAACATATATCATTTCAATAATAATCTTTACAACGGAAAATTTTAAAATACAATATTAGAGTCTAACCTAAATTTAGCTTGGACAGTTATAAAACCCGCCCTTACAAAGCTGACAAACATCAAACAAAATTTACTAAGTACAACGGATAATAGAATATGTCCATACGTCGATGAATATCTCCAGCACTCCTTTGGAAACTCCAGCCGTCTTCGACTAAACCTGAAACTACTCGGATTGACCCGAGTATTGAAAATACCCGGATCAGGCTTGATAAACCAGCGTGAGAAAAACTCAATAATAGATGACAGTGTCATATATCAGCCTTTTTATAAATCCTTTGAAAATAAAGAGTATCTTATAAGACCACGCCTACACATAAACACGGACGAGTTTTTACCTTATGATAACTAAAACACTTTTATATCAAAACCTTTGATATTATTTCTAATGACATCTCTTTGAAAACATTTGCAAATAAACTTATTAATCTTAGCTGAAATTGTTACCATTATTAAATTCCAGCATATTAGGCTCTACAAACAAAACCATAGGTTCTTATTGGAGAATGGATTTCCATACAAATGACCAGGCATAGGATCTACCTTCCAAAGGGGTACACCTCTAGATGGATGTCTCGAGAAACCATCACACAGCTTCTCTACCAACACAAGACCGGCCCACCTCTATAACTAGATGGTACCGAATATGTTATCCCCCGGTCTGCCGACCTTTATTCGAGGGCCCTCATAGCATACACCACATTAATTTACATTCCGACATCATAACAGAAAGAAATATATCTAGAAAGGGATGATCATACCCTACTCGGGAATGACCCACTTAGCCTTGCCGCATCTAATCATGTTTCGATCATTTCCGTTTTGATGAGGCTTGAGGCAAACGATTACCCTATTCTCATAGCAAATATCACATCTTTGAATGCCACATTGCCATTTTCGTTTAACTACTAATTGCCTTCCAGAAAAATACAACCCTTGAGCTCGTATGTCTCAAGGAGGGTGTTAAGCTAAGAGAAGTTGCCTTCTCCGCCACCACTGATGTACATTTGTAAAAACCAATGTACGTAATCGTTAGAAATGCAATGTCAGACAAACGTCCATACAAGTTGTCCAGGAATAGGACAAACCGAAGGCGCTTTCCTCGGCCATTACTAGGCGAGAAGCCCTTGCAATCCGCAAAATCTCCATCACGAGGAGACCACTGCTATATATAACTCTATAATGGGTGCGACCCCGAGCAAATCAACAAGCAGTCCTCACGCTATGAAGATCCACGGTCTTCAATAATCATCGTCTTCAACGTGTCTTCACGTTCGAACGTATACATTGGTTCGAAGTGGTTTTCAGATAGGATTTACCTAAATCCGACTCCGGTTTCTTCGAAATCCAATTATCGATAAAAAGTGAATATGAGTATATAGGATTTATTAAGTCTCTTTTCACTTTAATTCTTTTCGTATGATTTCGAATTCTCTTTCTTTTAACTTAAGATAATTCTAAGTAATTCATTCTTTTACTTTGGAAAATATCTCAAATTTCCTTACTTAATTCTTGATCCAAATTTCTTAACTTTTAGGCGGGTCAAAAACAATGTTATTTAAGACATCGTTTACGATAAACCCTAAATCAATCTTAACAAACATTTTGAAGTAAACAGGATCATAAAAATCATTCATTTTTTATCTTCACTTTTGGATAATACCAATCTTCTTTTATTCTAAAACTTAATACAGTCTTTTTATTTAAGAGCATCCGGGCTTTCCTTTCGATCTGTTCCACCCCTCGCCTAAGAAAAGAAAACATAGGTCAGGTAAGTTCAGGACACTGGTTGCTCCATCCCTAACCTTAGTTAAACACTTTGTTTAATTTTCCCAGATCTCACAGGCGGGACAAATGTACTAGCCGTTTCTGCATACTCAGATTTTCAACTTTATTTTGGAATTGCTTATAAGTATCCCAAATTATCTTTCAAAAACCTTACTTATACTTTTTAAAACATTCATAATTTATTCTGGGAAACATCGTTACATTTAAACTCATATTTCAAAAGTTATAGAATTCGCAGCGGAAAAGTGCTGCGGAAAATGCCATATAAGCTTATTTGAATTTAAACAACTTTTAAATATATGAAAATTCATATTTTCGATCCAAATCTCTTTTAAATTATTTAAATAGATTAATCAAATTTATTCCATATTTTTCCGTAATTAAAATCGTTCATTTAAACAAATTTCTTGTTATGGTCACTAAACTGCACTAGCGCGATTTTTCTAGAAAATTGATTTGGTCTTAACTCAAAATCTACTTATCGAAACTTTGATTTTCTTTCTTCGTTTAGAAAATATGGATATAATAGTCCGGAATTTTCTTATCTCGAAGAATTCCGAGCCATATTCCACTCTACACATTCATTTAAACTTTTCGGCGCGAAATCGCGAACCACCGTTGCGCGACGCGTCAAATTTTAACTTATTTTTCAATACTTGAAATAATTTATTCAAATTGAATTTCAACACTTATAAAATCATTACAAATTATTTTAAATCAATATTTTCACTTTTTAAAGTATTTAAAATATATTTTCACTACTACTATATTATAACATTATTTTATTCTTGTTATTTTAATATTAAATGTGACGACCCGAACTCGATGTCCGACAAACAACATCAAATTCGCATCGCCGGAGCTTGCAACACCATTAGATGATAAATAACACAGCGGAAATAAAAGATGATATCACTGATACAACGTGAATACAATCTCCAATACATCAGTTTGATACAATGATAATCATCAATATCAGAGAATATACAACACAGAATATAGCGGAACACGATACAATATGTGATGAGTCCTCAAAAGAAACTAAAACTACAACTCCAATCCAAAACTCCAAATCTTCAAGCTCGATCCACCATCATCGTTACACAAAGATAAGCAAGCAAGGTCAGCCATACACTCCAAAGATTCCAAAATGTATCAAACAGAAAACTGGAGGCTACCAAATCGATATCTACTACCTGACTGTCTGAAAAACCAAACTCTAGACTGCCCATGTGAAAAATTATGGGCACATAGAGTTTAGGAAGGGAACAATACACTCTGAGTCAGTCATGGGACTGGTGTGAGCAAACAAAAATGGTTCATCCTTTAAAACAAACAACAAAGAATTTAAAATAAATCCGCAATTCTTTTTGGAAAACGAAACTACCTAAGGCCTCCCGCCACACACACCATGCAAACGCAGAACTAGAGGAGATTTCTCCTTATGATAGTCAAAAAATGCTTGATACGTGAAAACCATTTTGATATTATTATTAGTGCAGAGTGAAAAACATTTCGAAAGTATAATATTAATCTTAGCCAGCATAGACATTCCGAACTATGCCTACTATAGCTACCATCCAAACAGTGGGGCGCCACCATAAGTAGATGGCAGGTTATACAACTAAAACCGTACAGGATGCGTGTCGGAGATTGGATTTTCCAACAAATGGTCAGGCTAAGGAACTTTCTATTGCCATATGGGAACGCCTCTGGAGGGACGCCTCAAGAACCTACGCGGCTTTCTGCCAACACAAGGCCGGTTACCCCCTTCTCGGGAAGTAAAACCTAAGATATGCCACCATCGGTCCTTTGGGACCTTTATATGAGTAAGTATCTGGGCTCCATATCATGATACTACCCTTTTCCAGAAGGAATGGTCACACCCTAGGGGAGCTACCACTGAAACCTTGCCGCATCTTTCCTGTTTCGACCATTACCGGTTTGTGAGGCTCGATGAGGTCTCGTCCATAAAGCTACGTTTTACATGAAAGCCATGCTTTGATCACAAATGATCAACAAATGATCATCAATACACAACGGCACTAGCATGCCACACTACCAAATTGGGAGTATATCGCTGATAACCTTCAATTACATAACCTTTGAGCTCGTACGTCTCAGAGAAGGGTGTTAAGCTAAGAGAATAAATTCACCGCCACCAACAGATATGTATTTGAAAGAAATCTGCTTTATATCTCAAAGTGTAATGTCAGACATACAACCATACAAGTCTGTCCTGGGTTCGAATAGAACCGAAGGCACTTTCGAAGAAGCCCTTGCAATCCGGGTATTCTCAATCCCGATCGGACATCCCATCACTTAGGGGATCTCTATACCGTAGCTACTCAGTGCAGAGACAATCGATATGTTATCCTATCGTTCTCACAAATACCCCGTCTTCACCGTCGGTCTTCAAATGCTATCCATAACGAAGTATCATTATTCGGAATGGGTTATAAGACACGAAGGTCCTCTCTCGGCTAAACCAAATAATGAGCGCAATATTTAAAAACATATGGATATGGGATTTCAATTAAGCCATAACTTTAAAATTCAAAACTTCCTTTCAAATGGTTTAAACCAATTACCATTTCAAATCTTTTAAACAAAAAGATTTATTTCACAAAGTTCCCCCAGTTTCACAAAGATCCATTCACAGATTTCAAAACAATTTCCATTTCAATTGGACTAATTCATTTAAATCTTTAAAATCAAGATTTATCCCATAGCTTTCAAAACTCGTTTCCAATTATTCATTCATAACTTGGAAAACCTTCAATTTAAACTTGAAATCCCTTTAATTGGAAATTCATTTCTTATATGAAAGCTTTTATTATTTGAAAATAAATAATTTTATTTCGGAAAAATCCGATCTCATTTATACAAGTTAAAATCCTTCGGTCGATTCAAATCCCCAAAACTACACTTTAAAAAATGGTTTTAAACCCATATAAACTCGTATACCTTTTTTAAATCATAAATACCAAATATAGAATTCAATTTCAAATATTGAATTCCAATTTAAATCGAATTATTCAAATTTCAAATCTTTATTAAGTCATTCAAAATAATTTCATTTTTAAAACACCTTGTTAAAAGCTTTTTATATTTAATTCAATTCCATTTCCAAAACTATTTGGATTTAAAATTCAAATTCAAAACTATTTTTAAAAATCTATGACTTAACTGATTCCCACGTGCAATCCATATTTGTGTGTGTATGGTGTAGCTCAGGGGTTTTACACAATAGTGCACAACATCAATCATCACAGAGATATCAATATCGATAAGCGGTATAACTTCTGACACTTATCTTCATTCACATATTCATAGATAAAGTAAGTTTATCAATCACAAAGATTCATCATTACGATTCGATGTGGGTTTCGGATAACCAACCGGAATCCGACTCCCTGCCGCATCGAAATTCAAATGCCATTTTACGGGCAAAAGGGTTTTAACATACATACAGAAACAAATCTCAAATCACAGTTCAGCATAAGGCAATTCACATCACATGGTATCACAATCACAAACAGAAATGTCAATCTAGTATACAACATCTGATGATAGTCAATCATCTTCAATTTAAGGTGAAGCTGATTTAAAAGAACTAATCTCATAACTATTTTTATTGATTTATTTAAATCAATGATTAACTATTCTTAATGATAAATTAATTAAATATTTAATAAATTAACTTTAATTATCTAATTAACAATCCATAATTACAAATTAGTCAAACACTTAATTATTAACTAACCAATCTTTAATTTCAAATTAATCAATCTCTAATCACTTAGTTAATTACAATTTTAAATTAATTAACTATTCTTAATTACCCTTTTCCTTTTAAACAATTAATAATAATAGTTATTTGTCTTAATTAACATTTTAAACATCTTCTTTAAACTTTGAAATCAATTTATTACTAATTTGAAAACTTTGATGTTAATTAAATTCCAACACTTGTTTTATGTTAACTACTTAATTAAAGTATTATTAGATTTAAAAAACATTCTAAAGTATTAACTGGAAATAATTAAAACTTGTAATAAGGTCTTAAATTGTCAAACATTAATTATTTAGTTAACACTATAATCTGTTTACATAACTTAAATTTGTTGGGCTTAACCCTATTTAAACCAAACCCGAGATTACCCAGGTTTCACTCGAGTGTTACTCGTTTTTTCCTCCATCCTCCCCCCGAGTAATCTCGCTTTCTTTCGCATGCACTTTTTTTTTCAGTTGAGTTAAGTTTAAATTTAAACTTTATAAACAGGTATGTTGTAGGACTCACGCGAGCAAACAGAAAATTTGCTCGAGAAAATCGCTTTCTTCCCTGAGCATACTCTTGAGAACCTAACACCTGCTCAACCCCTAAAGTGCCCATGACCAAACGTGCACGTGCACGGCATTGCGCCGCCGTTCCGGCAAGCTCCAAAATCCTCAGCAAGTCGCAAATCATCCCAACACTCAAAATCGAAGTTTAATTCGAAGCCAAACATACTGAATCAAAATTAAGCATATCGTTCATATCCTGGAACTCGAACATACACACAAAAATTGCTTCACCTCGGTCGCTCCGACCACCAGAAATGCCACAACTTCGACCGCACTACGTCAACCCCTTGCGCTACGCTTCCCCAGAGTTTCGAGAGACTAGGTCAATAAGAGGTGATGAAATCACCTCATTTCCAGACACCTCAAAAACTCAATCACGAACCCTAATTACGCCTCGTCCCATCAATTCGTTCAATGAAAAAATTATTCAACAATTTTCCCATTACTATCAACTACCGAACTTGCTTCAAGTAAGATCTCAATGTTCAAGATTTGTTCGATCATAAAAAATTGACCAAAATGCATATTTTGTTCAAATATAAACTGCACTTGGGATACTTAATTAAAAATCATTGTATTAAGTTTAAAAATCCTATCTTCAGCTGTTTATCCAAGTTACATAATCAAATCCATAATTCAAACTACTCGAATAAATCACATAATTTCTTATTAACTGTAAAATGAGTTTACAGGGTCAAGTTCTTTCATTTTCAAGCTAATTTTTTTTTTGGACCATGGTTTAAGTGTAAACAAAGTTAGTTTGTTTAGAAAATCCTAAGTTAAAGATGTTTGTATGAAAATTTATAAATCTTTTTCTTGTTTATGATCACTCTGTAACCAGAAATAGAAAGAGCAGAACCATACAAGAATTAACATCACAATCACATATGCACAGGATTTCTAACTTAAAAATATACAGTGAAGCACAAGTCATTCATGAATCAAATATACAAGTTTAAAGGCTTAAAACGGTATGTTTACTCACATGAAAGATTTATGAACAGAGAGCAATTCTGGGTTTTTTGAAAGCCTGCAGTTTTTTTTCTTCCTTTAATTCCTTTCTGTTTTGAATTTGTATTTGTACAAAATAATGGTATTTACTTTTTCTAGAATGCTAAGGTAAGTGAACGAACTGGAATGAGATAGATGTATATATAAAAAGAAGGCACAGTTTGTACAGGGGTAGGTATTATCTAGTATAAATTTATGTTTGGTCAGATTTTTTGTTTTTATTGACTAAACTAGATTTTTCTTTGTTTTACTGAAATGAAGTGATTTTATTTCGGCTGAATGATTTTTATTTGTGCGTGGAATAGATGGTATTAAATGCTTATGCCTCCTTTCATAGTTACAGCCTCATCCTATTGATTTGTACTTAGATTTTATCTCCTCTTGCATACTTTTTTTTTCTTTATACTTGCTTGCCTAATTCACATACAGTATACATGTACTTCATATGAAAATTGTTATAGTGTGTATTTATCTTATGTTTCTATTCAAGTTTAACAATCCAAACATTTAATTTATATCCTTATATTTCTATACTTATATTTGTATTGATAGAATTGATTTTATTTTGAACATTAATATCTATATTGCATTTAATAAATAATCATAAATATTATTCTTTCCAAAGTAAATTTTTTTTAATCCAATTCATTTAAATGCATTTTTAATTTCCAAATCAAAATTATTTATAATCCAATTCAATTGAAAATATTTATTTTGAGTTTCAAATCCAAATTTATAAAATAAATAAGTATATATCTCTTACTAAATTTGAAAAATTCAAAAAATCTACAATTTAACCCAAAAATTTAATTAGATTACAAATTTAAATTCGTCTTTAAACCGGGATCGTTACAGATTCCACCGCTTAAGAAATTTCGTCCCTGAAATTTGCTAGGGAGATAACAAAGATAGATGAAAGATAGAGAAATATCTTTCCAAATCAAACTGGATATCAATTCTGCATTTGGCTTACCAAATCAGAATATCAACAATAGATATGAGAACAAACTCAATCAACTACGAAACAATTGGGTTACCTGATCTACGAAGTATACAGGGATATTGTTAGTTTGAAGGGTTAACTAACCATTCATAGATTATATCGAAACCCAATGAAATAGAAAAAAATAGATTCGATTACGATCTCAGATTCAAGATTTAACTCATTTACGATTTGCTGAGGAATAAAACTAAGGGTAGTTCTCATGTCGAACAAATTCGATCAAATTTAATCGTAAACGAGAAGGTTACCTTATAAAATTTCTTTTCCTTAATTAACTTTTGAGGTTGAAGAATCACCCTTGATTGCATACACTTTCTTTACTAGAGCTTGCTTATGAGCTGGACAGTCGTTGATCCTATGTCCTAGCTTGTGGCAGTAACAGCATCCCGTAGATTCCTGATCTGGCCTCATAAATGGTTCTCTCATTCCGGGTTTCCAAGGATTCTTGCATTTATCCGAGTAGTGGCCTTTCTCCAAGCAATTGAGACACGTAACATCTTTCACCTTTTTCTTCTGTATATTGTTCTTTCCTTTATCTTTCCTCGGTTTCTTTCCACTAAACTTCCTTCTTCCCCAATTCAGATTACTTGTATTTCCATTTTCCTCTGGATCTTCTTGCTTATCCAGAGTATCGTATCTATAACCCATATCAATTAATTTAGAAAACGATTCCTTAACGTGAGTAGTCATCCTTTCCTGAAACTCCTTGTTCATTCCCTGAATAAACTTTTCGTTCTTCTTTAACGGTGTATTCACCAATTCTGGACCAAATCGAGATAATTCATTGAATTTGTTCAAGTACTCCTCAAATGATAAACTTCCTTGCTTCAAATCCAAAAACTCCTGGTACATTCGGAAGATACCAGCAGATGGCATATATCGTTGCTCGAACACTTCCTTGAAACAACTCCAAGTAAATTCACCCGCCGACTCATCCAATGTAACTGTTTCCCACCAAACTAAAGCCACTTCCTGGAGTTGCCAGGAAGCTATCAATCGCATCTGATCATCTTCTAACTTTAATCCCTTGAAAATCCTTTCACACGATCGGATCCAGGCTTGTGCTTCGATAACGGTTTCTTTGCCTGTGAACCGCTTTCCACCAAGTCTAGAAAAACTTCGATATAAATCAGCCAGATTTGGTTGAGATTGAATGGAAATATCTGTCGTTGCAGGGCTTTGACCAGCTGAAGTGGTACTTCCCTGTCCCCAATCTCGTCCTCTTCTTCCACTCATTCTTACTATCTGTAATAGTAAGAAGACTGATTCAGGCATTCGGACGAAATATCCTTAGAATAACAACAGATAAAGAGAATAGATTGAGAATTTTGGATTTTTGGTTTCACTGGTTATACTCATTCTAGGGTATACTTCACCCTATCTCTAATGATCCATCTAATGTGTTACACTCCGTAGCTAAAGTTCTTACTCAAGCTCTAGCTCTAATACCAAATGTGACGACCCGAACTCGATGTCCGACAAACAACATCAAATTCGTATCGTCGGAGCTTGCAACACCATTAGATGATAAATAACACAGCGGAAATAAAAGATGATATCACTGATACAATGTGAATACAATCTCCAATACATCGGTTTGATACAATGATAATCATCAATATCAGAGAATATACAACACAGAATACAACGGAACATGATACAATATGAGATGAGTCCTCAAAAGAAACTAAAACTGCAACTCCAATCCAAAACTCCAAATCTTCAAGCTCGATCCACCATCACCGTTACACAAAGATAAGCAAGCAAGGTCATCCGTGCACTCCAAAGACTCCAAAATGTATCAAACAGAAAACTGGAGGCTACCAAATCGATATCTACTACCTGACTGTCTGAAAAACCAAATTCTAGACTGCCCGTGTGGAAAATTGTGGGCACCCAGAGTTTAGGAAGGGAACAATACACTCCGAGTCAGTCATGGGACTGGTGTGAGCAAAAAAAAAAGGTTCATGCTTTAAAACAAACAACAAAGAATTTAAAATAAATTCGCAATGCTTTTTGGAAAATGAAACTACCATAAGGCCTCCCGCCACACATACCATGCAAACGTAGAATTGGAGGAGATTTCTCCTTATGATAGTCAAAAAATGCTTGATACGCGAAAACCATTTTGATATTATTATTAGTGCATAGTGGAAAATATTTCGAAAGTATATTATTAATCTTAGCCAGCATAGACATTCTGAACTATGCTACTATAGCGACCATCCAAACAGTGGGGCGCCACCATAAGTAGATGGCAGGTTTTACAACTAAAACCGTACAGGGTGCGTATTAGAGATTGGATTTTCCAACAAATGGTCAGGCTAAGGAACTTCCTATTACCACATAGGAACGCCTCTAGAGGGACGCCCCAAGAACCTACCCGGCTCTATGCCAACACAAGGCCGGTTACCCCTTTCCCGGGAAGTAAAACCTAAGATATGCCACCCCCGGTCCTTTGAGACCTTTATACGAGGATCCTCTACACCAACAACATCACACAGTAATAATAAATATAATACAGTGCCCACATGAGTAAGTATCTGGGCTCCATACCATGATACTACCCTTTTCCAGAAGGAATGGTCACACCCTAGGGGAGCTATCCTTGAAACCTTGCCGCATCTTTTCTGTTTCGACCATTACCGGTTTATGAGGCTCGATGAGGTCTCGTCCACAAAGCTACTCTTTACACGAAAGCCATGCTTTGATCACAAATGATCAACAAATGATCATCAACACACAACAGCACTTAGCATACCACACTACCAAATTGGGAGTATATCGCTGATAACCTTCAATTACATAACCTCTGAGCTCGTACGTCTCAGAGAAGGGTGTTAAGCTAAGAGAATAAATTCTCCACCACCAAGAGATATGTATTTGAAAGAAATTTTCTTTATATCTCAAAGTGTAATGCCAGACATACAACCATACAAGTCTGTCCTGGGTTCGAACAGAACCGAAGGCACTTCCGAAGAAGCCCTTGCAATCCGGGTATTCACAATCCCGATTGGACTTCCCATCACTTAGGGAATCTCTATACTGTAGCTACTCAGTGCAGAGACAATCGATAGGTTGTCCTATCGTTCTCACAAATACCCGGTCTTCACCCCGGTCTTCAAATGCTATCCATAACGACGTATCATTATTCGGAATGGGTTATATGACACAAAGGTCCTTTCCCGGCTAAACCGAATAATGAGCGCAATATTTAAAAACATATGGATATGGGATTTCAATTAAGTCACAACTTTAAAATTCAAAACTTCCTTTCAAATGGTTTAAACCAATTACCATTTCAAATCTTTTAAACAAAAAGATTTATTTCACAAAGTTACCCCAGTTTCACAAAGATCCATTCACGGATTTCAAAATAATTTCCATTTCAATTGGATTAATTCATTTAAATCTTTAAAATCAAGATTTATCTTATAGCTTTCAAAACTCGTCTCCAATTATTCATTCACAACTTGGAAAACTGTTTTCAATTTAAACTTGAAATCCCTTTAATTGGAAATTCATTTCTTATATGAAAGCTTTTATTATTTGAAAACAAATAGTTTTATTTCGGAAAAATTCGATCTCACTTATACAAGTTAAAATCCTTGGGTCAATTCAAATTCTCAAAACAACACTTTAAAAAATGGTTTTAAACCCATATAAACTCGTAGACCATTTTATAAATCATAAATACCAAATATAGAATTCAATTTCAGATATTGAATTCTAATTTAAATCAAATTATTCAAATTTCAAATCTTTATTAAGTCATTCAAAATAACTTTCATTTTTAAAACACCTTGTTAAAAGCTTTTTATATTTAATTCAATTCCATTTTCAAAACTATTTGGATTTAAAATTCAACTTCAAAACTATTTTTAAAAATCTGTGACCTAACCGATTCCCACGTGCAATCCATATTTGTGAGTATGGTGTAGCCCAGGGGTTTTACACAATGGTGCACAACATCAATCATCACAGAGATACCAATATTGATAAGCAGTATAACTTGTAACGCTTATCTTCATTCACAGATTCATAGATAAAGTAAATTTATCAATCACAAAGATTCATCATTACGATTCGATGTGGGTTTCGGATAACCAACCGGAATCCGACTCCCTGTCGCATCGAAATTCAAATGCCATTTTACGGGCAAAAGGGTTTTCACATACATACAGAAACAAATCTTAAATCACAGTTCAACATAAGGCAATTCACATCACACAGTATCACAATCACAAACAGAAATGTCAATCCAGTACACAACATCTGATGATAGTCAATCATCTTCAATTTAAGGTGAAGGTGATTTAAAAGAACTAATCACATAACTATTTTTATTGATTTATTTAAATCAATGATTAACTATTCTTAATGATAAATTAATTAAATCTTTAATAAATTAACTTTAATTATCTAATTAACAATCCGTAATTACAAATTAGTTAAATAATTAATTATTAACTAACCAATCTTTAATTTCAAATTAATCAATCTCTAATCACTTAGTTAATTACAATTTTAAATTAATTAACTATTCTTAATTACCTTTTTCTTTTTAAACAATTAATAATAATAGTTATTTGTCTTAATTAACATTTTAAACATCTTCTTTAAACTTTGAAATCAATTTATTACTAATTTGAAAACTTTGATGTTAATTAAATTCCAACACTTGTTTTATATTAACTACTTAATTAAAGTATTAATTAGATTTAAATAACATTCTAAAGTATTAACCGGAAATAATTAAAACTTGTAATAAGGTCTTAAATTGCCAAACATTAATTATTTAGTTAACACTATAATCTGTTTACACAACTTTAAATTTGTTGGGCTTAACCCTATTTAAACCAAACTCGAGATTACCCAGGTTTCACTCGAATGTTACTCGATTTTTCCTCCATCCTCCCCCGAGTCATTTTTCTTTCTCTCGCGTGCACTTCTTCTTCTCTTTTTTTTTTCAGTTGAGTTAAGTTTAAATTTAAACTTTATAAACAGGTATGTTGTAGGACTCACGCGAGTAAACAGAAAATTTGCTCGAGAAAATCGCTTTCTTCCCCGAGCATACTCTTGAGAACCTAACACCTGCTCAACCCCTAACGTGCCCACGACCAAACGTGCACGTGCACGGCGTTGCGCCGCCGTTCCGGCAAGCTCCAAAATCCTCAGCAAGTCGCAAATCATCCCAACACTCAAAATCGAAGTTTAATTCGAAGACAAACATACTGAATCGAAATTAAGCATATCGTTCGAATCCTGAAACTCGAACATACACACAAAAATTGCTTCTCCTCGGTCGCTCCGACCACCAGAAACGCCATAACTTCGACCTCACTATGTCAACCCCTTGCGCTACGCTTCCCCAGAGTTTCGAGAAACTCGGTCAATCAGAGGTGATGAAATCACCTCATTTCCAGACCCCTCAAAAACTCAATCATGAACCCTAATTACGCCTCGTCCCATCAATTCAAGTTTAACAATCCAAACATTTATTTTTTATCCTTATATTTCTATACTTATATTTATATTGATAGAATTGATTTTATTTTAAACATTAGTATCTATATTGCATTTAATAAATAATCATACATATTATTCTTTCCAAAGTAAATTTTTTAAAATCCAATTCATTTAAATGCATTTTTAATTTCCAAATCAAAATTATTTATAATCCAACTCAATTGAAAATATTTATTTTGAGTTTCAAATCAAAATTTATTAAATAAATAAGTATATATCTCTTACTAAATTTGAAAAATTCAAACAAATCTACAATTTAACCCAAAAATTTAATTAAATTACAAATTTAAATTCGTCTTTAAATCGGGATTGTTACATTAAATTTTAAATTCTAATTTCAATTCGATTTCAAAATCTAATCTCATATTAAACACATTTAAAACTTAGATTTTAAATCTAATTTCAATTTAAACATCAATTAAATCTCAAACTAAACTTCACTTTTTTAAAATCGATTTCAATTTCAATTTCACTATTCATCTCAATTTCATTTTCTAATTAACTATCCTTTTCAAATCCGTTTCACTTTAAATTTCAAATTCTCATTCATTTGAACTTAATTTCACTTCTAAATGAAAAGAGACTTATTTTTTCACAATATCTCAAATTACCAAAATATGGTCTTTTTAGCTAAAGGGATTACTTAATCAAAATGAACATATCCAATATTCATATTTATCACTAACATAACATCCATTCAACCAATCACATGCATATGATTTCAAATAACATTCACTATTAATATCATAAAAGGATATATTATCACAATTCACTTAATTTACTAACTATCAAATCATCCATATTAACAATCGATTTGGTATAAACCTTCATATGTCATAAGGGTGTAAATATGATTTATAACATAATCAAAATATAAATTCAAAAGCAATGAGAATTTCTCACCATAAACCAAAGCGATTAACTTCCTACCAACATTCTAATCAACCAACACTTCACTAATTAATTCCTACTCCATTAAACACTAGCAAACAACACCCTCTCCCATCCCATAGCTTGGCCGTGGCTTGAGATGGAGGTTGGTCGAAAATATAGAGAAGAAGCGGTAGAGCTTTGAAATTGAATTCCCAAGATTTAGATCCGAAAAATAGGTCATCTTCTCTCTTGTTTTTGACTCTCTTACTCACAAAATTTGAAAATCTTATCAACTGAAAAGTTGTTGCAAATTATTTTCTGTTGAATTTTTAAAAAAGAATCATTTGAATCCAAGTTGTTTTGAGGGAGATATGTTCAAAATAAAAGAGCTATTCTCGGATTCACAAAAATAAAGCCCGAAAATGCACTTCAAAGAATTGAGTTTCAGGTATAGTAAATCGCAAAACTCGAAAAAGTTATCAACATCAAAGTTATAGCCAATGAAATTATATATGGTTTAAAAAAAAGAAATTCTTAATTTGGATCTGTTATGATCAAAACAAAATAGCCTATTTTCTGGCTTAAAAACTGAGCCAGAAAATGCACTTGAAAGAAGTGGATTTTTGACATAGTTAACTTTAGAAACAAATAAAGTGGTCAACATGAAAGTTGTAGCCACTGGAAAAAAAACATGATTAAAAGAAAAGAAATTTACAATTTGATTTGGTTTTGAAGAAGTTATGGCTAAGAGAAGAAGAGGTAAAATGTGGTAAAAAAGGCAGTTTGATTTAAAGAAAATGAACATTGATTTCTTTTAAATATTTTATAAATATTTTGACATTATTTCTTCTTAATTTTTTTCTATGGCTTGGAAGCCATTAAAGAGAAGAGAAAGAAGATGAAGAAGCTTGAGAAAAGAAGAAGAAGAAAATGTGAATGAAACGAGAGAAGGAGGTGGATATTTATAGAAAAAGAAAGAAATGGTAAATTTACCAAAATAACCTCTTACCAAATTACCAAAACAACCTTACTTCAACCTAAAGTAATCTCCACTTTTTCAATACTTAACATCATCTTCCACATACTTACTTTATGTCTTAGTCACTTAAAGATTAAGTATAGAATATCATAATTATGTTGGCTTTGATTTGATATTGATTTATTGTTTACTTTTGACTTTTCTTACTTACTTTTGTTAATTCTTACTTACTTTTCTTAATGACTTCTAGAAGTTTTCTAATCTTATTTAGTAAAAGTAAACATGTTTAGTGAATTAATTAATACTTACACTATTTTAATATATATTCCTATATAAAAAATAAAGGTGCGACGACGTTGCGATAACTTTTAATCGACAAAACATCGTTTTTCGACAAAATGTTTTACGATCACATTTTGACGTTTTAGTTAAACTATTTACTTATGTAAACCAAATTTAAAAATAAATTTGTATAATGATATTTAAAAATATTAACACTCATAAATTAATTAAAATAATTTATTTAATCATTGAAACTTACTTTTCTAAAGTCATCATTTTGTCACTTTTGTTGATATAGGCAAATGCTACTATTTTTGTGTATACTTCTCTTTCCAAATCCTATCTAATTTTGTTTGAATCATATAAACTTACTTATTTTACATTTAAAATCACTTTAAATATTATATTTTAAAGTGGTTAAATTCTGGGTCGTTACATTCTCCCCTACTTAAAAGCATTTCGTCCTCGAAATGAATGTTTGCTAAAAGAATCTATCTCATACTCATATCCTCAAATAATTTGACTTATTTATACTGATGATAGAAAAGAAGAAGGTCGATATCATAACAAAACTAAAAGAAAATGATGTCAAACATACATATAGAGATTCCCCACACTAACCTGAGTACCTATCATGTACTTATGATTATATACACATACATCAAGTCAAACTTCTATCGTACCTATCCTAGTGCACACTGCACACTTAAGATAGAACATACAACAACCAAACAAGACTATACATTCAAAACAACCACACTGATACTATATCAAGATAAACGAATACCACCACATAACTCATTCCCTGTCCCGAGCATGCACTATATCTGTGGTCTATATATATGCACACCAAAACATCGGTCCAACCACTATATCTTAGTGCCTACTTTTAAAGATAACTATCCAACTACTAAGTAGACAGACCCAAAACATCATACTATATGTGAGCTTTGATTCGATCTATTATTCAAATCCACAACTTTACCTCCGAACTAGTATCGATCCTCCAATTTTCTAGTGCAGACTTTGATCAGACTTTTTGATCACAAACCCTTGCTTTCCTTGCATAGCTCTCAACTATGATAGAAAACTCGTGTACATAATCATAAACTCTCATCAATGTTCATCGTCAATAATCGAGTGATAAATCCTTTTTCAGATTGGTGTCAACACCTCAAAGTTGTGTTCTCAAATCTTTGATCAAAATTTATGTGCTGAAATGATCTATGTTTAACTTATGTACTTATTCACATTCATCTTTACCTAATACATTTCTTCAAAATTTCTATTAATCCAAGTTTATTTCACAACTATCTACTTTCTTCTAAATACATTATTACTTAAGCATACAGATATGACTTAAACTTGTATAATATACCTTTACTTCTTAAGAGTATATATACATATCCCCAAACTTCAAATTGTTATTACTTCAACTAAGGTGTTTAACTAATATGGAACTCTACTATTATCTCAAATTAATAAGTTATAAAACTCAACTTTTAGTTTTCTTTATCCAAGGTTTTCATTTAACTAATATTATTTATCCAATCCATATATTAATAAGGCAACTTTACTAAGTGCACACCTTTTTCTCATTGATTCTATGATTAACTACTTAACTTATTTACCTATCCATTTTCTAAATCAAATTTCTAATCTTAAATCCATCAAATACATAATAGTCAAATTATGAAACTTAATTCATGTGGTATTTGTTACTTAAAATTTACATTCAACAATCAACCTATTAACCATATTCTTCAAAAATACCCACTTCTATTCTTACTTCATTTTGAATTACAAATGTTACCCTAAATGTATCATTAATTCAAATTTTTATATTAGGATGATATTTCTTTTATCTTTTGTTCCTAGATTTCACTTTGATTTTAACCTAGTCAAAGTGTCTAAATTTCAAATTAACTTAACTCCTTTACAAGTTTTACAATTTATCTTTTTATATTATATTTAGTAAAAAGTCTCAATTTAGGTTTATCTTTTTCTGTATGATTGATAAGAATTTTTTCTTCTAAGTATACATTTTTTCTTTACTTTCTCCAATTACACTTCTAGCTTCAGTATTATCATCAAATATCTTATAATCAAATCATGAAGTTTACTTCACAAGATATTTGTACTTAGCTTTTAAATCCATCCATTATGATAATCACTTAATCATTATTATTTCTTAATACTACATATTTAAGGGTGTATGATTAAAGTTCTAAATTCTAGGTTTCGACTAATTGATTCTATATGGAATATCTTATAGTCAAATCATGCAATTCTAATCACAAGATATTCATATTTTAGCTAAGCTAAATTACAATTAATCCTTAATTTCTAACCCAAATAATATCCCCTTTAATATTTATAATATAAACCCAAGGTAAAATTATTTCATTTACCAATTTCTTTAAAACAAAATAATTTTTATAAAATTAACAAATACGCGCTCATATATATAATACGCTCATAACTCATTCGAGGGTGTTACTAACCCTATCTCTAATGAGTTACTCATCCTAGGATATTACTAATCCTATCTCTGATGAGACTTACCCCTATCAGGCTTCGGTGTTCGCTCAACCAAAAGCTCTGATACCAAATGTAAAGGCCCTTTTCCCGTACCTTTTGAGTCGACAATAAACCAAACATGTCTAACTCAAATTGCACGAAAAGATGGATCTTTAAGGGTGATAAAGACAAGTAGACAGACAGAATCTCACATGAATGGAATAACATATATTATTTCAATAATAATCTTTACAGCGGAAAATTTTAAAATACAATATCAGAGTCTAACCTAAATTCAGCTTGGACAGTTATAAAACATGCCCTTACAAATGCTGACAAACATCAAACAAAATTTACTAAGTACATCGGATAATAGAATATGTTCATACGTCGATGAATATCTCCAGTTCTCCTCTGGAAACTCCAACCATCTTCGACTAAACCTGAAACTACTCGGATCTGACCCGAGTATTGAAAATACCCGGATCAGGCTTGATAAACAAGCGTGAGAAAAACTCAATAATAGATGACGGTGTCATATATCAGCCTTTTTATAAATCCTTTGAAAATAAAGAGTATCTCATAAGACCACGCCCACACATAAACACTACACCAAACATCCCATTTTGTAACACTTTTTCACTTTCAATTTATAACGGAAATAACCATTATAAATTTCTAACATATATTTCCGTTACGATCAATTATCACGGTTATTACCGTTGCTAAATCTGGTAATCTCGTAAATAGTTAAAAGTGATATGGATAAGATCGTCATTTCGTCTTCCATTACTACTTTCCCATTTACCGCAAATAACATTCATCATTTCATTTTATTTTTTCTTTCGTTCTAGGGTAATCGCCCCTCCGATTTGATTTACCACCGCCTCCGTTGTTTTTGCGACAGCCTCCACCATTCTTCCACCACCTTCTTCGACTACCTCCATCTTCAACCGCTGCCTCCGTTGTTTTTTTCCACCAATTTGACAAAGACAAAGGAAGATTAGAGCTTGCATTCAATTTCGAAAATCAAGGTCAGAAACTGCTACTGCCTCCATTAGTCACGGTCTGAGGATGCGGCGACTAGGTGATGGGGCGGTGCAGTTGAGGTTGGATGTGGTGTTCAGATTGTTTCACATTTAGGAAATTTTTGGGGGGAAGGTCGCGATTATTAAGCTCTCATTCTTCTGTGCTTCTTTAAGGTTCTTCTTCTTTGAACTGCAAGGGTTTTGAATGGTTCCACCGCTCCCTTCTACTTCTATTTGTTCTGCTTCCTCAAATTGCAGGCTTCATACTGCAAGGTAATTGTTTTGGTTCTTATCTAGTTAAATGAATCGTAGCTTGTTCGTAAGACCACTTCTATTTATTTTATACTGATTGCAATTTGGATAGTTCTATTTTCCAGTTTGGGATTTGGTGAAGCATGTTCAAAATTAGATGTTGTAAAATGTAAAATTAACGTATGACATTAAATTATAAAGTTTTCCGACAAACGAATGAGAAACAATCACCAATTACTTGATGTGTATGTCAGACTGTAAAAAATCTATTTCCTTTTAATTCGTCAAGTTTCTAGGTTTTACCATATAAATAATTATGCGTGATTTATGTGCACAGAAAATTTTCCTCAAGGACAATTTTTAGGGCTTTTTTTAGATGTAGGACAGCCCGCTAATTATTTTCTCACAAGGACACACGCACGTATTTTCCTTCCAGCCCACTTTCGCGAGCTTCTTCTTCTTCTTCTTCCTTTCGATCAAATTTTTGTCGCGATCCAATATTACTCTCGCAATCAAAATATCGATCAACCTTGTTCGGTCATTACAATTTCGTTCTTCTGAAAATTATAGTTCATCTATCATATTTTTCTCATGCGCGTTTGTCGATCTCGTTCTTTTCATATTTCTACTGTGATCTCGTTTTTCTTCAAAGTTTTGATATAAAGTTGTTTGGGTTGTATATAAAGTTGTGATAGAGTGGAAAAGTATCATATTTTAGGTTCAGTTTTTTGGTTTCATTTTTATTTTTTCTTATTATCATTTTTTTGTTATCAGTAACTTGGAATCAGTTTTGTATACGGTAGGTATCAGTTTTGTGAAATTGAATAATTAATGTCTTACATTGAACATATTTTTACTAATGTTTATTTTTTATTTTTTTGGCAGTGGGGATAACAGTCTTCTTTGTCTGTTTGTGTTGAATAATAACACTTTTAGCACTTGATTGTCTTTTGATTGCTCTTTGTATGATTTGAAGAATGAGATATAAGCTTGTGATGATTGGAAAAGTATCATTGATTGGATTGTAGCTTGTGATAGAGTGGAAAAGTATCATATCTTAGGATCAGTTTTTTGGTATCATTTTTATTTTTTCTTAGCATAATTTTTTGATTACAGTAACTAGGTATTAGTTTTGTATACCTTAGGTATGATTTTTCTGAAATAGAAAAACTAATGTTCTAAACTGAACATGTTTTTACTAATGTTTTTTTGGCAATGGTGATAATGTGGCGCATATTGACCATCAGTTAAGTCTAAAGGAGGATTTTCATATTTTCAGAACAAGCATGACAGATGTGGCGAGTGCAAAGCAGCTTGGTCATAATAAATGAAATTATCAAGCTTCGAAGAGGATATGATTTGATTTTTCATTTTGAATTTGTTCAGATTAATAAGTGGATGTGTGACTTGTTTTGGTAGTTCATTATAATTGAACCTTTTGTTATTAATTTGTATTCAGTATAGCGTATTATCAAATTGATTTCAATTTCAAGCATTTAGTATAAGTGATAGTATCAGTTTTAGTATCAGTTAAATGTTTTTACAGTATCAGTTCTGGTGTTTTTTTACAAGTAAGAGCAGCTTTGTTTTAAGAACATAACATCATTACTTCATATGTACCAAATTGCAATAGAACATCATTACTTCACAAGTATAAATTTCAACAGAATTACATTACTTTACAAGTATCAAATTTAATTGTGAAACATCACAATGTGAATTCAGTTCTTTCCTTTTCTTTCTTCTTCTAAGCTTGATATGTATTTAGATAGACTCCAGCAATGTTCATCATTTGTCAATATTGCATGTACAATCCTTGCTCTTGTGGATAATATTTCCTTCTTTTCAAGTTTTATTGGTATTATGCTTTTGTTCAGTGAAACGATGAATATCATTACAAATATTCCATGGTCAAGCCTGTCGAAACCAAAATGTAATGTTAGTATCAGTTTGCATAAGTTGTACTATCAGGTTTACAATTAATACAAAACATTGAATTTTAGGGATAATGGTACAAGCATATAGTATGCTTTGAATTAAAATATTTGACAGTTTTACTAGCACACTTAGTATCGATTTGTGTATGAATTTTTGCGTTTGTAGCTATTACTTTAAGATATATTTGCTAAATATTTTGTTTTATTTCTTATTATGTATTTATCTTTTTTGTTTTTGTAGGTGTCAGTTTTGTTTCTATAGGTACCAGTTTATTTTATGTATGTATCAGTTTTGTTTCTGTAGGTATCAGTTTCTCTTATGTGGGTATCAGTTTTGTTTCTGTAGGTATCAGTTTCTCTTATGTGGGTATCAGTTTTGTTTCTGTAGGTATCAGTTTCTCTTATGTGGGTATCAGTTTCTTCCTGTAGTAACTGTTTATTTCTGAACTAACTGTTTTTGAAATTGAGAGATAATATTTTTCAATATTTTGTTATTAATCAAATTCAATTAAATATAAAATGCATACAATGATGTATAGAATTATGTATGAAATGTTGTAATGCAAAATCACAGATAGGTTGAACAATGAGCAACTTTCAATTGATTATGACTAGTAGTTTCAATTGTATTGTTCATTTTGTTGTCAGTAGATATCATTTTAACCAAAAAAAACTTACGTGTCTTCTGCTTGTTGTGCACACTTTATTTGATGCATATCATCTAGTTTCACCTCCATGCCTGCTATGTTATTGCTTTTCAGATTTCTTTGAGCATTTCTTATATTTTTTGTCTCTAATAAAGACAAAATGTTAAAAAGTTAGGCATATTCACCTTTTTTATCTGTAATAAGTAATTTTTTTAAAAGAAAGAAAAATCTCATACCAATTTTATAGCTTTTTTAAACTGGATGTGGATTAATAAAATCATCATCATCCTATTATTTCAAAATAAAGACAATAAGTAATTTTTTAAACAAATTATGTTGAAATGCAGCAATAGGTTGTGTATTAGCTGCAGTAAAATATCTTCAGTCAAATATGTAACGATTTCAAGTTTGTAGTAATTAGGTATCAGTTTGTATTAAGTAGATATCAGTTTTCTGTAAGTATGTATCATTTTTTTCAAGTAGGTTGCTCCACCTTTCTGCATATACAACAAATTGCTTCTCCGACTTCACTGCCCAAAAACCCAACTCATCTGCCACGGCCAGACTCCAATCCACCGTCCTCGACCAACACAATCATCGCCAGCAACTCGCGACCTCAACCTCGACCAAACCGCGACCTAATCAAAATTTTCTCCTCACTGCCTCCTGTAAAACGCCAACCACAACCGTGACATCAAACACAGACTCGAAGAAATTGGAAATTGTAATTTTGGTTTAGGGAAAGTGATTTTGGTTTTGGGGAGATTGTGGAAATTGATTTTGCTTTTGAGCAATTGAACGAGAAATCGATTTGTTTTGATTTAATTTTATTTTTAAAAGAAAGTTTTTCAAATTCTAAGTGAAAGCGAGGAGGAGGAGACGAACAGAATTCTTTGTTTTGTTTTAATTTGTATCTGCGCTTTGGGCTTTGTCCTTACGGTAAAAGTTTTTTGCGCGTGTCCTTGTGAGCAATTATTTACTTTAATTTGTCCTTTAAAATTATTTCCCCTTATGTGCTTGAATACATCTCTATAAACAAATAAGTTATTACCTACCGTGTTACAGAAGTTGCCTATATATTAGTATATTCAGTATGCAAATTAACTATCTCTATTAACAAATTAGTTTTATCACTTCCCAGAGTAGTGTTACCCGACGTTCTTACCACATCAAACAATTGATTGGAATATAGATGTATATTTTTGTGCTTTCTCATGTACCCTTCACACACGTCTAATGGATGAGCCTTAAGTAAAAATAATAACCAAACATAGCAGTATTAGGTATTGATAATAATAATAACCAAACATTGCAGTAAATAAGCCAATTTGGGAAGTTTTTGAAAGGATGTATTTTCTGTTGTTTTATAGCAAGGTCATTGTAATATATGGATACTTATAAATATAAATGACATGGTATACATTGTCATTCAAAATGAATATTATTATTAATTTTAGTGGATAACAGAATGTTAGCATATACAATTATATAAATATGGAATTTACCACAAATATCCAGTTATGCTAATGATTAAACATAGAATTGAAAGCAAGCAAGAAAGAAAATCCAAGCATATATGTCTAACAGTCACAAACTGAATCTATAGTGCCACAAAATAATTAAATCCTACCTTTGAGACATGCATCACTACTATTTTTTTAAATTAGGCATGAATTAGTGACGGAACATGTATGAATTAGATAGACATGTATATTAATGTACATGCATGAATAAAGAAATGTCCAATCTTTATTATTTTGAATCATTTAATTTGATTGGTTTAATTTTCAAATATTTGTTTATAGTTTTCAGATATTTCTGAAAGGATATATTTTCTGTTGTTTTGTAGCAAGGTTACTGTAATATATGGATTCTTATAAATAGAAATGACATGGTATACATTGTCATTCATAATGAATATTTTTATTAAGTTTAGTGAAGTACATAATGTGAGAATATATACAATTATATAAATATGGAATTTACCAGAATTATACTGTTATGCTGATGATTAAACAGAGAATTGAAAGCAAACAAGAAAGAAAATCCAAGCATATATGTCTACCAATCAAAATGACTCTACAGGTGCCACAAAATAATTAAATCCTACGTTTAAGACATGCATCACCACTATTTTTTTAAATTAGGCATGAATCAATAATGGAACGTTCATGAATTAAATAGACATGTACATTAATGTACATGCATGAATAAAAAAATGTCCACTTTTTATTATTTGGAATCGTCTAATTTGATTGATTTAATTTTCAAATATTTTGTTTATAATTCTTCTCTCTTTCCTATTGTATAGTATAACATTATCTACTCTTTTTTCTTTACAACCAAAAAAAAGGAAGAGAGAGAGAAAGAGATGGCCACCAAAAACAAGTTGCAATTCCTCGGCAGCAGAAGATAGTTGTTAACTTAACAAAATCTGGCAGAGAAAAGAGAGCTGCTTCATGTCTTGATGAAAAGAAGAATCTATGTGTGTTGGGAGATATTGGCAACGTAATTGAAATTAAGGTTCAGAATCATATTGCTCACAGACCCATAAAAAGCAGTTTTGGTTCACAACTTCTTGCTAATTCTCAAGCTGAAGTCTACGACAACAAAGAGCAACAAAGCATCAAAGAAACACAACCAAAAGCTGGAGCAGATAACCAGTTAGCTGTTATCGACTATTGTAACAACCCGATATTTTCAGTCATTCGCATCCGCACATGTCGGACTTGAATTGCTCAAAATACCGCGTTGTAAATAAATTTGGAGCAAATGAAATACAATCACAGAATCACAGACACATAAATATCAGAATAACTCGCAGCGGAAATTAAAATACCATAGTAGTTCATGAAGCTACTATAACAAACTCTCAAAACATAATACATAATATCAGTCTGAAAAACATATACAATAGAAATCTCAATTACATAGCAGTTTATCAATACCAAAGCTAAAATAGAACAATTGAAACTGAAGGGATAGATAACTAGACAAGCAGAATGTCCAACAATTCCTAGCTCCAGAAAGAAATCCAAAGCTAAGCTGTAAATACTCAGGCTGACCCGAGCGTAAAGTAAAACACAAAACACTCGAGTCAGGACAATATATACTTATATAATGTAAACTAACTCAAGTGAACTGAAGTAGAAATGCACAATAACTTAAAGGATGTTTGGGATCGCCCGTCCTTTAAGAATCAGTTAAACTATAAATTTTACATCCCGTGGTTAAAATTTCAAAACGGTATTTATACTTTGAAAACAAATATCATTTCAAATTCAATATCATTCAAAAATCCATTTCAAGTTATCAAATATCATATTTTTCCAAAACCATATTCATTTTTATTTAATTTAAATACCATTACAAAACACATTTCAAAATAGTTTATATTTCGAAATAAATTACTTCATTTAAATCATTAAAATGAAGTTATTAAATTTAATAATTAAATTATTAAATTTCCAAATTTTAACCTTTCAAAGCTCATTCATTCACTTAAATTTACTAAAAAAATGAAAATTCAACTTTCGCGGCATTTAGAAATTGCTACAGAAAGTTACATCCAAAACAGTTCAATTTAACAAAAGATAGCATTTAAAAATGCTGTAATAGGGTTACATTAGTTTCAAATAAAACTTAGTTAAATTCAACAATTATAGCATTTACAAAATGCTATAATAACTTAATTAAATTTAGTCATTTGGTTCATTATTATCAACTACAGCATTTACAAATGCTGTATTATCATTTATATTAGAATTAATAGCATTTCAGAAATGTAGTTAATTAACTTCAAATATTCAATATAATTTCACAAACAATCATATTTTTATTTAAATCATTTTTAGCTTATAAAATCATATAATTTCACTTTTAAAACAGTCATTCAAATACCCTTATATTCATGATTTTATAAAGTTAAATCTCCATTCGAAAAAAATCAAAATTTAATAATAATTCACTTATTAAATTCCAACATTAATTTTTAAATTCATTAAATTAAATTTAACTTAACATTTAAGTTTAAAATTTTCAAATATAACTTAATTTCATTTTTATTTACTTAACTTAAAATTCACTTTTAAGCCAAATTCACAAATTTCCAATTTTAGTTATATTTCCAAATTTCAACCTAAATATTCATTCATTTCACATTTTAACTTTATTCAAAAATCATTGATATACTATAAAATCATTTTAAATTCATTTAATTCAAAATATCATAAATTTATCATATTTTCATATTTAATTTAAATTCCATTTATCACCAAATTCTAGTTTCCAAAATAACTTACATTTTAGATTTTCTAACTTTACCATTTATTTATTTCACTTATAAATTTTCAGAAAATCAATAATGCTTTACAAAAATCATTTTTAATCAAATTTAAATCAAAATATTATAATATTTACATTTCTAAAATAATTTAAAAATTTTAGAAAAACATATTTTAACAACGGGTCTGTATTTCATTTTCTAGCCTAGGTAAAGTGATACGGGTAATATATCATTTCAACCCGTAGTTTACAAAGAAAACCCGGGTTTGATCATTTCAAACCCGTAATCCCAAGTAAAAGAAAATAATTGAAAATCATTTAGGCCTACCATTTCAGCCCATAACGATTTTCTCCTATTCTAAAATCCGTTCGGGTATGTATCATTTCAACCCATAGTGATTCTAATCTACAGGGAACTTGCAGTGTGATAAACTGATAAAAATAACAGAACAACATAATATAACAGTAATATACGATATAATAGGTGTTTAAGAATGTGTGAACATCATATAATCATAACATAGCAGATGTGATATGGTTATGCATTTTACAGATTCACAAGTGGTCAATTTACTAGTTATATAGGTATACATTGCCAGGTGAGAATAACTCACTGTTATAAGCTGGAGACAACAATCGAATGCACAAACTGAGATCTTCAAAAGCACGATAGCACAAATAAGATTTGAGATTGAGAGAGCCAAAGATTTATCACCTTGAATACATTCAAACAAACAAAACAATCTACATAAGTTTTCAACCCGAATATAATATAACAATGTTAGAAATGAATGCACGAAACATCACCAAAGTATTTGCACTTGCTTCAACCACTTGTGATTCAGTCTAGGGTCAGAAAAACATGGCTAAGCATGGGTTAGGATCTGGTCTTTGGGTTCACATGGGTCGGCCTAGCATAGATTTAATGATGGTGCAAAGGTATGGCATGAAACTACACAAAACAAGGCAACACAACATGGTTCAAAGCATACAAAGGCTCAGCCAAAGCAATCATGGGAATGGCCAGGTCTAGTGGGGTCAGGGGATGATGTGGCAGAGGGTGCAGGTCAGGTTGGAGGTGGTGGTGGTGGTGTAGGTGGCGGCCAAGGGGGTGTTTGTGGTGGTGGAAGACTAGTGTGTTTGGTTATGGTCATATAGTTGGAGTTTGATGCATTTATATGTAGATCTACTTCATGGGATGGCTCGGCTTGGCTATGGGGTTGGAGAAGAGGTGGTGGAGGCTGGTTCAGGTGGTGGTGGAGGCGGCAACATGGCTGGAGTTGGCAGACTGTACCAAAGAGATGAAGAAGCAAGTGTAAATTCACATGAAAACAATGGAAAAAGTGAAAAAGAATGAAAAGTTTACCAAAATTTTCTCTCAGGTGATGGCCGAAACATTTTTGTGTGTTTGAGAAACTTTTTTTACGTGATAAAGATGAGAGGAGTCAGCTGAAACAAAGGGGTATAGCCAGCAAATAAATAGATATGTTGATTTGTATTAAAAAGGCAAGTTTGAATATGAAAAGTCATGCATATAAAAGGACAAAAACCATTCAAATTTCCATAATTTATTTTGCAATTTTAAATACATGTAAATTACATATAAATAAAAATAAGAGCACAAAAATATAATGAATGAACAAAAATAAATAAATAAATTTTAAATAAATATAATTAAATTAAGAAAATAGCTTAAAAATAGAAACTAGGTTATAAAAATTGAACATAAATACACTAAGCTTTGGAAAAATTCTATCAACACTTTAAAAATATTTAAAAGAAAAAATATATATAATATAACATATTAACACATATTAAAATAAAATATTACAAAGAAAGTATAATTTATATAATTTAAAATACACAAAATTGCTAAATAAAACAAATTGCATTCAATATTGAAATATACATAACTTTCACAATTTAAGTCCGTTTTCAACGAAACGAAAAGCAGTATTCAAGTTATTAAATCTATTTTCATAATAAAAGATAAAATTTAAGAATTTAAATATTTAAATTTGAAATTTAAAAGTCAAGATTTGACCAGTTTGAACAGAAATTCATCTTTTAGTAAAATATCCAATTTATACCGGTTTGAAATTATAATTCACATAATAATCAACACTTATATTTGAAAAATGAAATGTTTGAAATAAAATAAGTTTAAAATAATTTCAAAATAAAATAAAGCCAAATATTAAAATATATGAAAATCTAGGGCTGTTACACTCTCTCCCACTCAAATCTTTTCGTCCTCGAAAAGGAAGGAATCAGAGAAACAACAAGAAAGAGCAATAGGTTGGAATGCATCCCCAAAAGAAGGTAGGGAAAAAAGATAGCCAGGAAGTAAAGCAGGTTGAAAGACAAGGATGAACCATTATACATTTCAATTTAATTTTTTTTTATGTATGATGAATAGTCATTTGATTCAAATCCGATGGTTCAAAGTAAACAATATTTAAAACATTTTAAATTTTTAGAAGGGAAAATAACTGATCAAAATATTCTTTATATAGTACTTTATCAAAATACTTTTATAACTCGATGTCTTAACAAGTTTATCCTCGTTCCTGTAGATTCCGGCAGTGCGTTGATCAGGCGCAAAGCTAGACTTCTCCAGGTACTTAGTAGACTTGTTTCAACACCCAGTGAAAATACTTGAAAAATCATTTAAAATAGATATGGAAAGTACAATCCAAACAAATCAACCAAACCGAAACAGTTGTCTAACCATGGATCGCAGATACACAATGGTTACGCCTGGATCCCCCAGGAAACAATCCGTATCCGTAAGCTTTCTCAGCCCTACGAGTTACGCCATGATGACGAGTAGAATGCAGGATACACATTGGTTACGCCTGGATCCCCCAGGAAACAATCCATACCCCTAGGCAAGACTCAGCCAGGCACTTGCGCTGCTCTTCGCGACCTACATAGAGTGCAGGATACACAATGGTTACACCTGGATCCCCCAGGAAACAATCCGTACCCCTAGGCCAACTCAGCCAGGCAGTTGCGCTATGCAGTCGCGATCATAAGACCATGGAGATCGCCATGGAATTCGATGGACACTCGAGTATCATATCCGGAAAACCCAAATCAAAGAGAGAGAATAATATCGATAGAATGAATCCACAGTGTGGCCACAAAGCGGATATCAAGCAGAAGACACTTTCCATATCTTTACTTCGAAAATATGTATCATACAGTACCTTTCAAAATCACTTCCAAATATCATACTTATATAAAGTTCATTTTATATGAGATTTCATTTCAAATCAAATACTTTTCAAAACAATAGTATATCAAATCACACTTATATAGATTTCGATTATATAAGATTTCACTTTTCAAAATTGAGTACCTTTTCAAATCAACAGTTCTCAAATCAACAGTTTACTTATACAAATCATTTTTATATAAGTTCGATAGCTCCCAAATCAAGTATTTAATAAAACAAGGTTCTAAATTTCAAACCATTTCGATATCAAATAAATTTTAAAATCATATATGATGTCACCAAATCATTTCTTTCAAGTTATACATATTCAGTTTCAAAATTTCTTAAAACAATAGGTTTAGAAAATAATCCAAATTTCCAAATCAACAAAATTTAGGTCAAATAAATCCATTTCCATTTCAAACATGTATTCACTTCAAAAGTCATAATACTTTCAAAGTTATGAATCTTTCAAAACTAAAATACTTGAAATCATAAAACATGGCCTTAATTCTTTACATATCAATTTTTTTTCTTTCAATTAAACCAAAATATAAAATTTTCAATTTTAATTCAATTCAAACCATCAGTTTCAATTTAGTTTTCCAACAAAACCATTTCAAATATTATCAATTTCAAATATAGATTTGATTTACAAAATAAACTATTAAATCTTAAATATGTTTCAAGGCTTAAATATACCATATTTCAAAACTAAATTTCATAATTTCATATATCTCAAATTTTACTTCGTTATTACTTACATATGTCATTATTTCGCAACATTACATTCGATCGCTCGCTTGATCACACAAGTTCGCTTTCGAACTAGTATTGTCCATTCGACTTCCCTAATGCGGGCTTCGATATGGTTTCTTGACTAGAAGCCATCAGTCTCCTTGCATAGCCATATATTATGATAGAGAATTCTAGAATCAAGCCCAAAATCCATATCAAATGTTCGCCATCAAGAATCAAATGAAAATTCCTAACACGAAATGGTGTAATTCACCTCGAACTTGTGTACTCAAACTTGGATCAAATTAATTATGCGAATAAAACAACGTACGTACAACTTATGTATCTATTCCAACTTGTTAAATAAATAGTTTTATAAAGATGTTACTAAGTTAAAACATTTAAAACCAATTTTTTTTCCAAACATTTGAAGACTAATTTTTATCCAAAACATTTCAAAACTAAATTTCATATTAGTATAATTCAAAATAGTCTTATTTATTTACTTAACAAAACAGTTTCAACTTATACAAATCATATTATTTCATACTTGAAACATACAAACTACACTTATATTCTTTATCAAATTACTTATACCTTTCAAATATATTAGCTTTGAAAAGTTAACCCTGATTTGGAAGTGCTCGAATCTTAAAAATAGTTAAAGAAATCATATTTTCAAATCCAAGAGTTGGAAATCAACACTAAATCAGTGAACCAATTTCAAAAGATAGTGTTATACCAAAACAAATCTGAATCTCGAGGACTGAACACCGGCTTACTTTAAATCATTTCAAATGTGTGTGTGTTTATATATATCTTTCGAATATCAAACCATACTTCAAAATCAAAAATCAAAATTGGTTTCACAAAATCACTTGCATAGCAAAGCTACTAGAGTGGCCTCTCCTCCACTCAGAAACTCGAAAATCAATGTCGATGATGCATGCATTCATCATCGAAATTATTTTCCAGCGACACAAGTGAGTTTTGGACTTCAATTAACTTTGAAAAACTTCTTTGAAATTCCTTCGAAATCATTGAAATTCATTCGAATACATTTGAAACATTTCTTATTTGAAATATATATATATATATCTTTATATCATATTATTAATATATATTTTCCAAAATCTTAAAATCGATTTCAAAACACCGGAATTCGATTCCTCGAAATTCAAATTCAAAACCCTTCAGTTATAAATCATTTTTTATAAATCAAGTTTCTTATAAATTTCAAAATTTCAAATCCTTTCAAAGCTTTAAATTTTCATTTTAAAAGGTATATAATCCTTATCGAAAACATTTCACTTTTATATATATAAAATATGGCCATCCTTAATAATTTCGATGTATGCACAATTTCAAAATACAACCAAACACAAATTTCTAAAGGATGATTCAAGGAAGGATTTCAAACAAACAAAGAAAGATTCAAAATTAGAGGAACTCTAATCAAATAGAATTCTAGTTCGAAGATAAACTCAAACAAAGATGAGATAATTTAATTACCAAATAGAAGATGGATAAGCCTATATAAATCGCGGGCGACCTTAACCGGTCAACCGTGACTTCTGGAATATGATCGATGCAGAAATCTAAGGCAAATCGACATTCGATCGCCAAAAATAGAATCCCGGTAGAGCAGGAGATAGATAACATCGTAAACCGGGGATACAGAAATCTTTGGTGAATCAATTTATATTTGTAAAGGAGTTTCACCTCTTTACATATCATTTAAAGATTGGCGGAATCACCGATCTTTAGAAAGGTCATTCCAAAGTGGAGTTATGGAATGCTCCAAAATCAAAAAGGTAAAATAGGGAAGACAAGACTGGACTTCGGAACAAGAGGGAGTGTTCCAAAGTTCAAGGAATCCTAGTCGATAAGAATCTTAACCAAAAGATTTCTAACAAGGTGGATAACGAAGAGATGAAGTTTAGAAAATCTTGATTTCGAAATAAGAACATTTTTATACCAAAATAATCTTTGAAAATCTTTTAAAAATCTTTTAAAAATCATTTTATACTTCGAAAATACGTTCTCTCACAAAGAAAGGATTCTGAGATTGATTTCACTCATTCTAGGGTATTTCTACCCTATCTCTAATGAGTTTTTGCTCCGCAGGCTAAGGTTTGCCTAAAACCGAAGCTCTGATACCAACTGTAACAACCCGATATTTTCAGCCATTCGCATCCGCACATGTCGGACTTGAATTGCTCAAAATACCGCGTTGTAAATAAATTTGGAGCAAATGAAATACAATCACAGAATCACAGACACAGAAATATCAGAATAACTCGCAGCGGAAATTAAAGTACCATAGTAGTTCATGAAGCTACTATAACAAACTCTCAAAACATAATACATAATATCAGTCTGAAAAACATATACAATAGAAATCTCAATTACATAGCAGTTTATCAATACCAAAGCTGAAATAGAACAACTGAAACTGAAGGGATAGATAACTAGACAAGCAGAATCTCCAGCAATTCCTAGCTCCAGAAAGAAATCCAAAGCTAAGCTGTAAATACTCAGGCTTACCCGAGCGTAAAGTAAAACACAAAACACTCGATTCAGGACAATATATACTTATATAATGTAAACTAACTCAAGTGAACTGTAGTAGAAATGCACAATAACTTAAAGGATGTTTGGGATCGCCTGTCCTTTAAGAATCAGTTAAACTATAAATTTTACATCCCGTGGTTAAAATTTCAAAACGGTATTTATACTTTGAAAACAAATATCATTTCAAATTCAATATCATTCAAAAATCCATTTCAAGTTATCAAATATCATATTTTTCCAAAACCATATTCATTTTTATTTAATTTAAATACCATTACAAAACACATTTCAAAATAGTTTATATTTCGAAATAAATTACTTCATTTAAATCATTAAAATGAAGTTATTAAATTTAATAATTAAATTTCCAAATTTTAACCTTTCAAAGCTCATTCATTCACTTAAATTTATTAAAAAAATGAAAATTCAACTTTCGCAGCATTTAGAAATTGCTACAGAAAGTTACATCCAAAACAGTTCAATTTAACAAAAGATAGCATTTAAAAATGCTGTAATAGGGTTACATTAGTTTCAAATAAAACTTAGTTAAATTCAACAATTATAGCATTTACAAAATGCTATAATAACTTAATTAAATTTAGTCATTTGGTTCATTATTATCAACTACAACATTTACAAATGCTGTATTATCATTTATATTAGAATTAATAGCATTTCAGAAATGTAGTTAATTAACTTCAAATATTCAATATAATTTCACAAACAATCATATTTTTATTTAAATCATTTTTAGCTTATAAAATCATATAATTTCACTTTTAAAACAGTCATTCAAATACCCTTATATTCATGATTTTATAAAGTTAAATCTCCATTCGAAAAAAATCAAAATTTAATAATAATTCACTTATTAAATTTCAACATTAATTTTTAAATTCATTAAATTAAATTTAACTTAACATTTAAGTTTAAAATTTTCAAATATAACTTAATTTTATTTTTATTTACTTAACTTAAAATTCACTTTTAAGCCAAATTCACAAATTTCCAATTTTAGTTATATTTCCAAATTTCAACCTAAATATTCATTTCACATTTTAACTTTATTCAAAAATCATTGATATACTATAAAATCATTTTAAATTCATTTAATTCAAAATATCATAAATTTATCATATTTTCATATTTAATTTAAATTCCATTTATCACCAAATTCTAGTTTCCAAAATAACTTACATTTTAGATTTTCTAACTTTACCATTTATTTATTTCACTTATAAATTTTCAGAAAATCAATAATGCTTTACAAAAATCATTTTTAATCAAATTTAAATCAAAATATTATAATATTTACATTTCTAAAATAATTTAAAAATTTTAGAAAAACATATTTTAACAACGGGTCTGTATTTCATTTTCTAGCCTAGGTAAAGTGATACGGGTAATATATCATTTCAACCCGTAATTTACAAAGAAAACCCGGGTTTGATCATTTCAAACCCGTAATCCCAAGTAAAAGAAAATAATTGAAAATCATTTAGGCCTATCATTTCAGCCCATAACGATTTTCTCCTATTCTAAAGTCCGTTCGGGTATGTATCATTTCAACCCATAGTGATTCTAATCTACAGGGAACTTGCAGTGTGATAAACTGATAAAAATAACAGAACAACATAATATAACAGTAATATACGATATAATAGGTGTTTAAGAATGTGTGAACATCATATAATCATAACATAGCAGATGTGATATGGTTATGCATTTTACAGATTCACAAGTGGTCAATTTACTAGTTATATAGGTATACATTGTCAGGTGAGAATAACTCACTGTTAAGCTGGAGACAACAATCGAATGCACAAACTGAGATCTTCAAAAGCACGATAGCACAAATAAGATTTGAGATTGAGAGAGCCAAAGATTTATCACCTTGAATACATTCAAACAAACAAAACAATCTACATAAGTTTTCAACCCGAATATAATAAAACAATGTTAGAAATGAATGCACGAAACATCACCAAAGTATTTGCACTTGCTTCAACCACTTGTGCTGCAGTCTAGGGTCAGAAACACACGGCTAAGCATGGGTTAGGATCTGGTCTTTGGGTTCACATGGGTCGGCCTAGCATAGATTTAATGATGGTGCAAAGGTATGGCATGAAACTACACAAAACAAGGCAACACAACATGGTTCAAAGCATACAAAGGCTCAGCCAAAGCAATCATGGGAATGGCCAGGTCTGGTGGGGTCAGGGGATGACGTGGCAGAGGGTGCAGGTCAGGTTGGAGGTGGTGGTGGTGGTGTAGGTGGCGGCCAAGGGGGTGTTTGTGGTGGTGGAAGACTAGTGTGTTTGGCTATGGTCATATAGTTGGAGTTTGATGCATTTATATGTAGGTCTACTTCATGGGATGGCTCGGCTTGGCTATGGGGTTGGAGAAGAGGTGGTGGAGGCTGGTTCAGGTGGTGGTGGAGGCGGCAACATGGCTGGAGTTGGCAGACTGTACCAAAGAGATGAAGAAGCAAGTGTAAATTCACATGAAAACAATGGAAAAAGTGAAAAAGAATGAAAAGTTTACCAAAATTTTCCCTCAGGTGATGGCCGAAACATTTTTGTGTGTTTGAGAAACTTTTTTTACGTGATAAAGATGAGAGGAGTCAGCTGAAACAAAGGGGTATAGCCAGCAAATAAATAGATATGTTGATTTGTATTAAAAAGGCAAGTTTGAATATGAAAAGTCATGCATATAAAAGGACAAAAACCATTCAAATTTCCATAATTTATTTTGCAATTTTAAATACATGTAAAATACATATAAATAAAAATAAGAGCACAAAAATATAATGAATGAACAAAAATAAATAAATAAATTTTAAATAAATATAATTAAATTAAGAAAATAGCTTAAAAATAGAAACTAGGTTATAAAAATTGAACATAAATACACTAAGCTTTGGAAAAATTCTATCAACACTTTAAAAATATTTAAAAGACAAAATATATATAATATAACATATTAACACATATTAAAATAAAATATTACAAAGAAAGTATAATTTATATAATTTAAAATACACAAAATTGCTAAATAAAACAAATTGCATTCAATATTGAAATATACATAACTTTCACAATTTAAGTCCGTTTTCAACGAAACGAAAAGCAGTATTCAAGTTATTAAATCTATTTTCATAATAAAAGATAAAATTTAAGAATTTAAATATTTAAATTTGAAATTTAAAAGTCAAGATTTGACCAGTTTGAACAGAAATTCATCTTTTAGTAAAATATCCAATTTATACCGGTTTGAAATTATAATTCACATAATAATCAACACTTATATTTGAAAAATGAAATGTTTGAAATAAAATAAGTTTAAAATAATTTCAAAATAAAATAAATCCAAATATTAAAATATATGAAAATCTAGGGCTGTTACAACTATGTAGAAGATCTCTACAAGTTTTACAGACTCGTAGAGTATTCAAGCAGAACTGTAAACTACATCGATTCTCTAGCAAAGATCAATGAAAATATGAGAGCAATACTTCAAATTGGAAGTACTGAACCTCAAGCTCTATTATATGATGCTTTGGATCATTTTGATAGGCATAGCGCTAAGGTATGTACTTTAAATTCCCAGTACATGGTTCAATTGTTTTACTCATGACCTTTGTTTGTCAAACCGCCATGATCTTATTACAGTAAATTTTAATGAAAGATAATCATTATGGTTTATATTCTTAATATTTGTTTTGGAATGTATTTATTTTAGCTTCCAAACTTATTGATATGTAAAGTTAGTTGTTTTCTTTAGAGGAGGAGCCCAATCTTGCTTAATTGCTTGGTTATTTAAAGTTAATCACAAGTTGGAATTTTTGTCAATTATCTATGTTATAAAATAATTTAATACACACATTATCTTATTTCTAAAGGATTAGATTTGAGTACATGGTTCAGTCGGTTCTTAACTAAGCGAAGAGCTTAGTTATTAACTGAGCACTCTGCAAGTTTTAATAGAAAGCTCAGTTCTTAACTGAGCTTATGCTCAAATTTAGATTGTTTCATTTTTCCCTTGTGTTTTTTTTCTTTTCATTTTGTTTTATAAACCGAGCATTGTTTCTGAATGATCATACATGATGATCGATATGATTAAGTATGAATTATTATTTAGTTTAATTGTTTGTTGTTAAGCTTTTTTTGTTAAACGTATGTTAAGCTTTTTTTGTTAAACGTATATTGCAAAGAAAACATTGGTATACTTTATAGATGGTAACTGTAAATTAATATTGTAGATCAAGTATTAAAACTTGATGACCCAAATCTTGATAGATAACCAAGTTTTAAAGTGCGTTTCTGCATTGCAAACACACTCATATACACATATAGTTGTTAATTGCATAATGCTGTTTCTATTTTCGTTATATACCACATTATGGCGACTTTATTCAATTACAGTATATCTTTGCCATTAACATTGTTTCATACACATGATCAATTGATCATATTATGCCAAACTTTGTTTCTGAATATGGTGCTAGCATTAGTGACCTAAACTTGATATTGTGCTAAATAAAGATATCATTGTCATTGATTTGAACACATGACCAAGCATAATGTAGACACAGTTGTTATTAGCAGAAATGCTTATAAAGACACATGATCAAATTATGACGACTTTGCTAAGGTTATTACTAATTTTGAATTAAAGGGCAACTAAAGTTAAGTGTGGTTGGGGTAACTAATTGTCTGGGTTGGCCCTAAACATATAGATATATAATCTGTTGAATTACTTGCATTCAAAGGAATTAACTGGATTTGGTCCAAGAATCCAATTTAAATAATGCTAATTGTATATTTTCCTCTTTCTCATTTAAGTCTTTTATCAAATTTGGTATTTTAGTTAAATGGCAATTTACAACTAACGATGGTTGTCAGTTTGCATTGTTAATTATATATTAACATCTATCTAAAATTAGACATGTCAATGGATGCTTTCGGATGCGGATAATGCCATATACGCATTCGAAATTATTTTTGAATATTAGATATCCACATCCGCGGATACGGACGGATATTGGATAATTACCATATATGTTAACGATTGATAAATCAAGAATTATAAAAAGAAAATTTTAGTATAACATAAACATTTTTCAATCCCATTAATTATAAAAGTGTTAAAAATTAACAATATGATGATAATAAATAGTTTCGAGCAATTAAAAAGCATTAAGTGCATATAATTTAAACTGTGAACTTAATATAATAATAAACGAATTCACATTTATGATCAATATATAATATAGTTTTATGATTTCTTTCGAGTGCAAAGTAATTGGTGTGCGAGCGCAATAATTTGCAAGTATGCTATAGTTATTTACGTTATCAAATTGTTTTTGTTGTGTAACAAAATAGATGGAAAAATTATGCATAACACTCGCATTACAAAATATGCAAGTATGTTTATCGAAAACAAATATCTCCACAACAAGTTATCTGTTGTGTAATTATTTACACTAATTATTTGAACTATTTTTATACAACTTTTAACATCGTAATTTTTTTTACTATCCTGGTTTAACTATCATTACATCTCTTGATTTTTTTTTAAAACAAGCTTCTTCATCAATGGATAAAAGTTTGCCCAATATTTTCTTCCTGATAGATAGAAGTTTCTGGATGTAATCGGAGGTGGGTCGACCAATGTAAACAAAGAGATTAAAAGCTTCTGTACTAATTTGCAGCCAATTTTGTGAGCAAACCACAAATTTCAAGTATAATTTTCTTTAATGTAGAACGGCTGCATAAAAAATAAATCAATTTCTCACTTTGTCAGTCAAAACATATGAAGGTAACCACTTTCCTATTTGCGATGTTGTTCTTGTGTTGTTGCTTTAAAAAAGAGTAGTGTATTTTGCTAATGACATTACATGTATAGTTCATTTATGGCATATGCCTCTATGCAACTGAAATTAACTACATTATCTTTTGTATCCCGTTAGGGAAATGGAGTCGCAGGGGGTTATTTTACACATCTGTTGAATGCTGGTATAGCTTGGATGATTCTATTTGCTTTATTTCAGTAAAACTATACTCTTATATCAAATTGATTATATCTCGATGTCATTTCTGTGGCAGAAGCAAGTGTCTCTGATATGAACTCACTTGATCAGTTGGGTCTAAATGTTCCAAGCGGTGCTAATCTCTCAAATGCTGGTATATATTACTTGCTTGAGTGTATCATTTTTGTCTTTTTTTCTAAATTAAATCTGATAATTTGAATTCTGGTGTTATTTCTATGACATAAGCAAATGCAGCCAACTTGAATTCGAGTGGTCAGTTGGATCTGAATGTTCCAAACAATGAAGAGTGTAAGTGTTATCTTGTTCTTTTCATGGTTTCATATACTAGATGCTGATCTAAAGAGGTACTGGTGTACATATTTCTAGCTTTACAATATGCATACCTTTCCCAAATTTCAGTTTTCTTAAAAAATGTAAGAAAATAAGTCTAGTTTCTAGGTAAGGTAAATAATTTAGAAACACCAATATTGAAGCATGATATTTATAAGAGAACTATAAATATATAGGGTATGGTGGCACTTACAATATCAGCAGTACTGCCATCTTTAAGACCTGCACCATGCACACAACTAGAAACTGTGAAAGAGCATCAACCCGGCAACTACTAATCCTCTACGCGTCTCTTCTTCTAACTGCAGTTGTTGAATTTGAATGGAATGTTTTTTCTGAATTTCTTCATCTACTTTGAATGTAGTTAGCATAGGTGAGTGGTCACTTGAGATATGATAAATAACTTTAGTTGTAGAGTTTGGAAATTTACTTTGAAATTCAAAGTTGAAAAAGTTCTATCTATTTTGCTGTGTGTCGAAGAAATACTTTCCACCTTTCCATGTGAAATAGTTGCCAACGTACTGAGATTCTTGCAGCCCTGCAGTTGCAATAGTTTCATAGAAATCCTCATCGTAATTTAATTATTTATTTTAGTAGATGCATCGATCCTTTAAATAAGGCCACATTTATGTATTTGCGCATGAGTGTGAAGTCCATGCACTACTGTTATGACAATGCCTGTAACATTCCCGAATTTTGAACAAGTTTGATTTGACAATTAATTTAATTTTTGAAATCAAATTTTGAATAAATAAGAATTTTTCCAAATTTAATCAGATATTTGTATATAAAATTTATTTTAAATTAAATTGTGAGATTGGAATACAAGAATTTAAATTTAATTTCTTATTTGAAAATTTTAAAAGTATAAGATATATAAATAAATATGAAAGGTTTAATGTTGTTTCTTTTTAAAAAAATACGTTTGAATTAAGGTTTGTGTATGTATTTAAAACATTAAAACATAATAGTTTAACTTGAATAGGACTTGATAATTTGATTTAAAATCATGTGTTATTAAATTGTAAATAAAATATGTGTTTTATAAAATAGATTGAAAATAAAACTTGAAATTTGGATCCAAAATTAGATAAGGTGTATATTTATGTAAAAGAATTAATACAAAGTTTAATATATATATATATATATATATATATATATCTTTTAGAAAATAAATAAGAAAACATGAACATGATTTGTAAAATAAAATGAAGCAAGGATTTAAACACATATTTTTCCATTTTGACATTTGTAAAATAAGGAGATAAGTAGTATTACAAGTGGCAAGTCTTATTCTCTAAAATTTCTTCATAATGTGAATCAAAAGAAAAGTAAAACCAGACCTGAAACAAAAGGAAAAATCAAAAGCCTGAAACTTGAATATATTTCAAAATTTGATCAAGGCAAACAATAAGTAGCAACTTAAATTCAGATGCATATCAATCAAGTCTAGATTCAAGTTTCCAATCTGAAAACAAATAGAAATCAAAGCAAAGAAATGACAAACAACATCTTCAACCTGAGCATGATTCAAATTTTAAGCAAGGCAGCTGATTCAACTAGATCAAAAGCCTGTAAACTCAAAGTAGAAACAGAAATGAAAATATGGAAGCAAAACCAAATCTGGGAAGAAAACAACAAACCTGAAGCATTTATTCAACAAGCTAAGGATCAAATTCCAAGTTTCAGATCAAAACCAGAGAGGAAATAAATAATAAAACTCCAGATTTAAGCATGCAGCAAGTTCAAATGGCAACTCAAACAAATTACCAAGTTCTTATTCTTTGCTCTGTTCCAAATTACAAGGTGAGTAAATTTCAAACCATTTAAGTTAAGATCATCAATATCTATTTTTAAATGTGATGAGATATGCTCTGCATGAATGTGCAGATGTGTTTTTGACTGAAATTGTTGTTGAATTGTTAAGTGAACATCTGCCTGTCTGATGAAATAGCTTACAGGCTCTGCTCTTAGTTTACAGGTTACCCAAACTTGTTCAAAATTCAAAAGAATTTCTTAAAATTCTTTCAGGCTTGGTGGTTTAAACAAAACATATTCAAATTAACATGATTTGAATTTTAAAAATGGTCTCAAGTTGAAAAGGTTGGCAGCTGTTTTGAAATTATGGATTAACAGTGAAATATTTTAAACAAGAAAAAAAAAATCTTAAATTCTTGATTTAATTCCACAATATGATTTGAACTTGTGAATGATGAATTTTAATATAAAAATCCCAATTTTTATGTTTGTATCCATTGAGAATTATCGAGATGAACAGAATTATCAAGTTCATCAGTTTCCGTCAATCAAAGATGGGATAGACGTCGAGCTTGGGTCTGAAGGGAGTTGGCGTAATGGAGATTAAAGGAAAATTTATGGCTGGGTTTGTAAATTATTGGAGTGGCGTAACAACGATGAAATAGGTTTTTTACCCAGTTTGTTCAACGAGGTTTCGAAGGGGAGTTCGTCATCAATATGGCGCCAGAGTTGATAGGACTGGGGGGAAGTTGACGCGTAGGGTTGTGGCGAAGCTCTAATGGAGTCGCGTGGATTCTAGTGCTGGAGGGCATCGTAATGAGGCATTTTTCGATGGTCTAATTTGGGTTCCTGATGCCCATATGGGTTCGTTTTTGATTTATCGAATCAATCATTGATCTGGGTGGTCATTTGGTACGAGAAGATCGCCATCAACTTGTGAGTAACCTCGGTGAGGATCGGAAGTGATTGGAGCGGCGTGCAACGTGCACGCGTATGTGTGTATGTCTGGCAAATTCGTGATGATTGAGGAAGAAGGATATTCCTCGGTGTTGGTCCTGATGTTAACCGGGTGTTGTCTCGAAGCAAAATGAAGCGTGGATAACTCGAAGTATGGATCGAGAGAAATGGTGATGGACTCGGGTTTCTTTAAGGTTTCAAAAAACAAAATAAAGTATTGAAGTTTTAAAGGTAAAGTAAGTTTTAAAAAAAATTAAACTTTAAAGTATATAAAAATAAATAAGTTTTAAAGTAAAATAAATCAAGTTTTTGAATTTAAATTATAAACAAGTTTGAGTCAAGTTTTTCAAAGATTGATTTTAAATTAAAAACATGTTTAAAATTGTTTTTGAGTTTTGAATAATTATTTTCTTAAGCATTTTCAAATAGAAATTGATGAAAGAAATTAAAGAAAATTTATCATCGTGATTAATTTCAGGTTAATTCAAATAGATTAATGTAATTAATTACTTAATGAAAATAATTAAAGGGTTGATTACTTAAAGAATAATTTTAAGGAATTAATTAATAATTAAAGTCTTAAGTAAATAAAAGTGAATTAATTAATTTAAGTGACTAAAGGGGAAATTAATTACTTAAAGATAATTACTTGATGAAAGTAATTGATGATAATTAAATAAATGACTAAGGGTTGATTAATCAAGTGATAAAAATAATAATTATTTAAAGAATAATTAGTTTATGTGATTAGTTAACTAAGGTAATTAGTTTGAGAATAATTAATTTATTAAAGGTTAATTAATTAAAGAATTTAATTAAAGGCTAATTAATAAATTAATAATTAAAGGTGGATTAATTTCTAATTTATTAAGGTAATTAATTAAGGAAAATTAATTGCTAGTTAATTTATGGTTAACGATGATTAAGTGATTCATAATAATCACTTATTTTAATTAATTAAGGGTAATTAATTAATGTGATAAATTAATTAAAGGTTAATTAATTAATAAAGGTGATTAAGGGATGATTATTAAGTAAGGGTTAATTAATTCTTGTAATTCATTAAGGATAATTGATTAAGTGGTTTGTAATTAATAAACATCAATTAACCAAGGTTAGTGACTACTCTGATATAAATTAATCAAATAATTAATTGATATTACTAATGGATGTTTGGATTGGTTGATTTAATTGTTTGATATCCCTGATATATGATGCTTTGCGTTATGAATTATCCTGATTTGTGTTGTGATCTGTGATGTAATTTATTATCTACGATGAAATTATATTATTCATCTATGATCTGTAAATAAAGATAAGCGTTATAGATTATACCGCTTATCGATATTTCTGTATTTGAATCTGTAATGGTTGATGTTGTCGCACTATTGTGTAAAAACCCCTAGACCACACTATACACACATAAATATGGATTTCACGAGGAAATCAATTAAGTCACAGATATTTGACTTTAATATTTTGAAATGTTTTTTTAAAGTTGAATTTTAAAACCAAATGGTTTTGGAAATGGTTTTGAAAGCTATAATTGAATTTTGTGAAAGATGGTTGAACTTTGTTTTGAAATTGAAGAAGATTTTAAATGATGTATCTTTTATATATAAAAGATTTGAAACGGGAATTGTTTTGAAAGTTATGAATGAACCTTTGAAAATTGTTTTGAAAGCTATGAAATGGGTCTTTAATATAAAGACCGGATGAGTTAATTCAATTTGAAATGGAATTGTTTTGAAAAGCTATGAATGAATCTTTGTTTAAAAGATTGGTGAACCTTGTTTTAAATTGAAAAAGGGTTTTAAAGTGAATCTTTTGTTTAAAAGATTAAAGTGTGGAAATTTTTTAAACCATTGGAAGGTTTCTGGAAGTAAATCTTTTTGTTTAAAAGATTTGTAGATGGTATTTGTTTAAACCATTTGAAAGAAAAGTTTTGGATTTTAAGTTGTGACTTAACTGAAATCCCATTATCTATATGGTTTTAAAATATTGCGCTCACTATTCGGTTTAGCCGGGTGAGGACCTTGTGTCATATAACCCATTCTGAATAATGATACGACGATATGGATAACATTTGAAGACCGGTGGTGAAGACCGGATACTTTCGAAAGCGAAAGGATAACCCGTCGAATGTCTCTGCACCGAACGGCCCCGGTATAGAGATTTGACCACCCTTTGTGATGGGAAGTCCGGACGTGATTAGAAATTATCCAGATTGCAAGGGCTTCTTTAGAAGTGCCTTCGGTTCTGTTCGAACCCGGAACAGACTTGTATGGATGTGTGTATGACGTTACACTTTGATATGTAAAACCGGTTTCTATCAAATACATTTCTGTTTGGTAGAGGAGGTTTATTCTCTTAGCTTAACACTCTTCTCTGAGACATATGATCTCAGAGGTTATGTAGTTGATGGTTACTAGTGATACATTCCCAATTTGGTAATGTGGCATACGAAGTGCTGCTGATCATTTGTTAATCAAAGCATGGCTTTTGTGAAAAGCGTAGCTTTGTGGACGAGACTTTGTCGAGCCTCACACCCTGGAATGGTCAAAACAGGAAGAATGCAGTAAGGTTATAGGGGGTAGCCCCCCTTAGGGTATGTGCATTTCCTTCTCGATAGAAGTGGTATCATGGTATGGAGCCCAGATACTTAACTTATGTGGATATCGTAAATATATATTACTTTGTGATTGTTGGTATTGAGGATCCTCGGATAAAGGTTGTTTACAACCGGACGATGGCATACTAGTGTAGTAGTTGCCTATTTTTGCAGAGGTAACTCGGCCTTGTGTTGGCAGAGATCCGGTTAGGTTCTTGGGGCGTCCCTCCAGAGGCGTACCCATGTGGCAATGGGAAGTTTCTTGGCCTGACCATTTGTTGGAAATCCAATCACCAATACGCTCCTTGTACGGTTTTAGTTGTAGAACCTGCCATCTAACATGGTAGCTATAGTAGGCATACTATAATGGTACGTATGCTGGCTAAGATTAATATTATATTTCGAAATGTTTTTCACTATGCACTAATAATAATATCGAATGGTTTTTGCGTATCAAGCATATTTGATTATCATAAAGAGAAATCTCCCCCAAGTGTGCGATTGCATTGTGTGTGTGCCGGGAGGCCTTATGGTAGTTTCATTTTCCAAAAAGCATTGCGAATTTCAAATCTAAATTCTTTTGTTTGTTTTTAAAAAATAAACCATTTTTGTTTGCTCATACCAGTCCCATGACTGACCCGGAGTTTATTGTTCCCTTCCTAAACTCTGAGTGCCCACTATTTTCCACACGGGCAGTCTAGAGTTGGGTTCTTCAGATAGTAGATATAGATATCGATTTGGTAGCTTTTAGCTTTCTCTTTGGAGATCTTGGATATTGGAGTCTTTGGATTCACGGACAAGACTTGCTTAGATTTGTGCATCGTGATCTGAAGTTCGAGCTAGCTTTGGATTGGAGCATTTGATTTTGGAGATACGTTCTATTGAAGATATTCTTTCCGCTGTGTCTTGTATCTCTGATAGTATTGATATGTATCGTATCATTCTATTGTATCATCATTGTATCTGGATATTGTATCAATGTTGTTTATATTGATATTCATTTTTTTCTTCCGCTGTGTTGTTATACTTGATGTGTTATAACCTCCGGCGAACCAGATTCGACGTTTGGATCTGCGGCATTTGAATACGAGATTCGGTGCCGATTTTCGAAGGTCGTGTCAGGGTCGTCACAATGCCCATTTCCCCTTTATTTTAAAGTAGCGACGTGATGATTCGGTTACTGCTAGATAAAACGCTACTGTTCCATTCCATATGATAGGGTCTCAAAGATTTATTATTTCTCTTATTGTTTTCATCTTTTGTGTATGCACATGCCCACTATGGTTTAATGTTTTTGATAAATGAACGAATGACATTCTCATCCAATTAATGCTTAAGTAAACCAATAAAAGAAGGTTAGAGTCTATTTATGTGCTCTACAACGTCATATTTCCTTGTATGGGAATTAACTCCCCTTACGTTCCATATAAGGAATGTCGTTTAATTTTCAGTATTTGTATTTCCCTTAGTTTTAGAGCTTCTAAGGGATCCACTCACTTTACTCTGCCCGCTCTTACATGCTTTTCATTTTATTTGTGAATCTAGGTTGGACCATGTTGGATTTTCGATAACTTCGCTTGAAGTGGCTTTAAATTCAAAAGCATTTCCCTCAGTTCTGCGTCTTCAGGTAAGTGTGTTCGGAATATATGCATTATCTACTTTTTCAGTACATACTTTGTTGTCATTATCACTACTTATTACTAGGTCAGTCTTTGCTTCATTTTTCTTCTGGTCTTTGCAATGTCTTTCCTACTTTTACTTGCTGAGTTCAAAGGCAATTTGGTGGAATACTTAATAGACTGCCAAGGAACTGTCGCTGCATTTGCACCTGAATCATGTGTTATTGTTCCTGCATCTGAACTTACTACTTCAGACCTGGTAAGTCTCCATTTCTGCTTTATAATTTGTATTGTGACAGCAAAAGGACACATTGGGATGCAAAAGATATATCATGGTAGAAAGGTGGTTGAAGGAGAGCAATTTGTTTGGGTGGAGAATGTTTACGATCCAAAAGCTTCGATTTATGAAGCACCACAAAATGGCCATTACACGCTATCCGAATTAGTTGAAGGGGTTTTTTTGATTTGGCCCGAGTATCGTTTGCGTTATTAGTAAGTTACTAAGTACTTAAGTTACTAAATACTATGTAGTTATATTCTGAAACTGTGTTTTAAAGTTTGTTATATATACTATGCTTGTATGCTATAATTTGTGGTGTTGGTATGAAGTATCCTTTGTGGTGTTTGTATGAAACATAAATGTTTGGGGTTGTTCTAAGTATTGATCGTATGTTTTCTTAATGTTAATACTATATTTTTTTTTGTATAGGTTGTTTATAGCTGTAATAAAATATTGGTGCTATATAGTTTGTTTGATATTGTTTTAGTTACCACGGTTATAAGTGTTAGAAAATAACCTTTCGTAATGGTTATAACTGTGATATAGTTTGCATTTGTCACGGTTACAAGTGTTAGAGTTTCCTTTTTGGTAATGGTTATAAATGTTAGAAACTATCGTTCTGTCACGGTTATAAGTGTGATACTATCTAAATTTCCCACGGTTATAAGCATTAGTAATAACCATTTTATAACGATTATAACCGTGAGTAAATATTGTTCTGTCACGGTTATAAGTGTGATAATATCTAAATTTTTAACGGTTATAAGCGGAGAAATTACTATTTTTATCACGGTTATAACCGTGAGAAAAAATGTGACTGAATTTTCCCATGGTACCTATTTTCACGGTTATAACCATAACAAATTAGTTTGTCACGCTTATAACTGTAAGGAAATTGCCTTTCTGAAACACGAATGGATTTTTACCTTATGATAACTAAAACACTTTTATATCAAAACCTTTGATATTATTTCTAATGACATCTCTTTGAAAACATTTGCAAATAAACTTATTAATCTTAGCTGAAATTGTTACCATTATTAAATTCCAGCATACTAGGCTCTACAGACAAAACCATAGGTTCTTATTGGAGATTGGATTTCCATACAAATGACCAGGCGCAGGATCTACCTTCCGAATGGGTACACCTCCAGATGGATGTCCCGAGAAACCATCACACAACTTCTCTACCAATACAAGACCGGCCCACCTCTATTACTAGATGGTACCGAATATGTCATCCCCCGGTCGTTATAGACCTTTATTCGAGGGCCCTCATAGCATACACCGCATTAATTTACATCCCAACATCATAGCGGGAAGAAATATATCTAGAAGGGGATGATCATAGCCTACTAGGGAATGACCCACTTAGCCTTGCCGTATCTAATCCTGTTTTGGTCATTTCCGGTTTGATGAGGCTTGAGGCAAACGATTACCTTTTCTCACAGCACATATCACATCTTTGAATGCCACATTGCCATTTTCGTTTAACTACTAATTGCCTTCCACAAAAATACAACCCTTGAGCTCGTATGTCTCAAGGAGGGTGTTAAGCTAAGAGAAATTGCCTTCTCCGCCACCACTGATGTATGTTTGTAAAAAACAATGTACGTAATCGTTAGAAATGCAATGTCAGACAAACGTCCATACAAGTTGTCCAGAAACAGGACAAACCGAAGACACTTTCCTCGGCCATTACTAGGCGAGAAGCACTTGCAATCTGCAAAATCTCCATCACGAGGAGACCACTACTATATATATCTCTAATGGGTGCGACCCCGAGCAAATCTACAAGCAGTCCTCACGCTATGAAGATCCACAGTCTTCAATAATCATCGTCTTCAACATGTCTTCACGTTCGAACGTATACATTGGTTCGAAGTGGTTTTCAGATAGGATTTACCTAAATCCGACTCCGGTTCCTTCGAAATCCGATTATCGATAAAAAGTGAATATGAGTATGTAGGATTTATTAAGTCTCTTTTCACTTTAATTCTTTTCGGATGATTTCGAATTCTCTTTCTTTTAACTTAGGATAATTCTTTGTAGTTCATTCTTTTACTTTGGAAAATATCTCAGATTTCCTTACTTAATATTTGATCCAAATTTCTTAACTTTTAAGCGGGTCAAAAACAATATTATTTAAGACATCGTTTATGATAAACCCTAAATCAATCTTAACAAACATTTTGAAGTAAATAGGATCATAGAAATCATTCATTTTTGGAGATTGCTTAACTTTTGGATAATACCAATCTTCTTTTATTTCAAAAACTTATTACAGTCTTTTTATTTAAGAGCATTAGGGCTTTCCGTTCGATCTGTTCCACCCCTCGCCCAAGAAAAGAAAACATAGGCTAGGTAAGTTCAGGGCATGGTTGCTACATCCCTAACCTTAGTTAAACACCTTGTTTTATCTTCCCAGATCTCACAGGCGGGACAAATGTACTAGTCGTTTCCACATACTCAGATTTTCAACTTTATTTTGGAATTGCTTATAAATATCCCAAACTATCTTTCAAAACGTTTAATTATCCTTTTTAAAAAATTCACAATTTATTCTGGAAAACATCGTTACATTTAAACTAATATTCTAAATGTAACGACCCCAGATTTTTATGAATTTAAATTGATAATTTAAATGAATTTTTGAATTAAAAATTGTAAAATTGATTTTAATGATGCGAGTTTCCCCGATTCAAATATAAAATATATTAAGTCAAATTGATTTGAAAATTTGCATATATTTGTATATATGTGAATATATATGTATATATTGGATTTGAAATAAAATCTCGAATAAATGGTTTTAGAAATGAATAGAAATAAATATAACAACTTTAAAATATGAAAACAAATGCAGTATAAATATGTTCAAAACTGAAATATAAGTATGTAAACGAATTAGTTAAGAAACAAACATCATTAGAACTACTATTATAATATGTACATGAAGTAAAATAAAATAGAAATCTATCAAACATAAATAAAGTAAAATAAGTGGACATATCTATGAAGCTACAATACAAAGTAAATAAAATAAAGCAAAACCAGAAAACAAACAAATAAAGTAAAATACAAAATTAAGTACAAACAAAACATAACTAAAATAATCAACTGTACATACATAACAATACATTAGCTAAACCTATTATCATAAACATGCAAAATAAACAAAAGAAAAAGTATTGCTAAACAAAATAAAGTATATGTTTTTACATAAGTAATAAAGCAAAGCACAAAGCAAAGTTGAATAAATATGTAGGCTGTAAAGAAAATCAAATATGAACACAAAGAAAATGAAAGAGACAAATAGGCAGCCTGTAGAGTTTAATATGCTAGGCAAAAACAAGTCAATTTAAAACAAGACAAAGTAAAAAAAAAAAAAAAGATACAAGTACGCAGGCAAAGGAAAAAGGGTGTAGGCAAGCATGGGAAAGAAGTACTGGGGCATTTACTGCTTGAATCTTTAGCATGCCATAATGTATCTTCAGCCACCTCAATGTTATCATATCAACCTGTACAAAGTTAGTACATCACACAGTAAAACATTTTTCTTTATATCAACCCCCCACCTCAGTTCTTTCATCAAACAAATAAATAAATAAATAAAACTAAGCAAAGAAAACTAAAGCTTACCATCTTTAAAAACTCAAACATCAAGAAGCAAGATACAAACCAGTTCCAAATTGAAGAAACCTGTTCTCTGTCTTCCACAAAAAAAAGTGAGTAACTTATTATTTTTAGATACTTTTAAATTATAAAACAGTTGCTTATATATATATAGGTATATCTGTAAAAAACTTCATGTTTATCTAAAACCAGTTTTCTTTTTTTTTCATTGCCTGTGAATCTGTGAGCAAACATTCTACTTTGAATCTGTATGGTTGTTTCTGAGTAAGAAGTGATTTAAACTTGAGTTACTTTAAATTTGTATATTTATAAGTTGAAGTTGCTCTGCATATCTATTTACCTATCTGTGCTGTGAGATTCACCATCTTCTCTGTTTAGTTACAGGGAATACAAAAAAAAAAAGAGGAAAAAAAATTCAAACTCTTCTTTTCTAATCAATGTTAGGCTTTAGTTTCAAAACAAAATAAATGTGTTTGAGTATGAATTGTAATATAAAAATAGTTTCATGAAGGGTAAGCATATACAGGATGAACAACTCGAAGTTCTACAGAGAAATTTCAAAATTTAAGGAAATTCGAACCTAACGATTTGCAAATTTGAATACCTATCTTCAATCCTTACTGAAAAGTAAGATTTTTAAACCAAAGATTGTAATTTTTCATTGAGTATATCAATAGTAAACTGTGGATGAACTAAAAACACATTTTTATAAATCTTTGTTAGTTCAACAAATTTTAATTGTTGAAATTCATGGAGGAGTTAGTTTGATCACTTTCGAATCTAGGAAAAATACTGAAAAAAATTTCGAATGAGTAAATTTTTGGGTTGGATCGAAACTAGGGTTTAAGAGAGGTAATGGGTTTGGCTCGGTTGTCGAGGCAATGCGAGGGCATCAGGGAATTAGAGGCGATCGGACTAGGTGGGTTAGAGGCGTTGGGTGGTGGCGAAGCTTCGGACCAAGTTTCGAGGTGGCCGGTGGTCGTGGGTGATGGTACGATGGGTTTTTGGGTGGTCGAGTTTTTGGGTCAGTGGGTTCGAATGGGTCGATTTTGATCTGATCGAAATTTCTTCGATCTGGTTGATGCTTTGGGGTCTCGCGTGTTCGTGTGTGTGTGTGGGATGGACGCGGTGCTCATCGGTGGCCGGAGGAGCGTGGGTAGGTGCACGGTGCACGTGTGTGCACTGGGGAGGAAGGAAGGGGAAGACGTGATGAACTTGAAGAAAGGGGGGGAGGCGTCTCGAAGTTTTTCGCTGATTGACTCGGTGAAATGGTTCAAGGCTTGAAGCCTGGGAACAATCTGTTTAACAGATTTTAGTAAAATTAAACTGAAGCAAGTCTAAACGAAGCTTATAATAGATTTTAAGTTTAAATTCAAGTTTTATTTTATTTTTATCTTTGATTTAAATTTGAAATAAAATAAGGGTCTAAGAAAAAGAAGATTTAAAAGATGGGTTTCAGTTTTCGTTTTACTTGACAATTCTAAAATTTCAATCTTTTCAAAAGCTGAAATGTACGATTTAATGGAAATTTAAATACTGAAGTTAAGTTCAGTTTTTATTTTAAATCGTAAATAAGTTTAAGTGTTAAGGTATGCTTTTAAATATGTAATTTAAAAGGGGTTTTGGAAAAATTAGTTTTAAATCTTTATTTAGGATAAATTGGAATTTTATTTTAAGTATCAAATTTTAAAATGAAATTTAGAAAGTAATTGGGAAAATAAATGTCTTTAAAACGTATTGTGAGTGATGATTAAATGATAAATAAGAATAAGTTTAAATTTGAATTAGTGAAGATAAAATGATATGCACTCATTAAATTAGTTCAAGCGAATAATTGATTAATTTATTTAATCAAGTAATTAAGATTTATTAAGTTACAGTTTAGAACTTAATTAATTGAATAATCAGTGATTAAATATATGATTTTAAAGGTTAATTAAATGATAATTAACAATAATTAAACTGAGTTTAATTACTTAAGAATAGTAATTAAATAATTATGAATAGTTAATGAGAATCATTCACTTGAAATTTATTTGATAATAAATGTGAAAAGAATTATTCATAGAAATTTAATCTGATTTAAATTTATCAGATGATTAAATTGATCCTACTTATGGATGATTGGATTTTATTGGATGTTGAATTGTCGATATCCCTGATATATGATGCTTTATGATTATCCTGATTTGTGTTGTGATCTGTGATATAGTTTATTATTTGTGATATATATATATCTGCGAATATGTGTATGAAAGATAAGCGTTATAGTTATATCGCTTATCGAATATATTGTTGTATTTAAATCTGTGATGATTGAAATGATGTTGCACTATTGTGTTAAACCCTGGACCACACCATACACACACAAATATGGATTTCACGAGGAAATCGATTAAGTCGCAGATTTTTGAAATAGTTAAATTTGAATTTTTAAATTCAAATGTTTTGGAAATGGAATCGGAATAAATGTGAAAAGCTTTTGGAATGGAATTTCAAAATAAAATTTATTATTAAATTACTTGATTAAGTTTTGGAATTTAAATAATTTGATTTAAATTTAAATTCAATACTTGAAATTGAATTCTATGATTTGAAATTAGGGATTAAAAATGTTATATTGGTTATATAGGGATTAAACCACTTTTAAGTATTGTTTTTGGGAATTTGAATTTAACCCAAGGATTTAAACTCGTATAAATGAATCAGATTTCCAAAATGAAAACTGTTGTTTTCAAATGATAAACACTTTTAGATAAGAACTAAGATTCCAGTTAATTAGGGGAATTTCAAGATTGAATAGAGAAATGATTTTCCTAAGTTATGAATGAATTCTTTTTGAAAGCTATGGATTAAATCTGTTTATTTTTAACAGATTTAAATAGATGATTTGTTTAAATCAAATTGAAATGAAATTATTTTGAAGGCTATGAGTTAAATCTTTGATTTAAAGATTTAACGAGTTAATCAAATTGAATTGAAATTGTTTTGAAGGCTATGAGTTAAATCTTTGATTTAAAGATTTAACGAGTTAATCAAATTGAAATGAAAATTGATTTGGAAAATCTGTGAATGAATCTTTTGTTTAAAAGATTAAAAGGTGAAAATTGTTTAAACCATTAAAGGTTGTGAAAATGAATCTTTTTTGTTTAAAGATTGAAATGGTAATTGGATTAAACCATTTGAAATAAAGTTTTGAATTATTAAGTTGTGACTTAATTGAAATCCCATTATCCATTTGTTTTTGAAATATCGTGCTCACTATTCGGGTTAGCCGGGAAAGGACCTTTGTGTCATATAACCCATTCCGAATATGTGATTCGACGTTATGGATAGCATTTGAAGACCGGTGATGAAGACCGGGTATTTGCGAAAGCGATAGGATGACCTATCGATTGTTTCTGCACCGAGTCGCGCCGGTATAGAAACTCCCTAAGTGATGGGAAATTCTATCGGGATTGTGAATATCCGGATTTGCAAGGACTTCTTTGTAAGTGCCTTCGGTTCTGTTCGAACCCAGAACAGACTTGTATGGATAGTATGTCTGACATTACAAATTGAGATATAAAGCCGATTTCTTTCAAATATATTTCTGTTGGTGGCGGAGAATTTATTCTTTTAGCTTAACACCCTTCTCTGAGACGTACGAGCTCAGAGGTTATATAGTTGAAGGTTATCAGCGATATATTCCCAATTTGGTAATGTGACATACTGAGTGTTGCTGTGAAATGATCATTGTGTTGATTATTTGTGATAGGATCATTTGTTTGATCGTCTATCTTGGTGATCATTTCTATGATCATTTGTTGACCCAAAGCATGGCTTTTGTATAAAGTATGTTTTTGTGGACGTGACTTCGTCGAGCCTCACACCCCGTGAATGGTCAAAACAGGAAAGATGCGGCAAGGTTATGAGGGGTAGCGCCCTTTAGGGTATGTGCATTTCCTTCTGGAAAGGGTGGTATCATGGTATGGAGCCCAGATACTTACTCATGTTGATACACTATATTTATTACTGTGTGGTGTTGTTGGTGACGAGCGCTCGGTTAAAGGTCCAATGGGACCGGGGGATGCCATATTCGTGTAGTAGTTACCTAGTGATAAAGGTAACCCGGCCTTGTGTTGTCAGAGAGCTGGTTAAGTTCTCGGGGACGTCCAGCCAGAGGCGTTTCCATGTGGCAATGGGAAGTTCCTTGGCCTGATCATTCGTTGGAAATCCAAAGAAACACTACGATCTTGTACGGTATTAGTTGTAGAACCTGCCATGGAATGTGGCGGTAACCTGCCATTGAACATGGTAGCTATAGTAGGCATAAGTGCGGAATGTCTATGCTGGCTAAGATTTATATTCTACTTTCGAAATGAATTTTTCCTATACTATGCACTAGTAATAATATCAAATGTTTCTTTTTAATGCGTATCAAGCATCTTTGACTATCATAAGGAGAAATCTCCTCCGATTCTGCGTTTGCATTGTGTGTGTGTGCGGGAGGCCTTATGGTAGTCTCATTTTTAAAAAGCATTGCGAATTGACTTTGAAAATCTTTTGTTGAATGTTTTAAGAGATAAACTGTTTTTGTTGCTCACACCAGTCCCACGACTGATCCGGAGTTTATTGTTTCTTTCCTAAACTCTGGGTGCTCATTATTTTCTACACGAGCAGTTTAGAGTTGGGTTTTTCAGATAGTTAGATATAGTGGATTATCTGGAGTTAGTTCAGTCTTTGGTTCGCACCAGCCTTGCTCGTCTTGGTGCATCGTTATTGGGAGTTCGAGCTATTGCTGGATTGGTTCTTGGAAATGGAGTTGCAGTTATTTTTGGAGTTCTTCCTTGAAGACTGTCTTAGAGTTATTTGTTTCGCTGCTAGATGTTATCTATTTTCTTTCCGCTGCTATTTTATTGTATCATATCTCTGATGTATATTGATATTCATTGTATCGTTCTGTTGTATCAGATATTGTATATCAGTGTATTATTCTTTTTATTCCGCTGTGTAGTTTACTTAATGTTGTTATAAGCTCCGGCGAATCGGGTTTGAACGGTCGAATCTATGGCATTCGAATACAATTTGAAGTATGGATGTTGATTTTCGAGCGGACAAAATCCGACTCGTTACACTAAAAGTTATAGAATCGCAGCAGAAAAGTGCTGCGGAAAGTGCCATACAAGCTTATTTAAATTTAAACAACTTTTAATATTTGAAAATTCATATTTTTTTGATCCAAATCTCTTTTAAATTATTTAAATAGATTTATCAAATTTATTCCATATTTTTCCGTAATTAAAATTGTTCATTTAAACAAATTTCTTGTTATGGTCACTAAACTGCACCAGCGCGATTTTTCTAGAAAATTGATTTGGTCTTAATTCAAAATCTACTTATCGAAACTTTGATTTTATTTCTTCATTTAGAAGATATGGATATAATAGTCTGGAATTTTCTTATCTCGAAGAATACCAAGCCATATTCCACCCTACGTATTCATTTGAACTTTTCGGCGCGAAATCGCGAACTACCGTTGCGCGACGCGTCCAGTTTTAACTTATTTTTCAATACTTGAAATAATTTATTCAAATTGGATTTCAACACTTATAAAATCATTACAAATTATTTTAAATCGATATTTTCACTTTTTAAAGTATTTGAAATATATTTTCACTATTACCATATTATAACATTATTTTATTCCTGTTATTTTAATATTAAATTTTAAATTCCAATTTCAGTTCGATTTCAATTCGATTTCAATTCTAATCTCAAATTAAACACATTTAAAACTTAGATTTCAAATCTAATTTCAATTTAAAAATTAATTAAATCTCAAACTAAATTTCACTTTTTTAAAATCGATTTCAATTTCAATTTCACTATTCATCTCAATTTCAATTTCTAATTAACTATCCTTTTCAAATCCGTTTCACTTTAAATTTCAAATTCTCTTTCATTTTAACTTTAATTTCACTTCTAAATGAAAGGAGACTTATTTTTCCACAATATCTCATATTACTAAAATATGATCTTTTTAGATAAAGGGATTACTTAATCAAAATGAACATATCCAATATTCATATTTATCACTAACATAACATACATTCAACCAATCACATGCATATGATTTCAAATCTAACATTCACTATTAATATCATAACGGGATATATTATCACAATTCACTTAATTTACTAACTATCAAATCATCCATATTAACAATCAATTTGGTATAAATATTCATATGTCATAAGGGTGTAAATATGATTTATAACATAATCAAAATATAAATTCAAAAGTAATGAGAATTTCTCACCATAAACCAAAGCGATTAACTTCCTACCAACATTCTAATCAACCAACACTTCACTAATTAATTCCTACTCCATTAAACACTAGCAAACAATACCCTCTCCCATCCAATAGCTTGGCCGAGGCTTGAGATGGAGGTTGGCCGAAAATATAGAGAAGAAGCGGTAGAGCTTTGAACTTGAATTCCCAAGATTTAGATCCGAAAAATAGGTCATCTTCTCTCTTATTTTTGACTCTCTTACTCACAAAATTTGAAAAACTTATTAACTGAAAAGTTGTGGCAGATTCTTTTCTATTGAATTTGAAAAAATGAATCATTTGAATCCAAGTTGTTTTGAGGGAGATATGTTCAAAATAAAATAGCTATTCTCAGATTCACAAAAATAAAGCCCGAAATGCACTTCAAAGAATTGAGTTTCAGGTATATTAAATCTCAAAACTGAAAAAAGTTATCAACAAAAAAGTTATAGCCACTGAATTTGTGTGTGGTTTAAAAAAATAAATTCTTATTTTGGATCTGTTATGATCAAGTTATGATCAAAACAAAATGGCCTATTTTCTGGCTTAAAAACTGATCCAGAAAATGCACTTGAAAGAAGTGGATTTTTGACATAGTTAACTTTAGAAACAAATAATGTGGTCAACATGAAAGTTGTAGCCATTAGAAAAATACATGATTAAAAAAAAAGAAATTTACAATTTGATTTGGTTTTGAAGAACTTATGGCTAAGAGAAAAGAGGTAAAATGTGGGAAAAAAAGGAGTTTGATTTAAAGAGAATGAACATTGATTTCTTTTAAATATTTTATAAATATTTTGACATTAGTTCTTTTTAATTTTTTTCTATGGCTTGGAAGCCATTAAAGAGAAGAGGAAGAAGATGAAGAAGCTTGAGAAAAGAAGAAGAAAATGTGAATGAAATGAGAGGAGGAGGTGGATATTTATAGAAAAAGAAAGAAGTGGTAAATTTACCAAAATAACCTCTTACCAAATTACCAAAATAACCTTACTTCAACCTAAAGTAATCTCCACTTTTTCAATACTTAACATCATCTTTCACATCCTTACTTTATGTCTTAGTCACTTAAAGATTAAGTAAAGAATATCATAATTATGTTGGCTTTGATTTGATATTGATTTGATGTTTACTTTTGACTTTTTTTACTTACTTTTGCTAATTCTTACTTACTTTTCTTAATGACTTCTAGAAGTTTTCTAATCTTATTTAGTAAAAGTAAACATGTTTATTGAATTAATTAATGCTTACACTATTTGAATATATGTTCCTATATAAAAATAAAGGTGCGACGACGTTGCGACAAATTTTAATCGACAAAACGTCGTTTTTCGACAAAATGTTTTACGGTCACATTGTGACGTTTTAGTTAAACTATTTATTTATGTAAACCAAATTTAAAATAAATTTGTATAATGCTATTTAAAAATATTAACACTCATAAATTAATTAAAATAATTTATTTAATCATTGAAACTTACTTTTCTAAAATCAGCATTTTGTCACGTTTGTTGATATAGTCAAATGTTACTATTTTTATGTATACTTCTCTTTCTAAATCCTATCTAATTTTTTTGAATCATATAACCTTACTTATTTTACATTTAAAATCACTTGAAATATTATATTTTAAAGTGGTCTAATTTTGGGTCGTTACAATATATCTTCTTTTATTTCCATTATGCTAACATTAAGAAACTTATAATTTCATATCGAATGTCAATCAAGCTTTTATAAACAACCAATGTCTGGTTATTTTTCTTGGGTTAGTTGACCTAACATGTTTTCCTAGCATATTTTTGTTTGGATTATTTATTCATGAATGTTTTAAATATGTGCTTATTAGCGTATTGCATTTGCTATTTATGAACAGACTACCCAACATGTTAACCTTATGTATTGGAATCAATAGTCCACTTCCTATATTGTGCATTGATATAAAAAATACAGTCAGTGTCATGTCCTGTTGTAAATTCAATGATATTACTCATTGCAACTTTTGAATTATAGAAATTATCATATTATAATATGTTTTAATTACTGATAAATTTAGGGAAGTGATATATTAACATCATATGTCTATATAAACATTTTTTAACATTATATCTCTAAATAATTCATGCTTAAAAATCAATATGATAATGTTTTTGCTGCTTTTACACCTACACTTATGAGATCTATGTGTATTGAACTTATTACAATGATTATTTTCTGCTCTTGTACAAATATGCAGTGATTGTAAAAATAATGAAATGTGAGAGATTCTAAGAACTATGCACTGTGAGTTTATTGCAAACTTTCATTGGAGTTTAGTTGACCAAACTAATGTTTCTCTTTGTGATTTTTCTCAATTCAAAGCTTAAAGTTGAAATTGCATTATATATAAAATTTCGATATTCAGATTACTCCTTGTGAAATTTTAATTCAACTTTGAGTTGCATCTTAAAAGTCAAAAAAAGAGCAGATATAGAATAACCACCTATAAGCGATGAATCTGAAAGAGGTATTGGGAACTTTACTACTCTTAGTAAGTTCTTAATCAGTTTACTTAGTTCTTCTCATTATATTTTAGTTCTAGATTGAAGTAGTATAAATGAATTAAATTGATCGATTTTATCGAATATACCATGCTTTTAATCATTTTCTTCAAACAACACATACTTCTATTTTTAACTCATTAATTGATTTGCAAGCATTACATAAGTATATGGTGTATTATAATATTAGGTTGAATTTTGACCAATATAAACAAGTTCACACAGTTAGCCTATTTTAATCCAATATTGATCACGGAGCAGTGGATATTAGTGGATTGAAAAATCCCCCCTAGGAGATTCGACTTATTCATTGGACGCCCGTCGAATCTATTCAGAGTTCCAACCAACAACTCTATCATGGGAAGACCACGCACTAGATCAGCCTCTCACATTGCGGATGTCCACAAGACTGCTAATGTGCAACAAGTTGGACCTAGCAACCCACAAGCGATTCAAGGCACAGGGCCCTCCATCCAAAATCAAATGGAAGTCGTTTCCTGAACAGAGTCCAACGACTTGATAAGAGAAATCAGGGAAAGTAGAAGGAAACTGGCTGAGCAGATTCAAGCCAACACTGATCTTATGACTCAGCTTGCCCAACAACAGCATCAGAATGCTGGGAGTAGTCCTGCCCCTTATTCTTCATCTAACAGCTCGACCTCAGCTGATGAACCTCCTAGGCGTAGACGCCATGCACAGGCAGGTGCCACTGATTGATCTGCCAGGGATAAGCACATGAGGGGATCAGAAACCCGGTTCACCAAGACCCAAATCAAGCTGGCCTTCAGGACGCACGTTTAGCCGACCACCAACAGGCGGGACATCAACCCGTACGGTTCCGTGGAACGGAACCCAATCTCCCGTCCTTCATACAAACTTCGGACTTAACAGCCATGGCCAGGCAGTTAATGAGAGAGAACCAAGGCTTGACCAATGAAGATTGGGGAGTGTCCAGGAGTCATACTTCCTTCACAGATACTGTTCTACAGGTAGAGGATCCCAAGAAATTCAGTATGCCGACTATCCCAGCCTACGAAGGGAAGACTGACCCTAGCCAACACGTGATGAGGTGCGAAAGGATGATGGATTCTACAAGGGCGAATGACGTGACTAAGTGCAGGTGCTTCCTAATCACTTTGTACGGTATTGCCACTATGTGGTTTACTCGACTTCCTCCACGGTCTATATACAGCTTCGACGAGTTGGCGGTGAAATTTGTTGAAAAATTCAGGATACATGCTACTCGTCCAAAGGACGTGATGTCCTTATCTATCGTGATCCAGGCTCCGGGAGAGTCTTTGAAAGCGTACTTACAGAGGTTCCATGTTTCCACCACCGAAGTTAGCAACCCTAACGATCATGCAATCTTGATGGCGGTAATGCGAGTTGTAGATCTGGACTCGGAGTTTGGAGATTGATTGGTAGGAAAGCCTCCTACTATGTTGGAACGATTCTATTCCAAAGCTCACCAGTTCATACGGAGGGAGGAAGCTTGATGGACAAGATGAGATAAGGCACCATGGCCTGTTCAGAAACTGTGAAAAGTAACATCGCCGTGAAACAATCCGACGACAATTCGGGAAAAGTTCAAGATAATGTCCAGAACAAGCCTGGGCAATCTAAAGGATCCAGAGGTGGAAATCCCGAAATGAAAAAAGAGACAGGGAGATGGAAGTCGAGGATTCTGACCTACAACGAATATACCCCCTTGAATACTTCTCTTGAAAACATTTATCTATCTACCTGTAACACCTTTGAATATAGAAAGCCACGCCCAAAGGAGTCCACTGAAGAACAGAAACGGACAGGGAAGTACTATCGCTTCCATGAGACCCACGGGCATAATACTGAGGAGTGTAGATACTTCCATGACGCCATAGAAAGGTTGATCAGGCAGAAAAAGCTTTAGGAGTTTGTTAAGAACCCACCAGAGGGTAGGCAAGGAATGACAGACCCCGGACGCGGGCCGGCTCCATGCCACCCAGAGGAACCTGCCCGGACCATAGGTAGATTGATCATAAACACTATAGTCGGAGGACCTCATCCTGTAGATAAGAATTGGCAGGAGATGGAACGATATGCTACCTCCCTGGGGCATGCGAATTATGAATGTTGTTCGAATGTGGAAGATGGAACCCCCGCAAAACAACAACGCATGATGAAAGACGATATAGTGTTTAGGAGTCGAGATGCAGATAAGGTGGAGGATCCTACTATCGACCCAATATGTTATGTGGCAGAGCTGAGAGAAGCTTAGCGGAGAGAAAAAGGAAAGGTTGGGGACAACACCGTCCGCATCCTAAATACTGATGATTGACAAGTAGTGCCTGAGCCCTGGCTCGGGCAACATTCTCGGATCCTTAGAGACGTAGATCCGAGAGATGATGATGGGGAAGCCAAGTAAACGAATGCAATACCGGCTGAGTTGACGATCGACATTCCAGCCAGTTGGGATGACTCATCATGAGTCCTTAAGATTGGATCACAACTTGACCCTTCAATGGCCGAGGACCTTATTGATTTCCTCCGAGCGAATCCGGATGTTTTCGCTTGGACACACTCTGATATGTGTAGGATCTCTCCCACTATTACGAGTCATATGTTGAACATAGACCCAAAATACATTCCTGTAAAACAAAAAAGGAGAGGCATGGACCCGGAGAGGTCCGCTGCCCTCAAAGAGGAGGCGGACAAACTCAAAGTCAATGGGTTCGTTCGCGATGCCCTCTACCCTGAGTGGGTATCTAACCCTGTGCTGGTGAGAAAAGCGAATGGGAAGTGGAGAACTTGTGTTGATTACTCCGATCTGAATAAACCATGCACGAAGGATAGTTTCCCTTTACCAAGAATCGACCAGCTCGTCGACTCTACAGCCGGACATGAATTATTGCCATTTATGGATGCACATTCGGGATATATCAGATCCCGATGCACATTCCAGACCAAGAACACACCAGCTTTGTCACAGATGTTGGGATATAATGCTATGTAGTAATGCCTTTTGGATTGAAAAATGCAGGAGCAACTTATCAGCGTCTGGTGAATCGAATGTTTAAAGACCAGATTGGTAGAATGATGGAAGTCTATGTGGATGACATGCTCGTGAAGTCACGGTAGTCAAACGACCACATTCGAGACTTAGCAGAAGTGTTTGATATACTCAGGCATTACGGGATGAAGATCAACCCATTAAAGTGTTCTTTTAGCGTTGCATCAGGGAAGTTCTTGGGTTTCATTCTGAAGCACGTGGAATTGAAGCTAACTCGGAAAAGATTCAGGCTATTCGAGACATACAAGTGCCCAGAACTATAAAGCAAGTACAAAGCTTGAACGGAAAGGTGGCCGCGCTAAGTCGATTCATATCCAGAGCCACGGATAAGTGCATTCCTTTATTTGATGTGATAAAGAAGGGAAAGAGGAATTTCGAGTGGACATCTAACTGCGAGGAAGCATTCCGAGCTATGGTTAGACATCTAGAAAGTCCCCTGGTGCTATCAAAACCAATTGACCATGAAATGTTGTATGTATACTTGGCAGTATCCCAGCATGCTATTAGTACGTCTCTGGTTCGCGAGGAGGACCGAGTCCAAAAGCCAGTATATTATGTCAGTAAACGTTTGACAGGGGCATAAATAAATTATCCTATATTGAGAAACTGGCTTATTGCTTGGTGATTGCATCACGCAAGCTTCGCCCATACTTCCAGGCACACTCGATCATTGTTTACACCGATCAACCCTTGCAATAGGTACTCCAACGACCGGAAACTTCTGGAAGGATGTTAAAATGGAATATCGAGTTGAGTCAGTTCGATATTACTTAACCTACCGTGAAGGGCCATACATGGGCAAACACTAGCAGATTTAATTGCCGAATTCACCGTGACAGACGAATCAAACGGCCGCAATGTCATACCTCCCGTTCGATTGAAGATGTACACGGATGGGACATCTAACGACCATTGTTCGGGGATTGGCATAGTTCTTGTCACTCCTGAGAACCGATCTATTTGCTGCGCTTTGAAGCTTGAATTCACATCAACGAATAACGAAGCCGAGTATGAAGCATTGATTGCTGGCTTAAGACTTATCAAAGAACTGGAAGTAAGATCGGTTGAAATCTTTTACGACTCGCAACTGGTGGTGTACCAAGTGCGAGGAGACTACAAGCAAAGGGGTAGAGACTCGCCCCGTATTTGGTCCGAGTGCAGGAGATGCTAGTGAATCTCGAGTATTATGATATTTCACATGTCTCGCATGAGCAAAACAGAGCAGCTGATTCATTGGCAAAATTTGCAAGCACTGGCGATGCGCAGCAGATGGGATTGTTTTCCGTTGAAACCTTACATGTTCCGAGAATAAATATGATGGAGTTAGATTTCATGTTAGAAATAGAAATCGATAAGGAGTCATGGATGATCCCATTCAAGCAGTACTTGTTACACGGGGTCGTCCTCGAAAGAACGAGTGAAAGACGACAAGTCATTCGTAAGGCTTCTCGTTATGTAATGCAAGATGGGGTAATGTATCGGAGGGGATACTCGAACCCCTTACTCCTATGCATTGCCCATAATGAGATAAAACGCGTCCTGAAGGAAGTCCATGAAGGTGAATGTGGCGACCATACCGGAGGGTAGACGTTAGCAAAGAAAATCCTCCGCTATGGATGCTATTGCCCAACTGTAAACCAGGATGCCGCAGACTATGTGAGAAGATGTGATAAATGTCAGGAATATGCGAAAACCCCGTGAGCTCCGTCGATGGAACTCACACAAATGGTTAGTCCCTGGCCATTTGCAATATGGGGGATCGATATAGTCGGTTCCTTACCCCTATCCAAAGGTGGTGCAAAATACGCGATAGTTGCGGTCGATTACCTTACCAGGTGGGTAGAAGCAGAGCCTTTGGCTACTATCACCACCAAGAAGGTCATTAATTTCATTATACGAAATATTATATGCCGTTTTGGCCTTCCAGAACCTTCATTATAGACAACGGAACTTAGTTTGAAAGCAAAGAGTTCAAGGAATTTTGCCAAAAATATAGTATTGAGAAAAAGTTTGCAGTAGTAGCTCACCCGAAAGCCAATGGACAAGTGGAAGCCATAAACAAAGTAATCAAATCCATATTGAATAAACATTTGGAAAAGGTTGGAGGCAAGTGGGTGGATGAGCTTCCAACAGCGCTTTGGGCTTACAGAGCCACCCACAATTCCGCGACTGGCCACACTCCATTCACATTGGCATACGGCATGGAAGCTGTCATACCCGTAGAACTTGAAGTTCCATCACATCGGGTAACTTATCATGACCATAAGTCAAATCAAGATCTTTTGCTGGAATCATTGGACTTCGTTGATGAAAAGCACGAAGAAGATAATTTAAGAGCGCCGCATATAGACACCGAGTCGCTCGATATTATAATGAAAAAGTCCGACCGAGAAATTTTGGCATGGGTGATCTCGTTTTGAAACAAGTTTTTCGGTTCCATCACATATGAGCCCCGCATGGGAAGGTCCATACGTCATTGAACGGAAGCTTGGAGAAGGAACTTTCAAGCTAGCGACCGTTGATGGTGCGACACTCCCTCGAGCATGGAATAGCGAGAATTTGTGGCATTATTACACTTAGTTCATTTCTTTTATATTTTAGTTACATTTATTTCCAGCAAGTTTTTATTCCTAATTACGGCATGTAATAAGACAATTTAGCTTGTTTGCATTAGTAAAGGCTTGAAGCCATTTTCTCTATGAATTGTCGATGTTTCTGTGTATGATAACGCTGTGACAAATAACTAAAGAATACATTATTCTACCTGACGTACGAACGTGCTCGAGCACTCAAAATCTCCAAGTCCTCGGAGTGCGGACTGGAGTACTCTGAGTCCTCGGAGTGCGGACCAGAGTATAAACGACTCAAAATCTCCAAGTTCTCGGAGTGTGGAATGGAGTACTCTGAGTCCCCGGAGTGCGGACCAGAGTATAAATAACTCAAAATCTCCAAGTCCTCGGAGTGCGGATTGGAGTACTCTGAGTCCCAGGAGTGCGGATCAGAGTATAAACGGCTCGAAATCTCCAAGTCGCCGGAGTGCAGACTGGAGTACTCTGAGTCTCCGTTGTGCGGATCAGTGTATAAACGTCTCAAAATCTCCAAGTCCCCGAAGTGCGGACTGGAGTACTCTGAGTCCCCGAAGTGCGGATCAGATTATAAACGACTCAAAATCTCCAAGTCCCCGGAGTGCGGACTGGAGTACTCCGAGTCCCCGGAGTGCGGATCAGAGTATAAACGGCTCGAAATCTCCAAGTCCCCGGAGTGCGGACTGGAGTACTCTGAGTCCCCGGAGTGCGGATCAGAGTATAAACGTCTCAAAATCTCCAAGTCCCCGGAGTGCGGACTGGAGTACTCTGAGTCCCCGAAGTGCAAATCAGAGTATAAACGACTCAAAATCTCTAAGTCCCCGAAGTCCGGACTGAAGTACTTTGAGTCCCCGGAGTGTGGACCAGAGTATAGACGACTCAAAATCTCCAAGTCCGCGGAGTGCGGACTGGAGTACTCCGAGTCCCCGGAGTGAGGACTAGAGTATAAATGACTCAAAATCTCCAAGTCCCAGGAGTGCGGACTAGAGTACTCTGAGTCCCCGGAATGTAGATCAAAGTATAAACAGCTCAAAATCTCCAAGTCCCCGGAGTGCGGACTGGAGTATTCTAAGTCCCCGGAGTGCAGACCAGAGTATAAACGACTCAAAATCACTAAGTCCCCGGAGAGCGGACTATAATACCCTAAGTCTCCAGATCATGGAATAGAGAATGAGCGATCTAAGTATCCAAATCCCCTGAGGGAGAATTGAACATAAATGACTTGAAGTCATTGGAACCTTAGCGTGCAGACTGGAAAATATTCTAAGTACCCGGAGCGTGGAATAAAGCATGTGCAATGCCACAAAGTTGCCAACTTATTTGAAGATGAATCGAGAAGTTTATGTAACTTGCAGTAGCTTGGGTTTTGACCACGATTATACAGAAAACCAAACAACGAAAGTCTTCTGAAAGGCAAAAGAACTAAGTTTTATTCATCAAAAATAAGTTTCTACTACAACACCTCCGAAGCTCGGAGTCAAAGTTTATTTACATGAACTACAAAGATAACTAAAATAATTACATAATCTAAACTAACTCTCGTTGAACGAGAGCAACGACTACTTCTTCGACTTCTTCGACTTTTTTCCAGACGACTCCTCTCCCGTGCGCTTGCCCTTGATAACTTTCTTTGATGGGGGAGTGACAACTGAAGAAGTACGGGGAACTTCCATGGGCTTGGATACACCTGGGAGGATGACCTTCAACGGCTTATTCACAGGATCGTCTAGGTCCATAGCTTGAGGCTCGACTTTGATCTCGACCGTCTCTTTCTTCTCCTTCTCAAGCTGCTCCTTCATGCTCAGTTTAGATGTGTGTTCGGAGGCGCCCGTAATTTCAATTTTATAACTCCCATCGATGGGAGAGGAAGTCTCAGATTTATCCTCATCAAGCGCTCCGATCACCTGAGCATCTGGACCGGGAGCCTCTCCTGCGTGAGTGGCCTCACTTGTCTTTTCCTTTACCTCTTTGGTGACATCGCTCCTTGGAGTGGGCTCAGGATCAGAACGTCCTGCACAAAATCATGAAAAACAAGCATTAGAATACGATAGCTCCTGGTGAGAAACGACGACTCTTGGAATGTTAAAGTGAAAGAGTTATCTACTAGGTTCTGGCTGGCTCTCAGCCGTCAGAGGGGTCTCACCCTCTGGAATAGGAGACGAAATGTGAACGCCAATGTCGGGGTCCTCCGGATCATAACCGATGTGCTGCTCAAAGGAATCGAGTATCAGTCGATCAGCGGGCTGAGTAGGCGCATGAGCTTGAGACTCGATCTCGGATGGACCGGCAATAACCTCTTTCCCTTTCATTGAGGGGGAAGCCTTTGCAGTAAAGAGCTTTTGCCGCTGACAGATTCGAAGACTCGTTTCCCTTAAGAAATTCTTTTATCAAAGCTCCTTCATCAACCTCCTCGCTACCATGTTCGGCTTTCCTGATTTCTATAAAGGTCTCTCACGACTCGGCTAAAGATTCGAGATAGCCCTCGTCCAGAAAAGTTAAGTCTCAGTGCATGAGAACGCGGGCATTGAATTCTGCAATTAGCGGGTCGAACATGCTTTTGACCTCTTCCCTACCTTCTTCTTTAGCCGCCTCAAGACGGGAGTCGATCTCCGCAGAAGCTATCTTTTTGCCCTCTTCGCGGGCTTCATTCTTTAGCGCCTCAACTTTAGTAAGCTCATCCTCAAGTTTCGCATTTAGGAGTCGTGTAGCAACGATCTCGTCGCAATATCATTGCGACTCTTCTTGAGCAGCAATCTTCTCTTCTTTCTCTTTTCGTAGTCGCTCCTCAAGTTCTTTGACTCGGAGGTTGAATGCATCCCTCTCTTTTTGAACCAAGTCTTTCTGCAAAGCTAAGGCCCCATGGTGTTGGACTGCCTCGTCAATTTCTTTTTTGTGGGTTAATTCCAGATGAGTTACGGCTTCAACAGTATCTTGGGCGCTCCACTGGGCGGCTTCAAGCTGAGATTTATACAACGCAAGCTCTTCGTCTTGAGCTTTAATTATGTCTTTGTCATGGATGGCCTCAAGCTTCAGGCGATAAATCTCATGTTGGCGCTCTATGGAGACTTCTGACACTTTCTCAGCAAGATGAACGAACGCGTCATGTTGAATATAGACGTTGTTGGTGCAGGCGATAGCGCTCTGCTTGACATGTCCCAAAATAGGATGAATCACTGGGAGAAATTTCAGGCCATCAAAGCAGATTTTTGGGAATTTAGCCTTGAGCTCGTTCAGTCTCTCTGATATTGTTGGATCTGTTGCGGGAACACGAGGAGATGGCTTTGAAAGTTTAGTTCTCTTGTAAGAATCCCGGGACTGTCATGTGGTGGGAGAATCGGAGTGTTGATCGCGATGGACATCTGATTGCGACCCCTTATGGCCGTGCTTATCTTTGCCTTGCCCTGAGTGAGAAGGGGGATTATGATGGTCTGATAATAAGATTTCTTCTGAGATGATGAATCACGGGAATGATAATCCCTATCGCCGTCATCGTCCCTATCTCGGCGCTTTCGGAGCCTAAGTCCCACCCCGATTGATGGAAATTCGATGAACCGCGAAGGCGATTAAGTCCATATGTGTGCCCCATGTCACCTGCATAGAGATTAAGTAACGACGAGTTAGTAAAAAGTAAGGTAATGACGGAAAGTTCAAGTGCAAAGTAAAGTGCGTGTGTTTGTGTGTGTCCTAGTGTTTCCCCCCGACAGACCAGCTTCTTTACTGATAGGAGTTTGTTCCCCTCGCTTTGGGCTTGAGCGTTGGAATCACCACTCGCGGGCGAGTGGAGCTTAAGGGCCTCAGGATCGTCGAAACCATAGTTAAGCAGATCGTCAGGTATGGTAAGGTTCGATAGATCTTTTAGAGAACTATCTAAGTGCTACGGGGAAGCTTCTTTCTCCGTAGGAATAAGGGTAACTTTAGAAGTTCCGCCCACTTTCTCCTTCCTCAGCTTATACGTTAGTTTCTTCTTCCTCTTCGAAGGGGAAGATGACGTTTCAATGTCGTGAACTTCAACTATTGGATCCCGAGGTGGACTAACAGTTTTTCCTCGTACTTCGGGCGTTTCGGTTTCCTTAATCTCACCCTCTTCTAGTGTGTCAGGGGCGTTACATGTCCAAGACTCGGCCTGCTTTTTCCCTTTGCCAACGGTAGGCCTGGGTATGGTAATGCTCTGAGGGAGGCTTATCCGACAACCTTCCGCCAACAGCCCAAACCTTGAAAGCGACTCATTTGAAATGAGAGTTCTGATGTCCTGTTCTTCGGCGGGAATGGCTCGGATAGCCTCGACGGCCTCAGAATATTTGGGTCCTTTAGGATGTGGGTTAATGCCTGAAAAGATGGAAAAGAGTTAGAAAAGGTACAGCTTCGACCAAGCATACGTATTGGTCCAGAGAGCAGACTTGCTTCCTTCCACCCATCTCCTCGCGAAACCAGGAGGGCAATGCACACAAAACCATTCCGTTTATACAGGGCAAACTTGCTCCATGCCCCAGTTAAGATTTGACATTTGTTGTCCGGCTCGAGAAACATGAAAGAGGGGCTATCCCTCCGCTTCTTGATGCAATATATATACCTGATATCGCCCGGGATTGGGAGCCTGGAAAGGGCACTCATGAAGAGGATGCAGGTGTCGTAGATGAATGCGTGGCTGTTCGGGTGCAGTTGCGATGTGGCAATGTCGATATACTGCGCCACAACTCGAAGAAACGAGTTGAACGGTGGCACACTACCAACCCAGCACATGAATTTATTACAAGCTGTGTATCCGACTGGGGGCAAATGCGAACGATCGTGCCTCGATGGAACTAGCACGTCGTCGAAGGGGATTCCGTGGACAGAGCATATTCGACGGAGCGTGCTTTAATTAATCTTCGAAGCCTGTGAATCGACTGGGTTTTCCAAGATAATTGTTGCCTCCAAAGTGTCGAGAGACAAGTTATGAGTAGGGGAAGTTGACGGATTTTAAATGTCTGCGACTTCTTGTCGAGAGGATGGCCTAAATCTGTCTGAGATCGTAGTAGAGCTAGATTTCCTAGACATCTCTAATAAGGATTGAATCTAGCAGAGCACCTGTTTGAACTATACTTGAAAAATAATCGAAGTTAGACTTAACAATATAAATATTCCCCCTGTGTGGTGTGTGAACTAGTGCGATCATTCAAATATAAGTGCTGAGAAGTTAAAAGTCACAGAGTTGGTGATATAAAGTTGAACTTCGAACTGTCGCCTTCGAAGACCGTCATCGCTGACCGTCTCCGAAAGCCTGCCCTATGATGCTCTCGATTTTGGACTCGGACATTGGCACTATATGATAAAGGCAATTATCCGTTTTTGTCGGTTTAAGTTCAGGCTTTTGATTATTAAAAATGGAGAGTTTTCAGTCCAGATTAGTTCGATATGCGGGTTTGCTTAAGTCCTTGTCCTTGTTTTTGTCATGTGATTAGGAATGGGAAATAAGTATATTCGACGATGGTTATGTTCGAGTTGGAATGGTTTCGACCGTTGTTATCTATTCATCAAAAAGTCAAGGTCGAGCGACAATTGAAACACACGGCCTAAAAGACAATCGGCCATAATGCCGTTCGGCCTAAATGTTGTTCGGCCTAAATGTAAATGCCATTCGGCGTAAGTATCACTCTTCCAACCCTTCCTCTTCGACGTTCGGCACGCGAAAAATCATGCCGAACCGTGCTTGTGCTGAGCCATATCGCTCGGCATTTTGCCCTTAATGCTATTTGTCCCCTTTCCCTCCATCTCTCCCGACGGCATGGCCAAATCTTTCGACAAGTCATGCCGAGCCATGTCGATCGGCATCCTATTCAATTCCTACTTCCTTCCTGTTTTTTCCACTCCACTGCTCGGCATGTGGCGAATCATGCCGAACCGAAGTAACGCCGAGCCCCAACGCTCGGCACTCCGCCCTCAACAACATTTTTATCATTTTCCTCCATCCATATCGAACGACATGGCCGAGTCATTCGGCAAGTCATACCGGGCCATTTTGTTCGGCACTCTAGCCAATTCCTGCTCCTCCTCTACTCTTCCCTCCAATCTCGTTCGGCATGAGAGAACCATAACAAACCATAACACATCTTCCACCAACTCCCTCATGTGCTTTGGGGTTGTTTTCATCAAAATCAATAACTGAGTTATTAATAGTTTCATCTGATTTGGGGTTGTTTTGCCTTCATTTTTCCCAATCCGGCAATCTCTTTCCTAACTACCTAAAAGCACTAACAAACTATATCAAAGCACAACATAACCGTGGTATCCCAAAATTTCAAGGAATTTAAAATGTGACAATCTCTTAATTAAATTGTTTAAAATTGATAAAATTGTTATTTTCAAATATAAATAGCCAAACAATTAATAATGTGATGTTTTAAATTATGATTATAGATTGATTTTTAAATAAGAACAATTATTTAGTTTTGTGTTATTATATAAATAAATTTTTAATATACTTATCGTTTTCTAATTTAATAAGTGTTATTTGAATATATATGTGTATTTAAATTGATTTTAAATAGGATAATTATTACATTTAGTAATGTGTTTGTTTAAAATTGATATTTATATTCATTAGAATTGATTTTTAATGGGATTTTAAATTGAATTCGAATTTGAATTCAAAAGAATATATATATCTTTAAATTAAAAATAATAATATAGTTTGGATATAAATATGGATTATGTTTTTATGTAAAAGTAAGATTTATCTCATATTATTTTCTTTAAAAGAAATTTGTTTATAGAAATTTGGAAAAGAATTTATTTAATAGGAATAAATAGAAAAGCTTTTAAATTAGAATTTTAAAATGAGTTTAAAATATTATATATGATTTTTATTTAAATGGTTTATATTCTATTTTCTTTGAAGATTGTATTTATATAAATTTAGAAAGCATTTATAAATTTATAAATGTATTTGTTTATTAGGAATTTAATAAGAAAAGCTTTAAAAATCATTTACGAATAATATAAAAATAATGTAAAAACAAATTATGACAAGTGTTAAAGTTATTAACCACTTAAGTAACACGTGTAAACATATTAATCAAAGTAATGAGACAAGTGTCTTTTTCTAATTTTTCTTTTTCTTTAAATTTTAATAAACCATAATTACAACATATAAATCTTCCATTTTCTTTCTTCATCCTTTTCTTGTCCTCTCAATTCAAACAAGAAAACAATGGCCAGACCAAATCTGACACTTTCCTCAAATCACAACCTGAAACCATTTCCAAAAAAAAATCAAAAGTTCACAAACCTGTAATCAAAATCAAAAGCCAATCTTGTAAACACACTTCAAACCAGAAAGTTTTCCAAAACCCTGTAAACAAATTTCCAAATATAAAACTGTAAATCAATTTTCAAAACCTGGAATATCAAAACCCTGTGATTTCCAGAGAACAAATCTAAAAAGCAAATCTTTGAGAAACTCAAAGCAAACCCGGTAATCATTTTCCCAAAGCCTGGAACCAAACAAGTTTTTAAAGTCCCGAGTCCTCATCATTTTGTTCTAGTTAATCAATCAAGCTTCAAAGCATTTCTGTCTTAATGTTTCAAGCAATTCAAGTTTCTGAAAATCAAATATCAAGATGCAGTTTTCAAATTTCAAAGTTTTCTGGAATAAAAAACATGAGCATGCAAATTCCATTCCAGCTTTAAAAAGGGCTCTCTGCATTTTTAATGTGAGTAAACTTTTAAACTAAAATTTAGTAACAAATATGTGTTGCTTATGAATTACTGTGTTTAATGTTTGATCTGCATGAATGTTTATATGTGAGTTTCTGTGTGCTTGTATGTTGATTTTGAAGCATCTCTGTTCCTATATTTTAAGCCTATGTTTTAAATCTGTAATCATGAACCACTTTAATTTTGATGCATTAACATATGGTTGAATTAAATATGTGATGTAAGTTTGAAAATATGCTTGCATGATGATTTTGAGATTTTTGAACATATTTATATATAGGAAGATGTTGAGTAATTGATTGAGCACGCCTGAATATCAGACAAATGAAAAACTTCCCAAGCTTACAGGTATCAGATATGTTCATAAATCACTTCCCATTTCTATGATTTATTTTAGAAAATAATTTCTAAACAAAAGATGTTTGTTTAAACAAGATTCAAATTTTAAAAATAGTTTAAAGATAAACAAAGCAATGTTTCTCTAGAAATTTGGGAATTTACAGTCAAGATTCAAAATAAGTTAAAATTCTAACATCATAATTTGATGTTTCATGATTATAACTCGAATCCATTTAAAAAGATATGATTTTTAAAACTAAAATCATGAATTTTAAAAATGTTTTGAGTATGAAATTTGGTTTTGACTGAAATTTGATATGGAGGCTTCCTCTGGCAATCTGGAAGATGAGAAGCCATGGGATTTCTTCTAGAGATGGTTGTCATTGCGAAGTGCTTAGGAAAATTGCCAGGAGATGATTCTAATCATCGAGGCGACATGGAGGAAGAGATTTAGGATTTTAACCCTAGTTTGGTCGATCGTGTAAAAGTGGGTACTGCGTCGTTTCTAAAGCATCAAGTCGCTTGGGATTTGGAAGGAGGCTGCGTGGATGATTCACAGAGATGTGGCCGAAGTTTGGTGGGGGGCTCTGGTGATCGGCGCTGTGGATGCGGGGTTGTTTTCAGGTAGGGGTTTTGGTTCGAGTTCTCCTGTGAAGCTCGTTTTTGTTTTGGGTTCTGTGGTGACGAAGGGATGGTCGAAATCGACTGTAGGGTGGATCGCTGACGTGTGGGAGGTGTTGGAGTTGGTCGCGGCGGCGTCGATCGCCGGTGCACATGCACAGGAAGGTGTGTGTGTCAGTGGGTTGCAGTAGTTTGGGAGGATGAATTATCTCGGGTTGTAACTCGAGATTGTAGGTAATTCGCTCGAGTTCAAACTCGAGTAGTGCCTGAGTATTTTTTAAAAACTTGTTAACAGTTTTTATTTGTTACAGGTTTTAAATTTTTTAACTTAAACTAATTAACTAAAATTTAGAAAGGAAAAGGAACTCGGGTCAGACCCGAGTGGACTTCAGGTTTTACCTGAAGCAAGTATAAAAAAGGGTTTTTAAAACTTGTGTTTTGAAATTTAAAAATGAAATTAATTTAAACTTTCTTTATAAATTACTTATATAATAGTTGATTCTTTAACATTGTTTATGAAGTTTTGAAACTTCATTTAATTTTAAACTTTGCTAAATTAAGCTAAGATTAATTAACCTTGTGTAGGAATGAATTTTAAGATTTTAAAAAGCAAGTTTGTTAATGTAAATTGATAATGGATTTAAAACAATTACTTGATAAAAGTTTAAAGCATTTAAAAATAAGTTGTGATTTGTAACTTTTAATTTATCAAGTTGAATAAGTATTTAAAACTTAATAATAATTTAATTAAGTAAGGTTAATTTTTAAAGTTAATTGTTTTTAATAGGCATAATTAAGATAAGGTTTTATCTTAAGATAATTATGGTTAAATAATTTGAGATTAATTAAGTTAATTAAGAAATTTAAGTGTAATTAATTAACTTAATTAATCAAATATAAAGGGTTAATTAAGTAATTAATTAATAATAATTAATTAATTTAATTCACTAATGATTAAGGATTTAATTAATTTTTAATTAAGGGTTATAATTAATTAATTAAAGGATAATTAATTGTAATTAAGGATAACTAATTAATAATTAAAGATTAATTAATTTGTAACTAGAAATTAATTAATCAAGTAATTAGTGGTTGATTTATGGTAATTAAGAAATACTTAATTAAGTTTTATTAATTAATAATTAAGTTTTATTAATTAATAATTAAGGAATAAATAATCTATAATTAAAGATTAATTAAGGGTTAATTAACTGTTAATAAGGAGTTGATTAACAGGTAATTAAGAAATACTTAATTTGTAATTAAGTTGTATCAATTAATCATTAAGGTTTATTAATTAATGGTTAAAGAATTAATTAATCTGTAATTAAGATTTAATTAAGTTGTTTTAAGGATAATTAAAGGATGATTATCCAATTGTAATTAATCAAATGAAGGTGATTAATTTAAGTTAATTTATTTATTAATTAAGGGTAATCTCTTGGTAATTAATTAAGTAGAAAGACTTAATAGATAAATTAGTGTAATTACTTAGAGAAGTAATTAATGTATAATTACAGGATGTAATTAATTAAAGGGAATTAATTAATGGGAAATAATTAAAGGGTAATTACTTGGAAGAAGTAATTAAAGATTAATTACTTAGTGTACTTAACCAAAGGATTAATGTAATTAATTAAGGAGCAATTAATTAAGGTAAGTAATTACAGGATGATAATTACTGTTTATGGTTAAGATTTATGGGAGTAATTAACTAAATTTTAATTAATTAATGTAATTAATTGAGGATTAATGTAATTAATTATAATTAATTAATTTATAAAGTAATTAATTAAGAAGCAGTAATTGATGTAATTAATGAAAGTAATTAAAGGTTGATTACAGTTAACGGTTAAGTAAAATTAATTTGTGAAATTAATTAAAAGGTAATTACTTTATGTAATTAATGAATAATTAATCAAGGATGATTAATTAAGATAGATGGATGATTAATTAATTAAAAGGACGTAATTAATTAGTGTTTTATTTAATCAAGGTTAGAGATTAATTCTTAAGTAATTAATTTGATTTAAGTTGATTAAATTAATTATAATATGGATTAATAATGGTTGCTTATGGATGATTGTTTGAGATGAATATCTGATTTGGTTGATATCTATTGGATGATATGCTATGATATTCTGTAATGTGATATTAGATATATCCGTGTTAAATGCGTGATATTTATCTGTGTTAATGCCGTGTAAATTCAAGTATTGAATTGAATTGAATTGTTTAACCTTAAACGATTTGGACCTAAAAGATACATTTTGGATTTCGATGAGACCGGATCGGGTTTCCAGATTTGGATATCCGAAAACCACATCGCAAATTTACGATAGGTCGTGAATCTCAAGTGAAGATGAAGATTTAGAGTGCAAGGGTTATTGTCGTTAACTCTAAGGGTGATTCCAAAATAAGTGTAACGAGATAATGCCTTCGGTTTCGTTCGAACCCGGAACGAACTTGTATGGATTGAATGCTTTCAGCACATCGTCAGGTGGACGATGAGCATTCTAAGTGATGTGTTCTATAAAGGTAATCGTAGCCTCAAGGCTCATCAACCGAGAATGGCTAAAACAGGGGAGGTGCAGCAATGCTAAGTGGGTCATGCCTAAGTAGGATGAGATGAACCCCTATCTAGAGTCCCTTTTTGTTCGGCTGTGTGGGCGGTTCCTAACTACAACCGCGGGGTTATCTTATTCGGAACTATTCAGTAAGGAATGGTTCCGGCTTTGTATTGCAGGGGATTGAGAGTAATCCTTGGTACGGTGATCTAGGCCCCATACTGTGACGGGCGGTACCCCAGTAGCCCTGCCATTGTATGGAATCCAAAATTCAATAAGTGCCATCGGTTTTGATTGTATTACCTACTTTTGTGGCTAGTAGCTGTAATTTAATCATGTAACAATTTCGGCTATTTCTTATTTATTTGAAAACCCTAGACCCTATTATAATATCAATGGATTTCCTATCAAATGTTTTAGTTAGCGTAAGGTAAAAACTTACCCATGTTTATGTGTGGGAAGTCTTACGTGATACCTTTTCTTTCAAAGGTTTTTAAAGTTAAGCAACTTTAACCGTTTACACACCAGACCCATGTCTGACCCGGAGTTTATTCTGTTTTTATTAAACTCTTGGGTACTAAAATTTTACGAGTAGCGAAGGGATTCAGGTTAGGTTTGACGAATTATGGAGGAGCAATGGAGCAGGAGGCTTCAACGTTTGTAAAGATATTGTAGTTCCGCTGTGTCGATCTCTGTATTATTATCTGTGTTGTATTTGAGTTGTCTAACTAGACAGGTGTTTATAACTGTCTAGTATGTGTTGTATAAACTGTGTATCTCTAATGTATATGATACTATGTAATATTTATGTGATTAATATAATTTATTCGTTTCGCTGTTGAGATTCTGATGTTGTTTCTTTCTTTCTTCTCTATCTTTCTCTTTTCTATCCTCTTCTTTCTTAAAAATGATGCGTCTTTCTGTGGAGAGAAAGGCGGGTCGTTTCAATAACAAAATGAAATATCATCCTTATACATCCATACACACATTCAATTCATCAAGACATGATAAACACACAAATTGTAATCTAGATCTAACTTTTACACTAGCATGTCAATATGATCAAAAGAGGTTGTAAAACCATTTTAAGCCTTTTTAATTTCGGCTATAAACATCTATAAAAGTATGATTAAAGTTAAGAAACATTTTATCATCAAAGTAATGTTAAAAACATCAAGTTTCACTATATAAACATGCATATGATTGTGAGAGGTCAAGAGCCACTTGCCTAATACCTAAATTACCACTTCAATCCAAATTTTAAAATTGACGGCAAGGAGAACAAATTCAGACCAGCCAAAAATGAAAATCTTTAATCCCTCTATGATAATTATCCATCTAATGATGATTTAGCGTAATATTTGTAAGAAAAAGGTAAGTTTTTCTGATGAAATTAGGATTAATGGAGATTTGGGATTGTACTGGAAAGTGGGAAATGTGATTGGATTTCGGCCCCAATTAGGTGAAAATCCCTAAGTTAGTTGGTGGGCTTAGGTTAAGGCCTAACTATTTGCCAATTAATACTGGCCAATAGTAGTCAAAACTTAAAACATCGATATCTTTCAAACATTAAGTTCTTTTTTCAATTATGACCATTCTACGGAATGGAAAACTATTATCCTGAAGTAATGGAACTATTTTCAAACCATAAGTCACCTCCTAGCAAAAGTTAAAGTCCGTAAAATATTTTATGGGTCAAAATGGCATATAGAAATTCGATAAAAATCATAGATGTAGAAAATATCCCTAGAAGTCATATTCTAAAATTTTAAAGTCACCTGACCTCATATGAAATAAGTAAAATTATTTTGCGATCCTCTGATACGTAAAGCATGGGTCGTTGAACTCTCATTTTTAGGAATTTCGCGCTGTTAGCCCGCATGCCTAACAATCATATACCACCATCATACATATCAACAAGTAGTCATGAAATCAAATAGATAAACTTATCCTAGCATGTGAGATACTAAACTATACTATTTGATATCCAGGTGAAAGTAAGTATGTTAAACAACAGGCCTTACCATGTCAAAAGCTTCGGATATGAAGCTTTCATGGTCTCCTTAGTTTCCTACATGCAATCGCTTTCACTTTCGCCCTATTGTACCTTCACCGACTCCATCGTCTTTGTCCTAAGAAACGTCATATCGCGTCCAGCAATACGAACCGACCGAGGTCTCGAAGCTTCTAGTTCAATCTCGATATTATGAGGTTAATCTAGTGCAATCGTCACATCTGAGTCATGCACAAACTTCTGCAAATGAGAGATGTGGAAGACGTTGTGCATGCCCGTCATCTACTGAGGTAACTTTACTCTCTATGTTAGGCTCCCAATCCTCTATACTATCGAAAAAGGACCTATGAATCTTAGAGCCAACTTCGCCTTACTATCGCATCGAATAATGTTCTTAAATGGGTAATCTTCACAAACACTATATCATCAATAGAAAACTCCAAAACTCTATATCTCCTATCAGCGTAGCTCTTCTGCTTACCATGAGCTGCCTTCATACGTTGCCAAATGATCTCGATCTTCATCGAGGTTTCTCTAATCATATCTCCCAAGTATTAGTTTCTCACTCGCTTCCCACCAACATGAAGGAGCATTATATGGTTGGCCATACAATGCTTTGTAAGGTGCCATACCAGCACCAGACTGGTAGCTATTGTTGTATGAAACTCCACCATACGAAAATGATCATCCTATATGCATCCAAAATCGAGAATATTAGTCATAAGAGACCTTCTAATTTACGATTCACTCACCCAATCTACCCATCGGTTTGCGGTGATAAGTTGTACCGAGATGTAGCTCGGTCGCTAACACCTCTTGTAAGCTCTTCCAAAACCCACTGGTGAATAAAGGGTCTCAGTCACTCATAATACTTTCCAGCATAATTTGGAGTCATTCTATCCATTTCACACACAGTTCAACTAGTTTGGCTACCATTCTGGTTGACTTGATGGGTATAAATCTTAGACTTTGCTCAATCAATCGACTATGACCCAAATGTTGTCGTACCGTATACAGGTCCTTGGCAGTCCATCAATGAAATCCATCAATACTTTCTCCCACTTTCACTCAGGAACTTCAAGTGGTTGTAGTAATCCACTTGTCTTTTTCTACTCTGCCTTCACCAACTGATAGTTCATATACATCAAATTGAATGTCTCGACATCCTTCATCATCCGTTCACAATAATATGTCTACTTCATATTATCGTACATCTTGTACTGCCAGAATGTATACTCAATCTAGAGTGGTGGCACTCTTATAGCATCTCATCCAGCAATCCATCGACATTAAGAATAAACAATCTTCCATCCTTACGGAGCTAACCATATCGGTTGATTCCATACCACTTCATAACTTCAGGGTCTATGCCTTCTTCTATTATTGCCATGATCTTAACTAGTCTATCCTCCTACCTCTGATTAGTACCGATCCGCTCAATCAAGGTGGGTTTAATAGTCAAACTCGCCAACAATTCCTGCTCTAACTCGCAACGAGGTCTGAAGTTATAGCTAGTAATGTAAACCAATTATTTCCACTCTAGGAACATCATTCCCAAATAGGAATGTCTTTTACTTAAAACATTGGTGACTGCATTTCCCTTACCAGACGTATAGGAAATGTAAAAGTCGTAGAGGCCAAGAATTCCAAATGTGACGAACGCCCTACACCATCGATGCTTATATAACCAAATAGTGCGCTGCTAGAGCGTCCGACCAATATAGGAAGATTGCCAAGGGAAATAAAATAAGCAAAGAAGAGGAATAGAACAAAAGAGAAAAGAAAAGAAGAAAAGAGAAAGAAGGAAAAACATTAAACGATCACATAACCTGTCGTATATCCCATAACAAATCAGACAAAATATAACGGTCATTATAGATATAAAACAGACGAGATAGTAATAACTACATGAACCATAGAATCAGAATACATAGGCTCATAAACGTTTACAAAACAATGATAGAGTTTATACAATTGATAAATAAACTAAACTGATAAACTGTCTCTAATAATAATAAGTTAACACTATCAACTCTCCATAGTGTCACACAGCAGAATAACAACAATAAGACCAATATATGTATGACAAAGCATTGCCTCCTGCTAATCCATACGTAGAGCACCATGTACCATTTTACCTGCTTTTTATTCAACTCATTCAAGAGTACCTAAGGTAATAAGAAGAAAAACTTAAATTCTTGTGTCAGACAACAGTCTGGTGTGAGCAATAAATAATCTCAAAACACTATAAAAGTCAGTATAGTATATGGAACAGAGGGCATGTAGAATCATACCCAACCTATCCATGCATCCAAAGAGTTGGCACATAACATAGGATACATGCTATGCTATATCATAGTCGTCATGTGTGTACTGTACATCAAAGTACAAAGGGTGTCTAGATATCTACATTGATAATATCTACATCGTGTGACATCCCTAAGATGATAGACAATTAAGCAAACATAGCATCCATCATCCACCCTCACATTCACTCACTCAGCGCATTAGATATATGATACTCCTATGAAATCTTCAAAGACTACTCAACGTCTCAGTTTCTAAATACTCAAATCCATGCCATTCAGTAGGCCAGGAACAAGACTGCATGCTCCATAACAGTTCAGGGTAAATGGATCGAAACATCGTGTGATCCATGGGGATACTCCATAACCCAGTAGGTGTCATCAGGCAATACCCTTGCTTCACGAGCACACATTGAAACCTACGAATATCAATGAACCTTTTGCATATGTTATTCATAAAAGAGTTTATCTCGGAACTTTCCTTACGACTCCCGTATGAAGTTGTTGCCGTAGGGAACTATTCTAGAAAGCCATCATTAGTCGTAGAATATCATCGTTCATCTCGTATCCTTCCTCTAATATTTCCTTCAATCTGGCTAATCTACATCCAAAGTATAATTATCCATCAGCGAAGCCATCTCTTCCTATCATGAAATCATCATTATCAAATCACGAAGTCGTTGCGTTGAAGCATCGTCCGTGCTTCATTACCAAAACTGCTCATTGCTAGTCCAAAAATCAACCTTTCGATTTGGTCAAAACCAATTTGAGTAGAAGTTAAAGAAGAGTAAGAGAAAAAGGTTTTAGCTAGTCCTGCCAAAGGAGTCGAAGGGATGCTATCGTCAAAGTATGAAAGTTTCAAAACCTTTCGAAGGTGTCGGAAGGTCTCTACAACAAAGATCCAATAAATTCATACCTTTTGAAAGAGATAACAAAGTCGAAAGCACCCTTCCATCTCCAGTAGCTACCTTTCGACTGGGTCATTTCATATGCATGATGACCTTTCGATTGAGTCAAAGCAGCATCTTTCGAAGACAATGAGAACAGCTATTTGCATACGCGCCAAACCTTTCGACACCAAAGGTTTCGCCTTCATTTAAACCATGCAAAAGCAAGCATTGTCCAGAATAACCCCTTCGAAAGATATGGTGAGCCTTTTGAACCGGTCAAAACCAATGTGATCCAGGAGGGTTCCGCATCAAATAAGAAACAACAGTTTATACATAACCAACATCATCGAAACCACTAAACAATGCCTATCTATAGAGTCAGAAGCACTTACAAGGAAAAACAAAGAAGAAAGGCGCAACCCTTCCTTTCGACAAAGACGGAGCATACTTGAGTCACTCAGTAGCCACCTTTCGACTAAGTCAAAAGCATCAAGGTCTAAAGGTGCTGACCCACATCTATAAATAAGACCCAAGGGGTCACGTTTTGGGTATCTGATTCTTTCCAACCTAAACTTGTATTTCTTTAATCAAAAGTGTTGTAAACCCTAATTACAAAATCGAATTGGGGATTTGGAGAAATAAAGTCTACTTGCGCTTGTTGAAGTGAAGTCTTAGATATTTTAGATTACTTTACTGTTTAGAGGTTTTTTTGGGTTTAACTTTGTTTTCCAGGTTTGTCTACATCGAAAGGCCGCTGTAGACACAGCCGAAACCCTTCAGATTTGAATAACTCCGATTAATAACTTCAAGCTATCTTCCCTTTAAGCCACCACTTCTGACAAGGTCAAAACCATGTCATAACTTACTTAAACCTTCAACTAACACAAGGAACCCAAGTACCCAGCTTTTGATAGAATCAAAACCCATCTCCGAGACGTTGTAGTTTGAGATTATTAATTAAAACCAAAGTAGGATAAGCCCACAACCTTCGACAAGGTTGAAACCTTTACTTCTGATCCTAAACCTAAGTTCAAGTCATTCAACTACTTAAAACCCCCGATTAGGTCCAAATCAACAAAGGAAAATCTTACTGAGGATATTCAACAGAATCAAAAGGAAAGCTTTCGAAGGCGAATCCACACTAACTCAACTAGGTTGAAAGGTCATTAAGCACAAATACCAACCCTTTCGACTTAGTTAAAAGGTCACTCTGAGTAACTTCTCTTTACTACGGCCTATTTGAAAGGAAATTCAAGACGGATATACATTTTCCTTCCTACTCAACTTGCTAAAAGATAATCTTCATTCTTTAGAACAACCTTAGGGTGTTGACAAGATTTTTTGTTAATACTCGCCGAAGAGCCATAGCATCAAATCAAATGTCGAACGAACGAACGAACCAACACATCATGCCATTCGAAGCCTCTCCATCATCCATGTCAAAATCAGCCAAATCGGTCATCATCAATAGTTGTAGATATCCACTACTCCAGAGTAGTCGATGACGACCACTTTTGTCGTGTAGTTAACAAAAAATAGAAAAGTACAAACCAAATAAAAACATTCGACAATAATCCTGAAATCCGAAGCACGTCCCCAAGTCCGTCCTTCATCTTCAGATCAATCGGGTTGCACGAAACTCTATGCACGAAATTCTATCCTATTTCTAATACTATACCGCCTTCGATCCGTATTTTCAACCGAACTAAGAAAACAAGCATACATGCGATCAACACACATATAAACGTCTATAATACCTGCAAAAATTTATAATAACATGCATATAATGCATCCAAATAACCAGTATGAGATAAATATGAAAAAAGCCTAAATCTATCAATATAGTCAAAATAGCGCGTCAATGGAAAAAAAGAGTGATATTTAACTTAAAATCTGTGACGACCCAGAATTTTTAAGCATTTAAAAAGTGATATTTAATTGATTTTAAATATTTAAAAGTTTAATTTTTAATTGAATTCAAATATCACAATTTATTTGATAATTAAACTATTTAACTAAATGATTTGAAGTTGGGTAAAATGTCGAATCTGGAATTTTAAGCCTGTTAAAAATAATTTGAAGGCTTGTAAAATTTATATTGATAGTACTGAGGATAATAGAAGTTGTAGAATTGAAATTAACAGTGATTTGTTCAGTTTTGAAATTTTATTTTTTTAAATTGAATTTAAAAATAGCCTTCCGAGGCACATTCTCGGAATTCAACGAAACTAGTTCCATTGGATCCGTAATATTGTATTATTATCGGATTTCAAATTTCGTATTGATCGGAGTTGTTGTGTGAGAGTACGATAGGTAAACGTGCTGAAAAATAAATCAGAAATTCAATTTAATAACTGGATCCAAAAGGCTACTTTCTCAATACGATCGAATTAGGACTCGAAACCTTTTCCATTGCGTTCGGAATAGGGGTTTAACATTATAAACGCCTAGCGGCACGCCTTGATAGGGATTCGAAATTTTAGACTGTGTAAATGGAGACAATTTGAATTTGAATTTAAATATATATATATATATATATATATATATATATATATATATATAATATTCACAAAAATAGTCAACCTACCTCAGCCGAATTCTTTTCAAATCAACCCTTTTTCCTTTCACATCCGCTTCCCATCTTTCTTCTCTCAGCCACCCTATCGCCTATCGTGTCTCCTGCTTTTTTCAAAGCACGTAAGTTCTTGTCTCCTCCTTATCTCCTTTAGTTCAAATCAAAATCTTCCTAACGAAAATCAAAATTTTAATGGCCGCCTTCCAGTTCAAAATCAATGCCGAGCTTCTCTGTAATAAAAACGAAAGAAAGAAAAAAATGCGAGTGCCAGAACGAAAACCAAGCTCCCTCCCTTCATTTCAAAATGAATTCGAGAGAAAAAACCAAATCGAATCCATGGCCGAAGACGACTCCTCATCTCAAATCCATAGTTTCCTCTTTCATAAATCGTGTTCAGATTCGTAAAAAAAATGCCGATTCGAGTTGAACGAATTCGTTCGTCGCGACTGTTGCTTGGCTTGATGTGAGGTTCCGAGTGGGTCGCGATGGCGGCTAGTTGGATCGTCGAGAATCCAGTTCGACGCGAACCCTGGGTCACGCGTGAACTTCTTCTGGTTCGATGACGAAAGGGGATGGCTGGGTCACGATTAGGAAAGGCGCGACTATGGGGAGGCCACGAGCAGTTGGTGCGAACTGCGGTGGGAGGTGTCGTGGTCGAAGTGAGAAGGTTGGATGAGTCCAGCTAGTATGTAAGGTAATTTGGATTTTACTAAATAATATAGTTTGATAATTTATTGGAAATTAGGGAAATTAATTAAATTGATTTTAAAGTAATAGTAGAAAATTTTTGGACAGCAAGAAAAAAAATGTGTAAAGTAGATAAGATTAAAAAAATAACAATTGATTGATATGTATATTCATTTTTAAATAAACAGAAATTAATTTATTTATAGATAGGGTTTTTTTTTAAAAAGAAGATGTTTTAAATGTTAAAGAATTTATAATTAGAATTTTTAAACCCTATACGGAAATATATATTTGTAGCTCCAATAGAAAGTCTTTAGTAAGAAATAGACATGAAGATTTATACAGTGAAACAGAAAAAAAATTATTTAAAAGGAAATTAGTTTAAAATTTAAATTCTTTGGTTAAAATTAAATCACTAGTTTGAAATTAAATTTATTAGTTGAATTAAAATATAAAAATGGCAATAGAATTGTTCGATTATTTCGAATATTAATAAATTATATAAACTGTTTATTTAAGGTCAAACATCTGGAAATCCAAGGCAATATTGAAGTGGATTGCAAAACAAAATCAAAGGTGAGTTAATCTCACTCTGCTGAATTTAAATTTAAATGATTAAATTTAAATAATTGTTTGAATGGTTGAATTGATTGATGTGCTATATTATAATATATATTACCTCTTGGAATGATTGATTTCCACCATTATATAGCGGATTAGACCCTATGCGCCGCATAATAGCAGATGATTTATATTAATCCCATATACCGCGATATTCCACCTCGAAGTGGAATTGGTATTTATGTTGTGCTAACGTCCGTGGATGCAGGGAAAACAGGTTGGAGGGATCCAACTGGATCCCTCAACATATATGTAAATTATTTAATGTTCTCTGTTGTGATTATTTGATATTCTATGATGAATTATATTGGAATATTGAATGCTATGGTTTGATTGAATATATTTGGGTATAATGAGTTACCAAAAATATATATGAAATTGGAGTTTTAAGTAAAATAATTATAGCAAATAAATTAAGAATAAATTGAAAAGGGATGGAAGTGATATTAAAATACTAATAAATAATTCTGAGTATGGAAACAAAAAAAGAGAATTTTGAATAGAACAGAATTAATGAATTATAAACTTAAGTGATATCAATTAAAGGAATAAACAATTATTTTAAAATTTAAAGTTTAAATTTATTTAAAAAGGATTAAGAAGTAAGTTGAGAAATCTAAAATTAGTATTTTCAGTTAAAAGTACTCTAAATCATAATTAAGGAATAACATCTGAAAATAATGGATTTTTGAATAAGAGGGGGTAAATTGGAAATCAATTTGGAAATTGATTCAAGTGTTTGGAATTGGAAATTTAAAGAAGAATGTGAAGAGAATTATATTTCTCTGGATAGCCAAGTACGTTCAAAGTAAATTTTTAAATGTAAGATAAAAAGTTTTAATGTTGTTTTAAAAAGCATGTTTTATGAATTTATTAATTCTAAATATCTAAAATTTAAAGTAAATATTTTTCAATCCATTATCGTAGTAATTATTTAAAAGGTGACTTAGTATTTTGTTTTGAAAGGTGAAAACCTAGTTTTATATTTTATAAAGTAACCTTATTTTCATATATTCATATAGTATGTATTTTAACAAATTATTGAAGTAGTTTTTAAAATAAATATTTTAAAGTATATTTCAAAGTATAGCGTTTTAAATTATTTAAAAAATCTAAAGTTTTGTGCTTGGTGATTCCAGTGGAAATAGAAAATACTTGAAATTTATTCTGAGAAAGGAAGATAGTTTGAAACTGTTTTCAAAAGGGTTTGAAAAGTGGAAATATATCTAGTGAAGATATTTTGAGATAAATAAATAATTTGGAAATTATTTATTGGTTGATGGTTGTTTGTGAATATAAATTGATAGTTAAATCACCGACTATCAATATTGGCCAAATGCGCTGATCGTTTCGAAGAGACCGGGATCAGGATTTATTTCTCGAAAACCACTTTGATCCGGTTTGTACGTTTTCGTAGAAAACGAGTTTGGATTCGAAGATGGAGCAGTGAAGTGCAAGGGCTAGTCGCTACTAATCCTGAGGACATTTCCAAAATGGATGTAGTAGGAAGTGCCTTCGGTTCCGTTCGAACCCGGGACGGACTTGTATGGATGAATGCTTTTGGAACATCGTCATGTAGGCGATGGGCATTCTAAGGGATATGTTCTAAAAGGTAACGCTTAGCCTCAAGCCTCATCAACCGAGAATGACTGAAAATCAGAGGTTATGCAGCAAGGCTAGGTGGGTAGCACCCATTCAGGGTGAGTTCATCCCTGTCTAGATGTCCCTTTTATTTTGGCTTAGTAGTGTTGTTGCTGATCCCAACCGCGGGGTGATCTCACTCGGGATTATCCAGTAAGGGGTAGTCCCGGTCTTGTGTTGCAGGGGGTCGGGAGTGATCCTCGGTACGCTGATCTAGACCAGGTACTGTGACAGGTAGTACCCCAGTGCCTAGTCATTAGTTGGAAATCCATTCTCCCTACGAGCCTTGTACGAGTTTTGTTTGTATTACCCACTCTGTGGCTAGTTGCTGGAATTTAATGAATGTAACAATTTCGGCTATTTTAATAAGTATTTGTATATAGACCCTATTATAATATCAGAGGATTTTAATAAGAAATGTTTTAGCTATCGTAAGGTAAAAACCCAACATGTTTATTTGTGGCATGGTCTTACGAGATGCTTTTGTTTTCAAAAGATTTTTTGAAACTTTAATAATCAATTTGAGTGTGATTTCCTCACGCTAGTATTCCAGACTGACTCGGGTGTTATTTAACTGTAATGCTCAGGTCAAACCGAGTATTATAGGATACAGGATATGATGCTGTGGAGCTCAGGAGATGAGCTGGAGGGCGATACGTACTTCCGTATTTGGTTATTATTCCGCTGTGTATCCAATTGTATGCTATTGATGTGGTACTCTGATGATGTATTCTAGTGAGTATGTATAAAACAGATATAGTTTTCATTTCTGTAAAGATCTGTTATTATATATTATATTTTATTCCGCCGCGTTGGTTAGATTCTGTTGTTGTTTTCTGTTTTTTCTTCTTCTACCTCTTCTTCTTTAACCTAAATGGTTCATATTTCCGTTCAACTTGAGTTGATTGATGTAGAATAGTGTGACTCAAGGGGTGCAGATTTGCGGGTCATTACAAAACCATTATAAAACAGTTTTAAATTCTTTTATAAAATAAAATGTAGGTTTAAATATTTTGGAAATTAGGTTTTAAAGTTAGAAATCATCTCAAAGCATAGTTTTAATACTATACTAATAATCATAGTATGGTGAGAGAAAATACCATTCACCACAACAAAAGCTACTTAAATCAACGTTATTTCATAGAGCTCTCCACCATGAGCGCAATGCAAGAAACATCATTTCAAACGGATCTTGTATGTAAAAGATATGAATTATATAAGAATCAGGATTAAATAACTATTAAATAACTTAATTAAACAATTAATTAAGCTAACCACCTTAATAATCCTTTCTTCTCCAATTAACAACCCTTATACATGTACACTACAGCGAAACCACCTCTTCCTTACAATCTCTCCTCTCTAACTCGACGACATAGTGAACTACTTTCACCCACGTGACGTACTACGCAAGCTTTCCACCCCGATATCAAAAGGGTGAAGCTCGGTTCATCCAATGAAAAACTGACCTGGACATTTCTCCCCTTACGAACGAACGATGCATTTTGACATAGACCATCGGAGTCAATGAGATATGGTGAAGAAATGCACATCGTGAAGAGAAGTTCATCGGCACTCGCCTCGTCGTCTAACTCCACCTTTTCTCGCTTTACGACCTAACCCTATTTCGCCTAGAAGTGGATCTCAACCAAGTACAATTGTACCATCAAAACCCATATAGGCTCGAAGCTCTCTTCGACACAAGTTCAATGGAGTTGGTTTTATAATTTTTCTTAAAGTATATCGGTCGATTTTATTTTTAAACATGGTAAGAGGAGGCGGCCATTTTAGGTTCACTGCTTAATGGAACTGTGATTTAGAGAGTAAGAGAAGGTTGGGTGAGGGTTTGATTTAAATAATATAATATTATCATTTATTGGAATTCTAAAATAAGTCATTATACGTTTTGGACTCATGCGATCACACTGCGCGTCCAATGGCAATGAAACTTACGACGGCCCGCAAATCCGTACCTTTTGAATCAAAAATAAACCACACGTGTCCGACCTAAAAAGCACAGACCGACGGAAAGTCAAGAGAAAGAAAAGAAGAGAGAAGAAGAGAAGAGAAGAAAGAGAGAAGATAGAACCAAACAGAACAATACAGAATCTCACATCGCAGCAGAAAACATATAATATCATATCAATGATCTTTACAAAATGGAAACTGTATATACGCACACACATCAATTAGAGTTCAACAATCAATCACTAGTTATCAACTTGAACCGTTATAATAACATGTCCTTACAATTGCCGATAATATACAACAACTAAGCACAGTGGATAATCAAAACAGATACGTGTATACGAGAATAAAGATCTCCAGCTCTCCTACTGAAGCTCCAAAAGCACCAAAACTAAACCTGTAAATATACTTGGTCTGACGTGAGCATCGAAAGGGAATAACGCCTGGATCAGTCTGGTAAACCAGTGTGAGAAACACACTCAACTGAAATTATTATTTTTACCAAACTTTTCCTTTATCAAAACAATATCTTGTAAGTCAAGCCCACACATAAACACGGACATGTTTTTACCTTACGATAACTAAAACATTTCATATCAAATCCTCTTATACTTTGATAGTGTCTAGTATATAAATAATTTTAATCATAGCCGAAATTATTACATTGATTCAATTCCAGAATATAGCCCAAAAAGGGTAATATAATCAAAATGGAAGGTACATAGTGGAGTTTGGATTTCCATACAAATGACCAGGTGAAGGGACTACCTTCCGATTGGTACACCTCTAGATGGATGTTCCGAGGCACAGTACATCTGCCCTCTACCAACACAAGACCGGCCCACCTCTATCATCCTTTAATCGTTACCGACCTTTACCGAGGGCCTTCATAGCATGCAAACCATAATAATCAGATACACGATGTCATATCATGTAAAGATATATCTAGAGGAGGATGATCATACCTTACTTGGGAGCAATCCACTTATCCCTACTGCATCTAACCCTGTTTTGGTCATTTCAGGTTGACGAGGCCTGAGGTAATGATTACCTTTCACAAATCACATATCACTTTGAATGCTACACGGCTATTTCCGTTGACTACTAATCGCCTTCCACAAAAATACAACCCTTAAGCTCAAACGTCTCAAGGAGGGTGTTAAGCTAAGAGAAGTTTCCTTTTTCGCTACCATTGATGTACGTTTGTAAAACTCAATGTACGTAATCTATAGAAATGCAATGTCAGTCAAACATCCATACAAGTTGTCTAAGAAGAGGACAAACCGAAGGTACTTTCCTACCACACCCTGTTGGGAAATACCTAGGATCAGTAGCGAATAGTCCTCGCATTGGATATTTCATAATGAAGAGACCACTGGTACTATATGTATATTGGGATTTTAACCCCAAACGATCAACAAGCAGTCCCCCACTATGAAAATCTGGAATATCAATATCATCATAAGCAACTGCACAATCATCGCATATATGTTGGTCCGAAGTGGTTTTCGAATAAACCGATCCCGGTTTCTTCGCACCAACAATGCAAAAGCGTTTCTCAACTTCACATAGAAACTAAGTCTCATAGACTTATCACGTCTCCAACTTTCGACTTGCTATCTTTCGGTACAAGAAGGAAGCTCGATAGATTGGAGTAATACTCCACACTATATGATCAACATCCTCAACACGAACAATAGTCAAGCCTACATAAAAGGCTACATAGTAAGTGTAAGATTAATAGTTCCCACGTTAAGTCGAGGAACTAAAATGGCCAAATTTGATAGTCGGTTATTTAAGTATCAAAGTAACAAACAAATATTTAGCACCATAAAAATCACTAGGCCCTTTTAATTAATCTTTTATTAATTAAACCATTTGCCAGATATTCACTTCACATTATCTTTAAAAAGATATATTCTCAAAACATTTCAGCATTCTATATTGGAAAACATTTCCATATACATATTTAATAATAAGTAATTCACAAATCAATTTATTTTCAACACTTAGAAAATATTACATATACTTAAATCATGATCGAGCATATATTTATTCTTTAAGGAAAACATTCACTTAAACACATTTATTTTGGTTAAAATGAATGTTGCGTAAAACATTGTTACGACAACCCAAAATCAACATTATAGGGATTCGAAAATTAGATATATATATATATATATATAAACCCAATACTATACAAAAACATTTCTTTTCACAAATCATTTACTATAACAACGGTGTTATAGTCCATCAATTCCTTATTTTTCGAAAACGCCTATTTCAACAATGAATGTTGAAATCTATGTATTCGATACTTAATACATTTTAAAACATCTTCAAATAATTTAATCCTTTTAATAATATCACTTTTCAAAACATTTATTTAACTTCAAAAGATTATTCACTATCCAAAATCGTGAATATAATTCGTTTACCAAACTCAATACTTCTACACATTTATTAAAGATAATCCACTGTCCAAAATCGTGAATATATCTCCTTTATCAAATTCATTACTTCTATATATTCATCAAAGGATTATCCGCTGTCCAAAATCATGAATATAATTATCCAACCAAGTTCATTGCTATTGCACATTTAATTAAAGGATAATTATCTGTCCAATATCGGGGATATAATACCTTTAATAAACTTTCGTATTTTAACTTGTCAAATTCAATTGATTTCAGATTTACAAGACAATGTTTATAAATTCACATGTATTATTTTGTAAAAACTTCCATTTATAAAATCCCTTAATTAACCGATTCCATTTATCCCTTATTTATATGCCAAAATCCAAATTATAAGTTAATTCACTTATACATCGTTTATTTACAAATTCATTCATCTATAACTTCACAATTTATAAATCTTATTCACTTATAGGTTTCATCACAACTTCGTTTTAACATTTATGAAACTCCTTTAAAATTCCATTATTTCGATTTATAAAAATTCAATTTTATAAATCTTATATACATAGCAGTTATAATAAATTCAAAAATCTCAATTTAAACTTTTTACAAAATAATTAACTCCATATTTCAAAAACAGGTAAATAAACACAAGGAAGAAGTTGCAAAAAAATTTAGTCTCAGGGACAACAAGTTTGCTTTTTAGTCTGAATGACACTTTTTAGTGTAAATCAAAAATGATAGTTACAACTATAATTCTGTGATTTACACTAAAAAGTGTCCTTCAGCCTAAAAAACAAACTTCTTGTCCCTGAAACTAACTTTTTCTCTGACTTTTTCCTTGAGCCTAATATCCTATTTCAAAAATCATATTCTTATTATATTTTCCAAAAATCATAATTTTTATAACATAAAAATTATAACTTTTATTTATTCAAAATAAATTCATTTACTTAACAATTCAAAAAACAACAAAACATCTATTTTCAAAATCACTTGAAAATCCTTTTTTAATTGAAATCATCACTTCAATATTTTTAAATTTTCAAAAATAGGCCCAGTGCTGCAACAATACTAAATACATCAACCACAGCATCCAAACATCATATATTATATGATAACAGCATATATCACAATATTTGTAAATAGAACCAATACTGGTGAGGAATCCAATTGGATCCCTCCAACTTGTCACCTGCAACAAATATACATATTAGAAATATAAGTATAATGCCCGCTTCGAGGCAGACGCGCATACAAATGGTATCCGCTCATATACGGGAACGTATAAGGTCTTATCTGCTGCAAGAGGCAGGAATATATCCAAATACCAATCAATATGTATACATCATCCAAACAATCATCAATCATCATAAACAGTATTTATTTTCACTTATATAAAAATATCAGTGAGTCAAAAAGAGTGAGTTGTACTCACTTTGGATTCCACTCCGTCAAACTTTAATGCAAGGAACTTGAGATCTAATGCATACTTCCTATCATGCTTTGGAAACCAAATGAAAAGAAGCCCGAATTCTTCCTTTCTAATGCTTGGCCAAGGCTTGAAATGGAGATTGATCGAAAGTATAGAGAAGAAGTGGTAGAGATTTGAACTTGAATTCTCAAAATTAGGCCCGAAAAATAGGTCATCTTCTCTCTTGTTTTTCACTCTTTTACTCTCAAAATTTGAAAACCTTGTTAATTGAAAAGGTTTTGCAAATTATTTTCTCTTGAATTTATACAAAAGAATCACTTTATTCCAAGTTTTTTTGATGGAGATATGATAGAATGAAGAAGAGGTATTGTCGGATTGACAAAAATAAAGCCCAAAAATACACTTCAAAGAATTGAGTTTCAGGTATATCAAATCTTAAAACTGGAAAAAGTAATAAATATAAAAGTTGTAGCCACTAGAATGTAGCATGGTTTTAAAAAATAATTTCTTATTTTGAATTACTTACGATCAAGTTATGATCAAAACAAAATGGCCTATTTTCTAGCTTAAAAATTGGGCAAGAGAATGTACTTGAAAGAAGTGTATTTTTGACATGTTTAACTTTAGAATGAGACAAGGTGTTCAATATGAAAGTTGTATCCACTAGAAAGATACATGATTTGAATAAAAATAGTTTATATTTTGGTTCGATTTTGAAGTAATTATGGCCGAGAAAAAAAAGGTAAAATATGAAGAAAAAATGAGGTTGATTTGAAGAGGATGAACATTGATTTCTTTTGAATATTTTGTAAATATTTTCACATTATCTCCGTCTAATTGTTTTCATAAGGCTTGAAAGCCATTAAAGATAATATGAAGAAGATGAAGAAGCTTGGGAAAAGAAGAAGAAGAAATGTGAATGAAAGTGAAGAAGAAGGTGGGTGTTTATAAAAAATGAAAGAAGTGGTAAATTTACCAAAATAACCTCTTACCAAATCATCAAACTAACCTTACTTCTACCTAAAGAAATTTCCACTTTTTCACTACTTAATATCATATTTCACATTATTACTTTATGTCCTAGTCAATTAAAGATTAAGCAAAGAAACATAACTATTTTGTTGGATTTTGATGTGATTTGGATTTGATGTTTACTTTTGACTTTTCTGAAACTTACTTTTCTTAATGATGTTCTAGTAGTTTTCTAATTATATTTAGTAAAAGAAAACATGTTTAGTTATTATAATATGTAATACATATGTTGAAACATGTTAACAATGGTGCAATAACGTTGTAGTAATTTATTTTAAATAAAACGTTGATTTTCGACAAAGCGTTTTCCTGTCACATTTTGACATTTTATTAAACTATTTATTCATGTAAACCAAACTTCAAAATAAATTTCTCATTATCTTTAAATAATTAAAACAAACATATTTGACTTATAAAATAATGTCCAAATCTTTTTATAAAAATACGACATCTATTTATCGATATGCGATGAAATTTGTCAATTTTATAAAAGAAGTTCTATATATTTATCAAACCATTATAAATTAAATTACCATTATTATCAAATGAGTTTGATATTGATTATATATATATATATATATATATATTGAAAAGGAATGATTTATCATTAAACAAATTTCTTGAATATTTATCCTAGTTTGAATCCGTCTTTTGTCAATTTTACAATCGGAAACCAAAATCTTTATTCAATATCAAAAATAAGTTTACCATTCTTATTTATCATATAATGCATGATTATTTAAGTTTGAAAATTCTACATTTGAATATATAAAATAATTAAATATCACATTTTCGAGGTGTTAAAATTACGGGTCATTTGAAAACTCATCTACATCACCTCATTTTTCCGGTCTCGATGGTATAAATTTCGTTGCTATCCGAGATAACACTCCAAGATGATAATATCTTGCTTTTCGAGATCGTTTTGGCCATCGGATTATTTGATCTCCAAATATAGAGATGCTTATACTCATTGTAATTCGCAACGTCGATACAAACTCAATGGATGTGGTCGCGAGTCCTGATTCAATCGTATGTGAAAAATCAGAATTTTGGGACCTTCAATTAGTTAACAATTCAATATTTAAATCAATCATTTAAATACCCAATCATTAAAATATGGGTCATTACATTCTCCTCTCCTTAAAAGAATTTCGTCCTCGAAATCCCAAGTACGAAGCAACATAAAACCAACACCCTCACATAAGTAATAAGATAAGAAAAATCATCACTTATCAACTCACGACAACAATCACTGAAAGCGATTGCAATAAATGGAATAGGCTAAGAATCTGCTTGGGCCATTATCCTCATCCCTACAATCACTATCGGATCTGAAATCAATGTGGCTAAACCAAATGTCTATGTTATACAATTTTTTCCTAAGAAACAAACTTTGGAAGCAAATGTGCAGACTCGCTAATAGAAAGGCAAATCAACTAAATAGCATACATTATTGATTCCCTAAACTATCAGCAACATCTAAATCCTATACATTGACTTTTCTCTCAATTTTGGCTTATGTCACTGAAAATTTTGGTAGCACTTCCTTTGCGCGGCTAAGTCCGGGATCCCACAATACGACAAAGATATATATATATATATATATATATATATATATATATATATATATATATATACTTCTCATATCTAAGGCATCTCATGTCTGAGGCATGTCATTTCCAAGAACAACTAAGCATATATCACCAAATCTACACTAAAGATGTTACATACCTCTTTTAGAGCAAGAGCATATCATTTAGATGCAAATAAAAGTGAGTAAGCATCCAAATAGCCAATACTTGCTCCCATGTACCTACATATATGCTCCAAAAAGAGGTTTAAACACAAATGTAACATCATCATGTATTTAAGCATAATAATAATATGTATATCAATCATCTCAAATAAATATGCTATATCAAACCATAATTATCCTGGATGCCTAACAACCACATAAGCATAAGCAACTATCACACATCAAACATGCATACATAACAATAGGCAAAAAAGGAAAATATCTTAGTCTATTCTAGCATCTAGGATAATAAACTACTCCATATAATGTCGAAAGTGAAAATAAATGTGATAAACATATGTCTTACTTTGCCCCTGCCCTCACTAAGGTATCACATTATCACCAAAATGCTTCTTATCCTAACCACCACTAAGGTCTCGCTCCATTCAGTCATCCTCGAAGCCTCGCTCCATTATAACCTTCTCTAAGTCTTCATCTTAGCCTTCTTAAGGCAATTCCGAAGTCTTACTTCGATATGATCATTTTTGGAGTCTCACCCCATCACGATCATTCATGGAGTCTCATCCTACAATGACTATCTCAAAGATCCTCTTCATCTTGGCCTTTTCAAGGCACCTCCGAAGTCTTACTTGGGTATGACCATTTTCGAGGCCTCACCCCTTCATGATTATTCTTAGAGTTTCACCCTGCTATGACTGTCTCAAAGACCCTCTTCATCTTGGCATTCTCAAGGCACTCCTAAAGTCTCACTTTGGTATGACCAATTCCGGAGTCTCACCCCATCATGATCATTTCTGGAGTCTTACCCCACTCTAACTTTCTCAAAGTCTCTCTTAGATACATGATAACTCACTCGATAACCTCTCAGGTCAGCAGCATCTCATGCCACAATTAGATCCTGTGTTTTTCAAATACCTATCAAATAGGTATTGTCCTCTCAGTACAAGTTACGCCGTCTCATGGTACAAGGTAAACATGTGAGCGTCCTCATATACCCCAGCCCCTAGGAACAACTATAATATCCAGAGTTATCAATAATCCCTTCAACATCTGACTTGATCTAAAGCATCTTTTGCTCCCCTACATCTTTTCACCTTATCGAACATGCTTCCTTAGCCTACTCTAGTCCCATCCCACGCTTCTTACCTGATGTACTCAATCAAACACCCCGCGTTGCCGATCAAGGCTCTGAAGCCATTTCACAGAATCATTTGACCACTATTCCATACCCCTTCAGTCAATCTATTTCCAGATTATAATACTGAACCGAGAACAAATCAATAAAAAACAAATAAACATCCATGACTCGATAAGGCAAAGTCTCGACAAACCATGTGTAGGTTGGCTGAGCCCCTAACAAGTTTCCTACTTGAAGTACTCAATCAAATGCCTCGTGTTGTCAAACAAGGCTCTGAAGCCATCTTAAAGAATCATTCGACCACTATTCCATACCCCTTCAGCTAGTCCTTTCCCATACTATAATACCAACTCCAAAATAAATCAACAACAAACAGATAAAAATCCATGAATCGATAAGCAAAGTTTCGATAAACCATGTATAGGTTGGCTGAGCCCCCAACAAGGTTCGTCGCAATCAGAAGGTCCGTCAACAATTTTGGATTTCAGTCCATTCTATTTACAAATCACAAGATATGAAGGAATGTGATGCCTCAAAGTTGAATAAAACATGTATTGAACATCATAAATGGAAAGCATACCCTAAATGGTAATGCCCTTCCCTTCTCTTTCGTCGATGGAGCACTCGTTGAAATCAGAACCACATTCAGCACAAATTCTTCCATTATCTGTCCTTACTTAGCTGGTTTGGGATAATCCTTCTACATTGGTTACTGGTCTCACATCTTAAAGCTAACTCGATCAACTTCTCAAAGCTCTTGTTAATATGACAAATTAATCGCCTCCAAAGGTGATCACTCAACCCAATGATAAATCATTCATTCTTTCTGAGTAGAGTAATAATGGAAGATAAACTGTACTTCAACAGTACAGGGAATTCGGCCATGTACTCTGACATAGACACATCGCCTTACTTCAAGTTGACAAACTCCTCAAATAACACCAACATTTGAAAAGTCAAGGTAAATTTCTTTCCAATGCAAACTATAAACTGATCCTAAATAAAGTGATCTCAAGAATCGAAGCTATAAAGGTAATCCACCAGTTTATTATTCATCTCCAGAGTCATCTAAAGGTCAAATTTTACCTCATTACATCATCTAACTCCAAGTCATCAAAGATCCTTTCGCAAATACACATCCCTTCTTGCACCTCAATAGTCGACTCTGTTTCAAGGAATGGCCTGCCTCCTAGACTTACGTAGTCTTTATACAGCTCAGCAAAGTCGACTTTAGGCACTTGTACTTGAGCACCATAATCATTTGGAGCAACTTGGGCATTCCAGATAATGTTTTGCACCTTCTTAGCGAACATATTCTATGAATTTGAGTTTGTAGTCCCCTATCCTTCCCACTTCTCTACCTCATAGATAGAGTCAATAGCGGCATTTCTCATATGTTGGACCACTCTTAATATATAATAAGAATGATTAGTCTCTCATAGAGAAAACTGCATCAATAGTGTTGTGTGTGCAATACTACTTATATACTACATATATTACTATATAGTTTTGAAAACCGAAATACATAACAAATATGCATTCTCTTGTGTGTGTGTGTGTATATATAACAGTCTAAGGTGACAACTCCTATGCTATCTCTCCTGGATCACAGTATCAACTCAGGTTAATCATGTAAAGTAAGCTTACTTTAATACCAAATATGACAACGTCCCTACACCATTGATGCTCATATAACTGAATAGTGCACTGTTGAAGCATCCAGCCAATGTAGGACGATTGTCAAGGTAAAGAAAACAAGTAAAGAAGAGGAAAAGGAAAAAAAAGAAAAGAAGAAAGGAGAAAGAAGTGAAAAAATAAGATAATCACATAAGCTATCATATATCTCATAGCGCATTAGATAAAATATAATAGTCACCATACATGTAAAATGGGTAAGACGGTAATAACTACATAAACCGTAGAATTAGAGTGCACGGGCTCATACACGCATACAGCTATACAAAACAATGATAGAATTTATACAACTATAAACAAACTCAATTGATAAAATGTCTTTAATAATAATAAATCAACACGGTTAAGGATCCACAATGTCATATAGCGGAATAACAATAATAAGCCCAACTATAAATATGAGAAAGCATCACCTCCTGTTAGTCTTATACCATTTATACCTGCTTTCAGACAACTCATTTAAGGGTACCCAAGGTAATAAGAAGAAAAACATAAAACCTTGAGTCAGACAGTAGTCTAGGATGAGTGATAAATAATCTCAAAACACTATAAAAGTTGGTGTAGTATATGAAACAGAGGGTATGGAGAATCAAAACTGACATGTCCCTACACCCAAACAATTAGCACAAAGCATAGGACATATGCTACTCTATATCATAGTCGTCATGGGTGTATTATACATCAAAGTACTAAGGGTGTCTAGATATCTATATCGATAATATCTACATCGTGTGAAATCCCTAAGATGATAGACAATCAAGCAAACATAACATCCCTCATCCATCTGCACATTCATTCACTCAGTGTGTTGGAAATATGATAATCGAATGACCTTATCAAAGACAACTCAACATCTCAGTTTCTCAATACTCGAATCCATACCAATCAGTGGCCCAGGAACAAGATTGCATACTCCGTAACAATCCATGGTAAATGGATCGAAACATCATGTGATTCAGAGCATACTCCATAACCGAATGAATATCTTCACATATACCCATACTTCATGAGTACACATCAAAACCTACGAATCCATATGCACACGTTATTCATAGCAGAGTTCATCCCAGAACTGTCCTTATGACTCCTGTCTGAAGTCGTTGCGATTGGGAACTATTCAAGACAGCCATCGTTAGTTGTACAATATCATCGTCTGTCTCGTGGCATTCCTCCAATAGTTCCTTCAATCTAGCTAATCTACATCCAAAGTATAGATATCTATCACCAAAGCCGTCACTTCTTATCATGGAATCATCATCATTGAATCATAAAGTCATTGCATCGAGCATTGCATCGTTGAATCTACATCTAAAGTATAGATATCTATCACCGAAGTACATCGGAAACCGCATATCTAACAGCCATAGCATCAAATCAAATCTCAAACAATTGAATGAACTGGGACATCATTCCCTTCGAAGCCTCTCTATCATCCATGTCAAAATTGGCCAAGTAGGCCATTATTAATAGTTGTAGATATCTAGCACTCCAGAGTAGTTGATGACGTCACTTTGGTCGTGTACTTAACCAAAAACAGTTAAGTACAACCCAAATAAAAACACCCGGCATCAATCTGGATATCCAAAGAGAATCCCCAAGTCCTTTCTTCATCTTCAGAACAATCGACGTGCGCAAAACTCTATCACGAAATCCTATCCTATAGGATGGTTTCTAATAATATAGCGCCTTCGATTGACGTTTTCAACCGAACTAAGCAAACAAGCATACATGCGACCACAAGCATATAAATGTCTATAATAGCCTACATGCATCTATAATAACATGCGTAAAATACATCCAAACAATTAATGTGGGATAAATTTCAAAAATAGCCTAAATATATCAATATCGTTAAAATAGTGCGTCAGTGGAAAAATATATGATATTTAACTTAAAACCATTTTAAAACACTTTAAAATTCTTTTATAAAATAAAATGTAGGATAAAATATTTTAGAAATCATTTTTTAAAGGTATAAATCATCTCAAAACATTATTTTAATACTACACTAGCAATAATAGTACGATGAGAGGAAATACCGCTTACCTTTACAAAGGCTGTCTAAACTAATGTCTTGTCATAGAACTTTCCATCACGAGCGCAACGCAAGAAACAACATCGAAAATGGACCTCATATGAAAAAGATATGAATTATATAAAATTTAGATTAAATAACTATTAAATAACTTAATCAAACAATTAATTAAGTTAATCACTGTTAGCGCCAAAACAGGTCACTAACACCCATATGTAGATGAAAGCACCACCTAATAGTCATAGATAACAGATAAAGTGTATGTAGAGAGTATAAATATGAAGAACAATCGCAATATAAAGAAATAGTAATAACAGAGGATTTATAGTGGTTCGGCTGACTCTGGCCCACGTCCACTCCAGAAATTTCCTTTTTATTGATATCAGAATAAAATACAGTTACGATCCGGAGTTTTTAAAATAATAATGACGGAGTAGCCTTAGTGGAGAAGATGATATGAAATAGAACGAAGATCCCTTTTCTGAAGCAATATGATGCCGAACCCAGCCTTTAATACATCGATCCCCATTTCTTTGATAGGCCGACTTGGACCTCATAGGTAGCCAAGCTGAAGCACTGAGCGTGCCGATCCAAAGTTAAATGGATATGCCGACCCAAACGTGCTGTTGACCCAATCCCTTCGGTCGACCCGAAGAAGTGTTGCAGCAGACCCGAAGTATTATAACGGCCGACCCAGGTCAACCTTCTAATGCTGATCCCTTAGCTCACCGACCTGCAAATGGAATTCTGACCCCTTGACTTGAAGATATGAGTGTGCCGACCTGAAGTGTTTGCAATCTTATCGATCCCTTGAAGGTGCCGACCTATTCTGATGTGACGAGCCCAAGATGCATTCTATGGACCCCAAGCAGCACCAATCCCATGAAAAACTTGCTAATCCATTCATGACGCCGATCACAGTCATTTTTCCCTAACGCCGATCCCGTCTCCGAAGTTCTTATCGACTTGATGTTTCACACTGACCGGAGAAATACACGTGCCGACCCGAAGTCATGGTCCTACCGAAAAGGCGGGTTAACATTTTCCCTCCAAAACATGCCTTGTGGTAGGAAGGCGTGTTTCGAATAGCTTTTAATTCATCATCCAAGTCCATATGTTATCTATATCCATTCCGTCCGATCTATAACCCAATCCATTTTATCCAAGTGCCACCACCGTATCCTTATCCAAATCCATGATTGCTCCGAATCGATATCCGTTTCTGAATCCAGTAACCAAATTCTCAGCCAATTCCACATCCACCCGAATCCGACAATCGAGTTATAATTGATCCATATCCAGTAACCAATAACCAAATCCACGACCTCTCTAGGTCGATATCCAAATCGGGGATCGCTTCTGATCATAGCCAATCCTAAGCCATTCAAAGCTGAAATCCGAACTCGGAATAGGCTAATTCAAAGCTGAAATCCGAACTCGGAACCTCTTCAGGTTCTTGCCAAGTGCACTCCAAACTCAACGACCTGTGTTAAGTAATGCCATGGTGTTTTTGGTTCAGTGTCCCTGAGCGCTGAGTAGTGTCGTGGCTTAAGTCCTAAGCCAAATGTTGGTTGCTCCAAACTCTTGCCGAGCATAGTCCGCACTCAACGACCAGAAATAGTAATCGATAGATAATACGGGGCCCAAGTCCTTAGCAGAATCCTGGTCTCTCCGAGCCCTTGTCGAGAATAGTCCATGCTCGGCGACTTTTTATCCAGAAACCAGACAAAAAGTCAATCAAAATCCAATCTGAAATCCAGATTCAAACCAAAAAACCATAAATCCATATCAGAAGTCTAAACCAAAAGGAAAACGTCCAAACCAGAATCCAAATCAAAAAACAAAAAAAACCAGGAGTTCAAACAAACTCCAAAACCAAACCAGAAAAAGCAAGCATTCAAGCCAAAAAGAAAAAAACATTTCACAAACCAGAGCGTCACGGTTTACCATCATCCCAGAGCATGCTTAGGGGTTGTCTTCGCCCCCATACATGAGTAAGTGACTTAATCGTCTGCCTATAGTTTGTTACTTATTCCACACCATCACGATTAGTTGATGACCAACCGACTACCATTCCTGGGCTTCACACCATCATCGTTCAAGGTAGGCGGTGGCTGCTCCTATTCCGCCGCCGCATTTCGAGTTTTGACATATTACCGTCACTGACCATTCCTTACATGCTCCTCGATTATGTCCTTTAGATGTCTGCAGCTATTAATATCATGCATGTCCAGGTCATGAAAGAGGTAGTGCCTTCCCAATGCCCTTTCGCGTTACGAGGGTTCCCTCCTCGCCGGCCTTCGACAAGGAAGGCAATCCCTAGTATCTAAGTATATCCAATCCAATGTCCCATTCGTTCCTATGTAAGTAGAGAATTTTGGTTCTCCCTAGTGCTTCCTCCTCCCTTTAGCCTTATCTTTACCCGAGCTTTCACCAAACGGTTCTCCATCCTTAATCATGTTTACTTCCTTTGACCTTATATCCAAACATGCATCCTCTTGTCGAAGAAATCTCTTAACTTCATGAAAGAATTCCCTGAGAACTATTGATGGGTCCCGTGTCAATGATACCTTGAAATCTGAATTATCCATGACTCCTGACACCACCTTCATTAGAACCATTGATGGATCCAACTGAGACACCGAAGCAACTGCTGCATTAAAACAAGTTAAAACAAGTATAGGGGAAATACTGGGCCATAACCTCCTCTGATGCCACCCAGCACTTCCATATGCCTTGTGTACCTCATCAAGTGGCCGGTGGGATCGGTCTTATCGTTGTATACTTCCAAAGTGGGCAGCTTGAAATCGGGTAAATTCCTAGCCATCCTGATGTTACGGGTAAACAGACTTTTGTTTACTCCCTCCAAATCTCTGTTTGTCAGACCTCCGCGAATAGTCGCCTGATAATGTCTGCTAATCCAGTGTTACCTACTAAGGGTTGCCCCCATCCACATTTCCTAACAGCCCTCCAAGTCCTTGAGGGAATTCTGGTATATACTCCTTGTCATGCACTACTGTATTCCTGTTGGCACCGGACAGCGCATCGTCATCTGGTATCCCTCCATGGATTAGTCCAACATTACCTAATGGTGTGCCCTTGGGTCTAGGTCCATCCAGATTGATATTTGTTTGCTGATTAGGGGCTATCTGCTGCTAAACCACTCCATCTGCTTGCCTATTGAGTCCTTCTGATCCAGCTCCATGGATCTGGGCTCCTACAGCTCCTACTTGTCCAAATTTCCTAAGAATGGTCTGCATCATTTCATCTTGCCTTTTCATCAGCTACTTGTACATAGAATCCATCATGATCTGCATCTCATCCTTAGTGATGTAGATGGATACCTGATCAGCTCCATCTCCTGAAGAGGCCTCTTGAATTCCCTCTTGATTGCTCTCTTCTGTCACTTGTCTCCTTGTCGATGGCCTAACTATTAATTCCTAAAATCTGAGTTCCCTAGCCCTTAAGTCCAAAATCCAAGCTTGAGAATCCCTGAGTGCTAGCTTTCTCAGGGAAGCACCAAAATGTTAGGGCTAAAATTAATCACTAACATCCAAAAACACCAACTAACAGTCACAGATAACAGATAAAGTGTATGTAGAGAGTATAAATATGAAGAACAATCAAAACTAAAAAGAAAGCGGTAATAATAGAGGATTTATAGTGGTTCGACCGACTCTGGTCTACGTCCACTCCATAAATTTTCTTTTTATTGATATCAGAATCAATTATAGTTACAATCTGGAGTTTTTAGAACAATGATGGTGAAGTAGCCTTAGTGGAGAAGATGAAGGGAAACAGAATGAAGATTCCTTTTCTAAAGCCCTGCATGCTGTATTTATAGGCAAAATCCTAGTTATTGGGCTTCCTAAGTGGTCCAAGCCCATCAAGACCTTTGCCGACCCTAAATCCATCATTACAACCGACCTTGAGTTTTGAATACGCCGGCTTGAATTTTCCTAGGTAATGACTCGAAGCAGTCTTATGTTTGACTCGTAGTAAACTAGGTTGGAACTCGAAGAAATGTGATGCCGAACCCAGCCTTTAATACACCGATCCCCTTTTCTTTGATAGGCCGACCCGGAGCTCATAAGTAGCTGACCTAAAGCCCTAAGCATGCCGACCCAATGCTAAGTGAAATGTCGACCCAAACATGCTGCTGACCCAATCCCTTGTGCCGACCCGAGGAAGTGTTGCAGCCGACCTAAAGCAGGAATTAAGACCGACTCGAGTCCACCTTCTGATGCCGATCCCTTTTCTCACCGACCTGCAAATGGAATGCTGACCTCTTGACTTGAAGATACGATTGTGCTGACTTGAAGTGTTTGCAATCTCACCGATCCCTTGAAAGTTCCGACCTTTTCTGGTGTGCCAAACCGAAGATGCGTTCTTCCGACCCCAAGTAGCACCAATCCTATGAAAAACATGTCAATCCATTCATGAGGCCTATTACATTCATTTTCTCCAATGCTACTCCTGTCTCCGAAGTTCTTACCAACCTGATGTTTCACACCGACCCGAAGAAACACACGTGCCGACCCGAAGTTATGGCCCTGCCGAAAGGCGGGTTAACATTTGCCCCCTAAAACATGCCTAGCGGTAGGAAGGCATGTTTTGAATAGCTTTTAATCCATCATCCAAAGTCCATATGTTATCCATAGTCATTTCGTCCGATTTAAAACCTAATCCATTTTATCCAAGTGCCACCGTCGTATCTTTATCCAAATCCATTACTGTTCCGAGTCGATATCCGATTCCAAATCCAGTAACCAAACCTCATCTAATTCCACATCCATTCGAATCCGACAATTGAGTTCTAATCCATCCTTATCCAATAACCAATAACCAAATCAATTACCTCTCTGGGTCGATATCCAAATCCAGGACCGCTCTGAATCATAGTCAATCCTTAGCCATTCAAAGCTAAAATCCGAATCCGTAACCTCTTTGGGTTCTTGTCAAGCACACTCCACACTCGACGACCAGTGTTAAGTAATGTCATGGTGTTCCTGGTTCAGTGCCCCTGAATGTTGAGTAATGCCATGGCTTAAGTCCTAAGCTGAATCCTGGCCGCTCCAGACCCTTGCCGAGCATAGTCCATACTCGAGGAACAGAAATAGTAACCGATAGATATTACGGGGCCTAAGTCCTAGGCCGAATCCTTGTCTCTCCGGACGCTTGCCAAGCATAGTCCATGCTCGACGACCTTTTAGCTAACAACCAGACAAAAAGTCAATCAAAATCCAATCCGAATCTAGATTCAAACCAGAGAACCATAAATCCATATCAAAAGTCCAAACCAAAATGAAAACGTCCAAACCAGAATCCAAATCAGAAACAAACAAAACCAGGAGTTCAAACCAAACTCCAAAACCAAACCAGATAAAGCAAGCATCAAAGCCAAAAAGAAAAAAACCGATTTTACAAATCAGAGCATCATGGTTTGTCATCATCCTAGAGCATACCTAGGGGTTGTCTCCGCCCTCGTACATAATTAAGTGAATTAGTCGTCTGCCTAGAGTTTGGTACTTATTCCAAACCATCACGATTAGTTAATGACCAACCGATGACCATTCTTAGGCCTCGTGCCATCGTCGTTCAAGTTTGGCAGTGGCTGCTCATGTTCCACCGCTGCATTCTAAGTTTCGACATATAGCCGCAACTGACTATTCCTTACATGTTCCTCAATTATATCCTTTAAATGCCTGCAGCTGTTAGTTTCATTCTCATCTAGGTCATGAAAGAGACAGTGCCATTCCGATGCCCTTTCGCGTTCTAAGGGTTCCCTCCTTGCCGGCCTTCGATAAGGAATGCGATCCCGAGTATCCAAATATATCCATTCCAATGTCTCATTAAGTCCTGTGTAAGTGGAGAATTTTGGTTCTCTCCAGCGCTTCCTCTTCCCTTTATCCTTATCTTTACCCGAGCTTTCACCTTACGGTTCTTCTTCCTTAACCATGTTTACTTCCTCTGGCCTCATATCCAAACATGCATCCTCTTGTCAAAGAAATCTCTCAATTTCGTGATAGAATTTCCAGAGATCCGTTGGCAGGTCCCGTATCAACGATACTTTGAAATTTGAATTATCCCTGACTCCTAACACCGCCACCATTAGACCGTTGATGGATCTGGCCGATCCACCAAAGAAACTGCTGCCGATCCACCGAAGCAACTGTTGCATTAAACCAAGTTTAAAAAGTCCTGAGCGACACTTCCTTCTTTTGCTTCACCGATGTTAGTGTCATCACATTCTTTGGCCTTTTGATGTGAACTTGAAACTGTTTCAAAAACCTGTCCACCAATTTTTTCCATGTTCTAATAGACTCATCTTCCAGCTGTCTAAACCACAATGCAGCTATATAGGTCAAATACAGGGGGAAACACCAGGCCATAACCACCTCTGATGCCCCCAGCACTTCCATATGCCTTGTGTACCTCATCAATTGGTCAGTGGGATCCGTCTTACCATTGTATACTTCTAGAGTGGGCAGCTTGAAATCAGGTGGATTCCTAGCCATCACGATGTTATGGGTAAACCGACTTTTATTTACTCCCTCTAAATCTCTGTTCGTCAGACCTCCGTGAATAGTTTGCCTGATAATGTCAGCTAATCTAGTGTTACCTACCAAGGGTTGCCCCCATCCACATTTCCTAACTGCCCTCCAAGTGCTCGAGGGAATTCTGGTACATACTCATCGTCATGCACTCATGTATTCCTGTTGGCGCCGGGCTGCACAGCGTCATCTATATCCCTCCATAGATTGGTCCAGCATTACCTAGTGGTGTGCCCCCAAGTTTAGGTCCATCCATATTGATAGTTGTTTGCTAATTAGGGGTTGGGCCCTACTGAACCACTCCATCTGCTTGCCTGTTGAGTCCTTTTGATCCAGCTCCATAGCTCTGAGCTCCCACGGCTCTTGCTGTTGCGTGTCCATATTGCCTAAGAATGGTTTGCATCATTTCCTCTTTCCTTTTCATCAGCTGCTCCTGCATAGAATCCATCATGATCTGCATCTCGTCCCTAGTGATGTAGATGGATGTCTAATCTTCTCCAGCTCTAGAAAAGGCCTCTTGACTTCCCTCTTGTTTGCTCCTTTCTATCACTTGTCTCCTTTTCGATGGCCTAACCATTGCTTCCTAGAATTCGAGTTCCTAAGCCTTTAAATCCAATAACCAAGCTTCAGAATCCCTGAGTGCTAGCTTTCTCAGGGAAGCACTAAAATGTTAGTGCCAAAATGGTCACTAGAACCCAAATGCAAATGAAAGCTCCAATTAACAATCAAAGATAAAAGATAGAGTGTATGTAGAGAGTGTAAATATGAAGAACAATCAAAAATAAAAAAGAAACTAGTAATTACAGAGGATTTATAGTGGTTCGACTGACTTTAGCCTACGTCCACTCTAGATATTTCGTCTTTATTGATACCAGAATCAATTACTGTTACAATCTGGAGTTTTTAAAACAATAACGGCCGAGTAGCCTTAGTGGAGAAGATGAAGGGATACAGAATGAAGAACCCTTTTTTGAACCCCGCATGCTGTACTAATAGGAAAAATCCGAGTTATTGGTGTAACGACCCGAAATTTTCTAAGCCGAAAATTCCAGATAGTTAAGGAAAAAAAGAAAGAGATAGAAGAAGAAGAACAGAAACACCAACATCTCACACTCGCAGCGGATAAAATATAATAATAAATAACAGTTTACAGAAGAATACTATATCTGTTGATTACATTTAATATACATCAGAGTTACTCATGTATACAGATACTGGACATATATAAATCATGTCTCAGATACTCAATAATATACTTCAGCGGAAATACTCCATACGTTAGCCACCAGCTCACCTCCTGAGCTCCAGAACGTACCTACCTGAAAATCTGTAATACTCGGTCTGACCCGAGCATTACATCAAAGTAACACCCGGGTCAGGCTGGAAACCAGCGTGAGTAACCCATCTAACATGGAATACAAAAGTATACAACCTATATAAACCCGGGGTAACTTATATCAATTTACATCTTCACAAGTTGTTAATGGCATCACTTATTTCACGCATCAATTTCTAAGTGCCAAAACTTAGATTAAACGGTCCAATTTACTTAAATCAATCCATTCCAGCCTATTGAATTCACATATCAATCTATAATGAATCGAAGTGGTTTCGGATATTTACTAACACTCGACTCCGGTCTCTTCGAATTCAACACCACCTTAACCAGAGTTATTCAAGTGATATACAACTCAATTTTTAACCATAGGATGTCACTGTTTAGCCCAACATATTATATCACAAAGCATCCCACATCACATATCAGAGATATCATCTCATCTAAGCATACCATATCATTCAATCATTTATAGGCAAGATCTATCAACCATTCCATCTGCAATTAATTTAATTAACCACTAATGAATTAAATTAATTACTTCAATTACTTCTAAGTCCTGCTTACTGATCATTAATTAATGACAAACCAATTAATAAATGAACCACTAATTTTCCATCTTCATTAATCATCCTTGATTAATTATACTTTAATTACATTACATTAATCCTTAATTAATTTCATTAATCAATTACTCTTCAATCACTTATTGTTGATTAATTAATCTTAATTAATCAACCCTTAATTACATCATTAATTATATTAATTAATGCTCCTTAATTACATCTTCAATTTATTATTAATCATATTTAATAATAAATTTTAAAATAATTATTCATTAATCAGCCTTGACTAATCACATTAGTAATTAATTACTCTTAATTAATTACATTTCTTAATTATCTTCAAATACTTTATTAATCAATTCTTAAATTACTTACATTAAGTAATTAATTATTAATTACATCCATTAAGTAACTACCCTTCTTAATAATCATACAAGGTAATTAAAGCCAAATCATTTCCATTAAAATTACCATTCCAATTCAATTAACATCCGGTAATTATTCATTAATTACTTTACTAGGTAATTTCTCTTTTCCACTGACATTGAGTAATCATACTTTAACAAACCATCACGTGATTATCTTAAATTAATTAAATCAATTGACTTGACTAATCACACTACTTTAATTAACTACATTGGGTAATTAATCTCTTAATTACTTTCATTAAGTAATTATACTTAAACAATTCCATAATTTGATTATCTTTAATTAATTAATCTAATTAATCATCTTAAATTAATTATATTAATTGATCATTTGACAATCCTTAGTTAATGATCCTTTATCAACTACTAACTACCCTTTAATTACTCTCTAAGTAATTAAAATTTAATTAATCATTTTTTTAATCCAAAATAATTAACCAATTAATTAATTCTTCTAATTACCCAATTATTTAAGTACTTGACTATAACATGATTAGTCTTTAATTACTAGTTAAATTAAATAATCCCCTACTATTTAAGTTCTTAATTAATCTAGGATAAACCATAATCTTAATTATTTACTTAATTGTCATGTAAATTTATTTAAATGTTTGATACTAAGCTGTAGGAAATCACCTCTTTGATTAATTATAAGCTTAACCTTTATCTTCTTATCTAACTCAGGGATTAATTTAATCGATCGACTTGATATATTATTATTATTTCCCATCGGCAATTTAATTTCAACAACATTTTGACCTTAACATTTTAATTTCATAAAACTGGTTTGAGAACAAGCCCTGAGTACTTGTTCCCTTTTCTTTTCCTTCGTCACCTTTATTTCTTTTACATATCCTACAAAATTTTATTAGGCCCAAGCCCGGCCCACTTTCCCCTCCTTTTTATTTGCTTGAGTAAAATCACTTCGTCCCCAACGAAGCAAAATACTGATGCACAGATTTACTCGTGCACATGCACCGAGCGACGGTGAACTTCCGGCCTCTCAGATCATCGCCGACAAGTGACCTTTGACTTCCCCTAACCATCAGGCCACCCCAAACTCCATCACGAACCCCTTAACCAAAAACGAGTTTTCTCAACCCATCAGACAGCAATCACTGATCACCAAATTCACCTGTAGTCCCATCTCCGTTCACCGGAGGCCACGACATCCTTCCTGGACCACCTCCCAAGTTCCTCGCTCCTCTCTCCTCAACTCCGGCCCCACTCGATGCGACAAGGGTGCCAAAAATGCTCAGCAACCAACCACGTTCAAAACTCCACCTTAAACCCTAGATCTGTCTCGTTCCACCATTTCCTATAATAGAAAAATTAATGAACATTTTTCCCGACTTCATTATCAGCCACACTTGCTTCGATCAAAAACTCAACACCTAACATGTTTTCGATCGCCAGAAATTGATGGAAACCTCCTTTTTGATCAACTTCGAACCACTCTTAAAACACTCGACTAAAAATCACCATTTTAGTTTTAAAAAATCCTATTTTTGGATGTTTATTCAAGATATAAATTCAAATTTACAATTTAAATTATTCGAAATTTAACAGTTGATTGCCTCGTTACTGTAAAATTAAGCATACAGTCTCTATGTTTTACTGTCAGGCTTTAAACAACTTCCAGGCTATTAATTTAAGTTAAACAGACTTATTTAGTTTTTAAAATCCTAAGTTTTAAAATAATTTGCAAGAGGAAGTATTAAATTTTCCTACTATTCTTTGTTCTGTAACCAACAATATGGAAGAAACAGGCCATAAAGATTTTTATAGCAACAGATAATTCATAGAATTGTTGTTTAAATCTATACAGTAAGCACTTACCATTCAAAAGTAAATACACAAGTTCAATTGGGAAAACAGATGATTACTCACCTAAAATTACTGTTGAAACAGGGGGTAATTGTTGTTGAAAAAAAACTGCAGTGTGAATTTAAACCCCTGTAAATCTCCTCAGCCTTGTTGTTGAAAGAATTGTTTTGAATTGTTGTTTTTAGTTGAGGTTTTGTTTAAGTTTCTAAGATTCAAACCAAGCCTAGATCAAGAGGTAATGATTTTAAATCAAACTGAAGTTTGGAAACAAAGAACATGATATCACAGGAACAAATTTGCACACATACATTCATCACTCAATATTCACAGTCAATTCATATATACATAAGCATACATATTCCTAGATATGAACATGCAACAGGTTATTTATACTTAAGCTTTTTAAAGAATGATGCTACTCACCTTGTTTTTTTTTTCTTCCAAAATGAACAGAGCTGCTTTTTATTGAACAGCCTTGTGAAAATGCAAGTTGAAATCTCCTCTTGATTCTCAAGCTTGAACTGATTGATTGTTTTTAATTGAAGTTTGTTTAAGTAGGAGATAATGGTTACTTTAAATTTACACAGTTGAATGAACGAAACAGAGATGAAGTAGCTTGATATATGTAAAGAAGTTTTCCAGGGTGATGTATCTTTTTATTTTTATTTTGTACACATAAGTCAGAGATATTTCCTTTTGTTCTTTTAACTAGCCGACTTTTCTTTTTGTTTTGGTGGCTGAAAAATCTTACTTTGTATGTTAGAGATACTAGCATTAATTACTATTGTTTGTTTCCTCAAGTCTACACTTATCTTCCTTTGTTCAAATGTAAATATATAGTTGTCTTCCTTTGCAAGCCCATCCACATATACTTTTTCTGCAAGTATTCATACAGATCATACTTAATATATTTTGTTTTCTTTTCTTTCTTTTCAGGTGTACATACTTATCCCATTTGTATACAGATTTGAATGTACTTTGTTTCTTGTTTCATTTTCATGTCTATCATTTATTTTTTTTCTTATTTATTTTATAGGTATATTTTGTTTGTTTTCTTATATATATATATATGTTTTTATATTTATTTCTATTTTCAACTTAAATATTATTTCCAAATTTTTTATATGTTCATTTCATATATTATAAATTAAATATTTATTAAAATAATACTGCCAAAAATTTCGGGATGTCACATCCCTCCCCCCTTTGAATCTTTTCGTCCTCGAAAAGAAACGAAGCCAGATTTACCTTAAATTACTTTTCTACTCATTCTGGATTTTATTTGCAACTCAAACCATTTCTATTACAACTCACATCCATTTCATATGACAACATTTCTCTTATATCCAATTTACTTGCAAATTTCATTAAATATTACTTATAACTCACATGGATTTTATTTTTACAACATCTCCACTTATTAAATTTGTTGTCAAACCCAAGTCGAATTCTATTACAATTCGAATTCATTTCAACCTCCATTATCAACTTACAATCCGAGTTAAATTTTATTAACATATTCAATTAAATAATTTATTTAGCTGATTAGCTTACTTCCACTTTTAATTTAATATTAGATTTTATTACAAGGGATCGCTTCATTTAAATTTTTTCGAGTCCAATTTTATTTTATAATTCCAGTTTGGATTCCCCTTTATTTTAAAATTTAGAAATGCTTTAAAATTCAGATAATAAAATTAAAATAGCTTTTTTATAAAAGTATTTTTATACTCGATGTTTCAACCAGTTCATCCTTGTTCTCACAGAAATTCAGTCATACGTTGATCAGGCGTAGGACTGAAAATCTATAAGTACTTGGTAAACCCGTTTTCAACACCCAGTGAAAATACTCCGAGATTAATTTTACTAAAATATCGGAAACAATTTCTGAAAATAGAGGAAATATCTTTTGTGATGATGCTCTGGAAATCATCACCCCCATTCCATGGTCACAGTTACATACCAGGGTTACGTTGCAGTCGCAACAAAAGTCCATGTAACTGCAGGCTCTCCGCGGCACTCTCGATTACGCCATGGAACCCACACAACAGATCACAGTTACATCCAGGGTTACGTTGCAGTCACAACAAAAGTCCATGTAACTGCAGGCTTTCCGCGGCCTCTGATCTCGCTATCAAAATGAAACTTCTCCACTCTTACATAGGTCGCAGTCTACCGAGATAAACTCAAACGCAGACCGTTGGCTCTCAACGGCACACACGACTTTCGCTATGTTATACCATAGGTCGCAGTCTACCGATATAGAATCAAACGTAAACTGTTGGCTCTCCGCGGCACACACGGCTTCCGCTATGGTATACACTACTCATAATCCCCAGGAACTAGTTTTGTCCGGACTCCTCACAGGATCAACTTTAGAACCCCCTCGGGCTCCAGGCAGCACCACTCAGTGTCACTCCTGAGAAGTTCATTTCAAGGGGACGCCTTTTTCCCCAGAGCCATCATCAAAATATTTTATACTATACACATATAGTATCTTTAAATCATACACCTAGTATGATATCATACAAAGCTCTTTTACACAAAATCGATTATCCCAAAATCGATAATTCTCAAAATAGGCTTTCCAAAACTCAATATTGTTTTTTCCAAAAAAATCAAAAGCCTTTCTCAAAATCCTCATAAGATCCTTTATATATATTCAGATATACATATATATAAATTTTTAAAACTTTGGATCCTTACTTTCTGGTATACAACCCTTTTATACTCCAAACACTCTCAAAAACCATAGAAATATCCAATTTCCATCTTTATTCATTTCATATTTCTCAAAATATTCTTTCAGTTCAAAAGAACCATTTCACATTCCTTATTCACCTTTACATTATTCCCCATTTGGATTATTACTTCAATCCTTATCTCAGTTGGATACTTTAATCAATAACAGTTTGAACTCCGACCAGTTTAGAAAAATAGCTTGAAAATTTTAAAAGTAGATAAGTAGTTGAAAAATAATTATTAGTTTGCCAAATAGCTATAAAATGGTTAACTAGTAGTAATTGGAAAATAGTTAAATAGTTTCAGAAATTTTATATAATTGCAAAATAGTTGTAAAATAGAAATTAACTCGTAACTTAGTTGAAAATTAGTAATTAGTTTATAATACAGTTGTAAAATAGTTAAATAGTTAAATAGTTCCAAAAGTAGTGGCAAAAACCAGTATAAAATAGTTTGGGTTTTAAAAAGAAAGTTGTTTAGTAAATAAATAAGAACATAGATTTAAAACCATTTATATTAAAACAATTTTTATTGAAAATGGTCTAGAGTCACAAACTGTTCACTTCCCCAACAATTCAATTTAAATTTCCACTCCATTTAAATTAACCCAATTCCAATTTAATTTACTCCAATTTCCATTGGACTTGATTCATTCCCAATTCAAATTGAATTGATTCACAACTCCTTTCTAATTTCAAATCAAATTCCATTTAATCTTTAAATTTGTACAACTTTAAGTATAATTTCAATTTTACATCTTCTATTTATAATCAATTACATTCACATTTTGTTTTTAACTCGGAATTATACATTTTATTTAGTCAATATATTTTCATTATTCCATAAACATTTAATCAAGGTTCCAGAGTTTAAACAAATTTCCAAAATTTCAATATCACCTTAGAATTCAACTATATCCAAAATTCTTTGGCGAATGCAATTATCCCTTTGAATTTCAAAACCAAACCCAGTTCACAAACAATTCCAATTTAAAACAATTTGGTAGCAATTTCTCTTTTAGAAACTCGAAAATGAATATCGATGATGCTGCAGTCATCACCGACTTTATTTTCCAGTGACCAAAAAAGTTCAATGCTTTTATCTCTGTAAAAACACTTCCAAATATTTTTGATTTCAGATCTCCAAATTTCAAACACAAAAAATATTTTTGATACTATTCTTTCTTCAAAACCCTTGGAAACCACTTTCAAACCCAAAGGAGTTTTAATTTTTCCCAAAATTCCAAACTCCCAATCCATCAAATTCATATTTAAACATTACTCTGGAATTTTCATCTTACTCTATTTCAAATTATAATCCCATTTATTTATGAAGTTTATTTCAGTTTATAAATTACATGTACAGTCTATATTTCAAATTCCATTTTGTTATATAAGTTCACTCTTCAACTTGGTTATAAGTTTCAATTTGGTCGAATTTTATTTTACTTCTTAACCTAATTTCAATAATTTAACAATCAATCATCTAGATATTCCTTAGAAGGAAATATTGCTATATATATCAAAATATATATTTTTATATAAAATCATTAAAAATCTTTATAAACAAATAACAAGTACGCTCTCATATATATATATATATATATATATATATATATATATACTCAACTCATTCTAGAGTACTACGGACTCTATTCAATGAGTAATTCCCACCAGAGCCAAGGTTCTCGCTTAACCTTCTGCTCTGATACCAAATGTAACGACCCAAAATTTTCTAAGCCGAAAATTCCAGATAGTTAAGGAAAAAAAGAAAGAGATAGAAGAAGAAGAACAGAAACACCAACATCTCACACTCGCAGCGGATAAAATATAATAATAAATAACAGTTTACAGAAGAATACTATATCTGTTGATTACATTTAATATACATCAGAGTTACTCATGTATACAGATACTGGACATATATAAATCATGTCTCAGATACTCAATAATATACTTCAGCGGAAATACTCCATACGTTAGCCATCCAGCTCACCTCCTGAGCTCCAGAACGTACCTACCTGAAAATCTGTAATACTCGGTCTGACCCGAGCATTACATCAAAGTAACACCCGGGTCAGGCTGGAAACCAGCGTGAGTAACCCATCTAACATGGAATACAAAAGTATACAACCTATATAAACCCGGGGTAACTTATATCAATTTACATCTTCACAAGTTGTTAAAGGCATCACTTATTTCACGCATCAATTTCTAAGTGCCAAAACTTAGATTAAATGGTCCAATTTACTTAAATCAATCCATTCCAGCCTATTGAATTCACATATCAATCTATAATGAATCGAAGTGGTTTCGGATATTTACTAACACTCGACTCCGGTCTCTTCGAATTCAACACCACCTTAACCAGAGTTATTCAAGTGATATACAACTCAATTTTTAACCATAGGATGTCACTGTTTAGCCCAACATATTATATCACAAAGCATCTCACATCACATATCAGAGATATCATCTCATCTAAGCATACCATATCATTCAATCATTTATAGGCAAGATCTATCAACCATTCCATCTGCAATTAATTTAATTAACCACTAATGAATTAAATTAATTACTTCAATTACTTCTAAGTCCTGCTTACTGATCATTAATTAACGACAAACCAATTAATAAATGATCCACTAATTTTCCATCTTCATTAATCATCCTTGATTAATTATACTTTAATTACATTACATTAATCCTTAATTAATTTCATTAATCAATTACTCTTCAATCACTTATTGTTGGTTAATTAATCTTAATTAATCAACCCTTAATTACATCATTAATTATATTAATTAATGCTCCTTAATTACATCTTCAATTTATTATTAATCATATTTAATAATAAATTTTAAAATAATTATTCATTAATCAGCCTTGACTAATCACATTAGTAATTAATTACTCTTAATTAATTACATTTCTTAATTATCTTCAAATACTTTATTAATCAATTCTTAAATTACTTACATTAAGTAATTAATTATTAATTACATCCATTAAGTAACTACCCTTCTTAATAATCATACAAGGTAATTAAAGCCAAATCATTTCCATTAAAATTACCATTCCAATTCAATTAACATCCGGTAATTATTCATTAATTACTTTACTAGGTAATTTCTCTTTTCCACTGACATTCAGTAATCATACTTTAACAAACCATCACGTGATTATCTTAAATTAATTAAATCAATTGACTTGACTAATCACACTACTTTAATTAACTACATTGGGTAATTAATCTCTTAATTACTTTCATTAAGTAATTATACTTAAACAATTCCATAATTTGATTATCTTTAATTAATTAATCTAATTAATCATCTTAAATTAATTATATTAATTGATCATTTGACAATCCTTAGTTAATGATCCTTTATCAACTACTAACTACCCTTTAATTACTCTCTAAGTAATTAAATTTTAATTAATCATTTTTTTAATCCAAAATAATTAACCAATTAATTAATTCTTCTAATTACCCAGTTATTTAAGTACTTGACTATAACATGATTAGTCTTTAATTACTAGTTAAATTAAATAATCCCCTACTATTTAAGTTCTTAATTAATCTAGGATAAACCATAATCTTAATTATTTACTTAATTGTCATGTAAATTTATTTAAATGTTTGAAACTTAGCTGTAGGAAATCACCTCTTTGATTAATTATAAGCTTAACCTTTATCTTCTTATCTAACTCAGGGATTAATTTAATCGATCGACTTGATATATTATTATTATTTCCCATCGGCAATTTAATTTCAACAACATTTTGACCTTAACATTTTAATTTCATAAAACTGGTTTGAGAACAAGCCCTGAGTACTTGTTCCCTTTTCTTTTCCTTCGTCACCTTTATTTCTTTTACATATCCTACAAAATTTTATTAGGCCCAAGCCCGGCCCACTTTCCCCTCCTTTTTATTTGCTTGAGTAAAATCACTTCGTCCCCAACGAAGCAAAATACTGATGCACAGATTTACTCGTGCACATGCACCGAGCGACGGTGAACTTCCGGCCTCTCAGATCATCGCCGACAAGTGACCTTTGACTTCCCCTAACCATCAGGCCACCCCAAACTCCATCACGAACCCCTTAACCAAAAACGAGTTTTCTCAACCCATCAGACAGCAATCACTGATCACCAAATTCACCTGTAGTCCCATCTCCGTTCACCGGAGGCCACGACATCCTTCCTGGACCACCTCCCAAGTTCCTCGCTCCTCTCTCCTCAACTCCGGCCCCACTCGATGCGACAAGGGTGCCAAAAATGCTCAGCAACCAACCACGTTCAAAACTCCACCTTAAACCCTAGATCTGTCTCGTTCCACCATTTCCTATAATAGAAAAATTAATGAACATTTTTCCCGACTTCATTATCAGCCACACTTGCTTCGATCAAAAACTCAACACCTAACATGTTTTCGATCGCCAGAAATTGATGGAAACCTCCTTTTTGATCAACTTCGAACCACTCTTAAAACACTCGACTAAAAATCACCATTTTAGTTTTAAAAAATCCTATTTTTGGATGTTTATTCAAGATATAAATTCAAATTTACAATTTAAATTATTCGAAATTTAACAGTTGATTGCCTCGTTACTGTAAAATTAAGCATACAGTCTCTATGTTTTACTGTCAGGCTTTAAACAACTTCCAGGCTATTAATTTAAGTTAAACAGACTTATTTAGTTTTTAAAATCCTAAGTTTTAAAATAATTTGCAAGAGGAAGTATTAAATTTTCCTACTATTCTTTGTTCTGTAACCAACAATATGGAAGAAACAGGCTATAAAGATTTTTATAGCAACAGATAATTCACAGAATTGTTGTTTAAATCTATACAGTAAGCACTTACCATTCAAAAGTAAATACACAAGTTCAATTGGGAAAACAGATGATTACTCACCTAAAATTACTGTTGAAACATGGGGTAATTGTTGTTGAAAAAAAACTGCAGTGTGAATTTAAACCCCTGTAAATCTCCTCAGCCTTGTTGTTGAAAGAATTGTTTTGAATTGTTGTTTTTAGTTGAGGTTTTGTTTAAGTTTCTAAGATTCAAACCAAGCCTAGATCAAGAGGTAATGATTTAAATCAAACTGAAGTTTGGAAACAAAGAACATGATATCACAGGAACAAGTTTGCACACATACATTCATCACTCAATATTCACGGTCAATTCATATATACATAAGCATACATATTCCTAGATATGAACATGCAACAGGTTATTTATACTTAAGCTTTTTAAAGAATGATTGTACTCACCTTGTTTTTTTTTCCAAAATGAACTGAGCTGCTTTTTATTGAACAGCCTTGTGAAAATGCAAGTTGAAATCTCCTCTTGATTCTCAAGCTTGAACTGATTGATTGTTTTTAATTGAAGTTTGTTTAAGTAGGAGATAATGGTTACTTTAAATTTACACAGTTGAATGAACGAAACAGAGATGAAGTAGCTTGATATATGTAAAGAAGTTTTCCAGGGTGATGTATCTTTTTATTTTTATTTTGTACACATAAGTCAGAGATATTTCCTTTTGTTCTTTTAACTAGCCGACTTTTCTTTTTGTTTTGGTGGCTGAAAAATCTTACTTTGTATGCCAGAGATACTAGCATTAATTACTATTGTTTGTTTCCTCAAGTCTACACTTATCTTCCTTTGTTCAAATGTAAATATATAGTTGTCTTCCTTTGCAAGCCCATCCACATATACTTTTTCTGCAAGTATTCATACAGATCATACTTGAATATATTTTGTTTTCTTTTCTTTCTTTTCAGGTGTACATACTTATCCCATTTGTATACAGATTTGAATGTACTTTGTTTCTTGTTTCATTTTCATGTCTATCATTTATTTTTTTTCTTATTTATTTTATAGGTACATTTTGTTTGTTTATTATATATATATATATATATATATATATATATATATATATGTTTTTATATTTATTTCTATTTTCAACTTAAATATTATTTCCAAATTTTTTATATGTTCATTTCATATATTATAAATTAAATATTTATTAAAATAATACTGCCAAAAATTTCGGGATGTCACAACTGGGCTTCCTAAGTGGTCCAGGCTCATCAAGACCTTTGCTGACCCCGAATCCGTCATTACGGCCGACACTGAGTTTTGGATATGCCAAATTGAATTTTCCAAGGTAATGACCCAAAGCAGTCTTGTGCTTGACTCGAAGTAAACTAGGCTGGAACTCGAAGTAATACGATGTCGAACCCAACCTTTAATACACCGATCCCCTTTTCTTTGATAGGCCGACTCAGAGCTCATAGGTAGTCGACCTAAAGCCTTGAGCGTGCCGACCCAAACCTAAATGAATATGCCGATCCAAACGTGCTGCCAACCCAATCCCTTGTGCCAATCCGAGGAAGTGTCGTAGTCGACCCGGAGCAAGAATAAAGGCCGACCCGAGTCCACCTTTTGATGCCAATCCCTTAGCTCCTGATCTACATATGGAATGCCGACCCCTTGACTCAAAGATTTGAGTGTGCCAACCTAAAGTGTTTGCAATCTCACCGATCCCTTGAAGGTTCCGACCTGTTCTGGTGTGCCGAACCAAAGATGCATTCTGCTAACCCCAAGCAGCAACGCTCTCATGGAAAACATGCCAATCCACTCATGATGCCGACCACATTCATTTTTCTCCAACGCCGATCCCGTCTTCGAAGTTCTTATCGAACTGATGTTTCACACTGACCCCGAGAAACATATGTGCCAGCCTGAAGTCATGGCCCTACCGAAAGGCGGGTTAACAATCACGTTAATAATTCTTTCTTCCCCAATTAACAACTTCTGTACATGTATGCTAGAGTGAACCCACATGTTCTTTAACTTCTTTCCACTCTAACTCGACAAATATTCTACGAAATCGCGAACTGCTTTCACCTACGTGCCACGCTATGTAAGCACTTCGCCCTAGCATCAAAATGGTGGAGCTCAGTTTATCCCATCAAAAATTGACCTGGACATTTTTCCCCTTATGCACACATGATGCATTTTGACATGGACTACCAGAGTCGACGAGATTTGGTGAAGAGGTGCACATCACCAGGAGAAGATCAACAACACTAGCCTCGTCTCCTAACTCCGCCTATCCCCTCCATAACCTAACTCTAGTTCAGCCCTAGAAAGTGGATCTTGGCCGAGTGCAACCGCACTACCCAAAACCTATAGAGGCTTGAATCTCTCTTCCGCATGAGTTCAACGGAGTTGGCTTTGTAGTTTTTCATGGAGTATATTGGTCGATTTTGACTTTTGAATATGATAAAAAGAGGTGGCCATTTTCTGTTCATTTCTTAATGGAATAGTGATTTAGAGAGGGACAGAAGGTTGGGTGAGGTTTTGATTTAAATAATATAATATTATCATTTATTTGAATTCTCAAACAAGTCGTCGTACGTTTTGGGTTCGTGCGATCACACGACGCGTTCGATTGTAATGAAATTCGTCCACGTACATCACCTTATTTTTCAGGTCCGATGATATAAGTTTCATCGCCATCCGAGATAACACTTCAGGATGATAATTTAATGCTTTTTGAGATCGTCTCAACCATCGTATCATCCAATATCCAAATATAGTGATGCTTATATTCATTTTAATTCGCAATGTCAATACAAACTCAACAGAAGTGTTCTCGAGTCCCGATTCGATAATTTGTGAAAAACCATATTTTGGGACCTTCAATTCATTAACAATTCAATATCTAAATCGATTATTTAAATATCCAAACATTAAAAATATAGGTCGTTACACCAACCATCGCTGTTGGCGAGGGTTTAGATCCTTCTGAGAGAAAAGATACTTCAAGGATTTGTGATCTGTGAACAATTTGAACTTTTTTCCTATAAACAATGCCTCCAAATATTCAAAGCAAACACTATCACCGCTAACTCCAAATCATGAGTTGGGTACTTCCATTTATGCGGTTTCAGCCGTTGACTAGCGTAGGCTACAACTTTTCCCTTATGCATCACCACCGTACCTAGTCCAGTACCATAAGCATTTGTGTATACTGTCAGCTTCTTATTCCCCTTCGTAATGATCAACATTAGTGCACTCGTCAACCTCTCCTTCAAACTCATGAATGGATGCTTACACTTCACGTCCCGAAAAAAAGTTAGATTCTTTTTTATCAAATTTGTCAACGATGTTGCTACCTTTCGAGAAGTCCTTGATAAAACGTCTATATCATGCTAATCCTTGGAAGCTTCTCATATCAGTAGCATTCTTGGGTTGGTTCCAATCCTAAACTGCTGCCACCTTAGTAGGTTCTACTGTGATGTCCTGCTCAGATACTACATGACCCAAGAATCTCACTTCCCTCTTCCAGAAGTGACTTTGAAAATTTTGCTTTCAACTTATGATTCCTTAACACTTTATGAACAATCCTCAAGTGCATCTTGTATTCCTCCTTTGTCCTACTATAGACCAGGATATCATTAATGAACACAAGCACGAACTTGTTCAGATCATCCCTAAAAACTCGGTTCATGAGATCAACAAAGTATCCCATATCATTGGTTAGCCCTAACAACACAACGAACCACTCAAAGAAACCCGACAACGTACAAATGCGGTGATTAGCATACTCTCATTCACTACTCTTAGTTGGTTAAATCTCATCGCCAAATCCAATTGGAAGAACTCCTTTGCATATTGAATCTTATCAAACAAATCATCAATAAGTGAGAGTGGATATTTGTTTTTCCTCATTACCTTATTCAACTCAGGGTAATCTACACACAACCTCAAAGAGCCATCTGCCTTAGTGGATGTTACACCCATATTTCTCGAACCCTATTGAAGACAAAGTGAAGTAACACCAAGATCAGAAAGGATTCCCTCACAAGAAAAGCTGGACTGCAAAAGGGAAGAGCAAAGAATAAAGCAAAGTCAAAAGAATACAATGTTTGGAAAATGTAGAACGACGGCAAAGGTTCAAACTACACGGATCCCTTAATTCCAGTGTCACATTATGATACTGAGCCCAAAACTAGACATGGACATGGGATGTTGTAAATAATCTACAATTATAATACTCGAAACAACGTAACCAAACTCCCAAATAACAATAAGATGCTAATACTATGTTGCTACATAGAAAGTCGTATTAATGGCGTCAAAGCATAACACAACCCACTTAAAAGGGCTATATACGAACGATGATATACCACACTCACAGACCGATGTACATAAATAATAGAACTACTCTAACAATTCCATATTGAAGAAAAATAGGGCTGAGCTACCCCCTTCTTCTTAAAAATGAATAAAATGGAATGGCTCAAGGAGCTGCCATAAGAACAATTCAATAAAGAAAACAAGCCGCCATGGTAACATGACAAGCACATGAGCAGTAAAACAAAAGACACACTGCTGCTTTTCATTGAAATCTACCCATGCTCCATTCCAAGTATGCCATAAATGAACACCCTGCATGTCAAATGACCAAGTAAACCTATTTATTGTTTCTAAATCTAATCTGATGCTAACACTTTCAAGCACAGACCCATGCTACGTTTACCAAGGGCCCTTGAAGCAGTACTAAGAGGAATTCAAAGCATTCTAAGGGCTGTACACAGGGTTACCCAAAAAGCATTCCTTCGTTGTTCTTCACTTGCTAGGAAATAGCAAAGACGCAAGCTTCCCTTATCACGCAACTTGCACATACCAATGTCAAGAGCAACTCGGAACACATGCACATAGATATTAGTCTAACACCATAGGTTGGAGAAAATTAGCTCAATTCCAACTATACTCAACGCAGTGTTAGACAAACTTGGCATGTTGATGCCAATTAAATAGAGTTCCAATGATGTTCTGCAGTTACAGCTCAACCTCACCTCCATTATCAGAACAGTATTATACCAATAATCCATAAATAGATTGTACAAGTCAACATTAAGGACATCAATGACACCCGGGCTGAACAAGAGAGGAACGATCCATCACACTCTTATTCTTGAACAGGGGAAGCTCAGATGCCGTCAGCTCCTCAGGTCAGAAGCAGGGATCCTATTCAAATTCAAGTTTCCCGCTTCGATTTCAGTTGTTGCCACTTCAATTTTAAGCTTCTCGCCAATACCCAGAATTTAACTGCTCAAATTATAGTTTCTCGTCGAAGAAGCATCAATAATCCGTACACAGCAAACAATAATATGGATGGACGCTGCATGGCAGGATCCAAAGGTGGGAATTAAGGAAACGAAAGAAAAGAGTTTTCGATAGTCCACGTGCATTTCTACACTATAAATAGGAGAGACACTGCAATGAGAAGGGGGATCTTTTTTTGGAAATGGAATGTATTTTTTTCCTATTTTACCCTCATTCATGTGAAATTGTATCAAGGAGAAATATAGAAAGAAAACTTTTGACCCATGGACGTAGGATTTCAAAAGAATCCAAACCTCATAATGTTCCCATATCTTTTATTTTTGTGCACTATTACTTAATTATTTTACTTCAACCCCTCTCAACTTTGATTCATTAGTAGAATATAAATCGAATATGACATTTTAATGAACGATTAAAGTGTAACCACTTGGTTGTGTAAGCTTCCAACAGAACAATTACTACATAAAGGTAGATTTAATGTGAGTTAAATTTGTTGATGCCAAAATTGTGGAAGTAACTAAAGCTTCAATTACTGTGCAGTCATCTAAGGTGTTGTGAGATGAAAAATCTCACCAACTTTTTTGGTGCTAGAAGGAGGGCGTGAACCTCCGTTCCCTATTTCCTATTTCTGATAAGTCTACCGACAATCCCCTTCCCATACCATGGTCTCAAATAAAATCTCGATAATTCCACTCACAGCCTTAACAACTCAAGCTGAGGAAAAGTCCTTAGATGAAGCCCCTATATATCCCATCCTAACTATGATCCAACCCTTCATTAAACAAAAGAACCAATAAAAGTGTTAAAGAAGACGATGGCTTGAAATACTACCCTTAGACTAACTTATACTCCACCATTCATGGCTCACCGCCTTCACTCATCAACTGCACTTTCTATGCAGTAGGTAAGTGATAACGACATTCTCAGAAATATGAATGGTGAAGCTGGCCTACAATCCATCTAATATTAACTACTACTACTTGATTGACGAACTCAATCTATGGTGTTTCATGGAATCAAGTTAAAGGGTTGCTACCAGTTGATTATTATCCTCCTTTATCAATCAATGACTGCAGGCTAGAAGATAGCGCACATGTATTTTTTGATATGGACAGTGATTCCAATTATTGGAGAGCTGGAATCCAAGAATCCACATTACTATGCCTATAAGGATCTAAAAAAACTCTCCTACCACAATCATATTGTTAAGGACATCTCCACATTCTACTAGAATACCAGGAGAATCAACTGTCGTGCCCTTCAATGCCGATTGTCAACTGAGCCAAACAACTAGCTGAAGTGATTGAGATGCACATTGATGTGGAAGATTTGTTACCATCCTTAGTTGAAATTGAATCCTCTTGATAGTACCGAGATTTTTTATGCTTCTCTAGTTAACTAGAAGAGACACATATATCAAAGAGATAGTCAAGATTGGAAGCATGATGGATTCAAAATCTATTAGAGGAACTAAAGTTAAGGCATCAACTATAGCTGCAAAAGAAAATAGTTCAATACTGTGTCGGGGATCCTAATCCTCATTCAAAACAATCTGTATTACTTGTTATCCCGTCTTTTGGCAAGGCTGAGATATCAAGGAACTGATTGGAAACCAAGGATCACTCGTCACGAGTATCTAGTGTGCACAGGTTCGCTATGGATGTCGACGAATTTTGTCTGGGTTCGGATCAGGCCACAATTGATAAGGCATGACGAGCGAAGCCATAGAAGCCAGCATTCCAAATTTCAAGTCAATCTGAGTTCGCATGTTCAAGTTAGGATCGATACAAGTAGGAGGAAATAACCTTAATTTTGTATCCATCAGTGCACTTTGGTTCATATCGATATGGCTCGAATCCATCAACTTCACACCGATCGGTCTCGTATCCATCAAACAGTCCCACTTCGCATCGATCAGTTTCTCTTGGCTCGTATCGATCAAGCTATCGGTATTCGAATCCATCATCTTCTTATCGATCGGCTGATGACTACTTCACATCCATCAACTACGACAAGTCACTGTTTCGTATCCATGAAGTAACTTCCCTGCTCGTATCCATCCACTTTCGTTAGTTCGTACCTGTCATGGAGCTACTATTCGAACCCATCAGGGCCTGTTAGTTCGAATCCATCAGGCAACTGCTATTCATATCATCGGATGACCTTACTTCGCATCCATCAAACGATGACTACTTCGTACCCGTTAGGGGCCCTTGTTCGAATCCATGTCCAATGACTTGTTCGTATCCATCGAGTCAAATGAGCCTGGATTGACGCAATGATTTCCGATACGAACGTGGCGAAACCTGTGGGATGACTCGATCAACATAGCGAGAAAGATGGATCAGTACGAAGAACGCGCGCCACATCCACCTGTTAGCGTGTGCCGTTATCGATTCGAAGCGATCGATTCGAACGAATCGGCCTGCCGAAGAATGTCAGTTCGTATCGACCATAACTCAAGATCCACTGATCCAAATGCTATGAAATTTTCACAGAAGACTACGTGCAAGCTAAAGATTGTTGTTAACGCTAAAATTTGAACGCTAACACCCCGGTGTGTAAAGTGTAGTTGTGAAAGCACCACCCGATGATTCGGGAACAGTGTATAAGCAGAAAACTGCAGAAAAAACAGTAAACAACAACGATTTTATAGTGGTTCGGCTTAATAGTTTGCCTACGTCCACTTTGAATATCTTTATTGATGAATTCGTTACAGATTGATACAATTCTTCCCAAGTACAATACACTTTGAATTGCTAAACACTTTGAACGAATGGCTTAAACTTCAATGTGAGTGAAAGTCTTCAAATCCATGTCGGATGTATGAGATTCCTTCTTGAAGTTGTTGGTAACGTTCTACGTGTCTTGAAAGCTTTGAGTGTTGAGTCGGTTTGGAATGCAGCAGAGTATCGGTGCTTGGAAAGAATGAGCCAAAAGTCCCCCTCATGTTGGAGATCGTCACGTATTTATAGGCAAATCTGGATAAGAATTTTTCACCCAAGTCCTGAGTCGTGACCGACTCAGGGAGAGTCGTAGGTCGCGCTCGACTCAAGGGTCAAGAGTCAGCAGGCAATGGAGTAGGTGAAGTGGTACTCAGCTTTTCTTCGTTCATCTGGATACAAGTCCTAACTCGTTCGCGAGTTAAGAAGACACGGCTTGAAATGAGGCAGCACTAAAATTTTGGTTCTGTGGTTTTAGGTCGTGTTCGACTTATACTAGGTCGTAAGTCGGTCACGACTCAAATGCAGCCGCTCTCGCCCTCCTTTGTCTTGAGTCAATAGGTCGTTCTGCCTTTGGGTCTTTTAGGTCGTAGCCCCTTAAGTCGTGTACCTCCCCGAGTCGTGACATATCTTAAGCTGCGGAGGCCTTAAGTCGCAGATTTCTCTGAGTCGCGAGTCACTCATTCTGTCAACTCATTAAGTCGTTCAATCCTTAAGCCGTAAACCGTTCACCTCCTTAAGTCGTAGTCGCACAATTCTTTAACTCGTGCAACTCCTCAATTGTTGAGTCGGTATCTTGTTGAGTCGTGAAGTACCTTGAGTCGGCCAACACCTTTAAGGCATTAAGGTTATAACCCGGTGAGTCGCTGTCCCTCCTGAGTCATTAAGTCGGCAATCAGTTGAGTCGTCATTCATTTTAGGTTGGCAACGGGTTAAGGTTGTTGAGTCGGTAATCATTGTGAGTCGCAAGCCTGGTTTGAGTCGCTTGAGCAGAGGAGTTAACAATTGCCCCTCGAAGTACACGCTTAAACCGTAAGTCGTGTGCTTCGACCCAGTGCATGAGTCGTAAACGACTCAAAGAGGCTCATGACTCATGACTCGTTAGTCCTTTCATCTTCCCCCCTGTTTCGCATATAAGCCGTTGAGTCGGTCCTTCCTCCTCACTTTACTGCTTATCTGTTTTATTTGATCCTACCATTAACGATCCTTCAAGTTTCCAGAGACGAATCCAAGCTAATCAGACATCAACTCATCTTCATCTTTATATTGCGTAAGTGAATTCACCTTCTGTTCAATCCACGATCACCATTGACTCACGAATCTGGACTCCCCATTTTCTGACTCCAATTCATTTCTGTGCCGTGTTCCACCGCGAACAACGTTTCTGATTGATATGCGACTTCCATTGATCGTATTGTTGTTATCATTCGCGATAACATAGTAGTGCACCAGATTTGCCGCAAACTTGAAGCGATTCGAATTGGTTTTTTGGGTGATTTCTGACCACGTGAGGAGAAGATAATAAGTTACGGTGTCTCGAATTAACTGGTTTGTGATTTTGGAGGAGACGAGAAGGTCCTTAGCGGGTTAATGGGTTAGAAAGGAGTTAATTGGTTGAGGATATGACTTAGAATTCTCACGACTTAGTTGGTTTTTTGGATCTACCGACTTAGGAATGCCTTGCAATCTCATCCGTCCACAACCTAATTTTTGGGTCGTGTTGATTTCCTGGCAATTTAGGACTTAGGTCGTATGAGTGATTCAGCCCTTTAGATCCTTACCACAACTTATTCTTTAGACCGTGAACGTCTCAAGCCATAAGTCGTGAACGACTCAGCACTTAGGCTATTTTCCATTCCGAGTTGTTTCTTGTGGCTTAACCCTTGACCGACTCAAGTAGGAGGGACCTAGGCTTTGAGTCGCGGCCGAGACAGGACTTTGAGAAATTTGCTTTGTTCTGATTTGAGGCTTTTTCCTCCATGCGCATTACGACTTACAGAACTTAACTTAACTCGCCGCATACCCCTTAGGTCGTGAATGAGTTGTCACTTAAAAGCATAATCCCAACTTGATTATTTAACTTGTATTACCGGATTGAATTGCCTAAAGTCTGAATTGCCCAAACTTTAAATTGTTTGAACTTTGTTGCATTATTCCACAGATCCTGTTAACTTATAAGCTAATTACCTATTGAAAATAACAACTACAGAAAACCGAGGCGAATATACTGTCATTGACTGCCCACATCAAATGACAGATTAGTTGACAGAAGGTAATTAACTTAAATAGATTGTGTGAATGAAGTGCTTCAATTCAACGAATTCAAGTAAAGTATTAAAGCAACATTGAGACAGTCGATTGAAATCGACCGGTTTGCACCAATACTGCACTTGAACCTTTTTGAAATTAACAAGTCCTGAAGTTTAGTAATCGATCAATTGTCGATTAGTTCAACTTCAGTTATATTTACTTGTCATTATTAGTTTTGCACAACACTTCACACTTTTTAGGAAACGTGCACCTTCACATTTGAATATCCAGTTGTTTGTGTAGAATGACTTCTCAGGAAGAAGATACAACAATTCAGACTGGAGAGGCAACTGTTATTCCGGCTCCACTAGTCAATCCTCCCGAAAGAGCCCCTACCACGCTATCATACAAAGTTTTTCGCCAGTTGTGTGCTTAGTTTGGCATCGCTGAATCAGACGCCATCCTTCCCGAGAGAAGTAACACTGCTGACATAGCACCCCCGGGCTTTGTAACGGTCAATCGACAAATGTGCCTGAGTGGGGGCGTTCCTCCTTTCAATGACTTTTTCCAACAACTTCTTCGTCAATTGGCCATCGCTCCATCCCAATTACACCCCAATGGCTATGCCATTTTAATGGGGTTGTGTGTACTGTTTAGGAGGACGCTTGATCGATTCCCAAGCTTTGACGAGATTTGCTTCCTATGCTCTTTCACCAGGACTAAAGATCACCCCTCTATTACTGTCGTGAGAAGTGCTCGAAATCGTAAATTGATCATCGGTCTTCCTGACAGCGCTCATGGGTTTTTGACTCAATTTTTCTATGTTCGCTGTCCCCCGGGGTTTTACGCTGTATGGAGGGAAGGAAGTAAGATTAATCATTCTTACTACGTTTGTTATCCGACTTTTGCGAAACTGAATTGTTAAGGGTTAACTCCGCTTCTTTTTTATTTTCAGCGCTCCCCCCTCCTTCCAGGGATCCCAGTCATAAGCCAACTTTCGAGAGGCTCAAGGCCGTGCCAATTGAGGAGAGAGACATTCAATTTCTGTTGAAAGACGAATTTTTGCATCGGTACGGACTTTTGCATACTTCTCGTTCTACACATCCTCATGAAATCCCAGACTCCCCGGCTAGAGCGTTGGATGCCCCAGTTTCTACCGACACATCCATACCAAAAGGACCTGCTCCCGAGGCTTCGCTAATGAAGTGCTCCACCTCTGTTGATATTGCGGGGCCATCTGACAAACTTGCCCCGGTTATTGAGGAAGAAGAGCCGCAGGGATCTCCCCAACATTCATAGAAATCTGGTGAAAAAGCTGAGAAAACCAGTCCTGTCAAGCAGAGCAGGGACGACACTTTCGAAGGACTGAGCGACCTCTTTGCCACCTCGCAAGAGATCTTTAAAGATGATCCTATTATTACCAGGGTCAGTTCTTCAGTAGTCGAGGCGACTTCTATTCTGCAACAGGCTCCGTCAACTCAAGAGTTGATGTTAACTTCTACACCCATAACTACTCCACAATTAAAGAGTGGTTCGTAGTTTGATGCGCGTAGTTTGCACATTACACTCACTTAGAATCTTTCAGCACTTTTATGCTCCTGACTTTTTGTACTTTGAAGAATTCTAAAATTTAGCTCTTTTTATTTCAGATCTTCCGATGGGACGCAGCGGATCCTACTATGATGACTTCCAACGCTACGGGAGGCATAGCCAATATGATTATAGGCGTTACCTCCCCTCTTACAGAGAATCCGATGAAGAAAGAGCCACCCGAAAGGCTCAAGAGAAGAGGGCTCAAGAGGAGCGCTACGAAAGAAGGGAGAGGGAGGAGCGCCACGATTCTTCGCAGAGAGGCGACGATTCCCACAAAAGAAAATCCCATGATGACCGAGGAAAAAGTCCTATGGTTGAGGATTCAAGCAAGCGAGCCCGTCATGGTGAGAAGCATACCTCTACAACTTCTGAAAAGGTTACTGTCCCCGTCTCGCTTGACATTCCTTCCGGCTCTCCCGCTCTCGGGAAGACAGACATCCAAACAATAATTAGTAGGCCCAAATTCCAAGTCGGACCGGGCCCGGCCACTTTGCAAAGTCGGTTTCCATAGTGGTGTCTGAAGGGAGTAAGGTTCGACCTTGACTTGGTCCCCATTGACAAGTCTGCCATGTTACGAAACCTCGATGCCGTCAAGCTTGATATTGAGAGGATGTCGAACTGGAAAAAACTCATTGACGAGCTCCAAAGGGTTAATCGTGCAAACATAAAGGCCATGCTCACTATGGAAAATGATAAAGCCGAATGGCAAAGGTTCTTGAGCAACATGATACTGAAATGAGGAGCATCGCTTCTTACAATGAAGAGCTTGAAGCAAAACTTGAGAAACTGAAACAAGAGCTTGCTACTTCCTCTACTTCCTATTCTCAAAAAGAAGAAGTGCTCCTAAAACAAGTGAGAGATGCTCATGCCAGCCAAAGAGATGCCGAAGACAGGCTTGAAATGCAGAAAAGAATTAGTGAGGGCTATGTTGCTGATATTGAAGAGCTTCGGAAGAAAAACAGCTCCCAAGAGGCGAAGATTCAAATGCTTAAGCTTCAACTTTCCAAAGCTGAAATGGAGCGTGATGAGGCCGTTGCCGGCAAAATTGCAGCTGAAGAATCTCACGAGGCAACGAGGACCAACATCAACTCAACATTATTTGATTTCTACCTGCATAGCATCTTGGGGCGCGGTAGCCTCGCCTTTCTAGGCCCCAAGTGTGAAATTACTCTGGCTGAAGTTTGGGAGGCCGCACTCGATATGCTTGGCGGTAAAGGTGCTGGCTATGCTGAGTCAGCTCTTGAGGAACATTATCTTGATGATGATGCTCGCGCCGCTCTCGCCAAGGGGAGAGAACAGCTTGCAAAACTAAGGGTCGAAAATGCGGCAGGAGAATATTCGGGAAGAACTATCTCAACTGTTCCACTTCAGCCTTCTCCTTCAGCCGAAATTGATATCATCGGTTCCAGTTCCCACTCCCCATCTCCTACTAAAGTTACCACCGAAGCCATAATTACACGAGCCGTAGTTGAACCACAAGAGAGTGATGAAGCTGTAGACTACGAAATTGATGTGATACCACCAACTTCTCCAGGTAACCCTAATAATGCTCAGGGGGGCAACTTGCCAGTTTCTTACGGATTTGGCGAGCTTCTTGATTATCTCTTGAATCTCGACGAGCCATTGTCTCCTCTTTTTGCGGGAAATACTGACACTTTTATTTTTTCCTTTGTAGAGAAGGCGCCGAGCGCCACTCAAACTTCTCCACCTCCAGTTACTGTTTCTCTACCTCCCCCAATCACTCCTACCCCTCATCTGGGATCACAGGAAGAAACAATAGGTGCCCTTCAGGGCTTAGATGACCCAGCTGCTTCGCAAGAGCAAAAAGACGAAGGACTTGAGGGAGGTGAGATATCTCTGGAGCGGACTCCTTCTGATGACATAATTTTGTCTAAACTTGTTACTCCCGGAAGTGAATCTTCTTCAAAGAGGAGAAAGAAGCGTGGAACATCAAAGAGGAGAAGGAAGAGCATCATTGCTACTGAAGAGGAACCGGAAGTTGAACCAGTTGTACCTCCCTCTCCTTCTTCCCTCATGCCTATAGATCGTCCCCAAAAGCTAACCATCCGGCCGGGTGAAGGGTCCAAAGGTGGCAAGAAGAAATGAAGCTTCCAGTTTTTAGCTTTTTTTTAATCTTGAAACTTGTATCTGTAAGAAATTGTAATAGAATTGAATAAAATGATCCTTTATTTGTACAAACTCTTGTTTGAATTTGAGAATGCATTTTTATTTTTTATTCTTGTACAAGTTTCTTTACACGATATTGCAGTGAGCTTGTGGTATACTGTTCGAGCGTAATTTTACCGATGTAGTTATACCATGTTGCCCCTATACCATAAGCTCGCTGTAATATTTTATATTTTGAGGGGACTTGTACTTTTATTTTCCAGAGAATAATTATTCCATGCTTGGAGGAATATTATTTCGTTAAAAATCAGAGTACAACTCCCTCCAAGTAAATTTTTACACTTCATCCTTCGAAGATATCACCTTTTCTTTTGTGCATATACACATTTTACCAAGCGAATTCTTCTATGTGGTAAAGCGGGCCTCTGAAGGATACTTTAACTTCTTTTTGAGGAAGAGTACTTTCCAGAATAGGTGAATTATTCTTCCTTTGGAAGTTAAAGTGTGCCTTTGATGAAGGCTTCTTTTTTGTTACGCCACAGTAAAGGGCTTTTTGATTTTTGTTTCTTTGAAAAGTTGCACCTCTGAGGAAGGCTTTTTCACGTTTCAACACTTGGAAGTTTTATTTCAATCTCGATGAAACGTGTGCCTCCGAAGAGGTCTTTCTGCTTGATTGTGCCTCCGAGAGGAGGTCTTTTCATTTCTGCCTCTGGGAAGAGGTCTTTTTATTTCTGCCTCTGGGAAGAGGTCTTTTTATTTTGTTTTGCATTTCAACTCTGGTGAAGTGAAACTCCGAAGAGCGGCTATTGCACTTCAACTCCTGGTGAAACGTGCCTCCAAAGAGAGCTTTTATTGCCTGGAAGTTACTCTCTCATGGTTGGAGGGTCATGACTCCTCCAATCTTTTTTGTTGAGTAGAGAACTTTCTTTTTTGCGGCATATGCCTCGTTAGAGGTCTTTATCCTCCGAAGAGTTGTGCCTCCGAAGAGGGCTTGTGCCTCCGAAGAGGGCTTTGGTCTCTGAGGAGAAGCATTTTGTCTTCGTAGAGAAGCATTTTGTCTCCGTAGAGAAGCATTTTGCCTCCGAAGAGGGCTTCGGTCTCTGAGGAGAAGCATTCGGTCTCCGTAGAGAAGCATTTTGCCTCCGAAGAGGGCTCTGGTCTCTGAGGAGAAACATTCAGTCTCCGTAGAGAAGCATTTTGCCTCCGAAGAGGGATTTGGTCTCTGAGGAGAAGCATTTTGTCTCCGTAGAGAAGCATTTTGCCTCCGAAGAGGGCTCTGGTCTCTGAGGAGAAGTATTCGGTCTCCGTAGAGAAGCATTTTGCCTCCGAAGAGGGCTCTGGTCTCTGAGGAGAAGTATTCGGTCTCCGTAGAGAAGCATTTTGCCTCCAAAGAGGGCTCTGGTCTCTGAGGAGAAACATTCGGTCTCCGTAGAGAAGCATTTTGCCTCCGAAGAGGGCTTTGGTCTCTGAGGAGAAGCATTTTGTCTCCGTAGAGAAGCATTCTGCCTCCGAAGAGGGCTCTGGTCTCTGAGGAGAAGTATTCGGTCTCCGTAGAGAAGCATTTTGCCTCCGAAGAGGGCTCTGGTCTCTGAGGAGAAGCATTTTGTCTCCGTAGAGAAGCATTTTGCCTCCGAAGAGGGCTTTTCACATTTCATCTCATGGGAGTGTATCGACCGATTATGAAATGTGTGCCTCTGAGCTGGGTTACCGCCTGGAAGTTTGGAATTTCTTTCTCTCGGTTGGACGGATTCACGGGAGCGTCCGATCATTCCGCAACTTTGTAATGAGGAAGATCTCTCTTTTTCTAGCTAGACCCACTCGAGATCTTTGATTTGGACTCTAAAGAGTAGCTTTGGACTCTGAAGAGTAGCGTTGGGTCTCCGGAGAGAAGCACTTGGACTCTAAAGAGTATTGTTGGCGCTTGTGTCTTTATACCCTGCGCTTCTTAGCAATCCCTCACCATAATTTCAAGCACATGTCGCATTCTTTCATTTGTTCTTTGCTAGAGAAAAATGCCTTGTTACTGAGTGGGTCCATGGGGCAAATGCATGTTGCTCCACCAGATGTTCGTTTACACAAACGATTATGGTCGGTTAGCAAAGGCTCAAAATCTCCCTATTAGAAAGATGCCCTCTTTGGTGGAATCCTCAATAGTTTGCAAATTGCCCTCCTTTCGAAATACTTGAATTCGGAAAATTTTCCACTTGTCATTTGTTTCCTCCGTGATTTGTAGGGATCACTTCGCTCTGTGATATGTTGGATGAGCAAGCTTTATCTTGATAGCCTGCAATACTAAATCGATATTTTTTAGTAACATTTGCATATCAAAATGATACGGGCATTTCAATGGTATTACAGAATACAAGGTTTATAATTGCTCATTATTGATTCACATCAAATTCACAGTGGTTAACAGCACAGGAGTTATACTTCCATGATCATTTTACAAAGTTAAGCAATGCTATTAAGTAAAATATGGATGTAAATGAATGTTATTCCATGATTTTGCGATTCATATGTTAGTCAATGACCAGCTTCTCGGATTCCTGCTCTGTAGTTCTGTTGCCTGAGCTGGATCGATAAGCAAGACATGGCTGCCCCTGAGTGGACGAGGTTGGGTCAATTCCGTCTTTCTTCGCATATTGTTGAAGTTTATTCTGTTTCAGCAATTCTTCAATCACATTCCTTAACTGGCGACATTGATCAGTATCGTGACCGGGTTGGTTGTGAAATCGACGGAATTTTCCATTTTGCACTGCACTTCTCCCCATTTCAGGTGGTTTAGGGTATTTGACAACATCTTTTGTTGCCAAGAAGAACTTTTCCGGTGTATCAGTTAAGGGGGTGAAATTTGAAGGGTTAAAACGTCGAGGTTTTTTCTTATCTCCCTGCCATTTCCTTTCATCACTCTCCCTTTTCTGGTTTCTAGATCCTTTCTTGTTAGTGATGTCATCGTTCTCCTTGATTTCGGCTACCACTGCTTTTACTGGCATCGAGAGGCTTTCTAGGCGTATGAATTCGTCGGCCTTTTTATAAAACTTTTCGAGTGAGTTTGGTTCCTTCATTTTGAGCCACGTCCCAAATTCACTCGACTTGTCGATGGCCCGGACTAAGTATGTTAAGATCATTCGGGGTTCCGCGTTGTCCACCTCGGCTAAAGTATATTAAAACGGTTCAAAAAAGACTTGATGGGTTCTCCGGGTGCTTGTTCTAGTCTAGACAATGATATTATATCTTTTGCCTTTGACGCATACAATCTGAATTGTTCTTTAAATTTCCGGGTTAAAATCGAAGAATTGATCTATGGATCGAACCGGTAGCTTGGTGAACCAAAGCAAAGCCACCCCTTCTAAATATACTGGAAAATACCGACATTTAATCTCATCCGATGCTCGTGCCCCGGTCATATGCGAATCGTATCTGTATAGAAATTGGTTAGGGTCACTTGTCCCTCGATAGGCCGGGATAGTAGGAGGTACAAATTTCCTGGGAAATTCCGCCTTTAAAATCCTTTCAGTGAACGGAGTTTTGCTCGGAGCGAATCCCCAATCGCTTTCATCCTCATGCCTCCGCATGCTTTCTCTCATGATTGACCGAACCATCCCTGATAGATACTCCTCGTCGTTTTGAGACTTTGCCTGTAAGAAGTTAGCTGCCCTTTCGAAAGTTTGAAAAGTTGGTTGTGGCCTTGACCCTTCAGCTTGGGAAGGTGCCCCTGCAGCGATGTTGTCTGGTCTTTGAGGAATATCTTTCCCTTGGGGGTCATGGGCATCTTTAGCATAGATTGTTTCATTATCCTGTCGTTGGTGACTTGCCTCAAGCAGGGCGTTTAACCTATCCATAATCAAGGCATTCTGGGCATTCTGGGCCTCTAATTGTGCATTTTGAGCATTTAACTGTTGATTCAATCCCAAAACCACATCGTCTAATTCCGCCCGTGTAACTCCCACAGTTGGAGTTGTCTGACTCAGAGGAGGAGAAGTGGCGATGTTCTCTTGAAAATCTTCAGATCTGACAGATCTACGTTTCCTTCCGGGAGCCATAATTTCTGTTAAACTTCTGGTCCTAACGGAGATTCTTTCCTCACAGTTTGGTGAAGCAATGATGTCAATATCCTGAGTTCAGTTCTCAGTGAAAGCACCAAAAATGTTAACGCTAAAATTTGAACGCTAACACCCCGGTGTGTAAAGTGTAGTTGTGAAAGCACCACCCGATGATTCGGGAACAGAGTATAAGCAGAAAACTGCAGAAAAAATAGTAAACAACAACGATTTTATAGTGGTTCGGCTTAATAGTTTGCCTACGTCCACTTTGAATATCTTTATTGATGAATTCGTTACAGATTGATACAATTCTTCCCAAGTACAATACACTTTGAATTGCTAAACACTTTGAACGAATGGCTTAAACTTCAATGTGAGTGAAAGTCTTCAAATCCATGTCGGATGTATGAGATTCCTTCTTGAAGTTGTTGGTAATGTTCTACGTGTCTTGAAAGCTTTGAGTGTTGAGTCGGTTTGGAATGCAGCAGAGTATCGGTGCTTGGAAAGAATGAGCCAAAAGTCCCCTTCATGTTGGAGATCGTCACGTATTTATAGGCAAATCTGGATAAGAATTTTTCACCCAAGTCCTGAGTCGTGACCGACTCAGGGAGAGTCGTAGGTCGCGCTCGACTCAAGGGTCAAGAGTCAACAGGCAATGGAGTAGGTGAAGTGGTACTCAGCTTTTCTTCGTTCATCTGGATACAAGTCCTAACTCGTTCGCGAGTTAAGAAGACACGGCTTAAAATGAGGCAGCACTAAAATTTTGGTTCTGTGGTTTTAGGTTGTGTTCGACTTATACTAGGTCGTAAGTCGATCACGACTCAAATGCAGCCGCTCTCGCCCTCCTTTGTCTTGAGTCAATAGGTCGTTCTGCCTTTGGGTCTTTTAGGTCGTAGCCCCTTAAGTCGTGTACCTTCCTGAGTCGTGACATATCTTAAGTCGCAGAGGCCTTAAGTCGCAGATTTCTCTGAGTCGCGAGTCGCTCATTCTGTCAACTCATTAAGTCGTTCAATCCTTAAGCCGTAAACCGCTCACCTCCTTAGTCGTAAGTCGCACAATTCTTTAACTCGTGCAACTCCTCAATTGTTGAGTCGGTATCTTGTTGAGTCGTGAAGTACCTTGAGTCGGCCAACACCTTTAAGGCATTAAGGTTATAACCCGGTGAGTCGTTGTCCCTCCTGAGTCGTTAAGTCGGCAATCAGTTGAGTCGTCGTTCATTTTAGGTTGGCAACGGGTTAAGGCTGTTGAGTCGGTAATAATTGTGAGTCGCGAGCCTGGTTTGAGTCGCTTGAGCAGAGGAGTTAACAATTGTTCTAGCCAAGTTTTACCTCCATCGAACGCAATCTTGATCGATATGAATTGAGTCCGTATCGATCACAAAACGAGTCGAAACTTCTCAGAATCAATCATGTGGGCCCTCTCACGTGCCAGAACAAGTCTCCTGAAGTTTGAGTGAAATATTAGCCTCCTACGCCTATAAATAGATCCCCATAGCCTACAGAAAAGGGATATTTTGATTCTCAAGTGCCCAGACTCTGTCGGATCGAGTTTTGCATTTTAGTCTTGATGTTGGATTCGAATTCCAAGCTGTAATCTATTATTGTTCGTTGTAATCACATGTAATCATTTAAAGAGAATCAATAAAGTAATAAAAACTTCATAGTGGACGTACGCAACACGCCGAACCACTCTAAATTGCTTGTCTGTGCATTTACCTTTCTGTTTGTTGGAGTTTTTGTTAGATGATCTTCATTTTAAATTTATATTCTTCACTGTTATCTCTTCAAAAACTTTCGAAGAGTGTTGTGCCCATTTTTGGTACGAACACTTTGGTGTTTTCACTGAGAAAACCCAGATTTTCTCCTGTTCTTTGGATCTCTCATCGATACCGAATTGCATAAATCTAGGATAAAGATCCAGACTTCTGGTCTAGATTCCTTCCAACCTATTCAGATTTGCATAAAGTCTAGGAAGGGATCTCATTCATTTCCATGGTTAGCACAAGAACCACCTTCAATGATGTCGATCAAGAAGGTCAGGATAGGCAGAATCTCGCACAGCTACCTCCATCCAACCAAGACGCTATCGGACCCTCAGAGTCGTCGGTCCTGGTTAGCAGACAAGAATTCTAGATGTTACTGCAATAGTTGACACAGAGTCGTCACTAGCTAACAGAACAACTACGCGCCAATGCTGAGCTGGCTAATCAGCTGAATCTCCAGAAGCACAGAAGACCTAGGAGAGATTATGCTTCTCGTTCCTCTACAGAAAGTTCTGCCTCTTCTAACTATCATCATCGATCTCCGCGTCCTCGACTGGACGGGAGTCACGCACATGCCACTGGACATCAACCCGCACTAACCGTTGGACAGTTGAGAGTTGATCCATCGGCCAGTTTCCAGATCGGGCCCTCCTCCCGAGGGGGCACCGTTCCTCACTATGCCACCGGCAACCGTGCTACAACCATCGCTGTAGAACAGGGGGTTAATGCCCGGAACCAGCTAGAATTGGACCATCATCAACACGGATGTACTCCTAAACCATACGTCCTAGAAGACTTTGGGCCACGAAGACGGGACGTGGACTGCCATCAGCGTCCGGTCCTGCCTCATAATGTGGAACCCGACCACACTGTGGCTCGACATGCACAGAATGTCCAAATGTCGGATATTTCAACTATGATTCGACAGATGATTCGAGAAAGTCAAGGTCTTACTAACGACGATTGGGGAATCTCTCAGAGTCATACTCCTTTCACAGATGATATACTTCCTACTGGACCCCCTCAGCGATTCAGAATGCCGACTCTACCATTATATGAGGGGAATTATGACCCTAATCAACATATTATGAAATATGAATGGTCAATGAGTGCTGCTAGAGAAGATGATGCAGTAAAATGCCGAAGCTTCCCGATTTCCTTAGGGGGCATCGCGACTATGTGATTCACCCGATTGCCGCCCCGGTCCATCTCTTCCTTTGACCAGTTGGCCAGTAAATTTGTTGAGCAATTCCGCATGCACGTCGCGAGGCCGAAGGACGCTAACACCCTGTCTAATGTCACTCAAGCTCCTGAAGAGACACTCTGGCGTTATCTAGAAAGATTCCATGCTGCGTGTGCGGAGATCAGCAATCCGAACGATAACTCCATTCTCATGGCTTTGACTAAGGGGATTGACCCCGATTCTGAATTTGGCAACTGGTTGGTTGGAAAACCGCCTGCATCATTGGACCGTTTATATGCCAAGGCAGCTCAATTCCTAAGAAGGGAAGATGCGAAGCAGTCTAGGAAGCAAGATGATGCAGGGCCGAGTAGGGAAGGGATCTAGAGTAATGTTGCGGTCAAACAGTCCGGTGAAAGCTCTGGAAAAGTTCAGCTAAACATTCAAAACAAACAAACTCAGCGAAGGGAGAAAGTGAATCAAAATATACAGCGAGATAAAAATCGTGGCCCACAGCTCAAAAATCCTATGTTTGATAAATACACTCCTCTGAATACATCACTGGAGAACGTGTATTTACAAACCTGTAGTACCATTCAGTATAAAAAACCTGCACTAAAACCATCGTCGGAGAGGCCAATCCAGATGAGAAAATTTTGTAGCTTCCACGAAAGCTACGTCCACAATACGAACGAATGTCGTCATTTGCAAGATCTCATGGAGAAGCCGATTAGAGAGAGGAAGCTGGAACAATTTGTACGGGCACCGCAGCCTGGAGTAGCGGGCCTATCAAATCAGAATAATACGCCCGATCGGGCGAGATAGGAGGAACCCGTCCGTACCGGCGGGAGATTAGTAATAAATGCTGTTAGTGGCGGTCTCTCTCTGCCAAGAGCCTGGAACGACGAGGATCTTCGTCACTGCTACACATGACAGGCTTTATCTATTTAGCCTGTAAATCTCTTGCAATTTTTTTTTTGCATTTTGGAATTCGAATTTGTAATAAGGCGCTAACTTTGCCATGTTTTTCCATTTCAGCAATAAATTGTCATCTCTTCAAGCTAGAGCTGTGATTCACTGAATGCGACATTCAACCATCATGATGCACGAAGAGCTAAGTTCTATCATACGATGGAATTTATTCAAATAACGAGTGAATGTGATACGACCAGCCACTCACTACGTGAAACCCAAGCTCGGGGGCAAAACATTACATTAAAGGCTGAACTGGACCGACACACGATAGTCCTATAACTAACTCCAAATTCCCAGAGCATGAATTGGAGTATAAACATCAACTCTAGGTTCCCAAAGTGCGAACCGGAGTATAAACGCTAACTCCAAACTCCCAGAGTGCGAGTTGGAGTATAAAACTTATAAATGCGGCTTCGAAGAGGACGGACCCGTCTACCTAATGACTTCGACCGTATCCTAAACACGTTCCAGGAGGATGGATCCGTCCATCTAACGACATCGCTTGTCGACTCGAGGTGGATGTGAATTGACCATCCACGATCTTGATAATTCTGTCGTTCCTAGAGTGCAAACGCAATCCAAATGCCTAAAAAAATGTGATTGACCATTTGTCAGCCAACTCCAAACTCCCAGAGTGTGAGTTGGAGTATAAAACTCATAAATGCAGTTTCGAAGAGGATGGATCCGTTCACCTAATGACTTTGGCCGTGTCCTAACCAAGTTGGAGGAGGATGGACCCGTCCATCTAACGACCTCGCTTGTTAATTCGGGGTGCATGTGATCCGACCATCCACGATCTCGATAAATCCATCGTTCCCAGAGTGTGAACGAATTCCTAAAATGCTTAAAAAGATGTGACTGACCATCTGTAGGCTAACTCCAAATTCCCAGAGTGCGAATTGGAGTATAAACATCAACCCTAGGTTCCTGGAGTGCGAACCGAAGTATAAATGCTAACTCCAAATTCCCAGAGTGTGAATTGGAGTATAAGTACTAAGTCAAAGTTCCCGGAGTGCGGACTGCGTTACAAACATCGATAGTTTTCGGATTCCCAAAGTGCGAATCAGATTATCAATGACAAATAACTTTGAGTCCCCAGAGTGCGGTCAGAGTATAAGTATAACTGGAGTGCAAATGACCACTCATAAGTTAACCTTAGTCTCCAGAGTGTGGACACGTGTTTAAAAACTTTGACATGCGCGACTGATCGCCAAAATACAAGTGTTGATCGCCAGAGTGTGGATTTGACTATTAATAAATAAACAAGCATGATTCAACCGCTCAACTCTCACTTATTTTAGCATCGGTCCGACGACGCTGAACCCAAAGGGGTAGAAACAATATGCGATCGCTAGCCGATCTTTATAACTCATCCCCTAGACTGGGGGCAAAGCTCAAGTATTAATCGTTGACTGAAGCAGTACAACGTCCAAGTTTAATTCAATCCCTAGTTACGACTTGTGTTCGTGATTTTCAGACTTGGCAAATAAAACAAACTCAACTCAAAGGCTGAAACTCCATAAGTACACTGAACTGAAATCCAAATACTCAATACTTAAGCATAAAAAGGAACGAAAGTTAAAGCCAAGAAACAAAATTTCATTTCGACTAATTGTATGTGAAAATTCATATACAAGTAATTCCAAAAAATGCCTACTAGTGGGGCCCGAACCCGCACTTATACATGGCCTACGAAGGGAAAGCAAATTCCTAACTACCAAAAATGCGCCGGAGGGACTTATCTACTTATTCTTCTTCGGCTTTTTCTTCGACGCGGAACTGCCGGAACCGATAACGGTTTTTCTCTTCAAGTCTTTACCCTTTGGCAGATCATCCCCTGATGAAGGCATGATATCAACGTCCTCCTTCGAACTTGAATCTAAAGGAATACCCCCGGCAGGCGGAGTCGGAGGAGTTTGATGTACAACCGGGGGCAGAATGGGCATGCTAGTATCGATGTGCGTGCCTCCAGGAGATATCACCCTAAGTGGAGTTGGGCCAACCACCATCGTTCCACTTCCAGAACCACCGCCATGTGTCGCTGCCTCCAACTCAGCATTAATTTCAGCCAAGATCTCTTCCTCACGAGCGGATCGAGCTTCGCTGGGGGCAGTAGTGGACTATGTTGAAGCGCTAGAAGCAGGCGGAAGCCCACTAAGGACGGATGGTAAGTCCGCAAACGGGTCGCTATGTCGGCATAGGATCTCGTTCATCATCTGTTCATCGAAAGAAAGTGAGCTCCCCCGTGTCACCTCAATAGGCACGGCCGCAGTCGTGGTAATCGCCTCGGTAATGATGGACTCCTATACTTGATGTGATTCCTGGATTGTAGGAGGCGCTGTCAATGTAACTTCGGTCACTGGACAAGGAAGAAAAGAAGTTGTTAGAACACACTTCAAAACAAGTCCTTCAATTCAGATACACATGAAATTTGTTCAGAGTACCTTCCTCAGTTCGACTTGCGGTTGGCTGAACAACTTTGGATTAATGCTCCTTAATAGGTGATAGGCGTGGCTGTTCTGGGTCGTAAGCCGGGACGGGCTGGGGCTCAATCACTGAAGTGGGCTCGGATCGAGATGAAGTTACAATCTCAGAACTTGTAGCATGATTCTCAACTTCGGAGCCTTCCCTAATTTCCTGGTGCTGGGTGTCGAGTCTTTCTCTTGCGTGAAAAATCGTAGAGCCGTGAAGAACCTTCTTCTCATCATCATTCAGTATGCGGTTCTCCAGCTCAAACTCATCGAAAGCTCCACCCAACTGCACCGCTTTCTCTTCCTCAACCAACAAATTCCAAGCGTTATAGAGATGAGTCGAGTAATCGTCAAGCCATGCTAGATTTCTATGTCTTAGCACATTGGCGTTATAAGCAACGAGAAGCTCCTCTATATCCGCCTCGATCCTGATTTCCGCCAGGCGAACCTTTTCATCCGCTTTAGCCTCAACCTCGCAGACCTTTTCCATGGCCGCATCTCTCTCCCTCTGGAGCACCACTGCTTGATCGCATGCTTCTTGTGCGAAAACGTTAGCAACATCCTTTTCCTTTAAGATTTCAGAGATTTTGGCCTTAAGCTTGTTCAACTCTTTCAAGGCTGCATCCCGCTCAGCGATCACAATGGTGTTCCTGTGACCCATATCCTCCACCGTAGTGTAGTGCTCCCATTTCATTCTATCCATTGCCGCGTGGGCCTCGTCGGCCTTCTTAAGAGCTTCAATCTCAGATTTACAAGAAGACTCGACCTCATTATTGAGCGCTTGAATGATCCGGTCTTTATGGTCGAGTTCTTTCTCCAGCCATTCAATTGTGACTGCCCCGTCGAAGGCCACCTTCGATGCGTTTTTCGCAGTTTTCGACCATTCCTGATACTAGAAGAATATATTCGCGACATAATCGTGAACTGTGTGTTCGGCCGATGCCGAAATCCTTTTCAAACGTGGAGGAAAGATGAACCCATCAAAACAACTATCAGGAAAATCCTTTCTCAGCTGAGCGAGCCTAATCGCTCCTTCCCCAGTGGGCTCGACGAGGGCCTGTGCAGTAGTTGAGGGGTCTGTAACTTCAGTTCTATGTTGAGATTCAGGCCTAGACAATTGGGAAGATGGTTTGTGCCGCGGAGCTTCCGAAGGTCGTGAAACATGAACTGGCGGCGGTACAGGAGCTCTGGGAGGTGGCGTACGAGATCAAGACCGACGCCTATACCCCTTATCTCTGTTAGTCCGTTCTTGACTAGAGTACCCTTGATCATAGTCTTTGTCTCCTTCTCTCCTACGCGATTCATAGAATGACAAAGATCGGTGTTTGTTGCATAGACTACCAAGTATTGAGCCTTGACCGGACATGGTATCTGAAAAGTAAAACAGGAATGAAGATTAGTAATCTTTCACAATCGACGGTTTACAGTCAAAAATCGTGTGGTGCCGTGAAGTGTGAATGTATGTGCAACCCAAGAACAACCGAATGTGACGACCACGCTAGTGGGAAGAGACTCACTTAAAACTAAGGCGTGTTGGAGTTCATCCAATCCGACATCATGTATCATGGACACGCCGTCCGAAATTGGGAGACTGGCGTGCCGTGAAGGATGGGCTATCTATTCGACTCTTGAAGTTGAACAAGTATTTTATCTCGGTTGGAAGATGTGGTCAATAGAGATACTCCATGAATACAATGAACAAGCTATTCAGCAGAGCATATCCATTCGGGTGTAGCTGAGATGGAGTGATCCCCAGAAAAGACAACACTTCTCTTATATATTGATTAAACAGGGGGAGCGTCCCTGCTACGCACGCATGACGATTGAATGTGGTGTACCCCTCCGGTGGATTATGCGGTTTGTCATTTGGTCCTGGCAATAGTACGTCATCCATCGACAGGCCGTGTCTTAAGCATATTCTCCCTAGCATGTCTTCAGAAATATTGGACGGAACCGAGTTCGATGGGCTAGTGATGAGAGATGCATCAGGAGCCTCATCCGGGGCAGGGCCAATGATTTCGGCCTTGATGTCCGTTATATCAATTGCTGGAGGAATTAAACTCTAAATTTCTTGTTGCTGCGAGCTTGAAGTTTCCAATTCTAACTAACTCATGAAAAACCGTCATTAGGCGATAATGAGTCCATGCATCCCCCAGTGTTAAGTGTGTGAATGTGTTGTGCAATGCAGTGTTGTGCATTACTTGAAAATATTCAACAGAGTTAAAGGAAGTATGAAAACGACAGTAAGACTTCGAAATCCGGCTGGAGTGACCATCATCGCTGACCGTCACGACCATAACATCCAGATGTTAGCAATCGATCCGAATCAAAATTTCTTGTCACTTTGCTATGTTAAAGTTCCATCGAAGAGCTTCGAAAGGCGGTCAAGTATGCATTTTAACAGTTAAGTTCAGTTATGCAAGAATGAAGCTCGTCAGAATCATGCTATCAAGTGCTCAAAATTTCGTATCCATCAAGATTCAAGTTTGTATCAATCACCGGGATCTCATTTCGAATCGGTCATCAATGTTTGAGCTCGTATCGATCAAGATTAGTAGCTTCGAATCGATCCTTGGTGTTTATGTTCGTATCGGTTAGGAATGCCTCGGCTTCGCATCGATCACATTCGAGTCGATACTTTTCGTATCAATCATGAGAGTGTGTTTTGAATCGATGTAAAGCCGAGGGTTTCGCACCGATCACTAACCTTGTTTTCGCATCGATCATCACAGATCGACACGATTTCCCACCATCCTAGTCGATATGAACTACATCATTTCCCTTAAAATTCCTGGGATCGATGTGAACTCCAAGATAAAACATTATCGTCTCCATCGATTCGACACGAGCGCCTAGATCGACACGAAGCAAGGATCGGACCTTTCTCCTCCCCACTTCTTCCCCAATCTACACGAGTGTCGCCATGGCCACTCTCGACCAAACTTTGGCCCAGATTTGGCCTTAGCGCTTGCCAAAATTGGTAATCGGCAAATATGGTATGGATCTGAAATTCAAAGCCTGTCGCATGAATGTAGTCATAGCTGATTAATTACCTAGATTAAAGTTCGAATTCGAAGGATTGAAAGACTGAATTTGATCGATTCAAAGGTAATATGCAGTTCCTCTTTTCTCAAGTTCGTGGATCGATGCGAAAGTAGAAGGTAGAGAAGGCAACGGTAAAAAGAGAAAAGTGAAAAATGGCCGAAGTCCAAAGTATTTATATGGATCCTAGGGAGAAAAAAGGGTGATTCGCCTCCCAGTCAACATGACCGGTCACTGCAGGTCAACCCTCATATCGAGTCGAACGTCGAGTTCGAATCCATCAGCCCAAGTTCCTATCGATTCGAAATGGTCAGTAGATCCATTGATACAAAGTACGCGATGAAGATAGCTCTGAAGACAATTGAGTTCCATCGATTCGTAATCTTTATTCGCATCAATGAGTTCACAGTCACGGTCCATCGTTGCGAGCTGTTCTGTTCAAATCCATCGATTCCGTTGATACGAACATCAATTTTGAATCCATCAAAGCACATACACATCAATGCGAAGTATCCATATCACATCCACCAAGGCAAAGTCCATCGATGCGAGAGCAACCTTTCAAACTTCTATATCGATTCAGGAGAGGATCGATATGAAGGAACTCCCAAAGATGACCGTCAAGCGTTGTTGCGACTCAAGTTTCACATCGATTCAGGAGAGGATCGATACGGAATTCGATACGAGAAAACTGACAATGGCTCATGAACGTGCAGTGCTAACGAGAGTCAGGTTAACATGTATACGTGCACAACAGACTAATATTCAATCTTCAGCGTTCACAGGAATTGGATATTCATCTAATAACGATTACGGCGGCAAACAGCCGAGCACTATCATGCAACAATCAGTTACAGCAACACAAGATTACAACCTTCAACAAAAAAGCAATAACTGTTCAGAGTGAAGACTGCGGCTTTTCAAAGCACATCATGTTTCCGCAAGACATACTTTAGGGGGGCAAATGTTATCCCCCCTTTTGGCAAGGCTGAGATATCAAGGAACTGATTGAAAACCAAGGATCACTCGTCATGAGTATCGAGTATGCACAGGTTCGCTATGGATGTCGACGAATTTTGTCCGGGTTCGGATCAGGCCACAATTAATAAGGCATGACGAGCGAAGCCATAGAAGTCAGCATTCCAAATTTCAAGTCAATCCGAGTTCGTATGTTCAAGTTAGGATCGATACAAGTAAGAGGAAATAACATTAATTTCGTGTCCATCAGTGCACTTTGGTTCATATCGATATGGTTCGAATCCATCAACTTCACACCGATCGGTCTCGTATCCATCAGACAGTCCCACTTCGCATCAATCAGTTTCTCTTGGCTTGTATCGATCAAGCTATCAGTACTCGAATCCATCATCTTCGTGTCGATCGGTTGATGACTACTTCACATCCATCAACTACGACAAGTCACTTTTTCGTATCCATAAAGTAACTGCCTTGTTCATATCCATCCACTTTCGTTAGTTCGTAACTGTCATGGAGCTACTATTCGAACCCATCAGGGCCTATTAGTTCGAATCCATCAGGCAACTGCTCTTCGTGTTCATCGGATGACCTTGCTTTGCATCCATCAAACGATGACTACTTCGTACCCGTTAGAGGCCCTTGTTCGAATCCACGTCCAATGACTTGTTCGTATCCATTGAGTCAAATGAGCCTGGATTGACGCAATGATTTTCGATACGAACACGGCGAAACCTCCGCGATGACTCGATCAACATGGCGAGAAAGATGGATCGGTACGAAGAACGCACGCCACGTCCACCTGTTAGCGCGTGCCGTTATCGATTCGGTTAGATCGATTCGAACGAATTGGCCCGCCGAAGAATGTCAGTTCGTGTCGACCATAAGTCAAGATCCACTTCCAAATGCTATGAAATTTTCACAAAAGACTACGCGCAAGCTAAAGATTGTTCTCGCCAAGTTTCACCTCCATTGGACGCAATCTTGATCGATATGAATTGAGTTTGTATCGATCACAAAATGGGTCGAAACTTCTCGGAATCGGTCGTGTGGGCCCTCTTACGTGCCAGAACAAATCTCCCGAAGTTTGCGCAAAATATCAGCCTCCTATGCTTATAAATAGAGCCCCAAGGCCTACAGAAAAGGGATCTTTTGATTCTCAAGCGCCCAGACTCTATCGGATCGTGTTTTTCATTTTAGTCTTGCTATTGGATTTGAATTCCAAGCTGTAATCTACCGTTGTTCGCTGTAATCATGTGTAATCATTGAAAGAGAATCAATAAAGTCATAAAAATTTCATAATGAACATAGGCAACACGTCGAACCACTCTAAATCGCTTGTCTGTGCATTTATCTTTCTGTTTGTTGGATTTTTTGTTAGATAATCTTCATTTTAGATTTATATTCTTCACTGTTATCTCTTCAAAAACTTTCGAAGAGTGTTGTGTCCATTTTTGGTATAAACATTACTCCTGTAATAAACGTTGTAATCATTAAAAAAATATAGTAATATAATGAACTAGATATAAGAATATTAGATGGCCTGAAATAGTATAAAAAATCACTATGTTAAGTATCTTATCATTGCCTAACTGGTTGTAGAAATATTGGACGAGCCGAACTAGTATAAAAACCACTATATTGCATACTTTATCATAGCCAAACGGACATAGGAATACTGGGCGAACCAAACTAGTATAAAAAACCACTATGCTAATTATATTAACATGCCCAAACCGGATGTAGGGATATTAGATGACCTAAACCGGTTATTGAAACAAAACTGCACAAATGCAGCTCGCTTTTTAGCCAAACTATAGAACTGGATGTTGGGATATTGGTTGGGCCGAACCAATTTCAAAAACTCTCTATGTTAAATACTGTTAACATAACCACACTAGACGTAAGGATATTAGATAGCTTAAACTAGTTACAAAAACCATGCGCATAATTTGAAAAGGCTGTAAATATTCGACCTGAATTTGCAATGAAACTTTAATATGCCCCCAAATAGTGAAGAGGACCATGCCAAGCTCATAAATATGAAACTGCACCCAAACAATGAGGAAGGTCATACTAATCATGCAGCAAAATATGCATGCTAGAAAATCAAGTTCAGCAAGCATGAAATGCATTAGAAAATGGCAAGAATAAACAATACATGGAATATACGGCCGCCTACCGATTAGCTAAAATTCTAAAAACTACTGAAAACTTGCCAGGCAAACGTTGAGAAACAAGGATTTTCTTATATTTATTTAATTCTTGATAGTGTGTACTAAATACAATACTCGTACATACACGGCCCATATTTCTACAAGCACTTTAAAAAGCACAAAAGAAAAACAACGCACTCTAATTAAATGGATCCGCTTTACAAGTCTAACTTAGACTCGGAGGAAGAATTTGTTATAATCCTTCTTTGACGATATGATCTGTGGGAATGCAGCGCGGAACGTTGATGACAGTTGCCCTCAAGTTAAAGGAGAGGAGGTGGTTCATTAAGTTCAGTAATAACAACCGAGGAATGATTAGGGGCAATGCGGCTGTAAGCAGAATGAGGATCATGACTGGCGCCAGCCTAATGGTCACCATAGTCCTGCAGATCAAATTCATAATTCGCTCGTTTGTATAAGATGGCCAGATTAAACCCTGCCAGAAGTGAGTGAAAAAAATCAATTAAACGCTTCACACCAATCATTTTCTTAACTTTTACTACCTCATATCGTGAAGCTTTTCCAATAAGAAACCCCTATCTAACCCCATGAGAATCTAGGATAGAGTCCAAGCAAGCTTCACACCCTAGTTTGAATATTTTATTCTCAAGGGCATTCGCACGTTTCATGTAAACCCTCCCAGTTCTTTTGATCTCACACTAAAGTTGATCCTTTATTTTATCGGTGGCCAAGAAAAAGGAAAAAAGAGCTCTTATGTAGAAGAAAGGTAAGGTGGAGTGGATGTTCTAGAAGTTCCTAGTTCCTTCTTATAATGATCCTCTAACTCATTAAAATTAGTCTCGTAATAGCTTTTCAAATCATTTTTCTGTTTAAGATCATCGTTTGGATCAGCTCCAAAAGGGGGTGTAGAGCAGCACCATATCTTGCACCTAAGGTTGCGATGTAGAAGATGCATCTTCGGCACTGATCCGTAATGCAATCTGCCTATCTAATTCTACAACTTTAATTTCCAAAGCTTTAATTTCATTTGTATATAAGACCCTGTGAATGGTTTTCGTATCCTTCAGCAAACCTTCCAGTTCTACGATCCTAGTTAACGCATAATTAAGCTTCGCTTCTAAGGTGTCGCTCTCTGAATCTCGATTAAAAGAATCAGGCTGAAAAACAACGAGTTCACGCAAAGCAAAATTAATGGAAAGTGCAACCAAGAAAGAACGCTCATAAGAAAATTCATGAAATTAGCAAAAGAATCTTAATATCACACAATATACAAGAACCCAAGAAAAATATCCGATATTACAAAGTTGCAAAGTCATTTGTAGTCATGGGTCCTTAAGGTACTACACTAAGAATACCTCAGAAGCACTGGCCAAAAGCAAAGCTAAATTGATGGTAAAAGTCTTTTGGGGGTTGTAGCATGCACCTACCCAAGGGACCATCTACCCTTTGCAGCCATCTTGAAGCCCAGAGTGTTACAAAGGAAATTCAAATCGAGTTTGGGGTAAAAATACTCAAAAACGCCCATGGTGCGACATAAGAAAGTTCGCCTAGTCTTGTCGTCAACCTTTTCTTATCTAAGTTTTTCTAAGAGGGAGGCGACCCTATCCTAAGCCGCACTCAAAGAATCCTCAAGTTCATATATTTTGAGTACAGCCACCTTCCTCATGTTTTCTAAGGTATCAAGTAGCCGAGCCTTAGTTTTCTTAGTATTCCTGGCGAAGCCGCCAAAGTATCTAAGGGAATCGGTCTCCCATCCTTCCCTCCTCTTTTTCCACTCATTTTCCAAAGGATTTGCTCCTACCGAAGGAGTAGAAAATGAATCCAAACCTATGCACTTAATGCCTTGCTATTACCCCACTATATCATAGCGGATTTCTGCCACTACGATTTTTTCATATAGCCCCAAATATAGCCTTTACGTTTTATGTCCCGCTATTTCTGCTATATCTTCTTTAAAAGAAATAAATTAAAAAACAACTTTATACTTATAAAAATTATGAAATTAATTAATTAAATTTAATTTCAAATATATTTTTAGAAATGAAAATACTCTAATATTCTACTAAATTTAATTATGTTATATAATAGTTTTACGTTTACTTACAATATATTTGCACATGTTTTTTTTTAAACTTTTTTATGCATTAATTATAATTCAATTGAATGCTAATTTTTCATTTAATTACCATTTACATATTTGTAAAAACATTATGTATGAGTATTATTATGCTATTCTAGAATCATCCGCTATATCCTCGCTGTATCCTCATTATGACTTTTTGCACCTCCGCCGTTGAATCTGCCGAGCGCTTTCACTGCATAGAGATTCCAAACTAGGCTTACCTACTAGTCTTCCTTCTTAGGCACTCCCTCTTCCTTAATATAACAAACAAGTTGTGCAGATAGGTCTTCTACAGTTTTATATAATTTCTCTATCTATGCTTCGTAAACAATATTGTGAAGTTCTTCACCATCTTTCAAAGACTGCTGCATTCCCTCCAACTTTGATGTGGCCTCCTCAGCCTGTGTATGCAACTTAGTGTTACGTCTATACTGACATGTGAGCACATCTTTAGTTTCTTTAAGCTCCATACAAACATGTTGTAAATCTGTTTTAAGCCTTTCATTCTCAATTATGAGATGAAAAGTATCTGCCTCGGTGGTAGTAGAAGGATTCTTCACCTCAAACCCAAATTTAGACACACTTATGTCATCCGACCCTTGAACAATGGGAGCAGTAGGAAGGCCGAGTTCAAAGGCTTCATTAGGTTCAGGAAAAGGTTCGTGGGAACCCACCTAATGAGTAATAAAAACAACTGACTCAAAGACAATCGAAATGCACCAAGGATCTAATATAAACATCCATTATTAACTACATTAATTCAGCAAACCCATATACAAAAGGAACGTGTATATAATAAAAAAGGTAGGAAGGATTCAATCCTTATATAATTTCTAAGCCTAAGCATAAACCACTTTGAGTGGGGGCTATTAGCTAAGAAAGGGTCGCTTTCTAAGGTATATTTTCATCGACACAACACAAATTCGTTGGGGTCTTCTTTCTCTTAAACTACCGAGTTAATCCTAGAAAATAATCCTCGGGTCTCATACCTAAGTTTTGTAAAAGACTCATCTAATTTTTTATCATGCTTGCAGATAGACTCAACACTAAGGCCACAATCTATGATCTGAGATTTGATCCTGCTTCACTTTCCCTCAAAAAGTTTTGTAAACATAATTTCTTCAAAAGACTAAAACAAACAAAGCAATAAAGACAACGTGACCATTCATAAAACAACTAAATAAAATAGGGATGAAAAAATCATAGATGATAATTTTTCACTACAACTAAAAGATGTCTTGGAACTCACTAACAAAATTTGAATTTCTACATGAGGGTTTGAAATAAACTCAGTTCTGGCTGTCACCTCGTCATCCTTAGACCCTAGGTCTTCATGGTCCTCCTCCTTCCCTTCATCCTTACTTTTTTGTATAGAACGAGAGGGAGAGGCATTTTACATTGCAACCTCCATATTCCACTTGGCTTGGTAGTATTTCTAGATCGATCCATCATGTGCTTTTCCTCTAGAAAGTTAAGGTCAATCTCCTCCTTAAACAGAAGCTTAGCTGAGGCATACAAATTATAGGCCACGGTGGAAGTGTTTTGCTTGAGATCTCCCTATGACTTGGCCAGCTCCATACCTTTCTCCTTCAACTTATGTTCTTTCAAGGCCATGGCATCAACCGTAGAGCTGGCCTTCCCCTTGGTCTTTTCTCGATACACTCTAAAATCTTCCTCTATCCGGGCCTTTTGAGAAGCAAGTTTGGCTTTCTCAACGTTAGCAGAAATGTGATCCACATCAAATTTAGCCACCCGAGCAAGAGTGATAACTTGCTCACCTTTCTACTTTCACATCTCTACCATTGAAGCGGCGAGCTATAGAAATAGAGGAGTACATTTTAATAAACATGACTGGAATAAGCCACCAAAAATAAAAGAGGAAGATTACCTATGTAAGACCGGGCCTTCTCCATCTTGGACACAAGTTCAGAAGGGGAAAGCTCAAGAAGTGGAAGGGGAAGGAGAGAGGATGGAGAAGACGAGGCAATGCGAGATAATATACCCAACACATTCTTCCCTACTTTCTCAACTAGATCAAATATAATCCCTCGAGCAGAGATAAGTTACGAGCACTGAGGGCAAACTGCACTGTAGAGGAAGGACATGCACTGCCATTGAAGTAAGGGTGGGAGGAACCACTGGAGGAGAGGAGAAAAAGTAGCCAATTCATTAGGATCTCGATCAAAAACTTGGACAGCATCATGTTTTCTTTTCCGAATATCCTTCTATGGTGATTTTGTAGGCTTCAGAAGCACAATCATAGCAGCATCAACTCTTGTACCTGTATAGAAAAGGATTCTTAAGGTCGTAAGAAGCTCTCGATGAAGGTCAGAATTATATGAATAATAAATCTAGAGTCTATTATAAACAAATTATACCCTTAGACCCAGCTGAAGTCGGGAAAGGTTAAATGTATTGTGAGAAAATGTGCGATTCGACGCATAAAATTATGTTTCTTCAACATGTATTTATTAAAGAAATTTTTATTTCCCTCTTTTATGCATCTAATCCAGAATGTGATTCCTACGCAATTCATATGATTCAATGTCCTCCTCAAAATAGACAATATGTGTAGGATATTGATGAAAATAAGAAGGAAAGTTATCTAAGTTTGAAATAAAAAAGTACGGATCAACCATCCTTGGGTCTTCCTGGGAATGTCCGAAAAAAGTAATTGTTTGGTTTAGGCATAGAAAAAGCAAGCATAGTCCCATAAATAACTTTTGTTAATGTCAAATAGAAATCAAAGCTCCTCAAGTAAGGTCCTTACCATTCTCAACCTAAAGGGTAAAAGCTGCTATCACAAGAGTACAAGAAAGAAGGGCGAGTTGGATGAGCACGAGATCAATGGCGGACAACCATTGGCAAAGGACTGGGTTTGGAGGGAGATAAAGCCCACATTGTATATATTCAGGTAGGAGGGAGGGGGAGGGGGGTAAAACCCATTGGGGGATTATTAATAGGCTCACGAGGTTTGATAACCATAACCTCATAACCTACGAACTCAAATTGATTTAAAATTCCCTTAACTTCTTCTTATCCGGTAATTTTAAAGGACAAAAGTAAGAGGAAGATGAAGGGGAAGCCATTTCAAAATCTTAAGATTAAATAAGATGCTACACTAAAGAGATCTAACAGAAAAAAGATTCTTACTTTAATCTAGAAGCAAATTTGAATTCAAAGATGAAATTGATCTAGCGGATACCGATTTTATCGTTTCTTTCCTTCATTTCCCTTCTTGGATAAGAGCATAAAGAGGAACAAAGAGAAGAGAATTTGAATGCATTGTGTATACATACACCATAATTTGAATGCTGGTCATATGATTGAAATGATGAAGGAATTTGCGAAACGTCAATCGATTAGTAGCAAAATAATGAATACAAAGATCGAGACAGATTTTTTAGAGAAACGAAAGGTATGATTTAACAACAGTCCAACAAGTAGCCCAAAGAGGGAATTACATGTGTAAAAGAGTGTTAAATGTAAAATGGATATCAAGAATTTTCCCTTTGGTGGAAAGAAAGAAAGGAAAAGACGGAGGTGATGGGATGCGAAGTTCTAGTGCAAACAAAGACAAGTCTGCATCGATCAACGATCGCAATAGACTTTGTGGGTAAGTGTAACAACCATATTTTCAAAACTCTGTTGAAGGAAATACTTCGCAATAGGGGAACCAATCCCTTCATATATCGCAAACCATGAAGCTTTGTGAAGGATCTTTCGTTGTTTATTCCTTCCATCAGGACAGGTTCCTTTTAACAAATACTCCTTAATTAGAGTCATCTATGACTCCTTCTTACATTCAGCCTCCAAAATCCAATCGACATCAATTTGTTCGATGCTTGGAGCTAATAATATTTTCATTGGAACAAAACGCATGAGTTTTGCATACCCCAAACTAGCAGTTTGGCCAGTGAATCGGCTTTTGCATTCTCTTTTCTAGGGATATGTGTTATCATATAATATTCAATATCACTTAGCAATTTTCGGGCTTTGGTTAAATAAGGAGCTAGCCTTGCCCCTTTGGCTTGAAATTCCTTTCTTAATTGGCATACCACCTATTGGGAGTCATAAAGTTTTTGACTCTTAACACCTTAGCAATCTTGAGTCCTACGATCAAAGCTTCGTACTTGACTTTGTTATTTTTTATGGGAAAATTAAGCTCCGGAGCATAGCATATTGATTGCTCCTGGGGTGTCGCCTAAGCGACCCTTTCCCCCAAGGAATGCTCATCGGATGCTCCGTCTGTACACAATTTCCATTTAACAAACCTCTCCCCCTTTTTCTCTACAGTCCCGAGCAGTATATTCAGCAATGAATTCTGCCAAGGCCTGGCCTTAAATTGTTCTAAGATGATGTGTTATGTCATACCGACTTAGTTTGATATTCCATCTCAATAGCCTTTCAAAAGTCTTATGTCATTACAGAACCTGCCTTAGGGGCTGATCAGTCGGCACTTTAATTGAGTGAGCTTGGAAATACGGATGGAGCTTCCTCGAAGCGATCAACAGGCAATAAGCTAGCTTCCCTAACTTTGGGTAGTTCCTCTCTGCCCTTGTTAATCATTTGTTGATGTAGTATACAGGCCTCTGGATCCTGGACTCTTCACGTACAAATGCATCACTTAAAGCAGGCACCGATACTGCCTGATAAAAAAAGAAACCTTCTTCCTCCAGAGGTTTTGACAAGATGGAAGGCCTCTACAAATGATCTACCAAGGCCTAAAAATAATCCTTGCACTCCAGTGTCTAGGCGTAGTTTCTCTTCCCTCTCTTAATAACATTGAAGAAAGGTATACATTTTTCTGGGGCCCTTGAGATAAATCGACTCAAGGCGGCCGCATTCTTATTCAAACTCCGAACCTCTCTAATCGACTTTGGGACCTCGATGTTCCTCAAAGCTTTGATTTTATTTGAATTGGTTTCCATTCCTCTAGAGTTTACTATGAATCCCAAGAACTTTCTTGATGCGAGTCCAAATGAACACTTCAATGGGTTGAGCTTCATCCCATGCTCTTAAAGCACACCAAACATCTTTGCCAGGTCTTCCACATGGTTCACCGATCGCCCTAACTTTTCAAGGTTACTTTCTATGCAAACCTTCATGGAATGCCCGATTTTCCTTTTAAACATTGAATTCACCAGCTTTTGGTAAGTTGCTTCTGCATTTTTCAAACCAAACGACATGATCAGGTAACAATACAACCCCTGTGACGACCGCCCATGACTCCCGCACGAAACAAAGGAATGGTGCGCTGAAAAGTGTGCAGGCAGCCATGGACGATAGTCAGGGTAAGGTAAAACAGCAGACTCTATCGTATTACTCACAGCGCATGGATAAAATACAATAGAAAATATACATAGTGAAGCTCTATAGAACAGAAGTCTCATCATATAAACTCATAATAGTTTTACACAATCATCTGAATAGTCAATACATCAAGCCTCACTACATAACACTCAGAGTACCAAACAAACAGCGGAACATCCAGTACATATAGTAAGAAAACAATATGCAAAAGCCTCCAACTCGTCTTCGTCATCAACAACGTTGGTAGCCAAGAACAGCACCTGCCACCTGCTACCTAGTCTGCCCATCCCAACGTGGATGAACATCCCAAGGTAATAAGAGTTGAACATAAAACCTTGAGTCAGACAGCAGTCTTAGTGGGCAGTAAATTAACTATCAAACATACCAAAGGAGCATAAAGGATAAAAGGAATAGGAACTCAACCATCCCACTCCACCTCATTCTATAGTGATAGCCCCCAGACCCACTAAGCAGAAACAAGCATAACAAAGCAGACATTTAAAGTAAAGTAATTATCACTCGAGTCAAGGTCGGTGTTTTCCAAGTACAAACCCCCAAGGTCTAAACCAAGATCAGATAAGCACCCTGAAAACATCGCTCTTGACCCAAATGACGATACAACCAAACATCCATGACTCTGGCTATCACTGTTGTCATTGACTCGATTTCACCGTTAATTGAATGACTATCTCATTCTTTCATCCATCTGTCAAGGGCTAATGGTAACCCCGGTTCTAGACATAACTCCGCACGTCGTCGCAGCCCGTGCCTAGGAATTTTCGCAACTACCCAGAGTACTAGCACGTCGTCGCAGCCCATGCTTGGAACGTCGTCGCAGCCCGTCCCAACGTACTCTAGCTTTGAGCATGTTAGAACCTTCAATAACGATGAAACCCAAGCCTCCTAGTCATCCTCCTTGACGACTATTCTCATACTAGCCCAAGCGCCTCTCGAGCCCACCATTATCAACCAACTCGCATCGCATCATCGAGTTATCAACATGCTTGGGATAATCCCGTCTGGATTAAACCAAGGCTTTCTCACATCATGCTTTGCTTCATCGCATCATAGCAAAGTCCTATCTCAACATCATGGTTTGCCTCATCGCATCATGGCAAAGTCCCATCTCAACATCATCATCAAATTTATACATATGAGCTTCAACATCCGCTTCATATGCCATAAGCAGCTTTCCTTATTCAAGAGCCTTTCCACTTAGCTTTTGAATCATCTTCGACCAACTTGCCCAAATCAAATTATCGATAAACTAATCAATCAAATCAAACATTAATCCAAGCAATCAATCATCCAAACAAGATCTAATAAGCAATTACAACAATAATGGCAATTTCGTAAATAAAGAGTCCAAATCTAACATGCATTCCAACAAGCATAAATTATGAACAATATCTCTACAACTTGATGAATGAACTTGCATGAGTGAACATGTAGTAAAATAGGTGTCAAAACTTCATAGATGATAGATCTACATGCATACTTAGGGAAAATGCAAGAAATCACTATCTTTAACACATAAACAAACCACCGATCCAATATACTCCCTTGGGTCCGTGTGAGAGATAACTACCACTCACCGAATCACCTAAACACCTCAAAAGATAACAACTTCAGATCTGGACAGCAAAGAACTAAGCTTGATCCGGCAAAAATCTCGCTTCAATTGATGAAATCTCCCTTCAATGGATGGAAATCTTCAACTTTGGCTCTTGGATCTTCGATTTGATCTTCAATTTAGATGGAAGGAATCACTAGATTAGAGTGGAGAAAAGAAGTGAAGAAGTGTTGTAGTCGAGCTCTCAAAATGGCAGCACTTCGTCGCTTCAAAATCCGGTGCCAAAAAGTGAGCCAAACCCCTCTATTTATAGGCAGATTTCCCCTGAGTCGGCCGCCCCCATGAGTCGCCCACGACCTAAGACTCACGACCCACGACATAAGCCACTTTACGACTCAATGGCTTAACTCAAACGCGGCTCAACACATGCGCGCGACTCAACACATACGCGCGACTCACGACTCAACCTTATAACCCTGAGTCGTTCTCGGCCTATCAACTAAACCCCTTAACGACCTACCCACAAGGCCGACCCAACAACCATAGCGACTCAACTCTTAACAAAGGAGACGACTTACGACTTAACCTTAAGTCGCTAACCCGTGGGCCTTCTGACCCGCTAACCTTCTTAACTCGCTCCATCCTTAGGTCGTCTTAACCCTTAACTCGTTTACACGACCTAATTATTACACAGTCTAACCACTACACGGCCTAACTCCTTAGGTCGGTCAACACCACTAAGTCGCTCCAACACTTAACTTGCCCACTGCCTAAGTCGGTAGCCTTCTTGGGTCGTACCAATCCCTTAAGTCGGTCAACCTATGAGTCGGCCACACCTCTAAGTCGCTAGATCTGCTAACCCGTTAACTCGTTAAATCTCTTAGGTCGCATACTATCTTAACTCGATCGATACTTAGGTCGGTCAGAAACCCATAACTCGCTCACACGATCTAAGCTAACTTCCACACGAGTTAACTATCACGCGACTTAAGCTTTGGTCGACTCAACCCTAAACAACTTAACAACATCAACGACCTAATGCAACTATTTTACGATTTATAGACACGTAAAATACGGGTCGTTGCATTCTTTCCTCCTTAGGAATTTCGCCCCCGAAATTCTAAACAAACAAGAGCAACCAAAACTATTCTGCATGCCTACCATCCATAGCAATCAACAAACCATGCATCCAATTACTAGTCTAGCATGTAGAATTCTAAGACTTAGAACAAGCTACAAATTCGTGAGATGTCACGACACCTTAGGGCCATACCTCGAAGAGTTCAGGATGAGCTGCCTGCATCCTCTCTTCCTCCTCCCACGTACAGTCGTCAACATCATCACTCCATTGTACCTTGAGCAACGTAATCGCCTTCCTCCTAAGCTGCTTCGTATCAGTTTCAACAACATGAAGCGGCTTACGAGGTCTCGTAACAACTGGATCAACCTCTAAATCTTCACAGCTATCAGCAGAAACCACCGTATTTGAGTCATGCACATACTTCCGTAGATAAGATACATGAAAAACATTGTGCACACCCGCCATCTTTTCTGGTAACTCCAATCTATAAGCGAGCATTCCAATTCGCTCGATGATCAGGAATGGTCCAACAAATCTCGGAGTCAATTTCCCTTTCTTCCCGAATCGAATAACATTCTTCAGTGGGGAAATCTTCACAAAAACCATATCACCTACGTCGAATTCCAAATCCTTACGACGATTATCAGCATAACTTTTCTGACGTTCTTGGGCTGCCTTCATTCGTTGCCGAATGATCTCTATACACTCCGAAGTCTGTCGAATTATCTCTGGCCCGAGCATCAGCTTTTCTCCAGTTTCCAACCAGCATGTCGGAGAGTTACATGGTCTTCCATACAGCGCTTCATACGGTGCCATACCAATACTTGACTGGTAACTGTTATTATATGCAAATTCCACCAAATGAAGATGATCTTCCCATGATCCCCCGAAGTCCAAAACACATGCTCTTAGGAGATCTTCCAAAACTCGGTTGACTCTCTCAGTCTGACCATCTGTTTGGGGGTGATAAGCCGTACTCAAACACAACTCGGTTCCCAAAACTTCTTGGAAGCTCTTCCAAAATCCACTAGTGAACAATGGGTCTCGATCGCTCACTATACTCTTCGGAATACCATGGAATCGAACTATCCACTTAACATACAACTCAGCCAACTTCGATGCAGTCCTGGTAGATCGAACAGGAATGAATCTTGCACTCTTAGTCAAACGATCTACGATGACCCAAATCCCTTCATTTCCTGCCCTGGTTCTAGGTAGACCATCGATAAAATCCATCGATATCTGCTCCCACTTCCATGTAGGAACTTCTAACGGTTGAAGCAATCCACTTGGCTTCCTTTGTTTGGCTTTTACCAATTGGCAGTTCATATATTTGGAAATAAAATTTCCAACATCCTTCTTCATACCTTCCCAGTAATAGGTCCTTTTCATATCCCGATACATCTTATTTCCACCTGGATGAATTGTTAACTTCGAGTGATGACTTTCATTTAGAACTTCATCTCTCAATCCATCCATATCGGGAACAACTAATCGTCCTTGCTTCTGAAGCCAACCCTCTCGATCGACTTCAAATCTTTATCCTTTTCTGGATTCAATCCAGATTCCAAATCGCGGATAATCTTGACAATCTTATCGTCTTGCTTTTGGCTCTCGCCAATTCTTTCCACATGTGTAGGTCTTATTGATAAGTTTGCCAACATCTCAGGTTCCAATTCACATCTAGGCCTGAAGTCAAATCCAGCCAAATACTCAAGACTCTTCCATTCCGAAAACATGGCTCCCAATCCTACATGTCTTCGACTTAACGCATCTGCCACTGCGTTACCTTTTCCCGGAGTATAGGCTATACCAAAATCATATGATGCTAAAAACTCTAGCCATCGTTGCTGTCGAAGATTTAAATCCTTTTGGGAGAACAGATACTTCAACGACTTATGATCTGTAAACAACTCGAATCGAACTCCCAATAGATAATGTCTCCACATCTTCAGAGCAAAAACAATCGCCGCTAACTCCAAATCATGAGTCGGATAATTCCTTTCATGCGGCTTCAGTTGTCGACTTGCATACGCAACAACTTTATCCTTCTGCATTAGCACTGCTCCAAGTCCAGTACCACATGCATCGGTATAAACCACCATCTCATCATTCCCACTTGGAATAGTCAAAACAGGAGCACTTGTCAGTCGCTCTTTCAGGATTCCGAAAGTTTGCTCACACTTAGCATCCCATTTGAACACTTGGTTCTTTTTCGTCAATCCTGTTAACGGTGCAGCTATCTTGGAAAAGTCTTTGATAAACCGACGATAATATCCTGCTAATCCAAGAAAACTTCTCACATCAGATGCATTCTTAGGTCTAACCCAATCCTGGATTGCTGCTATCTTAGCGGGATCAACCGCTATTCCATTTCCAGAAATAACATGGCCTAAGAACCTCACTTCACTCTTCCAGAAGTGACACTTCGAAAACTTAGCGTTTAGCTGATGTTTCCGCAAGATTTCCAAAACAATCCGCAAGTGCGTCTTGTGCTCTTCTTCATTTCTGGAGTAAACCAAAATATCATCCACGAACACAAGTACGAACTTGTTCAACTGATCTCTGAACACTCTATTCATAAGATCCACAAAATATGCTGGTGCATTGGTCAATCCAAACGGCATTACCAGCTACTCATAAAAACCGGACGGTATCCTCAAAGCAGTCTTCGGCACACTATCCTTTGCCACTCTTAACTGGTGAAATCCCGTTGCCAAATCCATCTGAGAAAACACCTTAGCTTCGTGAAGCTGATCAAACAAGTCATCTATTCTCGGCAATGGATACTTGTTCTTCCTAGTCACTTTATTCAGCTCACGATAATCCACACACAACCTCAACGATCCATCCGCTTTGGTTGCGAACACAACTGGTGCACCCCATTCGGACACGCTACGCCGAATGAATCCTTTCCGTAAAAGGTCATCAACTTGCACCTTCAACTCTTGCTGCTCCCTAGGCGCCATCCGCCTAAGAGGCATCATAACAGGTCTGGCTCCCTCAACTAGATCGATACGAAACTCGATCTCCCTATGCGGCGGTAACCCTTTGACCTCGTCCAAGACATCCTCAAATCCATTCACAATAGGCACCGATGACAGTCCATCCCGTGGAATAACTAGCGAATACATGAAGCTCATGAAGACGCCTTCTTCATGCTTACATCGTATCACAACCTTTCGCCTCTCCACATTCTCGACTGTCACCTCCAGCCTCTCACAATCAATCCTTGCCGCATACTTCCTAAGCCAGTCCATACCCAAAATAATTCCGAACCCCACAAAGTTCAGAACAAAGCAATCACAAACAAAAGAGCAATCATGACTCGACACAACTAGACTACGACATATCATACACAAACAAGACGAACCCCCAACTGGATTAGTCACAACCAATGGTCTATCAACAATATCCGGTTCCAAATCCAACCGGCCTACAAGTTCACTACAAACAAAGGAATGCGACGCTCCAGTATCAAACAAAACCCTAACCGGAACACCATAAATGGAAAGAGTACCTTGAACCACCACGCTCTTTCCTTTCTCATCAGCAGTAGGAGCTTTCAAAGATGATGGCACAGCCCCCAAAACATAGGCTTGCACAATCTGCTTGTCCTTCCTTGGTTCCGGACAATCCCTCTTGAAATGCCCCGGTTTGTCACAGTTGTGACACTTCGCCGGCACTCTCAGTTTCTTGCAATCCCTGGAGAGATGACCCTTCTGCTGACAGTTGTAGCAGATCACTTCACCCTTTGGCTTTTTCTGGCCATCCTTACCCTTCTGCTGCTGCTGCTTCCTCTTCTTGTTTCCATTTTGCTCCTTGGTCACAGCAACAACAGATCCCTCCTTAGGAAACAGATTCTCATGCCTGAGAGCTTTTTCCATAAGCTTCTCAAATGGATCGTCCAAATGATCCACCAACTGCCTCCCAAGATAAGTGTCCAAGCCTGTCACAAACTTCTCATTCTTCTGATAGGGAGAATCAATATACGACCGAGCATACTTGGACAAAGCTTCAAACTCAGAAACATACTCAAGAACTGGTCTTCCACCTTGCTTGAGTTCCACAAACTTCTTAAACAGAACAGATTTCTGAGCTGTAGAAATGAACTTAGCCTCAAATCTGACTTGGAATTGCTCCCAAGTAATCTCTTCCTCTGGGGTATCAATGGTGATAGAGTTCCACCAATCAGAAGCTCTCCCTTGAAGCTGCATTGATGCAAGCTTCCTCTTAGTTGCATCCTCAATTCCCAAATCGCCAAAGATCCTTCTACAAGCATCAATCCATCTCTCAACATCAACGGTTGATTCTGTTCCCAAGAAAACCTTCCCTCCGAGAGCAGTATAGTCTTTGCACAACTTAGCAAAATCCACTGGTTTTGGAGCTTGAACTTGAACGCCAACATCTACTGATGATCCTGAAGTTGGTATCCTTCTCATGATCGAAGTCATCATAGCTTCGAACATTGCAGCATAGTCAGTAGCTCCCCCAACAGCACGGCTTTCCCTAGCAGGTTGTCTCTCACTTCGACTCATCCTTATTATCGACAAAAATAAATGATTTAGAACACCTTGAGAAACAACTACATAAGGAGTTCAAATCTTTCTAACTACTATATTATATATAGTAATCATCCATCAAAATACAATTACGTCTCTCATACGTAGTTACGTCAGCGAGCGTTGGCTAAAATCGATTAACCTAAGCTCTGATACCAAATGTGACGACCGCCCATGACTCCCATACGAAACAAAGGAATGGTGCGCTGAAAAGTGTGCCAGGCAGCCATGGACGATAGTCAGGGTAAGGTAAAACAGCAGACTCTATCGTATTACTCACAGCGCATGGATAAAATACAATAGAAAATATACATAGTGAAGCTCTATAGAACAGAAGTCTCATCATATAAACTCATAATAGTTTTATACAATCATCTGAATAGTCAATACATCAAGCCTCACTACATAACACTCAGAGTACCAAACAAACAGCGGAACATCCAGTACATATAGTAAGAAAACAATATGCAAAAGCCTCCAACTCGTCTTCGTCATCAACAGCGTTGGTAGCCAAGAACAGCACCTGCCACCTGCCACCTAGTCTGCCCATCCCAACATGGATGAACAGCCCAAGGTAATAAGAGTTGAACATAAAACCTTGAGTCAGACAGCAGTCTTAGTGGGCAATAAATTAACTATCAAACATACCAAAGGAGCATAAAGGATAAAAGGAATAGGAACTCAACCATCCCACTCCACCTTATTCTATAGTGATATCCCCCAGACCCACTAAGCAGAAACAAGCATAACAAAGCAGACATTTAAAGTAAAGTAATTATCACTCGAGTCAAGGTCGGTGTTTTCCAAGTACAAACCCCAAGGTCTAAACCAAGATCAGATAAGCACCTTGAAAAAATCGCTCTTGACCCAAATGGCGATACAACCAAACATCCATGACTCTGGCTATCACTGTTGTCATTGCCTCGATTTCACCGTTAATTGAATGACTATCTCATTCTTTCATCCATCTGTCAAGGGCTAATGGTAACCCCGGTTCTAGACATAACTCCGCACGTCGTCGCAGCCCGTGCCTAGGAATTTTCGCAACTACCCAGAGTACTAGCACGTCGTCGCAGCCCGTGCTTGGAACGTCGTCGCAGCCCATCCCAACGTACTCTTGCTTTGAGCATGCTAGAACCTTCAATAACGATGAAACCCAAGCCTCCTAGTCATCCTCCTCGACGACTATTCTCATACTAGCCCAAGCGCCTCTCGAGCCCACCATTATCAACCAACTCGCATCGCATCATCGAGTTATCAACATGCTTGGGATGATCCCGTCTGGATTAAACCAAGGCTTTCTCACATCATGCTTTGCTTCATCGCATCATAGCAAAGTCCTATCTCAACATCATGGTTTGCCTCATCGCATCATGGCAAAGTCCTATCTCAACATCATCATCAAATCTATACATATGAGCTTCAACATCCGCTTCATATGCCACAAGCAGCTTTCCTTATTCAAGAGCCTTTCCACTTAGCTTTTGAATCATCTTCGACCAACTTGCCCAAATCAAGTTATCGATCAACTAACCAATCAAATCAAACATTAATCCAAGCAATCAATCATCCAAACAAGATCTAATAAGCAATTACAACAATAATGGCAATTTCGTAAATAAAGAGTCCAAATCTAACATGCATTCCAACAAGCATAAATTATGAACAACATCTCTACAACTTGATGAATGAACTTGCATGAGTGAACATGTAGTAAAATAGGTGTCAAAACTTCATAGATGATAGATCTACATGCATACTTAGGGAAAATGCAAGAAATCACTATCTTTAACACATAAACAAACCACCGATCCAATATACTCCCTTGGGTCCGTGTGAGAGATAACTACCACTCACCGAATCACCTAAACACCTCAAAAGATAACAACTTCAGATCTGGACAGCAAAGAACTAAGCTTGATCCGGCAAAAATCTCGCTTCAATTGATGAAATCTCCCTTCAATGGATGGAAATCTTCAACTTTGGCTCTTGGATCTTCGATTTGATCTTCAATTTAGATGGAAGGAATCACTAGATTAGAGTGGAGAAAAGAAGTGAAGAAGTGTTGTAGTCGAGCTCTCAAAATGGCAGCACTTCGTCGCTTCAAAATCCGGTGCCAAAAAGTGAGCCAAACCCCTCTATTTATAGGCAGATTTCCCCTGAGTCGGCCGCCCCCATGAGTCGCCCACGACCTATGACTCACGACCCACGACATAAGCCACTTTACGACTCAACGGCTTAACTCAAACGCGGCTCAACACATGCGCGCGACTCAACACATACGCGTGACTCACGACTCAACCTTATAACCCTGAGTCGTTCTCGGCCTATCAACTAAACCCCTTAACGACCTACCCACAAGGCCGACCCAACAACCATAGCGACTCAACTCTTAACAAAGGAGACGACTTACGACTTAACCTTAAGTCGCTAACTCGTGGGCCTTCTGACCCGCTAACCTTCTTAACTCGCTCCATCCTTAGGTCGTCTTAACCCTTAACTCGTTTACACGACCTAATTATTACACAGCCTAACCACTACACGGCCTAACTCCTTAGGTCGGTCAACACCACTAAGTCGCTCCAACACTTAACTCGCCCACTGCCTAAGTCGGTAGCCTTCTTGGGTCGTACCAATCCCTTAAGTCGGTCAACCTATGAGTCGGCCACACCTCTAAGTCGCTAGCTCTGCTAACCCGTTAACTCGTTAAATCTCTTAGGTCGCATACTATCTTAACTCGGTCGATATTTAGGTCGGTCAAAAACCCATAACTCGCTCACACGACCTAAGCTAACTTCCACACGAGTTAACTATCACGCGACTTAAGCTTTGGTCGACTCAACCCTAAACAACTTAACAACATCAACGACCTAATGCAAACGATTTATAGACACGTAAAATACGGGTCGTTACAACCCCGGATCTATTATGAAGCTAGTGTGTTCCTAATCCAGAATGTGCATTGGGACCTGGTTGTAACCTAAATGGGCACCTATAAAGTAGCAACTACTATCCAATGGTTGAATCCACCATTTGGTCGATCTTCGAAAGTGTAAAACTGCCCTTCGGACATGCCTTATTTAAATCGGTGTAGTCAATTTGTGTCCTCCATTTTCCATTGGATTTTTTGACCAGAACTGGATTTGATACCCATTCTGGATATAAGGCATCGTGAGTGAAGCCGTTGTCTTTCTACTTTTCCAAACCTAGGTTGCATCGCTTCTACTTCACAAGAACACATCCGGGGTTCGCATTTAATGCATGACATGCTATCTTTGGTGATATTTCACACATGTCAGAATGCATCCAAACAAACACATCTAGGTTTTCCCGAAGAAAACCTGTCAGTTATTTCATCGTCCTCAATTTGAGTTGAGATCCAATCTTCAGGACCCAAGTTAGATCATCCTGACGACCGGGATGTTGACCGTCAACTTGGTGGGAGCTTCCCTCGCATCCTCTGGCTCTTTCCTTATATCCATAGTTTTGTGAAATTTTCTATGCTGACCAAGCCAGGGCTTGGGCGATGATTGTTATGCATCCTATGATTTGACACAGAGGGTCTTCTCTACATCCTTTCTCTTTTCATATCGCTTTGCTTCCTTTAGCTCCACAATGTTGCACTCGCGTCCAACACTCTGGTCTCCTTTAATGACTCCTGCCCCGTTCCCTATAGGAAATTTCATCGTTAAACATGATGAGGCAAGGTCCACCCTATAGCTAGCTAGGGTCGGTCGACCAAAGAAAGTGTTATAGGCAAAAAAATGTCCATCGCCACGAAGATCATGACATGTATCTCTTACGATCACCTTCACCTAAAACCATCAGTAAACACAACCTACAGGCTATGTTGCCTCTCTGTTAAACCTTTAATTTAGGATTTACATAGCTTCAGATCATAGCCATCCTTCAACATCCGATCGTAATTTTTTTTAAACAATATGTTTATTGAGCTATCACAATTAGCCAACACCTTCCTTACAGTTGCAGGCCCAATCGTGGTCGATATCAACAAGGGATCCAATATAGGCACGCCGACCCTGTCAACATCCATGTTTCTAAACACAAAATCATCAGTCATGGTTCTGAGTTGCTTCATCGGAGCTCCATCTTCGATGGCAAAACAACCCTCATTTCACAGCATGCTTCAAAGAACTTGCGTACCTCTCCATCCCATTCCAACTCTTTACAGTTAAATGAGGTCCACCAGAATAGTGTTAATAACCAGTCTTTTTCCAGGCTACCTAGGCTAATCATCACTAGTCCCAGCTTGGCTTTGTTGGAACGACTGTCCTTAGGATGAGCACTTTCTTGCCTACCATCTTGTGGGGATTGGACATACTGTTGTAGCTTTTTTCCTCTAATTAAATCCTCTATCACATCACAAATGCCTATAGTCGTTTGTGCTATGACCGTGGGTCTTATGAAAATGGCAGTACTTACCAAATCTCATCTCTTTCTCCGTCGACTCCCTCGGAGGTTGCTTCTTGTACTATTCTCTACCTTGTATGGAAGGTATATATTCTCAATCATGCTATTCAATAGTGTATAGTCCTAATATTTTGGAATCTAGCATGCTTATTGGGGTTCAGTTTTCTATCTCCACTTCCTCGGCTACCACTTTTTTGGGCAGTGACTTTGTTCTTAATATTTACATCTAGATTGCCGGAGCTTCCTCCGATTTGTTTTATTCAACATTACTTTGAATGATTCACTCGATTGCTTTTCACCTTCTCTTCCTACCAAAGTACTTGCCTCTTCAAAGCATAAGAATGGAGTCGCCTGCCTATAAAAATCAGTCATAGTTGGTATGGGTTTCATCTTTCGAAATCGATGTTTGGATGCACCCCATGATCAGTGCCATCAGCACAATATGCTCCTTTGCATTACTTACTTTCAACACCGCTATATTGAACCTGCTAGGAAAATCTTTCAATGTCTCCCCCATGTCCAGGAATATGTTCGATAGCAACAACACACTTTTGGACGATTTGTGTGCAAATGGAACTTCGTAACAAACGTTTTGGCCAACTACTCAAAATACGAGATGGATCTCCCAGGATGCCGAGCAAACTACATCTTGCTACACCTTCAAGAAAAATTTGAAAATAATGACACCCAACGGCCATGATTGTTTGGCTCTGGAAATGGTCTTGATTAGTTTCACAATACCTGGGTTCTCAGGACTCTGGGAGAACCATTCATCCGTTGTCCTATTATTGTAGTTTCTATATGGAAGATCAACAACAGCCATCTGAATTTCAACATTCTGGCCGTTAGCAATATGACCAATATCATTACAACCAAAATTGCCATCCAAATCTATAGCACTTCCATCACCTATGTTAAGAGTGCAGGGTTCAGTATCGATCCCTGAGTGTGGATCAGTGCCTATCCATAATCCCTCTTTTCGAGTATTGTTCAACCTATCTTTTGAAGTGCCAATTTCCTTTTGCTGCATTTTTTGTTACCCATATCTATATTTTTCATCAGATAATGAAGAACTATCCTCTTTCGAATCAGAAGACAATAAATTTCACCTACTCCTTTTACGACTACAGGCTAACTGGTTCAGCACATTAGGACTTTCCTTCATCTACATCCTCAACTTGTCCCGACTTTCACAAATCTTATCATTCATCTCCTTCATCATCCAGTCCATCAAAACCCTATTGTCATATCTAAGGGATTCTAAACTTCAGCTGTATTGGTTGAGCGACTTCTTTCACATGCTGAGAACTAGCATTCACAACAGCATTAATAGGCCTAGAAGTAACGAATTTCTCCATTCATAAGGCCATAACTTCAACGAATCCTATGGTAGATTCTGCAGAAACTTGAATAATCATGGATTACAACAATAGAACTAACGGATCTATCTCGTGGACTAGAGAAATCCAAAAGTGGAAAATAAATCCAAAAAGCCTAAGATCGATCTATCAATGGGCACCAAAATGTTTATGCCAAAAGTTGGAACAAACACCGAAATATTACTAGCAGAGAATAAAATAAAAAAGTAAATTGAATACAGCGAAAATAAGAACACACAACAATTATAGTGGTTCGGCTAATCAGAGTCCTATGTCCACTTAAACTTTGTTGAAGTTTATATTGAGCTTTTACAAAGCCGTTTTTATGGATTAGCGAAGATCCCTAGAAATACAGAAGGAATACAAGAATTCGTTAAACAAGTATAAAGATCCTTCAAATAATACCCATCCTCCTCTATTTATAGCTGTAGGTCGACCGAATTCTTTCCACCACGTTCTAGCTCACCTTTCCCACGTCCAATAGAGGTTTAACTGAATAGATCATGTCTAAATCATCAATGTTTAGGGATTGGTAGCAAATCATGTTCAGGGGTCGGCACCGATATATGAGTTTGGTTGACTTGTATCTTCATCTTCTGTATATGATTGCATTGCTATGGGCTTGATCTTGAGTGAATTCTTTGGTTTACAGGTGAGGAATAAGCACTTGATTTATCCATCGATCATTTAGTTTGCAAATAATGGATGAACCATTCCACACACCATTGATTAACTTGCAATTGCTTTATATTTGGGTGGCATGAGACGAGTGATGATATGGAAGAGTTTTCAGGGATCAGTACCGATCTCTGATCAGTGTTTAGTACCGATCCATGACTTTTCTTATATCATGGAACCTTTTGGGTTTGGTAACCATGGTAGGAGGTGTGTAGGTAACATATTAAAGATTCCTTGATATTTCTGGACTCCACCCCTTAGTTTCTCTAAACATCTGAACTTGGTAGTTATCGTTTTGTATTTTGCTTGGCTGAACACCTGTCCGGTCGATAGAATCGTCCGAAATTGGCTTGGTTACAGGGCTAGATAACACAATTAAAGTACTTCTTCAACTTTTTTACTTCACTAAAGTGAACCTTCTCTCCATAGTTATAGCAAATTACTTCTGCTTGACCTTCTTCTTTTGGATTTTTTTTACAGTTGCTTCTTCTTGTCATTATTATTCCACTTCTTCTTGCCTTGCCTATCGTTATGACTTTGGCTCTTCTTAAGGATATATAGCCTTTGGTTTGGATATAGACTCTCATGTCTCAGGGAATTCTCGACTATTATCTCAAAAATGTCATTAATATGGCCCACGATTCGCTACTTTAAGTAGTTGTCTAAGCCAATGATAAACTTCTCATTCTTCTTTAAGGGAGTGTCGATGAAAGACATCCCACATTTTGATAGGGCATCTAATTTGGCAAAATAATTGAAGGCAGTCGTATCTCCTTGCTTCAGATCCATGAATTTATCTAATAGAACAGACCTCTGAGCTGCTGGAATAAATTTCTCTTCGAATATGACTTTAAACTGGTCCTAAGTGAACTAATCCTTGGGAGTAGCAACCCTCATTGCATTCCACCCGTTCATGGCCCGCCTTTGAAGCTGTCGGGAAGCCAATCGTCTTTTTATAAAGTCATTCAGCTCTATGTTATCAAAGATCCCTTCGTAGTTTCCAGCCAATCCTGCACTTCCATCACCGACTTCGTTCCCTAGAACGGTTTGCCACATAGACTAGCAAAGTCTTTGTTCGACTTGGCGAGATCGGCTGGGCACCTGCATCGGGGCACTACAATAAATATAACATTTGAAGCAGCTAGTTGAGCATTCTATAGCATGTTTCACATCATGGTTTTGAACATTGCTCATAGGTTGGGATTAACAGCTCCCGAGCCAGCTCTATTTTTGACTCCAGTGATGGTCTTCTTAGCAGCATTCCTTATTTGATGACTCATCATTCAATTTGTAATAAGGATGGTCAGTCTCTATATAGGGAATTCTACTTGAGTAGTACTCTTGTGTGCAATGTGACTTCATACTGTGTATATATAAACACGCGTGCAACACACTCCCTAATATTGTTTTAAAAACCAAAATATATAATAATTATGCACTCTTGTATATATGTACACTCTCGATCCAGTCTAGGGTGATAACTCCAACCATATTTCTATTGGACCACGTATCCCTTAGGTTAAATTACACAAACTCATTATGATACCATATGTGAATGTGCAATACACCGCAGCCCCTGATATAAACTGTATCGTGTGCTATGACGGTGTCCGGCCAATGTAGGACGATCATCAAAGGTTGTAATAAATTAAATAAAAACAAGCACACAAAACATGTCGTACATCTAACATCGAATCCAATAAAATATAATGATAAACATCACATATATAAAATAGTCAAGATATTAATAACTCAGCGAATCGTAGAAATCAAAGTACACAGATCCATGCATCTATATAACAAAAGTGATAGAGTTTATATAAGTGATAATGAACTCAAATAAGTAACTATATCTAAACAAATAATAGCACTAGTAAGCTCCGTAGTGTTGTATAGTGGAATAATAAGCGACAATAGTTAAATATAATAATACAAAAGAACATAGCCTCCTGTTCTAGCTCCACATGCTCATAAGGCCTGATATCCCTATTCTACACATTTAAGAGTACCCGAAATGATAGGAAGCAAAACATAAAAATCCCAAGTCAGACAACAGTTTCGTTTGAGTGGTAGAAAGTATTAGATACTATACAGTCAATATACCATGACAAATGTCATGGAAAATCATAACTAACATGTCCCTACATCAACAGAGTTAGCACAACATAAAATATATGCTACTCTATATCATAGTCATCATGGGTATAATATATGTCAAAGTTCTAATGGATATCTGGATATCCACATCAATGGAATCTATGTTGTGTGACATCCCCAGGGGGATAAACCACCAAAGAAAATATAGCATCAATTCTCACATTCACTCACTTAGTGTATCAGATATATGACACTCGCATGATCCCCCTATATAGTCAAGCACTACTCAATTTCCTGGTTTCTCACTACTAGAATCCATGCCACTCAGTAGGCCAAGAACTAGACCACCTATCTGATAGTCCAGGTTAAAATCTCCCGTCTTAAGAGATGGACCCATCTACTCCAAGCAGGCGTCCGGACATACCCCTGCTTTATGAGTACACCACAAAACCTATGAATATCATTGATCTCTTTGCACACATCATCTATATTAAAGCACATCCTAAAACTATTTTTACAACTCTTGTTTGATGTCGTCGCGGTTTAGGATGCTTCTCAACAATGATCATCAGTAGTAGAATTTCATTATTTGTCTTGTAACCTTCTTCGATTAGTTCCTTCAATTAGACTTGTAGTTCTATACTCTACATCTTGAAGCATAACCTTCCGATATTTGAAGATGTCACTTCGCATCATGGAATCATCATCATCGAACCATGCGTCATTGTCGTCGAAAATTCACCATCGAGTTCACAACTCAGTGTCGACCTGAGCCTTAGCCCAAATTAAGTGAATATGACTCGAAGTAAATGCAAATGTAGGTGGCCCGAAGTAGATAGGAAGGAAACTCGAAGTAGTTTAGAGAACCAAAGTAAGCACATATGTAACTCGAAGCACTCAATTCTTACCCCTACCAACCCTAAACAACTACCGATCCAAGGCCATCCTCGATCCATGACCACCACTGCCTAACCAGCTAGGGAACACCACCGATCTAAGCCACCTTATGGATCGGTGCACATCCATAAGCACCAATTCCATTCTTGACAAATTTTTCCTTCTAAAAGCGTGGTTCCAATTAAACACACTAGTAACTCAAAGTAGAGCCTGACCATCCCCTTCATTGATCCAAGCATATCAGCGAACCATCTTCTGTCGCTCCAAATATCTTCATAGATCCAACCACATCTCACTACATTGATCCAAGTAAGCCCAAATTCCCTAGTAACCAAAAGTAGACTTAAAGCACGACTTGAAGCAACCTTCTACGATCCAATTTTTGAACACTATCGCTGATCCAACTTCTTTTGCCTATAATTCAAGCAAACTAACTCCAAATGACCTAAAACTTAAAGCATAGGCTTGTGAGGCCTTCTATTTTGGCCGACAAAATTTGCACCAAATTTGGGGGAAACTAAGTTCTTGGATGAATCCGTTCCCGATTCTATGTAGCCATTTGATTGGTGTTTTTAGCCAAACAAACATCATACATTTAATCAATTAATCTATAAACTATACTCAAGCAAACAAATATTCATACCCATTAAATTAAAGCCTGATTTGAGGTTAAGAAGAAGGTTAAACTATAAGAACAAGTAGGTCAATAAAACACTAATTTCTCTACAATTTGTAAAACTATTTGATTAGTTATGATTTAAAACAAGTTTTGGGATCTAAAAATCATTTTAAAACATCATTTTAGGTGTATATTAACTAATTATCAACTGAGAGTTCCTAATCATTTGCTCAGAATCCAAGTAATCCAAAAGAGATCTAAAGAGAATAGAATCCATGAATGAACAACAATCCCATGATCTCTCCAAAAGCAAATCCCCAATCCAAGTGCTAATCTCGTTAATCTCCTTCTAATTATAAGAATTGGTTAATTAAAGTAAGGTTTAGAGTTATTAAGTCTAGAGAATTTTAATGGTGGTATAACTATTTTGAGAATAGTGAAAATTACAAGGAGAAGTCCCATCGGCCCCTTTTAGGTGCAAACCTTAAAATAGTCCTTGGACTTAGCCACTAATCTTATTAATTGTCCACTAAGCTATCCAAATCAAATGAAACTTCAAACAGTCATATCTCTTAAATGGTAAGTCCATTTTCATATTATGACCACTATACAGAAAGAGAAAACATCATCCTCTTCTAACGGAAGTGGTTTCAGACCCCATTTTAGATCCTATCAATAGTTATAGGCCATGCAAGATATTAAAGGTTGAAATCTTCCGATAAAAATTCAAAGGATATGTAATGTCTCTAGTGGTCATTTCCTAAAGTTACAGAATCATACGACCCAATATAGAAATTATATTAATATTCTATGATCCTCCATACGTAGAATATAGGTCATTACAGATCTTCTCGTAGTCCTAACAGGGAGAATACCTGGAAGAGAGGTAGGAATTGGAAAGGATGTTGAGACAGCGATAATATGGTGATAAGAGTAGTTATTGGAGAAAACTTTGCAGGAGAAAAGTTTGGGAGTTCCATGATGGCAGGTTGACTTGTAAGATGGAAAATAGGGACTAAAAGATTAGAAATGTCTTCAAAAGAAATTGGAAGCTTTTCGAAGAAAGGTGAGATCGGAGATATACCACTATGAGTCGATTTCATGGACTGTGAATAATCTTTGACGTGCCTCTCTACATGAATTAGAGACATGAATGGAAGTGCGGAGGCAATCGTGGATGGAACAAATTTAGGATCTTCGGGGTTATACCCCTCATATTTGAAGCTGTGGCAGTAGTAAATATTATTGCAATGAAGGTAGGAGTATTAGAGACTGACGTGGATAGCCTAGGTGTAATAGGAGTGAGCCTTAGAGTTAGCCACTGTTGTCTGGACCAATTAGAAGAGGATGAAATAGGTAGATTTCAAAAAAAATTCTATATTGAATCTATTGGGTCAATGAAGTCTAAAAGGCTATTAGATCCAATCTAATGAAGTTTTACGTAAAATCTTATTTTACTTACATTGTTTAAAAGGGTCTTTAAATTTAACTTGAATTTAAATATATAATAATAAATGTATCAACTATATTCACGTGTGCATAGTGCAAGTACAAAATATAAGCAATGTATTAGTTAATGTGTACATATATAGCGTTGGGATTTACACCGCAATGGACGCATGCACCCTTTATATGCCATTGTTATCCATAGTTTATTTTGAAACGATAAAAAATATGTGTATATATATAGTTTACTTATATTTAATTATATTTCACATGTTTGAAGTAATTTTAACTAATCAAAAGCTTATACATATTCAAAATGACAATCAGTTATGTTAAAGTAGGCAATAAATAAGGAGAGGAAAAGGTGGAGGTGTTACTTCCTTTCATTTACTTAACTTTTATGCTATTTCAAAACAATTTGAACACTCAAACACACACACACACACATATGCATATATGAATAACTACGAACTGTGTTTTAAACTAAATAATATATATAAACTTTATAATCTACTATATTTTTTAAATTTAAAGTAACAAATTGAAATCTACATCAATTTAAGAGGGATTCAAAGGTTTTATGATATTTTGCGTAAAAGTCCAGATATGTTTTTCCCTTTTTTTTTATTAAAACAACTTTTAAATAAATGCCAAAAATAAGCAAAAATTATATTCAAAATAACAAATATGCGAAACATGTACTCAACAATCTCCAAATTAATTTTAAAGAATTTACATATATAGTTAATTTATATTTGTGTATATAACGAGGTACAAAATACATCAACTAATTAAAATTAGTTTTCAATTCAAAATTGCTTGTTTGTTTGCCTTTTTCGTTAAATAAAAATTTATAAAACAGTAACAAAATTAGATTAGACAACTTAGGCATATATAAATTTATTGTAAAATGAATTAGATCTAAACTATACATATAATATGAACATGTGAAGAAAAGGCTATAGCAAATGTAGGATCTAATTATATTATTATGATGAATATATAATCAATTAACATATATCAGATTCAAACTTTAGGTCAAAATAATGAGATTAGATGCAGCATGTATAGGATTTAAAATTCATTAACATGGTGAATATATAATAAAATAAAATTAGAATAACTTAAGGATGAAGTCTAAGATTCGCGCCTTGAATGAAGAATAAAAATCCGATTTGATTCAATCTACCTTTGGATTTTGTAAGGATCTAGGGGCAAACACCACCTTAAATGTTACTGATTGTATTTGAGTTTGTTTTAGGATTTTTTACCATGGAGTCCATTAAGAGAGAGGAGAAGAGCAAGAAAATGGAAAAAATTGCCTGGAAAGAAATGTTCGGACTAAATAAGAGAAAATATGTCTTAAAGGAAACACTAAAACCTATCAATTCTCTCCTTAAAAATATTTTTATTTATTTCCTAATTAAATCTAATCAAATTCTCTCCCTCCTCTTCATACTTTTGGCAAAAGAAATAGAACTAAAGAGAAAAGGGCAAATATCATTTCATAAATGAGATTTAAGTGAGTCATAAAGAGGAGAAAAGGATGAAGATTTAATTCCTTCTTTTAATATCTCCTTTTAATTTTAAAATCACATTCAAAACATCTCCCCTTTTCATCATGCATGTGCCTCAAATTTTTCTTCTTCAAAACCACTTAGCAATTAAAATATTTAAACCCAATTTAAATATTATATCGATACCATATATTAATGCGTGTGTTTATAACTTTTATATGTGCATTTTATCGAATGCTAATGGTATTCAAACAAATCAAATAAAGTTTATATCTAATATTTCATTAATATTAATCAGTTTAATTAATTTACAATAATTTACAAATTAATTAAACCATATAGTTTATTCAGAGTATCATCATTACGATTGTGTGACTCAAAGGTGTAAATTCAGTCAGTGATTATTATCAAACAATTCAAAAATTAACATTCATACATCAACTTAGCTAGTGGTACGACGTTTTGGCCGAAATTATCACTTACACATTTTTTGGTAAAATCCAATTTACTTATTATAATTTTTACCCATTTGCGAAAATTATTTACAACAATTTTCTTCATTTAAACCATATCACTTTGAACTTATGGAATTTGGTAATAGTCAAAATTCCAATACCCTCCATATTCAACTCCAAAAATAAAGTCCTTGGTTCAATCATAACAATTATTATTAAACTAATTACTCTGATAAAAGATTTTGACTTTGAGTTGACATGAGTTGACCGCTATACTAACCACATATAACCGAGAGGCGAATCCTCTCTTGAATAGTGTTTCACTTTCAATACTTATAATTGATCCAACTATAGTCATTCAATGGATTTTGTGCATGATTTGACTATAATCAAAGCAGTGCTTTTATATTGAAGATCGATAGTATTCACAAATCCAAAGAATTGTGTAAATTAGTCACATCTATATTTTCTGTATGATCTTAGTTTTATTAACTAGCAGAAAACTATCAAGTGATTCATTCCATAATTATCCAATTACTATCAGCACGTAACCTCTTGGTTCCCCCAGCAATCATGAGTAATGCACTACCCAACATTTGAAGAGCATTACATACTCTAATCTTAACTGATGTATCGATATCCAGTCTCGATACATTTTGACTAGGAATATATAAAATGATACGTTTATTTTACTATGATAAATCACTCATTATCACAACACATTGTAACTACTACGTAAAACATTCCATTTATGGATTTTCTATTAAATATACTTTTAATTAAATTGATTAATTAACAAATATATCAAGTACATATTAGAAAGAAAAGACTTTATTTTGAATAAGATTGGTTATCGAGTTAGATATATGTAACAAATTACATAACTGCCCCTAGAGCATACTCCTAACTCTATTAGTCGCTATAAGAGTACCATCATCCATTTGATACTCAAGAGGAATAATGCAGCATATGTTGCCAAGTCCTTAAAGCTTGACTCAGTAAGAAACTTGATAGGCGCCTAGAAAGAGGTGGAAGCTTTGGATGCCTCTCTACATACCCTTTTCTAGGACCTTAAGATCATTAACATCAAGTTGTTTGGCCTTGAGTTTTTCTTCATCCACTTGGCCGTCGAACTCCAATTCCTATTCAAGATTTAATCTAAGCTAGAGAGAGTAATAAAGGATGTTCTTCCTTGAGCCACTTGAGATCTTGAATCTGATTACATTAGCGTAGAAGCCTACAAAAGTGATTACGATATTCTTTCGTTGCTAGTCTTTTTCACTCTTAAATGTAGTGGCTTGAATTATGCTTCCTTGATTCTACTCTAGATGGTTCTTTTTTCTTCCCTGGCCTGAATAACTCGAGCCTACATGCCTAAGTAAGGGCTAGGGAATTCTCTTTCTCCTTATTTTCTTTAGCCACTTCGGTTTGTAAGTCCATGATGGAGAGCACTTTATGGACAATAGTATGTTGGAGCATAACCTTAGCTTGGCATGTTTACGTTGTAGGATCTAGATTAACCCTAGAGGGAGGTGAATAAGGTTATAGAAAATTTTCTCGAGTTAAACGCAAAAACAAACTGCAGAGAAATAAATACGCTGAAAAGTAAATCACACACAAAATTTGCCCAGCTTCGGCAACCCCTGCCTACTGCTGCATTCCCAGATTTCTATTAGAATTAAACAGTCTCCCGCTTACAAACACTCTAACAGACTCGCACACCCTGCTACCGCCTATAGAGTTTTGCAAACTCGCACACCCTGCTCACTGAACTAATTCTAACTAGACAATCTGACACAACCTAAATCCTAGGTGGTGATTTACCAAGATTTGATTAAAAAAATAGACTTCAAAAATTAAAATAAAATAAGAGCAAAAATAACTCAAAAAAACTTGAGTACAACTTCCTTTTTTTCTTTTGCCCTTAAACAAATAACCCGACCCAAAAGAAACCACGGCCCACTTCCCTTTTTTTTATCTGATGCAATTTAGGGTTTTTGAAAAAATTGTCGGCTTTGTCTCAACTGTGGCCCGATTGAATCTCTGAGTTGCCTTCAATTGCTCGCCGCTTCTCTGATGATCGACTGCTTGCTTGACTTGCGCTCGTTCGCAGCTGCTCCTCTGTTGATCGAGTTCGATAGATTGTGGTATGTAATCTCTTCCCTTTCGTTGCTGGTTTAATGCTTGCTTGAACTCGATTGATTGATTATTTTGCCGATGATGATTGTGGGTTTATATTTGGATTTGATTCGATTTTTCCACACCTGCCGATGATGATTTGGGGTTGTATTTATATGCACTTCGTCACTTTCCTATTTCTTGATTGCCTGATATTTGTGACTTACTTGATGCACACGGTCTTGATTTTGAAACGTTCGATTTACCTTGAATGATACGGCAAAAACCTTTCCTCTTTTGATTTTCTTTGACTATTTCAAAGATACGCACTTGAATTTTTATTATACGATATTACTTAGTTGGTCTGCATTTATATTTCTTTTGTTAACTTCGACTTGATTACTTCTGCTTTGACTTTGAACTTTTCACCTGATCTTTGGTACATTGTTTCTCGGCTTCAATTACTGTCTCCATTGTATATGGATAATTTCATATTGTGGTTCACTGTTTGCATCACTGATCTTTGAGGTTTGCGTAGTTGCTCTTTGCTGCACTGACTTGTTTGTTGTGGATAATCATGTCTACCTTGTTTAGTTTCTGGATTTCATCATACTTCTGTTGCATTCACTTCATATTTTCATTGCACTCATATTGTATACTTGGGCTTCACTGAATTTGTTATTGCATTCATGTTGTTGTCTGGACATTTTCCTGAGTCTCTGTTGCATGCATTGCTGTTGGGTTGTTGTTTGGTCTTGCATTTGGTCTGGAGTTGTTTCTTTGATAGTTACACTCTGGTTGTCATGCATATGAAGCAGTCTGCATTCTGGACATTTGCTGTAGTCTTCATTGTTGTGTCTGCATTGTGTATATTCATGATGCTTTGATTTTCATTTGGCTTCACTTGTGTACACTGTGTCATTTGATTTTCTGGCCATCTTTGTTATTGATACATGTTTGAACTGACTTGTATTCTTTGCATTGAGTATAGAATTTTCATTCACTTGTGTATATGAGCATATTGAAGTTGCTGACTACATGTTGCACTGATTTTCATTGTTGTTGTTATCTTGTACAACTTGTATTTGCACTTGCTTTATTTGTAGTCTCTGGTATTCTTGTTGCTTCCCTGGCCTTGTAGTTGTTCAATTGTCTTCTGTTCACCTGCATGTAGTTGGTTGTTTGTATGTTGGCAACTTGTATTTGTGCTGCCTGTTTCATTAAGCTTGATCTCTATTGCCTTGAATTGCTAGTTGCTTTGGGATTTAACTTGAGCTTTGTACTGTTGATTGTTGCACTTGTGTTGCTCACCATGTTGCATTGTTGTTCACCTCTCTTGTATCATTGGTGTTTCTGTGTTCATGCTTGTGATATTCATGTTGACACTTGTTTGGACCTGATTTTGTTTTAGCATACTTGGTGGTCATTTTGTACTTCTGGTCTTTGTTTGGTTCTTGATCATTTCATGTTGATTTTTCAAATTTCACTTGAGTTGAATCCAGTTTCAAAACTCGGGTTTAACCTTGTGCTCGTGACGAAATTTTAAATATATTGCACCTGAGTTGAACCTATCTTTATATTTGGGTTTGACCTTGTGCTCACCTGTCCCTGTAGCATTATCAATTGTATATCGGTGTGCATGGCCTTGTGGCATGTACAGTGATACACTGTGCATGTCACATTGTTCGTGTATGATGAATTCAAATGTAAATGATGACGAACAACCCAAATAACTGAGGCAAATAATATTTTCAAAATCCATATTTTATTTTATATTGCAAAAATATTTCTTTTTCAATTTTACTGCGTTAGTGGATATTTTTGCAGATTGCTCAGATGCTGGATTCTAACTGGAATGAAGTTGAAGATAAACTACGAGTGTGAGTGATATGTAGTGAGGAATTTATGTACATTGAATTGTGATGTAATTAGAATCAAAATTGTATATGTATAGTGAGAGCTTGAATTTGTACTATTCAAAATTGTAATATTTGTTTGAATAAAATTTCTGTTTGAATTCAAATTCTGTGTAATTTATTTTATTCAACAAATATTTATTTAATCTATGATAAAATAGTACATTAACAAATACATTTAAATGAATATATATATATGTTTATTATCATTAAACAAAAATCATATAAGCGCATATTCAACATACGTATGCATTCTTAACTTGCATTTCTATCATATCCAATCTTCCCTTCATGTCCTTGAATTTTCTTCTCAAGCTCCTTTATAGCTCGGTCTTTTTCTTTGGCCGTCTTCTCATTTTTGTCAAGTTTAAGTTTGAAAAATTCTTTCTTGATCCTTTTTCCTTGACTTGTCCTATTGGAGAAGGACTTGGTTGACCTACTTTAAGCCTGACATAGCATGTACCAACCTTTTCCATATATGATATTGATTAATGATGTAGTTGACAACAACCACCATAATATTTATATTCATTGAAAGGATATTCTTCAAGTGATAATTAAATTTGATCCAAGTGAAGCAATGACTTGGAAAAGATCATTGCATTTCTGTCAGAATAGGAATTACGGTTAGGGACAGAACAAAAAAAACTTGAGTTTCTGGAGCTTGAGAAATAGTTTCCTTGTTATACCTTTGGAGAGTAGCAGAAGTGTAAGAATGGGCAAGATTGATGGCATATTTGGATTGTTGGGATGAGGTAAGTTACGTTTGTTGTTGAGGAAGTGCATGAACATAGGCAGTTGGAGCCCATGAGATTGGTGGAAAAAGATTGGGCCATCAAAAATGAGGGTCTTGGAACTTCAAGAGAGAAGAACGCTTGCATGAGGGGGAGCCTGACCGCCTCTTCAAGTCCAATGGTTGACCAGGGAGTGTCTCTCCCTTCAATCTTCACGTCTTTCTCTTTCTTTTCTTCTCCTCTTTCCTCCTTTAATTCATGGCAATACTGTGAGTGGCTGGATTTTCTTTAACCAGATTAGTTTGATTTCCTCCCAAGACATTCGTAAAGAAGATCATCCTATGATACTTGAGAGGAATAATGTTGGATTAGAGCCTAGTATGAGGTGAAAGTGTATGTGGAGTGAATGTGCTTGTAATCCTAAGTTTTATGTAGGGTTCTTATGTATCCTATTGATTCTATGAACCATTCTCGTAGGGTTGAGAGATCGAAGTAACTTCCCTCTTAAAGCTAAAGGAATATCAGCACTAATGGAAAGCTAGGAGTTGGAAAGTTATAAGTCCAACTCGAGCCTAGCAACGTCGAGCACATTATCAAGGTTGAATAGGTTGGCGAAGATGTTTTCTATGGATAAATGAGGGAATAATCCCTCCACAAGACCCAGTTGGGGATCATTTTCCAGCCTTATCATTCTTATTTTTAGGTCGACGCGCTTGAGGGAATGTGGAGTAATATCTTCCATAGGATCCATCTCCCCAGTTGATTCTTCATTATCGTTTTTCTTCATTTTCGTCTTTGTCTTCCTCCTCGTTACCCTATCCTCTTCTTCTCACACCTCTGCCATCTTTCCTCCTTCTTCTCTTTCCTCTACTTCCCTCTCATTATCCTCATAGTTTATATTGTGGACTTCCTCGACCACGTTTTATATATATTTATGGGCGGGGACCAGAGGACTGATTCCGACCTCATGAGCAGCTTGGGCGGCTCTTGGTCTGACAAGCAATTAACCAATTCTTGACAATTATACAATACTCGAATGTGACATAACCAACGGTTAGTAAAGAGAATGGTTCTTTTCCTATCTTCTTTAAGGATTTCCTTTGCAAACTGAAGTGTGTTCTCAGAGTAGCATTTGTACTCATTTAGGGGAAGTCTATTAGATTAAAATATAAAGAATTCATCAAATTGAGTGAAGTAAACCCTGATGGATTAAGGTGTAAGAAATGGAACTTACATCCGAGCGACCACTTTAAGGAAAATCGAATGGGCATCTGAAGAAGAAGTATTCATCTTTGAATTTGTTGATCTTACTATGGAGGTCGATGAATATTTAACAAAAATGATACGACTTTATGAAGGTGAGAGATGGACCGTCAGACCTCTTCTTAATTACGTAGGTATCAGATTTCTATGAATATTGGTACCTGCTTAAATGATGGATGAAGATCACGTACATGCACGTACAAGCAGCATATTCATTTGGATGTAGTTTAGTTGGGGCAAGGTTAAGGAGTTGAAGTGTCAACCTCAATAGATGGTTGAATGGTAGGACAGCTCAAGGAAGACTAGCGGTTGCAAGTAGCGTAACCCTTTAGAGGATTCTATGCACTGTGATGTGAAAATGGAGTCAGAATTTCCTCTATATGGGTTCCATGATGCTAACAGATCCTTTTGACATCCACAGCTATTAGCCTCAATGCCGAATAATAGGGGTTTTTCCAGAATGACCACTTTAGGTAGATTGGCAACTGGGGTGATGTCAGCATGAGGCTCTCTTACAACCACAAATAAAGTGATATGTTAGTTCTGTTCAACATAGCACCGAGGTTGCCTAAACCTAGATGGAGTTAAAGTAGAGGCTGAGGCAAAAGAAGAACTAATTGTTGGAGGCATAGAGGGGCCCACTGTAGTGGAGAGATGCCTTGAACATGTAACAATTCGAACCTGAATGGGCCCAAGTTTCGATTAAATCAAAAAACCAAGTCCATTAGGGAATAGATCGTTGATGTTGGAAACCTATAATGAATATAAGTAACCAGAGAGCGAGTTTATAGCGGAATATTGAAATATAATAAAACGTATGTACCGACTAAGGCTTACCGTGGAATCAATATTTTTCCTTGGATATCCCGTTGTCTTGTCTGTGCCAAGCATTGATGAGAAGATGTAACAACCCGTAATTTCGCTGCTTCAGAAATGAGAGATTTCGTTTGTTTTAAATTTAAAAGGAATTTAAAACTTAAATAAATATGCTATATTTAAGTAAATAATTATCTATTCTTATAGTTAATGAATAAAAAAGTATAAATTTGAATTGCAGAACAAATCAACAAAAGTTAAGTTTTGTTAAAAATAAATAAAGGCTTAAATAAATAAGTTTAAATATTTATTTGACAAGTTAAATCTTATTTAAAACATCTAATAAAATAATAAAAGTATATTAAAAGATTTAAAAGTATGTTAATAATCGTTTTATAAAAATAACCAAATTTTGTCGCATTTTGTCAGTTTTACATATACTGTAAAATTATAGATTTTGATACTAATTAAATATGATTTTAAAATATGAATAGACATGTTTTAATTTATTTAAAGAAGTAAAAAGTTCATTTTAAAGTTTTGTTTATTTCGATGTATAGCTTAACAAAAACGTAAAATTTTAACTGTAAAATTTATCGACAAAAACACCGTTTTCAACCAAAATAAGTTGTCGTCAAGTTGTTGCAATTTGATACATTTTCTAACATATACATACTAGTTTAGAAACTTTTTAAGCACTTTACATTTAGCATATAAGACAAAATACTTATATTAGGAAAGTTTAAAGATATTTATATAAAAAGTGAAAAGACAAGATTTGACTAATTAAATTTTATTTTAAATCTTTATAAACAATATCATTACCTTACTTCTTATCTCATTAATGAGATGTTATGCTTATACATAAAAAAGGAGCGAAAATTTATGATTTTACAATTACAAACCATAAGAAAGTGACACCTCTTCACCTCTTAACACACTCTTCCATAACCACAATTCCATACGTTAAATGCAACTCAAATGAAAGCTAATCAAAGTTCAAAAGTAAACAAGGATATTTGTGTCATTTAGCACCAAAATCTTCACTTATAAATACAACCTCAAACCCCTTTATTTTCACTTCACTTTCATTTCACAAAATTTTCAAAATCCTTCTCTACTTACTCCATTTCTCTTCTATCTTTAAGCTATCACCTCTACATCACCAAAACTTAGCCACACCATCACCGAAACCACCCTAACTCTCGGCCAAACCATCCTACATCCTTCCTATAACACACGCCCTTCCCCTAGACCACCAACTCGAGCTCCACCTCTACCCTACAAGGTCGTACCCCCTCCTTACCACCAAGGCCGAGTACTTACAAGCCAACTCAAGCACAAACTTCCACCTACCCACCTCCCACACCCACCTACACACCTCTACTCCACAAAACCCAAGCCCAAAGCACTTACCTCCTTCCAAAAGCTCATGGCCAAACAAAATTAAAAAAAAGAAAAGGAAAGATAATGAAAAGAGGAAGGAAAACAAAAGCAATTCGAAAGGAAAATAAATTAAGGCGAGAATTTGAGACGTTCGAAAAAAGAGCATTAGTCCGAGAAGCACGTTAGCCTACAAAAAGATTGACAGAGTGGAAATAAAGGTGAGAAATCCTTATTGCTTTTGAAATTATATTTTGGTTATGTTAAAACAATCACATTTATATCCTTTTGACATATGGATGTTTATACCCAGTTGAATATTAATACGGATGATTTGATAGTTGATTAGACAATTGAACGGTGATAATATATCATGTTATGGTAGTAATAGTGAATGTTGAATTTTAAATCATATACTATGCGATTGGTTTAATGAATGTTATGTTAGTGACAATTATGGACATTGGTTATGTTCATTTTTGATTGAATAACCGCTTTGTTAATAAGACCAAAATTTATTGATATGAGATATATTAGAAAAATAAGTCACTTTTCAATTAGAAGTGAAATTAAAGTAAAAATAATAGAGAATTTGAAATTTGAAGTGAAACAGGATTAAAAGGAATAGTTAAATTGAAATCAAAATTGAGATGAATAGTGAAATTTAAATCGATTTTGAAAAATTGAAGTTGATATTAGGGTTGAATTGAAGTTTAAATCGAAATTAGATTTAAAATCTAAGTTTTAATCGATTTTAATTTGAAGTTAGAATTGAAATTGAATTGAAATTGGAATTTAAAATTTAATATTAAAATAATGTGAATATAATAATATTATAATATGGTAATAGTGAAAATTCATTTTAAATACTTAAAAAGTGAAAATATTGATTTAAAATGATTGATGATTTGTAAGTAATAGAATTAGATTTGAATAAATTATTTCAAATATTGGAAAATAAGTTAAAACTTGGTGCGTTGCGTAGCGGTAGTTCGCGATTTCACGCCGAAAATTTCAAATGAATGTGTAGAGTGGAATATAGCACGAAATTATTCGAGATAAGAAAATTCCAAACTACTATATCCATATCTTCTAAATGTAGAAATAAAATCAAAATTTCGTTGAGTAGATTTTGAATTAGTCCAACTGAATTTTCTAGAAAAATCGCGCTAGTATAGTTAAGTGACCATAACAGGAAATCTGTTTAAATGAATGTTTTTAATATTGGAAAAACATGAAATAAATTTGATAAATCTATTTAAATAGTTTAAAAGAGATTTGGATTGGAAAATATGAATTGTCGAAGTTTAAAGGTTGTTTGAATCAAATAAGCTTATATAGCACTTTCCACAGCACCTTTATGCTGCGAATTGTATAACTTTTTGAATACGAGTTTAAACGCAACTATTTTTCCTAGAATTAAATGTGAATATTTTTAAAAGGAAAATTAAGCATTTTGAAAGATAATTTGGAATCTTTATAATCAATTCCAAATTTAAGTTGAAAAACTGAGTATGTAGAAACGATTAGTACATTTGTCCCGCTTATGAGATCTGGGAAGATAAAATAAGGTGTTTAACTAAGGTTAAGGATGGAGTAACCAGTGCCCTGGACTTACCCGGCCTGTATTTTCTTTTCTTAGCTGAGGGGGTGGAACAGATTGAAAGGAAAGCTGAGATGCTCTTAAAAAAAGATTCTATTAAGTTTTCCAAAGTAAAAGAAGATTGGTATTATCCAAAAATTTAAGCAATCTCCAAAATGAATGATTTCTATGATCCTATTCACTCAAAATGTTTGCTAAGATTGATTTTGGATTTTATAGTAAATGATGTCTTAAATAACATTGTTTTTGACCTGTCTAAAAGTTAAGGAATTTGGATCGAGAGTTAAGTGAGGAAATTTGAGATATTTTCCAAAGCGAAAGAATGAATTACTTAGAATTTTTCTATGTCAAAAAGAAAGAGATTTTGAAATCATCCGAAAAGAATTAAAGTGAAAAGAGACTTAATAAATTCAGTATAATCATATTCACCTTTTTTTATCGATAATTGGATTTCAAAGGAACCAGGATTGGATTGAGATAATTCCTATCCGAAACCACTTCGAACCAATGCATACATTCGAACGTGAAGATATGTTGAAGATGATGATTATTGAAGACCGTGGATCTTCATAGTGTGAGGACTGCTTAATGATTTTCTCTGCGTTGCACCCGTTATAGAGTTATATATAGCAGTGGTCTCCTCGTTGTGGAGATTTTTTAGATTGCAAGGACTACTCGCTACTAGTGGTAGTAGGAGAGTGCCTTCGGTTTGTCCTGGTCCCGGAAAACTTGTATGTACGTTTGTCTGACATTTCATTTTTAAAGATTACTCATATTGGTTTTTACAAACGTGCATCAGCGGTTGTGGAGAAGGCAATTTCTCTTAGCTCAACACACTCCTTGAGACGTATGAGCTCAAGGGTTGTATTTTTTTGGAAGAAATTAGTAGTCAACGGAAATGGTAATGTGGCATTCAAAGATGTGATATGTGCTATGTGAAAAGATAATCGTTACCTCAAGCCTCATCAAACTAGAAATGACCGAAACATGATTAGATGAAGCAAAGCTAAGTAGGTCATTCCTAAGTAGGGTATGATCATCCCCTTCTAGATATATTTCTTCCCACTATGTTGTTCGGGATGTAAATTAATGTGTTGTATAGAAACGAGCATTTGGTTAAAGGTCGGTAATGACCGGGGATGAGATATTCGGTACTATCTAGTTACAGAGGTAGGTCGGTCTAGTGTTGGTAGAGGATCCTTTGTAATGGTGCTCGGGACATCCATCTAGAGGTATACCCATTCTGAAGGTAGATCCTTCACCTGGTCATTTGTATGAAAATCCATTCTCCAATAAGAACCTGCAATTTAGTTTGTATTGACGTAATGAATAGCCTCGAAATGCTATATGGGTAACCATTTCGGATAAGATTAATAAGTTTATTTGCAAATGTTTTCAAAGAGATGTCATTAAAAATAATATCAAATGTTTTGATGTAAACGTGTTTTAGTTATCATAAGGTAAAAATCCGTTCGTCTTTATGTGTAGGCATGGTCTTATGAGATGCTCTGTCTTTTCAAAGGATTTCATTTAAAAGCTGATTTATGACATTGTCATTTATTATTGAGTTTTTCTCACGCTAGTTTATCAAGCCTGATCAGGGTATTTTCAATAATCGGGTCAGATCCGAGTAGTTTCAGGTTTGGTTGAAGATGGTTGGAGTTTTCAGAGGAGGGCTGGAGATATTCATCTACGTATGGACATATTCTATTATCCATTGTACTTAGTTTATTCTAGTTGATGCTTATCAACAATTGTAGGGACAGATGTTTATAACTGTCCAAGCTGAATTTAGGTTAGACTCTGATATATGTATTTAAAAGTTTTCCACTATAAAGATATATGTTCAGTATTATATATATTATTCCATTCATGTGAGATTCTATTTTGTCTTATTTTCTTTCTTACCCTTGATCATCCATACTTTCGTGCAACTTGGGTCGGACATGAGTGGTTTATTTTCGGCTCAAAGGGTATGGAATTGTGGGTCGTCACATTTAGTATCAAAGCTGAAGTTTAAGCGAGAACCTTGGATTTGTTATGGGTAAAGTCTCATCAGAGATAGGACTAGTAACATCATAGGATAAGTAACTCGTTAGAGATAGGGTTAGTGACACCTTATAATGCATTATGAGAATATTATATATATGAGTGCGTATTTGTTAGGTTATAAAAATGGTTTTGTTTTAAAGAAATTGGCAATGAAATAATTTTACCTTGGGTTTATATTTTAAATATCAAAGAGGATATTATTATTTTTAGGTTAGCAATTAAGGATTGATTGTAATTTTTCTTAGTAAAACTAAAATATGAATATCTTGTGATTAAAATTGCACAATTGGATTATAAGATATTCAATATAGAATCAATTAGTTGGAAACTAGAATTTAGAACATTAATCATATACCACTAGACATTTAGTTATTAAGAAATAACGATTTAGTGATTATCAAAATTGATGAATTTAAAAGCTAAGTACAAATATCTTGTGAAGTAAAATTCATAATTTGACTATAAGATATTTGATGATAATATTGCAGCTAGAAGTGTAATTAGAGAAATAAAAAAGAAAATGCATACTTAGGAAAATTCTTATTAACAAGATAGAAAAAAACAGGATACCTAAATTGAGGCTTTTTGTAAATATATTATAAAAAGGCAAGTTCTATAACTTATAAAGGAGATAAGGCAATTTGAAATTTAGACACTTTGATTAGGTTAAAAATTAACATGAAATTTAGGAATAAGACATATAAGAAATATTATCCTAATATAAAACTTTGAATTAGTGATAGATCTAGGGTAACATTTGTAATTCAAAATGAAGTAAGATTAGAAGTGGATAGTTCTGAATAAAATGGTTAGTAGTTTGATTGTTGGATGAAAATGTTTAAATAACAAATACCATGTGGATTAAGTTTCACAATTTGATCATAAGGTATTTGATGGATTTAAGTTAAGAAATTTGATTTAGAAATGGATAGGTAAATAAGTAAAGTAGATAATCATAGAATTAAAAGAAAACGGTGTACACTTAGTAAAGTTATCTTATTAATGTATGGATAAGATAAACAATGTTAGCTAAATCAAGACCTTAGGTAAATAAAACTAAGGATTAAGTTTTATAACTTATTAATTTGGAATAATAGTAAAATTCCACATTGGTAAAACAACCTAATTGAAGTAATAACAATTTGAAGTTTGGGATATGTATATATACACTTTAGAAGTAAAGGTATATTATACAAGTTTAAGTCATATTTGTATTCTTAAGTAATAATGGATTTAGAAGAAAGTAAATGGTTGAGGAAAAAAACTTGGATCGACATAAATTTTGAAAAAAATGTATTAGGTAAAAATGAATGTTAATAAATACATAAGTTGAACATAGATCATTTCGGCACATAAATTTTGATCCAAGATTTGAGTACAGAACTTTAAGGTGTTTACACTAATCCGAAAAAGGATTTATCACTCGATTCTTTACGTTGAATATTGATAAGAGTTTGTGATTTTGTACTCGAGTTTTCTATCATAGTTGAGAGTTATGCAAGGAGAGCAAGGGTTTGTGACCAAGAAGTCTGATCAAAGTCCGCACTAGAAAGAGGATCGATACTAGTTCGGAAGAGAAGTTATGGATTCGAATAATAGATCAGATCAAATATCACGTATAGTATGATGTTTTGGGTCTGTCTACATAGTAATTGGATAGTTATCCTAAATAGTAGGCACAAAGATATAGTGATTGAATTGATATTTTGATATGTGTATACATATAAACCTCAGATGTAGTACATGCTCAGGTCAGGGGATGAGTTATGTTGGATGTATTCATTTATGTTGATATGGTATCAGTTTGGTTGTTTTTAGGTGTATAGTCTTGTTTGGTTTTTGTATATATTATCTTAAATATGAAGTACACACTAGGATGGGTAGGATAGAAGTCTGACTTGATGTATGTCTATATAACCTTAAGTACATGATAGATATTCAGGTTAGTGTGAGGAATCTTTATATGTATGTTTGGTATCATTTGTTTTAATGTTGTTAAGATATCGATCTTCTTCTTTTCTACATCGGTATAAATAAGTCAAAATATTCGAGAATACGAGTATGAGATAGATTTCTTTATCTAACTTTCATTTCGAGGACGAACCGCTTTTAAGTAGGGGAGAATGTAACGACCTGTAATTTCGCTACTTCAGAAATGAGAGATTTCATTCATTTTAAATTTAAAAGGAATTTAAAACTTAAATAAATATTCTATATATAATAATTAATTATCTATTCTTATAGTTAATAAATTAAAAAGTATAAATTTGAATTTAGAAAAAATCAACAAAGTTAAGTTTTGTTAAAAATAAATAAAGGCTCAAATAAATAAGTTTATATATTTATTTGATAAGTTAAATCTTATTTAAAACATCTAACAAAAATAATAAAAGTATATTAAAAGATTTAAAAGTATTTTAATAATCGTTTTACAAAAATAATCAAATTTTATGCATTTTGTCAGTTTTACATACACTGTAAAATTATAGATTTTGATATTAATAAAATATGGTTTTAAAATATGAATAAACATGTTTTAATTTATTTAAAGAACTAAAAAGTTCATTTTAAAGTTTGGTTTACTTCGATATATAGCTTAACAAAAACGTCAAATTTTGACTGTAAAATTTATCGATAAAAACACTGTTTTCAACCAAAACAAGTTTTCGTCAAGTTGTTGCAACTTGATATATTTTCTAACATATAAATACAAGATTACAAACTTTTTAAACACTTTACATGTAGCATATAAGACAAAATACTTATATTAGGAAAGTTTAAAGACATTTATATAAAAAGTGAAAAGACATGATTTGACTAATTAAATTTTATTTTAAATCTTAATAAACAACATCATTACCTTACTTCTTATCTCATTAATGAGATGTTATGCTTATACATAGAAAAGGAGCAAAAATTTATGATTTAACAATTACAAGACATAAGAAAGTGACACCTCTTCACCTCTTAACGTACTCTTCCATAACCATCATTCCATACATTAAATGCAACTCAAACCAAAGCTAATCAAAGTTCAAAAGTAAACATGGCTATTTGTGTCAATTGCCACCGAAATATTCAATTATAAATACAAACTCAAACCTCTTCATTTTCATTTCACTTTCATTTCACATAATTTCCAAAATCCTTCTCTACTTCTTCGATTTCTCTTCTATATTCAAGTTATCACCTCCACATCACCAAAACTTAGCCACACCGTCACCTAAACCACCCTAACTCTCGGCCAAACCACCCTACATCCTTCCTATAACACACGCCCTCCCCCTAGATCACCAACCCGAGCTTCACCTCCACCCTACAAGGCCGTACCCCCTCCTTACCACCAAGGCCGAGCACCTACAAGCTAACCCGAGCCCAAACTCCCACCTACCCACCTCACACGCCTACCTACACACCTCCACCCCACAAAACCCGAGCCCAAAGCACCTACCCCCATCTAAAAGCTCACGGCCAAAAAAAAGAAAAAAAAAGAAAAGGATAGGAAAGGATAGGAAAGAAAAAGAAAAGAGGAAGGAAAATAAAAGCTATTCGAAAGGAAAATAAATTAAGGCGAGAATTCGAGATGTTCAGAAAAAGCGCATTAGTTCGAGAAGCACATTAGACTACAAAAGATTGACGGAGTGGAAATAAATGTGATAAATCCTCATTTTTTTTTGGAATTATATTTTGGTTATGTTAAAACAATCATATCTATATCCTTATGACATATGGATGTTTATACTCAGTTGATTGTTAATATTGATGATTTGATAGTTGATTAGATAATTGAATTGTGATAATATATCCCGTTATGGTAATAATAGTGAATGTTGAATTTGAAATCATATGTTATGTGATTGGTTGAGTGGATGTTATGTTGGTGATAACTATGGACATTGGTTATGTTCATTTTTGATTGAATAATCCCTTTGTTAATAAATCAAAATTTATTGATATGATATACTTTGAGAAAATAAGTCTCTTTTCAATTAGAAGGGAAATTAAAGTAAAAATAAAAGAGAATTTGAAATTTGAAGTGAAACGGGATTAAAAAAATAGTTAAATTGAAATCAAAATTGAGAGGAATAGTGAAATTGAAACCAATTTTGAAAAATTGAAGTTGAGATTAAAGTTGAATTGAAGTTAAATTGAAATAAGATTTGAAATCGAAGTTTTAATTAAGTTTAACTTGAAGCTGGAATTGAAATTGAAACCGAATTGAAATTAAAATTTAATATTAAAATAACGTGAATATAATAATGCTATAATATGGTAATAGTGAAAATTCATTTTAAAAGGTGAAAATATTGATTTAAAATAATTGCTAACGATTTTATAAGTAATAGAATTCAATTTGAATAAATTATTTCAAATATTGAAAAATAAGTTAAAACTAGGTGTGTCGTGCAACGTTAGCTCGCGATTTAGCGCCAAAAAGTTCAAATGAATGCGTTGAGTGGAATATAGCTCGGAATTCTTCGAGATAAGAAAATTCCAAACTATTATATCCATATCTTCTAAACGAAGAAAGAAAGTCTAAATTTTGTTGAGTAGATTTTGATTTAAGTCCAAATCAATTTTCTACAAAAATCGCGCTAGTGTAGTTAATTGACCATAACAAAAAATCCATTTAAATGAACGTTTTTAATTTTGGAAAATATTAAATAAATTTGATAAATCTATTTAAATAGTTTAAAAGAGATTTGGATTGGAAAATATGAATTATCAAATGTTTAATGGTTGTTTAAAGCAAATAAGCTTATATAGCACTTTCCGCAGCACTTTTATGCTGCGAATTGAATAACTTTTTGAATATGAGTTTAAACGTAATGATTTTTTCTAGAATCAATTGTGAATGTATTTAAAAGGAAAATTAGGATTTTTGAAAGATAATTTAGAATCTTTATAATCAATTCCAAAATTAAGTTGAAAAACCGAGTACACAAAAACGACTAGTGCGTCTGTTCCGCCTGTGAGATCTGAAAAGATAAAATAAGGTGTTTAACTAAGGTTAGGGATGAAGCAATTAGTGCCTCGAACTTACTTGTCCTATGTTTTCTTTTTTTGCGTGAGGGATGGAACAGATCGAAAGGAAAGCCCGGATGCTCTTAAATAAAACGATTCTATTAGTTGTTCCACAGTAAAAGAAGATTGGTATTATCCAAAAATTTAAGAAATCTCCAAAATGAATGACTTATATGATCCTTTTTACTCAAAAATGTTTGGTAAGATTGATTTTAAGGTTTATCGTAAACAATGTCTTAAATAACATTGTTTTTGAGCCGTCTAGAAGTTAAGGAATTTGGATCAAGAGTTAAGTGAGGAAATTTGAGATATTTTCAAAAGCAAAAAATGAATTGCTTAGAATTTTTCTAAGTCCAAAAAAAAGATATTTCGAAATCACCCAAAAAGAATTAAAGTGAAAAGAGACTTAATAAATCATGTATACTCATATTCATTTTTTATCGATAATTGGATTTCGAAGGAACCAGAGTCGGAATGGGATGCTTCCTATCCGGAAACCACTTCGAACCAATGTATACGTTCGAATATGAAGATATGTTGAAGATTTTGATTATTGAAGACCGTGGATCTTCATAGCATGAAGAGTGCTTGTTGATTTTCTCTGGGTCACACCCATTATAGAGTTATATATAGTAGTGGTCTCCTCGTTGTGGAGATTTTTCAGATTGTAAGGGCTACTCGCTACTAGTGGTAGTAGGAGAGTGCCTTCGATTTGTCCTGTTCCTGCACAACTTGTATGGACGTTTGTCTGACATTGCATTTCTGAAGATTACGTACATTTGTTTTTAAAACGTACATAAGTGGTGGCGGAGAAGACAACTTCTCTTGGCTTAGCACCCTCCTGGAGACGTACGAGCTCAAGGGTTGTATTTTTGTGGAAGTAATTAGTAGTCAACGGAAATGGTAATATGACATTTGTGATATGTGCTATGTGAAAAGGTAATCTTTACCTCAAGCCTCATCAAATCGGAAATGACCAAAACAGGATTAAATGCAGCAACGCTAAGTGGGTCATTCCCAAGTAGGGTATGATCATCCCCTTCTAGATATATTTCCTCCCGATATGACGTTCAGGATGTAAATTATTATGGTGTTTGGAAAAGAGCGCTCGGTTAAAGGTCGGTAACGATCGGGGGATGGCATATTCAGTACTGTCTAGTTACAGTGGTAGGCCAGTCTTGTGTTGGTAGAGGATCTTTTGTGATGGTTCTTGGGAGATCCATCTAGAGGTGTACCCATTCGAAAGGTAGATCCTTCACCTAGTCATTTATATGAAAATCCATTCTCCAATAAGAACCCGTGGTTTTGTTTGTATTGGCGTAATGAATAGCCTCAAAATTCTATATGGGTAACCATTTAGGATAAGATTAATAAGTTTATTTGTAAATGTTTTCAAAGAGACGTCATTAAAAATAATATCAAATGTTTTGATATAAAAGTGTTTTAGTTATCATAAGGTAAAAACCCGTTTGTGTTTATGTGTGGGCATGGTCTTATGAGATACTCTTTCTTTTCAAAGGATTTCATTGAAAGGCTTATTTAAGACATAGTCATTTATTATTGATTTTTTCTCACGCTGGTTTATCAAGCCTGATCCGAGTATTTTCAATACTCAGGTCAGATTCGAGTAGTTTCAAGTCTAGTTGAAGATGGTTGGAGTTTCCAAAGGAGAGATGGAGATATTCATCTACGTACGAACATATTCTATTATTCGCTATACTTAGTTTGTTTTAATTGATGTTTGTTAGCAATTGGAAGGACAGATGTTTATAACCGTGCAAGCTGAAATTAGGTTAGACTCTTATATATGTATTTAAAAAATTTCCGTTGTAAAGATATATGTTCAGTATTATATATATTATTGCACTCATGTGAGATTCTGTTCTGTCTTATTTTCTTTATTACCCTTGATCATCTATACTTCCGTGCAACTTAGGCCGGATATGAGTGGTTGATTAACGGCTCAAAGGGTACGGAATTGTGGGTTGTCACAGAAGATTTCTTCTTCTACCATTCCCGGCTTGCATCAGTAGTCCGTCTCTCTAAATCTATCATGTGTGTTGTAATGTGGAGGGGGTTAGAACAATGTTATGTTTATTGGAAAATTACACACTTTATCCATAACACTAGTTTATGCCGATTGATTTCTATTTAATTGTATGTCTATTATATACGGCTTATCCATTTGATTCGATATTTGCATATGATATATCCAACCTTCTCCAAGGTATAACTATATGTATGATTATATATATAAACTTTGTAGCATCCAAAAAGGAAACCTCGATCACTTAATACTTCTTAAATTAGGAAGAGGCGGACCTAATGGACATTTAAAACCTTAACTCTAAAGTAAGCCCCCCATAACATAATCGCTAGTCAACCGGCCATAGCTACGAACGTCGATGACCCTTTGATATGGCCTTATAATTTAATTAGCTACATTAATAACACTTCTCAAAGGCTTATCTAAGGGTTAAAAAAACCCACCTTTGACAAACAAAGAATTAATTAAACTTTGAGGTGCTTGTGTATCCCATACAGATTCTAAACTAGAGGAAGCGAAATCCCTCAGAGTGTAACCCAAGTCTTTGCTAATGATGGCTTGAAACCACTGGAGTCAAAGCCTATATGTCATCCCTACTTCTAAATATTGGTTCATCAACAATGCTAACATAGCCCGTCAACCAAGAATAGCCAAAATCCCATTTAGACTTGCTAAATACAATCAAAAAATCCAATTCCATTTACTTAATACCTCTGATTTGAAAATGAAACAGACTCCATTTCCCTATTAGGAATTGTTGTAGGTTATTTAAGACTTCTTATATAGGGAGGAGCTAGACACAATGGCCATATAATACTTTAAACCCAAAGTAAACCCTTTGACATCCCTAAGGCACCGAGCCATTTAATACTTCAACGTGGGGGCAAACCCTTGGTATATTTTCTCCAAACCTACACACGAATGTATATCCCTTCCCACGAGTCCTATGTTTGGAGATATCCCACATTAATAGTGTGTATACACAAATGCTGCTGGTCTCCAGGTGAAGGGAAGACATCCATTGTCTAAATTTACCGACTTCGCATCCTAACCCATACTAAACCAAGTAATTTTTAATTAACCTAAATATTGGGCTACACCCACTAATTTGCACTCATCATAAATGTTGAGGCCATATAATTTCCACAACAGAAATTATGTTGCTCCAAAGTTTATATATCGGTATTAATTTATTTATTTTATGTGAACATATTCATATCTTATATGTTTATTTCCTATATTCATCATTTCCTTTTTACGTCACCAAAATGTCACTTATTTCTTTACCTCAAATTAATTATCCTTAATAAATAGTCATTACCATTCAAATTGGATAATCGCTAATGACATTTGTTCATTCATTTCAAATCTTCCTATTATGTTTCCTCCATAAATGTCATGTTAAATTCTATAAACAATCCCATTAAATGCATTTATGTCCTCATTTAGTTTCTATAATCTTCCATTAGGTGCATATTTATTGCCTATTAATTTTGCAATCATTATTCATTAATACTGGAGTTACTACCCCGTTTTCATTACAACCTTTTAACCCTTTTATGTATTATATCACTAATATCAAAATGTTTAATTGTAATTAATACATAATTCGATTTATATTTATTTATCGCATTTTATTCATTACCCTTTGTATTTTTATATTTTTAATTAGTAGGCGCAGTTATATGTATGTGTGTATGCATACAAGCATACATACATATATACATACATACATACATATATATATATATGTATGTATATATCTATATACATATATGTGTTTTTAACTCGTTAACTCCTATGTTTAGGAATTTCATATCATACTCTTATATGTACATTTTACAAAGAACATTTGTTTCACATTTTAATGTATTGGAGCCATCCTTTCCAAAATAGAATTTATTATCCTCATAACCTTCCATAAACTATAGAAAAGTGAGATTTTTGCTCCATTTGAAATTACAAGGATTTATCCTTTTTCATTTCTATTGAAATAGACAGTGCAAACTATAGAGAAGGACATTCGTACTTTACACGTCCCTTTCATTGTGGTATATTCCTTATTATTTCAAGTGATGAACTTTTTATACATAATTGTGAAGTTAGACAGCCTACAGAAATTTATATGGAAATAGATACAACTAAATTGTACCTTCAACGTTCTTAATAAATTAATACATTGAAGTTTACATTCCAGGTCAAATTAAGGAATTCCAAATGATTACTAAATAATTTACAACCTAAGTAACATAAATCTGGAATAAGCTTCACATCTTACCAATATCATACTTCAAAACTTTAAGGGAATATTTTTCAAAATTTCCAGATTATGGTGTATGTGCCATTCCATCAAAATTATATAACTTATAGAATATGTTGGCAAGATTTTAATTAAATATATTAATTTTAAGCCTACAATTCAATGGATCTTGCACATACATAATATTCAGACAAAATTCAATGATATAATTCTATTGTTAAATATAAATTATATAACTTTCCACTCACATTTCTAACTTTCCTAATCTCCAAATTTGATTTCATTCCTTTAATTAACTCTTTCTACCTTTCTAATTCAAAAATATATATAAAAAGATATATACATACCCATTAGAATTACAAGTCTAAAGGGAGATTTGAGTTAAGTGAAAATTTAGATTTATAAGTAGAGAATTTATCTTTTTTGCAGAATTGATTCACTCCTTCTCTTATTCTCTTTTGTTTTTTGCCTTTCTTCGATATATATATGTGTGTGTGTGTGTGTTTGTGTGTGTGTATATGCGCATATATATATATTTATTAGTTTTATAATTTTAAAAAACAGTGCAAAAGGGAAAATGTTAAAGCTCCACTGCTCTGTCCAGAACATATGAGAAGAACACTGAAGGGTCAGGCCTTTATTTATAGGCACTCAAATTAATTATGTCATCTGATTATATTTGTTTAAGTGTTATTAAATCCAAGCCGTTCGGCCAAGATTTATGGCACACTAACTTGGGTCTAGGCCTTAGTTATTATTTATTTCCATAATTCATTTTTAATCAGTTTCGACTCGAAAATTTCTAACGCTTATAGATTCTTCTTTTGAACTCCGATCTCAAAACATTATATATGAAAGTTGCTTAGAAAATCATCATGAACACAGTGCAAATTTCATGGTCAAATTTCGACATTTACTCAAATTTCGTTTTTGAGCGTTAATAATTATTTATTAAATATATTTAATCAATTACTATTTATTTATGGGATGTTACATTCTCCCCCTTTGAAAGAATTTCGTCCTCCAAATTCCCCAAGGATTAAATCTTGTAACATAGCAATCAACCATTTTAAACTATCTAAAAAATTAGTATACAACCAATGTTGCAGCCAAGCGTGTGTAAGTACATGTTGTACGATAACATAAATGATATGTATGCCGAACAATACTAAATTGGTGCCTCCCGTATGGATGCACTCTTTTTAGACAATTTTGAAAATATGATGCAAACAACCTATATATATTAGCAAATCTATATGTATATAAGTTTTCAAAAATAAAAAATCCTTATTTTCACACAACAAATTTCACTATCCTACGAATAGGAGTATGGTTCGATCAATTCTGCATTTAATCCCTACTATTAAATACTCAACACACAATTTACAACATTTAGAATTCTAAAAATGTAGTTTTTCTAAATTTACACCATTAATGGAGAATTTTACATTTCCATCTTTCTTTTAGATATCAATTCGTTGTACTTTGGAACTTTCTTTTTTACCTCCAAATCTTTTTCAACTCTTCCAAGTAAAATTCACATAAGATGGTTTATTATTAAATTTTAAAATATAATTATTTTAAAAGCAATTTTTGTTTACTATTAAAAAGGTATGGAAATGTAAATTCCAAAGCTAAATTTTTTTTTCACTTATTATTATCTATGTTCTATATACTGTCACTATTGCTGAATAGTAAAACTCATATTCACTAACATATCAACTCTCCCTATACTAAGAATGTGACATTTGAAAATCAGAAATTTTCTAATCTTCCATTAAAAATATTTTTTCCCCTTTCAACCAAATTTTTAATAGTTGAAAATTAGATTATTCAAAAGCGTTTAAATGCAACTTTACAAAAGCATTTGAACATAATTTTTCAAAAGCATTTGCCTTTACATTATTAAAACAAATCAAGCCATATCTTAACGCAATCAGGATTTAGTTAATGAGATAATGCATATGATCAACCCTAGCATTGCGCAGTTAATATTACATTTGAAAGATTTTCTTATACTTCAAAAATAATAATCAACACATAACACATTTATATATTTTAGCTTTTAAGGCATATGGAAAGTGACCCATGGTATGGCAACACCCCTTCCCTAACCTTCGCTTGATATTTAATTCTAAAACTTTTGGTATTTAAGAATTCTTTATTTTTGGTTGATAATTTAATTAATTTCCTAATTTATTTTATATACTTCCAGCCTTTCATACATTCATCACTAGTTAAGTGTCCTTATGAGATTTTTTATTTACGCTGTTTTCCAATATATGCAACGGTCAAAGCTCTTCTGGAAAATCAATAGAGTAATAAAATAGGAACATATCTCAATCATATCATATCATATCATATCATATGCATTTTCAATACCCAAAAAGCGACAACTAGCGATTACAATCCAAATAACCTTAAAGAAACAATTGTTGGAAGTTTCCTTCAACACGGACTGGGATTAATAATGTTGTGGCTTTACCACTTCTCACTCAATGAAGTTGGACATTTCTAGAACGTCATTCTACTATAACGCTCATGCCTTAACTCACCTTTTTGGCTTTTACTAAATAAGGTTCATCCATTACTCTAATTATTACAACCAATTATGGGATATACTATGCATTCTCATGTTGTAGTGGGTAAGAAGCATAAATTATGCATATTTAGAATAACGCATTGGAAAATTGGCTTAGCGGAATAACTTTCCTACCACTTATCTTGCCTTCCTTAACCTTGAGTCAACCTACATTCTCTGTATGCGTTGTCATCTCATTACCCTATTCTCCAATTATATTACTATCTTCATTCAATCATAATCTCTTAATAGTATTCTCAAATTTTGGTATTTATTTTTATTATCCTTGATCTTTCATGCGAGTATACACTAGAACTTGCAGAAGTATACTTTAATACCACTACTCATTCCTTTGTGGGTTCTACTTATAACTTTCACACATGTCTAACAAAACATCCCTAGGTTCATACCAGTATTCCTTATATTCAATGAGGATTTCGTTTGCTACCCCATGAGCATTCGTGGTTATTTTATTCATGGCCTTAACCTTACCTTGTCTAACCTAGGCACCCAGCCCTATCTAATCCATATCTAAGTTGCACCAATCTTTATAAAATTATTAAACTTCACTTTCATGAAGTACTTAACCCAAATTATAATCTTTGAACATGTAAACTTAGAAACATTTTTATTAAATTCAAAAATTGCTAGGTTTCCAAAAGGAATCATGAAAAATTCCTCATTTAAACCAATTTTAACTGTATGTGCCATAACTTTTAATACTATAATTTAGGACTTAGGAAGTAAGTTTACTAATTATGTTTAAAAGCCAATTTTAGCAATTTAAATGGATCCTTTCCCCAAAAAATGCATTATTTCATTTTTTTTCAAACAGTAAGAGTTAAATTCTTATTACATGAAAAATCATTAATTCGCTTTTCCCTTTTAAATAACTTTCTTCAATAGAAATTTACTTCTTTAAAAGTATGACTTTTTAACTCAAAACATTTTTCATGTTTGCATTCAAAAAATGAATTGTCATACCAAACCATTTTTAAAAAACATCTTCCATAACTTTAAACAATGAAAACTGAAGTAGATAGTGATAACTTTCATACTATTGTTTATACTATTTTCGCTTTCAATCTTAGAGGAGATTCTAATAGCTTATGAGGGGGACTTTTTAAAAGATATGTGCAAGTACCGTATATATTTATGGAAATTATCCATTTTTCCTTTCTTCCTCTTATACTATTTTTAACTAGATTACTAACCTTATTTTAATATAAAAAACTAACGTTGTTTCTATTTAAATTTCCTATATAGTTATTTTGAATTTCTTCTATCTAAATGGCTTCTACTTATATAGTTGTTTTCCTCTTTTATTATTTCATCATTGACTCATTGTAGTGTGTTCGCCTACTACTTTAGCCATTGTGCTTTTCTTTATTAACATGAAAATAACTATGCATAAATCTATTTTAGTTGCTTTTCTCTGTATTTTCCCTATATGTTAATATTTTTCCTACCTTCAGTATTAGGCATTCTTACCCTTCCATTCTCTTTACCCCATTTAAATCAAATAACATTTCCATTTATCCACCACTTAAAAATAATTGTACAATTTTGAATTGACAAAAATAAAGAAATCGTTGAGTCAAACATAGGCTCTATTTTCCATTTACTTAAAAAAAGAAAAATCACTTTACCAAAAACCTTAAAATTGGATTTTTAACCCAACCAGTTTTAAAATTCACCAGGAATCTCGAAATAGCTCCTTAATTTAAAATTTCCAAATTTTTCATATTTTTTTCAAAACAAAAACTTTCCAATGATAGAGTCCTTCTATTTAACAGATTCTTTTAAAACTATTTTATATAGGTCTACAAAATTTAAAATATTTTATTAGATTCTTTCATATGGGGTTGAACTCAGAAATGAATTTTAGTCGTCCTTTCTTTTGAACTTTTCTTCTTTTCTCTTTATTCTTAATCTCTTCTTATTAATTATATACATTAAAAATCTTGTTATCAACTCATGGTGGTTAATGCACACTTCCTTGTAGAAACTTGCTCAGCTCCCAATTATACTTTCCTTTGGATATTTGCAACATATAGGTTCTTAATTCTCATTTATTTTGATGAAATTTACGTCTTCAATCGACAATCTAGCAAAATCCACAATCATAGAGTAGCCTTGGCCCCATAAATGAGTGTACTATCCAACTTTAGGGATCCTTCTATATGTAGCGGTTATGCTCTTCTTCGCCACTTCCATTCGTTACGGCTTACACCACATAATGGGGTAATTGGTGGTAGGCGCATAAATCTAAATCTACTTACTGTTCCAACTTATGGTTTTCTTGTCCATCTTTTTAGGATATGGTTACAACTACTTCTATAGTCAAAGTTTATAGAGTTTAGCACACAATATGTATAATATATTTATATATACAATTATAATTAAAAATACAAATATATTCACTCAGCACATCCTAATTTCTATGATCGACTAACCTAAGGTCTGATACCAAATGTAACAACTTGCACCTTAATGATCTCGAATTTTGACTAAATCATGACCCAAGTCCATTAGGGTATGGATCGTTGCTGCTGGTAATCTATAATGAACATAAGTATATCAGAGAGTGAATTCATAGTGGAATGGTAAAAATATAAAAAAAACATATATACTGACTAAGACGACTGCCTTGGAATCAATATTATTCCTTGGATATCTCATTGCCTTATTAGTGCCAAGCATGAGCGAGAAGACCTCTCCATCTATCGTTCTCGTCTTGTATCAGTATCTTGTTCCTATAAATCTATCCTGTGGGTTATAATGAAGAGGAGGTTAGAACAACATTTTGGCGACTGAAAAATTACATACTTTATCCATAACGCTATTTTATATCGATTGATTTCTATTTAAGTTTTATGTTTATTATTCATGGCTTATATATTTAATTCCATATGTGTGTATGATATATCCAACAGTATTTGAGGTATAACTTATACATGCCTATATATAAGCGTTAAACTACCCAAAAAGGAAACCTCGGCCACTTAACACTTCTTAAATAAGGAGGAGGTAGACGCAATGTCATTTAGTACCTCAGCCTCAAAGCAGGCCCCATTCCAGTAACGTAATCGCTATTCAATCGCCCCTAGCTACGAAGGCCAATGTCTCTTAGATACAACTTTATAATTTAATTTTCCGCATTACTAACACTTCCCAAAGACTTATCTAAGAGTTTACTATCTCACTTTCGATAAACAAACAATTAATTAAACTTAAAAAACCTTACGTATCCCATATGGATTCTAGACTAATATAAAGCGAAATCCATTAGGGCGTTACTCAAGTCTTTGCTAGCGACCACTTGGGACTGCTAAAGTCAAAGCCTATTTGTCATCCCTTCTTTTAAATATTGGTCTATCAACAACACTAACATAGCCCATCAACCTCCCACATCCAAAATCCCATGTAGACTTGCTAAATACAAGTCAAGGAAAATGTCCATTTCAGTTACTTAATAACTCTAATTTAGAAACGACGCAGACCTCATTTCCCTACTAGGCACTGTCATGTGTTATTTAATACTTCTTATATGGGGAGGAGGCAGATCCAATGGGCATTTAATACCTTAACACTAAAGTAAATTCCTTGAATTCTCCAAAGGTATTGAGCGATTTAATACTTCAAATCCAAGGCGAACCCTTGGTATATTCTTCCTAAACCTACATATGAACGTATATGCAAAGACCCGACTATATATTACAATATGTTAGCTAATATCAAGCTAAGACTAGGGTAACTTCTTGGCAAATACCTAAAGAGATTTAATTCAGAAGCGCAAAGAGCAAGAGATGTGATCGGTAGAGAAAAACTGATGGTAGTACATTGGAGGTTAATTGACCAAACTCCTTTCTGGAAAGAGCTTTATATTCATGGATGTAAAAATCTATAATGCTTGACTTTTGGGTTGACAAATTCATCCGCATGGATGAGATATATCATGTCAAGGAGAAATCTTAGTGAGACAAAAAGGAAGGAAAGTTCGGCTTAAATCATCCAATAAAAGGCCAAAATGGAATGAAAGTAGAAGAGAAAGTCGAAAAGAGATTTTTGAATCCAATTATGTAGACTTGAACAAACCTCTCTTCTACATTTTTGCCATGGAAAAAATGATGGAAATTTCCCCACTTCGTACAAAATGTGGAGCCATCTTAAACCAAATAGAAGGAAAGATTATTGCGATTACCATAAAGTAAATGGACATAAGACTAACGAATGCCGCATCTTGGTCAGAATAACTCAGAAAATGATCAAGTCGGGATTTGTAAAAGAATTCACTAAGGAAACTTAAAAGATTTTCTATTCCAAAGGGAATAGTCCAAGCACCTGAACCCCAACTTTTCCCACAAGAAACAGATAAATAAATTGGACCAAGTATATCTATGGAATTGGCAATATATCTACAAAAAAATACACGAAGAAAAGTAGTTTTTGCAACATCAAACTCAGATTCCAGTCAAATTGTAAAAGTTTGTGGCAGTTGCCCACCATGGCTCAACTCTACTCATTAAATTTTCTAATTTGATTTACACTTGAAATTCACCATGTGCTAACACAGAATTCAAGTTTCTCTACAGGTTGAAATGAGGACTAATCTACTATGAATAGGCATTCGAGAGGTTTTGAATTTCACTGTCAAAGAATAATAGATTTTCGGTTTTCCATAAAAGATGATGGTCCAAATACCCAAGACAAAATGACAATCTATCTCAAGGCTTGAATCTATATAATATAAAGGATATCTTTATGGACTTCCAAATCATCATCAATCCTTTGTTACAGATCTGTTTGTGGAAAAAGGTAAATATTCAACATCCTTTTAAAAGAAGGGATTCTTAAAAAAAGCATGTTCTTGTCCATAAAATCTATTAGTTCATGAATCATGACTTTTCAAACTTATAAATAAGACATTTCTTTTGGCTAAGCAAAACCTGAAGTGATGCAATTATACATATCATACAAAGGTGGAATAATTTATACGAACACTAATTTTAACAAGCAGTTGTATGCAAATGTTTTATAGAACACATCTTTGAGAAAAAAGTTTTCAAAAATCAAAAGGATTATTACCAATTACCCTACAGATCAGGGAAAGAATATATTTATCTATTTCAGGGAAGATTTATAAAATCTTTGAAAAATGTTGCTTAGTGTTGGCAAACATATACAAAAGGTTTCCATCTAAAATGTGATGACAAAGCATTCACAAGCTTTCAAAGATCATTTAAAAAGAGGAACCTATATATATTTTCCAAATTTTTTTTGGAACTACTAAGACTCGTCAGCACCGCTAAAACTCTAATTACAAGTGCCTATTCTCGATCAAAGAATTATTGGTTCATGAATCATGACCACTCAATTTCTTGTTTGAGATTTGCATTTCTATTATGCGATTGGCTTAAAAACCCTTCTTGATGGCAATACTAAAAAAGGGCTTCTCTATCAAAGAATTCAAATACCCAAAATCTTTTCAATTCATTGACTCAAAACCTAAATCAACAAAAGTGTTTCATAAAAAATTATAGATTTTAAGGAAATATTTTTTGATTTATCAAAGAAGTTATTTTTCAGTAAATTCTTTCTTCCAAGAAATTTTTTATATCAGAAAAGTTGAAGTTTTAGTATTCAGAAAGGTTCCCCAAATAAATCAATTGGCTAAAAATCTATGAGATTATATTAACAAACAAGTTTTATAAAAACTTTCTTTGAGCTGGCAAGTAAGAATCATAAAGCCTTCGACGTGTTTCCGAAGCGCCATCTAGAAGGAGGAGGGCTTTACGCCATGCAAAGCCTTCGATGTACTTCCAAAGCACCTCCTAAAGGGTGGAGGGATTAATGCCAATTACAGCCTCTAATGTATTTCTGGAGTGCCTTTTACAGGGAGGAGGGTAGCATCAATAAAAGCCTCCGATGTATATCTAGAGCGCCTCATAAAGGGAGGAACAAGTTTAGCATTGATTGGCAATTTTCAGCCTTGCCATGAAGGGATAGGAAGGTCTAAAGCCCAAAAAAGAGGCAAAAGAAATCAAACTCTTTCCTAAAGAATGGATGAAAGCAATCTTTTAAGAAGAACATCTAAATCTGAGCTATTTTTCTCCAAGACATGGCTAAAGAAATTCAGATGATTGTCACATGGTTTTCTAGTCTTGTTATTATTTCCAGATGGTTTTCTGGTTTTCTTATAATCGACAGATGGTTTTTTAGTCTACTTCTTATTATTAGATGAATTTCTAGTCTTCTATTCATATTATTATTACCAGATGGTTTATTGGTCTTTCAGTCATATTATTATTACCAGAGGAATTCCTGGTCTTCTTATTATTGCCAGATGGTTTTTTTGTCTCCTTATTATCACCAGATGATTTTTTGGTCTACTTATTATTATCAGATGGATTTCTAGTCTTTTATTCAGATTATTATTACCATATAGTTTTTTGGTCTTCCATTTAGATTTTTATTACCAGAGGATTTCCTGGTCTTTTTATTATTGTCATATGGTTTTCTAGTCTTCTTATTATTTCCAAATAGTTTTCTTGTCTACTTATTATTATCAGATGATTTCTAGTTTTTTATTCAGATCATTATTACCAGATGGTTATTTCCAAATGGTTTTCTTGTCAACTTATTATTATCAGATGAATTTCTGGTGTTCTATTCCAATCATTATTACCAGATGGTTCTGTTCTACCATTCAAATTATTATTACCAAAGAGTTTCCTGGTCTTCTTATTATTGTCAAATGGATTTCTGGTCTACTTATTATCAGATGTTATTCTGATCTTCTTATTATCTTAAAATGGTATTCTAGACTTCTTATTATTAGATGGTATTTTCAACTTCTTATTATCAGATGGTAATCTAGTCTTCTTGTTATCAAATAGAATTCTAGTCTTCTTATTATCAGATGGAATTCTGGTATCCTTAATGTCATATGGTTTTTTGACCCTCTCTTCAAAATTAGTGCCAAATAATTTTCTAGCTCTTTGTTAAATGAATTCCTAATTTCTTAAATTACCAACCTTTTACCAAAGAAGATTTCAGGTTTAGAGACAAGAATTATACTATAAAGACAAACTAAGGATTACATATCATATTGCATCAAATTAAAGCTCTAAAAAAGCAAGCTGTGTATCTGAGGTTGTTTTAAAAGGAAGAATGGATATTACATTCAAGGTAACAATCATTCAAGTACAAATTTATTTGACACAATATGTATGAGGATTGCAGGAATAAAAAGGGTTGAACAACAAGAGAATCTAGTCAAATGGTTACAAGCAACTATCTATTAAGAGATAAGACAATGTACCATCCTTTTCAAATCCTCACCGACCAAAGAAGAATTGGTAATATGATGAATCGTCACATCTATAGACTCGAAGGAGGATTCAACAAAACAAAAAAAGTGTTTCTTACCAATAAGAAATCCATTACCCTTTGATGAAGTCGAGCAATCTCTGCATCAACTTTAATTCTTTGGACTAAGGGTCTAGAATAGTCAGATGTAACTGCTTTCTCTTGGTCAAGAAGGTGGAAGAGTTGGGAGTCAGCTGAATGGAGGTAACAAGTTGTTGAAGGAATTCAGGAGGAAATTCCATGCCCGCAATCTCAAATGGTTTGAAAATGGAATCTACCATTTACCGAGCAGTGATGAGAATATTAACAAAGCGCATAGTCTTCTTTATTTAAAAAAGGAAAAGATCTAGCAATTTTACTCGAATTCTCGCTATCCATTTATCTTCCATGAGATAGTAAATAAAATCAGGGAAGTGCTGCTCATTTTGCAAAACATAAAATGCAAAATAGACAATCAAACGCCTAACCAAGAAGTAGTTAGTTAGTTAAGAGCTATTCAGTTCTAAATGATAAAGTGTTACAGCAAGAGATAACTGCTGGTAAAAGGATGAAAATAAAGAAGGAACAATAGCCCTTGATCTCAATTTAAAGGAATGACCCAGATTTGGATAGAATGCCAATAGATGGCAATATTTTTAACAAAGCGATAGCGCTAATATCAAAGAGTTGACTTGAAAAGTCAATAGGTCCTCCACACTAGGTCGGGGTGGGGGGCAAATTTTGTCAAAATAATCTGTAAATGAAATATAATGTCAAATCCATGAAAATAGGGTTGTCGATGTAACGACCTGATTTTTCGACGCTCGAAAATCGGCACCAATACGTCCATTGTATCAAATCCAGAACAATCGAATGCCGGAAAACTGAACCATTAGGGTTAAAGAAGAAGAAGGTAGAAGAAGAAATAGAAACAATATCAGAATCTCACAATCGCAGCGGAACGATGTATAATAGATAAATGACTAATCTTTAAAACAAAAGAACTATATCTGCTTATACATCACATCATCAGAGTACGATATCAACAAAACACAACGCTAGTTAGTTATGATAACTTGTCCGAAAATGAATTTGCAGCAAACCATGCGCATCGGATAATACACCATATACGTGTGATACGTCTCGTCATCCAGATACTTTCCTGACTTAGCTCCAAAACCTGCTGATAACCTGACTCTAGGCTGCCCGTGAATTAGGGTCACCCAGAGTTTAGAAAAGGGAACAATAAACTTCGAGTCAGTCATGGGACTGGTGTGAGATCTAAAAACAGTTATTTGTACAAAAAGAAATCCATTCATGCTTTTGGAAAATGAAACTACCACAAGGTCTTCCGGCACACACTCAAATGCAATCGCACATATGGGGAAGGTTTCTCCTTATAGCAGTCAAACATGCTTGATACGCAAAAATCCTTTGGGTATTATTATTAGTGCATAGTGTGGAAAAACATTTCGAAAGTATAATATTAATCTAAGCCAGTATACGTACCGTTATAGTATGCCTACTATAGCTACCATTTTAAATGGCAGGTTCTACAACTAAAATCGTAAAGGGCGCGTATTGATTGTTTGGATTTCCAACAAATGGTCAATGCTAAGGAACTTCCTTTATCCGCAAGGATACGCCTCTGGAGGGACGCCTCGAGAACCTAACCGGATCTCTACCAACACAAGGCCGGGTTACCTCCGTAACTAGGTAACTAACTGTTATGAGTATGCCATTCCTTGGTCGTAACCGACCATTACCGAGGCGCCTCAAATTCCAACAACCACATAAGTAAAATATCCAGGCTTCATACCAGAATACCACTTTTTATCCACATAAGTAAAATATCTGGGCTCCATACCAGAATACCACTTTTTATCCAGAAGGAAATGTACATACCCTGAGGGGTGCACCCCCATAACCTTGCTGCATACTTCCTATTTGGACCATTTCCGGGGTGTGAGGTTCGATGAAGTCTTGTCCCACAAAGCTATGCTTTTCACAAAAGCCATGCTTTGATCAACCAATGCTTAGCATTTAGCATGCCACATTACCAAATTGGGAATATATCACTAGTAACCATCAACTACATAACCTTAAAGCTCGTACGTCTCAGAGAAGGGTGTTAAGCTAAGAGAATATATTCTCCGCCACGAAACAGAAATGTATTTGATAGAAACCAGCTTTATATCTCAAAGTGTAATGTCAAACATACATCCATACAAGTCCATCCTGGCTCTAAATGGAACCGAAGGCACTTCGTCCAATTAAGGAAAAAGTCCTTGCAAATCCGGATATTCCCTAATCACGTCTGGACTTTCCATCGCATAGGGTAATCTCTATACAGGTGCAACTCGGTGCAGAGACAACCAACAGACAATCTTTTCGTTTTCGAAAATACTCGGTCTTCAACCACTATCTTCAAATGCAATTCCATTCTGTCGTATCATTATTCGGAATGTGTTTTATGACTTAATGTCCCCCCTGCCTTATCCGAATAAAGAGCGCTTATTTTTAAAACATGTGGATAGATTCAGATCATAGTTAAGTCATAACGAATTTCCATTTTTTTATCTTTTAAACAAAAGATCCACCTTTAAGATTTGATGTGGTTTTCAGATAACCATTTGGAATCTGATTCCTGGTCTCATCGAAATTCAAATGTCGTCTTAAAGGCCAATATTGAGAGTCAGTTATTTAACTATCAAATAACATACATAAACAACCATCAGATTTAAATAATTTCCTCAAATTATTTATTTATAAATATCTTCGCAAGATATATTTCCACACTTCAATCCTTTGATAACAATTTTCAAACTAATTTTCTCTCGCGGTAGGGGTGGGCATTTAACCGACTAAACCGACGTAACCGACCTAACCGACCACTATCGAACCGATTTAACCATTAAAATCGATTAACCGACATCATTGGTTAACCGACCGACCTTAACCGAATATTTTTGGTTCGGTTAACGGTTAACAAAAATTAGGTCGATCGATTAACCGTTAACCAACCATTTTATTTTCTAATCCATTTAGTTTTGGGCCCAGCCCACTACTGACCCTCACCCACTAACCGTTAACAAAGTTTTTTCTCTTAGACTTGAGTTGTCTTGTCTCATGACCTGGCTGCCTGTAAGGCTGATAGCAATTAACGAATTCGTACTTAAAAAATGGCAAAAAAACCGTAGATCTGTGACGTTAGTCGAACTCGAAGCCTCCCCAAATTCCAATCGCCTGAGCGCACTACTGCCACTGTTAATCGAAGTCGAAGCCTTCAAATCCCAATCGCTCGAGCCTTGAGCGCATCTACTGATCTAGGCTGTTCGAGTTCGAGTGCTTCAACTGATCTACAACTGTTCGAGTTCGACTTCGAGTCGAGTGACTACTGCAGTCTGCAGATAGACATGGAAACGTCAACGAATCCATCGACGACAAGAAAGATAAAGAACATGAGTATAATTTTTTATTAAGCTAGATTTAGATTGTTAATTTGCTAAGTTGATAACTGCTAGTTAATTGCTATTAGCCCGTTATTTAATTTCAGCTAGTTCAACTGTTCAATAATCAGTGATTCAGTATTGTGATCATTTAGGAGATGTTTACTGACTTAATATAATACAATATTGTTGAATATTAGTGTTGTAATGCACTGTTTTATGTCATTGAACTTCAATAACCAAAATACCTAGAAAACCTATATAGATTGTTCTGTAACAGACATTAACGAGTTGTAAATGACAACCTTAAGAGATCTAAATCATGTATTTGAGCCTGTAAATGTATATGCACCTGAGGAAAAGAGGTCAAGTGCACACTGCACAGTTTCAGTTTTATACTTTTATGTGTAGCAAAACCCAGTACCAGCAGCAAGTCCTTATTTATGATTTTAGACTTTCAGACTTAGTGGCCTTCTTTTTAGGACAGCCACTTCTCGGCATAAAGTTGTTTTCACTAACTGCTTGTTTGCCACTCATCAATCTAAATATGTAACAATTATTTTCACTAATTCAGTTTTTTTAAATAAATAAGTTCAGCTTGTACGTGATATGAATAATGTTCTGATCAGTGTTTATATTATTGTTTCCAGATGGAAGTTGGCACTGCTGATGATTTACTGGACAAAGATTGCTTAGATTTGGGTTAGTTCCTATTTGATATTAAAGTTTATTTACTGTTTATAAAGTTTATTTACTGTTTGATATTAAACTCCAATCCGTTCTCTAGTAATGGCTTCATTTCTTACATTCAAGTATATTCCATGTAGGAACCAATATATTAAGCAAACATTTATATCACAGCACTAGTGCACTGTCATGGTAGCTTATAATTATACCACAATATAATCGTTTGAACTTTGATACTGCACTGTTTTTATTATTTGTTTGTTTGAGGTGACTTGTTTGAAAAATTATCCTTTATTTATTATTATCATTGGTATTTGTTTAGCTCTTTAGTCAATTTTGATTTCCCACATTTTAGAACAGAGTGGTAAACCAAATATAAAACTTACGTTATACAAAGTAAAAAAACATAATTGTCAATTTTAGTATTATTATCTCAACAATATAATGTCACGCAAGTAATCCATATATCTGAACTTCAAATGTATGTCAAAGTCCAAGTTCACAAAAAATTGGTGGGTGAGATCAGCAATCTAATATCATGTAAGTGATTCAGAAAAATGTAATTATACAAATACAAGTCTAATGCAGAGAAGCTAAATTTCCAGATGATACATAATAGTTGCCGTTTGCCAATGCCTAAAATAATGAATCTGTAGGAAACAAAACACTTGGTCTTACCTTCATACCTTGGAACGACTGAACCAACTTTGAATCTGTAGGAAACACAACTTAATGACTTATGGTTGATACTTGATATTACACTTATACTTGTATCATAGCATAATTGTTTGTCCCTTGCATGATGCTCACCTTCATAGTTCATAAGCACTATTATTGCCTTATAAGTAATTAATTTCCAGTTTCCTTGAAGCAGATATTAGGACACTTGCTAGTTGCTAGTTATTGCTGCTGCCTTTTTGGGATGCTGCCTTCACTTCAGCCTTAAAGCAGATAAGCACACTTGACTTGCTAGTTGCTGTTGCTTGAGTGTGCAGTGCTTTGTAGTTTGTAATATGTATGCAGTGCTTTGTATCTTGTAGGTTGAATTAATATGTTATTCGGTTATTGTAATATGTATGCAGTGCTTTGTAGTTTGAATTAATATGTTAATTGTAATATGTAATTATGTATGCAGTGCATAATGGTATTGACTATTGGTATGTAGTGCACGATAGTATTGAGTATTGAATTACGTCATTCATTCATTGTAATATGTATGTGTGCAGTGTGCATAATGAGTGTGCAGTGCTTTGTATTGTAATATACTAATATGTATGCAGTGCTTTGTAGTTTGTACTTTGTAATATGTAGTTTGAAACTTTGAAAAGTTTGACTGTGCACACATTTTCGATTAACCATAGTCAACCAGTTTTCAGTTAACCGATTTAGCTGAGCAGTTAACCAATACTTTACTACAGTTAACCGCAGTTAAATTATGGCGGTTCGGTCGGTATAAGCTGTTCAAAAGCAATGTCGGTTAGGTTAACCAAATCGTGATTTCTAAGCGGTTAAATCGGTTAATTAACGAGCGGTTCATTAACCGACCGCGCCCACCCCTATCTCCTGGAATAAATTTTCAATCATTGTTTACTTCCACTGAAAATTTACCAAGACTAAATGCTTTGGATTTTAAAATAATTTAAATCACTTTATCTAAAAATATATGCTTTAAAATACTTAGAGTAAAAACTATTTAAAACACTTTATTTAAAATACCAGTTATGACATTTAATAATAATTTTTCATGAAAACTTAAGCCAAACAAATTTAAAATTATAAGTTATTGAATCCTATACAAGTTTTCCAAATAAAAACTTTAGCCAAACTATATTTAAAATAAAACTACTTTATAAAAATATAAATATTAATAATTATCTTTTTAAGTCATATAATATCATTTAACCCTTTAAAAATTATTACCTTTAAATTTTTTTTAAAATTGAATAATAATTCTCAAAAACATTCTTTCAAACAACTAAAGAAAACTTCCAACTTATACTTAAATCTGCTCTGAAAACGTACTTAGCTTTTCAGGGAAATACACTTTTCTTTCACAACTTTAAAGAGAAACCACTATTTATTTTTAAAACAAATTATCCATTCCATTATAACTTCTCACCATAAATTTATACTTTCAAATATCCACCGATATATTTTTTCACTTTATAAAACCCAGTTTATAAATTCCATAGTCTCATTCTTCTTTTAAAACATAGTTTCAAACAATTAATCAGTTTTCAAATCGATTTCCCAAAACTAACTCCTTTTTTAAAATAAATTCCTTTATTTCTCCTAAATCATTTAAAATTCGAATTTTAAATAAATTCTTCAACTTTTAAACAGTACTACTTAAATTCTCAAAATCCATTTATTAAAAAAAAATCTTTTTCCCCATACTTGAAATTTATTCAATAGGATCTCAAAAATCAACTTTTATCTTTTTCCAAATTCCTTCTTTTAATTTATCCAATTCTCTAAAATTATTTGACTTAAAATTCTCTACTGTAATTTCCTTCCAAAAATACAATTTTAATATTTCTAGTATCTTAAAATACCAGAAATATATTTGGCCAAAGCATAGCCTTCAATAATTATAATTACCAATGTAATCAATCACAGATTATCAATAAATCATATCACAACATATGAAATAAATTCAACCATTTGAGGAATCCAGTTGGATCCCTCCAACATGTTTCCCTGCATCCACAGATGTTAGCACAATATAAATTACCAATTCCACTTCGATGTGGAATATCGCGGTATATGGGGTCATCTGCTATTATGCGATGCGCATAGGGTCTCATCCGCTATATAATGCGGGAAATCAATCACTCCAATATATATATATACACAACTATATAAAATATCGCCCAACAGATAAATGATTAAATTCATCCAAGCACATCCAATAATTTAAATTTACAGGAAATTTTCCTCAAGGACATGTTTTAGGGCTTTTTTGGATATAGGACGGCTCGCTAATATTTTTCTCCAAATGACAAATTATCGTTTTTTCCTTCTAGCCCAATTTGGCGCGCTTATTCTTCTTCTTTCTTTCGATCAAATTTTTCAGTCGCGATCAAATATTTTTCTCGCAATTAAAATATCGATCAACTTCGTTCGTTTCTTTCAATTTCGTCCTTTTGAAAATTATACTTCATCGATCATTTTTTTTCTTACGTGCGTTTGTTAATCTCGTTCTTTTCATATTTGTACCATGATCTCGTTTTTCTTAGGTATGCTTATATTATTCCGTTTTTTGTTGTTTTTCTATTCGAGTAAAAAAAATTTGTCCATAATTTCTAATTGTGTTCATTTTTACGAATGATATGCAGTGTTGCTATTCTCATTGTTTGTTCGTTCGTCGATGGAAAATTGTAGAAGTAGCAGCAGGTTTTTTATTATTATATTCGTTTCTTTATGCAGTTTTGTATTCTAATTAGCCTTTCATTTAATTTATCTTGCATTTTCTTGCATTAATGTTGGGATGATTGGAAAAGTATCGTTGCTTGGGTTGTATATAAAGTTGTGATAGAGTGGAAAACTATCGTATTTTAGGTTCAGTTTCTGGGTATCATTTTTATTTTTTCTTAGTATCATTTTATTATTATTAGTACCTAGGTATCAGTTTTGACTACGGTAGGTATCAGTTTTGTTAAATTGGACAATTAATTTTCTAAATTGAACATATTTTTACTAATGTTTATTTTTTATTTTTTTTGGAAGTGGGGATAACAGCCTTCTTCGTTTGTTTGTGTTGAATAATAACACTTTTAGCGCTCGATTGTTTATCAGTTGCTCTTTGTATGATTTGAAGAATGAGATAGTCGATATTGGTCTCAACTAACTCCTTCTTCTATTCAGATTTCTTATATACTTGAGGACAAAGTTATTACGGTTGACACTGATTCTGATATTCAGAGCATAATTTGTTTTCATTTATACAAGAAAAGTTTTTTCTTTGGTTTTGCTGTTAAGGTTAAGGGTTCTGATTTGGAAGTTATTGATGGTGCTTCTATTTCATATGTTCGTGCTTCTTCATCTTCTATTGTATCTGTCTGTTCAAATGTTGTTGTTAATGGTAAAAGTTATTTAAAAGATATGTTGAAGAGAGGGTCGACATTAAGCATTTCTAATTTTATTGATTTTTTTTGGAGGAGTCGAACATTTTAGAGAGTTTATGATGGCATATCAAACTTCAAAAGGGGTATGAATTAGTATTTTTAAAGAATTGTGCTACAAGAGTTACTGTGATTTGCTCTTCATATAAAGATGGTTGTCTTTTCAAAGTCCATGGTTCCTGTGATTCTTGAGAATTGAAAAGGTTCTTTATGAGAAAATTGGTCCTCATCATTCTTGTGGGGCTGGTCTTAGACATGTGAATAATCCATATGTATCTAGTTCGTTTGTTAAATTGATGATTATTGACGAGATCCGTGATTGTCCAAGTAAAAAGCCTAAGGATATTATACTTGATTTTAAAAGAGAATACAGTTTTCACTTGTCTTATGGTTATGCTTATCATAGGAAACAACTTGCATTGATGGAGTTGCATGGTAATGATGCTTTATCTTATAACGATTTGAGTTGGTATTTGGAAGCAGTGAAGAAATCTAATCCAGATAGTTATGTTGATATGGATGTTGATTCTTGTAGTAATGAATTTGAAAGGGTGGTTACTGCTTTTGGAGCTTGTTTACTTGGTTTCAAGTATTGTCGTCCTATGATATTCTTAGATGCTACTCACTTGAAGGGACGTCTTGGTGTGTTGATGGGTGCTACTGCAAAACATGGTGATCAAGGTATGCCTTTGTTTTCAGATTTGAGTTATTTATATTGAGATCATAATACTTGGCATAATCATTAATATACATTATTTATTATAATTTGTGTTATGTTGGTATCAATTTTAAGAATTGTAGTTTATAAGTAGCAAGTTTCGAGTATCAGAATTTTCATTGTGTTGAATTGTAAGTTTGTATTTGGTATAATAATTTCATACTGCTAAACAGAAGATTAGTATCAGTTTGTGTATAATGTTAGTATCAGTTTCAAGTACGTTCATATATGGTATCATTTATAGCTATGTAGTATTGAAATTTCCTTTGTATCATAATATATGTCAATTTTGTTTCTTTGTTGTTTTAGAATGAATATTAATGTGCATAATGTTGTGGTTATCAATATTTTTATAATGGTCATATCAGGTTTTAGGTATCAGTTTTGTTACTGTCGGTATCAGTTTTATGAATTGTTTTATATTTATGGTCATAATTACTTTTAGTTTTTTTACTAATTATTTTTGCATTTGCAGATTTCTTCCATTTAGCTACGAGTGTAGTTTCTGTAGAAAATGTGGATAACTGGACATGGTTTTTGAACCATTTAAAACAAATGCTTCAAGAAGAGCGTACTTTAGTTTTTATGTCAGATCGCCACCAAGGTTTGCTTTCAGGTGTTCGTGATGTTTTTCCTTCAGATTATCATAGTTATTTCTATTTGCATACGGAAAAAAAATCTTCTTTCAGCAGTGAAAGCCAAAAATGCAAATGTGTCTATTGTTGATCTATTCAAAATGTGTTCTAGAGCTTATAATCTATATGAATTTGAAGAGCATATTCTATGTTTTGTCAAATTGGTGGTGTTGCTGGTGTGAATTTTTTAAAGGATAAGCCATTTGATAAGTGGGTGGATTTATTTTTTCCAGTGAAACGTTATGGTGAATATAGTTCCAATGTTGCAGAAAGTTTTAACAGTTGAATTTTAAATGAACGAGCATTGCCTGTTACTTTGTGTTTAGATGGTATTCGAGTTAATATTATGGAGCAAATGGCTAGAAGAAGAGAAGAATGTCGTTTGTGGAGAATAAGTCTTTGTCCTTCTATGGAGTTACGTTTAGATGAATTGATTGAAGAAGGATTTAGATGGGATGTATATAAATCTTCTGATTTTGCTTTTGAAGTGAAATCTCCAAACTTTCATTGTGTTGATTTGAAGGAGCAGGTTTGTAGTTGCAACCAATGGAAAATTACGGGATTTCATTGTGCTCATGCTATAAAGTGTATGAAAAAGTCTAAGTTGTCTGTATATGATTTTGCCGAGAATTATTTCACTGTTGATGCTTATCGATGTTCTTATGCCAATGCTATAAATCCTATTCCAAATTATAATAGGCCTATTGTTGATGGTAGCATTCAAGATGTTATCAAGTCATCAAAGTAGAAACGTGGCGCTGGCAGACCATCAATGAAGCGCAAAGGAGGATTTTCATATTTTCATAACAAGCAAAACAGATGTAGAGAGTGCAAGCAATTTAGTCATAATAAACGGAATTGTCAAGCTTCAAAGAGGATATGATTTGATTTTACATTTTTAATTTGTTCAAAGTAATAAGTGTATGTGAGACTTGTTTCAGTGGTCTATAGTAATTGTACCTTTTGTTATTAATTTGTATTTAGTATAGCATATTATGAAATTGATTTTAATTTCAGCTATTTTAGTATAGATGATAGTACAGTTATCTGTTTTTGCAGTATCAGTTCTGTTGTTTGTTTTTACAAGTTTTGGTACCAGTGTCATTTTTACAATATCATTTTTTACAGTAGCAGTTTTTATAAGTTTTTACACGAATCAGGTTTTAAATTTTGGTATCATTTTTTACAGTTCCGGTATCAATTAGCTTGGTTGGAGATAATGTTTGGTTGATTAGATATAAACAGAATTATTATCAGTTTTGGTTTGTTATTAGTATCAGTTTCATGTATTATAATTCGTGCTAGAAATGACATCAGTACTACTAAATAATTAGAATGATATCTGCTGTTTGCAAAACCTGAGACCTGCACTAATTGTTGTTTCATAAAGTATGTTGAGTGTAAGTTCTAACAAAACTGATACTATCAGTCATAAGAACTGATACCCAATTACTGTTTTGTATTGAAATATTATATGAAATTTGATAATATCATTATACAACTGATAGTTGCATCATAAAACTGATAATATTATGTGGGATCTATAGTTGGATGATAGAACATACACTAGTTAATCTTGTTATAATATAAACAACAGGAAAAGAAAAGAACATCAACCACAGCATATCATTCCAGGAGTTCAGTATTGTTTTTACAAGTAAAAGCAGCATTGTTTTAATAACAGAACAACATTACTTCATAAGTGTAACGACCCAGAATTTTAATTTATTAAAATTCGAATATTTAATTAATTTTAAATATTAATAAGTGAATTTATAAGTCGAATAAATTTTAATTCGAATAATTGGATTTAATTGGATAATTAAATCGATAATTTAATATGTTAAATTATGGAAATAATCGAAAATTGAGTTAAATATGATTGAAAATGATTTGTAAAATTTTATTTTATCATGTTGAAGTTAGAACGATATTTTAGAACTTTTAAAATCAAATTAAAAGTTAATTTGTGAAAATTAAATATTTTAATATTTAATCGACGAGTTAAAATAGCCAATTTTTGAACAGTCTCAAATTTCAACGAAACCAATTCCATTGGATCCGTAATAGTTAGTTATTATCGGATTTCAATTTTCGTGTCAATCGGAGTTATCGTTTGATCGTAGCAGCTCGAAACGCATCGAATTGTTTTTAATATTAATTTGGCGAGTTAAAATAGCCATTTTTCAAAAAGTCTCGGATTTCGACGGAACCAGTTTCATCGGATCCGTAATGTGATATTATTGTAAGGTTTCAAATTTTATATCAATTGGATTTACCGTTTGTCCGGTACAAATTAAAACGCATAGAAAATCGTTTAAATCGGTTTAATTTAAATTGAGCGTTTATTGCCATAACTCGCACAGATGTCCGAATTAGCTTTCGAAACCTGTTCCATTGTGTCCGGAACGTGGGGTAAACCCTAGAAACGCTGGTTACGGCTCGTGAATCGGAGTTTGGAATTCCTGGATGAATAGTGATTGAAAAATTCTCTATAAATAGCCCACTATCACATAAAATAAAATAAAAAAAATCAAAACCCTAAACCTAATATGCACAGCCGCCTCTAACATATTCAAAGGCCAGAATTCACTTTCGATTCTCCTCTCTTTTCTTCAAATCCGTGCAACGATTCAACAAACTTTCTAAATGAAAGATGTAGAGCATGGCAAGATCCTTATATTCAACGGTGGAGATCGAGATTGGAGCTGTATTTTGTGAGATATGGGGGCCGACAGCCTGGGGCTTGCGCACGGAAATCGAGGCAAATCAAGGGGCCGAGCTTCATGCTCCTTGGGCCGAGCATAGCTCTTGGTCGTGGCTTCGATTTGGCACTTCCCGATCGTCTCCAGGTAGCTCGTGGTGGCGGCGTTTGCTAACCCTAGTTCTTGAGAGATGGGTTTGAGCTTGCGTGATTTCCTGGAGATGATACGTGAGAGGGAGAAGGGGGTGTGCGGCCTGATGGGGGGGGGGGGGAGAGCAGATCGAACGGTCCAGATAGATTACGTTATAAATTTTTATAAATTTGTTGTAAATTATAAGTATATAATTCGTGTAAACTTCATAAAAACATTAACTTTTTCATACGAGGTCGAAAACGTGCGAAACAGGAAGCGTTGGAATCGTATGGATGAGCACTACGCGATGGAATTGGATTGGAGTCGTTTGGAGTTAGTGAGAATTTCGGGTAAAATTAAACGTACGTTTAATTTTATTCGAAATAAATCGCTAAAGCGAAATTGAAATCAAGGTGAGAACTTCTCACTCAATCGAATCGGTTTCGATTTTTATTTTAAATAGTTAGATTTAAAATATTTGAATGCATGTTTGAATGATGATTGTTATCTATTGATTGTTAAAATAGACATTATGAGCCGTTAGTAAGCGGATGTTATTTATTAAAAACATATACCGCGAATATTTCACAAACAGTGAAATTGGTATTATATATAATAACAATATATATATATTGGCATATGTATATATTGGAGTTATTGATTTCCCGCATTTGTATAGCGGATGAGACCCTATTGCGCCGTCTATTAAGCGGATAATATTTTAAATCCCATATACCGCGATAATTCCGTACTGGAGCGGAATTGGTATTGTGCTAATGTTTGTGGATGCAGGAAAACAGTTTGGAGGGATCCAACTGGATTCCTCAATAGTATTTATTTGATTATGAATATTTTGATATTTGATGGATTATCATATCGATATATGATGTCGTTGTTGTCGTGATTGACTATTTGGTGTGTAGCATCATTGGACCAAGTTTTGGAATTTTAAAATGATTTCAAAGTGATTTTTGAAAATATACTATATTTTTGGAATTGATCCATTTTAAATAAATAAACGTTATAATTTTAATGTTATAACAAATTATGATTTTTGAGAAATATAGTTAAAGGTTGATTTTTGAAAATATGAGGCTAATGATTTTATAAAATAGTTTAATCGGGAATTTTGAATTTATTATAAAAAGTTTAAAAATAGGATTTATAAAATTTAATTATTTTATAAAACAAAATGATGAAATTATAAAGGAGTTTAAAGACGTTTTAAAATATTAATATAAATTGATTTATATAAAAGATTTATAAATTGATAATTTATAAATGAAAATATTTGAATTATAAAACGAGTTTTTATAAGTGTTTGAATGAAGTGAAAATGGATCGCATAAGTGAATGGAATTTATAAAATTATAAATGGTGAAGTTATAAGTGAAATTTATAAATAATAAGATTTATAAATTTCGTGAAGTTATTAAAGAATATATTTGGGTAAATAAACGAATCTGATAAGTTATAAGATTTATAATTATGAAGTTTAAAGGAACGATTTAGTAAACAAATAAATTTTAAGTGTTTAACTTAAAATATAGACCTTTGGTTTATAATTGAATTATGAATTGAATAGGTTAATAAAAGGAATTTATAAGCGTTGTTTTATAAATTCGCAAACGACTTATTTTGATAAGTAAATTGTTGAAACCTATTAATGGAGTTATATTCCCATTTTTGACTGTGAATGATCCTTTGAAATAAAATGAATAGAAGTGATGAAATTTGTAACGTAGTATATTCACGTTTTTGAATAGTGAATAATATGTTAAAGAAAATGTTTAGGATGTGATATTTTGAATTGAATTAAAATGATCTAACGATGTTTTAAAATGTGTTAAGATTCGAAACCATAGATTTCAACATTGATTGTTGAAATAGACGTTTTCGAGAAATAAAAGGAAATGGTGGACTATAACACTGTTGTTATAGTAAATGATTTCCGAAAGGAAATGTTTTGTATAGTATTGGGATTTATATATCTAGTCTAATTTCGAATCCCTATACTAGTGATTTTGGGACGTCGTAACGATGTTTTACGTAACATTTGTTTTGGCCCAAATAAATATGTTTAAGAGAATGATTTCCTTAAAGAATGAAATATATACTTAATTTCGATTTAAGTATATTGAAAAATTTCCAAGTATGGAAAATAAATGGATTGAGAATTACTTAATAAGTAAGTATGGAAATGTTTTCCAATATAAAGTGAATATCTTAAGAATTTATCTTTTTGAGGATAAATTGAAATGAATAATTGAAATCGTATATGCATGGATATTTTGAAATATAAATTCACTATGGAATTTATGAATGAAAAGGGAAGTTGTTCAAAAATAAATATTGATTTATTTTTGACATATTGGAATTATATATCTTGTAAAGATATTGTTGGAAAATAAATAATTTGGAAAATTATTTGGAATCTGGTGATGTGTGCATATCCATTGATAGTTCAATAACCGACTATCAATATTTCCCTTTGAATGGGTATTTATTGTGATTTGTTTGAATTTGAATGCCACACTTATTTTTGAATAAGCGCTCACTATTCGGGTTAACCGGGAAAGGACCATCGGGGCGTATAACCCATTCCGAATATGTGATACGTCGTTATGAATTGCATTTGAAGATCGGTGTTGAAGACCCGGTTTTTGCGAGAGCGATAGGATGACCTGTCGATTGACTCTGCACCGAGTTGCTCCGGTATTGAGTTCTCCATATGTGATGGGAAATCCGATCAGGATTGTGAATATCCGGATTGCAAGGACTTCTTTGTAAGTGCCTTCGGTTCTGTTCGAGCCCGGAACAGACTTGTATGGATTGTATGTCTAACATTACAAATTGAGATATAAAGCCGATTTCTTTCAAATATATTTCTGTTGGTGGCGGAGAATTTATTTTTTTAGCTTAACACCCTTCTCTGAGACGTACGAGCGCCCTTTAGGATATGTGCATTTCCTTCTGGAAAAGGGTGGTATCATGGTATGGAGCCCATATACTTACTCATGTTGAAAACACTTTATGATTGTGTGAATTGATTACGAGCGCTCGGTTGAAAGGTCCCAAAGGACCGGGGGATGGCATATTCGGTCAGTTGTTACTCAGTTAGGGGTAACCCGGCCTTGTGTTGGTAGAGATCCGGTTTGGTTCTCGGGGATGTCCTTCCAGAGGCATTCTCATGTGGCAATGGGAAGTTTCTTGGCCTGATCATTCGTTGGAAATCCAAAGAAACAATACGAGACTTGTACGGTTTTAGTTGTATAACCTGCTATGGAATGTGGCGGTAACCTGCTATTGAACATAGTTAGCTATAGTAGGCATACGATAATGGTCGTATGTTGGCTAAGATTAATATTCTACTTTCGAAATGAATTTTTCCTACACTATGCACTAGTAATAATATCAAATGTTTTTTTTTATACGTATCAAGCATCTTTGACTATCATAAGGAGAAATCTCCTCCGATTCTGCGTTTGCATTGTGTGTGTGTGTGCGGGAGGCCTTATGGTAATCTCATTTTTAAAAGCATTGCGAATTGACTTTAAAAATATTCCTTTATTTTGTTTTCAAAGATAAATAAACTGTTTTGAGTTACCACACCAGTCACATGACTGACTCGGAGTTTATTGTTTTCCTTCCTAAACTCTGGTGCCCACAAATTTTCACACGGGCAGTCGAGAGTTAAGGTTTATCAGGATATTTCTGGAGTTGCTGGAGGCAAGCTGGATGGCATGGCGTATTACTAGTATATAGTATTTCTTTTCCGCTGTTGATGTTGTTTGTTGTTGTACACTCTGATGTAATGATGATACGATGTGATGTAATGTAATAACTGACATAGTTCTTTGTTTAAAGATTATTCATTTATCTATTATATGTTGTTCCGCTGCGATTGTGAGATTCTGTTATTGTTCTACTGTTTTCTGTTCCGTTCTATTTTCTATTTTCTTTCCTCTCTATTTTCTATCTTTCTAATCTCTTTTTCTATCCTTTTTCTTTTTCTTAAACATTGATAATTCGTATTTCTGTTCATCTTGAGTTAATCTATGGAGATTAGTGTATATTCAAGAAGTATGGATTTGCGGGACGTTACATTTGGTATCGGAGCATATGGTTAAGCGACAACCATGGTTCTGTTGGGTATTACTCATTAGAGATAGAGTCAGTAGTGCTCTAGAATGAGTTTGAGGGTAATAATAGCTATGAGCGCGTATTTGTTAGTGAATATATAAAATTGTTTTATATTGTGATGATTGGTTTGTTGAGTGGTATATGAACCTTCGACAGCACGGTCTCGACAACTATGCCGAAGGGGTTTCTAAACACTTGAATAGAACAATTCGACACAATATTATTTTAAATTGGGTAAATGAAATAATTTTACCTTGATTATATTTTATATATAAAGGAATAATTTTTCAGAATTATTAAAGTGTATATAAATTGATTGTTTAGTTGTTTGAATAATCTAAATAAAAGAATAATTGTATAAGTAAAATGAATTATAAGAATTGAATTATAATTAAAGTAATTTACAAGTGTGAAATAAACTTATATATATGAGAAGTGAAACTATATGAATATATTTATGAATATGAGTTGTAAATAAAAAATGAATTTAAAGTTAAATGGAAATTTACTTTAGAATTTGGAAGCTGAATTGATTTATAAATTGGAATTTAAGTTAAGTAAAAACAAGTGATGTTTGTAAATGAAATATAACTTAAAAGATGTTGAATGAAGTTGATTTTGATATCAAAGTAAATTAATAAAGTTAAGTGATAGATGTGGACTTAAGTTATGTAAATGAAATTCAACTTTAGAAATTGAATTGAATGGATGAATTGAATGTAATCAATTGAATGTAAATTAAGTTGATATGAAATAATGAATATAAGTGTTAATTCATTAAAATTTAATGTTATTGGAAGTTGAATAATTGAATGCAAATCAATTTAATTAAACCAAATTGAATGAATATAAGCAAAGGAATTAGGTTGTAATTAATAAACATTGGTTGTTATATTATTGTTAGTTGATTGATTGTATATAATTCATTAAGTATTAATGAAATTGAGTTAATGAAATTGAAAGCTAAAGTAATTGAAATTCGATTGGAAGTTAAATGAATCTTAAATAGAATTGAATTTGATTTGGAAGTGAACCAACTTGAATATGAATTAGCGGATATAAACTAATTGAAAATGAATCAAATGTGATTAAATTGAAAACCCAATTCATTGAATATTAATGAGAATATGAATGAATATTTATTGGTTATGAATTAGTTGGATGATAGTTGGTTGATGGTTGAACATTTTACTGCATTTGCTATGTTGGCATATATAGTTATAATGTTGCTATATGATGTATATCGATACTATTGTCTATATACATGGTTCTCATTTGTTTGCTGAGTTTAGTAGGTGCGGATCGCGTTTGCTTCGCATTTGGAGCTCGCTTTCGCGCTATATTAGCCGTATATGCTCGCTAATAAAATATAAGGTACATATCTCGGATTAAATATCGTACTTTTACACTTTTTCCCTTCGGGATGCCTCATTACTTGATGAGATGTATATTTGTAATATATATACTGTCATTTTTTTTCCGGATCGAGCCGCGCAAAGGTGACTATGGCGAATTTTTCCGAAAATAAGGCGTTAGAAATTTTTTTGAGAAAATTGGAAAATTTTGAAAACTTTGATTTTGGAATTGAAAGTTAAACAATAGTAGTTATTTTTGAAAAAATAACTAAGTATGATTCGAAAACTTAGTAAAGTTTTGTGAGAAGTTTAACTATGAATTTTGGAAAGTTAATAGATTCTGTAACTTTTCTTACTTGTTAGTTTCGAGGACGAAATTCTTTTAAGGGGGGAAGATTGTAACGACCCAGAATTTTAATTTATTAAAATTCGAATATTTAATTAATTTTAAATATTAATAAGTGAATTTATAAGTCGAATAAATTTTAATTCGAATAATTGGATTTAATTGGATAATTAAATCGATAATTTAATATGTTAAATTATGGAAATAATTGAAAATTGAGTTAAATATGATTGAATATGATTTGTAAAATTTTATTTTATCATGTTGAAGTTAGAACGATATTTTAGAACTTTTAAAATCAAATTAAAAGTTAATTTGTGAAAATTGAATATTTTAATATTTAATCGACGAGTTAAAATAGCCAATTTTTGAACGGTCTCAGATTTCGACGAAACCAGTTCCATTGGATCCGTAATAGTTAGTTATTACCGGCTTTCAATTTTCGTGTCAATCGAAGTTATTGTTTGATCGTGGCAGCTCGAAACGCATCGAATTGTTTTTAATATTAATTTGGCGAGTTAAAATAGCCATTTTTCAAAAAGTCTCGGATTTCGATGAAACCAGTTTCATCGGATCCGTAATGTGATATTATTGTAAGGTTTCAAATTTCGTATCAATTGGATTTACCGTTTGTCCGCTACAAATTAAAACGCCTAGAAAATCGTTTAAATCGGTTTAATTTAAATTGAGCGTTTATTGCCATAACTCACACAGATGTCCGAATTAGCTTTCGAAACCTGTTCCATTGTGTCCGGAACGCGAGGTAAACCCTAGAAACGCTGGTTACGGCTTGTGAATCGGAGTTTGGAATTCCCGGATGAATAGTGATTGAAAAATTCTCTATAAATAGCCCACTATCACATAAAATAAAATAAAAAAAATCAAAACCCTAAACCTAATATGCACAGCCGCCTCTAACATATTCAAAGGCCAGAATTCACTTTCGATTCTCCTCTCTTTTCTTCAAATCCGTGCAACGATTCAACAAACTTTCTAAATGAAAGATGTAGAGCATGGCAAGATCCTTATATTCAACGGTGGAGATCGAGATTGGAGCTGTATTTTGTGAGATATGGGGGCCGACGGCCTGGGGCTTGCGCACGGAAATCGAGGCAAATCAAGGGGCCGAGCTTCATGCTCCTTGGGCCGAGCATAGCTCTTGGTCGTGGCTTCGATTTGGCACTTCCCGATCGTCTCCAGGTAGCTCGTGGTGGCGGCGTTTGCTAACCCTAGTTCTTGAGAGATGGGTTTGAGCTTGCGTGATTTCCTGGAGATGATACGTGAGAGGGAGAAGGGGGTGTGCGGCCTGATGGGGGGGGGGGGGGGGAGAGCAGATCGAACGGTCCAGATAGATTACGTTATAAATTTTTATAAATTTGTTGTAAATTATAAGTATATAATTCGTGTAAACTTCATAAAAACATTAACTTTTTCATACGAGGTCGAAAACGTGCGAAACAGGAAGCGTTGGAATCGTATGGATGAGCACTACGCGATGGAATTGGATTGGAGTCGTTTGGAGTTAGTGAGAATTTCGGGTAAAATTAAACGTACGTTTAATTTTATTCGAAATAAATCGCTAAAGCGAAATTGAAATCAAGGTGAGAACTTCTCACTCAATCGAATCGGTTTCGATTTTTATTTTAAATAGTTAGATTTAAAATATTTGAATGCATGTTTGAATGATGATTGTTATCTATTGATTGTTAAAATAGACATTATGAGCCGTTAGTAAGCGGATGTTATTTATTAAAAACATATACCGCGAATATTTCACAAACAGTGAAATTGGTATTATATATAATAACAATATATATATATTGGCATATGTATATATTGGAGTTATTGATTTCCCGCATTTGTATAGCGGATGAGACCCTATTGCGCCGTCTATTAAGCGGATAATATTTTAAATCCCATATACCGCGATAATTCCGTACTGGAGCGGAATTGGTATTGTGCTAATGTTTGTGGATGCAGGAAAACAGTTTGGAGGGATCCAACTGGATTCCTCAATAGTATTTATTTGATTATGAATATTTTGATATTTGATGGATTATCATATCGATATATGATGTCGTTGTTGTCGTGATTGACTATTTGGTGTGTAGCATCATTGGACCAAGTTTTGGAATTTTAAAATGATTTCAAAGTGATTTTTGAAAATATACTATATTTTTGGAATTGATCCATTTTAAATAAATAAACGTTATAATTTTAATGTTATAACAAATTATGATTTTTGAGAAATATAGTTAAAGGTTGATTTTTGAAAATATGAGGCTAATGATTTTATAAAATAGTTTAATCGGGAATTTTGAATTTATTATAAAAAGTTTAAAAATAGGATTTATAAAATTTAATTATTTTATAAAACAAAATGATGAAATTATAAAGGAGTTTAAAGACGTTTTAAAATATTAATATAAATTGATTTATATAAAAGATTTATAAATTGATAATTTATAAATGAAAATATTTGAATTATAAAACGAGTTTTTATAAGTGTTTGAATGAAGTGAAAATGGATTGCATAAGTGAATGGAATTTATAAAATTATAAATGGTGAAGTTATAAGTGAAATTTATAAATAATAAGATTTATAAATTTCGTGAAGTTATTAAAGAATATATTTGGGTAAATAAACGAATCTGATAAGTTATAAGATTTATAATTATGAAGTTTAAAGGAACGATTTAGTAAACAAATAAATTTTAAGTGTTTAACTTAAAATATAGACCTTTGGTTTATAATTGAATTATGAATTGAATAGGTTAATAAAAGGAATTTATAAGCGTTGTTTTATAAATTCGCAAACGACTTATTTTGATAAGTAAATTGTTGAAACCTATTAATGGAGTTATATTCCCATTTTTGACTGTGAATGATCCTTTGAAATAAAATGAATAGAAGTGATGAAATTTGTAACGTAGTATATTCACGTTTTTGAATAGTGAATAATATGTTAAAGAAAATGTTTAGGATGTGATATTTTGAATTGAATTAAAATGATCTAACGGTGTTTTAAAATGTGTTAAGATTCGAAACCATAGATTTCAACATTGATTGTTGAAATAGACGTTTTCGAGAAATAAAAGGAAATGGTGGACTATAACACTGTTGTTATAGTAAATGATTTCCGAAAGGAAATGTTTTGTATAGTATTGGGATTTATATATCTAGTCTAATTTCGAATCCCTATACTAGTGATTTTGGGACGTCGTAACGATGTTTTACGTAACATTTGTTTTGGCCCAAATAAATATGTTTAAGAGAATGATTTCCTTAAAGAATGAAATATATACTTAATTTCGATTTAAGTATATTGAAAAATTTCCAAGTATGGAAAATAAATGGATTGAGAATTACTTAATAAGTAAGTATGGAAATGTTTTCCAATATAAAGTGAATATCTTAAGAATTTATCTTTTTGAGGATAAATTGAAATGAATAATTGAAATCGTATATGCATGGATATTTTGAAATATAAATTCACTATGGAATTTATGAATGAAAAGGGAAGTTGTTCAAAAATAAATATTGATTTATTTTTGACATATTGGAATTATATATCTTGTAAAGATATTGTTGGAAAATAAATAATTTGGAAAATTATTTGGAATCTGGTGATGTGTGCATATCCATTGATAGTTCAATAACCGACTATCAATATTTCCCTTTGAATGGGTATTTATTGTGATTTGTTTGAATTTGAATGCCACACTTATTTTTGAATAAGCGCTCACTATTCGGGTTAACCGGGAAAGGACCATCGGGGCGTATAACCCATTCCGAATATGTGATACGTCGTTATGAATTGCATTTGAAGATCGGTGTTGAAGACCCGGTATTTGCGAGAGCGATAGGATGACCTGTCGATTGACTCTGCACCGAGTTGCTCCGGTATTGAGTTCTCCATATGTGATGGGAAATCCGATCAGGATTGTGAATATCCGGATTGCAAGGACTTCTTTGTAAGTGCCTTCGGTTCTGTTCGAGCCCGGAACAGACTTGTATGGATTGTATGTCTAACATTACAAATTGAGATATAAAGCCGATTTCTTTCAAATATATTTCTGTTGGTGGCGGAGAATTTATTTTTTTAGCTTAACACCCTTCTCTGAGACGTACGAGCTCAGAGGTTATATAGTTGATGGTTATCAGCGATATATTCCCAATTTGGTAATGTGACATGCTGAGTGTTGCTGTGAAATGATCATTGTGTTGATTATTTGTGATAGGATCATTTATTTGATCGTCTATCTTGGTGATCATTTCTATGATCATTTGTTGACCCAAAGCATGGCTTTTGTATAAAGTATGTTTTTGTGGACGTGACTTTGTCGAGCCTCACACCCCGGGAATGGTCAAAACAGGAAAGATGCAGCAAGGTTATGAGGGGTGGCGCCCTTTACGATATGTGCATTTCCTTCTGGAAAAGGGTGGTATCATGGTATGGAGCCCAGATACTTACTCATGTTGAAAACACTTTATGATTGTGTGAATTGATTACGAGCGCTCGGTTGAAAGGTCCCAAAGGACCGGGGGATGGCATATTCAGTCAGTTGTTACTCAGTTAGGGGTAACCCGGCCTTGTGTTGGTAGAGATCCGGTTTGGTTCTCGGGGATGTCCTTCCAGAGGCATTCTCATGTGGCAATGGGAAGTTCCTTGGCCTGATCATTCGTTGGAAATCCAAAGAAACAATACGAGACTTGTACGGTTTTAGTTGTATAACCTGCTATGGAATGTGGCGGTAATCTGCTATTGAACATAGTTAGCTATAGTAGGCATACGATAATGGTCGTATGTTGGCTAAGATTAATATTCTACTTTCGAAATGAATTTTTCCTACACTATGCACTAGTAATAATATCAAATGTTTTTTTTATACGTATCAAGCATCTTTGACTATCATAAGGAGAAATCTCCTCCGATTCTTCGTTTGCATTGTGTGTGTGTGCGGGAGGCCTTATGGTAGTCTCATTTTTAAAAGCATTGCGAATTGACTTTAAAAATATTCCTCTATTTTGTTTTCAAAGATAAATAAACTGTTTTGAGTTCTCACACCAGTCACATGACTGACTCGGAGTTTATTGTTTTCCTTCCTAAACTCTGGGTGCCCACAAATTTTCACACGGGCAGTCGAGAGTTAAGGTTTATCAGGATATTTCTGGAGTTGCTGGAGGCAAGCTGGATGGCATGACGTATTACTAGTATATAGTATTTCTTTTCCGCTGTTGATGTTGTTTGTTGTTGTACACTCTGATGTAATGATGATACGATGTGATGTAATGTAATAACTGACATAGTTCTTTGTTTAAAGATTATTCATTTATCTATTATATGTTGTTCCGCTGCGATTGTGAGATTCTGTTATTGTTCTGCTGTTTTCTGTTCCGTTCTATTTTCTATTTTCTTTCCTCTCTATTTTCTATCTTTCTAATCTCTTTTTCTATCCTTTTTCTTTTTCTTAAACATTGATAATTCGTATTTCTGTTCATCTTGAGTTAATTTATGGAGATTAGTGTATATTCAAGAAGTATGATTTGCGGATCTTCACAATAAGTATGAAATTGCATCAGAACATCACCACTTCACAAGTACGCATTTCAACAGAACATCATTACTTCACAAGTAAACATTTCAACAAAACAACATTACTTTACAGGTACCAAATTTAATTGTGAAATAACGCAATGTGAATTCAGTTCTTTTTTTCTTTGTTCATCTATGCTTGACATATATTTAGATAGACTCCAGCAGTGTTCATCATCTGTTAATATTGAATTTACAATCCTTGCCCTTGTTGATAATATTTCTTTCTTTTCAATTTTTATTGGTATCCTGCTTTTGTTCAACGAAATGATGAATATCATTACAAATATCCCACAGTCAAGCCTGTTGAAACCAAAATGTAATATTAGTATCAATTTGCATCTGTTGTATTAACAGGTTTATAATTAATACAAAATTTTGAATTTCAGAGATAATGGTACAAGCATATAGTATGCTTTGAATTAAAATATTTAGCAGTTTTACTAGCACACTAAGTATTAATTTCTACAGGTATCAATTTGTTTTTTGTAGGTGTCAGTTTTGTTTCTGCAGGTATCATTTTCTTGTATGTAGGTATCGGTTTTCTTCCTGTAGTAACTGTTTATTTCTGAATTAAAAGTTTATTGAATTGGGAGATAATACTTTTCAATATTTTTATTAAGAATCAAATTCAATTAAATATAAAAGGTATACAATGATGTATAGAAGTATGTGTGGAAAATTATAATGCAAAAACATAGATAGTTTGAATAATGAGAAACTGTCAATTGATTATGACTAGTAGTTTCAATTGCATTGTTTATTTTGTTCTCAGTAGATAACATTTTTACGAAAAAAACTTACGTGTCTTCTGCTTGCTGTGCACACTTTATTTGATGCATATCATCTGGTTTCACCACCATGTCTGTTATGTTATTTCTTTTCCAGATTTCTTGGAGCATGTCCTCTATTTCATGCCTCTAAAATAGGTAATATATGAAAAATTTAGGTCATATTCACCATGATAACTATTTTTTTTTTTAAAGAAAGAGAAATCTCATACCAATTTTGTAGCTTCTTTTAAACTGGAATTGTTTCTTTCATTTGATCTTCTAGGGCGGTTAGAATCAACATGGCACCATTGCGTTGTTGGATATGTTAAAGTCACTAATGTCCAGTGGTTCTCACTATGCAAAGGAAAATATATACCTTTAGCAAATTTGTCATGTACAATAGATTCTAGCATAGGGAGGACAAGACTTTTTTTCACACCCTTTATATCACACACAATTGCTTTCTGTTTAATATGAAAATAAGTTATGATTTAATAAATGAAGCAATTATTATGTACTTGAATATTAAAGTTTTATTTATCGTCGTTGTAGTTGTGTTCTTCCAGTCCACATTTTGAAATATACCAATCTATAATCTGTATTAAAATCAGAAAAGTATATGTTTTTTTATTGGTGAAGCAATATTAAATTGTTAATAGTACCAGTAATGTTAATAGTGGCTGTGTATGTTGATAAGTATAAAAATAATAAAGCATCAAGTGAATTTAAGTAAGTTGTGGATTTGGGAACATTTTTTGTTTTTATTTTGGTATTAGTGTTGATGTAAAGAAAAAAACATTATGTACCTGTCCGTCTGTGTCGTTTCCTTCTAGTAGATGTTTTAGTGCATTCTTTGTTATGACACAGCCTCCTCTGATTGTGTCGTTGTCTTCCCATGCCACTACACTATTTTGATGAAAACAATTTGTATATGTTAGATAAACCTAATTTCATATTTAAAATTAATATACATATTTGTACACTTACTTTTGTGACGATATCGTTAATGAAAAGAAAGTTTTGATCATGTTTTGTTGCTCAACATTGAGATAGATCAAACATTTGCAATGTCGAAGCCCTATCTCTGAAAGTGTTGGCTTTATTACTGCAAGTGGCTTTGGATTGGTGTCTTGATCACTTTTGTTTTCAACATCTTCTTATTTTTGGGTTTTGCCTTATTTGCAACTTTTTTTGTTTCATCCCATATTCAAAGTTATGACGTTGTTTTTTCACTCTTGTTCTTGCCTTTAATCGTTGAATATAAGAAGCTGTCCTTTTTTATGTAGCTTTGATTTTTTTGTCACTTGATTTTGTGGCTGTTTGTTTCTCTTTTCTAACAACTGTTTGCACATGTTCTTCTATATTTTTTTTCTTCAGTTTTTTCACTTTCAAAGTCTTGTGTGTCGTAAAGTTTGAAAGATGGAGGGGTAAAGTTAAGCACAGAAGCGGCACATGGTATACTTTGGTTTTTTACATCTGTATCCTCTTGAAGATTTTGAGTATCTTCTGAGCTGTCTCTCTGCACTTTACTTTCTTTTTGCAACTCTTCTTTTTGATGCACTTCAGTTGGAGTCTATTTTTTTCTTCATGCTCACATTGTATTTCTTCACTGCTCGTTTGTTTTACCCAATTCACTTTCTATTTTGATGGGCATATGTTTCTTCATTTCTTCTGTTTTATCTGCTCTTTTTTGTACACACTCTTCGTCTTTTTCTTCATTTTTTTCTATTTCCATTTCGATAAAAGTATCTGCATTTAGTTCAGTTTGTAAAATGTTGCTTTGTACATTGAAACTTTCTTTTTTATTTTCATCGTTTTCTTCACTGTCATTCAAATCATATTCAAATTTATTGGTGTTGTCTTCAGCCTGTGATCTTTTCTCTTCATTATCTTTCAGCTTCAACTTAATTTCTTTCAACCTCAAAACTTCTTGCTCTGCTTTAATTCTTTTCTTTTTTTCTACTCCCAATTCTTCTTTGTTTTCTTTGTTTCTTCTTCCAAATCTTTTATATGCATTTGGAAGATCGTGATGCTTATGTCTTCCTCAAATGAATGTGCCCTTTCTTTGGTTTCTTCAAACTTTCTTTTCTTTCCATGCTTTTCTTTTTGAATTTTGGGGAAATTTTGTTCAACAATCTCTGTTTGAAGTAGACATTCTTCATATGAGCCGAGATTTGTGATTTCTTTCACCTAGAAAATTGGCGTTGGAAAATTTGTTTCAGTTTTAAGCTATGATTTCAATTTACAATGATAATTCAATTTTTACTGTAATGAAAAAGGAAATAGTATGCAATAAAACAAATAGCTATTTTTTTTAATTTATGGTACTATTAGTATCAGATTCAATCATGTAAAACTGTGGTATCAGTTTTCGAATTCTAGTATCAGTTTCTAATAATATTAGTGTCAGCTTCTTATAATATTAGTATCAGTTTCAATGATGTACAACTATGGTATCAGTTATTGGATTGTAGTATCAGTGTAAATTATGAAATTATAAGGTATCAGTTTTTGGATTCTAGTATCAGTTTTGAATACTTCCACAATTAGTTTCTAGCATGTAATCATTTGGTATCAGTTTTTGCCTTTTGTATCAGTTTATGATACTATTAGTATTCGTTTCAAGCAAGCAAACATATGGTATCAGTTTTTTGCATTCTATTTTTTGTTTTTGATACTATTTACTACGTAATGATATGGTATCAGTTTTTGATCACTGTAGTGTCAGTTTTATGTTGTAGAAGAAAGGATAGACAATTAAACTTTATTCTACATAAGAGTTAAAGCATATTGATTAAAAAAAATTAAATGGAATTTTTACTTACATCACCCTCTTTCACGCTATCAAAAACTGCTTTGATTTCTTTGTCTTTGAGTTTCCTTAAATCCCATTTTGCAAATCTTGGTAAAGCTGGAGTATAATATTGTCTTTGTTGAATGAGATTCAGTTTCTCACAAACGCAATACTGTTAACATAAAAAGAATTGATTAGATATGTTTGTTAAAAAAAATTAAGTAATAAATTTTTGATTAACTTATCTTACCAATGGAAGCATGTAGCATCCCGACATATTTCTTGGATTATGGATGAACTTCTTAACAAATTTATTGAAGTTCTTTTCCATCGTTAGTGGCCAAGAAACCAGTTGCATTGTCTCTACATTAATTAAGTATAGTTGAAGTCCCCATTTTAACTTTGGCTGGTTGTTTGGAAAGAAGAATGTTAATAGTATTTCAATTACTATTAACATTGGCAAGTCTTCTTCATACTCTTTCTTCTTCTTTGCAACTTCTTGCTTTAATCTTTTTTCCACAACATTTCTTGTTATATAAGTGCAATTGCCGAAGTTTCTTTTTGCAAATTCCCTACACTGCATTGGAATTGTTTTGTTTGTCATTTTCTGAGTTGGCTCAATGTTAATTCCTTTTAGTGGTAGGCCAAAATTCAAACTTATATCTGTTGTTGTAGCTTTCATCCTTTCTTTGGAAAATAAGAATGTATCTTCCACAACTGAGTAGCATTTGTATAAAGCATGCAAATTGTGTTGATGTTTTTTGCATTCTTTCATCCAAATTTTATCTTCATAGAAAACTCTAAAGAAGTTGTAGAAAGGAGTGCTCTTTATTATGTCCATCTGCTTCTTGGATAGAGTATTTTTTTTGTTTTATCAATTTTACCATTTTGAATACTGCCTGCAATCCACATCTGTAAGCAGTTTCATGCTTTTTATCTTCAGATTGCTGTTTTGTTTGTGATATTTCTTTTACACATTTTGGATGTGGATCAACAAAATCATCATCGTCCTATTATTTCAAAATAAAGACAATAAGTTATTTGTGAAACAAATTATGTTTAAACACAACAATAGATTGGGTATTAGCTGCAGTGAAATATCTTCTGTCAAATATGTAACAATTTAAAGTTTGTAATAACTAGGTATCGGTTTGCAGTAACTAGGTATCAGTTGGTACTAAGTAGGTATCAGTTTTCTGTAGTCAGGTATCATTTTTTCAAGTAGGTATCAGTTTATAACTAGGTATCAGTTCTTTTGTGAATAGGTATCAGTTCTTTTGTAAGTAGGTATCAGTTTTTTGTTTGTATCATATTTCACCTAAATGATACTGACTATTATTTTATCAAACAATTTACGCTTAATGATAATGACTATTATTACATGTAATTAGATATCAGTTTGTTGTACTTATCAGCCTTTTCTTTTACCAAATGATTTACATGTAATATTTTTGAAATATTTATCATGGTATAAAGTTATGATGTTTTTTATTTTACCGAACTGAGTTGTTTTTCTTCTGATTCTTTATCCGTAGCTTTTTCCCTTCTTTTTTATGAGATTTTTCCTGTTTAACAATTTTCATAACATTAGAATACATTTAACAGTATGAAATTATTAGTATTAGTTTTCTAATTTTGCAATTCCAGTTACCTCTATTACTTTTTGTATTTTGTTCTGAATCATTTTTTCATTTCCTCGTTTTGTTCTTTGTTCTTTTTTTGCACATTGTCTTCAACTTTTTTCTCTGTAGGTATTTGTTGCTGCATGTTCTCTTCTTCGTTCTATGCAAAAAAATTCAATGTTACTATAACAAAACTATACTAACTTTGTTATGTTCGATTTTATATTATCAGTTATCTTCTTTGGTATACTTTCACTTATTTCTGGTCTGCTTCCACTTGCTGTAATTTTTTCATGTCTTCTCTTTGTTCTTTTTTCTCTATTTTTCTTTTCCTTTTCTGTTGATGTAGGTTTTTTAAGCTTTAACTTGTTGCTTTTTCCCTTTACTGCCGTCGCTATCGTTTGCGATAGAGGTAGGTTTTCCTCTTCTATCATTGCATTTTCTTTTTGAACATCTACTGCAGGAAGTGATTTGACATTTTGATTTTCATTTTGTTGATTCACTTCCGACTTAGTTAGGTTTTCATCGGTTGTCGATTGTTGTGCTCGTTGTTCATCTACTGTCGATTTCTGAGGTTGTGTTGGAGATGTAGATTTGTTTCTGGTTTGCGGTGCCACTTTTTCTTTAGAGAAAAATTTCATCAAATTCTGAGTGTAAGGAAGGAGGAGGAAGACGAATAGAATACTTTGTTTTGTTTGAAATTGTATCTGGACTTTGTCCTTACGGTAAAAATTTTATGCACGTGTCCTTCTGACTAAATATTTACTTTAATTTGTCCTTTAAAAAATTTTCCCTTAAATTTATTCATTTAAATTAATTAGGAAAACCAAGTGAGTGAGAAGTTCTCACCTTTGCTTTTGTTTTGCAATCCATTTCCATCTCGATTATTTCTTCACGATTTTGGACCTTTTATAAACAATTATATGGTTTATTAATATTTGAATTGATCGAACAAATTAATCACCGTTCAATAGATAAATAATTATCTAATTTAAACTAATAATTATATTTTTAAACTAATTTCCTTTTTAATAAAATATTTTTTAGCAACTAAAATAATTAAATAAGTTAATTTGAACAAGCCAATCACCCTAATCCACTACTTTGAAATAACGAGTAAGTTTTAAAATGAAAATACCTACCTTCATTTCCTCGTTTTTGGAATTACATATATATATATATACACATACACTTATAATATATATATATATATATTTAAAAATCTGATTTTATATAAACCTTTCAAACCCTTAAAAAAATATTCCTACCTTTATTCTTTTCAAAGCCTTATCCATATATATATATATATATATATATATATATATATATATATATATTCTGTAATAACCAAAAACAGTAATCCCTTACTGTACAAATTTTCATATATATAAATCGCTATTTTCCATTTATTTTTAAAACCCTTCTCTTTTTTTTCTGTGTAAATAACATTATCTATATTACTATATTTAAATCGAAAAAAAGAAGAACAAAAATAATAGAATTCTTAATACCTTACTGCCAGACCCTTACACGCTCGATCAAACGACCCATCTCACCACCTGGCACGACCACGACATCGGCCTTGACAAAATCGAACTACTCCCCTCTCTGCCGCGAACCACCTCGACCTGACCCTCAACGCCACTCCCAAACCTCGCGCAACAACAATATGCCAAAAATATCATATCTCTGAGTGGATCTAAATCCCATCGAATCGACTCCCTCCTCCACGCGGTTTCTCACGAAGCTCAGCCTAAGCGCCCTCCTCTGTGACACATTTCAAATCGCGACCTTCCTCACGAAATCAAGGCCAAATCAAATCCTTCCACAAGTGCCGCTTCTAGTTGTCGCCCTTCTCCAGATCTCGACACGCGATGTGCCGAGCTTGAGTCGACGAAGAACGAATAACGTCCAATTCTTGGAGAGCAACGCGGTTTCGATTTCAGCAGAAATTTGAGAGAGAGGAGGCACGATTCGATTTGGCTAAGGCATTCTCCTTGGGTTTAAAAACTTCAGCCGATTATATTTTTGAAAAGAATGAATAAATTTGATTTGGGTTTTATTTTTAACTTTGAGGATTTGATTATCGGCCATTATTATTTTTTTCGTTTTGATTTTGATCTGCATTATTTATTTATTTTATTTTATCTAACGAAGACGTGTGTTTATTAAGTAGGACACGTGCTAAAAATTTCAATATGTGTTATGCAGGATCTTGACATAGAATTTTTTAACGCAACAATCTTATTTGAATTTAAATTCAAATCTTCACAATTACGCAACTCACAATCTCGACCTCCTATCAAGGTATGCCACTAGACGTTTATAATGTTATACCCCTATTTCGAATGCAATGGAAAAGGTTTCGAGGCCTCACTCGATCGTATGGAGAAAATAGCTCTTTGGACCTTATATTTATACTGAATTTTTGATTTAATTTCAGCGCATTTACCATTCGTATGATCATAGGGCAACTACAAACGCAACGAAAATTGAAATCGATAATAATACAATATTACGGATCCAATGGAACTGGTTTCGTCGAAATCCGAGACTATGCCTCGGAAGGCTATTTTCACATTCAATTTAAAGTATATATTTTTAAAACTTAACAAAACACTTCCAAATTCAAATTTAAAACTTCTATTATCTTTAGTATCATCAATTTAAATTTTACAAGCCTTCAAATCATTTTTAACATGCTCAGAATTTCATATTTTATATTTTACCCAATTTCATATTATTAAATTCAATAATTTAATTACCAACAAACAGTGATATTTGAAATTCAAGTTAAACTTACTTTCAAATATTTAAAATCAATTAAATATTTTAATTTTAAATATCCAAAAATTTTGGGTCGTCACCGTCGAATAGCAGATTTTCTCATGTCATTATAAAGCATTTTGAACTCATGAAGGTGAAAACAATAGGCTCCTACAACAACAAATGGAAATGTCAAACTTTAGAGGTCATGTTGAACTTTACATCTCACATTGGTAGGATGATGTCAAAAGTATGGATATCGCATATCATCAAGGCCATGATATCAAAAGACAACATACCGTAAGCCATCAATGTGATAGAGGCATGATATGTCATCAATGCTGCATCTCATTAATGCTGCACTTCATCAGTATGAAAGTCAATGTCAAAGACTAGCAAATGAGAAGATATCAAAAGCATACAACCATATTGATGTCGTCCCGCTCCATCAATAAAGGTAAATGAGGATACCGTATGATGCAGAGCAATCTGAAAATTCGAGAAATTCACAAGTCCTAGGTCGTTCACGACCTAAGAGAGAAAATTTAGGTCGTTCACGACCTAACAGCAGTGACCTACGACCTAACGGAACACGTGAAGAGGAGCGACGACCTATTGAAGGTATTGTGAATCGGCCACGAGCTAACTTCGTTCTAGGTCATGTGGGAGAAGTATCAGAGATAGGTCGTTGGGAAGTTTTAAGTCGTTGCCGACCTAAGGAGCACTGCCCACGACCTAACTGGGACACTCTAGGTCGTTTACGACTTAACAAGGTAAGAGACAACGGGTTAAAGGAACCAGAACATATTTTAGGTCGGCCCGACCTAAGGAGGAGAAGCTGCGAGTTAACGAAGGCGTATTAGGTCGTATACGACCTAACGTGGTGAAGGGAGACGAGCTAGCGAGTCACGACCTAAAAACTTTGCGACCTAACTCTTTCACGATCTAACTTTTCCAGAAGCAAGCTATGCCATTGTCTTAGGTCGTTAACGACCTTACATAGGTCGTAAGTCGTCTGTAGCAGAAATATGAGTCGTAATGTCTTAAGTCGTTGAACATGTACTGTCTTTAGGTCGTTATTTCTTAAGTCGTCTTATGATGAGTCGTGTGTACTGTTGATAGGTCGGCAACGACCTAAGGAGGTCATAGGTCATATACGACTTAAGGACTGGGTTGTAACTCCTATAAATACGCGTGTGTTGTACATTTTTGTCGTTGTTGATTTTTGAATAAAATTCCTTTTTGTTAGCTTTGTGCTTTCATACCAATTGGTAGTTGAGTGTAATCTCCTATCTCCTCTTTCGGTTAATCGAGTGCGCTCGACTCAACGATCGTAGAAGCCGATTCACGGAATCTAGTGCGCTAGATCAACGTGCGAAGAATCGTAGATCTTGAACACGGTATAATGCGCTATCAACGTGTTTGAGATAGCTAGAGTTCGGTATCTTTGGATCAACGAACTTGGGCATTTTGGTATCTTCAACTCACCGATTGCTACATTCCATCGATTGAAGTGTTGTTCGAATTATCCGCTGCGTCATTATTGGTATCAGAGCCATACTTAGCCAATCATAGCTAAGTTGATTCTTGGAGCCAAGTGTTGAAGTTTGAAGTTGTGTTCGTTGTGGTCATCTTGAAGTTGCAACAAGCTTGGAGTATTTGATCTATAGCATTTTGAATCAAGTGTTGGAGAGTGATTGAATTTGTGAGGAGATTTTTGCGCGCCAAGATTTGAAGTGTGGAGCCGTGCCGACTTAACCATAAGTCGTTGCACATTGAGCCGAATCAAGTCATAGCCGAGACATTGTTGAGCCGTGATTTGTTGAAGTCTTGTGATTGAATTGTTGAAGTTTGTGAAGTTTTTCAATCATGCCACCAAGGAGAGCCAATCGTCATCAAAACATTGAAGCACTATATCGAAGAGAAGAGGCCGATCAAATGGAGCAACGTATGCACGAGAAGATTGATGAAGGCATTGGTAGGTTGGAGAAGCTTATGATTGATATGAATCAAAGTAGAAGAAGAAATTCACCTGAATCCATTCATGGAGGAAGTAGAGTTTCACATCATTCAGATCGGGAGAGGAGAGAAAGTCAGGATCAACGGAGTGTTGATAATCGAAGTAGGAGGAATGTTGATGACCATGATAGACGGGATGCTGGTTGTAGGAGTGGTGGTAGAGATGTTGGAGGGCGTGAAAGACAACGATATGCATCAGACTTTGATGAGGAGTTTGACGGTGATAGGGGAAGTGTTCATTTCAGAGACCGAGATCAGGGACAACGTCAGTATCGGGTTATTGATGATGATCGACGTTGGGAATCGGGTATGAAGATGGAGATTCCGGAGTTTAAAGGAGGGATGGCAGCTGAAGAATTTCTTGATTGGGTATCAAATGTTGAAGAGATCTTTGATTTCAAGGAGGTTCCTGAGCATAGGAGAGTAAAGTTGGTTGCTACTAGGTTGAGGGGGAGAGCTTTGGCGTGGTGGCAGCAAACTAAACTTACAAGGGAGAGAATGGGGAAGTCAAAGATAGAATCGTGGGATAAGATGAAGAAGTTGATGAGATCTACTTTCTTACCTTACAACTATCAATCACTTATGTACCAGAGGTTGCAGAATCTGAGGCAAGGGACAAAGTCTGTTAGTGATTATGCTGATGAATTTTACCAACTCATTGCCAGGAATGATATTATGGAAACGGAAGAACAACTAACTGCTAGATTCATTGGGGGACTAAGAATGCAGATCCAGGATATGGTTAATATGTTCGATCCTAGATCAGTGGCAGAGGCACATCAGAAAGCGTTGGCTTGGGAGAAACAAGGAAGGCGTGGAGGAGGTGTGTTTACTAATTCCAATAATCAAGCAAGGGGTGTTGGTGGAAGTTCTAATGTTCCTAAACCTGTTTCAAAACCAGTTGTGAAGGAGGCTGAGAAGGCGAAGGCTAGCAGTGGGTTCAAATGTTACAATTGTCAGGAGTTGGGTCATAAGAGCAATGAATGTCCGAAGCCGAAGAAGAGAGCAATGGTTGCAGAAGTTGAGGAGGATGATGGTGAGGAAGCAGAGTGTTCAAATACACCTTATGTTGAGGAGGAGGAAGAATTGTTTGGAGATGAAGGTTGTAATCTTATGATGAGGAGGTCATGTCTTACACCAAAGCAAGAGGAGGATTGTAGTTGGTTGAGAAGCAATATTTTTCAGTCGACATGCACTATTCTGGGGAAAGTTTGCAAGTTCGTTATTGATGCTGGAAGTTGTGATAATATTATTTCTACAGAAGCAGTGAGGAAATTGAACTTGAAGACTGAGAAACATCCTAAACCGTACAAGCTAGCATGGTTAAGGAAGGGTGGTGAAGTGAAAGTGTGTCGAAGAGCTTGTGTTAATTTTTCTATTGGGAAGAAGTACAAAGATGAAATTTGGTGTGATGTAGTGGACATGGATGTTTGTCACTTGTTGTTGGGCAGACCGTGGCAGTTTGATAGAGCAGTACAACATGATGGTCGTGCCAACAGTTACAGTTTCATGTTCGAGGGTACTAAAATCACTTTGGTTCCTAAGAAGCAACAGCAGAAGGAGAGCAAGCTAGAAGAGATTGAGGAATTGAAAACTCTGTTGACTTTGAAGGAGTTTATCAAGGAAGTTGAGGAAGAGACTGAAGTATTTTTGTTGATTGGGAGAGAGAGTAGTGAAGAAGTTGAAATACCAGAAGCAGCAAAGCCAATTTTGAAAGAATTTGAAGATGTCTTTCCAGAGGAGTTGCCTAAGGAGTTACCGCCACTTAGAGACATTCAACATCAAATTGATCTTGTTCCGGGAGCAGTGTTACCACATCGACCACATTACCGAATGAGTCCGAAGGAACATGAGGAGTTACGAAGGCAGGTGGAAGAGTTGTTGGAACAGGGACGTGTTCAGGAAAGCTTGAGTCCTTGTGCCGTGCCAGCATTGTTAGTACCAAAGAAGGACGGAACTTGGAGGATGTGTACTGACAGTCGAGCTTTGAACAAGATTACTGTTCGTTATAGATTTCCTATGCCAAGGTTGGATGACTTACTGGATCAGTTGAGTGGGGCAACTATATTTTCGAAGATTGATTTGAAGAGTGGTTATCATCAAATTCGAATCAGACCTGGAGACGAATGGAAGACAGCTTTCAAGACGAGAGAGGGGTTATACGAATGGTTGGTTATGCCATTTGGTTTGTCGAATGCACCTAGTACATTCATGCGGATGATGAATCAAATCTTTAGACCATTCATTGGGAAGTTCGTTGTGGTTTATTTCGATGATATTCTGATTTACAGCAGAAGTATGGAGGAGCATGTTCTACATTTGAGGGAAGTGTTGATTATTCTGCGTGAAGAACAATTTTATGCTGCTACAAAGAAATGTGTGTTTATGACGCATACTGTTTTATTTCTTGGGTATGTTGTTTCAGGGGAAGGTATTCAAGTTGACCAGAGTAAAGTTGAAGCTATTAGAAATTGGCCACAGCCGAGAACTATCACTGAAGTTAGAAGTTTTCATGGATTGGCATCATTCTACCGAAGGTTCATTCCACACTTCAGTAGCGTGATGGCTCCAGTTACTGATTGCATGAAAGGGAAACAGTTTGCATGGTCAGAGGAAGCGGGAGTTGCTTTTGAAAAGATCAAGGAACTGTTGACAACAGCACCAATTCTTGTTTTACCTAATTTTCAGTTGTTGTTTGAGCTACACACTGATGCATCAAAGGTTGGAATTGGAGGAGTGTTGAGTCAAGGTGGAAGACCTATTGCATATTTCAGTGAGAAGTTGTCAGGGGCAAAGATGAGATACAGTACATATGATGTTGAATTTTATGCTGTTGTACAAGCTGTTAAGCATTGGAGACATTATCTATTTCAGAAGGAATTTGTTCTTTACACTGATCATGAAGCTTTGAAGCATTTACAGGGGCAGGATAAGATTTCAGCAAGACATGCATCATGGATTGCTTATTTACAGCAGTTTACTTTTGTCGTTAAACACAAATCAGGGGTGACAAATCGGGTAGCTGATGCTTTGAGTAGGAGGAGTCATTTATTAACGACAATGAAGGTTGAAGTGACGGGGTTTGAAATGTTGCCAGAGATGATTAATGAAGATCCTTACTTTGTGAAATATGTTGAGAAAGTGAAGGATGGGAGTACCGATGAATTTATGTTGGTTGATGGATTTCTGTTTAAGGGGAATCGTTTATGTATACCAGACTGTAGCTTGAGATTGAAAATTGTCAAGGAGTTACACGAGGAAGGGCATGTGGGCCGTGATCGTACTTTGCAGTTGATTTCACAGTCTTACTTTTGGCCATCGATGAGAAAAGAGGTTGAAAGATTCGTGGAGAGATGCCATATTTGCCAGGTGTCAAAGGGAACAGCAACGAATGCAGGGTTGTATATGCCATTACCAGTACCGTCTAAGCCATGGGCTGATATTAGCATGGATTTCGTTTTGGGTTTGCCTAGAACTCAAAGGGGAAATGATTCGATATTTGTTGTGGTGGACAGGTTTTCGAAGATGGCACATTTTGTTGCTTGCAAAAAGACAGCGGACGCAGTTCGAGTGGCGCAATTATTTTTCAAGGAGATCTATCGACTTCATGGTTTACCAGAATCTATTGTTTCTGATCGAGATACTCGTTTTCTGAGTCACTTTTGGTTGAGTTTGTGGAAGATGGTGGGAACGAAACTGAAATTTAGCAGTGCTTATCATCCGCAAACTGATGGACAGACGGAAGTTGTTAACAGGTCTTTGGGAAATTTGTTGCGATGTCTTGTACAGGATAATTTGAGAAGTTGGGACATGAAGTTATGCCAAGCCGAGTTTGCACATAATCATGCAGTGAATCGTAGCACAGGATTCAGTCCATTTCAGATTGTTTATTCAATTTTACCCAGGGGACCGTTAGATTTGGCAGTAGTACCACAGTCGAAGGGAACAATTAAACGGGCTGTTGAATTTGTTGATGAGCTGACTGAATGTCATAAAATCGTTCAGGAACGATTGGAAAAGTCGAATGAGAAATATAAGAAGACTGCAGATTTGAAGCGACGAAATGTTGAATTTAACGAAGGCGATTTGGTGTATGCTGTGTTAACGAAGGATCGTTTTCCAGTGGGCACTTATAATAAGTTGAAAGCCAGGAAAATTGGACCTGTAGAAGTTGTGAAACGGATCAATGAGAATGCTTATAAGTTGAAGCTGCCAGAAGAGGTTTACACGTCTGACGTGTTCAATGTTAAACATCTTGTTCCTTATTACGGGGATAAACAATCAGATGAAGAAGAATGTACAAATTCGAGGTCGAATTTTTCTCAACCATGGGAGGATGATGCAGAGCAATCTGAAAATTCGAGAAATTCACAAGTCCTAGGTCGTTCACGACCTAAGAGAGAAAATTTAGGTCGTTCACGACCTAACAGCAGTGACCTACGACCTAACGGAACACGTGAAGAGGAGCGACGACCTATTGAAGGTATTGTGAATCGGCCACGAGCTAACTTCGTTCTAGGTCATGTGGGAGAAGTATCAGAGATAGGTCGTTGGGAAGTTTTAAGTCGTTGCCGACCTAAGGAGCACTGCCCACGACCTAACTGGGACACTCTAGGTCGTTTACGACTTAACAAGGTAAGAGACAACGGGTTAAAGGAACCAGAACATATTTTAGGTCGGCCCGACCTAAGGAGGAGAAGCTGCGAGTTAACGAAGGCGTATTAGGTCGTATACGACCTAACGTGGTGAAGGGAGACGAGCTAGCGAGTCACGACCTAAAAACTTTGCGACCTAACTCTTTCACGATCTAACTTTTCCAGAAGCAAGCTATGCCATTGTCTTAGGTCGTTAACGACCTTACATAGGTCGTAAGTCGTCTGTAGCAGAAATATGAGTCGTAATGTCTTAAGTCGTTGAACATGTACTGTCTTTAGGTCGTTATTTCTTAAGTCGTCTTATGATGAGTCGTGTGTACTGTTGATAGGTCGGCAACGACCTAAGGAGGTCATAGGTCATATACGACTTAAGGACTGGGTTGTAACTCCTATAAATACGCGTGTGTTGTACATTTTTGTCGTTGTTGATTTTTGAATAAAATTCCTTTTTGTTAGCTTTGTGCTTTCATACCAATTGGTAGTTGAGTGTAATCTCCTATCTCCTCTTTCGGTTAATCGAGTGCGCTCGACTCAACGATCGTAGAAGCCGATTCACGGAATCTAGTGCGCTAGATCAACGTGCGAAGAATCGTAGATCTTGAACACGGTATAATGCGCTATCAACGTGTTTGAGATAGCTAGAGTTCGGTATCTTTGGATCAACGAACTTGGGCATTTTGGTATCTTCAACTCACCGATTGCTACATTCCATCGATTGAAGTGTTGTTCGAATTATCCGCTGCGTCACCGTATGTCATTAATGCCGCACTTATTCAAAGCCGCATTTTGTCAATCCCGCATATCATCCATGTCGCGCTTTATAATGCCTCATCTTGTCGATGTCGTATGTCACCATGAGTAATGTCAGTGCTATACTTCATCAAGATAAGGGTTGATGTCAAATTCTAGGTGACGCCGCCTCTCATCCATGATGCCTTCCTTTGATATCGCATTTTATCGATCCAGAGTATAAGCAGGGTGGATGCCAAAGCCCATCAGTATAAAGCGAATGTCACATATCAAATAGCTGTAGTAGAAGGAGATTGCTGCACACTGACAGTATACAAGAGCATGTCGTAAATCATCAGCCTATGAAAAATATCATAAGTCTCTCCTTTCTAAAGTGTTTTTGAAGGTTATTAATGCAAATGTGAATCCCGAATGCTTGGCATGATGCCGTAACTCATCAGCATACAAAGAAATCCGAAGATCACCAAATTAAGACATGATGTTGCATGTCATTGATATGGTTGATGATGCCGAAAGCCAAGCATGCTAAAAGTAATATGTGATAGTCATATCGCACCTCTCAACCCCTATAAATTCGGACCTTTCAAAATTGTGTAACTCTAAATCAATTTGGGGATTTTGTACCAATTGTAATTCTTACGACCTTTATGCGAATATGGGCTTGTACAATTGCAATTGCATAGCATAGTGAATAAAGTGACATGGTTTTGACTTATGATTCTTAAGCATAAATTATTCCTACATGACATTGGCTTCACTATTAGATATTTCGACTTGACTATGGTTTTGCTATTGAACACGCATACTTTCAACGGGTTGACATAGGGTTTCAATCATAAACTTGAATTATGACTTGTTCGAATTCTCAAGCACTTGTGATTTCAATCGTAATTTGCTTAGAATTCCCAAACACTCATGCATTCGAGATTGATATGGATCCGACATGTAGTACATACCTTCCTAGTTAACTAGCCTAGGATTGCTATAATCTTTCCTCAACCAAGTTTCACTCTCCTTACACTTTTTGGGCTTAACGAAAAAATTCGTTAACATCTAAATTTTCGTTGAATATTTTTTTTATTTATTCCTGATTCTTTTGTAAATTAGCAAAACTTTACCGATAACCAATAATTTTCTAATTACTAAATTGTAATAAAAGTAAAAAATCCGAAGTTTAATTCCAATTGTAGGGATGAGTGCATCCAAGATGCATAAATATTAGGATCTTGAGATCGTATGTGCATTTGTCGACAACTTGTTAATGTGAAATATATACTGAGCACACCAGTGCATGTAGCGATATAATACCTAATAGTTGTGATTTCAATCTTCATCGTAAGGTAGTTATATATAACTCAGCACAGACAATCAGTAGTAATGAAAGAATATGATGTCAAAGGTGCAGTAAGTGAAGTGAGACACATCGATGTAAATATCTGTTTTGAAGCACACTTGTGTGCTTTGAGTTTAAACTGTCGTTTCGTGGTGTATTTTTTTTGTTTTTTTTAATTCACTTTTGTTCTTGTACATACTTATTAAACAGTTAGTAACATATCTTGCAAGTTATCTACCGTCGAGACACATCATCCGGGTTTTTTTTTAGAGTTTATTTTCTACCGATTTTGATTGATTTTGGACGGTTTTGTATTTCAGATGATATTATACTTGTAAGTTTTTTTTTCTACTGGTTATAAAATAGATAAAAACAGTGACGAAGTAATTTTGACGGTAATTCTCAATCCACCGAATTGGAATATTCTAAGAATTGATAGCTTCTTTAACCAATTATATCAGTCTAGTCATGCTTAGAATTAATATCATAAAACTAGATAATACACACACAATGTTATTTATAAAAAAAAATGTGTATGTACATGTATGTATATGTATGTATGTATATATATAATGTCACTTTAATAGAAAATTCTCAAAAATGACGTACGTTAAACTCTCAAGGATTCATGGATCAGTTATAACAACCTTTCATGTAAACCAGTTAAAACCGATGGTGAACCGTCAAAACCGATACTCTCATAACCTCTCATGATCTCGGATGCAAAACTATCTGCACTGAGCAAATAGAGGGACATTTGCGTCCCACCTAAGCGTGTGTTATGAGTTTATATTTGTGTTTATTTATGACAGATTACATACAAAAGTCATTTGGAAAGAACTTATTTTCATTAAACGACCTTCCAAAAGTAACTATTAAAATTAACGACCTATAAATAAACTGACTATGAACACTGAATAATTTCAAGACTTGCATAACTTGGTTCTAGTACTCTAATCAAATTTAATCATGAAACAAATAAGCAACCAACAAAAACTGAAAATTTAAGAGAATGTTAATTAATCAATCACACATTACACATATGAAGGTATAATGATCCAATATCAAATGAGCAAACCACATTTAAATTTCTTAAAAGCCATTGTATCCACATCAAGTTCAAATTCAGAAGAAAAAGGATCAATGGTAAGCCTTAAGCCATTCTCTGCCATCAATAAAATCTACAGTCAAGTAAGGAGCAGCTTCCTCCTCCGTGAGCTGCTTAGACCACAGAGCTCGCGCTTCAGGTTCAGCCCCAGGTCCTTTTGTGTGATACTCCGCTAGCTCCAAGTTTCTGAGAACATCAGTTAACAAAGGTCAGTAAGTCGCAATCTTCTTGTATTTATACATGACGTTGTTTATATGTTTATCGATGTGGACTATTATCGTTTAAAACTTACTCGGCGCTGCCATCATAGCTCCAGTTAGTCCATCCGTGAGGCGTAATGCTCCGTGAAAGGTAAGTCTTTGCCCAAATAACTCGAGAATGGCCTTCGTTCGCTCTTCCTAGGTACACGCTGCCTGTTCCGTACACTTTTCCTTCTATGAATACGAAGCCGCTGTTTTCGTCTTTAGACTTTCGGTTATGCGCTGTTATCGAACCTAAGATTTCTCTTCTTTGATCCGCAAGCACGAATATCTCACATCCCTGTTGTAATTGTTTCCATGATAATATGATCATATAATTCAAAAAAAGAAAAAAAAAGAAAAAAAATGTAGCTAAATCCATAAGTTAGATCATTGGACTAAAGACACAAAAAAGTGCAATGTTTGAAGTCTAATAGTGGTGTAAATTTCTTTCGAATAACATGAAGTATGTACCATGGGTTTGGTGCATATTTTTGTTGAAGTTTACCCATACTGTATCAGTTAATCTGTATATTTAGGAAAAAATAAGATATAAATCAAAGAATAGTTTGTTTGGCCAACGCATTGAGATATCACATCGTATTTCCTCAAGGATTTATGGATAGCATCTTTTTCGATTTAGTGTAAAATAGAATCCGTCCCTTATTTTCAAGTTTCATACGTAAAAACTCTTCTACGGAACATGTTATAAATTACATGCGTATGTTTATTTTCGATAAATTTTCTTTTCAGTTTTTCTTTTGTAAAAAGAAAATTAAATTTGAACTTTAATCGTGTGTTTCTACGATCAAAACCAGCTTTTTTGAACGTTTTTTTAAAATGTGCAAATATATGCAACAAAGAAACTTCAAATATTTAAACATTTTTCTGCATATATGTTTGAAACTTAAAAATATAGTTTATTTTCTAAACTTGTTTTTAGACGGAGTAAATAATTTAAAACTTAAAGAGAGTGTTTTATAGAAGTTTTCCTTGATTTATTTGGATATTGAAAGAGGGAAAATATAATGGAATAAAAGCTTGCAACGCGTTAAATCTCAGCCATTACATCATTCCTAATTTCAATCTCTAATGTAAACACAACAAGGTCGAATGATCAAAGCACATTGTGTCAACAATAAGATATAACTCAAAGAATAGCTCATTCAAACAAATAAATGAACATATACCTGAAAAATGGTTTGGCCACGACCGAAGATGAAGTCGATATTGCCTTGAATATAGCAACTCTCATAGTAATGTCTTCCACGGTTATCGAAAAGAGTGTTGTGTGGGCTGTAGAAAGCACAGTGATAGAAGGCAGCTTTGTCTCCAGACACCTTGGCAGCTACAGACCTGTTGAATGGTGCATCTTTCACTGAAAGCGGAGCATCATTCTGCAAAAATAAAATACATACCATATTAGTTATTTTAGTTATCAGGAAAAATGTCTAAGACATATTGTATATGAAATATAATATGACCTTGAAACTGATGCCAAAAGCAACAAAGTTATCGGCGTTCACTGTGAAGGTAGCGGACTCGGAGTTGTCATTTGCACCATCATTCCAGACTATGGCTGTTCTTCCTCTTCCATTACCTCTCAGGAATATGTATTCCTTGTTCTCTGGTATTGTAATTTTCTCTCTGTACATCAATACATAATTTGCATGCATCACTGTACATTCAAGCTCTTGTAACAATGGTTACCTTTGTCATTTTGCAAATACCGTTAGCATATCGTTTTTACCGATAAACTAAAATTTCTTAATGTTATCGTTACTGATTGACTAGTACACCAAAGGCTGATATACCGATAACTGGTAACCAATACATGGATAATGGTAAATTATCATTTGTTCAAAAAATTAACAACTTGATATATTTTTACATTGTAACAATGCTTTATTATTTATTTCATCGTGTCACGAATGAAAATTAGTCTATTTAGCATCATTGGAGCCGAACTATGGATTAAATTTAACTATTCACTTCTTTCCAGCTGCACATGATACAACATATTACATGAACATCTATGTATTTTAAATGGATTGATTCAAAAATAAAAAAATACTGTTACCACACCGATTATACTGGCAAATTACCATTATTGTTGATTTTGAAAAAAAAATTCTATATTTTATCTAAAAAATGGTAAATTTACTAATATTATGCCGATTACACTGATATACCAACTTCATTTAAAAATTATAGCCGACTGACTCATAATGGTAAATTTACCATTATTGGAACAGCCGTCCGTCTTTGTTTATTGAAAGTTCTACATTTTTTTTACCTGTAAATTCCAGCACGAAGGTGCACGATGACCCATTCAGAATTTCCATCGGGGACCTGATTGATTCCTTCTTGCACAGAAGTGATCTTTTCTTTAGGGCCAACGATGATGGTTCGGTTTGTATCTATTTTCGAGGTGAGTAAGGGAGCATCGAACAAGTCTTTTTTGGCAGGACTAGCAACGCCATTGAAAGAAGAAATATACAGAATGTACAGGAAGTAGAGGAATGTAAGAGCATGATACTTCATTTTTTTGGATTTTGATTGACATTTTTTTGTGAATGAAGGGAGGTATTAAGAATAGCCATTTGCTTTGCGGTTGACGTTTGTTTTGTAACGTTTGGTTTGGGTTTAAGGTTGAGAGAAAAAGGTGGGAAATGGTGGAATTGGATCCTTTCGTTTGGTTAAGTACTGAAAGGAGGGGTTAGCCAAACAGATTATGACTATTTGATTTGAAATTGAACATGAATAAAACGGTCAAGGTTATTAAAATTAAGTTGAAACTGTAATTGTATTCATGTTGCTTTAAAATTGTTTTGCTGGCATGGCTTAAGATTGTCGTGGAAAAAATGTTAGTAAATTGTTGCAAAAACGCTTTTTTTCTTTTTCTTTTTTGATGTAGGTTAAAATGGCTAGTGATGTGAAACCTGATCCGAGGTATGATTATCCTCGACGTTATTGGAAAACTACCTGTGCCCGGTGTGCCAAACCAATGAATATACCGAAACTTCACACAATTCGAATGCTGGTTCGCAAAATCTGAATGAAAAACTCCCAAGTTCTAAAATCCAAAAGTCAAAAGTCATTTTCTCGTTGATTTTAGCCTTCTATTTATAGACGAATTCGAACGTGGAAATCACTAGATCTGGTTTGAACAAATAGCACCAGATACAAAGTTCGGGCATGAAGAAAGCCATCGTGTGTAATTTAAAGGCATCGTATGTTGTTTGATGCCTTTTTGTGTAGACGAGACTCATCGTGCATAATTCAAGACCATCAAGTGATGAGTGAAGTTGTTGTGTGCTATTAAGAGTCATCATGGGGAGATTCATATCACAAGTTGATGCAATAATCCATCACAGGTTGATGCTACAAGCCTTTACGTATGATTACTTACAAGTTTTCATAAAGAAAGAAGCCAGAGCCATTGTGGATTATTTTCTAGGGTTACCATAGATAAACAACTTATCATAAAACAGAAGTATCATGAATAATCTATTCAATGTATCAAACCTCCGTGAGTAATCATCGCGAAATAATGAAGATGTAAGGGAGCCATTGTGGATGAAGTCATCATTAAAAGGAATACATGGGGCCATCATTCTTCATCGAAGCAATCGTGTGTGATATAAGTCATCGTGTATAAAATAAAGCTCTTATGTGTCGATAAGGCTATCATGCTTTAATTAAATAAGGCCGTCATAACGAGTTATCATATGTTAATAGAGCAATGAAGTATGGATCAGGTGAAGCCATAATGAAGAACCATTATGTAAGAAAAAGGGTAATCGTGATCAATTATTAAGTAAAATCATTGTGTATCAATTTGGTAAGTTACTACAAGATAGAACGGCCAGACCATCCAGGAGAGATTCACGAAGTAGTCATTATCAAATCATCAAGAAATAACTCAATAATGCATTCGTGATAATTCCAACGGTTATCGTGAATGGATGACACATGGGGATAATCGCGAAATAACTCAGGAAGCAACCATCGTAAGGAAATTGATTAAAAGCATTGATATGTCAATATTAAAGGTCATCATGTAGTAATGAATGAAGAGCTATCATGGAAAAAGAAGTTAATACTTTTGGTCCACAACTATTGATGCAACTATAGGGAAATGTACAAGAACTTTTGTATCCATAGTCCTCGCATGATAATTCACAAGGGTTTTCGTTAAGCTATTTGCATTAGCCATTGCAGGGTCACAAGTAAGAGTCATCATGAAATAAATCATCGAGTCATCCATTATGAAGCTATCATAGATTGGATCACTAGAGCCTTCATGATCAGTATGAGCCAACGTGAGACGATCCTACAAGTTGAGATAAGGGACTATGGAAGAGTTGTTGTCGTGGGAAGTTTTTCGGGATCATTTCATAGCAATTGCCACATATTTTTTTCATAATGAATGTGGGTTCCTTCCCATAAGGATCACTTCTCCATCCATTCATTGTAGGTGACATGTGGCGCAAATCCAACAACTGAAAACTTCTACAAATATAGGGGCATCCCCTCAAAAAAAGGACGGTTTTCTAATTTCAATCTTCTTCTTTTTCATTTTGTAAGCTTGAGTGAAGGACATCATTGCCGAACAAGCCATCTTGACTTTGTAACTTTGTATTAAAGGACTCGAACAATCAATAAATTATATAATGACTTCTCATGAACGCAAGACTACTTCTTATGAATCCGTGACTATGATGTCAATAAGTGAATATTATCCTCATCTTCTCTGGCCATTTCTCATCAAAATTCCAATATAACATCTGATGGTGTTTCTAATATAATTTCAATTCTTGAAAGATCACATAAGAAAGTTTCAGTACATGCTATCAACAATTTAAGAATCTTCAATTCAATCCATTTCATGAATCAAGATTTAAGGAGGACAACGAGTACAAGATATAGAAACGTCAAATGAAAGATGGTAAATAAATAAATAAACAATTACTAAAATGCACAAAATATGAGGATCAAGATTACACATAAAATGGAAATTTTGTAAATTTAGTTGATGTAGGTTCATACATAAATCATGAAGATAGAATTACTACGTGCCAAGTGGTACAATACAAAGAATCTATCTTGATTTTCTGTACATCTGTTTAAGGAAAAAAAATTACTCAAGAACTTCTTCTATGACACCATTTTTCATTCTAACGGTTATGCCACAAAAATTGAATTCGGCTATCTTATCACCTGAGTTTTTCTCCTCTTCAGATTTCTTTGATGCCTTTTCTTCTAGTAATCCTTTGTTGACCTCTGTTTCTTCTGAATTCTTCTGGTTCCCATCCTCTTGTAATTTCTTCGTTGCTTCTTCCTCTTGTAATTTTTCCATGAAATACTAGTGGATATTTCCCTAGACATTTACATATGGTTATTAACTTCAAATTAGTAATCTTTTACATCTATTCCATTTTTATCAGTCCCATTAATCCACTTGTCTCTATTAATTGTAACTTCTAATTCATTTTCATTAATTGCCCATTGATTGGAGGTACAATCTTTGATTTCCCTAATTCCACATACAGTAAGGGAATAAATATTCATATCAAAACTTGCAATAACATATTTATAAATAAAATAGAAACCAATTTATTACATCAATTTAATGGAATATTTTCAACGACAAGAATTGCAATCTCAACCTCGTATTCTAATCAACTCTTCTTTTAGGAAGAAATAGATAATAAGGAAATTGATGTGGAACAAGTGGTATAAACTACAAATAAAATCGTAATCCAAGCCTTTATTTTACTGAAGAATAACAAATTTCAATAGAGGAATGAGAAGTGGAATAGACTATGTTAAAACAATTCCATTAAATTTATGTGAATATTTGAGAATCCAATACTATTCATTAATTCCCATTAATTGCTTATTAATAGGAATTACTACCATTCCTAACTTCTACATATTCGCTTCCTTAAATATAATAATAACTAAGGAACGTATAAATAATGCAAGAATAAATGTCGTTCTTCTTTATAAATGAAAATACTTATAAACTGCCTAATACCTATTCATAACCAAATATATTCAAGTCATAAATACGTAACTAGAATATGCTTTCCATATTTAATTTGCTGGAACTAAATTCCTTAGGCAAATTATCCACTATAATTTCCATAAATTAGTTTTACACAAAGTGAAAAGATTGACTCCCTTTGAAATTACAAGGAATGAATAATTTGGATATTCCTTATTAAACCAAATGGTCTTTTGAATTAAAAGTGGAAAAAGCAAACAACTTATAAAATTAGACAGATGTTCTTCTCACAAATTAAAATATGGAAAATCTACAATCTAATCCAGAATGGGCAATAAACCAAAAAATCATATATTACACCCAAGTACAAATCTGGAATAAAAATATACAACATCAAATTCAAAATCTTCGGGTCTAATTTCTAGATCTAGGTGTAAACATATTTCAAATTAGATCTAAAACAAGAATATATAGACAATAGTTTTCTATGGTAATTTAAGCTTATAATTCACAAATAAAATTTATTTAGGCATAAAAATCAAACACATGCCAACGGAATAGATTAATAATCATAAATAATGTATAAAATTTCCCAATCATCTTTTAAAAGCGATTCAAATCTTTAGATCTAAAGTAGAACGTTAAATCCATCTCTAAATCCTTTTTAATCAAAGAAGTATGTATAAGAAGGGTATATACATATATTAGAATTACAGATCTGAGAAGACACTTGGGATTTTGGAAGAGAAAATAGTTACAAATATATAAAAATTACCTCAAATACACGTATAGTTGATACTCTTCTTTTCCCCTTTTCGTTTGATTTCTATTCTTCTTCAGTTTGTATGAAATAGATACAAATATATTATTTTTATAAATTAGAAAGAAAGTGGGGAAGAAGAAATGATAAAGATTCGCACTACCTCTAGAATAATAGGAGAAGAAAAGGGGTTAGGCTTGTATTTATACGCGCTAGACTTAACCAAAACCGTTAGATCAATATATATTAAATCCGAGCCATTAGGTCTAGGCTAATATAGCCACCATACATGGAGTGGTCAACAGCCCCCATCTAAGGTTGACCACCTAAATTATGGGGTGTTATATATAGTAAGGAAGAAAAGTTCTAGCATTTGAAAAAGTATCAAAATACTTTTATATGCCAATAATACCAACAACAAAAGAATTAAATATAGGAACAAGTATCAAAGTACTTTTATATGCCAATAATACCAGCAACAAAAGAATTAAACATAGGTCCAACTATTTTGAAGTTGAAATTTGGGAATTCCTTGTTGGCTTCATCGTAATTAAAGAGCTTTCAAACTTCCATTCAGAATTTCTAGGTTGTTCAGATTTATGTTTTCTAGTTTTCCCTATGTATCAATATGGCTTACCCTTGTAAAAGAACATAAATTTTTTTCTATCTACCTTGGCATGCAATTAGTTGATTTCTGTGATTAATTAACAGCCATAGATAATTTAAAGTAATTAGAGTTGAGTTGGAATTTTAATTGAAGAATTAAACTATTTAAAGTAGATATGATGCTAGTACTGCTAGTGCAATTGTTTAATTGTCACTGTATGACATATGTGAAAAATGCGGGAATTAGGAAGATAGGAAGGAGACATAGGTAAAGAAGAGGTGAGAAACGTAACAGAATTTCTAAAGCAAGAGAAGAAATTAATGGAGAGAGAACCACGAGTCAAAATGGAGGAGAAAACAAAGAGGGTGAGGCAAGCATACTTCAAGCCTAATTACAAGAAAATAAGAATGCAAAGTCAACTTTTTGCAAATGTTACTATTGATTATATTAACTAGAATTAGCAACTAATGTTAATGATTACATCTATGGCGGTGTTGGCCAACCTTTCTGTTTGTTTTCCATTTTATATGGAGGGTGGTTTTTGATAAGAATAACAATATTAAGTCTAATAATAGTGTAATGCTATATGAATATAACATTATATACGAGTAATGCTATATGAATATACCATTCTTTGGTCATTCTGATTGAACTTTAAAACTTGTGACTTCTAGACTAAAATTAATCACATGTTTTTCCTCTATATTAATTCTATCTATATAAAAATGAAATTAAGAATGACACAACAAATATATATATATATATATATATATATATATATATATATGTATGTAAAAAGAAATTAGACCTTGTAGATCTAGCCTTTTAGTGACACCTAGATCTGAAATGATCCTATAACCCTGCGATCTTCCATCCACCCAATTTGCTACAGAAGAGTGTCACACTTAGATATTTTGTTATTTTACGTAGATGGAATTTATGTGGGATCTATGATGTGTTGGGATTGAAGCACATTGCCACAAAAGTAGGGAAGAGGAGGCATAAACAAATGACTTGAAAAAGAGTGGTATTGGTTTACTTGTATAGAGGGATATATGGAAAATAGCTCAAACATTTCTCTCTTGCCAATTCAAAATCCAAAATAGTTTCTCTTTTCTCTTATGGTCGGCAACCATATGTCCTAATTGGACAAAGTAAAATCCAAAGCCCATGTTGTAATTAATTTCATTTAAATCCAATTTCAATTTAAATGTATGTCTATATCGTCTACTGATATACATGTATATAACTTTTATATAACCATCAATTTAAATGTCCTAATTGACTAGTGATGTGGCAGTTTGGTGGAATTCATTGCTTACAGGTCTTTTTCAGTAAAATCCAATTTACATTCTCTTAAGCAGTACCTTTTAGTAACGATTATCTACATCATTCTCTTTGTCAAAATTATATTATTTGAGGATGTACGGACATTGGTATAAGTCAAAATTCTAATAATATTCACATTCAGCTTGGTTAGTCCATAAACAAAGTCCTAGGTTCAATAAAAGTATTTTTTATCAACCGTTTTACTCCGCCTAGAGATTTTAACTTTGAGTTTATTACGGCTGACCGTCATACTAACATCATTCAACCGAGGAGACAGATTCCTTACTAAATAGTGTTTCACTTCCTATGTCTCTACTTAGACACAACGATAGTCCCTCGACGGTCACTATGCTATGATTTAACTAAAATCACATTGGAGTATCCATATAGAAGTTCCAAAGTATTCTAAAGTCGAGAGAACTATGTAATGTCATTACTCTTAGATTTCTTGTTTGACCTAGTTGTTATGAACCCACAGCAAACTCTCAGACGAGTCATTCCATGATTATCAACTGAGTACGAGTATGTAACTCCTTGATGCCTCTAGCAAGCTTGAGTACACTACAACAAAATGATCGTTTCATTGCTTGCAATGACCGTTGTAATAGACCTACGACAACTATTGGCCAAATGTCATATTATACGAAGTTTTAGTAGGGTCTTCAATTTTTACAACTATTTTTGACCGTCGGAGATGCCCATGTTAATAGAACATTTTACAGTTATTTTTTCTTATTATAGGCCTTTCACAACAGATATCGACGGTTGTAATAAGTCATTTACAACAGTTTTTGCCCGCTGTTTAAAATGAAAAAAAAAAGTCAAGTATTAATGCAGCGTGCACTCATAGATTTAGTATCATTTTTTAGCTAAAACAAACATTGTACTAATAACAATCAAAATTATTAAAAAAATTCACATTATTAAATTATAACCATTTGTCAGCAGTTAAACATAAATACATAACATCAATAGTAGGCTGTTTAAAATACTACAACTTTAATACAAAAGTAATCTAATCTACAATGTCATACAATGAGTGTTGTTGATAGTTTACTACATAAAACATGGTACTATGTACTTTGTTGATGATCAATTTTGAACTGTAGTAATAACCGTGCTTATGCTGTAAATGTTACGATCTTGCTGTGCTTTGACAATAGCAGTCAGTTGGTCTTTATCGATAATTGTCTACGAATGGAAAACAAAAGTTCCATAAAACATAAGTGAATTAGATGGTGCAAAACTACCAAGAACCCACATGTACCATAAGAGTACTTTGATTGCTTGGTTGTATAGCTCACAAAAAGCCTAGAGCTCTGTTTGTTTTACTATGCACTTGAAAACACAATATAATAGTGTAAGCCTTATTGTAAACAAACCGATGGTAAACAAACTTATTGTATGTCACCCATTTACTCAGGCTACTGTCCCTAAACTGGGTAGAACTTGTTATTAAAAAGATTGTATCAATGGATACCAAAAGATGCCACCGTGTTATTGAACTAAGCATGTGTCTACTTTTCAATGGGTTTGGAACGGTAAATTCTTAAACGAGGCTTTGCACAGAAGATCACTATTTTTGATGTTGTTATAAAAAAATCCCTGTAGTAACGAGTATGTAAATTAGGTTCCTGTTTTTTCTAAATCAAAATGTGCAAACTATCTTGCTCTTTTATAAGAGAATGTGTAAATTACCTTGCACTTTTCAAAAATATGAAAAAATTCAAAATTTTCAAAAAAAAATCAAAATCAGAAAACACAAACTAACTTGCACTTTCCAAATAGAAAACGTAATTAACTTGCACTTTTAAAAAATTTCAAACATTTCAAAAATAATTCAACATCAGAAAGCGCAAACTAACTTGTGCTTCCTAATAGAAAGTGCAAATTACTTTTTCTTTTCAAAAATTTCAAAAGTTTCAAAAAAAAATTAAAACCAAGAATTGCAAGTTAGCTTGCCTTTTTTTCAAAAAAATGCAAGTCACCTTGCGTTTCCATTTTTAAAAAATGAGGACTAGATTTACATATTCATTTCTATGGGGACTTTTCTTATAACAACATCATAATCAGGATCTGTACCTCTTTTCTTGTTCTTAAATAGCCTTCACCATCCTGTTCATTGAATTTGCTTGTTTCAGAAGTCAAAACCATCTAAAGAAAAATGCATATTTCTGCCAAGTTGTCACCAATATAAAATGTTGATTTTACGCATTTTTGTATTTATTGTTGAAAGTGACCAAAATAGATGAAATTTTCAAAATTTAATACACTTAATGATGAATAACTGTATCCATGTTACACCTGCTAATATCAGATCAGAGAGCTTAAGGATGGAATATTCATAGCATGCTCACTCAATCGTGTTGCTTTAGATGGAACATCACTTTGGCATTTTATTCAAACATGGTTACAAACATCAAGCAATAACCAAACTAACATGGCATGCGCTTTATCCTAGCCGTGGATTAAAATAGCCTTTAATGTTTTATTTATGGCCGTTATGGTAACGATGAATTTACCATTACCAGTCAATCGGTTGTCATTTTAAAGTAAAATCGGTGTACTAGCATAATCGGTACGGTAATAGTAAATTTACCATTTTTTATGGTAAAACATCAATAGCATTTTTTTAAACCAGCGGTAATGGTAATTTGCTAGTCCATTAATAATACATTGATATTCATGTAAGATATTGTATTATGCGCATTCAAAAATAAGGAAACAGTTCGATTTATTTTAGTAATTCAACTCAAATGATGATAAATACACTTCTTTCTGTATCCTTTATTAAGTGACCCAATGTGATATATAATGAATCATTTGTGTAAAAATATATCAACTTATTATTTTTCTAGACAAACAGTAATTTACCATTACCAGTGCAACGGTTACCAGTTTATCGGTATACAGTCATCGATATACCAATCAATCGGTAACAGTAACGATAAACAATAAAACTGATACGGTAACAGAATGGTAACAGTAACCATTACCATAACAGCCCTAGTTTTATTTACTGAATCATGTTTTTATTATATATAGTTTAGCCAACTAAATATAGAGAGTAACTTATGATTTATATCATATCAGTTAGCAAAAAAAATAGTACCTGGAATCAACATAGCTCTCAGCATAAATATCGTTTGATTGTGAATGTCTACTTAGTGCCTTAAAACGAAGAAACATGTACCAATGACCACATAATAAAGAAGCAAAACCAAGCCTTTCAAGTAGTGTGAAGTGTCATTCGATATAAAACATTTTTTCAGAGTCTGAAACTAAATATACACGACGAAAGATATAGGAAATTATTGCCTATAAAACAAACCTTGTAACAAGAATTGCTATGAACAAAGAACAAGTTTATAGTAATTTGAAATTGAGACCCATTTCAATGCCCATAATCCACCCAACTATCATGCTAAGAGGTACCTTTCACGTACATAAAAATTTACCAAACAATTTGGCTATACCATATATGTTTCTTCAGACTTTGAGATTTGTTGATAAATCACGATAAACATAGAGATTTGGGTTGCTGAACACCAGGAAACTCCCTGAGTAATGTTCTGAAACAATTACATATTACTTCTTGCAATTTAATTTGTGGGAAAAAAAAATTTAGAGGACAAACTAACTTTATTAATAGTTGTAATACCTTTGGTGTCACACTTTTTTGTTATCAGCGTGAACTGCCAAAAATGCCCATCTATCTTAATATCGCTTAAAAATTGGATCTAACTTTTTTATGAATTCAAAATTAACTCTATAAATATCACTGAATCTTAATATCCCTTAAACATAGGATCTAACAAATTCAAAATCTTCCTCTATAAGTATTACCAAATTTTAATACCATTTAATTTAACATATTCTATTTATTAGAAAATAATTCACATGTAAAGCGTGTGTAATTACCTAGCACGAAGCGCTTGCCGTAATGCTCGTATTAATTAATTAGTCAGAAGGAAACGTGCATAAATTTTTTCTTGTAAGGACAAGCCCAAGGACTAGTAGCGGTTTAAAACAACACTCTGCTTTACTACTTCATTACATTCGTCTTCCTCCTTTGCTCGTTCGTTCATGAAATTCTAGTCGAAAACAAAAAACGGCACCCCAAACCATAAGTAAATTATCATCTCCCACATGACCGCAAACTTCGAAAAATGATTAACAATCACCAGAAATTAAACAACAATCACCAATTCGCGAAATAAATGACCTAGCTTCAGTGGAAATACAACAACAAACTCCAGATCGAAAAATCGAAATAGTACCTCCAGTAGATATTCAACAGGAATGCACAATGGCAAAAAAGGAAAACCTAGTTTAATTTGAATCGAAAGCAGAGACAATGAAAGCAAAAGCTAGAAAAATAAAATTAAGAAAATCGCCAGTAGAAGAAGAAAAGAAGCAAAATCGAGAAAAAAGAACAAAGAGAAAAAATGAACAAAATAAAGCAGATGAATACCAATAAAAAATAACAGAGAATATACCAGAAAAGGTAACTGATACAATAAAATAAAGTATAACAAAGTTAATATATTTTTATTTAATAACACTGAATTAATTTTACAGAAAAATGAAGAAAACATGCAGCAAAAAACAACAGTTGAGAAATTATGAAATAAAACTATATTAGCGATACTACAAAATTATGAAACTGATACTAACAATATCGTATTATTAAATGTGTCCTAATGGTATCAAAAATGTTAAATAGGAAAAATCTCGAAAAGAAAAAGGAAAACAAATTGCAGATGAAAAGGTAGAAGACGAACAACCCAATTCGGTAAAATTACAAACAGATCCCTTTATGACATGATATATATTTCAAAAACAATACCTATAGTTTGTTTGGTAAAAGACATGACTTTGAAGTTTTAAAAATAGTTTTCATTATCATTTATTTCAACACTGATACTAATATATTGGAAAAATGATACCCTCTGTCTGTTTGATTTTAGCTGTTTAATTTAAATTGTACTTTGTAATTGAAGAAACTATTTTCACATACATATATGATAAAACTAATACTAACAGACTACAAAACTAATACCCACCGTCTGTTTGCGTGAAGTTGATACCTTGTAATTTAGAAATTAACTTTCAGTCTGCAAACTGATACCAATACTTACAAAAATGATACCCATTTTATATTTATTTGAAGTTGAAACTTTTAGTTTGGCAAATGGTTTTCACTGCAAGTTGTATTTTTTGAATTGTTGATACTACATTATGTTTAAAAGCTTATACTATTATAAATAAAAACTGACACCTAATCTGTGTATGTTTGAGTTAAATGATTTATAATTTCCAAATTTATTTTAAATTACATTTTTATGAAAACTGACACCACTATTCAACAAAACTGATACCCACTAGCTGTTTAGAATAAAGTTGATACCATTCTAATATTTTACAGAACATCTTCCATGTAATCGTAGCAAAAATAATGCCAATAAATTGCAAAAATAATACCACTAACATGTTTATCAAAAGCTTGTACATTTTACTTGTATACATTGTTTTCACCATATTTTATTCAAAACCGATACCGTTGAATCAAAAATGATGCCAACGTTATTAAACTGCTACCATTATGAATCAAAAGTTGATACCATTATGAATCAAATATGATACCTAGAATTCATACACTTGAAGTTATTAGTTTCGAATTTTCAAAATTGTTTCAAATCACATTTTAGTGAAAATGATGTCTAGTTTTAACAAAATCAATACCTATTAACTGTAAAAATGATAGTCCTTAAATATTTGCATGAAATTGTTTCATGCAGCTGATACCATAATGTTTCAACACAATTTGTTTCAATTTCAACTTATTGCCTCTATTTCAAATAATAGGATGATGATGATTTTGTAAATCCATATCCTACACGCATGAAAGTCATATCAAAAGAAGGAGAGCAAAAAATAGCAAAAGCTCTAGATAGAAAGTGAGACACGGCTTATAGATGTGGATTACAAGCAATATTCAAAATGGTAAAATTGGTAAAACAAAACAATGGCTTATACAAAAAAAATATGAACATATTGAATAAGACTCCTTTCTACAACTTCAAAGTGTTTTATGAAGAAAAAATAGCGATGAAAAATGCAAGAAGCATAAACACAATTTGGATGCTTGATATCAATGCAACTCAGTTGAAACTAATATGTTCTTGTTTGAAAAAGAAAAAATGAAAGTACCTGTAGAAGACATATGCTTGCATTTTGGATTACCATTGAAAGTAGAAAACATAGAACCAACATAGAAAATGACGAGTAAAACAATTCCAATAGAGTGCTTGAAGAAGACATAAGTATAGGAAAAGCAAGGAACAAAAAAGAAAATTTGAAGAAGCTAAAGAAAGTATAAGATCATTTGAAGAAGACATAAGTATTATAATCTTCCAAATGCATATAAAAGATTTGGAAGACGAAGCAAAAAGAAAGAAAGAATTGGTAAATAAAAGAAAATGAGGATAAAAATGAGCAAGAAATCCTTCGATTAAAACAAGAGTTGAGAGAAATGAAGTCAAAATTGCAAGAAAATGAACAAAATAAGTCATACGCTGATGACATTGAAGAAAAATTTGAAACTGAAGTGAAGAAAGATAGTGAAGAAAAATTTGAAGAGAAAAATGCCAATTCCAGTATACAAAATGGCAATATAGAAACTGAAGTGAACAAAGACACATGTACGGAGATGGAAAAAGAAAATGCAAAAAAAATTGCCACAATAGAAAAAATTGATGAAAATGAAGAAAGAATAGTTGAACCTTATATACAATAATCAACAGAAAGATCAAAAAAAGTGCACAAAAATGTGCAAATGGAAATAGAAAACGAATTGCTCAAAAAATTGGAAAATGAAGAATCACAAAATGAACAAATAAGTTCAGAGAATGAAGTAGAAAAACCAGCACAAATACCAACTGAAATGCATCAACAAGTGGATGCCGAAAATAAAAATCAAGTGCAAAAAAAAAAAACAGAAGATGCTCAAAATATGGAAGAAGATACCAATATCAAAACCCAAACTATACCCTACCATATTTCAGGACTTGACTTCACTCCTCCAACTTTCAAATTATATGACACGCAAGAGTTTAAAATGAAAAAAAAAAAACAGAACAAGATGATGAAAAGAAACCAACAGAACCTTCTGTTCAAAAAGGGAAAACAACAGTGGCAAAATCAACTGGCCAAAAAATCAAAGCAACGGAAAGAAAAACAGCTTCTTATATCCAAAGACCAAAAGCTAAATCAAGAATAAGAAAACAAAGCGGCAGCTTTGACTATGGTCAAAAATAGAAAAAAAAATAGCAAATAAGCCAAAACCCCAAAAACAAAGATGATGAAAATAAAAGCACAGAAGAGGACTTTCCAAAGCCACTTGCAGTAATAGAACCAGCACTTTCAGAGATAGGACTTGGACATTGCAAATGTTTGATATATCTCAATGTAGAATAAAAAATGTAATCAAAACTTTCTTTTCTCTGACATCATCACAAAAGTAAGTTTACAAATATTTACACTAATGTTACATATGATAATAAGTTTAATTAATCTATACAAATCTTTTCCCTTAAAACAGTGAAGTTGCCTGGGAATATAATGATATAATCAATGGAGGATGTGTCATAAAAAAAGCACTACAACATATAGTGGAAGGAAATTATATAGATAGGCAGGTACATAAATTTAATTTTTTCTTTAATGATACTAATATAAAGCAAAATTAGTACAAAAAACAATACCTAATAGCTGTTTGATTGGAATTCATGCTTGGTTATTTATGTCACTCAAAATAAAATTGATACCTGCATATATATTCAAAAATGATACCTGGTTTCTATTTGTCATAACTTTATGCTCTGAAAATTTAATTATTTAGTTGACCTTCACATTAGACAGAAGCAATACCAAAGTAGTGCAAAACTAATACGAAGTAGTTCTTTGATTAGAAATAATGCTTCATTATTTTATAAATTGTTTTCACTACTGTGTAAAAAAAACTGATACATATATATATGAAAAACTGATACTTAATTTGTGTTTTGATAAAAGTTGATGTCCAAAATTTTAAATATCTATTTAATTTTCATGTATGACCAAAATAATATCGAAGTAAAATAAAACCGATACCTAATAGCAATATGTTTGAAGTTGATACTTGCTTGCATTCTAAGTTATTTTCATTGTAATTTACATCAAAATTTATACCAAGATAGAAGAAAAAAAATGATACCTAGATCCTATATCATAAAGTATGACAATATTTAATTTTAGAAAAATATTTTCAATACCATGTACAACAAAACCGATAACAAATAAATGCAAAATCTGATACACACAAGCTGTTTGAAGTGAGTTGATGCTCTGTTATTTTTATACTTATCAATATACACAGTCACGATTAACATTATCGATACTATTTATTATTTAATATTGCTTCACCAACAAAAACTTATACTTTCCTATTTTTAATATAGATAATTTTGATTGGCATATATCTAGATGTGGATTTGCAGAACACAACTATGCATTCACGACCACAATGATGGTAAATAAAACTCTGATATGCAAGGATATGATAATTGCTTCATATATTAAATTGCAACTTATTTTCATATTCAACAGAAAGGAATTGTTTGTGATATACAAGGTGTTAAAAAAAAGGTTGGTCTTGCCTAAGCTAGAAAAAATTGTACATGATAAATATGCAGAAGATGTTTATTTTCTTTTGTATTGTGAAAACCATTGGACGTTAGTCACTTTGACATACCTAACAATGCAATGGTGCCATGAGATTCTAGATGCCTTAAAAGATCTAATGAAAAATACAACTCCAGTTTGAAAGAAGCTATGAAATTGGTATGATATTTTTTCCTAAAAAAATTATTTAATACAATTAAAAAAAGTGAACATAACCTAACTTTTTATCATTTTGTCTTTAATAGAGACAACAAATAAAAGAAATGCTTTAAGAAGTCTGGAAAAAGAATAATATACAAGATATGGAGATGAAGCCATATGAGATGTCAAATCAAGTGTGCAAAGCAAGGAGAGGACGCATAAGTTTTTTTGTTCTAGTAAAAATGATACCTACTAAGAACAAAATTGACGTTACAGTTGAAAGTAGTAGTGATAATCAATTGACAGTTACTCGTTATTAAAAGTAGTTGTCTTTTTGCATTATAATATTTCATACAAACTACTATACATCTTTATGTGCATTTAACATTGAATTGAATTTGATTCATACAAAAAATATTATCTTTCAATTCAATTAACATTTAATTCAAAAATAAACCGATACCTACATAAACAAAATCGATACATGAATGCACAACACTGACACAAAAACTCATACTAAAACTAATGCTAAGTGTGGTAGTAAAATTGTTAAATATTTTAATTCAAAGCATACTATATATTTGTACTATTATCTCCTAAATTTAACGTTTTACATTAGTAACAAACCTGATAATACAACCGAACAAACTGATGCTAACAATATATTTTAGTCCTAACAGGCTTGATTATGGCGTAATGATATTCATCATTTCACTCAACAGAAGTAGAATACCAATCAAAATAGAAACTGAGAAAATATTGTCAGCAAGAGCAAGAATTGTGCATGCAATACGGATAGAAGATGAGCACTGGTGGAATTTGTCCAAGTATATGTCAAGCCTAGAAGAATAAAAAAAACAATAGAATTGAATTTGTTTGCAAAACCTGATGTTATGTTCATTTTCCCTAATATACATTTGAGATATTATGTTAAAAGTAATAGAAACTAAATTTGTTTTTAATGCTGATACATACACTTCTTGGTTTTATATCAATCTGTTGTAAATACTGTGTATTTATTTCAAACTTTGCAAAAAATAGTTTTTTAACTTCTCTCACACTTGATGTTCTGTTCTGTTATGATAGTAAATATGTTTCTATTTACATATGAAACCGATACCAGCAGTGTGCAACAACTGATACTAATTTTTCACCTACATATATGATTGAAATTAATACTTGATTATTTTATAAAAAAATATTTCTAATATTATTTACAACAAAACTGATACCTATATTCGTACAAAATGATACCATTAGCTGTTACATATAACATAAACCTTTACGAATTAAATTTACTATGCTATAATATATCACAAAATAAATATAAAAATAATGCAGCACTCATACTTAGTACCTGTATGATTAAAATACAGGCTTGAAGATTTAGTAAATTGTTTTAAATATTATATATAGTAAAATTGATACCTACATTTATGAAAAAATGATACCCAGCAGTTATTTGATATAATATGATGCTTTATAAATTTAATTATCTAGTGTACTATCATGCAAATCAAAAGAGGTACCAAATAGTGCAAACTCATATGTAGTACCTGTCTGATTAAAATTCATGTTTATTCATTTTATAAATTATTTTCACTAAAAGTATAGCAAAACTGACACCTACATATATACAAAACTGATACCAAGTTGCTGTTTGAAATTGTAACAACCCGTAAATTTTTGATAATTTAATTTGTTAATTTAATAAGATTTTGGTAATTAAATCTGGAATAAATAAAAATTTGGAATTTGTTAATGGATTAATAACGGGCATGAAATGTAAGAATGTTAATGCAAGTTAATAAATAATTAATTTAGTGCAACCCCAATTAATTGAAACAATTGTAGGGTTATAATTGATTTTAAATAGTGAAATTTGGAAATAAATTAAAAGTTATATTAATTGATGAAATAATACGCAATAAACTGTATTTTGATAAAATCAACCTAGATAAGTAATTAAAATATTGGTTTGGTATGATAACTTATAAAAGTATGATTAAAAATTAGTGGCAACAATTATTATAAGTTGCCGATATATTTTTAATCCACTAAATTGAATTGGAATCAACTGCAATAAATCAAAATAAAATATTACGTTAATGTTAATTAAGACAATATTTGGAATTAAGGTTAATGTTATTCATAATAGGACAATTTGTTGAATTGAAAGAATGAAAATAAAGATTTATCAATGTATTGGGATTTGAACTATAATAATTGGATTGATTGCAATTAAATGAAATTAAATATCTAAATATTACGTTAATTGAAATTAAGATGTAATTTGAGAATATTAATGTAACAGATCTTGAATCCAATTTTAATTTCATCCATTTGACAACAATGAATTGAATAATAGAATGAAAAGTCAATTAAATGGAATTATTGAAAGATAAATTTATAATTTCTGAATTTAATGAAATTGAGGTTAACACTGAAATTGATAAATTAATCAACTCTAAATTGACATCTAAATTTATTTAAATTAGTGTACATGATTAAGAAATTTAAAAACGATAAAAATTTTCAATTATAGAATCGAAATTTAAATTTTGACTTAATTAATTAATTAATTATTAATTTATTTGATTAATGTAAAAATAGCCATTTTGGCCACTTACTCGGATTTCGACGTAACCAGTTTCATTGGATCCGTAACGATTAATTATTATAGCATTTCAAGTTTCGTAGCGATCAGGCTTGTCGTTTGATCGTACGAACTCGAAACGCCTAGAAATCAATTTAATTGAAATCAATTTGAGATAACTTGATTTTAGCATAACTTCTTCATACGATGGAATTAGGACTTAAAACCTGTTCCATTGCATTTAAAATATTTAAAAAAAATATTTTGATATATAGGTTGCCTCATTTTCGTTCCGAAGGGAGAACGGGCTTTTCGGATCGTTTATCATTCAATCAAATCTTGTCCGTTCATTCTATTTTCAACCTTTCCTATAAATAAACCCTTATAAACCCTAGCCACTCGTTATTTTCATTTGTCTTACGTACATATCCTTCTCAACTTCTCATTCAAATGGCAGACAAATCCTAATTCCCAAATTCCAAAAAATTAATTTCAATTTCCAAAAAAAAAAAAAAAATCAGATCTGCAGCAACTTCGGGTCGCGCTTCGAGTTTCAGAGGCAGAAACCATGTAGCAACTTCAGGTCAGGAAGAAAATGACTCGGGTCGCTCCGGGTGGTTTTGGCAAAAACTCAGAGCAAGCACCAGGGATTTGAGGCGGAGGACCGAAGTTGAACCCGAAGTCGACTTAGGGCCAGAATTTTCCAATCTTCTAATTTTCATAACTTTTTCATATGAGCCTGGATTCACATACGGTTTGTTTTGGTAGGATCGTATTAGAGTTAAGGTCAATTTGACAATAGTTTGGACAAATTTGGAGACAGTTCAAATTTTAGGCTTATTTTAAATTTAAATTCAAAGGCGAGCATTTTAACCCACCCACAACTTCTAAAATTTCTTATGTTTGTTAAATTAATTTATGATACGATTAGAAATTTATTTATGACTGTTTGGCATATGTTGAATCATCACCTCAGTTTATTTGAATTTATTTGGATAAAATAGTTATTTAATTTGTTATTGAATATAAACTGCCAGTAAATACCTGTTATTTATTATCTGTTCTATATTGATGTTATTGATTGAATTGGATGATAATTGTGATAAATGTTTGATGATTGATATTGAATGAATGGTTGTGTATTTTATATTGTTATAAACTGCAAGTTGTTATGGATTTTTATTTCATTCGGGATTGTGGTTTGAAATTATATACAACCGTATTTATATTCTAAATTACGGATTGAAATAATAAATATCCGTATCACTTGGCCATAGGGTAGAAAATTATATACAGACACCGTGGTCGCCTATTTCTATGGTTTGTAAAGAAATATATGGTTTTATATAAATATTGATTTCCGATATTATATAATGTCATTTTATTCTTGATTTTTTAAGCTATGTATAAATTTGTTTTAATGTAGAATAAGCTTAATAATAAGTTTGATATTATTGATGATGGTATGGTTAAGTATTTAAATTACATTTTAATATAATGGTTTGAATAAATTAAGGTTGGAAGGTAAATATGAGGTTTATTTGAAATTGAATTTATTTAAGAATTAAACTCAAATAAGTTGATGTGAAAATTTATAAAATTTGAAATTTTAGAAGGTATGATTTTTATAACTTGATTTTGGTTTAAGGTGAATTAAATGAATATTTCAAGTATAAAAAAATTGAAGGAAATATTCAGTTATTTGTAATTTGAGTTTATGTAAATGATAATGGATTTATTAAATAGGTATTTTGATACAAAATAGTAGAAAATTGAACTTGATATATATGAAATTATCAAACTTTGTTTTGAAATTGTTGAATACTTAAAGTTTGAAATACATTGAATTTGAAATGGTCTATTATGTGGATCAAATCTAATTTAAAATCAATATAAATTGGAATAGTTTATTTGGAAACTGAATTGTATTGAAATTTATGATTTGGGATTTTGTTAGATTAAAATATATAACTTCGATTTGAATTGATTTATGAAGTTGAAGAAGCTAGTTATTATATAAAGTATTTTAATATTTAAACCATTTAGGTGGTGGAAGTTATGTTTTAAAGTTACGTGTTTCAAAGTATTATGATTTGAAAGTCTATGATTTTGGAAAAGGAATGTTTGAAGTGATATTGATATCATATTGTTTTGGTTTTGAAAAGGCAATGATATTTTGGTTTTAAAGTATAAACTATTTTGAAAATGACCGTGGTGTTATAATAACGATTGGTCGTTGAAGAGGCCGAGATCGGATATGGGCATACTCTCTGTCGATATCGAAAACCACTTTAACAACAGTGTACACGGTGGAGATTCCAGAATGAAGTAGGATGGTGGCGACGTTGTATTAAGGTATATGCGTGGACCCGACTCCCGTGAGTTAGCATAAGATGGCTAAAACAGGAGCGATTCTCGGGCCAAGGAGGCAGCCCCTCTTATCGGATGCACTCCTTCGATATTATATTCTGATTTTGGATTGTTTTGGTGGCCACTTTTGATTTTGATTTTGGGGGTGTGGCTCAAGGTCGGCGGTAGTAGCTGTTACGCGTTACCACCAGTCCGGATGCGCAATTGGTATATCTACCCTGGCATTGCCTTGTGTGCTGTGTCACATGCCCTAGCACGCCTTGTATGAGTTTGATTTGTGTCGTACCTATGGAGTATCCTCTGGTAGCCTCCCGATCAGGAGGTATTACGGTACTGTATAGACTATTGGCACTATTTATGTGTTAAGGGGAATATTGGGTCACTCCTTAACGCTTATTTTACTATTAGACGTTATTATAATAGCGTATATTACTACATAGTAAATAGTTTAACGGATCCTTAGGAGATGTGAATCCCGAGCATCTCTTAAGTTACCGCACTCATGTTTGACACTAGATAGGAGATGTCAAATCTCATAAACATCTCTGACGCCGTTCCGCTCATATTTATTTCTGTTGATTTTACTCACATAAGATCTTTTAGTTCCGACTCGAGTGTTTTGTCTTTTCAGTTCGCTCGGGTCGGTCTGAGCATTTCAGGATTCAAAGACTCTATTTCTGGAGGACGAAGATGAAGATTGCATTACTATTATTTATTATATTATTCCACTACATTCATACTATTCTACTACATTATTTATTATCCTCTGGTACGTGTAAATCTATTATGTGTTGTATAAGTATAATCAAATGTTTTGTAAAACAGCTTCATGAACTGTTTATTTGATTATTATATTTTGTCGTTCCGCTGTAAGATTCTGTTTCGTTTTTTTCTTCTTCTTTCTTAGCTTTTTATTATTCACCCCAATAACAATCTGCCCTTCTATATGGTTTGAGTCTGACTTGTATGGTTTATCATCGATTTATGGCGTACAAAAAGGTAGGATGTTACAATTTGGTATCAGAGCTTTGGTTTAGCGAAAAACCTAAGCTTTGTGGGGTCTGACTCTTTATTAATAGGGTAGTAATACCACATGATGAGTCGCTGAGTGTGTGTGTGTGTATGAGAGAGAGCATATTTGTTAGTGTTATAAAAGGTTTTGATATTGTGTTAATTTGTTCCGTTTTGTATTTATAAATTCTGGTTGGTTCATAGGACGCTATGACATCAGTAGGGATTTCTAAACACTTAATAGGACAGACAGACACAATATTTGTTTTGAAATATAGGTAAATGAAATAATTTTGCCTACTATATTTTCTGTATATAAAGTAATAAATTTTTATAAAGGTTATATTTGGTTGAAATTTATGATTTGGGATTTGGTTAGATTTAAAATTTATAAATTCGAGTTGTTTTGGAATTGATTTGTGAAATTAAAGAAGCTTATTATAATATAAAGTATTTTAATATTTAAACCATTTAAGTGGTGGAGTCATGTTTGAAAGTTATGAGTTTCAAAGTATTATGATTTGAAAGTGTTATATTTCAAGTGTTTGTGATTTTGAAATATTATAATTTTGAATGTGCTATGATTTTGGAAAAAGGACATATTTGAAGTGAAATTGATATCGTATTGATTTGGTTTTGAAAAGGCAGTGACATTTTGGTTTTAAAGTATAAACTATTTTGAAAATGACCGCGATGTTATAATAAGATTGGTTGTTGAAGAGACCGAGATCAGATATGGGCATACTCTCTGTCGGTACTGAAAACAACTTTAACAACCGTGTGCGCGGTGGAGATTCCAGTGGCGATGTTCTATTAAGGTATATATGTGGACCCGACTCCCGTGAGTTGGCATAAGGTGGCTAAAACAGGAGAGATTCTCGGGCCAAGGAGAAGCCCCTCTTATCGGACACACTCCTTCAGTATTATATTCTGACTTTGGATTTTTTTGGTGGTCACTTTTGATTTTTGATTTTGGAGGTGTGGCTCGAGGTGGGTGGTAGTAGCTGCTACGCGTTACTACTAGCCCAGTGTAATTGGTATATCTACCCTGGCATTACCTTGTGTGCCGTGTTACCTACCCTAGCGCGCCTGTACGAGTTTGATTTGTGTCGCACCTATGGAGTATCCTTTGGTAGCCTCCCAATCATGAGGTATTACGGTACTGTATAGACTAATGGCACTATTTATGTGTTAAAGGGAATATTGGATCACTCCTTGACGCTATTTTAAAGTAAGTTTATTTTACTATTTGACATTATTATAATAGCGTATATTACTACATAGTAAATAGTTTAACAGATCCGTATGAGATGTGAATCCCGAGCATCTCTTAAGTTACTGCACTCACATTTGACACTGGATAGGAGATGTCAAATCCCATAAACATCTCTGACGTCGTTCCACTCATATTTATTTTTGCTGATTTATCTCACATAAGATCTTTTAGTTCTAATCCGAGTAATTTGTCTTTTCAATTCGCTCAGTCAGTCTGAGCATTTCAGGATTCGACGACTCTATTTGTGGAGGACGAAAACGAAGATTGCATTACTATTATTTATTATATTATTCCACTGCATTCATACTGTTCTGCTGCATTATTTATCATTCTCTGGTATGTGTAACTCTAATATGTGTTGTATAAGTATAATCAAATATTTTGAAAAACAGCTTCATGAACTGTTTATTTGATTATTATATTTTGTCGTTCCGCTGCAAGATTCTGTTTCATTTTTTCTTCTTCTCTCTCTGCTTTTTCTTGTCCACCCCAATAACAATCTGCCCTTCTGTATGGTTTGAGTCTGACATGTGTCGTTTATCGTTGATTTAAAGCGTACAAAAGGGCAGGATGTTACAGAAATAATCTGACGGCAACAATATAACAAACTACACTTTTACATTTCTACATCATATTGTTACCATAAAATACTATACAATATATACTGGCTTTTAAGCTTATGTTTCTTTATACAGTTTTGCACTTCACAACTCAGCAAATAAATAATTTCAGTCATTTCAAAAGCAGAAAAAATCATCAAGTGCAAATGATACAAATATTATGCAAAGAATAATATCATAGTTGTTTATACCTGAAACAGATTAAAAACACACAAAACTCAATAGTATAAGTATGGGGAAATTAGGATAAAGGGCACTTATAGGCCTGCTAATTAGTTTTCAGGCTCACAACTTTAAATAATAAGTTTCCAGGACATTTTATATCCATGTAGCAAACAAACCTAAAAATTTAAGTTATACTCTTTTATTTGAACTCAGTTGAAAAATCACTCAACTATGCTTTCTTACAATTCGATCTCGAATGCTTCAGCTTCTACAAATTAACTCTTCCCAAATTTTATACAACTGATTGCTATAATTCAAAATTCTGTACTTCGCTAAACGATTTCAAAGGTAATTTTATTATTGCTTTTAAATTTAATGTATGAATAATTGTAAAGTAACATCTAGTTCAAATTGTTATAGTATTTTTCGCATTAGGAAATAGTGTGTGAAATTATTGTTGTTAAATATTGTTCTACGCATTCATTGCTATTATCTGGTAACTTCATAATTGAGTCAGTGTTTGTTGTGATTTGTTCTAGTCTTTAACTTCTGTATTGTCATTTCAAATTTTAAGTACCGGATCCATTGTGGTGTTGCCGATTTGATTTTCGTACCATGTATTCATTACCAATTGATGTTTACCCCATGGATAGTAACTGCATGTCACTTAAAATGTTCTTTTACTTCTACCTTCAGTCATTCTATACTTCTGGATTTAATTTTATTTCCATATGTATGATTTTTTATTTTTGAAATCAATATTTCATAACTATAAACTGTAATTTTTTGACCGTCTTCAATTCATGTAAATTTTATTTTCGACCATATTACCTTGAACACCAACTTAAGGATGTATTTACGTATAAAGTATTCACAGACTTGAGAATTAATGATGGATAAAGTATTCACAGAGGACATGTTTGACATTGTTGTTTAATCTGGTTTCATTCACAGACATTGTAAAGCGTCCTTATATTATAATTTGATTTGATACTATTTAGTTTCCCTATGGAAAGAAGCAATGCAGTTAAAAACCAGAAAAGTATGACATTATTTAAGCAAATTTAAATGCAAGGGATTCGATGGATTTGTTATACATGTGATTTAGTGGATCAACATTTTTCATTGCATCCCCAATATTAGATAAATCCATTGAGCATTGTATTAAATAATGTCTTTTTACATTGTAAATATGTTTAACTTTGTGTATTTTGATAAAAAGGATAAATAAATTTATTTTTTGTATAAATAATTTTAACAAAATTAAGCTAAGTATGTTTATCTTTTATTAAATGATTAAACTATTTATTGTCTGTTAAGTGATAAACTAATTATCATTTAACAAAAAATAATTACCTCTATCTTTATTGTTTATTAAATGATAAAACTATTTATCTTTATGTCAAAATAATTGTAGTAATTTTTTTAAAATTTTCTCTTTATTAGATGATAGTTGTATTTAAATTAATGTCAAAAAAATTGTATTTATTTAATGATAATTGTTTTATCGTTATGTCAAAACGATTGTATTAAATACTTTGATTATACATTGATAATATGTTTATATATTATAATACATAAAGATATATATGTCTATCTTTTTCTATAACATAAATATTCTTTAATAAAGTTAAGTTAAATATGTTTCTCTTGTGTTAAGTGATAAAACTATTTATAGTTTAGTAAATGATAAAAATATTATCTTTATCTGAAATATGTTGTAGTATTTATTTTACATTTATTGATTATTAAATGATAGTTGTATTTAACTTTATGTCAAAATAAATTGTAATTATTGAATGATGATTATTATTATCTTTATCTTAAAATGATAGTAATCTTCTAGTAATAAAAGATTAATATGTTTATCTTTTATATAAATATTGTTTAATAAAATTAAATGAAATATGTTTATCTTGTACTAAATGATAAAATATTTTTTATTTACTAAATGATAATAGTATTTATCTTTATGTCAAAATTGTCGTAGTAATCATTTTTCATTTATTGATTATCAATGATAGTTGTATTTATTAAAAGATAACTCTTTTTATCTTTATGTCAAAATGATAATTATCTTTTAATAAAAAACAAAAACATGTTTATGTTTTATATAAATATTTTTTTTAATTAAGTTAAATATAATTTAATAAAGTTAAGTTAAATATGTTTACCTTGTGTTAAATAATAAAGTTATTTGTTGTTTATTAAACGATAAAGTATTTATCATTAAGTCAAAATTGTTGAAGAATCATTTTACAATTATTGCCTACTAAAAGAGAGTTGTATTTATCTTTTTATGGTGTGTTTGCATGTAATTTTTGTTTTAATAGTGGTACGCTAATTTTTTGTATTGTTTTTACATTTGCGTTTTAAAAAAAAACAGAAAATGAAATATAACGCATAATTTATGTGCCACACATATGTCGCATCTCCATCAACCAATCACATGCTTTTATTCACTTGACCATCAATCAATCATATCATTTTCATCATCAACAACAACCTCTGTCAGCACATATAACCTACTACTCTACACAAACCACCAGTCCAATATATTCTGCACTTCACTATCCTTTAATTTGTTGCCTTCCCACTCCCCATTGCCACAAAAAAACTGATGCAACATTCAACAATCCTTGCCACCATCACCAACCTATCATCAACTATTGCGGCAACAATCCCAAACTATCACACTTCATAAACAACCTTGCCATTCACTTATCTACTGCATCCTCCTTATCGTATCAACTAACATCAAACAATCCCTGCATACCATAACAATTTCACACATTTCCTTCGACACGGTTCTATAGTCCTTCAAGAAACAACTTCAACATTTCAATAAACTACGTCATGCATCAAAACATATATCCTTGAAATATAAATACTCCCCTATGCATTTTCAAACGTATGTACTAGCAATCAACTTGGACATTTCGTCTCCAATTTGGCACTGTATTTATCTTTATGTCAAAATGATAGTTTCATTTATCTTTATTTCCAATTCTGTGAAACTTGATCATTATGATGATAAAAGTAAAATAAACATGCATCATTACTTATATTGGAAAATGGTTAATTATTTAAATATGGGAAAATCACTGTTGTACGTATCACCCTCTTGTTGCTATGTCTTTGCCGTTGTGACCATCCTTTATCTTTATGCATGCATGTATAATATGTTATGTTATTTGAATTAAGATTCAAGTGGAAAAAAGAAATTTAAGGTTCAACAGAAAATAGTTTGAATCACCATAAAGTAACCAAATTATCACTATATTCTGTAAAGATATTTTCTAATTTACACGAGCTATTTCCTAACATGCTGCCAAATTCAGAAAGTACTTTTGTCATATTCATATATGTATGAATCAAATATTTACCTTGAATTCATATATAAGTCAGTAGTATTTCAAAAGTTATTAAAATTTATTTAATGAAAAAATTCCTTTTTATGCAGCACGTAGATTAGAAGATCATCTAATACTGTAAAAAAAATACGGAAATTAAATCAAAACAATTCTATAGAAAACGCACATTGCATATTTATCAACATCAATGGCAAACGATGTATTAATATGAGACCTGTGAGCAGTGCCATTTGTTAGAAGCATGGCCAATCAAGTCCAGAATCTCCATTTAGTCAACAGCAAACAACAATAACATGTGAAGTTTCTTTCAACATATATGTTTTGAAAATGTTTAGTTGTTTATATAACATTTACATATATTTCTATTTCATATCATCAAGTTTATTTGTTAATTTTGAACAAATTTTTCGATGATCTCATATTCAACCCATCCATAAGTATCTCTTTACAGCAGAATCATAGTAAATATAAAGCAAACTTGGAAGTATGTAAAGATACTGTAAATGTTTATCCTTTTATACAAAATTTTATCTTATGCGACTATTAAAAATTTACCGTCATTTCATTTTTACATACTAATGCGTCGTTTTTAATATAATAATACAAAAAATAGATCTCAAGTTTACAAGTCACTGACGTAGGACAAAAAGTCGTTGATTTTCAACTACAAGCTCAACAGGAAAACGATAGAGCAAATGAAGTTTATCAATCAAGTGAAGAAAAAGATATATATTTGAAAAATGAAAGTGAAGACACTGAAAGTGATAAAGATGTTGAAAAGTACGAAGTTAAAGCATTACGGTGGAACGTATATGTGAAATTTAGGTGCACTTTTCAAATTGATGAGCAAAATAAAAATAATAATTTATTATCAGCTGATGCTATTTTGTACATCGTGAAAACCCCATTCAAATATTTTTTTGAAATCTTTTTAAAAGACAAGATAGGAAGGCAAGATTTTACAAAAAGTGCAAAGAGTTTAAGTAAGGTTATAACATCTTATGATAAAAACAAGAAAGCTTTTAGAACAGGAGATTCATTACTGAAACTAACAAAAGAAGATGTTAGCTTGATTTTGGAAACGTCGTTAGTGGTAAGGATTTATTCCATATTGGAATAACAAGCAGAGGTAACTTGCTGAAGATTTTTTTTGATTTCTTGGATAGAAATTTTGAAGAGGGAGAAGGAATTAACAAAAAATCAGTGGAGCTAGATTAAATATTATGATTGATAGGAGGAATAGAGGTGTGGACTTGGTGAAATTGCTAACCTTAGTGATGGTTATAACATTTTTGTTTCCAAATAATCAGACATATTTACAATGGGGTTTTATTCCAAAGCTATTAAATTTGAAAACTCTGAATTCAATTCCTTGGCCAAAAGTGATCTACAAACACATTTCAAAAAATGTCGAGAAGTTTGCAGAAGATCCAAGAAGCATGCCACGTTGTTCTATGATTTGGCTGGTATGTGCTAATTCTTATTATAAGATAATTATGTACCAAAAAGAAAATAATTTGAAAAAAAATTAACACATTAATTTTCATTTTAGTATTGGATGTGTGGAAAGACACAAATCATGGAAGAAGAAAAAAGGTTTTGAAATGGAAAGCACAAGGATGGTGAAATGGAATTTGTTAAAGCTCAAAAATGTTTCATTTGATATGGTTAAGGGATAATTCAATTTATCGTTTTCAGTTCTGATAGTACATATTTGTTTATATATTGACAAATTGTGAAAAGGTTCAAAAAAATATCAAAAAACGAGAAGAAATTGCTAACCAAAGAATTTGTTAAAACTCAAAAATGTTTCACTTGATATGGTTAAGGGATAATTCAATTTATCATTTTCAGTTCTAATAGTACATATTTGTTTATATATTGACAGATTGTGAAAAGGTTCAAAAAATATATCAAAAAACGAGAAGAAATTGCTAACCAAAGTGACAGGACTTGTTGAAGAACAAGAAGAAGAGAAGAGCAACTCAAAAAAGAGAGAGAACAGGAAAAAAAGGAGAAAAGAAAAAAGAAAAAGAAATTTTATTGGTATAAAATGAAGCCAAAGAAAAGGAGATAGAAAGTCTAAAACAAAAGGTTGTGTAGTTGGAAAAAAGACTTTGCTAAAAGAAAAGGAGTTGGAAGATGAACAAACTTGGAAAAAAAAATTGAAGCTAAATTGAAAGAGAAGTTGGGGGAACAATGTACTCTCAGGGAAGAAGATGAAGAAGAAACAATTGAAAGCAGAAAAAACATGTATTTGCTAGACATATAAACAGTTCATCGGAGTTTCCATCTTTCAAAATATTTGAATCTCAAGATTTTAAAACACCAGAAAGGGAAAAGGAGGTAGATGAAAATCATGGTAGGGTTTATAATGAAGATAAACATGAAGTGAAAGAAGACGATAAATCGGATGAAAAAGAAAAATAAACAAAAACAGAAAAGAAAAAAAAACTGAAGTGAAAGTTGAGGCAAAAGGAAAGAAGAACAAAAAGAGAACATAAATAGAACCAAGTTCAATGCAGAGAAGAATAAGACAAACGGTAAGAATGCTAAAAAAAGGTCCAAATTATATTTATGAAGAAAAGAATAAAGTAATAGATGTGGAAAACTACAACACACTAAAGAAGGAAGAGCAGCTAAAGAAGTAGAGTAGAAACATAGAAAACTACCCACTTTTGAAACATTTGCTAGACATCGAAGTGAAGATAATAACATATTTCTTCAAAGTGGTCGGGGATATTGAGTAAGTGAAATTATAAATATTTCTGTTATTATTTCTATATTTGTATAAAATAACTGAAATAAATATTGTTATTGAAATTTTCAGCGAAGAAGCCTATAATTTGGATGATTAAAATATGATTGTCATATACAAAAGTATGATAGAAGAAATGCTTTTTGGTGGATTAATTAGTGGGCAGGTTAATCCAAATGTAAAATAAAAAACTTATAATCTTATTAAATGGTAACTTATATAAATGATTTTTTGTATAGATTATTGATTGGTACTGATTTAGGAGAGCAAAGATGTATGATGGCAGTTTTAGCATTATATACATAAACACCATATTAACTGTGAGACCAATTCTATTTAAATACATGCTACCCATCATTGATAAAATATAATGTACAATATTTATTTCTCTTAACAGAAAAGTGCATCCAATAACATTGAAAATGTGAAAAATCAACTGTTTATTCCAGCAATAAGAAAGGCTCTATCAAATCCTTTATGTTGTACTATACTATTTCCAATACATGATGAAGCACATTGGACATTTTTAGAACTTGATAGAGAAACGTTATGTTGGATTCTTTATGACTTCCTGTATTGTACAATAAGAAATAGAAAATTCTACAGCACGCATAAGAGGGCTGCCTTGGCAACAGTTAGAAATTTTGTATTTCATCAAAATTTGTATAAAATCTTAAATTATTTTATATTTATTTTTATGTTTTTTAATCCTATTGTTATATATAGAAAACTATTATCAACAAGATTATCAAGGAGCTCAAACGCACAAAAGCAACACAAATTTAGAAAAATTAAGTACTCTTACGTTGGGAACTTATGCTCAGCAAGAAAACGGGTAATTATTTTAAATTATATGTTCATGCCTCTAAACTATAATCCACATAATAATAGTATAACTACTTGTCAAATCATATACCAAATAGTAAACTAGACTACTTATTTAACTATTGTTAATGCTTATAGTTAAATGTCCATTAAAAGTCGAACAGAGCCAATGTGACGCCCCACCTTTATACCCACGCTAGCAAAGAGCATTAATAGATAATACTGTCTGCTAACACGGAGAATAAGGCTGGATAGGAGCGACCATCTATAGCCTTGCTCTAATTACCCATTAAATACGTCGACAATAATCATACCCAACAGATCGACATATCCAATGCATACTTAAAACAAAACCATAGGTGGTTGGATTTAACAGAACAGAATATAATAACTCAAATGTAATATACATCACAGAACAGTAGATCATCATATACACATATACTGAATACATAACAGAGTATACAAAATAATACATGTCAGGTGGTATAGCAGACCACAATATACAGACGAGTCAATAGAATACATATCAGAGTTACAACAAAATAGGACTACACAAAAGCTTTAACAAAAAAGAACAAGCTGAATAGTCCATGCGGAAGCAAAATAGGCTAAGTCCGAAGCACCTAATCTGAAACAACTCGGTCTGACCCGAGTAATAAATACACGGGTCAGTCTAGCTAAACCAATCAGTTAGATAAACTGAACAACAATAAACCTACAAGGTCACAATGTATATCAAATATCTCTCAAAGAGATAACACAACCATCTAACAAAAGATGAATCATATCATAACAAACAAGCCTCATATCATCGGCAACTCATAGAAACAAAGGATAGGAATATCCCAAAACAAGCCAAAAGGCAAATAACAAATACCAATATGGTATACAAGTTCACAAGGTGATCACTACATATCGTGTGGTTCAAAAAGACCTACACCGAGGGGCGATACCTAAGGAATATACATCTCAATTGAAACATCATAAAAATTGCTCGAGCGGTAACGAATGACCAACTCCGAAAGCAATACAATAGGGCAACCTAATATCACCTATGTGGCGCATAACGGCCAACATCGGAAGCGATACAATAGCAACCCAATATCACCCATGTGGCGCATAACGGCCAACATCGGAAGCGATACTATAGCAACCCAATATCACCCATGTGGCGCATAACGGCCAACATCGAAAGCGATACTAAAGGCAACAAGCCAGAAGGAGACAGTCCGAAGATACTATCCCAAAGGCAATATGTGTCACAAACTCCCAGAAAGGAATCCGAAAAGTGGTAACGTGAGTCGCATAACCACCCGTTCGCACTAAACGGTTTACTATCCGTTAGTTTATTTCACACTCAAAGCAGTACAAAATTCACCTCATATCATCGGTAAACCAAACCCGAAGGTCAAAACGATCAATTGAATAGGTCGGGGATTAATCGGAAAGATAAACGCACAGATTCATGGTCCATGTTTTGCCCAACCATTTAATCACCCTTCCACTTCGCTCGAAGTGTGAAATTGTACGTGTGGTTTAAATAGAATTTATAAATCGGAGAAGCGAACTTTTAATACGATTTGAAGAAATAATTTATAAAAACCCGCAAATGAATTCAAAAAGGAATTATCAAGGTCAAATATGCATAAGCAACTAATTGGAATCAATATACATCGATCAAATTTGAAAAATTAAACGAACAAGGCAAATAGGCCAAAAACAGCATATTCAGACGTCTGAAAGAATGGATTCAGACGTCTGAATCTGGAAATCAATTGGCTTTTCCCAACAGAATTCAGACGTCTGAATCCAACCATCCAGACGTCTGAAATAGGCAATATTTTGCCTATTTCCTTTCTGGTCGAAATTTAACCAATTCAGACGTCTGGAATATAAAATTCAGACGTCTGAATCTGGAAGTAAATTTCTTCCAAGGAAAATATTCAGACGTCTGAAATGGGCATTTAAGACGTCTGAAACCAGATGGCCAGGCAATTCCTGAACCTAGGCCAACTATGGCCAAGCAAATCGAAAGCGATCGGATGCGTGTTGATTATGGTCTTACGTCAAACGACTACCCGACCTTAACAACACACCCAAACACTTCGAACAACATAAACATCAACCATATAAGGTTTTTCATAGATTTGGCTTCAAAATCCAATATTTGGTAATTTCACCAAAACAATCCAATTCGAAAGCAATTGAACATGAACATATATTAGGAATTCATTCCTAACATCAATGATATCAAAAGAAATAGATGTGAGTTAGAAACTCACCTTTTTACACAAAAACAAAGGAGAAGAAGCACAAATGCAAGCAATCAACCAACTACACTCCACTTCAACACTACAAGCTTCAATCTAGAATCAAAGCAAGTATTTCCTAAGTTAGGGTTAGGAAATTACTGAAATTGAAGAGGAGAAGAGATGGAGAAGATGGAGATGAACTTACCAATGGATTCCCTTTGATTTTGGAGCAAGAATCAAGCTTTGCAAAGGAAACTAGGGCTTGGAATTTCCTAATTCTTTTTCCTTTCCCCCATTTCAGTTTTTTACTTAAGAAATGAAAATGAAATGAGAGTGAATGGAGAGGAGAGGGCTGAAGTAGAGGGGTTAAGTGGGTTTAGTTAGCTAGCGGGCTGAACCCAAACCCAAAACCCAACTAGAAAACGTAGCCAATTACGACTTACTCCAAACATATCAAAGATTATACTCAAAAAGATCGCAAACGACATTTTGAACTCAATGGAAGTGGTCTTGAGACCCAATTCGACCGTTTGCAGAAAGTAACTTTTCGGACTATGATCCGACAATTGATGTTATATTTAAATAAAATATTTAAATATACAACCGATAAATATGCGGGTTGTTACAGCCAAGTTCAAATTTGATGCATGCAAACCATATGTTACAAGGGTAAAAATTAATTATTTTAGAATATAGGTGGTATCAGAAACAAAAGATCTTTTAGTTTTATTAGAGTAGTCTTCAGATTTTAAAAAGCAAATGAAAAAACAATGTATCAAAATATTCATTAGTTTAGTTGACTTTTGTTGTTTCTTAACCATAAAGTCAAAGAAAGCCATTTAGAATAAAAACATCAAATTTGATTTTTTATTTTATTTTTGTATACCAAAAGCAAAACCAGTGCTTTTTAAGCTATCCAAACAGATACTAATATAGCAATATGATCTCTGTAACGACCCAGAATTTTTATTAATTAAAATTTGAATATTTAATTAATTTTAAATATTAATAAGTGAATTTATAAGTCAAATAAATTTTATTTCGAATAATTGGATTTAATTGGATAATTAAATCGATAATTTAATATGCTAAATTATGGAAATAATTTAAAATTGAGTAAAATATGATTGAAAATGATTTGTAAAATTTTATTTTATCATATTGGAGTTAGAATGATGTTTTAAATAGAATTAAAACGATCTAACGATTGTTTTAAATGCATTAAGATTCGAAACCATAGATTTCAACATTCATTGTTGAAATAGACGTTTTCGAGATATAGAAGGAAATGGTAGACTATTACACTGTTGTTATAGTAAATGATTTCCGAAAGGAAATGTTTTGTATAGTATTGGGATTTATATATCTATTTTAATTTCGAATCCCTATACTAGTGATTTTGGGTTGTCGTAACGATGTTTTACGTAACATTCATTTTGGCCCAAATAAATATGTTAAGAGAATGATTTCCTTAAAGAATGAAATATATACTTAATCTCGATTGAAGTATATTGAATATTTTCCAAGTGTTGAAAATAAATAAGTTCATGAATTACTTATTAAATAAGTATGGAAATGTTTTCCAATATAAAGTGAATATTTTGAGAATTTATCTTTTTGAAGATAAATTGAAATGAATAATTGAAATCGTATATTCATAGATAATTTGAAATATACATTCACTATGGAATTTATGAATAGAAAGGGGAACTTGTTTAAAAATAAATATTGATTTATTTTTAAAGTGTGAAATTATATATCTTGTAAAGATATTTTGGAAAATAAATAATTTGAAAAATTATTTGGAATCTGGTGATGTTGTGCATATCCATTGATAGTTCAATAACCGACTATCAATATTTCCCTTTGAATGGGTTTTTGATGTGATTTGCTTGAATTTAAATGCCACGCTTATTTTTGAATAAGCGCTCACTATTCGGGTTAACCGGGAAAGGACCATGGGGTCGTATAACCCATTCCGAATATGTGATACGTCGTTATGAATTGCATTTGAAGATCGGTGTTGAAGACCCGGTATTTACGAGAGCGATAGGATGACCTGTCGATTGACTCTGCACCGAGTTGCTCCGGTATTGAGTTCTTCATATGTGATGGTGAATCCGATCAGGATTGTGAATATCCGGATTGCAAGGACTTCTTTGTAAGTGCCTTCGGTTTTGTTCGAGCCCGGAGCAGACTTGTATGGATTGTATGTCTGACATTACAAATTGAGATATAAAGCCGAATTTCATTCATGGTTCATTCTAACACTTATAAAAAACTCGTTTTATAATTCAAAATATTCTAATTTATAAATATCCATTTTATAAATCTTATATACAAATCAGTTTGTATTATTAGTTTGTTAGTTTGTTATATTGTTAGTTTGTTAACATATTACGACAATATTCAATTTCATAAAAAGATAACAACATTTATCATTTCTAGAAAATGATAAAAGAATTTATCAATTTTCATAAAATGATAAAAGCAATTATCATTAAATATAGAAAATTTAAACATTCATCATTTTATATAACCACTAAAGCAGCCTTCTTGACTTAAATTTTATTTTCAAGTTTATTGAAAAATAATCATTTTTTGGTATATTATAAAAATTAGAACTGTTTAATAATTTTATATTACCATCAAACAAAATGATAAAATATTTTATATTAAATCTACCATTGTTATTTGTCATCTAAGGTTCAGTATAAACAATTTTGCCGGATGACCACAATTAGCGATTTTCATGCCTCTGTTTATCGAATAAAACTTGGCAGTGATATGTGCTGTCGATCAAGTGTGGGCATGTAGGACCAACTCTTTTCCTTGTTAAACACGGTAAGTTCCTCCTTACCATATATTTGTTGTAACCAATTGACATTCTTTATATGTAATTGTTTTACTATTTGGAATTCTTTATATTAATTATTTTTTGTTATTCATGTGATAGCCATATGAAATTCTTCTACTGCTGCAGCTACCATTCTTGACTTTTAGTATAGAAATAAAAAGTAGCTAACATAGGTGATTTTTAGGAGAAAGCCATCGTACATTTATGAAGCTATTTTTTTAGTTTTGCAGTCATTTGATATTGAAAATTTGCTTCTTTTGGTATGCTCAAAACTTTAATGATTGAATTTCAAATTTTGTTCTAAGCTATCGCCCCTAGCATTGCTGACCTTCATTACGAAGTTACAATGCAACAGATTTATTTGATAGTTTTGATGAAATTTGTTGTACTGTTATAATATGAATCGACTTCTAATTAAAAATTAAGTTGATTATGAAATGTTGAGCCTTATGATTTGCGTAATATCTAAAGTTCGATGATGAAATTGTTAGGTTGTTAACATAATACAACAATATTCATTTTTGATAAAAGAGATAACACCATTTATCATTTTCAGAAATTGATAAAAGAATTCATCAAATTTTTTTTTGGAACTGGTACTTTATATACAACAAATCATTGGGACAACATATCCCTTGTCAAATAAACGTTCGAAAGCAAGTTTTGAACTTGTGACATCCTGCACCAAAGCCGAATCAATTAACCACTTGGACAAAGGTGCTTGTCAAATTCCGTAAAGTAATAAGAGAATTCATCAAATTTCGTAAAGTAATAAGAGAATTATCATTTTAAGTATAGAAAATTTACACGTTCATCATTTTATATAAGCATTAAAGCATTGTTAACATATTACAACAATATTCATTTGTGATAAAAAGATAATACTAGTTATCGTTTTCAGAAATTGATAAATTCATTTATCATTTTCATAAAATTGATAAATTTTCATAAATAATAAAATCATCTATCATTTTAAATATAAAAAATTTAAAATTTCATCATTTTATATAAGCATCAAAACAACCTTATTGACTTATTATATCACAACAATATTCATTTTTGGTAAGAAAAGTAACACCGTTTATCATTTTTCAAAAATTGATATAAGAATTTATCAATTTTCATAAAATGATAAAAGCATTTATCATTTTAAGTACAGAAAATTTAAAAATTCTTCATTTTATATAAGCATTACAGCATTGTTAACATATTACAACAATATTTATTTGAAATAAAAAGAAAATACCATTTATCTTTTTCAGAAATTGATAATTTTTTTATCATTTTCATAAAATTGATAAATTTTCATAAAGTGATAAAAGCATCTACCATTTTAACTATAGAAAACTTAAACTTCCATCATTTTATATAAGCATTAAAGTAGCCTTATTGACCTATTATATTACAACAATATTCATTTTTGATAAAAAGATAACACCATTTATGTTTTTCAGAAATTGATAAAAGAATTTATCGTCGCCTTTTTTATTTTCTTCTCGTAGCACAAAATGAGGTGCTTCAAGCGCTGACCCCGAACAAATTTTCATAAAATGATAAAAGCATTTATCATTTTAAGTATAGAAAATTTAAACATTCATCATTTTATATAAGCATTACAACATTGCTAACAAATTACAACAATAGTCAGTTGTAATAAAAATATACTACCATTTATCATTTTTAGAAATTGATAATTTTTTTTATCAATTTTCATAAAACGATAAAAGCATTTATCAATTTAAATGTAAAAAGTTAAAATTTCATCATTTTATATAAGCATTGAAGTAACCATATTGACTTAATTTTTCTTTCCAAACTTATAGAAAACTAATCATTTTTGGTATATTATAAAAATTAGAAATGTTTATAATTTATATTAGCATCAAATAAAAAGATAAACGTATTCTTTTACTATCATTGTCACCATTCCCTTTATTTCTATTATGAATCAGAAAATAATACATGGATGTAAGAAGCAATCATTTTTGTCCATTATATAAAAATGATTGGATAAATTAATCAATGATATAATAAATGATACAAAATGAATAAATATCTTCAGTAGTAGATAGAAATAAAAGTAAATTTAGAGAATGGTGTTAATATTATACCACTAGTCTTAGTCTTAGTCTTATATCCATGTGTTATACAACAAGTATATAAATTATTTACTGTATAGATTATTTACTGGTCAATAGGTAGCTATATCTCTGTGTTATACCACCAGTTTATAGATTATTTACTGTATAGATTATTAACTTCTCAATAGGTAGCTATATCTCTATGTTATACCACCAGCCATAGTGTTATATTTAACTTATTGGTGCACTTGTACTACCTCAACGAAAATTTGATAAATGTTTACAAGTGTTGATGTATTTAAAAATAATTTTGGATATAAACTGTAATATTATAGTTTACTTTATAATTAGTTGTTCTAGAAATTTTACATGTTAACATGTCACTATGACACATTTATATTGGTATGATGGTTTTATTAGTCAATTGGAAAATATGGTATTCTGCTACAATATCAAGCTTTAACTAAACATAATGTATGTTACAATATTAAATGAAATATAGTTTTCTAATTAAATGTTTTACAACAGGTATGATTGCGAAATGTTTGTCATGGTAAACATGAGGAAGAAAGAAGCAGGTTTATGAAAAGTGTGATAGTGTATGAGTGCACGTACTAATATAGTACACACGGATCGTGTAATATGGAATATAATATAAATGCGGAAATAGATGATAGTAGCAAAGTAAATAAAAATAGAAAAATCACACCAGAGATTTTTATACTGGTTTGGAGCACCATCCTTCGTCCAGTCCCAGACTTTTATCTGGATTTTCACTACTAACTACCTCGCTTCACCCGGAGGAACAGTTTTACAACACCCGAGCAAACGAACGGGATTTAACGCCTCTAAAATACTGAGGACTTCAACACTTGCCTCTTACAACACCGAGGACTTCAACACTTGCCTTTTACAACACCGAGGACTTCAACAACGATGAATATAATTGTTTGTTGACGGTATGTGTTCTTGCTAACACAGTTTTTTCACTTGTAGTACAAACTTCCTATAATCTTGTCCTCAAAATATGTGAATGATGTTTTGTGAAGATTAAGGGAAGCATATTACTTATTGAATCAAAAGATATGAAATAATTTCAATGATTCAATAAGCAATTAAAATAATTGAGAGCTTTTAGAATGCAGGAGTATTTAGAAAGTAAGATCAGAAATTAGAGTAAAAAAAATATGTTTTCATGTATATTGAATCAATGATTTAGATGAGTTTATATAGAGAAAAATGGTTGTAACTCTTTGTGAACAGTAGCCATTAATAGATATGATCATTGATGAAAGGTAAGAGATGCAACCATTGGAGAAAGAAGTGTCTTTTGGAAAAAGTTACTCTCTGTTTAAAAAACGGTCGACAGGTCAGAAAATGGCCAGTAGACAGGATTTCAAATATATAGTCGTTATGTGCATGTGTGCACGTTCATTGTGCATTTTACACAGAAACGGTCGACCGCCTGATTTATTACCGGTCGACCGGTCCCTGTTAATTAGCTCAATGAATGTGCAATGCTATTCAAATGTATATATATATCGATTATTTGAGGATATATTTTAACAAGTTTATCACTATTACAATATCAAATAATCAACCTATAATCTAGAGTATCATATGTAGCTCTTTTGTGCCTCTTTATAGCCATGATGCTTGTGTTTTGTTGATCGCCTTTATTTCTTTGTCAGAAATCAAAAACTTCATAGAACCTGTGACTCAACAGTTTACCATTGATAGAAAAGGTTTTGGAAGAAGATATTGGTCAGTTAAGAGCAAATATGGTAGCTGACATTATGACAAAAGAGGCATATTGTTGGACGATGGAAAAGTTTTGCACTTCACAACTAAATCTAGAAGAAGAAAACAATCATGTTGAAAAAAATTAGCGAAGCAAAATGAATATTAAACTAGTTTATTGACATCATTTAAAGGAAACATTATATGTTTAGTTTGTTTTAACTTCTTTTTTCTATAGGAAAAGAACAAATTTGCATTGTATGTTGAAATTTATTTCATTTACAGAAAACAGTTTGCTTAGTTGGTTCCTTTCACATGTAAGCTTTGTAATTAATTTGATGTTTTCCATAAATAAGTTTTGTAGTTTGTTATGTTGATGAATACTTGGCTTGAATGTGAATTATCTCCTTCTGTACTCATATTATATTTCATATGTTTTTTCTGTAATTTGTTCTTTCATATTATTTAGATCCCACTGTACTCATATTATATTTCATATGTTTGTTCTGCAATTGGTTCTTTGGTATGAATTAGATCTTACTGTACTCATATTTTTTCTGTAATTTGTTATCATTAAGATGTTTAGTCATGTACAGTTATTGAATTTGTTATTGCGAATGTTGTTTTGAAAGATCTTGCTATCAATTTGGTTAATATTTTGCATTGGTACTTTTGAATAACAACTGTATGTTCGCGTAAATAAAATATAAAATGAAATCTGACTACACAATATTGCTGATAATAGTTAATGTAATTTTTTTAGTAGGGATTGTTGCTGAGAATTACATTGAGTTAAAGACTCAGTGGAGTTTTCCTTTTACTGAATTTTAATCAGTGCAAGTTTTATATTGAAGTTCGCATGTGTCTTGAATGGGCTTACAGTACTGCACAATTCTGAGTTCACTTTAACTCTATGAGCCATATGCCAAAACTATTTGCTCTTGTACAAACATACAAAAATAAGAACACTTACCATATTACTTAGTTCCCTGGCTCCGTCGCATATTTAAGTGCCCAACTAAGAAGTATATACACAACTTGAGGAATAAACTTTTGTGTAATATTTTCATCTACTAATGTTGCATACAAACATATGACGCTAAATAAAATGTGGTAAATCAAGCGATTTTTGTGTAATATTTTCATCCACTAATTGAATGATTATAATATGGTGAAAATTCTATTCATTTCAAATAAATTTTGTTTAAAAACAGAAGTAGTACTAATTTTTGTATAATGAAATTCAATTCTGGTGAGTTTACAAACTATAGGAAGCAGTAAGTTGTACTAGCACTGAGTGCTTATACTAAAAGTAATTGAATAAAATGGATTATGTTGCTTGGATAACTTGAACATGTCAAACTGGATCTATACAGGTGCGAAAGAAAAGAAACAACACGGAATTTAGAAACATAAAACTAGACTCTCTTAACCGAGACTGCTATGGCTTTATTATCGAGATCAGCACTCCCTAAGCTTGTAGTTTCTCTTTTGTTTCCTTGATCCTATTAGTTATCAAAAGTCAAAGCAATAACCTTTGCATTAGATGATGCTAGCAGTTATAGAAAATAGTTTACAAAGGTGTCAGAACTAAGTGCAAGAATGTGCTGAGTTAGAATTAGTGAAAACTGCCTTCATTGAGTTAGAATCAGTTGGAAGATTGAATCATTTCTCATTATTGAAATTTTCAAGATCATTCAATATCATAACAATTAATAGGTAAAATTATAAAAATGATAAAACATATTATCATTTTACAAAATCATAAATAAAAATTAATAAAAATAGCCATAAAACAAATATAAATTCCATAAAATATTGAAGTATGAACTATCCAATATTATATACACCATATAGTCTAAAACAACAAATGATAAGCATAAAGTTATAAATGACATTTGACAACTAGATAATATTCTTGAGTATAGCCATAAACAATAATAACAAGTACATCATAAAATAAAATTTAAATTTTCGGATGAAACAATAGTTAGTTTACAGAAAAAAATAACAATTCATCAACATAATATCATATATTCCCATACTAACCAGTCATGCAATACATTATAATAATATAATAATCCTAATAGCTTATACTGCAACAATGGTAGTTGGTATTGAATTAAACATAAAATGAACTTAGTAAAAACACAAGAATAACCTAATATTAATAGTAAAAGAATAACATAGAAACAAAAATATAATTCAATGTAATATCTTTTAAATTTTACGATCCAAGAATATCTCAATACAACATAGGAAGCTAAAACATAATTATCTTCAAAACGAACAAGAGAAAATGACATAACAATTACAAAAACATTCAACCACTCAATGGACAACTTCTATGATTATGACCTAATTTCTTACATTTTCCACACTTATTATGCTTCCCATCGAGAACATCCAACCCACCAAGTCTGTTAAATCTTGCTCTACTAGCTCCATGACCAGCTTTAAGAGGAAGAATAGTAAAAAAAACCTGCAGAAACAATATCATTTTTATAAAAAGTAGGAATATGATTAATAACATGGGAGTAAGAAGCACGATAAGCCTTAGTTATGAAATAATATTCAATAAAACCATAGACATTAAGTTTGGCAATGGTAATGCACTTCAATGCATGTACACAAGGAAAACCAGCAACTCTCCATTTGTTACAAGCGCACATCCAATTTTCAAGATCAACTTTGTAAGAAATAGAGGAATGTACTTCAAAAAAAGGTAGAAGAACGAGAAATGTTCCACCTAAATCCTTCTTCTTTTAATTTTAATAAACGATTCTCTATTTTAGTATAAAGTATGGTTGTCCAACTAGATGCCTCTTCTCTACACTTTGACATTTGAGTCATAAGCTTAATTTGAATTCCATTAAGACAACATGTAATAGGAAGATGCCTTTCTTTCACAATCCAGAAGTTAAAACTCTCTGCGACATTTGATTTATTCTCACCATGGTGATTGTTAGGAAAAAAAAATCAGCCCAATGGTCAAATGGCTTATCATTTAAGAATTCAACAACTTTTTCACCTTCAATTTGACTATATTTTATCATAGCTCTTTGAAATTCATAAGGAGTACAAACTACAGTGCAACGTTCCAATAAGTGTGCTACCTAAGGTCCCTTTCCACCCTTCACAATATTAGCAACATTACTTTGCATATGATATAGACAGTATGAATGGAAATCCATTGGCAATTTTTTAGCAATAATTAAAAGCAAACTCCAATTTCTATCTGATATAAAAACCAAAAGTCGATCAACTCCGGTCGAATATTTCAAACAATCCAAAAACCAAGAACAATTTTCCTTATTTTCCTTTGCAACAACAGCCATAGCCAATGGAAAAAATATTGTTAGCGAATAGAAAAAATATGTATATGTGTATGCAATAAAGTAAAATTATAAAGGAATTTTTTCCTATTAATAATAATAATTATGGTGAATAATTTAAGATTCTTTCCGTTACTATTGACTTTAATGTTTAGAAATGTAACTTACATGTAGCATACATATACATAAAAACATAATGCAATGATCATATCTTGAATTTACTCAAGTCTTTCTTAAGTGAAATGGATGTCCACATACACGTGTGTGTGTGTGTGTATGAAAAGGTGTCCATGTACACACGTCTGTGTGTATGAAATACATGTACCCAATGATACCCGTTGATTATTTTTCATGCATAGAGTAAACAACTGTATAAGATAACATGCATTTAATTTACTTATAAGATAAGCATCGACCAATTGTTCTTGAAAGCAAAAAGGACTACCTTGGGCTGCTGCATTCCAACAATGAGGAATATTATGACACTAATGATGCTAGTAGATATGCCCCATGTTTCTGATTAAGCATGTTTCAATAATAATTTTCTATTTTAGAACTAGTTTCATATTTAAACCGATAGCATCCTTAAATTTAATTATATCAATTAGCAAAAAAATGTTACATATATAATTCCACACTATAAATCCCTATATTTTGAAATACCATAATATGAGGAATAAACTAGTTAAACAATTAATCTATAAGATAAAAATAGACTTGTTAACTAAAAAAAGAACAAATTTAAGATGGACGGTTAGGGGAATCAATAAGAATAGGCTGAAATGAGCTTTTATCCCAAAGCCTAAATCACTATGCCCCTTACCCTTCCTCATTTCATTCACACTCCACTTACTAAAAAAACAAAGCAAAAAAAATTGAGGTCATCCGTACTTTTAAGGAGAAAGACAGAGAAAAATCAAAGAAGGGAAAGGAGCATTCATCCACAAGAGAAAGTAAAAATTCAACTAACTTCTAATTAAACAACGATGAGTGATCCTTTTTTCGAACCTTCCAAACTCACACAAGTATGAATTGTATGTATTTGTGATGTTTGAAGGATTACAAACTAATATAATCAAGTTGGGTAATATTTGTTCATGTATTGAATTTAAGATAATGATTTTTCATGTGTAAGGGCAAGAATGTTAATCAAACCTTCTCTAAATCATTTGAAATTTGTATAGAATGTGTAAAATGATAATATGAAAATGGATTTTTTGATTTCATAATTTTTTGAAATTTGTATTAATTTTCTAAGGGAAGAAAAGGCTTAATTTTTTGATATATAAAATAATTATTTTAATACAATATTTTATATGAGGCAAAATATAGTAGTTCGTATTTTTAGTGAACTTTTGGATTTTTCTCATTCATTTTCTAATTTATATGAATAATTTAGTAGTAGAAAAATTAATTGTGAATGGATAATTAGGGAATTAAGTAATGTAGTAATTGAAAATTTTGAAAAGAAAACTGCAATATGCTAGGAGCACCAATAGTAACTTGACATGTAACCGAATTTGGTGAAAAGCAATTTTTGATAGTGGTAAATAAATAGTTTCCAAGTTAATAACAATATTGACATAATTAACCTGCGATAGCAAATATTAACTTAAGATATCTATTGACAACTTGCAATAGCTAATGAAAGCTTAACCTATGCTATTTAATAGGTATATCAACCCACGATAGATAAGTCGAGGTCAATGTGCGATAGCCCTTATAACTATCAACCTACATTAGCCAGGAGTGTCAACATGCGATAGCTGTAGGAGGTCAACATACTTAATTATTGATCAACTTCCTATAGCTCTATGTGGTCAACATGCAAAGTTAATCAATAATCAATTTACGAAGCCCTAGAGTATATTAAATTTTGATAGCCCTAGAGCATATTAACTTGCAATAGCCTTAGAATGTGTCAACGTGCGATAGCTACGGTGTATAAACCAACAATAGTTAATTTAAACCCAACTTGCGATTGCTAGGGTAATGTCAACATGTGATAGCATGTAAAGTAAATAGAAGATAGCTAAAATGCAAAGGAAAACTAAGTAAATAATGAACTACTAGTAGAACCTTGGAAGCTATCTTCTAAAGTGATGAAATGACCATAGAGAATAATAAATTAAAAGGTAATAACTTAATTGAAGAAAGAAAATTGATATTTACCTAAATTAAGCTATCTGGTGATAAGTTGAATCCTTAATAATGAAAATATAAATATATGGCCTTAGTGGCAATAGTTTGTTTAAACACGACATTATATCTAATGACTAGTAGTGTAAGGCCTATCTGGCAACCATTTGTCTGAATATGACATTATATTTGATAAGGCTTAGTAGCTACCAAATATCTAAACATGGCATTATATTTCGTAAGGTTGACAGAAGGCTTTAGTGGAAAACCCATGTCTATTCACGACAATATCGGAATGATGGTATAAGGCTTGCATAGCATTCAGATGTCTGTTCATGACAATATACAAGAATGATGGTATACGGCCTATGTAGCATCCCAGGGTCTTCTCACGATAATATATAACGATGATAGCATGAGGCTTTTGTAGCAACCTAATTATCTATTTATGATAAAATTGGAATAAACAGATGAATCACTTAAGTGTTAACCTAAGAGCATTGAACCATTATAAACTGGCAGGAGTGAGGCCAGTATGACAATGTAAAATGAATTGATTATGGAAACTAGCTGAAAATGTGTAAAGGAAATCTCACACTTATGATAAATAGATGACTTATGTTGATCATGATATGATGTTATTACATAGTATGATGTAATTATAGAAGATTGGAGTATAAAGGGGAAATCTCGTTCCATGCTTTAGTGGTGAGGTCTTACAATATGTTTGCTTCCTTAGGGTAACGCAATACTCATACCGGACTTAAAATCTGATCCATATTGTTGTTATTTCCTATAAATTCACGGGTACTCATATGAGTAAGCTGGATTTATGGTTTAAAAAGTATCTTTTGGAAAGACGAATAAAGGTAAAGTAGGGGGCTTATGCAGAAAATAAAAGCTATTATAAAAATTACGCCTTGTAAAACTAAAAATTGTAATTGGTTAAGTGTCATGTCGGCATCTTCATATGTCAGGCATAACACCATATTTATTTCTTGTTGTATTTAACCTTGCATGGGAACAAGAAGGGTTAATGATGATGTAATCAATTATGTAAAAAATGATGTAATGAAAGAAAATTAGCTTCTTAGTTTACTTAATGTTGTGAAAAAACTACCGAACTCTCTGTATCGCTCAAAAATGATTCTGATGATGACTGAAGCATCATTGATGTTTGTTATCGAGTCACAAACTGGGGGTCTTTTCAATGTGTTATCAAAGCTTAGGTTAAAGGATACTTAGGTAAAAATGAGCTATAAGATAAGTAACTAGAAAAAAACACCTAGGGAAGGGTATATGTTATATATATAACATACTTGAATTTTGTTATAGATGTGTAAGAGGATATATTTACCCTCTCTACTATTTTTCCCACTCTCTACACTTCTATTTTCTTACAAACTCTTTCTCATGCAAAAATCAAGAGTAGACCTACATAATAGATTGACTTTTGGGGAGCATAAGAGTGAATGAAAGTAAAGGAGATGACGGTAAGCAAACTAATGGCCAAGGAGAGGAGACAACCCCATAAGTTCATGTTGAAGACAGTACTGAAATGCCTACCCCACCAGTAGGAAACATGGATATAAATGCATTTTTTCAGCAGCTTTTAACAAATTCAGTGCAATAGCAAGTACCATTGCATGCCTAGAACGAACACGAAGGTCCCTGTAGCTAGTCATGGAAGACTTTGCTAAGATAAGCAAGGATTTTAGAAGCTCATGAGGAGAAACGGTCGATGGCATGAAATCGATATTGAAGGCTAATGATTGGTTATTGATGTGTGAAAGGATTTGTATGGTCTTGGAACTAACTGATGCCAAGAAGGCGAAGTTGGTGTCTAGACAGTTCAAGGGGTTAGCATGTATATGATGGAGGATAGCGAGAGTAGAGATTCGTAAGAAAGAAATTACTTGGGATAGGTTTAAAGAGTTGTTCAAAGAACATTGTATTTCTAGATTGGAGCTATCGGCAATGTTCCAAGAGTTTGTGATGTTGCAACAGGAAAGTTTGACCGTTTTAGAGTATGTGTTGAAGTTCAATGCTTCATCTAAGTATGAAGTTGATTTGTTTATAATTCCAAAGAAGAAGGTGGAAAATTTTATCATGGAATTGAGGCCAGGATTGAGTGACAAAAAGATGGCTCGTCTACCACGTCCATTCAATAGAGTGGTAGATATGGCAAGGATTAATGATATAATGTATGCTAAAAGACATAGTGTTGGATCAAAAGGCTCAAATTGAGAAGAAAACAAAAAAAATTTCCATATTAGAAAGGCAAGAAATGCCGGTGACAGAAATGAAGGGCTCATGGTAGTGGAGAACAGAAAAATGTTGATAGTGTAACATGTTATAATTGTACGCAGATGGGGCACTATGCATATACGTGTCCATATCTGGTAAGAGTTGTAAAGGTTAAGTGTTTTATTTGTGAAAAGCCTAGGTACATGAAGGAAGATTATTCTTGAGTTAAAGCGGCCAATGTTTTTTGCATTAAAAGGACCATAAGCTAGGCTGACTACTGATAAGAAGGGGAAGAAGGTTGTGCTAGGAGGTAGACCTTGATCTCTAGTACTTCAATTAAAGTTCTTTTTGATACGAGTGCTACCATTCTTTTATTTTGAAAGATGTTGTAGATAGGTTAAAGTTGGAAAATAGTTATTTAGTTTGGTCTCTACATTCGGCCAATTTGATTAGTAGGTATGCTATTCTCGGATTAAAGTGCAAACCTTTGGTTTGATTTAGGTGGTCATACGTTACTTTGCTACCTATATGTGCTTGAATTAGCACGGTATAGGTAATCTTGGGTATGGACTTGTTAGTTTGCGATGATATTTAGATCTTTTGTGTTGATCGAGTTATCACTTTACAAAATCTAAATGATGAGAAAAGGATCACAGCAGCATTTAGACATAGTGGACAAAAAGTCAAGGTTAATGTAATGAGAAATGGAGGAATAAGAGGATAAGATTAGTTGGGTACTGTTAGTTTGGGAATTCAAGGATGTTTTCGAACAAGTAGCCCGATTACTACCGAGGAGTGTAATCGAAATCCGTATAGACTTGATGTCGGGGGCACAACTTATAAGTAGACCACCAAGCATAATGCTGCTCAGGAAGATGTAAGAATTAGAGAAGTAATTGGTGGAACTTGTACATAGAAATTTCAATAGGCCAAGTAGTTCACCATGGGGAGCATCATCGATATTCATAAATAAGTCGAATGGATCTTTATGGATGTTTTGATTACCTGAAGCTGAATGAGTTGACCATGAAGAATCTTTATCCCTTTCCCAAGATAGATGACTTATTAAATCGGTAGAGTGGAGCTAAAGTGTTCTCGTGGCTAAATTTGGCAATGAGATTCCATCAACCAAGGGTGGTAGAAGATAGTGTATCATTGATTGTGTTGTTAGTAATGTCATTCAGACTGACCAATGCCCTTACATTCTTCATTGATCTTATGAATTCAATCTTTCGTGATTATCTGGACAGACTGGTATTGGCTTCGTTGATGATATTTTAGTATATTCTAAGAATGAAGGATACTATGAAGCTTATCTTAAATTGGTGTTGGAGATGTTGAGACGACACATGTTGAAGGTGAAGTTTCTGAAACGACATTTTTGGAAATAAGCGTTTAAATTTATCTGGTACATTGTTTCATAGAATGGATTGGTAGTGGATCCATCAAAGATAGAACCATTAATGGTTGGAATAGGCCGGAGATGGTCATGATGATGAGAAGTTTCTTTGGTTTGGATGGTTATTCCTGCAGATTCATTAATGATTCCTTGCGTATAGTTGCACTATTGACTAAGTTGACTAGAAAGAATAAGATGTTCATATGGATCGATAAGTGTGTAGGGTAATTTAGGAGTTAAAGAAGCTATTAACGAACATTCCTGGCATGGTCGTACCTAAGGGAAATCAAGATCTAGTAGTGTATACTAATGTTTGTTTTACAAGTTTCAGAGTAGTGCTGATGCAAAGAGGGTGAGTGATAGCTTACACATTAGGCAGTTGAGTCCACATGAGATTAGGTATCCACTCATGACTTAGAGGTTGTAGCATTGGTGATTGCATAGAAAATTCGAAGATACTATCTGTTGGGAGAGCTGTTAGAGTTATATATGGACCATAAGTCCCTTAAGTATTAATTCATTTAGAAGGAGTTGAATATGAGGCAACATCTATAGTTGGAGTTATTGGCGGTATATGACTTCAGCATATGACTTTCGCTAGGAAAAGGGAACAAGGTTGCCGATGCTTTGAGTATAAAGCAACAGAATGGAGTGTTAGCAACAATTGAGAAATGGAAGACGTTGGATACATTACGCTATTGTGAATAAATCATAGATCAAATAAAGAGCCAAGTATGTTGGCAAATTTGGAGGTATGTCCTGTACTTGTAGACAAAATTGCACCAAGGTAGAGAGAGGACCCATTGGCAGCCAAATGAATTAGGCAATTAGAGAAGGGAGTGGACGTGAAGGATCTAAACAGATTTGAGATAGACTTTGAGGGATGGCTTAGGAAGAATGGGAGACGATGTGTGCCGAATGTGGTAAACATTCGGGAGGAGGTCTTAGAGGAAAGTCATCGGTTCAAGTTTACTATTTATCTTAGGGGTACGAAGATATATTAAAATATGAAGAGAATCTTCTTTTGTGAAAGGATAAAGAGAGACGTAGGAGAATGGGTGAAGAAGTGCTTCACATGTCAACAAGTGAAGGCTAAACATCAAATGCCAAGTAGTTTAATTCAACCTTTGAAAGTTCCAACTTAGAGGTGGTAATCAGTGCCTATGGATTTTATTAATGGTGGCCTAGGTCAATGATGATAAACGATAGCATTTGGGGGATAGTGGATGGATTGACTGAAAATGCCCATTTTATCCTAGTAAGGTCGATGGAAATGGAATCTAGTTTGGCAAGACTATACATGAAGAATATTACGAGCCTCCATGGGATTCCAAGCAACATTTTAGTGATAGAGACCCGTTGTTCACCAGTCAGTTCTTGCAGAGTGTATTGGGTATAGCTTTGAGCATGAGTACGACTTACCACCCACAGACTAATGGAAAACAAAAGGAGTGAACTGTGTGCTCAATGATTTGCTAAGGGCATGTGTTTGAATTTTAGATAATCTTAGGAAGATCGTTTGCATTTGGTAAAGTTTGCCTATAGTAACAATTGCTAGTCAAGTGTCAGGATGGCGCGTTTGAGGATCTTTATGGTAGGTCAAGTAAGTCAACTATTTGTTGGCTGAACATGAAGGATAGGGTCGTGTTGGCACCTAATTTGGTAAGAGATGTTGCTGAGAAGGTACATTAAATTCATGCTAGGTTGAAAGCAGCACAATTGAGGCAAAGGAGTTATATCAATAAGAGGAGAAAGAATCTTAAGTTCATGGTAGGAGACAATGTTTGTGAAGGTTCTCCAATGTATGGAGTGATGTGCTTTGGGAAGGCAAGGAAACTAGCACTTAGATATGTATGACCATGTCCAAAGATTGAGAGGGTTGGTAAATTCACATATCGAGTCGAATTACCATGTAAGTTAGTAGATATACATTATATTTTTCACATATCACATTTGAGAAAATGTGTTCATGATCTGAGTTGTAAGGTGGAACCAAGGGCGGTTAAGGCTTTATCCATAGAACCAAATCTGACATATGATAAACGACCGATGGGAATATTAGGTCGCGATACAAAAGATTTTAGGAACCAAACTATTAAACTTTTCACGTCTAGTGGAGTAGTGATGTGGATGACTGTACTTGGGAAGTAAAAGATAAGATTAGAAATATCTATCATGGTTTGCTTTGATAATGACATGTATGCCCTATTGTATGTACTAGTAGTGATATTAGTAAGATTATATGATGTGTTATTTGTATGTATTAGTAGTGACACTAATATATTATAGTTGATGATTGGCGATTGGTTATTTACATTAGTGGGGAAGTAATGTAATTGTTGTATTAAGTGTACATTATTTTGACAATGATGGCCTTTATCCCGCCTTATTTGAATTTCGAGGACAAAATTGTTATAAGGAAAGGAGACTGTAACACCTCATATTTTAGAGTACCAAAATATAAAGAACTAAATAATTAATTAATTAACTAATTGATCAAATTAATTTATGAGATATAAATAAAAACAATTTAAATTATAAGAGAATGAATTTAAGATGAAGAGTTAGGGGAACTAATAAGATTAGGCTAGAATGCGGTTTTAGCCCAAAACCCAAACTACTAACCCCCTAACCCTCTCACCTTTCATCCATTCACCATTTACTCGAAAACAAAGAAAACAAAGAAAATTTATGGTCGGCCATACTTTCAAAGAGGGAGACGAAGATAAATTAAAGAAGAGAAAGGAGTATTCATTACCAAGAGAAAGTAAAGCATTAACTAACGTCCAACAAAACAAAGTTGAGTAATTTTTCTCAAAAACCTTTCGAACCTTTATGGGGAAGGTTTTTATGTGTTTATGATGTTTAAAGGATTATGAACTAATACAACCATGTTATATAATATTTATTCTTGTATGGGAATTATAGATAAATATTTTTGATGTGTAAGGGTAAGAATGTGAATTGAACTTTCTCCAAATGAATTGAAATTTGTATAGGATGTGTAAAATGATATGAGATGATTTTTTAATTTCATAATTTTCTAAAATTGTGCAGAATTTATATGAATTTTCAAAGTGATGAAATTGTATAACTTTGGAAATTAATTATTTGAGACATTAAAAATAATTACTTTGATCCAAAAACATTGTATGAGGCAAAATATGATAATATGAATTTTTACTGAATTTTTGGAATTTTCCCATGCATTTTTGAATTTATATGAATTATTTAGTGAGGAGAAAAGTAAATTGCAAATGAACAATCAAGCAAAGTAGTAGTTAACAACTTCTAAATAGAAGACTGCAAAATCCCATGAGCACCAATAGTAATTTGTCACGTAACCAGATTTGGTGAAAAGCAATTTTTTTGGTGTTAAATAATTTTTTTTCAAGTTAGTTATTAATTTTCCATGATGAACTTGCGATAGCTAATGTTGACTTACGATAGTTATTCTCTACCTACGATAACTAATGAAAGCTTAACCTATGATAGTTAGTTTATAAGGACATCAACATTTGATGGACAAGTCAGTTTAATATGTGATAGCTCTTGTAAATCTCAATCAATGATAGTTAGGAAGTGTCAATATGAAATAACTAGGAGGTCAATATATGATAGTTACTTAATGATCAACTTGCAATAGATCTAGGCGATCAACATACGATAGTTATCATAGATCAATTTACGATAGCCCTAGAGAATATCAACTTAACATAGCCCTAAAGCATATCAATTCGTGATAGCCAAGAATGTATCGATGTGCGATAGCTAGGGTGTATAAACCAATGATAGCGAATGTAAAACTGACTTGCAATGGCTAGGGTAATGTCAACATGCGATAGTGTGTAAAGTAAATATAAGATAACTCAAAATGCTAAGAAATTCCAAATAAATAATGAACTTCTTGTAGCACCATGGAAGCCATCTTCCAAAGTTGTAATTTAGAATTTTATAGAGATAAAATAACCATAGAGAAAAATAAGTTGAAAGGTACTAACTTATTTAAATAAAGAAAATTGAGAATTAACTTCATAAAATAAGATATGTGGTGATGAGCTAGATAATTAGAAATAATGGAAATGTAAATATACAGCCTTAGTGGTAAACTTTTGTCTAAACAGGACATTATATTTGATGGTTGGTTGTGTAAGATATGTGTGGAAACTATTTGTCCAAATACTACTTTATATTTGGTAATGTCGATGGAAAGCCTCAGTGGCTACAAAATGTCTAAACACGATACTATAATTGATAATGTAGACAGAATGCCTTAGTAGCAAACCTATGTCTATTCACGACGGTATATGGGAAATATGGTATAAAACTTGCGTAGCATTCAAATGTCTACTCATGACAATATACGAGAATGAGGGTATAAGGGCTTTTGTAGCATCCCAGGGTTTGTTCACGACAATATATGAGGACCAGAACACGAGGACTTTGCAGCAACCTAATTATTTATTCATGATAAAATTGAAAGAAACGAAAAACTAACGGAAGTGTTAACCTAAGGCTACTGAACCATTACAAACCAGTAGGAGTGCGGTCTGTGTGGCAATTTAAAATGAATTGAATATAAAAACTAGTCAAAATGTGTGAAAGAAAACTCACACTTATGATGAACTAATGACATATGTTGATCATATTATGATGTTTAACATAGTAAAATGAAATTGTAGAAGATTGGAATAGTGAGAGGGAAACACATTTTGTGCTTTAGCGGAAATGTTTCACTATATATTCGTTTACTCAGTGTTAAGTATTATTCATATCGGACTTTATGTCTGACTCGTATTTTTGTTATTTTCCATAAGGCACGGACGCTTATTCGAGTAGGCCGAGTTTGTGATTTAGACAGGTATCTTTTGGAAAGACAAATAAAGACTCCAAAAATGAAGTAGGAGGCTTATTTAGCTAGTTTTAAAATTCCTTTATGTAAAACCAAGAATTATAACTAGTTGAGTGTCATTTCAGCATCTTCATATGTCGTGCATGTCACTATTGTTAACGAATTTCTTTGTTAATGTAACATCCCAAAATTATTAATTTAAATAGGGTGACTTATTTGAACTTTTGAAATTCAATTTGAAAAGTTTAAAAGAAATAAAATATTATTAATATTAATTACTACAAGGATATATGGATATAAATAAAATATTTGGTAGTTTAAGCTTTAAATAGATGATAATAATAAAAATTAAAAAATAACAAGAATTGTGTTAAACCATAAAATAGAATATGTGTTATAAATCATGTTGATAGTTAAACTTTGAATAGAAATAAAATTTAGAATTTATGTTAGTAATAAGATTTTATGGTTACATAGCAACATAAGATAAACTATAAAAGATAACATATGGAATACATATAGAATTGTATAACGTAAACAAGAAGATAATTTAAAAAAAAGGCATGCAAGAAAAAAAAATCTACAAACAAATCTAGTACATACAAAAATAGGATTACATGTAAACTTAGATGGGAACATAAGCATTTAATGCTTTCTTCTCAGCACAAATATAGGGTCATTCGAAATATGGAAAAGAAATTATTTCAGCTGAAAGAACAAAATTTTGCTTAGTCAACAAAGGAAAAACATATCTGATCAAAGAAAAAAGTTGTGCCAGTTATAACCTACCCTTATACAAAACTGCCTCCTTTATATATACATCCATATTAGTATAATTCGTTCAAACAAAAACATAGCAAAGTCAGGAAGATAAAAAAGTAAAACATCACCATATTTTCAAACTCAAAATCATTCAACAAAACAAAACAGAAAAGGTTTAAAGGCAGATCAACTGTAGGATTTCAAACAAAAGGGAAATTCTCTGTTTCAAAAATAAATCTTTCCAGGTGAGTAAATGTATTTTAAAAGACCCAAACATATTTAAATATGTACAGGATCTTCATGAGAAATACTGTGTTACATATATATAATTTTTATGAAGTTCTGCATGTATATAGGAAGTATTCTGTGAAAACTTTATCTAACTATTCTTCTCTGTTGTAATTACAGAGTGAAATAGTTTAAAAAAAAATTCAAAACTTCTGCTTCAAGCCATTTATAATCTTACAGTTTAAAGTAAAATCAGTTGGTTAAACATAAATCAAGATGTATAAATTTGTTTTAGACATGTTAGTGAAGCATATCATTTGGGATGTTTGTTTTGCAGTACAACATATAATTATATGTTGAATTCAAGTGTTTTAAAATGCTGATTCAATTTTACAACTTGAATCCTCAATGCAAAACAAGATTTAAAAAATAAAATTGATGATTTTTAGTGAAGTATTTTAAGAGCAGTTTCAAGTTGAACCGAAAATGCTTTTTCGTCCATTGCCATTGATCAAGGAACTTTTGAATGTTACAATTTTGCTTGAGGGGGACGAAGCGTTTTCATGTTGATGAGTTGGAGTTATAGTTCGAACGAAAGGATAAATTTCGTTTTTGAGTTTTTGGATTCGAATCGAACCTCGATTTCGAGTATAGGGAATTTTTGCGACTTGCCGAAGTCATTGGAGTTAGCCAGAGGGACTGCGATGTCGTGCATGTGTACGTCGACGATATATGTCAGTGTGGTTGAAATGGTGAACGATTCGAGTTGTTACTCGAGAAAATGGGAGGCAAGCTTCGGGTTGGAATGCGATTACTCGAGCCTGGAGCAGTTGTTTAAGTTTAAACTTAAGCTAGGAAAAAAAAGAAGAAGAAAGGATGGTGAGGCATGAGAGGGTGACTCGGGGAAACGTGGGGAAAACTCGAGTAACACTCGAGTAAAACTTGTAAACTTTCGGATTTGTTTTCAAAATGGGTTAAGCCAATAAATTTCAAATTATAATGTTAAAAAACATTAGTAATTATGAAGTAATTAATGTTTGACTATTTTGAGTTAAGAACTTATTACAAATTTTAATTAACTAAGTGAATACATAACAATGTTTCTAAAATCTTGATTAATATTTTAAATTAAGTAGTTAATATAAGTAAGTTTTAATTTTAATTAAAATTAAAGTTTTCTAAGTTATTAATAATTTGATTTCAAAGTTATTATGAAAGATTTTTAAAGTGTTAATTAAGATAAACAATTATTATTAATTAATTGTTTGGAAAGTAATTAAGAATGATTAGTTCCTAATTCTAATTAATTTGAAATTAAGAATTGTTAATTAGAAAATTTAAGTTAATTAATTTATAATTTTAGTTAATTAAAAAAATTAATTTACGAAATGATTAATTAATAAAGTTGATTAAAATTTAATTAATTTTTTTATCATTAAGAACAATTAATCATTGATTTAAATTAATCAATAAAAATAATTATGTGGTTAATTCATTTAAATCACATTCACCTTGATTGGAAATAATTAACTATTGTTGTGCACTGGATTGATATTCTGTTATGGTTGTGATACTGTGTGATGTGAATTACTTTGTGATGGATTGTGATTGGTGATTTTATTCTGTATTTATGTGAAAACCCTTTTTGCCCATAAAACGGCATTTAAACTTCGATGCGACAGGGAGTCGGATTCCAATTAGTTATCCGAAACCCACATCGAACCCTGAATGTGAATCTTTGTAATTGATACATCCACATGTTTTAAAATTGAGCGTTCACTATTCGGTTTAGCCGGGAGAGGACCTTTGTGTCATATAACCCATTCTGAATAATGATACAACGAAATTAATAGCATTTGAAGACCGGTGTTGAAGACCGGGTATTTGCAAGAACGATATGATAACCTATCGATTGTCTCTACACTGAGTAGCTACGGTATAGAGATTCCCTAAGTGATGTAAAGTCTGATCGGGATTGTGGATACCAGGATTTGCAAGGGCTTTTTCCTTTATTGGACGAAGTGCCTTCGGTTCTGTTCAAACCCGAAACAGACTTATATGGTTGTGTGTCTGACACTACACCTTGAGATATAAAGCAGATTTCTTTCAAATACATATTTGTTGGTGGAAGAGAATTTATTCTCTTAGCTTAACACCCTTCTCTGAGACGTATGGGATCAGAGGTTATGTAGTTGAAGGTTATCAGCGATATATTCCCAATTTGGTAGTGTGGCATGCTAAGTGCTGCTGTGTGTTGATGATCATTTGTGATCAAAGCATGGCTTTCGTGTAAAGCGTAGCTTTGTGGACGAGACCTCATCGGACCTCACACCCCGAAAATGGTCGAAACAAGAAAGATGCGGTAAGGTTATGAGGGTCGCACCCTTTAGGGTATGTCATTTCCTTCTGGAAAAAGGTAGTATCATGGTATGGAGCCCAGATACTTTACCTACGTGGTTGCTGCAATCTCATTTTTGTGTGGTTGTTGCTTTGTGGTTGAGGTCCCTCGGATAAAGGTCGCAAACGACCAGGGGGTGACATACTCGACTAGTAGTTACCTAGTTACAGAGGTAAACCGGCCTTGTGTTGGCCGAGAGCCGGGTAGGTTCTTGGGACGTCCCTCCAGAGGCGTACCCATGTGGCATAGGAAGTTCCTTAGCCTGACCATTTGTTAGAAATCCAAATAAACAATATGAGCCCTTTACGATTGCAATTTGTATAACCTGCCACCTCAGGTGGCAGCTATAGTAGGCATAGTATAATGGTACCTATACTGGCTAAGATTAATATTCTACTTTCGAAATGTTTTCACACTATGCACTAGTAATAATATCAAAAGATTTTCTCGTATTAAGCATATTTGACTATCATAAGGGGAAATCTCCCCTAAGTGTGCGATTGCATTGTGTGTGTGCCGGGAGGCCTTATGGTGGTTTCATTTTCTAAAAGCATAAACGGTTTTTCTTCTAAATTTGTTTACTTAAAATCAACTATTTTTTTTTACTCATATCAGTCCCATGACTGACCGGAGTTTATTGTTTCTTTTCTAAACTCTAGGTGCCCATAATTTCCACACGGGCAGCCTAGTAGCAGGTGTCTGTGTTCTGATGTTAGCAGTATTTTGGAAGCTTTTATCTTGGAGATATTTTGCAAGCTCTGGATATCATGGTGCTTAGTTTTGGAAGCTCGCTATCGCTTCATTTCTTTAAAGACTTTTTGGCATATGATCACTTGTTGTTCTATTATGATGTTCTATTTGGAGTTGTGACATATGTATTATGATACTCTGATGTAGTAATGGATACTATTTTGATGTTATATCTGTGACGTAATGCATGATATTCATTCTGTTTTCCGCTGTTTTATATTCATCTAATGTTGTTATAAGCTCCATCCGACTGGAGTTTGATGTTTGAATTTTGGCAGTCGAATACAAGTGAGGTATTTAGTGTCAATTTTCGAACATTGAATTTCGGATCGTGACAGTTAACCCTAAAAGTGTGAGGAAAATAAAGTTGATCAAGGGAGGTTATGGCAAGACTAAACTAAGTCATTTGGATGAAGTACATTCGATATCAAGCCCATAGCAATTTTGACATGCATTTAATATCGAGGCAAAAATCATGTTGAATATCATATTTGAAAGTAGTCGATATGCAAGTCAAAATCCAAGTTAATATGCAAATCATAAGTCTTTACGTTGATAAGCTATGCAATGTTCAATATTCAATCCATTATGTATACAAGGTTCAAGTGCTACAAATGGCAAAAGTCCCCAAATTGATTTAGGATTATGAAGTGTAAAATGTAAGAAAAAAGGTAAGAATGATTCTCCTTTTCTCCATACCCCTTGGTCCGTATTTATAAGGGTGGATATTGTACGACTTCGATGTGCTTCGGCAACAGCTTCGGCAGCCTCAATATTGCTATGCGTTGGTCTTTGTTTGATGACGACAATGACAAAACTTCAATGCCAACTTAGTAGTAATGGTCTTCAACATCAATGATCTTATGCATTAAGGTGCTCTTAATTGATTGTTAGCGGCATCAGTTGGGGGTATTGTTAAGAATTATTGAGGAGCGGCATTGATATGAAGCAGTATTGAGAAAACGCGGCTTCACTCAGTATAGTGTTAGCATTGATAACCTTTGGCATCATCATGGAACAGTATCCCATAAGCATTGTTGAAGCGTGATGTTTCTGTAATGCGACATTAATAAATAAAGACATCGATGAGTATAAAGCAACTCAAATGACATTGGCAGCTTCTACAGACATTGATGATGTTTGTCATCAACATCGCTTGCATAGATATGCAACACGCTCCAAGTACTATAATATGGAGACATTGACCATTACCGACATTAATTATGGATGTTTCTATCTGGAGGACGACTCTAAGGAGTGGCAACATTGGAATTAAAGCAACGTCATAGAGACATGACATCATTATTTAACAACATAGATGAATAGTGGTATGGAATAGCAGTGACAGTGACGACGGCATTATTAACTTTGAGAATTACATAGCTGCTTTGATTAGTCCCGGCAACAATGGGGTGCGACGTAGATGACATCAACCCAACAATGATGGCTTATGATGCTGATCTCATTTCAAAGTTATCGCTTCTTTGAAGAAGTGCAACGTTGGTCATGTGTGGTAATAATCCACAGTTATGCCCATGAATGTTAACGTAGAGATAGGCGATATCGAAAATAATCAACATGGATGATGTGTGATATCCTTAACAACATGAGGCATTGCATATATCTCTTTCTTGTTGAAAGGCAAGTTCTTCATTCACTTGGCGTCAATTATTTGTGCAGCGTCACGATCATACTGCATGTCGCTTATCTTTAAGGTTAATACTGATGATAACATTTGCCCTCTAGCATAGAGGAAGCATTGACTTTTCAAGTCAATAGTTTTAATATCATCTTTTGCCGCCTATTTTTCTTCTTAAGATGATCTAACCATTCATTTAAAATCAATCCAACAGCTTCTATGCACCTATTTCTTCCTATAAATACCCACATCTCTTCCCCTTTCTTCTTTTACCTGCAATCGAAAGCTCAAGCAAGAAGCCAGAAAGTCAAAGGAAATTATAGCTTTTCTAATTCTCAAGAAACCTATTTTTCATTTAGTTATTATTTTATATTGATCAAATTAACAAATTCATTTAAATGATTGGGTATTAAGATTGCCATTAGGGTTTAGTTTGAGTTTTCTCGATTTTAGATTGGCTTTAGGGTTTAATCGTAAAGTTTTGATCATTATTAACCAATATGATAACCAATTTGGATTAAATTAGCTACGATCCTTATTCCATGTGTATGGGTTTTTGATGTCAATCGACTTGGTATAAAATCTGGCATATTATAGAGCTTATTGATAAAGAACTCAATCCATTAGACCCGAAGACCAATACAGATTCTCTGTGTTGACAATGATCATTTACGATTTTGTAAATATCATCGGTGCTAATGGTGTTTGGTATCGCTCTGATATTTGCCGTTAATAAAACTATTATTATCTTATTATCCTAATAGCTTGGCAATTATTCCATGAAAGTCTTACATTATTAATGACTTAGATGAGGTACGACGAACCGCTTAAAATTTACAATAACTATATGCAACATTACCTAACGTTGTCATAGACATTAATTACAAACAAGATCGCTTATTTTCGATATTGATTTGGAAAGTTATGATTTGATATTGACAAACATTGTTTGTTGCTATTGTTTTGTAGCAACTTTTAACACTGTAAACTGAGCATCATTCAATATCATTGCTTATAACCTTGCTGACTTAACATATATTACAGGTTATTTAACTGATTAGCGCATTACAACTTATGTTGCTGCCATTCATTAATACTGACATCCTTATTACTTCAGCATTGGCTAGTTGTGGTGTTGACTAGTATTTTATCATATAACTTTATGACATTTAACATTGATGTAGCTATCAACGCAGACTTATTGACACTGCATGTTAACTAGTATTCAATTTTTACACACTTCCTAAGGAATTCTTTATTAAAGTTCAAGTCTTTTAACAGATTTGATGTATACTATTTAAGGGTTATTGACTCATAGTAAAGATGGAACTATATTTAAATTAAAAAAAATTGATACCATTATTTAGTAGATTAGTTAAATAATAACTTTTGGATTAGCATGCAGTGATTCTTTCATATAATATGAGTATTATTTTTTCTTAGATTTGCAATAACATCAGCTGACAGATAGGTGTAAGGCTCAAAGATAAGCAAGGAGTCACCCAAAAAGAATAGTACAAGTTCCAAAACTCCCTCTTCTACCAAGAAAGAAGATCATCTTCTTTATCCATCATTTATTACCACTCAAGGAGAAGTGGTTTCTATTCTTAAGAAATTTGGCATCATAGGTATTGAAGCTATTACAATGGGTCCTTCTGATAGAATCAACAATTCTCCAAAAGGATTTTTCGCTTTTAACCCGGTTCACATATGGCACTAAGGATATCTTCCTTTCCCAAACTTTCTTTTATGGTTCTTGGAACACCTAGTTATCGCTCCAATCCAAGTAACTCCCAATTCATATACTTATTTGAATTATTTAGAGATTCATGCTAGGAAAGCTATGCTTCTCTCTCTTAATGCTAAAATTCTCTATGCTATGGCTGGCCCAACAAATTTAGGTGAGCAGCTAGGCAATCCTCTATACCACATTCGTCCAAATCCAAATAGCTTGATCATTAACGAAGTAAATAAGGCTAAAGGATGGGAAAACCTGTTAATCTATGTTAGGTGCTACTCGAAGATTAGGTTTACTTTCTCCTTCATTAGTAAGTTCTTGTTTTTTGTTACTTATACTATATTTATTCATTCCTTACAGTAAATGTATTTCTTTTAGTTTTTGGCCCTAAGAAGTTAAACCCCACTAATAGCGATATCGTCAAGTCCCTAATTCTAGTATCTGAGAAAATAGGTGATAAGCTTATTCTTCTTGTGGAGGTGAACCTTCATCGTGACTCATTCATTCAAGACAACCATATAATCTTGAAGAGCCTCTAATAAAGAACACCGGAATCAATCGTTGGTTATTAATAACCATAATGCTTTACCGAGTTCTTCCCCTGTTCAACTTGAGACCATTGGAAATTTTCAATATAGCTAATATAGAGTTCCTAATGCTATAGTTTAATCAACTTTTTTTCATTTTAGGTTCTTCTTCCTTAGTGATTGTTTCTATAGAGAAGAAGGCAACAAGTGATGCCTCCAAGATAAAATGAGTAAAGATTACAGTTCTGCCTTGGCTTAGGCTCCCGAATCCCAATTTCTCAAGGATAGCATTGCTTGTTCGTTCAAATCTATAAAAAGAAAGCTAAGCAATGGTTCTACAGCCGCTACCACTCCTGGTAAGATGCCTAAGGTTAAGGGCATGCATACTCCTATTATTTTGAAAGAAGTTCCATTTGCGGATATTGACCCGAGCCTTGAAGCTTCACACCTTAACATTTCTGGGGACAAAGCCCAACAATTGACCGTAGTGGAGTAGTCTCAGAAACTCTTTTTTCACACTACTTTTCTAAGTTCTCTGGGAGCTTTAAATCATTTACGTGAAGATCTTGGTTTGTGTCTCACTTCGAGGGCTCGCATCCTACAAAATCATAATCCCCAACTTCTATTAGTAAGTTTGATGACCTTCTTCAATTGGCCACTCAATCCCCGTCTTTCATTGCCCTTAAGCCACTATGGCATTCCTCTTATACTTCAGGTCATTGATTTTCTATTCATAATTTTTTTGTCGGTATGTGCTTTTCTTTCTTAACAATTTTGGTTGCTTAATCTTTCATGCATAATATCCTCATTCATGTTTGATACTTATTTTGGGCCACTAGACATACGTTTATCCTTCAAGAGGATATTTCGGGATCTTCTAATGAATTGTCCAAGCTTAAAGAGCAGGTTTCTTCACTTAACGGTCACATATCACATGATTGACATCTCAACAGAGAGAGATGCAACTATAAAAGAAAAAGAAAAGCTCACTATCTCACTTAAGGAAATAGAAATTTTCTTCATGAAGAAAGAAATGCCAAAAGGGTTTCAAATGATAAGGAAAAAGCTTTCGATATAGAAATTGAGGAGGCCGACATGAGGGAGGCCAAGCTTGTTGGAGAAGAATGCAACCCGTTAAGAGAAAATTGTGAAAGAAAATAATCGTCCTAAAAAAATCAATAGCATGATTATAGACGCAAAGCAGAAAGCATCTCATTTCCTTGACTCTACGGTTAATACCATTCTTGAGAGAGATCTTATGAGAAGGTTGTTTTTATAGCATACTCACAAATCTCCAAATTTTGACTTGTCTTTTCTTCCTCTGGTTTGGAATAAGAAGTTTATGAAGAAATCTAAAGCAACGTTAAATGAAAATCAAGTACCTAAGGAGGGGCCCTCTGAAGAAGAGAAGGAGACTGACGCTAAGAAGCTATTGAATTTTGATGGTCCTCCAACTAACGAGGAGATAAAGTCAGATGATGTAGAAGATGATGATGACAATAGAGGCGATGATGGCTATGGTGATGAAGACGATAATGATAATGATAACAATGATGGTAATGGTGGAGGTGATGGAAAGGTCCCTTTGGGCTACCAGATGATATGAGTGGATCGAGAGATGCTATCCCAGACTTGATGGCCCAGGGTACGGAAGATACCGAAATTCCTAATTATTCCATTAAATATTCTTCCCATAAAGACAGCGCTCCTTAAAGTGATAAACCCAAATAGAAGGAGCAGACCCCTTTGTCCTCTTGTGATGATCCAGAATTTTTAAATATTTGAAATTGGAATATTTAATTAATTTTAAATATTTAAAAGTTAGTTTAACTTGAATTTCAAATATCTCCATTTATTTGATAATTAAATTTTTGAACTAAATTTCTAGGAATTGGGCAAAATGTGAAATGTTGAGTTTTAAGCTTATTAAAAATATTTCGAAGGCTTATAAAATTTATATTGATAGTACTAAAGACAATAAATGGGTTAAAATTGAATTTAACAGTGGTTTGTTCAGTTTTAAAAATATGTCGTTCAAATCGATATTTAAAAATAGCCTTCCGAGGGCCAGTCTCGGATTTCGACGAAACCTGTTACATTGGATCCATAATAGTGTGCTATTATCGGATTTTAATTTTTGTAGTGTTTGGAGTAATCATTTGGCCGGACGGTAGATAAAAGTGCTAAAATCTATATCGAAAATTTAATATAATAACTGCGTCCAAAAACTATCTCCTCCATATGATCAAGTTAGGTCTTGAAATCTTTTCCACTACGTTCGGAATAGGCGTATAACATTATAAACGCCTAGCGGCACGCCTCGATCGGAAGACAAATTTTGTGTAGTGATTTTGAGATGACTCAAAATTAAATTTAAATAATCTATATATGTTGACTAGTCAAAATTTATTCACATCAGTTTTTTTATATATAAGTTATATCATTCCAACAAATGTACAAAAGAAACAAAATTTCAACCATCTATCAAGCATGCATAGAAATTTAAGCACGTATAAGATTTTTTTTTAAAGAAAAGAAGGAATAATAACTATTAAAAAATTACGCTTCCTTCATTTTACTTTTTCACATTCTTCCCTTTTCTGCTCGAACATAATGGCTGCCTCTTTTCTTTTCTTTCCCATAATCAAATCCAAGAAATCAATTCAGAAACAAAATAATTAAAGGGAAATCGCAATTCTTTCCTTCCTTCCAATCGAAGCTGCTCATTCTTATCCCTCCTCTCTCTCATCTAATTTGAATTCGGTTTCATTCTAGAACAAGAGGAGGCCATTTGGGCCTAATCACGTAAGGGGGAGGGCCAGTAGTGTCACGAGAGGTGTAAGGCTCGACGTCATAAGTCGACTCGTGGATCGTTCGGAGGGTGTTACAAGAGGGGTTCGAGTTGAAGGCTTCGCTAGAGGGACGGGGATCGACGCAAGTGGAGGTCAACATGACGAGTCTGGGTCTATATAGAGCATTGATCAAAGCTGTCATTTTGGGGCTTGGGAACTTTGATCGAAGGCCGTGAATGAGGAGCGATTCTGGAGGGGTGGGTTCTTCTCTGGCATTCCTACGAGGAGGTTGGCAACTCGCGAGTAGGCTAGGGTTTCGTTCAATTTTGAACTCGGTAGTAAAGTAAACATATTTTTAAATTTAATTTCATATATATATATATACAACGGAAATTTATTTTTATTTACTGAAAATATAGAGTAGGAAATTCTATATACACGCAGTGGGAGAATTTTGGAAACCAAGTTTATTTTTCATATATAAATATATATATTAGAAAAGAAAAGTTTTTAGCAGTTCAGGTTAGAAATATATTTACATTAAGGTATTAATTTTTTAGTTTTTGATTGGTAAATATGTGTATATATATCCACATATATATACATATACATACATATATATATATATACAAGGTTTTAAAAGAAAATATAAAAATTTAAATTGTTGAAAGTTTATGTAAAATTACTTTTTGAAAATTTAGAAATTATTTTGATTTCACATTAAAAAATAAACATACATGCACACATTTAGATTTACCAGTTTATTTTAAAAATAAAAAATGTGTGTTTAAGGTGATTTATTTATGTAATAAACCTATTTAATTATTTAGTCACTTAAAAGTAATTTATTAAAAGGAATTTAGTTCTAATTAAATAATTAGTTGATTAAAGTTGTTTAAATACTAATTGATCATTCGATTAGTTCAGATGTTAATAAAATCATATAGTTGTTATTCAAGGTCAAAAGTCATGAAGAAATAGTCGAGATGGATCATATTGCAAAACAAAAATCAAAAGGTGAGTTAATCTCACTCATTTGGATTCCGTTTAAATTTAAATAGTAATAATTATTGGTTGATCGCTCGAATAGTCTGGATGTGATAGTATATATAGTAGTATATATATATAGTAAATATTGGAGTGATTGATTTCCCACATTATATAGCAGATGAGATCCTATGCCCCCCGCATAATAGTGGATGACCCTTTATACTGCGATATCCCGCCTTAAAGCGGGATTGGTATTTTAAATTGTTGTGCTAACATATGTGGATGCATGGAAACAAGTTCGAGGGATTCAACTGGATTCCTCAAAATATTTAACTTGTTTTTATATCATATGATATGATTATTTGATAATCTGTGATAGATTATATTGGTAATTGAAAATATATGATGTTATGGTCTGGTTGAATATCTTTTGGGTATACTGCATTATCAAAAATATATAGATGAGATTTTTGAAGGAAAATAAAGGAGAAATATTTAAGTAAAATAATTATAGGGAATTTGGATAAATTAAAGAATGAATTGGAAAAGGATAAAAGTTCATTTTTAAATTCAAATAAATAACTTTCCAAGTATGGTAAATGAGATTTTTGAATAAATGGAAATAAATGAATTTTTAAACTTAAGTGATATTATTTAAAGGAATAAGAAGATTTAGTTTTAAATTTAGAGTTTAAATGGTTTAGGAAGAAATAAAAGAAGAATTTTGAAATAAAGCATGAGATTTGTATTTTCAGTTTAAATATGATTTTAAATCATAATAAAGGAGTGAAATTTAGAAATTAATGCACTTTAAAATAAATTTAGGTAAGTAAAGGAATTTATCTTAAAAATGGAGTTAGATTTGAAATTTGATTTGGAAACTGATTAAGTGTTGAAACGGTGATTTAAAAGGAGTATATGACTATGGAATTCATAAACTGGGTTTAATAAGTGAAATGAGATACCAATGGATAATTGGAAGCATAAATTGATGACGGGAATTTATAAAGGAATGGGTAATTTGTTTTAAAAATAAATATTTATTTATTTTTAAAATAGTGAAAGAAAAGTGTATTTCCCTGAAAAGCCAAGAACGTTTTCAAAGCACATTTTTAAATATAAGTTAAAAGTTTTAAAGTGGTTTTAAAGGAATGTCTTTGAGAAATTATTATTTAAAGTGTTTAAAATTTTAAAGGTAAATATTTATTAAATTAGCTATAGTAGTAATAAATTTTAAAGGCTTAATTGGTATTATGATTTAAAAAGATGATTATTAATATTTATATTTCATAAAGTAGATTTATTTTAAAGATATTTAGGCTAAAGTTTTTATTTGAAAACTTGTATAGAATTTCATAATTTTTTTTAATTTTTGTTTTGGCTTATGTTATACTCGAGAATTTTTAGAAAATTTCATAGTTAGTATTTTAAATAAAGTGTTTTAAGTATTTTTTATTTTAAGTATTTTAAAGTATATCTGTTTGGATAAAGAAATTTAAATTATTTTAAAATCTAAAGTATTTAGACTTGGAGATTTTCAGTGAGAATAAACAATACTTGGAAATTTATTCCATGAGAGAAAAGTGATTTGAAAACTATTTTGAAAGGGAGTGTAGATAAATATCTTGCGGAGATATTTTAAAATAAATAATTTGGAAATTATTAAGGCCTGATGATTGTTTGTAAATGTTATTTGATTGTTAAATAACCGACTATCAATATTGGCCAATGCGTTGATCGTTACGAAGAGGCCAGGATCGGGATTAATTTTCCAAAAACTACTTCGATCCAGTTTGAACGTTTTCGTGTGAAAGAAATAAGCTTGGAGCCAAAGATGGAGCAGTGAAGTGCAAGGGCTGATCGCTACTAATCCTTAGGGTGATTCCAAAATGGATGTAGTAGGAGTAGTGCCTTCGATTCTGTTCGGACCCTGAACGGACTTGTGTGCACGAATGCTTTCTGAACATTCTCAAGAGGGTAATGAGCATTCTAAGTGAATATGTGCTAAAAAGGTAACGCTTAACCTCGAGCCTCATCAACCGAGAATGGTTAAAACATGGGAGGTGCACACAAGGCTAAGTGGCTAGCAACCAACTAGGGTAAGGTCATCTCTGTCTAGATGTCCCTTTATTCGGCTGTGTGGACGGTTGTTGATCCCAACCGCGGGGTGAACTTATTCGGACTATCCAGTAAGGGGAAGCTCCGGTCTTGTGATGCAGGGGATCAAGATGGATCCTCGGTATGGTGATCTAGACCACGTACTGTGACGGGCGGTACCCCAGTACCCTGCTATTGATGGAAATCCATTCTCTCTACGTGCCTTTACGGTTTTGTTTGTAGAACCCACTTTATGGCTAGTATTGCTGGAATTTAATAACGTAACAATTTCAATTATTTTAATAAGTATTTGTATATAGGCACTATTATAATATCAGAAGATTTTATAAGAAAATGTTTTGGTTATCGTAAGGTAAAAACCCGACATGTTTATTTGTGGCGTGGTCTTACTAGATACCTTTGTTTTCAAAATGATTTTGAAAACTTTAATAATCGAATTGAGTGTGTTTTCTCACACTGGTTTTCTAGACTGACTCGGGTGTTATTTAATTATAATGCTCGGGTCAAACCGAGTACTATAGATGTAGGAAAGGATGTTGTGGGGTCTAGGAGACGAGCTGGATGGCGAGACGTATCACATGTATTTAATGAATCCTCCGCTGTGTTTGATTAACTGCAATAGTCAGTTTTGTGAGGATAGGATATGATAGCTGTGACGCCCCACCTCTATACTCACGCTAGCCAAGGACACTGCGGAGTAATACCATCAACTAGCGTGAAGAATAAGGCTGTTGAAGAGCGACCATCCGTGTAATTACTTTGTGCGAGCACCGATATGGTCAGATAGTATAACATGCATTTCATTTCAAGAGGAATTCCGACATACCGATACAAACTCAAAGCTACTGCACAGTGGCTATATGATCTTTGGAAACAAATATAAAAATAAGCATATCACAAATCAGTCATAGATATCCATATCACAGAGGCGGAAACATATATGAATATAACACATAGAAGTGTACATCAGAGTAGTGGTCAAATAGGATCCACAATATCACAAAAGAATAGGTACAAGTGCAAGACAAAAGAATAAGTATATATCAAGGAGTCTCTATCTCAAATGTATAACAAAAAAAACTACTAGATTAGAGTAGTTAGTCAAAAGTCAGATAATGTTCCCAAAAGAGGAGTCAAGCAGAAGCACATGTAACATCTCGGTCTGATCCAATTATTATTTAATAAGAAAATAATAAACGGATCAGTCTAGCTATAAATATCAAATAAAATGAGATAGAATAAGAGATATCACAAAACGTATGATAACAATAATGCCATACTATGAAAAGTATACGTTTAATAACAACAAAAATCATATCATATCTCAAGAACCTCATAACAGCAAAAAGAATGTCATATTCTTTTCCATATCCACCAAATCACAAATATTGTTATCAATGTAAATCACTAAATTTGGTGAAACACGAAATCTAGAAATCATCAATTTAGAAATCCAAAAATCACTAAAGGGGGAGGCCTATCACAAACGGGAGCATGAAAACTCACCAACACATGTATCACAAACGGAACGGTATTCCATGGCCGCCAACCATCAATTTGAGTCGAGGCTCCACAAACGGCCCGAAGACCACGGGTCGCTACCCCACCAAATTTGAGTTGAGACTCCACAAACGATCAAAAGACCATGGGTCATTGGCTCCAAAAAAAAGAGACGAAGCTCCATAGGACGGAGTACAATCTCCCACGTGGACAAAGAGACATCGCATATCGCTAGTATAAACCGCAAAATGATCATCACCGATCAACAAAAAATGAGTTTAGCTTCATGTCTCATAACCACTGGCTTAACTTAAATATTTACGAGCAAATTGTAGATCTCCATTCGAAAGTTATCACAAGAGTTTCAATCGAGTAAGTCCAAAAATTAACCGACGAAGTAAACGCAAGTGTTTCATACCACAAGTTTTACTAGGCCGTTCAATTAGATTTCTCAAACGAATGAGGTAAAGGTTTGTGTAGACTAATAGATTGAAAAACGATTTTATAAACAAGCTTTGTATTAAAAATAGAGTTGAAATCATATTTGAGAAAGAGTTTGAATATTTACTGTTAGTATAGAAACCTTTGTATTTTAAAGTGACAATTCACAAACTTGATTGTAAAAACAATCAATCACCAAAAATTCACATACGAAGACGTGAATTAAATCCAAATAAATCGATATCAAATCCATCAAAAGTGGATATTCCTCAAAAATCCCGAAAAAGAAGTTATCAAAGTCAACAAAGGTGATAATAACAAATTGGAGAAACAAGAATCGATTAAAAATGGGGAATTCAAACACAAAAGTTAAAATAGGCAGAGATTGCAGATTCAGTCGACTAGACCTTGGTGGTCAGTCGATTGACACAAATCCTGGAAACTTTCTGTTTCTAGGTTCAGTCGACTGAACCAAAGTGGTCAGCTGACTGAATCATGCCTGGAAACTTTCAGTTTTCAGGTTCATTCGACTGACCAAGATCGGTAAGTCGACTGATACTGGCCCAGGAAAATTCCTGGGTTCGGTTCAATAGACTGACCTTCCAGTTCAGTCGACTGAACTGGAAATTCCAGTATTCTCAGCCTAGCTCCCAAGGGGCAAAACTCCATACAATTTACGATCGGTCGAGCGATGGGCGCTAAGGGTTTACGCCAATCGGCAATCCAGCCCTATAGGCTCTTCGATACGCCACCAAAAGCATGATCAAACATCAAAGGTAAGATTTTTAAAGATTTAACTTCAAAACACCAAAAATTGGAATATTCATAAAGCCAATTCAATCCCAAGCAAATGGACAAGCAATAGATGTTAGGAATCACTACCTAACAACTATCAAAGATATAGACATAGATGTGAGTTCAAAAACTCATCTTTTACACAAAAACAAGGAAGGAGAAGCTTGAAAACAAAGGAAGATCAACCACTCTTCAATCTCAACTCTAAAAGCTCCAAATCTGAGATCATAAGCAATAATTTCCCAAATTAGGTTATAGGAAATTTCTGAAATTGGAGAGAGGTTGAGATGGAGAAGAAGAAGTAGATGCTTACCTAAGCTTCTCTTTGATTTTGGAGCTAAAATTTGGATTTGCAAATGAAGCTAGGGCTTAGGAATTCCTAATCTCTTTTCTCTTTCCCCATTTTTTCTTAAAGCTTGAAGTGTTAGGAAATGAGAATGAATGAAGAGGAGAGGGGGTGTAGCTAGGGTCTTATGTTATGTTATTGGGCTGAAACCCAAACTCAAAGCCCTAAGTGAAAGTGTCAAAATTCAAGCTGACTTCAAACATATCGATGTTTATACTCAAAAAGGTCGCAAACGTCATCTTGAACTCAATGGAAGTAGTCTCGAGTCCTAATTCGACTGTTTGCAAAAAGTAGCATTTCGGACTAAAATCCGACTAACGATGCTATATTTAAATAAAATATTTAAATATACAATCATAAAATATGCGAGTTGTTACAATAACTGTCCAGTTGCGTGTTATGAATTTTATTGTACTCTGATGATGTAATGTAAAAACAGATATAATTCTTTTTGTTTTAAAGATCGGTCATTTATGTATTATATACAGTTCCGCTGCGATTGTGAGATTCTAATATTGTTTTCTATTTCTTCTTCTACCTCCTTCTTCTTTAACCCTAATGGTTCGTATTTCCATTCACTTTGAGTTGATATGTAGTAGAATAGTGTCAACTCAAGGGGTTTGGGTTTGCGGGCTATTACAGTGGTATCAGAGCGAGGTTAAACAAGAATCTTGGCTCTGGTGGGGATTTCTCATTGGAAATAGAGTCGTTAGTACTCTAAAAATGAGTTGAGTGTATTAATAGGTATGAGCGTGTATTTGTAAGTGAATATAAAAAATTATATTGTGTTGACTTATCGGTTGAGTGTTTACGTATTCTGGTCGATATGTGGGATGTCATCGATAGGGGTTTCTAAACTCTTCAAGAAGATAAACCGACACAGGATTGTTTTAAAATAGGGCAAATGAAATAATTTTACCCCAAATTATTTTTGCATATAAAAGAAATAATTTTCCATAAATTATTATAGTTATATATGGTTGCTTGGTTGTTAGAAGATGATAAAATTAAATTAAATCATTGTTAAGTGGAAGCTGAATAAAGAATTGAAATTATAACTAAAGATTAAGGAATAAATTCATTAACAAAAATGAAATTTATAAATGTGAATTATAATGTGATTTATAATTAAAATGAGATAAAATTCCAGTGTAATGTTTGAATATAGATTGAAAGGATTTGAAATTTGAAATTTTGGAAAATTTAAATCCTTTTTGATTTTGAAATGATTTTCAAAGGTTTTTGAGGAATAATGTCATATTATTTTGGAAATATTTCTGAATTGGATTTGAAATCTGGTGAAATTTGAGATTTAAAAATATCTGAAGGGGTTTTTAAAGAGATAAAAGCACTGAACACTCTTTGATTGTTGGAAAATAACTTCGGTGATGACTGCAGCATCATCGATGTTCATTTTCGAGTTTCCAAGAGAGGAGTTGCTACCAAAATATTTCAAATTGGAGTTGTTTGCAAACTGGGATTGGTTTTAAAATTTTCAAAAGATAATTTGATATGCAAATGAATTATGTATATAATTGATTTCAAAAATGATTTTAAAGAAAAATGTTTATGGTATATGAATAAGTTTGATAACTTATAAGAATTTGGAATTTGTTGGAATAAAATTCAACTTGATAAAGGTTAAATAAGAGTAAGTGTGAAAATAAAATAAGTTGGAAGGTAAGCTAATTAGTTGTAGTGAATTAAAAGAAGTTAGCAAAAGGGAATTTAAAAAAGTAGAAAACTTATAGGAAGTTTAAAATTTAAATTAAACTGGAATGTAAGTGAATCTAGTTAAGTAAAAGTGAGCTTTGAGGAAAATGGTTGTTGAAAACAATTTTATTAAAATTGTAAACAAATTTATAGAGAAACAAAGGAAATTATATTATAAGTAAGCTAAATGGAAGTTGAATATTTGGAATTAAAATTTGAGTTGTGTATAATAAAGTAAAATGGAAAATTAGTCATGTTGGACTAAACAAAACAAAGTATTGAAATTAAAAGTTGTAAGTGAACAAAATGATTTAAATGGTAAGAAAATGATATAGAATTGAATATTCGGATGATACTTGATTTAAATTGCGCAAAATGAAGTGTAGAATTTGTTCGAATGGAAAAATAATAATTAAAGTTTGGAAGTATATCCATTGGGATTTAAAATAAATTAGTAAATGAAACTAATTAGAGAAATGGTTAATTAAGTGTAGGTTTGAGATAAGTGAATACAATTCAATATTAAATTTCGTTTGGAAATAACATAAGACTTGAAGAGAAATTGAGTTCAAAAGCAATTGAAATTTTAAGTCAAATGAAAATAGATATTTTAACCAAAGTAGTGAAGCGAAAATTAAAATAAGGAAGTTGTATAAAATATTATATTGAACTTAAGAAATGGATGGTGGGATTCTTAAGTAAAAATTTGGTATTGGCAAATATTCTAAGTTAATATTTGAATGAGGATCCAGTAAAGTTCTGAAATGGATACTTGTGAATAAGTGAATAGAAATCAAAATAAATGCGAATAAAAAGGAGAATTGATATAACTAATAATCAATTGATATAAATATGTAGGATGTACATATATTATTTTATTTGCATAACGATTCAATCTAGAATTCGAGCATAGAATTTCGAGATAGTTATATCGATCCGAGTTGGGATTTTTCACTCTATTTTCGACGGCGAACCCTGGATATAAATTTTTGATTGATTCTGTAAATTCACTATCATAGTGTGGCTACGCAAGGAGAATGACAGTTTCTGATCAAGAAATCGGATCTGAGTCCGCATTAGGAAGTCGGGTGGATGATACTAGTTCGGAAGTGAATTGTACGATCGAGCGAGCGATCTGGACGGTACTAGTTCGGAAGTGAAATTGTGTGATCGAGCGAGTGATATGGACGATACTAGTTCGGAAGTGAAATTGTGTGTTCGAGTGAGCGATCGAATTTGATATTGCGTATGGATGGTATACGAACATCATACGGGCTTGAATGAAATAGATATTGAAACTATTGTAAAGAAATACATAAAATAATTTTGAAATATGTAATTGGATATTATTGCTAAGTAGGATGTATAGGTATCTAAAGGCAAAGCATATGGATGTTTTGATTTTCAAAGATAAATTTGAATTGTCCAACAAAGAGGTATGTGTTTAAATTTTTGTATGAAATTTGATGATTTCTGGTCTAGCCACTTGGCCTTTTGTTTTCTTTAAAATCTGGGGGCCCGTAGAGGCATTTTGTAGTTGTACCTAGCTAGCCGCACAAAGGAGACGTTGGCGAAATTTTTCGAAAATTTAGAAAGTTAGAAAATTTTTGAGAAATTTGGGCAATTTAAAATTTGGATTTTAATTTTAATTTTAATTTTAATTGTCGAGAAAATAATATTGTTTGAAAGTTATGGATGAGTTGAGAAAGTTAGTAAGTGCAATAGTGTCTTTAATAAAAGATTCTTTGGGTGTGTTAATACTGTTGATTTTGGGAAGAAAAATTAATGGGCTATGGACTGTTTCTCTTACCTAGTAATTTCGGGGACGAAATTCTTTTAAGGGAGAGGAATGTGACGACCCGGAATTTTTGAATATTTGAAATTGGAATATTCAATTAATTTTAAATATTCGAAAGTTAGTTTAACTTGAATTTCAAATATCTCCATTTATTTGATAATTAAAATTTTGAATTAAATTTCTGGGAACTGGGCAAAATGTTAAATGTTGAGTTTTAAGCTTATTAAAAATATTTCAAAGGCTTATAAAATTTATATTGATTGTACTGAAGATAATAAATGGGTTTAAATTGAATTTAATAATGGTTTGTTCAGTTTTAAAAATATGTCGTTTAAATCGATATTTAAAAATATCCTTCAAAGGGACAGTTTCGAATTTCGACGAAACCGGTTCCATTGGATCCATAATAGTGTGATATTATCGCATTTCAATTTTTTAGTGTTTGGAGTGATCGTTTGGCCATACGGTAGATAAAAGCGTTGAAATCTATATCAAAAATTCAATATAATAACTAGGTCCAAAAAGCTATCTTCTCCATACGATCGAGATAGACCTCGAAACCTTTTCCATTGCATTCGGAATAAGCGTATAACATTATAAACGCCTAGCGGCACGCCTCCATAGGAAGTAGGAAGTCAAATTTTGTGTGGTGATTTCGAGACAATTTGAATTTAAATTAAATAATATATATATGTGTGTGTGTGTGTGTGTTGACTAGTCAAAATTTATTTACATTAATTCTTTATATATATAAGTTATATCATTCCAACACTTGTATACAAGAAACAACATTTCCTCCATCTGTCAAGCATGCATAAAAATTTAAGCACGTATCAGATTTTTTTTTTAAAAAGAAGAAGGAATAATACCTGTTAAGAAATTACAGTGCATTCATTTTACTTTTTCACGTTCTTTCCTTTTTTGCTCGAAGATAATGGCTTCCTCTTTTCTTTTCTTTCCTAAAATCGAATCCAAGAAATCAATTTAGAAACAAAATAAATAAAGGGAAATCGCAATTCTTTCCTTCCTTCCAATCGAAGCTGCTCATTCCCATCCCTTCTCCCGCTTGTCTGATTCTAATTCGGTTTCATTCTAGAACAAGAGTATGTCGTTCGGGCCTAATTGCATAAGGGGGAGGGCCAGTAGTGTCGCGAGAGGTGTTAGGCTCGATGTTAGAAGTCGAGTCGTGGATCGTTCGGAGGGTGTTACAGGAGGGATTCGAGTTGAAGGCTTCGCTAGAGGTGCGGGGATCGACGCAATGGGAGGTTGACATGATGAGTGTGGGTCCGTGTAGAGTATCGATCGAGGCTGTCATTTTGGGGTTGGGGAACTTCGATCGAAGGTCGTGAGTGAGGAGCGATTCTAGAGGGGTGGGTTCTTCTCTGGCGTTGCTGCGAGGAGATTGGCAACTTGCTAGTAGGCTAGGGTTTCGTTCAATTTTGAACTCGGCGGTAAGGTAAATATTTCTGTTTTAAATTTAATTTCATAAATATATATACAAAAGGTAATTTATTTTTATTTACTGAAAATATAGAGTAGGAAATTTTGTATAAATGTAGAGGGAGAATTTCGGAAACCAAATTTATTTTTCATATATAAATATATATATTAAAAATGAAAAGTTTTTAACAGTTCAAATTAGAAATATATTTACAGTAAGGTATTAATTTATTTAGTTTTTGATTGGTATATATATACAAGGTTTTAAAAGAAAATATAAAAAAAATTAAATTGTTGAAAGTTTATTTAAAATTAGTTTTTGAAAATATAGAAATTATTTTTGATTTCACATTGAAAAATAAATATACATGCAAACATTTAGATTTACAGGTTCATTTTAAAAATAAAAAATGTGTTTTTAAGGAGATTTATTTATATAATAAACCTATTTAATTATTTAGTCACTTAAAAGTAATTTACTAAAAGGAAATTAGTTCTAATTAAATAATTAGTTGATTAAAGTTGTTTAAATACTACTTGATCATTTGATTAGTTCAAATGTTAATAAAATCATATAATTATTATACAAGGTCAGATCATGAAGAAATAGTCGAGATGGATCAGATTGCGAAACAAAAATCAAAAGGTGAGTTAATCTCACTAATTTGGATTCCATTTAAATTTAAATAGTAAAATTTCAATTATTGGTTGATTGCTTGAATTGTCTGGATGTTATAGTATATATAGTAGTTTACATATAGTAAATATTGGAGTGATTAATTTCTCGCATTATATAGTGGATGAGACCCTATGCCCCCCGCCGGATGACCCTTTATACCGCGATATCCCGCCTTGAAGCGGGATTGGTATTTTAAATTGTTGTGCTAACATCTGTGGATGCACAGAAACAGGTTGGAGGGATCCAACTAAATCCCTCAAAATATTTAACTTGTTTTTATATCATGTGATATGATTATTTGATAGTCTGTGATATGGATTTTGGATTCCATACAATGGCAAGGCTACTGGGGTACCGCCCGTCACAGTACGTGGCCTAGATCACTGTACCGAGGAGTACTCCCACTCCCCTGCAACACAAGGCCGGACCCATTCCTTACTGAATAGTTCCGAACAAGACAACCCCGACGGTTGGAGCTCAAAACCGTCCACACAGCCGAAATATAAAGGGACCTCTAGATAGGGATCAATCTTGCTCTCTAGTGGGTGCGACCTACGAAGCCTTGCTGCACCTCCCCTGTTTTAGCCATTCCCGGTTGATGAGGCTTGAGGCTACGATTACCTTTATAGGACATATCATCTTAGAATGCTCATCGTCCGCCTGACGATGTTCTGAAAGCATTCAATCCATACAAGTTTGTTCCGGGTTCGAACGAAACCGAAGGCATTATCTCGTTACACTCATTTTGGAATCACCCTCAGAGTTAATGACAATAACCATTGCACTCTGATTCACCATCTCGAATCTATAAGAACTAATTCCGTCAAACTCATTACAGAACCACCCACAGAGTTATACTGACGTATAGTCCTTACACCTCGAGTCTTCACTCGCTCTACTTGGATTCACGACCTAACGTTATTTGGAATCGATGTGGTTTTCGGATATCCAAATATGGAAACCCGATCCCGGTCCCATCGAAAACCAAAGCGTGTCTTTTAAGACCAAGTTGTTTTAAAGGTTTAAAACAATTCAATTACAGTATCTATGTACATACAAATAGATAACTTATAAATCATAACTGATAATCTACATTATCAATATCAAATAGATATCCCATATATCACCATCACAATAGATAACCTATGTTATCATCACAATACAATTAAATCATTCATACCACACAATATCATTTATCTCATTACTGAGATCACAAAGCATCCAAGTCAAACAATGACATCCATTCATACATAAGCAAAGATTTACTTATCACAATATAATTAATTTAAAATGAATTAAATTAACTATCTCTATCTCTAATTAATTTAAAATGAATTAAATTAATTACCAAACTTTAATTAATTTAAAATAAATTAAATTAATTACTTCATCTTTAATTAATTTAAAATGAATTAAATTAATTACTTCACCAAATTATAACTTGCTTACCCATCTATTTAATTGATTACAATCAATTAATCATTCAAAATAGATCATCCTAATTAATCGCTGTTGATTAATTACTCTTAATTACATTCATGTAATTATCCTTAATTAATTATCCTCAACTAAACAGTAATTAACCTTTAATTACTTCAACTAATTAATTAATCATAATTAATTACTTTAATCCTTAATTAATTATATTAATTAATTACCTTTAATTACCTATTATTGATTAAGTAATCATAATTAATCAACTTTAATTACATCATTAATTAAATAATTAATGATCCTTAATTACTCTAAGTAATTAACTAACTTAATTACTATATTAAATCAAATTAATTATCCTTAATTAATCTCTTGATTAATTAATAAGTAATTTAAACCAAATTACTTCACACTTAAACATCTCCACTTAATTACATTCTGTAATTATTAATTAATTACTTAACTAAGTAAATACCCAAATCATTAATTACATAAAGTAATTATTTATAAAACCCAAGTGTTTATAATTAATTAAACTTAATTAATTAAAGATAAACAATCATGTTAAACTAAATTAATTACATTAAGTAATTAATTCCTTAATTACTTTATTAAGTAATTACTCAAACCAATTTCAATTGATTATTAATAAATTAATTAATCTAATTAAGTATAAAAATTAACTACATTAATTAATTATTTAAATAATCCTGGTTAATGACCATCATTAACCCTTCTCTAATTATTTTATAAAGTAATTAACTTAAATTAATTACAAATTTAATTATCTAAAATTATCAATAATTTAAAGTCTAATTATTTAAATAAATTAACCTTGATTAAAAACTTAATTACTTAATTAATAATTTATTAATCATTAATTAATAATCTAATTAATGATCTAAATTTCAAATTGATTAACCCCTAAATCAATATGCATTAAACCTTAATAATTAATTAAATTAATTGATTATTACTTAATTACCTTTTTAATAAATTAATTTCAAAGCATTCATTCTTAACTAAATTTAAAAATAAGACATTTCTAAATTATGTTTAAAACAAATTTTTATTTTAAACAAAGTACTTTTGAACTTGTTTCCAAATTTCATTTTAAATACAAGTTTAAAATGAAAATAATTTAAACTTATCAAAGTTTAAACCATTTATAACTTTTAACATCTCAATAACTTCAAACTTTCTTTTAATTTACAAAAACCGAAATACATTTTCCACTTTAATTCCAGTTTTAAACTTAAGATTCAAATTAGCTTTGAATCCAGATTTAAAATTTAAATTTTAAACTCTGTTTAAATCATAACTTCAGATTTTTAAAACATTTTATAAAACACTCTAACAAATTCAAGGTTGTTAAAAACCTTTCATTTTATGAAACTTATATATTTTTAAATCTATAATTCAAACTCATTTTGAATTAAGATTTTAAACTTGTTTCAAAATTTTGTTTTAAAAACTTGCTCTACACTTTTTTAAATTTAGTTTAAATTTTAAAAACTCAAATACTGTCAGGTTGTAAACAGGTTCAGGTTTATTAAACCTGTAAAAATTCTTTTACACTTTATTTATTTAAACTGGAATGTTAAATTAACTTGAATTCAAATAAATTCAAACTTGAATTCAAATATGATTGAAATTTTCTAAATCATTAAAATGATTCAGGCTTTTACAAGTTTTTAAACCCAGAGGTTACAAGTTTGTAAAACCTGTAAACAAACACCTGAACCCCCACCACAAAATCTACTTCGAGTCTGCAACACCACATCCCCGAGAAAATCAAACTGCTGCTTCGGGCTACTTACTACATCAACTCGAGCAAACCACTCAGGCCAACCAACAACAGACACTTCTCATCACCGTGCATATGCACGGTGACTACGTTCACCGTTGATCATCATAGATGATCTTAACCAACCATACACTGACCAAGTAATCCACCACAACCATCAATTCAAGATTCAACATTCGATTTCAAGTTCGAGATTCTTAAACCCCACCTGGAAACAGTAACAGGTTTCTTCCCTTTTTTTTTAAAAATCTGACAACGGTAAAATTCCTCACCTCCGACTACCTGACATCCAACCTCTCCGGCCACGAACACTCCTTCACATCCTCTACGCATTTCCCAAACACCAAAGCACTCGGTCATCTCTACAACCCAAAAATTGCCAATTCTTCAACCCATTATAAACTAGGGTTCCATAGAGAATTTCCCTACCGCAACCATTCCAATGAATTTCATCATTAATTAGTATTTTTCCTGGCTTCACCTACCTCTCTTCCATCACCAGGAAGAACACTAAGCCTCCATTATACATAGATCATTAGCAATTCCAAATAAACCCTTTTGCAGTCAAAGCCAAACTACAACCTCACCCTAATTTTAAAAAATCCTGATTCTTGATTTATAAATCAAGTTTTAGCAGATGCTTTTGATTTTTTATTCTGAGATTATAAATTAACATGTTTGGAAATTGCAGTGATTAGAGTTTTCCTGTTAAAGCTTAATTTCCAGAGCCATTATAGTTAAATTTTAAGTTAAATAAATTCTTAAAGTTTAGCTAAAAATCTAACAAACAATGTTTAATAGATCCTAGTCTTTAAGAACTTATGAATCAAAAAGAAAATGAATAAAATAGTAGAACTGACTTGACAAACAGAACAGAGATGTTCTACAGATTTCAAATCATACTAGCATCACATATCACAAGAAATTTCAACATATATAAATATATCAATTACCACTTATTAAAGCATAGATCAGGCAAGCATATTAAATCTTTAAGTTAAAAGGAGTTACTCACCTCTTTAATGAATGCAGACCCCTGTTGTTCATTATGCAGAAAAAATGAATATGCAGGCCTGACTCTGTTTAATATCTGAGCTGTAATCCGGATGAAATGCTCATGCTTTCAAAACTTTCATCTTGCTCTCTTTTATTTTTGTAAGCTTTAAATTCTATTTGTATTTGCTCCCTGATTCTACATGCATGCTTCCAGATGAAAATTTGCAGTTTTGCTTCTGCTTCCAGATTTATAGTTGCATGCAGATTTTTGGAAGTGAGCTTGTTTAGATTTGATTTTTAGGAAGTGGGATATGCAGATGTTTTGTTGAATTTGCAGACATCTTTTGATTTTGAGATGAAGGTGAGTTTGATTGTTGAAGAAGAGGAATATGCAGTTTTGATCTTTGATTTAAGAAGTTGATGATTTTCTTTGGTTAAGGAAAAATGAACATGCAATATGAATGAAGATACAAATTAAACTAAATGTATTTTCATATTTACTAAAATAAAAGAAAATCTAAATTTTTACACTTGTCAATCTTTACAACACTTGTTAAATTTACTCTTTAAAAATGCAACACATGTTTTCTTCTTTAAAGATAATTAGTATTTAAATTACAAACTAATGTATGTGTTAACTTAGTTTAAGTTGTTAGTTTATTTTAAAATATGTTTATGAATTTACAAAAGAAAAAAAAACAACAATGTTTTACAAATTAACTCATACATATTAAAATTAAAACAAATGAAGATTTTATACTTTGAATTTAAATTCAAACTAAATTCAAAATCAAACAATTTCAAATCAAGTTATAAATATAAATTCAATTTGAAATAAAAATTACAAATCTTATTCAAAATTTATTTAGAAAGACAATACAATATTAATATTGCTTTTATAAATCTCTTTTATTAAATTTAAAATCATTTTACAAAATATTCATTTTATTAAGCCATAAAACCAATTTGTTAAATTTATTCTAAATTTAAAACAATACCAATTTATTTAAAATATGAACCATATATTTATATTGTAAATAGAAATTAATTTATATCATTTAAAAGATAAAATAACCAATTTAAATATTTATTGAAGAAGATTATTAAATTATCTGAATAATTACTAACAGATTGTCAATATCAATTTCATTTTAATTACAGATTATTAAATTGATATTGTTAAAAATTCTGGGATGTTACAATCCTTCCCCTTAAAAAGAATTTCGTCCTCGAAATTTAAAACAAAGGTAATTTAATAATCTCATTAAATTTTAAATTTAAAAGCACAAGCATAAATCAAACATCTGATAACAATCAAACAATCAATTCAACCAATCAAACAAATCTAATTATCCAGACAAATTCTGGATAAAATTCCTTCGAGTTTCCCCAGGTATATATATATATATACCGGGTTACTCGCTCTAGATAATCCAAACAAACAATACTATGAAGCTACAAAGCCTATTTCTATATCTATAACACTAGACAAGATATCAGGCTACAAACGAGTCTGAATCAACAACCAAAACTCCAAAACTGCCGGTTCACAACCAGAGATAGATCATACACGTACTCCCTCAGAGATACGTGAAACCCATCGAATCCCAGTTATCCAAACTGGCAATACAATCCTGTAGATCGATCTCTCAATCTCCTAGATACAGAAAAGATCCAAAACACTACAGAGCTAACTTCTCAGACTTACCCAATCTTATAGCTCACTTTTGTTCGAAGAAATCTTATCCAAGATCAAATCTCCGACTTCAGAGTCCAAATCCCTCCGATTCTTATCCACAAAAACTCTTCGGACAATCCTGAGCTGTCTACAACTTACTGATCAGCTCAACCTTGCTGATACTTCTAGAAACAAACTGGACCAATCAACTCAACAAAATGATCTCCTCAAGGTCAACCAAAACCAACAACTCAAACTCAACTTCTCAATATCAGAAGACAACAACTTCTCCTATCCGGAAAAGAAAAGCAGATACACTTCCCAACTGCTTCCGCTGCTCAACTCTGATCCGACATAGAAGAGAATGCTGAAGAAGAACACGAGCACAAACAGGACAACACACACTACACCATATTAGCAGTTTTGCAACCCCCAAACGCGGAAGATTAACAACGGCTCTGAGCCGTTGCTAAATAGCAACGGTTCTTAGCCGTTGCAAAATTATTAACAACGGCTTAAAGCCTTTGCGAAATGAGGATTAAACAACAAATGTTTTTGGTGCAAATGTTTTTGGTGCAAATGTTTTTGCTGCAGGCTCTAAACCGTTACCAAGTTTCCCTTGACTTAATTGCATACGCCCCTCGTTCCCAAACTAATACGCTCCCGTGATAATTAACTTTTCCAACAAAAAAAATACCGCCTGCCCTAATCCAATATCTTATTCCAAAACCAGATCCATTTTCATCTAAACAATCGCAGATTCTTGAGCAAATTCTGGCATCTGGTTTCGCAATCGATCCAGTTCTAGAAGAATCAGCAAATTCTCGCATCTGGAAGTACGTAAGGGTGAGGGAAGCGCGGTTGATTTAATTTTCATTACAACTCTCCTTCTTTGATTTAAGGTAATACAGCTCTATGTAAAGCTATATGGAAACTCGATGTTAAATCTTTGTTTCTAACAACATTATGTACCTTACGAATTAGTCCGCTATTGACGTTAATTTTGTAAAAATAATGCGTCGGTGGTTAGCTTTAACTCTGAAATGTTAACCCGAAATGAAATTGGGGAAACTTTTACCAATTCCAGATTTGTTTCATGTCAAGTATGACATGAAAAAGTTTATGGGTGGCTTCTTAGCAAAGCTAAAAGGGCTGAGGAAAGGGGTATTTGAAATAGGAAAGTTTGGCGAATGAGGTATATGTTTTTGTGTTTGGAGAGGGAATTGAAAGGAGATTTGTGTTGTGAAAAGTATTGTTATTGATCATTACTTATTTACTGTAAAACATGGTTAAGTAAGGGTTTAAGTATGAGTTTTGAAAAAAATGGACCGTTTATGTGCTGGACTCCTGCTATATTTTTATAATGGCTTCATTTTGCTCAAATTTATCATTTACAATGTTGGATGCCAATGTGCTACTTTTTTTTGATTCGTGGGAAAGAGCCGTTTTATCTGATTACCCGCTCCCACGTTGACTTCGGGAACATTATAATCTTTTGCCCGTAAAACACCATAAGTTGAAGTGAATGATGCATATGAGGTTTTAAGTACAATTTACATGTCAAATAGACATGTTTTGTTGTTTTGTGTAATCTTTTGATAAGTTGGCCACTGGTTTGCTTTTGTTCTTCCACTTATTAAGCAAGTCATGGATTATTGCAGCCGAGGAAATTATGAACTGACGAGGCAGGTATTATATGATGATTATCGTCCACTTGAACACTTGCCTACTATTCCTATTGAGAAGAAAAATGAAGCCAACAGTCAAGTGGTATGGCTTTTGCAACCTTTGAAGTCATTTTCTCCATTGTCGTATTCCATGTATTCTTATTTTAATGGTGATCTATTGAAATGTGCTGAATTAGGACGATCATTGCTTCAAGTTATATTTTTATTTATTTGCTAAAACAGATACATTGATGTTCATCATGGTGTTAGTACTTTAAAGCCTAAATGACATGAACAAGAATCAGTTGGATTTACTGTTCATAATATTTCTGATTATGAGATTGTCTACCTTGTTAATTTAGCAGTCCATGTTCCTCCGTAAGAATAAACCAAGAATCGTTCTTTAAGTATAGTCGTAATTGCTGCATGTTAAATCAAGACCGAAATTCTTTGTGCTGGGTTCAAAAACTAGACTGTTTGTTAAATTGGCATAAGCTGACTCACTCTTGTACAATACACATCGGTGGTATTACTACATGATAGCTGAAAGGTAAATTGAAATGTTTTCAGTTATCATTTCAATATCCAACAACTCGATTTTCTGATCAACAGGAATCAGATAACTTTGCATAAGTTATGAATGAATTTAGTAGTCGCAAACCAAAGATTTAAGATGGATACAAAAGGAAAAAGAAAACGATGAAGAAAAAAACAAAGATCTATTATATTTTAACATAAGTAATTGTGTAGATTTATGATTATGAAATTATGTTGAAAGCACAAGTATTTGTGCAACAATGTTGGTGCATATGTAACCAAATTGTATTTGTATCTTGGACCTTCGTTCATTGTTGGCTTTTTTGTATCATCATCCATGACCAATGAACATCTTATGTGTCAGATTGTAGATACATATCTGTAGTCATGTTTTGTAAATCTGATATTCTTATTATTTGTTGCTATATAGTATTGAAATTTGAGTATGGTTTGAATTCTAATTATTACATGCAAAAATGTGCAGGTGGGAGAAGACATAGGATTTTCTAATTGAAGTTGTTCTTACTTTGATGCCTTCAACAAATGTTCTTAAGCTGCAATTGCATTTAGAGATGGCTTAACTGACTATTTGGATTCTTAGAGGCAATTTGTTCTTGGATGGTTATTTTAATGTACAACACTTGCTTACATTCCAATTCCTATTCCTACATGTTGGTTTGTAAAAATATAAGATAGAGGACAAAATCATTATGTGCTTCACGCATGTTACAAATAGTCACGGGACAGATTTTTTTTCACCATATATATCCCTAGTAGTGAATTAAATTCACAACAAACCCCATTACCAATTTCTCTGGGTCCCCCAGTGCAATTAAATTACAAGTTTGTCATCTCCTTTTACAAAAATTTCCCTCAACTGCTTGTAAACTTTAAAGCACAATAACTTTCTCAAAAATTATCAAAACGAAAAACTACTTTCACCATAAATCACATATTTTATGAGTTTTCTAATGAGTGACGTTATATGTGTAACACCAAACTCGTGGACATAGTATTTCAAAATTTAATATTTTATGAAAAATAAAATAAAATCATTTCTTGACTATTCAAACATACACAATGAAGGTTTTCTAAATAATATGTAGTTTGATGAATATAATCAACCTTTCAACATAGAACATTAGTTTCTATGTGGTAGAAAGTTATTTATTTATTTATTTATTTGTTTGTTTATTTATAAATATTGGAATGAAGATATTTTTCCTTTTCAAGTAGGAAGTTAGTCTTCTTTTTTAGGGAGGAAGATATGTTCTTTTTATAAATGTTGGTCACCTAATTAATAAAGTGATGCCAAAAGTAGAAACCATCTTCTTTTAGCTTAAGGGACACATACATATATTTATTTACATTACGTGTTATAAATTGTTATCGTTTGCTTTTGTGTTCTGCCATCATCAAACGAAGAACATATGGGTGAAATGAAGAGGAAAAAGAAGAAGGCATTTAAAAACAAAGATTGTAACAGTTTGCGTAATCAAATATTAATAAGATGAATTAGTAATAAATGCTAATCAAAGAGAATTTAAGTGTCAGGAAAATTAAATACCAATTTGCTATTAATGCTTTCTATGGGAATTCAAAAAATAAATATAAATAGATCCTTATTGGAGGTGAAATGGAGAGGAAATTTCAAGCTAGATTTTAGTTTCAACTAAATAGTGAGAGAAAAGTGAAGTGATAATCAAATTATATTTTTTCCAATAAATTAATCAAGCATACTTAATAGAGAAATTTATTCCATTAAAATATGAACACTCAAATGCTAGGAAGATACATCCATCTAATATGATTCTGAATTGCAAAAATGTAAGAAATCAATTGGTGTGAGCAAATACTATCTGAACATAAAAACGTTTCTTCTAGTAGAAAGTCTGATTGAATCAAAACTGTAAGCAGATATCGTGCCAAGTAGAGCCCACTGACTGCTCTATGTATATTAGTTTGGGTCACTTAATTAATCACTGTAATTGGAAAATAATTTTTGTACCTTACTGACTGGTTTTGTAGTTAAGAACTTTACAGGAAAACTACTGGGCTGTTAGAGATTAGCAGTGCATTGACATCTAAACTCTTATGCATTATTGGGTAATTTCCTGTTGTGTAAAGTTTTGAATTTACAATATACATTAGTCATTACTACCTCTATCATCTTTGATGGGATTATATATATCAATCTTTTAAAAAAAAAGAATAGACGTTGCTATGGACCATAGCTCTGATAAACTGATGAATAAGATTTAACACATAAAGGGCCCGTAAAGCATTAAACATTGGTCGCATTGAAGGTTATAGGTTAGTTTGTTCCATTGATTAAATTTTAGTCCTTTCACTATGTGTTGGTTTAGATATAGTAGTACTCCTTCCATTTTATCATTTTCAGTTAGATATATCCAATACTACTTATACATGTTCTTTGTATAGCCAACCATACTTTGTTATCTTTCTTTGATTACACGTAGGCTCACAAACAAATTGTTGGATAAAGCATTCAATCAGTGATCATTATATTCCTTCGCGATGTCATTTTCTATATTATACACACATCAATATTCTAATTCCTTCTCATTTAAGATATTTGTTCTGAGTTTCTTGTTGTGTTTGTTAGCTATACATATAAGTTTGACATGAATGTGAGCACTCAAAAAAAATTATGCTTTTTAAGTCTCCATCTCTCACAGGCTCAAGAAGCAACTGCAAAAAATTGTATCAGCAGCCTCAGGTGCAATTGGTCGACTTGTTGGTCAGTATGCAAAACTACAATGCTGATATGTTGTTGGAAATATTGGCTATGATGAAAAGATATACTTCAGTTTCCTATTATGTAAATTCCAACACATGTTGGCTTTGTAACTGAGTAATTTTTGTGACTTTTACTAATAACTTCTTATTCACATAGTCACATGTTTGAATTCAGCAAAATATGTTTAGAAAGGTCTTACATGCACTGTAACGACCCATCTTTTACAACGCTGCACGGCAGCTCTACTTGGAACCACGACAGCATTTTATTTACTTTAACAAACACATGATATTTGACCTCTTTATAAACAAACATCAATTTCTTGTTTTGTGCAGGCATGAAACTTATGCTGGTGGGAGCATTAGACGATTGGAAGAAGACGTTATGTACCGTATGATTGTACTATGCATGTAGTATTATGTAATGATGTCGTTGTTGTACTATGTATGTTATGTATAGTTGTTGTACTATGTAATGGTATGTGTTGATGTTGAACATTATAATTCAAACATTTGTTATGTTTGGTTTTTGTGTTTAATCTATGAAAAATATTTGGTTTAATAATCTTTCTTTTGTGATAGTGTTAAATTTGCAAATTTTTGTATTAATTATGATAATGAAATGACTGTCACTGCTGCAGAGATAAATTTCGATTTTTTTTAAAATAAAAATAAAAATAGTAATTAGCAACAGATTAAAGCCGTTGCTAATATTTAAAACATCAGTTATACATCTACATTTCGCAACGGCTTTAAGCCGTTGCAAAATAAAATCCGGAACGGCTACAAGCCGTTGCTAAAGAATATTTTGCAACAGCCCTTAGCCGTTGCAAAAAATATATTTCGCAACGGATTTGAGCCGTTGCGAAATTTTTACCACCGCCCATTTCGCAACGGCTCAAAGCCGTTGCGAAATTATTTTGCAATGGCTCAAAGCCGTTGCGAAATGAGGATTTTGGTGTAGTGACACCCCAGAGATATGGTTCAACAAGTTCATAAGAATCATTCAGAAGTTCCTCCAAAACTCCGAGATGCTACTCCAACTCAATCTCCTTGAAACCGTCCTTCTATAAAGCTGAACCACCGGTTCCATTCCTGGAATTTCAGTCGATAAGAAAAACTCAATCTCCAGATGCGAACCAAACTCTGACTTCCTGAAGACATCCAGAAAAATCAGATAACCCAAGAGAACACTCAAACAATCGCAAGTCACTTTTGCGATCCACTAGACCAAATCCAAGTAAAACTGTTCTCCCTTAACCAAATAGAACAACTTAAACTTAACTAGCCAACCCATCAAAGAAATGGGTCCACTTAACTGCTTCTGAACTCCACTCCAGAAAACTGCTAAGCCAGAAGATCTCTTACCAACACCGAGAACACTCCAAATTGCACTGTTGACACCGATGCCAAAGAATTTCAAGGCAAAGCTCTCCGAGAAACTCGGACTTCAAAACAAACAGAAACTCAAGCTGACCACAGCCACAACACTGAAGCAGACTCACCTCTTAACTTTGTTCCAAAGAAAACATCTTCGGGAACATCCATAGTCACTGCGTCTCATCACGCAGCTACTACTCACTGTGGTATCCAAAATACCATCACTACAAAACTCTCTCGAGATGGTATTAGGTCTACAGTCCCGACAAATACACTTCCAACCTCAAATATTCAAACTCCAACCAATGGTAGTCACGTTACATACACTACTACCCCATCTACCTTTATAACTCAAATTGGAAAACCTGAACAGGTAACCCAACAGATAGGTAGAAATATATATATATATAGTTATATATAAAAATTACAAATACGCTCTCTCAAGAAAGACACCACTACAGAGCCTAGGTATTCACCCAACCTAATGCTCTGATACCAACTGTCACGACCCGACTTTCTACTCCCAGAAAATCGCATCATGAATTAAGAAAGAAAGGGATAGAAGAAGAAAAGAAAGAAGAGAAAGAAGAAACAACACAAGAATCTCAACAGCGGAACGAATAAATTATATTAATAACATAAGTATTTACATAATATACAATACCAATCAGAGATACACAGCATACACATCATATATACTAGACAGTTATAAACACCTGTCTAGTATTTACAACTCAATACAACAACACAGAGAACACACAGCGGAACTATATATCTAAAACGCAGAAGCCTCCTGCTCCATTGCTCCTCCATTATTCGTCAAAGCCAACCTGAATCCTAGACTGAATTCCCTTGACTACGCATAAAAATTTGAGTACCCAAGAGTTTATGAAAAACAAAAATAAACTCCGGGTCAGACATGGGTCTGGTGTGAGTAACAGGTTAAAGTTTCTTAACTTTCAAAAACCCTTTAAAAAGAAAGGTATCACGTAAGACTTCCCACACATAAACATGGAAAAGTTTTTACCTTACGCTAACCAAAACATTTGATAGGAAATCCGATGATATTATAATAGTGTCTAGGGTTTTCAAGTAAATAAGAAATAGCCGAAATTGTTACATTATTAAATTCCAGCTACTAGCCACAAAAGTGGGTAATACAATCAAAACCGTTGGCACTTATTGGATTTTGGATTCCATACAATGGTAGGGCTACTGGGGTACCGCCCGTCACAGTACGTGGCCTAGATCACTGTACCAAGGAGTACTCCCACTCCCCTACAACACAAGGCCGGACCCATTCCTTACTGAATAGTTCCGAACAAGACAACCCCGACGGTTGGAGCTCAAAACCGTCCACACAGCCGAAATATAAAGGGACCTCTAGACAGGGATCAATCTTGCTCTCCAGTGGGTGCGACCCACAAAGCCTTGCTGCACCTCCCCTGTTTTAGCCATTCCCGGTTGATGAGCCTTGAGGCTACGATTACCTTTATAGGACATATCATCTTAGAATGCTCATCGTCCGCCTGACGATGTTCTGAAAGCATTCAATCCATACAAGTTCGTTCCGGGTTTGAATGAAACCGAAGGCATTATCTCGTTACACTCATTTTGGAATCACCCTCAGAGTTAACGACAATAACCCTTGCACTCTGATTCACCATCTCGAATCTATAAGAACTAATTCCATCAAACTCATTACGGAATCACCCACAGAGTTATACTGAAGTATAGCCCTTACACCTCGAGTCTTCACTCGCTCTACTTGGATTCACGACCTAACGTTATTTGGAATCGATGTGGTTTTCGGATATCCAAATATGGAAACCCGATCCCAGTCTCATCGAAAACCAAAGCGTGTCTTTTAAGGCCAGGTTGTTTTAAAGGTTTAAAACAATTCAATTACAGTATCTATGTACATACAGATATATAACTTATAAATCATAACTGATAATTTACATTATCAATATCAAATAGATATTCCATATATCACCATCACAATAGATAACCTATGTTATCATCACAATACAATTAAATCATTCATACCACACAATATCATTTATCTCATTACTGAGATCACAAAGCATCCAAGTCAAACAATGACATCCATTCATACATAAGCAAAGATTTACTTATCACAATATAATTAATTTAAAATGAATTAAATTAACTATCTCTATCTCTAATTAATTTAAAATGAATTAAATTAATTACCCAACTTTAATTAATTTAAAATAAATTAAATTAATTACTTCATCTTTAATCAATTTAAAATGAATTAAATTAATTACTTCACCAAATTATAACATGCTTACCCATCTATTTAATTGATTACAATCAATTAATCATTCAAAATAGATCATCCTAATTAATCACTCTTGATTAATTACTCTTAATTACATTCATGTAATTATCCTTAATTAATTATCCTCAACTAAACAGTAATTAACCTTTAATTACTTCAATTAATTAATTAATCATAATTAATTACTTTAATCCTTAATTAATTATATTAATTAATTACCTTTAATTACCTATTATTGATTAAGTAATCATAATTAATCAACTTTAATTACATCATTAATTAAATAATTAATGATCCTTAGTTACTCTAAGTAATTAACTAACTTAATTACTATATTAAATCAAATTAATTATCCTTAATTAATCTCTTAATTAATCTCTTGATTAATTAATAAGTAATTTAAACCAAATTACTTCACACTTAAACATCTCCACTTAATTACATTCTGTAATTATTAATTAATTACTTAACTAAGTAAATACCCAAATCATTAATTACATAAAGTAATTATTTATAAAACCCAAGTGTTTATAATTAATTAAACTTAATTAATTAAAAATAAACAATCATATTAAACTAAATTAATTACATTAAGTAATTAATTCCTCAATTACTTTTTTAAGTAATTACTCAAACCATTTTCAATTGATTATTAATAAATTAATTAATCTAATTAATTATAAAAATTAACTACATTAATTAATTATTTAAATAATCCTGGTTAATGACCATCATTAACCCTTCTCTAATTATTTTATAAAGTAATTAACTTAACTAAATTACAAATTTAATTATCTAAAATTATCTATAATTTAAAGTCTAATTATTTAAATAAATTAACCTTGATTAAAAACTTAATTACTTAATTAATAATTTATTAATCATTAATTAATAATCTAATTAATGATCAAAATTTCAAATTGATTAACCCCTAAATCAATATGCATTAAACCTTAATAATTAATTAAATTAATTAATTAATTATTACTTAATTACCTTTTTAAAAAATTAATTTCAAAGCATTCATTCTTAACTATATTTAAAAATAAGACATTTCTAAATTATGTTTAAAACAAATTTTTATTTTAAACAAAGTACTTTTGAACTTGTTTCCAAATTTCATTTTAAATACAAGTTTAAAATGAAAATAATTTAAACTTATCAAAGTTTAAACCATTTATAACTTTTAACATCTCAATAACTTCAAACTTTCTTTTAATTTACAAAAACTGAAATACATTTTCCACTTTAATTCCAGTTTTAAACTTAAGATTCAAATTAGCTTTGAATCTAGATTTAAAATTTAAATTTTAAACTCTGTTTAAATCTTAACTTCAGATTTTTAAAACATTTATAAAACACTCTAACAAATTCAAGGTTGTTAAAAACCTTTCATTTTATGAAACTTATATATATTTTTAAATCTATAATTCAAACTCATTTTGAATTAAGATTTTAAACCTGTTTCAAAATTTTGTTTTAAAAACTTGCTCTACACTTTTTTAAATTCAGTTTAAATTTTAAAAACTTAAATACTGTCAGGTTGTAAATAGGTTCAGGTTTATTAAACCTGTAAAAAATCTTTTACACTTTATTTATTTAAACTGGAATGTTAAATTAACTTGAATTCAAATAAATTCAAACTTGAATTCAAATATGATTTAAATTTTCTAAATCATTAAAATGATTCAGGCTTTTACAAGTTTTTAAACCCAGAGGTTACAGGTTTGTAAAATCTGTAAACAAACACCTGAACCCCCACCACAAAATCTACTTCGAGTCTGCAACACCACATCCCCGAGAAAATCAAACTGCTGCTTCGGGCTACTTACTACATCAACTCGAGCAAACCACTCAGGCCAACCAACAACAGACACTTCTCATCACCGTGCATATGCACGGTGACTACGTTCACCGTTGATCATCATAGATGATCTTAACCAACCATACACTGACCCGGTAATCCACCACAACCATCAATTCAAGATTCAACATTCGATTTCAAGTTCGAGATTCTTAAACCCCACCTGGAAATAGTAACAGGTTTCTTCCCCTTTTTTTTAAAACCTGACAACTGTAAAATTCCTCACCTCCGACCACCTGACATCCAACCTCTCCGGCCACGAACACTCCTTCACATCCTCTACGCATTTCCCAAACACCAAAGCACTCGGTCATCTCTACAACCCAAAAATTGCAATTTCTTCAACCCATTATAAACTAGGGTTCCATAGAGAATTTCCCTACCGCAACCATTCCAATGAATTTCATCATTAATTAGTATTTTTCCTGGCTTCACCTACCTCTCTTCCATCACCAGGAAGAACACTAAGCCTCCATTATACATAGGTCATTAGCAATTCCAAATAAACCCTTTTGCAGTCAAAGCCAAACTACAACCTCACCCTAATTTTAAAAAATCCTGATTCTTGATTTATAAATCAAGTTTTAGCAGATGCTTTCGATTTTTGATTCTGAGTTTATAAATTAACATGTTTGGAAATTGCAGTGATTAGAGTTTTCCTGTTAAAGCTTAATTTCCAGAGCCATTATAGTTAAATTTTAAGTTAAATAAATTCTTAAAGTTTAGCTAAAAATCTAACAAACAATGTTTAATAGATCCTAGTCTTTAAGAACTTATGAATCAAAAAGAAAATGAATAAAATAGTAGAACTGGCTTGACAAACAGAACAGAGATGTTCTATAGATTTCAAATCATACTAGCATCACATATCACAAGAAATTTCAACATATATAAATATATCAATTACCACTTATTAAAGCATAGATCAGGCAAGCATATTAAATCTTTAAGTTAAAAGGAGTTACTCACCTCTTTAATGAATGCAAACCCCTGTTGTTCATTATGTAGAAAAAATGAATATGCAGGCCTAACTCTGTTTAATATCTGAGCTGTAATCCTGATGAAATGCTCATGCTTTCAAAACTTTCATCTTGCTCTCTTTTATTTTTGTAAGCTTTAAATTCTATTTGTTTTTGCTCCCTGATTCTACATGCATGCTTCCAGATGAAAATTTGCAGTTTTGCTTCTGCTTCCAGATTTATAGTTGCATGCAGATTTTTGGAAGTGAGCTTGTTTAGATTTGATTTTTAGGAAGTGGGATATGCAGATGTTCTGTTGAATTTGCAGACATCTTTTGATTTTGAGATGAAGGTGAGTTTGATTATTGAAGAAGAGGAATATGCAGTTTTGATCTTTGATTTAAGAAGTTGATGATTTTCTTTGGTTAAGGAAAAATGAACATGCAATATGAATGAAGATACAAATTAAACTAAATGTATTTTCAGATTTACTAAAATAAAAGAAAAACTAAATTTTTACACTTGTCAATCTTTACAACACTTGTTAAATTTACTCTTTAAAAATGCAACACATGTTTTCTTCTTTAAAGATAATTAGTATTTAAATTACAAACTAATGTATGTGTTAACTTAGTTTAAGTTGTTAGTTTATTTTAAAATATGTTTATGAATTTACAAAAGAAAAAAAAACAACAATGTTTTACAAATTAACTCATACATATTAAAATTAAAACAAATGAAGATTTTATACTTTGAATTTAAATTCAAACTAAATTCAAAATCAAACAATTTCAAATCAAGTTATAAATATAAATTCAATTTGAAATAAAAATTACAAATCTTATTCAAAATTTATTTAGAAAGACAATACAATATTAATATTGCTTTTATACATCTCTTTTATTAAATTTAAAATCATTTTACAAAATATTCATTTTATTAAGCCATAAAACCAATTTGTTAAATTTATTCTAAATTTAAAACAATACCAATTTATTTAAAATATGAACCATATATTTATATTGTAAATAGAAATTAATTTATATCATTTAAAAGATAAAATAACCAATTTAAATATTTATTGAAGAAGATTATTAAATTATCTGAATAATTACTAACAGATTATCAATATCAATTTCATTTTAATTACAGATTATTAAATTGACATTGTTAAAAATTCTGGGATGTTACAATAAACAATATTTGGAAATTTATTCCGTGAGAGAAAAGTGATTTGAAAACTATTTTCAAAGGGAGTGAAGACAAATATCTTGCGGAGATATTTTGAAATAAATAATTTGGAAATTATCCACGAGAGAAAATAATTTGGATTTTGTGGGTAGTATTTGCTAAAAACCATCACTAGACAACACTCATCCTACTAGGGACACCTAAAGATTGAACGCCTTGTTGCATACGCTTAATGCAATCTTGTTTCCTACGAAAACGGATTTATCTTATTTTTAGTTTATTCGAGGACGAATAAAATGATAAGTGTGGGGGTATTTGATGCGCACGTAAATGTGCATATTTTTACTTTCATATTTGATCTAATTTAATTAAATAAATGAGAATATATGGTATTTTAATATGTTTAAATCAAATTTCAATTGTTTTCAAGTCATCATTTATTCATTTTCATTTAGGGACAAAATCCTAATTTTGTACATGATTTAATTTGAGAAAATTTACTTACACATTTTAATTTTATTTGTAGGAAAAGTGAATGAAAATAGAAGAAGTTTTCATGGAAACATGCGTGCACAAGGGAAGACAAACAAATGAAGATGAAAATAAATCAATTTAAGCATCATGGACGACCTCACCAACCCGCTTACTTTGATATACACAGCTAATGCACATGTCAGTGGAGTTTAAAGTTACATGCATACTTAATGGAGAATTAATTAGAGCCTAATGATAACTTGGCGGCCACACTTCCTATAGAGGTATTTTGGGTAGTCCCCCAAAATATGATTAGGATTTCAAAACATCTATAATACCTTATATGTTTTATGTAATGAGTTCTTAGCTTCCTCTTTAGTTAGTTTAGTTATAGCAACAAATTATGATATAAAATGGCTTCCTAAGCCTCTTTTTTCTCTTTTTTCTTCTTCGCTTTTATTTAATTTTCATGATCATTTTTACTTACATGCTCTTTTTCCTTTCATGTTAGTAGTGTACATATTTTTATTTATGCAAGTATATTAGCTTTTATTTTATTTTAATTAGCTCACTTCTTACTTTGCTTGCATTTTATTCTTGTTTATGTTTATGTTTATGTTTATGTTGCAATCTACATTTGTTGAAGTGATAACAAATATGAGAAACTAAACCCCTTCAATTTAGAGGTAATGAAGCTTTCTCGATCATGTAGATTCAACATATTTATTAGTTGATGATCTCTTTTTGTGTTTGATGGAATGTTTTGATATGGTAAAATTTTATTGTTTTAACTAAGAATTTGATAGCCTATGTTGTTGTAACGACCCGTATTTTTACGGATGGAAGAATCGCAGAACTGTTGTTGTTAGGATGTTAGTGTTATTAAGTCATTTAGAATTTAAGTTGTTTGGAGCTTAAGTCGTCCAGAGATGAGTCGTCCTAGGTTGGTTCGAGTTGTAGCATGAGTCGGTGGAGCGACTTAGGAGTTGGAGCGACTTATAGGATTTGACCGACTTAAGAGATTAGACGACTTATAGGAGTTAACGACCTAAGTGTTGGACCGACTTATAGGATGGAACGACCTAAGGGTAACGGCTTAGGAGTTAACGAGTTAACGAGCTAACGAGTTAGTGACCTAGAGATTAGTGCTGTGTTGAGATAGGTCGTGGGAGTCTTAAGTCGTTGGGTCGTAGGGTTTGCTAAGTCGCTAAGCCGTAGGTAGAGTAGAAGTGTTAACCCGTTAGGATGGTTAGGTCGGCATTATATTTAAGTCGTGACCGACTTATGTTAGGTCGTACGAGCGACTTAAGTGTTACGTTGGCAAGGTAGTTAAGTCGCGTATATGTTCGTGTGTGTTAGGTAGTTAGGTCGGCTACATTTGTAAGTCGTTGAGCCGTGGAGTGATAAGTCGTAGGTCGTTAGGTCGGCAAGGGTTAAGTCGTGACCGGCTTAAGGAGGCCGAACGACTTAAGAATTTGGCCTATAAATACACGGCTTTGGTTCACTTTTTGGGATCCGGATTTTTGAAGCGACGAAGTGCTGCTATTTTGAAAACTCGACTATAACACTTCTTCACTTCTTTTCTCCACTCTAATCTTGTGCTTCCATCCATCTAGATTGAAGATCAAATCGAAGATCCAAGAGCTTAAGTTGAAGATCTCCATCCATTGAGGAGAGATTTCATCGTTTGAAGGGAAATCTTGTCGGATCAAGCCAGATCCTTTGCTGTCCAGATCTGAAGTTAGTTGCTTTTGAAGTGTTTAGGTGATTCGGTGAGCGGTGGTTATCTCTCACACGGACTCAAAGGAGTATATTGGATCGGTGGCTTGTTTGTGTGTTAAAGATAGTGATTTCATGCATTTTCCTTAAGTCTGTATGTAGATCCATTGTTCATAAAGTTTTGATATCCACTTTACTACATGTTAATCTATGCTAGTTCATTCATCAAGATATTACTTAGAATTCATGCTTGTTAGATTTGAACTCTTTATTTACGAAATTTCCATTTATTGTTATAACTGTTTATTTAGGTCTTGTTTGAATGATTGATTACTTGGATTAATGATTGGTTTGATTGATTGTTATGAGTTAGTTGATTGATGATTTGATTTGGACAAGTTGGTCGAAGATAATTCAAAAACTAAGTGGAAAGGCTCTTGAATAAGGAAAGCTGCTTGTGGCATATGAAGCGGATGATAAAGCTCATATGGATAGATTTGATGATGATGTTGAGATGGGACTTTGCTATGATGCGATGAGGCAAAGCATGGTGTTGAGATGAGACTTTGCTACAATGCGATAAAGCAAAGCATGATGTGAGATAGCCTTGGTTTAATCCAAACGGGATCATCCCAAGCATGTTGATAACTCGGTGATATGGTTCGAGTTTGTGGATAATGGTTGGCTCGAGAGGCGCTTGAGCTAGTATGAGAATAGTCGTCGAGGAGGATGACTAGAAGGCTGAGATCTCATCGTTATTGAAGGTTCTAGCAGGCTCAAAGCAAGAGTACGCTGGGCAGATTCGATAATCCCAGGCACGGGCTGCGACGACGTGCTAAGTACTCTAGGCAGATTCGATAGTCCTAGGCATGGGCTGCGACGACTTGCGGAGTTCTGTCTAGAACCGGGGTTACCATTAGCCCTTGACGGATGGATGAAAGAATGAGCCGGTCATTCAATTAACGGTGATATCGAAGCAATGATAACAGTGATAGTCGGAGTCATGGATGTTTGGTTGTATCATCATTCGGTCTCAAGAGCGATGTTTTGTGGGTGCTTATCTGATCTTGGTTTAGGCCTTGGGGGTTTGTGCCTGGAAAACATCGACCTTGACTCGAGTGATAATTGTTTTACTCTAAATGTCTGCTTTGCTATGTTTATTTCAGCTTAGTGGGTCTGGGGGCTATCACTGTAGAAAGAGGTAGAGTAGGATGGTTGGGTTCCTATTCCTTTTTACCCTTTATGATCTTTTGGTATGTTTGATAGTTGATTTACCGTTCACTAGGACTTTTGTCTGACTCAAGGTTTTATGTTCAACTCTTATTACCTTGGGCTGTTCATCCGTTTTGGGATGGGCAGACTAGGTAGCAGGTGACAGGTGCTGTTCTTAGTGACTAACGATGTTGATGACGAAGACGAGCTGGAGGCTTTTGCATATTGTTTTCTTACTATATGTACTGGATGTTTCGCTGTTTGTATGATTCTCTGAGTGTTATGTAGTGAGGCTTGATGTATTGACTATTCAGATTGTTGTACCAAACTATTATGAGTTTATATGATGAGATTCTGTTCTATGAAGCTTCACTATGTATACTTTTCTATTGTATTTTATCCATGCGCTGTGAGTAATGCGATAGACTATTCTGTGTTTACCTTACCTTGATGATCGTCCATGGCGGCCTGGCATACTTTACTGCGCACTATATCCTTGTTGGGTGCAGGAGTCATGTGCGGTCGTCACATTGTGGTATCAGAGCATTGGTTAATCGATTTTAGCCAACGCTCGCTGACGTAACTACGTATGAGGGACGTAATTGTATTTTATGGATGATTACTATATATAATATAGTAGCTTAGAAGGATTTGAACTCCTTATGCAGTTGTTTCTCAAGGTATATTAATCATTTCTTTTAGATATTAGGAATGAGTCGAAAAGGGAGACCAGCTGCTAGGGAATGCCGTGCTGCTGAGGGGGCTGCTGATTATGCTTCTATGTTCGAGGCTATGATGACTTCGATCATGAGGAGAATGCCAGCTCCGGGGCCAACGGTAGATGTTGGAGTTCAGGTTCAAGCCCCAAAACCAGTGGATTTTGCTAAGTTGTGCAAAGACTATACTGCTCTTGGAGGAAAGGTTTTCTTGGGAACAGAATCAACCATTGAAGTTCAGAGGTGGATTGATGCTTGTAGAAGGATTTTTGGTGATTTGGGAATTGAGGATGCAACCAAAAGGAAGCTTGCATCAAGACAGCTTCAAGGAAGAGCTTCTGATTGGTGGAACTTTATCACCATTGATACTCCAGCGGAAGAAATTACTTGGGAGCAATTCCAAGTCAGATTTGAGGCTAAGTTCATTTCTACAGCTCAGAAATTTGTTCTGTTCAAGAAGTTTGTGGAACTCAAGCAAGGTGGAAGACCAGTTCTTGAGTATGTTTCTGAGTTTGAAGCTTTGTCCAAGTATGCTCGGTCATATATTGAATCTCCCTATCAGAAGAATGAGAAGTTTGTGACAGGATTGGACACTTATCTTGGGAGACAGTTGGTGGATCATCTGGACGATCCATTTGAGAAGCTTGTGGAGAAAGCTCTCAGGCATGAGAATCTGTTTCCTAAGGAAGGATATGTTGTTGCTGTGACTAAGGAGGAATCTAAACCACAGCAGGGTGGAACAAGAAGAGAAAGCAGCAGCAGAAGGGTAAGAATGGCCAGAAGAAGCCGAAGGGTGAAGTGATCTACTACAACTGTCAGCAGAAGGGTCATCTCTCCAGAGACTGTAAGAATCCGAAGGTGCCAACGAAGTGCCACAACTGTGACAAACCGGGGCATTTCAGGAAGAATTGTCCAGAACCGAGGAAGGACAAATGGATTGTGCAAGCTTATGCTTTGGGGGTTGTGCCATCGTCTTCAAAAACTCCTATGGCGGAAGAGAAAGGAAAGAGTGTGGTGGTTCAAGGTACTCTTTCCATTTGTGGTGTTCCAGTTAGAGTGTTATTTGATATTGGGGCGTCGCATTCCTTTGTTTGTAGTAAACTTGTAGGCCGGTTGGGTTTGGAACCGTATATTGTGGATAGACCATTGGTTGTGACTAATCCAGTTGGGGGTTTGTCTTGTTTGTGTATGATATGCCGTGGTCTGGTTGTATCGAGTCATGATTGCTCTTTTGTTTGTGATTGTTTTGTTCTGAACTTTGCGGGGTTCGGAATTATTTTGGGTATGGACTGGCTTAGGAAGTATGCGGCAAGGGTTGATTGTAAGAGGCTGGAGGTGACAGTCGAGAATGTGGAGGGGCGAAAGGTTGTGATACGATGTAAGCATGAAGAAGGCGTCTTCATGAGCTTCATGTATTCGCTAGTTGTTCCACGGGATGGACTGTCATCGGTGCCTATTGTGAATGGATTTGAGGATGTCTTTGACGAGGTCAAAGGGTTACCGCCGCATAGAGAGATCGAGTTTTGTATCGATCTAGTTGAAGGAGCCAGACCTGTTGTGATGCCTCTTAGGCGTATGGCGCCTAGGGAACAGCAAGAGTTGAAGGTGCAAGTTGATGGCCTTTTACAAAAAGGATTCATTCGGCGTAGTGTGTCCGAATGGGGTGCACCAGTTGTGTGTGCAACCAAAGCGGATGGATCGTTGAGGTTGTGTGTGGATTATCGTGAGCTGAATAAAGTGACTAAGAAGAACAAGTATCCATTGTCGAGAATAGATGACTTGTTTGATCAGCTTCACGAAGCTAAGGTGTTTTCTCAGATGGATTTGGCAACGGGATTTCACCAGTTGAGAGTGGCAAAGGATAGTATGCCGAAGACTGCTTTCAGGACACCATACGGTTTCTATGAGTGGCTGGTAATGCCGTTTGGATTGACCAATGCACTGGCATATTTTGTGGATCTTATGAATAGAGTGTTCAGGGATCAGTTGAACAAGTTTGTACTTGTGTTCGTGGATGATATTCTGATTTATTCCAGAACCGAGGAAGAGCACAAGACGCACTTGCGGATTGTTTTGGAAACCCTGCGAAAACATCAGCTGAAGGCTAAGTTTTCGAAGTGTCACTTCTGGAAGAGTGAAGTGAGGTTCTTAGGTCATGTTATCTCTGGAAATGGAATAGCGGTTGATCCCGCCAAGGTGGCAGCGATCCAGGATTGGGTTAGACCAAAGAATGCATCTGATGTGATAAGTTTTCTTGGATTAGCGGGATATTATCGTCGGTTTATCAAAGACTTTTCCAAGATAGCTGCACCATTAACAGGATTGACTAAAAAGAATCAAGTGTTCAGATGGAATGCTAAGTGTGAACAAGCTTTCAGAATCCTGAAAGAGCGACTGACAAGTGCTCCTGTTTTGACTATTCCAAGTGGAAATGATGAGATGGTTTACACACGATGCATGTGGTACTGGACTTGGAGCCGTGCTAATGCAGAAGGATAAAGTTGTTGCGTATGCAAGTCAACAACTGAAGCCGCATGAAAGAAATTATCCGACTCATGATTTGGAGTTAGCGGCGATTGTATTTGCTCTGAAGATGTGGAGACATTACCTATTGGGAATTCGATTCGAGTTGTTTACAGATCATAAGTCATTGAAGTATCTTTTCTCCCAAAAGGATTTGAATCTTCGACAGCAACGATGGCTAGAATTTTTAGCATCATATGATTTTGGTATAGCCTATACTCCGGGAAAGGGTAACGCAGTGGCAGATGCGTTAAGTCGAAGACATGCGGAATTGGGAGCCATGTTTTCAGAATGGAAGAGTCTCGAGTATTTGGCTGGATTTGACTTCATGCCCAGATGTGAATTGGAACCTGAGATGTTGGCAAACTTATCAATAAGACCTACTCTGGTGGAAAGAATTGGCGAGAGCCAAAAGCGAGATGATAAGCTTGTCAATATTATCCGGGATTTGGAATCTGGATTGGATCCAGAGAAGGATAAGGGATTCGAGGTCGATCGAGAGGGTTGGCTTCGGAAGCAAGGACGACTGGTTGTTCCCGATATAGATGAATTGAGAGATGAAGTTCTGAAGGAGAGTCATCATTCGAAGTTGACAATTCATCCAGGTGGAAATAAGATGTATCGGGATATGAAGAGAACCTATTACTGGGAAGGTATGAAGAAGAATGTTGGAAATTTTATTTCCAAATGTATGAACTGCCAGTTGGTAAAAGCCGAACAGAAGAAGCCAAGTGGATTACTTCAGCCGTTAGAAGTTCCTACATGGAAGTGGGAGCAAATATCGATGGATTTTATCGATGGGTTACCTAGAACCAGAGCAGGAAATGAAGGGATTTGGGTCATCATAGATCGATTGAATAAGAGTGCAAGATTCATTCATGTTCGATCAATTAGGACTGCATCGAAATTGGCTGAGTTGTATGTTAAGTGGATAGTTCGATTCCATGGTATTCCGAAAAGTATAGTGAGCGATCGAGACCCATTGTTCAGTAGTGGATTTTGGAAGAGCTTCCAGGAAATTTTGGGAACCGAGTTGTGTTTGAGTACAGCTTATCACCCTCAGACAGATGGTCAGACCGAGAGAGTCAATCGAGTTTTGGAGGATCTCCTCAGAGCATGTGTTTTGGACTTCGGAGGATCATGGGAAGATTATCTTCATTTGGTGGAATTTGCGTATAATAACAGTTACCAGTCAAGTATTGGTATGACACCATATGCGGCATTGTATGAAAGACCGTGTAACTCTCCGACATGTTGGTTGGAAACAGGAGAAAAGTTGATACTTGGGCCAGAAATGATTCAACAGACTACGGATTGTATAGAGATCATTCGGCGACGAATGAAGGCAGCCCAAGACCGTCAGAAAAGTTATGCCGATAAGCGTCGTAAGGATTTGGAATTCGGCGTAGGTGATATGGTTTTTGTAAGGATTTCTCCACTGAAGAATGTTATTCGATTCGGGAAGAAAGGAAAATTGACTCCGAGATTTGTTGGACCATTCCCGATCGTTGAGCGAATTGAAAAGCTCGCTTATAAGTTGGAATTACCAGAGGTGTTTTTCACGTATCGTAACTACGGAGGTATGTGCATGACCCAAGTACAGTGGTTTCTGCTGATAGCTATGAAGATTTGGAAGTTGATCCAATTGTTAGAAGACCTCGTAAGCCGCTTCGTGTTGTGGAAACTGACACGAAACAGCTTAGGAGGAAGGTAGTCAAGTTGCTCAAGGTACAATGGAGTGATGATGTTAACGATTGTACATGGGAGGAGGAAGAGAGGATGAAGGCAGCTCATCCTGAACTCTTCAAGGTATGGCCCTAAGGTGTCGTGGCATCTCATGAAATTGTAACTTGTTCTAGTCTTAGAATTCTGCATGCTAGGCTAGTAATTGGATGCATGGTTTATTGATTGCTATGGATGGTAGGCATGCAGAATAGTTTTGGTTGCTCTTGTTTGTTTGGAATTTCGGGGCCGAAATTCCTAAGGGGGAGAGAATGCAACGACCCGTATTTTTACGGATCGAAGAATCGTAGAACTGTTGTTGTTAGGATGTTAGTGTTATTAAGTCATTTAGAATTTAAGTTGTTTGGAGCTTAAGTCGTCCAGAGATGAGTCGTCCAAGGTTGGGTCGAGTTGTAGCATGAGTCGGTGGAGCGACTTAGGAGTTGGAGCGACTTATAGGATTTGACCGACTTAAGAGATTAGACGACTTATAGGAGTTAACGACCTAAGTGTTGGACCGACTTATAGGATAGAACGAACTAAGGGTAACGGCTTAGGAGCTAACGAGTTAACGAGTTAACGAGCTAACGAGTTAACGAGTTAACGAGCTAACGAGTTAACGAGCTAACGAGCTAACGAGTTAGTGACCTAGAGATTAGCGTTGTGTTGAGATAGGTCGTGGGAGTCTTAAGTCGTTGGGTCGTATGGTTTGCTAAGTCGCTAAGCCGTAGGTAGAGTAGAAGTGTTAACCCGTTAGGATGGTTAGGTCGGCATTATATTTAAGTCGTGACCGACTTATGTTAGGTCGTACGAGCAACTTAAGTGTTAGGTTGGCAAGGTAGTTAAGTCGCGTATATGTTCGTGTGTGTTAGGTAGTTAGGTCGGCTACATTTGTAAGTCGTTGAGCCGTGGAGTGATAAGTCGTAGGTCGTTAGGTCGGCAAGGGTGAAGTCGTGACCGACTTAAGGAGGCCGAACGACTTAAGAATTTGGCCTATAAATACACGGCTTTGGTTCACTTTTTGGGATCCGGATTTTTGAAGCGACGAAGTGCTGCTATTTTGAAAACTCGACTACAACACTTCTTCACTTCTTTTCTCCACTCTAATCTTGTGCTTCCATCCATCTAGATTGAAGATCAAATCGAAGATCCAAGAGCTTAAGTTGAAGATCTCCATCCATTGAGGAGAGATTTCATCGTTTGAAGGGAAATCTTGTCGGATCAAGCCAGATTCTTTGCTGTCCAGATCTGAAGTTAGTTGCTTTTGAAGTGTTTAGGTGATTCGGTGAGTGGTGGTTATCTCTCACACGGACCCAAAGGAGTATATTGGATCGGTGGCTTGTTTGTGTGTTAAAGATAGTGATTTCATGCATTTTCCTTAAGTCTGCATGTAGATCCATTGTTCATAAAATTTTGATATCCACTTTACTACATGTTAACCTATGCTAGTTCATTCATCAAGATATTACTTAGAATTCATGCTTGTTAGATTTGAACTCTTTATTTACGAAATTTCCATTTATTATTATAACTGTTTATTTAGGCCTTGTTTGAATGATTGATTACTTGGATTAATGATTGATTTGATTGATTGTTATGAGTTAGTTGATTGATGATTTGGTTTGGAAAAGTTGGTCGAAGATGATTCAAAAGCTAAGTGGAAAGGCTCTTGAATAAGGAAAGCTGCTTGTGGCATATGAAGCGGATGATAAAGCTCATATGGATAGATTTGATGATGATGTTGAGATGGGACTTTGCTATGATGCGATGAGGCAAAGCATGGTGTTGAGATGGGACTTTGCTATGATGCGATAAAGCAAAGCATGATGTGAGATAGCCTTGGTTTAATCCAGACGGGATCATCCCAAGCATGTTGATAACTCGGTGATATGGTTCGAGTTTGTGGATAATGGTTGGCTCGAGAGGCGCTTGAGCTAGTATGAGAATAGTCGTCGAGGAGGATGACTAGAAGCCTGAGATCTCATCGTTATTGAAGGTTCTAGCAGGATCAAAGCAAGAGTACGCCGGGCAGATTCGATAATCCCAGGCACGGGCTGCGACGACGTGCTAAGTACTCTGGGCAGATTCGATAGTCCTAGGCACGGGCTGCGACGACTTGCGGAGTTCTGTTTAGAACCGGGCTTACCATTAGCCCTTGACGGATGGATGAAAGAATGAGTCGGTCATTCAATTAACGGTGATATCGAAGCAATGATAACAGTGATAGACAAAGTCATGGATGTTTGGTTGTATCATCATTCGGTCTCAAGAGCGATGTTTTGTGGGTGCTTATCTGATCTTGGTTTAGGCCTTAGGGGTTTGTGCCTGGAAAACATCGATCTTGACTCGAGTGATAATTGTTTTACTCTAAATGTCTGTTTCGCTGTGTTTATTTCAGCTTAGTGGGTCTGGGGGCTATCACTGTAGAAAGGGGTGGAGTGGGATGGTTGGATTTCTATTCCTTTTTACCCTTTATGCTCTTTTAGTATGTTTGATAGTTGATTTACCGTTCACTAGGACTTTTGTCTGACTAAAAGTTTTATGTTCAACTCTTATTACCTTGGGCTGTTCATCCGTTTTGGGATGGACAGACTAGGTAGCAGGTGACAGGTGCTGTTCTTAGTGACTAACGATGTTGATGACGAAGATGAGCTGGAGGCTTTTGCATATTGTTTTCTTACTATATGTACTGGATGTTCCGCTGTTTGTATGATTCTCTGAGTGTTATATAGTGAGGCTTGATGTATTGACTATTCAGATTGTTGTACCAAACTATTATGAGTTTATATGATGAGATTCTGTTCTATGGAGCTTCACTATGTATACTTTTCTATTGTATTTTATCCATGCGCTGTGAGTAATGTGATAGACTATTCTGTGTTTACCTTACCTTAATGATCGTCCATGGCGGCCTGGCACACTTTACTGCGCACTATATCCTTGTTGGGTGCAGGAGTCATGGGCGGTCGTCACAGTTGTTGACACCAAATAGGCTACGCTTAAACAAAAATAAACACAAAGTACCTCTTTATCTATATATGATTATGGTAGTGAAGTGAAATTTAAAATTTGATGGTCTATATTACTAACCAGTAGTAAAAAAATCATGCTTAGAATAGATTTTATTTTTTGATTTCATTATCAATTTCATAGGAGTTAACAAGTGGTTTGAAGGGTGTATTAAAGTTTGATAGTTTTTGTTAGTTTTTATTTACACTTATAGCTTAACACAACTTCAAATCTTGGTTTAATTTGATTGAGAAATTTTAAAATCACTTTCAATTCCTTATGAATTGACTTGTACTCGTCACGTACTAAAATTGTACGCCATGTGCTTGCGGTTATTTTTTTTTAATACAAATGTTTGACTATTTTCTAATTCGATGGAAAGTTAATCGATTCAACAGCTACCTCTAGAGGGCACTCCAACAAAGGTTTAGCTCCTTACTACCATCTTAGGCAGTGTTTTAGGGTTTCCATTATTTTTAGGAGAGTTTTACTCGTCAACCTTGTGTGCGCACTTATTTCGTTCAGAAGATCTTATTTTATTAATGGCTGATTTAACATCTTTTTACAAACTCATTGAGCTTCCCTTGTTGTAACGACCCGATATTTTCAACCACTCGCATCCGCACGTGTCGGACTTAAATTGCTCAAAATATCAGATTGTTAATTTATATTTGCAAAACTCAGCATATACAGTAAATAAAATAATCATAGAATCACAGACACAGAGTAAATAATAATGTAGCGGAAGTAAAAGAGATAGTAATTCATGAAGCTACTATATATATATATATATATATATATATATATATATATATATATAAGATACATCGGAGTTAACCAAGATACAACAGAAGAGTAACAAGATACATCAGGTACAAATCAGAATACATCACTGGACTCATTGGATACTGAAAGCAAAACAGATGGCTGGATCTTCAAGCAAAGCTCCAACTCCGAAGGTGAGTCTTGAATGCTGAATCACTCAGTCTGACCCAAGCGAAAGCAAAACACAAAACACTCGAATCATGATATACATACGTATACAATGTAAACCAACTCAAATGAGCTGTAATATAAGGTACAAGTAACTTAAAGGATGCTTGGAACAGCCCATCCTCTAAAGATCCGTTAATCTATTTACTATGTAGTAATATTTCACTATTATAATAATGTCTATAGTAAAATAAACTTACTTTAAAATAGCGTTAAGAAATGACTCAATATTCCCCTTAACACGTAATAGTGCCAATAGTGTATACAGTACCGAAATACCTCCTGATCAGGAGGCTACCAAAAGGTACTCCATAGGTACGACACAAATCAAACTCATACAAAACGCGATAGGGTAGATGACACGACACACAAGGCAATGCCAGGGTAGATATACCAATTACGCACACGGGCTAGTGGTAACGCGTAGCAGCTACAACCGCCCACCTCGAGCCATACTCCCAAATCAAAAATCAAAAGTGGCTATCGAATCAATCCAAAAGTTAGAGTATGCTATCGAAGGAATGTGTCCGATAAGAGGGGCTACCTCCTTAGCCTGAGATCGCTCCTGTTTTAACCACCTTATGCCAACTCACGGGAGTCGGGTCCACGTATATACCTCAAAGGACGTCGCCACCATCCTACTTCATTCTGCAATCTCCACTGCGTACACGGTTGTTAAACTGGTTTTCGGAGTTGGCAGAGAGTATGACAACTTCCGATTCCGGTCTCTTTAACAACCAATCGTTATTATAACGCCGTGGTCATTTCAAAGTAGTTCATACTTCAAAATCATTTCATTTCCAAACTAAATTCCTTTCAAAGTAGTTTATACTTTGAAATCAAAACCATTTTTATTCCAAACTATATTCAAATCAAAATAGTTTATACTTCGAAACCAAAACCATTTCAAAATCGTTTCCTTTCAAATCCTTTGTCAATTAATTACCATTCTTTAATTCAAAAATTCAAATTAAATATCGTTTTAAAATCAAATATGTCATTCATTTATTATTCCAAATATCATTACAAAACACATTTCAGAATTCCATTCAAAAATTCATTTATCTCATTTCATTCCATTTAACACATAACAAAGTAACCATTATTTAAATTCAAATTCAATTTAAATTCCTTAAAAATTCAAATTTAAATATTAAAATATATTCAAACTCCTTAAATTTCACAATTTATCAATTACAAAAGTTAAATCATTATCACTTTAAAATATAACTCAAACATTGTTAAAATCTATAACATTTCAAAACATTGGTAAATTTTAACAACGACAACATTTATAAAGTGCTACAGTAGGTATTTAATTTCCAAAATAGTTCAGTTCGTAAACAACTGCATTTATAAATGCTAGAATAGATATTTAGTTATTTCAGAACTTAGTTAAATTCAAAAATGATAGCACTTAACAAATGCCATTGTAAAGCCACAGCATTTTTGGAAATGCTATCAATAAAATTCCAGATTTTATTATGACTTTTCAAAAACAATAAAACTTCAATTTTAGCAAATTTTAAACTTATAAATCATATTTTAGGCTTCAAAATTTCACATTTAAATCAATTTAACATATTTTTTATCAAAACAAAATTTTATAATTAAATATCCAATTTAAAACTCAATTCATTTGTTAAGTCAAAATTTCACTGTTTTCTTAACTTATTAGTTTAATAAAACTTTAACATTTTACTTCAAATATCTTTTCAAACTTTAAATTTAGTTTCCATTATTTACTTACATTTTTAAAAATAAAATTTAAAGTAAAAATCATATTCACTTCAAATTTACATACTTTAATTTAATTCAAATATTTAACTTTCTTAAAATATAAGAAAAATATTTAAATCATAATTTCACACTTTAAAATACATATTTACATAAAAATTTTGAAATATACCACAGGGTCTGTATAAAATTTCCTATCCTAGGTCAAGTGATTCGGGTATATATCATTTCAGTCCGCAATTTAAAAGAATAACCCGGGTTCTATCATTTCAAACCCGCAATCCCAAGTCAAATAAAATACAATAAAAATCACTTGAGCCTATCATTTCAGCTCATAATGATTTTTTTCCAACTCTAATGTCTGTTCGGGTATGTATCATTTCAACCCATAGTGATTCTATTCTAACAGGGAACTTGCAGTTGAACATATGCATAAACAATATAAACAATTATACTAACATGTCAATGTCACAATATACTGTCATATATCATATGTCAGGTGATAATTAACAAAGTTAACATGGTAATAACATGAAATACATATCATATAATCATCATTAACTTGCATAAACATTTTAATTACAAATCACCTGTCATCCATTTACCATTTCATAAGTAATAATGTCAAGGTGAGAAGGACTCACCTTTATCAAAGTTAGAGACCTAAAACAATACTCAAGAACGATTTCAAAAGAACGACAAGAACGATTAGATTTGAATGGATGGAGAGCCTTGTAAACAACATAAAATATAACATACATAAGTACAAATATAAATATTGACATACAAATAAAGTTAACAACTTTTGTTTGCAAAACAATTGCAAAACAAGAGAGATAACCAAACCTTAGGAGCAAAATACTTGTACAAGACAACATAAGCTTGGCCAAAATGTAAATGGGCTTGATCTAACCACACCTAGGCTCGGACTAGGTCATGTATGCTCGGCCATGAGTCATGAGACATGGCTATGGACATGAAAATGGAAGGCAAATACATGGAGAGGCAAAAGTATGCAAGGGGTCAAGGGATGGAAGGTTTGGTGCAACTTAGGCTCGGCCATGCCACTACAGGTCACGTCAGAGGCTGATGGCTAGAGGTCATGGCAGCAAGTGGTGGTGGTGTTACAGGTGGTGGCCAAGGCTAAACATGAAGGTGATGGGAATACATGGCTTGGCTAGGCATTGTTTGGAGTTTTTGCAAAGTTTTTGTGTTGCTTGCTCACTTGGTGGTCACGGCCTGGTCTGGTCAGAGGAAGGGGAGGTTGTAGGCCGTGGATGATGAGGAGGAGATTATGGTGGTGGTCGTGAAGGTGATGGTGTGTGTGGCCGGGCAAACTAGAGAAAAGCAAGGCAAAAATCAAAGCAAAAATGAGGAAGAAAAGTAGAAAAATGGAAGCCATAACTTACAATTTTTTTAGAAATGAAATGTCGTGAGAATGAAGGAAATGAGAAGTTTTTCACATGACAAACAATAAGAAATGCACGGCTAGGAAGAAAAATGAAAAGTCAAGACAATGAAGAGGCATAGGATAATGGAAAGTCACACGTTTTAAAAGCTTTGCCTCTTTGAATTTCCAATTCTTTTAAATCCAATATAAACAAATATAAATTAAGTAAATAAAATAAAAAGACAAAAATAAAGTAGAACTGAAAATAAATAAATAATTTTAGGAATAATAGAAAATAAATAAAGAAAATACTTTATTTAATTGAAACTAGAATTAAAATTGTAAATGAAATACAACTAATATTGGAAAATTTCAACTACACTTTCAAAATGTTTTAAAAATAAAATATATATATAACATGTCATGTTACACATGTAGAACATGACATGACAAATAAAATATTATTTATATAAATTAAAATAAACAGTTTTGTTAAATAAACAATTTACATACAATGGATTAAAAAGCATAACTTTCACAATATTAATCAGATTTCAACGAAACGAAAAACAGTATATTTAAAATTTTATTTGCTTTCATAAAAGAAAAATAATTTTCAAATTTTCAAATTTTAAATTAAAAGTCAAAGTTTGACCATATTGACCAAAACTAACATTTCTGGAAAATATTCTATTTATTTATGTTTGGAATTATAATTTACATCAAAATCAAAATTTATATTTAAAATAACAAAAATTATTCATTTTAATAAATAAAATAAAGTTTTTAAATCAGGAAATTCAATTTAAAATAATTAAAATATACAATTAAAATAATTACAAAATACCTGGTTGTTACACTTGCCGTAGGAAATCATTGATCAAGCCTTTCTAGCTTCGACATTGGTTTGTGTCATGTCCATTTGCTTGATGATAGTAACAATATAGCCCTCCAAGATTCCTTTCATTCTTTAGACGCTTCTTTTGTGAAGGCAAATAGTTAAGCTTGTCTTTAGTCAAGAGATATGCATTCTCATAAGTAGTAAGAAAGCAGTTCCTAGGGATCGTAATTTTCTTGGAAATGATCCTCTTGGTTGATGCTTGACTATTGCTTATGACGGACCCTTCACTCTCGATGGTCAGTTTTCTTGTAGTGAGTTTTGTGCTTCACCTGTTTCATAGGATTAATCAAGTACACCTCTCCACTTTCTAGTTAACTTATCAAAGTCTCTTTCTAATAGAAGTTTAATTTAATAAATTTTATTTAATTTTACTAATTTTCAATCGAAAATTTAGTTTAATAAATATTTGAACATAAAAAATAAAAACTTACCGTGAGTATTATTAAATGTGTTCGTATTTTATATATATATCTGTGTCTGTGTCTGTGTGTGTGTGTGTATGTTTCATTTGTATATTAATATATACATATATATATATATATATTATTAAAATATTTATAAGTACATATATATATATATATTTCTTTATTTAACGTTTATAAAAAAATTGTTTTTGGAATTTAAAACAAAATAAAAAATTAAAATTTTAATATATTTTCAAATGATTTTACATATATAGATTCATAATTTTATACATATGCATATATTTTACAAATTCCATATATGTATATATAAATCATTCAAAATAAAATATAAATATATACATACATACATACACATATATATATTTGTATGAATGTGTGTATTGTTCTGTATATATAAATTAAAGCACATAAACATACATTTGGACGATATTTATATACTATAGGGGCTAACATATCATTGTGGTGTAAAACCCAGCAATTACGGGCATACAAAATGTTACACGGGTTGCTATGTTATACATGCAAATACATATATATGTGTATACGATATGCACATGTATATAATGTAACATTAATTATACAATATAAAATTATATTATAATTCTAAATAAAATAATGGATTTTTTAAAAGTAATTTAGAAATGTTCTAAATAAATTAGACTTCATATGCCCAATAAAAATAAAAATGATCAAAAAATTGAAATTCACCTATTTCTTCCACTACGGATTGACCCGATTCCAATATGTTCATCACCCATTATAGTTGAATAAAAAAATCTTTCTCATTGCTTTGTGGTTAATGTTGTGTGGGACACGAAGATATTTTGAAAACTAAATCTTATGAATTCAAAATGCTTAAGATAGTATATAATAGATGTTCTATTTTTATGTGTTGTAATAATTTAGCTATACTCTCAGAAAATCAATACTGAATTAGTATTTTGTTAATTAAATATATCAGTATGAGACAAAATATTTAGCAAGTCCATATCGACATATCAAGTGAAATGTACAACCTTTTCTTACATCATAACAAAGAATATGTATGATTGATATGTAAATCTAACATGTTAATGTATCATTCAAAGTTTGTTCATTTTATTGCACTATTAAGATTTTGCAATATCATTCTAGAAAATTACACTACTCGTGTGCCATGTGATGTAGATACTAGACCTATATTTGATATGCAATAAAATTGCTATATATTCTCTACCACATAGACGAACACATACATGCACACACAACCACGAAAGTGCACTTCAAGTTCCAAGAATGGAATAAGATAGCGTGCACAAGTTTTGGGATAAACTGTAAATACAATTATTGATAACAGATAACTAACAAATTTGTGTATGCACATGCACACAAACAAACGCACATATACATACATATATTATACCCATTAATTTCATTATCAACCTAATGCTTTGTCAAATTAGTAGTAATTTTAATTAATTAATGATATTAGAACAAGTGAATGTAATCAAAGAGCTTAGATAAGGCCATTCAGCTATTATATAAAGCAATCAACTTAATAATAAATATAACTATGGATATACATATAAGTCCAAAATAACAAGGCACACATAAGTGAAGCATGGTCATGAATAATTTGGTATTATAAATTTGTTTTTGGAGAAAGTGATTCTAGCATGGACATGATACACCATGTCTAGTACAGTAATACTTCCTAATCATTTTTCATGCTCTAACACTTAGACTCCGCTGGAAAAAACTGTAGAAGATCAAAGTTTCAAACTTTGGTATTTTTACTATACGAAATTTTATGAAAATTAAATGCCTTTTTTTTTAGTGCAATCTCTATGAAATTCAATGCAAATTTTGTCCTAAAAACAACAAAGCGCTTGTTCACAAAATATATCGATTGGATCTATCATTAATAAAGCATAACTTCAATCCATCATTAACATTTTCACTTGCTTGCATTATTAAAAAAAGAAATCAAACAGACGCAAGGTTCCTAATATTACCTTATCAAATCGATCGGATCTTCTTACATTGGACAGCTGATGATTAGTTAATTGGCTACTGGGCTCTCAATTCTACATTTTCACCATACAGTACTGCATACAGCGGTGAGCCTTGGGTGAGGATTTTAATGGTGGTTAGGTTTGAATGCACTACAGCGAGGTGTGGGTGCAACATGGCGAGGATTTGATGTAATAGAGTGACGGCCAGGCCCAAAATGGTGGCGATTTAGGGTTGTTTATTTTTATTTGAGCATTTTGTGTAAAGAGGAAATGAGGTCACGGAATCGCGACCTTCAAGGTGTTTGTTGGATTTTCAGTAAGATATTTTGTGGATTTTAGTTCGGTTTTGTATTCAGATTGGGGATGGTAGGGGACGGGTCGGGCAATGGAGGATAAAAGGTATTAGAGAACCGTTAGATGGTGAAAACAAACGAGATGTCGGAGGCGGCTGTTTGTGATGTAGGAAGGAAATAGAGAATGGAAGAAGCGACAGGGTTTTTTACTTTCCATTTTTTGTGAAATTTGAGCGATAATTAGGTCGAAATTGCAGGTTAGGCGAAAGATATGTAATCAAGGAAATAAGAAGCGGAGTGATTAAAACCTTTAACCAGTGATAGAACCGAAATTTATTGTTATTATTCAATAGACTAGCTATTAATATTGATTAACCGTTCATGGCGATCGTCATATTGACTCGATGAATGTTGTTAGTCGTTAAACTGACTAAATGTCCATTGTTATTTTAAAGATCGTTTGCTGATTTATTGGAATTCGAATTGGTTAATTCTTTAATTGGTTAAAAAAATCATGAAATTTTAGAAAATTTTCATAGTTTTGAAGATTATCATAAATTTACTAAGTTTTGCATTTTGTTATGCTTACATAATTTTTTGCATGATTGGTTAGCAAAAAAATTGAATTTTCCGAGCAGGAACGATTGTGTCTATTTAGAGTTTTTATTCGTTGTTAACGATGTTCCATTAAAGTGGTAGCGCAGTCACTTACATTCCATGAGTAAGATGGCTAAGAATAATTGTTATTATAAATTAATATTTGTAAAGGTCTGGAACTAAAGTTGTTAAAGACTTTTATCACAATTGCAAAATGCAAACAAGTGTTAAAATCATCTTTATTACTGCTTTCAAGAAAAACCAGTTGCTAAAAACATTTATTAAGACTTTCATTGTGTGAACATTGTAAACGAAAAGTTGTAACAAAGTAATTTTGTTGTAATGGTAATATACCACCCAACATTAAAAGATCGTTACATACGTTGGTCTCAATGTATGCATCGACATCATTTTTTGAAACATCTTGACTAGGTATATTTAAAACAAAATGGTATTTATATTATAATTAGTTACTCATAGTTGCAACTACTTGTAACTATAATCACATAACAATTTATTTGAGGATTTTCTTAGTAATATGCTTTAAATTAGCTGCTTAATTTATTTATATCACAATATAGCAAAGTGTATAAAAGAAAGCAAAACAACTTTATTATGAACAAGATTGATTGATTAAACATTTAGATCTATGTAACAAATAACATAATTTTTCCTAAGAAATACCACAAACTATTTCAATTTTCCAATTGAACTTAGGGACAATTATGGATTCTCAATCCCAATCCTTAGATTAATTTACTCAAACTGATCGTGAAAGTTCCTTCATGCATAGGTATTCTATATCATTTTATTATTTAATCTATTAATCAACACTTCTCCATCGCTGATAAACTTCCTTTATCATGTGGAACCTTCGAAGTATGTTTCTCGACATTTTGTGAGTGCTTGATTCTTTTGTGATTGTATCGTGATAATGTTATCATAAATAGAGTTATGGGATACTCAACATTTGGTATCGCCCCTAGCTAAGTTATAAATTTTCACATTATATAGATATAGCTTTTGAGGAGTTCTATTCAAGGCGATGTACTTAGCCTTCTGGTTGAATCAGCTACAACCTCTTATCAGGAATATTTCAAACTTAAAGCTCCTTAACTAAGATTGAACTTGAATTTAGGATGGGCACACTATATCCGATGTCGCTTTTCCAATTCTAGTTTGAACATCTCTTCATAAGGAGTTCGTTTTTTGTAAACAATTCTTTAACATTTCATAAAAATCAAGAACACTCTTAACTACCACTTAGTGATATTAATTCGGACTTGATACTCATGCACCAAGTACATAGGTAAATTATGGTATGCCCTACGGGTAATAATGTAATTTGTTCATTAAAGGAACATAGTCCATTTCGCATCGGGTGAAAGGGTAGATTTCGAAAAATTTCCCTGACTGGATCTTAGTGAGCCTATGAAATCTAATGTTTAATACCAAATCTAACCCAGTTTTTTAATAAAATCATATTTTATTATTCATATTAAATTTAATCTATGTTAATTAAGCATGTTATTTGAGTAAGTATGAATTTATAAAATATACTCTATTAAATAATGTAACATACATGTGAAATATACAGTGATTGTAATTGTTTGGTGTTTAAGGATAGGAACATGAAACTAGATCTTGGTATAATCACATCATGATCTGAAAGGAATGAGAGAAAGGTGGCATCAATGGTTGATGGCACCTTACCTATTTTGATAACATTTAATTGATAATATATATAATCAATATACAACAAACAATATATAATATGTTTAAAATGACACAATAAACAAACATTTACCTAATTAGCATATTCATGCCAAGTTATTGAGATTTATATCTACTATGTGTATATTCGTTATTTATATGTACATTTTATTGCCTCAATTTTAAACTTTTCAATAAAAAACATTTATGGACAAAATTGTTCCTAAAATACATGCCTTGACAATATGAATGTATATATCCACACACAGACAATGTGTATGTGTGTAATGGTTGAGCTAAAATAATTTCCAATATAATAAATGCAAATTCCAAATTGGATTAAACCATTTTGGTGTATTTGTATATGTGTGTGTGTGTGTGTATGCCCATAAATATGTGTGTGCGCAATTTCAGGCCAAATAATAAAAGACTGATTTTTATTTAAACAACCCCAAATTACAAAACCAAAATTTCATATATCAAAGTAAACAAGATATTAACTGTCTGTACGATTTAGGACTGAATAAAACTCAAATAGAAACATTTAAATCATTAAATTGAATAATACATTTAGAATATTATTATAGGTAATATTAAATCACAAATTCATAAACTAAAACAAAATTTTATACATACATAACTATTGGTTTGATTTATCATGTTAAATAGATCATATCGTTTAACAAATTTTCAATTGTATTATAAATTATAAATTATGGTTAGGCAATAATATATACATATAAAATTATGATAAGTATATTATATCAAAGAAAACAAATCAATTTAAGATCGTACCTTTCATATCTTTTCCAAATAGTGATGTTTTAGTTTGGAATCCCCATACAGATTCTTGGATCATCACCCAACCTTGCAGAGAATGATGAACCACTTTAGTAGATTTTATTTAGTTTGATTTTTATTTAATGGAAGAGAAATTTTCAACTATGAAAGAGATAGAGGAGCTAGCCATGGATGAGGGAAAACATAAAATTGAATGAGGAAATGAATAAGAGGAATTTGTTTTAAGGAAAGAGCGGAAACTTCGCCCCTTTTTTCTTTAAATGATCCCTTTATAATTCCAAATTCAATCAAACCAATCCTTCCCGCTTTCTTCCTATGTCTTACCAAGCATGTCCCCTCGCATGGACTAATTTTTGAAAAAGCTCATTAAGAAGTTAACTATGTATAAAGCCCATTTAAATACATAATGATATCGTATATCGATACATGCACATATAACTTATACTTGCATCCAATAATTACTAATGACACTTAATACATCAAATTAATTAATAATCAGTATCTCTTAAATATTAGATAATTTAATTACTTAAATAATTAAATCGTGTGGTTTTTTAGAGAATTAACAAATGTGATTATGTGACTGGAAGTGTAATTCAAGCAGCAATTAATATTGAACAATTCAAATAATAACATTCAAATGTCACATATGACGACCCGCCCTTTTCGACCCTCGAAAATCGACACACATACGCCACTATATAATATACCAATGATCGAGTGCCGAAACAGACAGATTGCTGAGGGAAAGAAAGAAGGAGTTAGAAGAAGAGAAAACAAAACAACATCAGAATCACACAATCACAGCGGAATAACATATAATATATGAAGGACTGATCTTTATACAAAAAGAACTACTGTTTTTATACATTACGTCATCAAAGTACAACACAATCAATAGCAAAATACTAGACAGTTATATTAACTTGTCCCACAATAACTGACTACACAGCTTATACAGCACAGCGGAATATACATCAAGTACGTGTCATACGTCTCGCCATCCAACTCGTCTTCAGAGCTTCATAGCTTCCTATCCTATATTTACAATACTCAGTCTAACCCAAGCATTATAATAAAATAACATCCGAGTAAGTCTGGAAAACCAGCGTGAGAAAATACACTCAATTTAATTATTAAAGTTTTCAAAATCCTTTGAAAATCAAAGGTATCTCTAAGACCACGCCACAAATAAATATGTTAGGTTTTTACCTTACGATAACCAAAACATTTCTTATAAAATCCATTGATATTATAATAGTGTCTAAATACAAATACTTATTCAAATAGTCGAAATTGTTACATTCATTAAATTCCAGCAATACTAGGCTCTACAATCAAAATCTTAAGAGAACATAGAGAGCATGGATTTCCAACTAATGACTAGGCACTGGGGTACCACCTGTTAGGGTATCTGGTCTAGTTCAGCATACCGAGGATCCACCTTGATCCTCTACAACACAAGACCAGACCATCCCTTACTGGATAGCTCGAATAAGATCATCCTGCGGTTGGGATCAGCAACTGCCCACACAACCAAAATAAAGGGGACGTCTAGATAGGGATGACCTTACCCTAATTGATAGCTAGCCACTTAGTCTTGCTGCGTAACCCTTGATTTTCAGTCATTCCTGGTTGATAAGGCTCAAGACTAAGCGTTATCTTTTTAGAACATGTCTCACTTAGAATGCTCACCGTCCTCTTGACGATATTCTAAAAGAATTCATCCATACAAGTCTGTTCCTGGTCCGAACGGAACCGAAGGCACTACTCTACTACACCCATTTTAGAATCACCCTCAGGATTAGTAGCGATTAGCCCTTGCACTTCACTGCTCCATCTTTGACTCCAAGTCCTTGTCTTCATCATGAAAACGTACTCGTTGGATCGAAGTGATTTTTGGATCTCAAATCTGATCCCGGTCTCTTCGAAACAACGTTCACTATTTTTCGATAAACTCAACCCCGGTTCTTTAGGAAATACACAGACAAAAATAAGATTGGAGTTCACCTCCTTACCGTTAGTGGATGAATTTACTTATAAACGTCCTAGAAGAGTGAATGAGTTTATACGTACAGTATAGCACCTCGAATGGTAAATGTACCATATAATTCCCGTACTCCATATAGATATTTCCAAATCATATTTGGGTCCAAATTTGATAGTCGGTTAATTAACTATCAAATAAACAATCAATTCAACCAATTATTTTATTTCCACTGAAAGCATGCAGTCTTATAAAAATTAGATTTTATAATTTAAATCACTATACCCAAAAATATATGCTTAAACATATGATAATAAAACTACTTAAATCACTTTACTCAAATAATAGTTATGAAATTCTATAATAATTTCCCAAGTAAAACTTAACCCATAAACTATTTTTAAAATAAAATTTAAATATAAATTATAAATATTAGAAAATTTTCTTTTAAAAACATAATACTAATTTAACCTTTAAAATAATTACTACTAAAATTAATTTGAATAAGATTTACTTTAAAATTCTAAAACAATTTAGAATAATAAATTTCTCTAAAACATTCTTTTAAAACAATTTTAAAACCTTAAACTTATACATAAAAATTTCCTTTGAAAATATACTTTGCTTTTCAAGGAAATACACTTTCCATTTCAATATAACCCATATAATCCTTCATAAATCCTGCTTGATTTATCCCAGTTTAATTTACGTCCCAATCCCGTAAATTTTCTTTCAACACTTTAAAAATAAAACCACTGTTAATTTTTAAACCACGTTTTCCATCTACTTATAATCACTCTCGAAGAAAAAATACATATATACTTAAATTAATTACTTAAATAAGTTAATACTTAAGAAATTCTATAAGAGTTTCTGAGTAAAACTTAAACCAAAATTTTCTTTTTAAAATAAAGCTGTTATGCGGGGCGCATAGGGTCTCATCTGCTATAAAATGCGGGAATATCAATCACTCCAATATATATACTACTATATATAATATCATATCCAGAATGATAATAATAATCACGTCCAATCAATCAACCAGTATTTTAAATTTAAACTAATTAAATTAACTAGTAATCCAGATGTGAGTGAGATTAACTCACCTTGCGTTTTCGTCGAGTGTTCGAATTTTAAATTAAATCGAACCCGTTCGATTTAATCTAAAATTCTCGCTTGCTCCAAAAGTCAATAGATCCGTTGCAGCGCGTAGAGCTTCTCGATGTGGTTCCGGCGCTTTCTGTTTCTTCGAGTTCTGGCCACGCATGCAAGAGATATGTTATTTTAAATTTCTAATACAATTCATAAAATAGTTTTCTTCTTCTTAAAATACCAGATCAACATATGGCCGTACGATCTAGAAAGAGAATCAGGGAAGCATGTTGCTTCTTCCTCAACGCTTGTTTCAGGGTTCTTAAACCCATCGGCCGCCAACTATAAACGATTATCGTGCCCTCTTCGTCGAGTTCGACGACGATCCTATGCTGCCACGAGAAAGCTCGTCGCGAACTCCCTCCCCACCATGAAACTGGTCAAGCTCGGCTATGCCTATCCTCCTAAAACTCACTTCCAACTGCCGAGAGACACGACCTTCTTATGCCCATTATGGTTGACAATAGCTAAAATCTGCCGTATGATGTAGAGATCTTGCGACACTCTACGACTTCGTAGTTGGTGATTTCTACTGAAAATTGATGGACAAGAAGAAAGAAATGGGGGAAGGTCGATTGTTTTCGGCCATAGAAATGTTTAATGGCGGCCGAGAATAATAATTAGGGTTTTACTGTGCGTGAATCTATATATATACACACACACATATATATATACATACATTTATATATTAATTTAATAATATTTCACAAATTTCTTAACTTTTCAAAAGAATTCCAATTGGAACATGCCGACAGACGTTTACAATGTTTTACCCATATTCCGAACAATGGAACGTATTTTGAGGCTTATTTCAATTGTGTGGAAGATGCCTTTTTGAATCGATTTAAAATATTAAATTTTTGATATAATTCAATTGTATTCAGATTGGGGATGGTAGGTGACGGGTCGGGCAATGAAGGATAAAAGGAATTAGAGAACAGTTAGATGGTGAAAACAAACGAGATGTCGAAGGCTACTGTTAGTGATGTAGGAAGGAAATAGAGTTCGTAACTTAAAAGGAAATAGAGAACCAAAGAGGCAATAAGGTTTTTTACTTTTCATTTTTTGTAAGATTTGAGCGATAAATAGGTTGAAAATGCAGGTTAGGCGAAAGATATGTAATTAAGGAAATAAGAAGCGAAGTGATTAAAACCTTTAACCAGTGATAGAACCAAAATTTATTGTTTAAGATTAGCCAACAGACTATCCATTAATATTGATTAACCATTCATAGTGATCGTCTTATCAACTCGATGAATGCTATTAGTCAGTTAAACTGATTAAATATCCATCGTTATTTTAAAGATCGTTTGCTGATTTATTGCAATTAGAATTGGTTAATTCTTTAATTGGTTAAAAAAGTATGAAATTTTAGAAAACTTTCATAATTTTGATGATTATTACAAATTTACTAAATTTTGCATTTTGTTATGCTTCCATAATTTTTTGCATGATTGATTAGCAAAAAATTTAAATTTTCGACGGGAACGTTTGTGTCTATTTAGAATTTTTGTTTGTTGTTAACAATGTTCCATGAAAGTGGTAGCGCAATCACTTACAACCCATGAGTAAGATGACTATAAATAATTGTTATTTTGAATTAGTATTTGTAAAGGTCTAGAATTAAAAGTTTATAAAGACTTTTATCACAACTGCAAAATGCAAACAATTGTTAAAATCATCTCTATTACAACTTTCAAGAAAAACCAGTTGTTAAAAACATGTATTAAGACTTTCATTGAGTGAACGATGTAAACGAAAAGTTGTAATAAAGAAATTTTGTTGTAATGATAATATACCACCCAACATTTAAAGATAGATACATATGTTGGTCTCAATTTATGTATCGATTTCTTTTCTCGAAACATCTTGACTAGGAATATTTAAAAAAAAATATTATTTTATACTATAATCAATTAATCATTGTTGCAACTACTTGTAACTATAATCATAGAACAATTTATTTAAGGATTTTCTTGATAATATACTTTAAATTAACTACTCAATTTATTTATTTCACAATATAGCAAAGTATATAAAAGAAAGCAAAACAACTTTGTTACGGACAAGATTGATTAAACATTTAGATCTATGTAACAAATAACATAATTTTTTCTAAGACATACCACGAACTCTTTCAATCTCCCACTTGAATTTGGGGATAATTATGGATTCTCAATCCTGTTCCTTAGATTGATTTACTCAAACTGATCAGGCAAGTTCCGTCATGCATAGGTATTCTATATCTTTTATTTATTTATTTTGTCAATCAACACTTCTTCATCGCTGATAAACTTCCTTTATCATATGGAACTTTCGTAGTATGTTTCTCGACATTTTGTGAGTGCTTGATTCTTTTATGATTGTATTGTGATAATGTTATCATAAATAGAGTTATGGGATACTCCACATTTAGCATCGTTCCTAGCTAAGTTGTAAATTTTCACATTATATCGATATAGCTTTTGAGGAGTTCTATTCAAGGCAATGTACTTAGCCTTCTGGTTGAATCAGCTACAACCTCTTATCAGGAATATTTCAAAATTAAAGCTCCTTTACTATGGTTGAACTTGAATTTAGGATGGGCACACTATATCCAGTCTCACTTTTCCAATTCGAATTTGAACATCCCTTCATAAGGAGTTCGTTTTTTGTAAACAATTCTTTAGCATTTCATAAAAAATCAAGAACATTCTTAACTACCACTTAGTGATATTAATTCGGACTTGATACTCATGCACCATGTACGTAGGTAAATTTTGCTATGCCCTATGGTTAATAATGTAATTTGTTCATTAAAGAAACATAGTCCATTTCGCATCGGGTGAAAGGGTAGATTTCAAAAAATTTCCCTGACTGGATCTTAGTGGACCTATGAAATCTAATGTTTAATACCAAATCTAACCCAGTTTTTTTAATAAAATCATATTTTATTATTCATAATAAATTTAATCTATGTTAGTTAAGCATGTTATTGGAATAAGTACGAATATATCAAATATACACTATTAAATAATGTAACATACATGTGAAATATGTAGTGATTGTAATTGTTTGGTGTTTAAGGATAGGAATACGAAACTAGATGTTGATATAATCACATCATGATCTGAAAGGAAAGAGAGAAAGGTGGAATCGATGATTGACGGCACCTTACCTATTTTGATAACATTTAATTGATAATATATATAATCAATATACAACAAGAGATATATAATATGTTTTAGATGACAAAACAAACAAACATTTGCCTAATTAGCATATACATGCCAAGTTATTCGGACTTATATCTACTATGTGTATATTCGTTATTTGTATATAAATTTTATTACCTCAATTTTAAATTTTTCAACAAAAAAATTTATGGACAAAATTATTCCTAAAATAAATGCCTTGACAATATGAATGCATATATGTACACACTACACACATAGTGTGGCTAAAATAATTTCCAATAGAATAAATGCAAATTCCAAATTGGATTAAACCTTTTTGGTGTATTTGCAGATATATGTATATATATACCCAAAAATATGCACGTGTGTGTGTGTGTGATTTCAGGCCAAATAATAAAAGACTGATTTTTTATTTAAACAACCCCAAATTACAAAACCAAAATTTCATATATCAAATTAAACAAGATATTGACTATCTCTATATTTTAGGACTGAATAAAATTCAAATAGAAACATTTAAATCATTAAGTTGAATAATATATTTATAATATTATTATAGGTAATATTAAATACAAATTCATAACCTGAAACAAAGTTTTATACATACGTAATTATTGGTTTGATTTATCAAGTTAAATAGATCATATTGTTTAACAAAAATTTTGATTGTTTATAATATATAAATTATGATGAGGCAATAATATATACATGTAAAATTATGATAAGTATGTTATATCAAAGAAAACAAATCAAGTTAAGATCGTACCTTTCATATGTTTTCCAAATAAGGACGTTTCAGTTTGGAATCCCCATACAGATTCTTGGATCAACACCCAACTTTGTAAGAGAATAACGAACCACTTTATTGATTTTATTTGGTTTAATTTTTGGTTAATGGAAGAAAAATTTTCAACTATGAAAGAGATAGAGGATCTAGCCATGGATGAGGGAAAACATAAAACTGAATGAGGAAATGAATACGAGGAATTTGTTTTAAGGAAAGAGCGGAAAATTTGCCCCTTTTTCTTTAAATAATTCTTTTTAATTCCAAATTCAATCAAACCAATCTTTCCCCCTTTCTTCCTATGTCTTACCAAGCATGTCCCCTCGCATGGAGTAATTTTTGAAAAATCTCATTAAGCAGTTAACTATGTATAAAGCCCATTTAAATACATAATGATATTGTATATCAATACATGCGCATATAACTTTATACACGCATCCAATAATTACTAATGACACCTGATACATCAAATAAATTAATAGTCTGTATCTCTTACATATTAAATAATTTAATTAATTTATAATATTTCTTAAATAATTAAATCGTGTGGTTTTTCAGAGAATTTACAAATGTGATTGTGTGACTTGGAGTGTAAATTCAAGCACCAATTAATATTGAAAAATTCAAATATTAACATTCAAACGTCACCTTAGCGAGTGATATTATAATTTGGCTGAATTCATCGCACATAGATCTTTTCGATTAAATCAAATTTCACGTTTTAAAATGCACCTTTTAGCAACAATCATTGCATACATTTTATTAAAACTATATAACTTTAGGATATATGAAACTTGGTATTGGTCAAAATCTCAGTATTATCCATATTCAACTCGTTTATTCCAAAAACAAAGTTCCTAGTTCAATAATAACTTATATTATTATCGTACTACTCTAGCCAAAAAATTTGACTTTAAGTTGACTACTGTTGACCGTGATACTAATCTCATACACTTGTAGAGATGAATTATCGGTTGAATATCCAATGCTTCAACTCTGATCCAACTATAGTCTCTTGATAGATCGCTAAATCACGATCTAATTGTAATCACAATGAAGTGTTCACATTGAATTCCAATGGTATTTTCTACTCGAGGGAACTGTACATATAACGGCCTGCTTTTAGACTCTCAAAAGTCGATACCAATACATCCATGGTATCCATGTATCGAGCATCTAAGTGCTGAAAAGACAGATTATTGGAAAAAGAAAGAAAAGACAAAATAGAATCTCATCATGATGAGTAATATATATTATACAACGGATCTTTACAAAAGCAAACCATGATATACATACATCAATTAGAGTGTTTATCTATAATCGACATGGATAGTTATAACAACACATCCTCATAAATGCTGATAAATATAAACAACCAATGCGGTGGAAATAAAATTACATGAGTACATCTTTGAGGCATCCATAACTGAATCTGAAAATATGCTCGGTTTGTCCCGAGCATTATAAGAAAATAACGCTCGGATCAGTCTGGTAAACCACTGCGAGAAACACGCATCATCTGGGTTTTAATGTTCCAAATCTTTCAAAAAAAAGGTATCTCGTAAAACCATGCCACACATAAACATGAAGGATTTTTACCTTATGATAAGCAAACCATTTTATAGAAAATCCTGTGATATTGTAATAATGTCTAGGGCTTAAAATAAATATTTAATCTTAGCAGAAATTTTACATTAATTAAATTCCAGCCTAATATGTATACAACTAAGTCTGAAGGCACTTGACAAGGCACCGGGGTACCGCCAACCACACTCAACCTCTAGAAAATGTATCAAGGGCGTTATATAGACGCCCCTGCCAACACAAGACCGGTCTACCCCTTACTGGATAGTACCAAAAATGTCATCACCATAGTTTCTTTACAACCTTTTCCCCGGACTCTCATGCACATACCAAATCCATAGATAGCGATCTACAAGGGTGATGCCCATACTCTAATGGTTGCGAACCATATAGCTCTGCCTATTATCCCTTGTTTTAGTCATGCCTTGTTGTGAGGCTTGAGGCAACGTTTTACCCTTTATAACAATCACTCTTAGAATGCTAACACTGCCCTCCAAGCAACAATGCAATGCCAGGTCGTCCATACTTGTTGTTCAGGATATGAACAAACCGAAGGCACTGCTTCTTTTACATCCATTTTGGAATCACCCTCAGGATTAGTAGCAAGTTACCCTTGCGCTTCAAAGAACTCTGCCTTCAAATCTATCATCTTCAAGATGTCTTTGATTCAAACATGTATGCAGGTTTCATGTGGTTTTCAGATAATATACCCGATATCGGTCTCTCCGAACCAACAAAAATAGTTTGAAACTGGCTAAGATTTGATAGTCAATTATTTAACTATTAAATAACGAACATTTCAACTAGAGATTTAATTCCATAAGAAAAACAACACTGGTTAAGCACATAAGCCACCATTAAGCCTCTTTAATTAATTCTTTCATTAATTAAAACCACATTGTAAATTCTTTTATTAAAATATTTTTACAAAGATATATTCACAAACCCTTCTCTACTCCTTCAATACTTGAAAAGTATTGATGTATTTATCTCAACTGTATAAGAATACTCACAAATCATTTAACTTCCAAAACTTAGAAATCATTCTCATATATTATATCAACCGTATAGGTATATCCATAAGATACTACACTTTCGATGCTTAGAAAATATACTCATATACTTATCTCAACGATATAAGTACGTTTACAAATCTTAGGAAATATTTCATTTTCCAAAACCATTTAGGTTAAAACAAATGTAATTTAAAATTATTAATATTGTTAAAACTAAAACACTATCCTTTTGGTGTAAGTAAATACATCACATAGAAATTAGATCAATATACTTACCACTACTTCCCGGTTTCAATAATATTACCCCTTGATTAACAACTGATTAACAATGAAATTGGACGAGTTAGAAACCATTCACTACCTTAACACAAATTCTTAATTTTCAAGATACTGATGAGTTTTCATACCTTGAAATTTGGTGTTAAGTATGAAAAGAATACTTTCTACACCACCACTACTCAAAATATCATTTATGGAAATCAAATCTCATTCTTTTAATAAAAATTCGTTTATAAATCCTTTTCATAAAATTCCTTTATAAAACTCTTTTATATTTACAAATTCCTTTTATAAGAATATTATTTATAAAACTCCTTTTACAAATTTGTAAATATAATTATAAAAAATCCTTTTATAAATAACTAAATATAATTGTAGAACTTCTTTTATACTTAACACAAATCTTCGTTTTCAGAATAAGACTAAATACTTCCATAAACAACTCATATATCACCGTGAATTCCCAAATGGAATTTATTATTCCAATTTATCAAAATGACATTAATTTCCCTTTTATGAATATCATTTATAAATCTATTATTTTATTTATAAAATACCATTTACAAAACTATATTTTTATTTATAAAATAATATCTATAAATCTATCATTTTATACAAAATCTTATATAAACATTAAAAAAATATTTATTTCAAAATATTTCTACCTTCTTTTTAAAATAGAATCCCTTTAAAGTAAAAGATAAACCCCTTTTTTCCATTAAAATAAATATTCATTACTATAATAACTTTTCTAGAAAGATAAATACTTCCAAAATAATTTTAAAACATTTGCATATATATGTTTGTTAGAGAAGAATAATAAAAGAAGTTGAAGTAAAATGGAAAATTTAAATTCCATTTTAAATATAATATCACGGAAAATCCAAATAGGTCAGATTAGAAATCATTTTTCAAATCGAAACTATTTCCAAATCAAAATAGCAATTAATATTATTTTAAAATACTATAACGAGACCAATAACTACCATAGCACTTAACCAAAGCTATTACTACCTTTTTCACTAAAATTGTTCAACTTTTAACATTTGTCATTATCGCATCCATTATGGCCAAACTATCAAAATTTTAGCACCTAACCATCCATACAATAAGTATATAACTAAAATTAAAATCAGTAAGTATATAATTGGAATTAAAATCCCAATGATATGAAATTCAAATTTCTCTAGTAAATTTCCTATATTTCATTTTAAATGTCATTCACTTATAAAAGCGAATATTGAACCAAACCAAACCAATAAATCATTTAAACCCAAAATAATAATTCATAACTACTATATATCATTATAATATTGATTCTTATATAAGACAAATCACTGAAATTCCCATTGATGCATAAGCGTTCGCTTATAGCCTAAAATTCCACTTGTTTCAAATTCGACGAAACTAGCTCCATCATGTAGCTATCGCCATTACGAGCGCAATACAAAAACTACGTCTCAATTAGACCTCGTGTAAGAAAGTTATTCATTTTATAAGTTGAAATTTAAATAATATAATTAATTTTCTGATTGCATTTTTAAACTTAATTACCCCTCCTAATATCTCTTCCCCAATTCAAACTCATGCCTTATGCTTTAGCCGATCCGACCATAGCCTCTAGTTCTCTCCTCCCTAACTTCCTATTCGATCAACAAATAGAAGCATCGTCGAATCCCACGTGCTTCTCTATGTGAGAGCAACCTCCCAACCCATAAAATCAACGCTCGATCCCCTCCTGCCCTATAACGATCCACTATTTTGGACCATTCAAATCGAAAATAATCCACACATGTCGTACTTGAATTACTCAAAATAACAGATTGTAATAAAATTTGGAGAAAATAAAACCAATCACAGACACAGAAATATAAGAATAAATCGCAGCGGAAATAAAAATACCATAGTAGTTCACGAAGCTACTATAACAAAGTCTTAAAAACAAATACAATAGAAATCCTAAATACATAGAAGTCCACTAATACAAGAGTTGAAATAGAACAACTAAAAATGAAATGGACAGACAACTCGATAAGAAGAATCTCCAGCGATTCTTAGCTCCAGAAAGAGAAATCCAAAGTTGTGAATACTCAGGCTGACCCGAGCGTAAAGTAAAACACAAAACACTCGAGTCAGGACATACATACTTATATAATGTAAACCAACTCAAGTGAACTGTAGTAGTAATGCACAATAACTTAAAGGATGCTTGGGATCTCCCATCCTCTAAGGGTCCTTCAAACCATCAATTAAATAGTAACAGGCGCTATCATAGAGATGCATATATTAAAGTAAACTTTGCAAATAACAGTGCTAATGTGGCTAGGGTAGCGCAGAGCTGCAGCAATCACTCACCACTAGTCACACTCTCAAATTGAAGGTGTACTCCAAAAATCACAAGGCATACTGAGAAGTGTATCCGTAGTTAAAATTCCAAAATAGTTAGTAATTTCGAATTAAAATCATTCATTTAAACCATTAAAAAGTGGAGTCAAATCAAATATTAAATTCCTAAATTTTTAGCCTTTTAAGAGTTCATTTATTCACTTAAATACAATAAAACCATTTTAACATATAAAATTTCATATTTTTCACTTTAAAAATGGTCATTTAAATACTCTTTAACTTATGATTTTTATAAAGTAAATTTCACAAATAAATATCAAATTTCTCAATACTTCACTTATTAAAATCAATGTACAATTTCCCTAAATTTTCATTTACTTTACACTTTAATTTAATTTACCATTTCATAAACTAAACTTAATTTCCATTTTTTTCTTAATTTAATTTCATTTTTAAACAAAATCTCAAATTTCAAATTTAAGTTATATTTCAAATTTCAACTTAACCATTCATTTATTTCACATTTTAACTTGTAGAAAAATCATTAACACTTTAAAAAAATCATTTTTAATTTAATTTAATCAAAATATCGTAAATTTACATTTTAAACATACTCAAATTTTTCCAGAAGAATATATAAAATAACCACGGGTCTGTACAAAATTTTCTAACCTAAGTCAAGTGATACGGATAATATATCATTTCAATCCGTAATTTACAAAGAGAAATCCGGGTTCTATCATTTCAAACCCGCAATCCCAAGTTAAAAAAAATGAAAATCGGTCGGGCCTATCATTTCAGCCCATAACGATTTTTCCCTATTCTAAAGTCCATTCGGGTATGTATCATTTTAACCCATAGTGATTCTAGTCTATAGAGAACTTGCAGTGCGAGAACAGAACAAAATAAACAATATAGCATCATATAGTAGTAACAGATGATATGACAGGTTTATAAACAGGGTTAACATCATATGGTACATATCACAGGCAGGTATAACATGATATAACATTTCTACATATTCACTTGTTGTCAGTTCACCATTTATGTAAGTATAAATGTCATTAGTGAATACTCACCTCCTTACGCGGGAGTTAGAAAATCAAAACAGATGAACAAAAATCCAGAAAGCACGATAGCATGACTTTTGATTTGAGTGGAATGGGGAGCCAAGATGTTAATCTTGTATTCAATAACAAAACAAAGAAAAAATAAATATAAATACAATACTAAAATTATTGGAATGAAATGGAAATAGAGTTTACAAAAGACAACACCAAGTTTTCAATTGATTTTGCTTGACCACAAATCACATTTGCTCGGCCACAAAGCTATATAAGTTTAGCCATGGTGATGTTTTGGCTAGGGTATGTATCGGGTTGGACTAAAATAGGCATGGCTACAAGTAAAAGTGAAGGGATAGGAGTTACTAGTGAAGGAAGATCAAAGGTTAAGGCAAAAAGAGGAGTTTTGGTGCAACTTTAGGCTTGGCCATGCATGAATTGGGCTCGACCGTGGCAAGTACAGACCTGGTGGTGATTGGAGTGAAGGCCAAGGGTGGTGAACTTGATGGTAGTGGTGGCTAAGAGGGTGGCCAAGGCAACATATGAAGGGGATGATGGAAACTAGCTTGGCTATGCATGGTTTCAAGGGGTTTTTTGCAACTTTTAGAGGTGTTTGCATCATTTGATGGTCATGGCCAGTCTTTGTCGGAGGAGGAGGAGTTTAGGCCATGTATGGTGATGGAAAGGAGGTGATGTGGTGGTCGATGAAGGTGGTGGAGGGGTCAAGCCGAGCAAAGCTAGATATGAACAAGCGAAAACAAATGAAAAAAAAAATGACAGAAAAAGAGAGGTCATTGCTTACTTTTTTTCCAGATCTGAAGTGTCGTGAGAAATGAATATGGGAAGAAATTTTCTCACGTGAAAATAGTGATGTAGGTGGCTAGGGATTAAGGAATGAATGACACAAATTGTGGAGAAGTTATGGTAGAAAATCAAGGGATGGAAAGATAAAAAGGTAAGAAATCAAAGTAACGTTTGCCTAAAATTAAAAATAAGTAACGTATCTTAATTGATGTGTTTCCTATAAATTAAAGAAAGGTGTTTAGTAGAAGCTTCCACAAACAAATAAATACAATAACGTTAAATAAATACAATTTAAAGATATGCCTTTTTAAAGCAATAACACGTGTGGGTATGTGTGTTTGAAATTTCTTTCCAAGAAATAAATAATGATCTAAACACTTACCATTTAATTAATAAATGAATGTATAAATAGAAAAATATGTTAGAGATAGATATTACGAAAAATAAATAAATATTTTTAGGAAAAGTAGGAAATAAATAAAGAAAATACTCCATTTAATGAAAACTAGAATTAAAAATTGTAAATAAAATTCAACTGACTTTGGAAATTTCAACAACACTTCTAAATAAATAAAAGTCAAGTAAATAAAATAAATGCTGGACAAAATAAAGTATAAATGAAAATAGATAATTATTTTAAGGAAAAATAGAAAATAAATAAAGAAATAGCTATTTAATTGAAACTAGAATTTAAAAGTTGAAAACAATATACAATCAACATTTGAAAATTATAACTATACTTTTAAAATGTTTTAAAAATAAAATATATGCATAACATATCATGTTACACGAATTAGAACATAAGTTTACAAATAAAAATATTATTTATATAAATTAAAATAAACAAATTTGTTAAATAAAACAAGTTACACACAATATTGTAAAAAGCATAACTTTCACAATGTTAATCCGATTTCAACGAAACGAGAAGCAGTATTCTTGCAATTAAATATATTTTCATAATAAAAGATAAAATTCAAAAATTAAAATATTTAAGTTTTAAATTTAAAAGTCAAAGTTTGACCATTTTGACCAAAATCCACTTTTTTCGAAATATTCCATTTATTCAGGTTTGGAATTGTAATTCACACAAAAATCAAAATTTATATTTAAAATAAATTTTTTTATCAATTATAATAAAAAAATTAAAATCAGGAATTTCAGTTATAATAATTAAAATACAAAATTAAAATAATCATAAAATACAGGGTTGTTGCACCTTCCCCTACTCAAATCTTTTCGTCCTCGAAAAGGAACGAGGTACGGAAAACACAAAAAAGATAGAATGGAATAGGATTAAGACAAGATGACAAGAAGATTAAAATTATACCTGATAATAGTTGTTATAGGTAAGTTTAACAAGGTGGAGAATAAGAATAGATAGAAGGGAAAATAGGTTGATAGACAAGGATAAACCATTATTTTAAAATTATATAATTTCAATTAGACTTTTTAATATTAAAACAATTTATAATATGATGGATAGTCATTTTCCAATTTTTTAGTTTGAAGTAAAAGTATTTAAAACATTTTAATTTATTTAGAAAGGTAAAATAAATGATCAAAATATCCTTTATATAATATTTTATCAAAATACTTTTAAACTCGATGTCTTAACAAGTTCATCCTCATTCCAACAGGCTCTGGCTATGCATTGATCCGGTGCAAAGCCAGAATTCTCTAGGTACTTAGTAGACTTGTTTCAACACCCAGCGAAAATACTGGAAAAACTTAAAAAAACAGATATGGAAAGTAAATCCAAACAAAACAACCAAACCGAAACATGTCGATCATGGATCGCAGATACATAGTGGTTACGCCTGGATCCCACAGGAAACATCCGTACCCGTAGGCTAGCTACCGCAGCCCTGCGATTACACCATGAAGACTGGTAGTACCGCAGATACACAATGGTTATGCCTGAATCCCCCAAGAAACATCTGTACCCGTAGGCTCTTGCAGCTCTGTTGATTACGCTACCAAGCGACCCAATAGATCGTAGATACACAATGGTTACGCCTGGATCCCCTAGGAAACATCTGTACCCGTAGACTCTCGCAGCCCCTGCGAATTACACTACGCAATCGCGCTCAAAAGACCACGGGTTATGCCATGGTAGGATACTCGAGTATCACATCCAAAAAACCTAAAATCAAAGAGAATAATATCGATCGAATGAATCTACAAAGTGGTCGCAAAGTGGATATCAAGCAAAAGGCACTTTCCATATCTTTACTTCGAAAATATGTATCATATAGTACATTTTTTAAATCACTTTCAAATATCATACTTATATAAAGTCCATTATATATAAGATTTTATTTTCAAATCAAATACTTTCCAAATCAATAGTATATCAAATCCCACTTATATAGACTTCGATTATATAAGATTTCTCTTTCCAAATTGAGTACTTTCAAATCAATAGTATTCAAATCAACTTCATACTTATACAAATCCATTTTATATAAGTTGGACAACTCCCAAATCAAGTACTTAATAATACAAGGTTCTCAATTTCAAATCATTTCAATATCAATTCAGTTTCAAAATCATATATGATTTCACCAAATCATTTCTTCCAAATTAAATATCTTCAGTTTCAAAGTTTCCAAAATAATAAGTTCATAAAAATAATCCAAATTTCCAAATCAACATAATTCATGTCAAATAAATCTGTTTCTAAAGTCATCATATAAATACTGGGTTTTAAATTCCAATCTATTTCCAAAACCAAATATTTTCTCAAATCAATTATACCCTTACTAAGTTTAAAACCATCCCTTTTAAAACCTTTAAATTATTTATTTCTACATGAAAAATCCAATTTACCACTGGAAAGATTATTATATATATACACACTTTAGTCAAAACATTTCCAATCTATATTTCATACTAGTATAATTCAAAATAGTCTTATTCATTTACTTAACAAAGCAGTTTCAAACTAATTTGAATCATATTAAAACATACAAAACTAAACTCATATACTTTATCAAATACTCTATACTTTTCAAAATTACTTAGCTTGGAAAAGTTAACCTTGATTTGGAAGTGTTCGAACATTCAAATAGTCGAAGAAATTGTATTTCAAATCCAAGAGTTGGAAATCAACAACAAATTAGTAAATCAATTCCAAAAGATAGGGTTATATTAATCAAATTCGAAACTCAAGAACTAAACACCGGCTCAATTCAAAACTGTGTCACACATATATATATGCATATATCTTTCCGAAAATCAAATTATACTTCGGTATTTGAAATCAAATTGGTTTCATAAAATCACTCGCATAGCAAAGCTATTAGAGTGGCCTCTCCCCTACTCAGAAACTCGAAAACCAATGTCGATGATGCATGCATTCATAACCGAAATTATTATCCAACGACATAAGTGAGTTCTGGACTTTTATTTTCTCTAAAACTGCTTTTGAAATTTCTTTGAAATCATTTGAAACTCATTAAAATCATTTGAAATATTTCTTATTCGGAAAAATACTTTCAAATCATATTATTATATATTTTCAAATCTTAAACCAATTTAAAATGACAGAGTTCAATCACTCAAATTTCAATTTCAAAACCATTCCATTAAAATCATTTTATAAACCAAATAATTTTCAAAAATTTCAAATCCTTTCCAAGCTTCAAATTTTCATTTTAAAAGGCATATAATTCTTATCGTAAACATTTCACTTTTATATACAAAATATGGTCATCCTTATCAAAATAATAATTTCGATGTATACACAATTTCAAAATACAATCAACGAAAACTTTTCAAGGGATGATTCAAGGATGGATTTCAAAATAGAACAGAGACTCAAATTTAGAGGAACCCTAATCAAAAGAATCCTAACCGAAGAGATTTACTAACAAGGTGGATGCAAAAAGGATGAAGTTTAGAAAATTTTGCTTTTGAAATAAAATTTATACCAAAATAATGTTTAAAAATCCTTTAAAATCATTTGAAAATCATTTTATACTTCTAAAGTACGTTCCCTCACAAGGAAATGATTCTGAGATTGATTTCACTCATTCTAGGGTATTTCTACCCTGTCTCTAATGAGTTTTTGCTCCTCAGGCTATGGTTTGCCTAAAACCAAAGCTCTGAAACCAAATGTAATGACCCATTATTTTGGACCATTCAAATCGACAATAATCCACACATGTCGGACTTGAATTGCTCAAAATAACCGATTACAATAAAAATTGGAGCAAATAAAACCAATCACAGATAGAGAAATATCAGAATTACTCGCAGCGGAATTAAAAATACCATAGTAGTTCATGAAGCTACTATAACAAAGTCTTAAAAACAAATACAATAGAAATCCCAAGTACATAGAACTCCACTAATAAAAGAGTTAAAATAGAACAACTAAAACTGAAATGGATAGATAACTGGATAAGCAGAATCTCCAACGATTCCTAGCTCCAGAAAGAGTAATCCAAAACTGTGCATACTCAGGCTGACCCGAGCGTAAAGTAAAACACAATACACTCGAGTCAGGACATACATACTTATACAATGTAAACCAACTCAAGAGAACTATAGTAGTAATGTACAATAACTTAAAGGATGCTTGGGATCGCACATCCTCTAAAGATCCTTTGAACCATCAATTAAACAGTAACATACGCTATCATAGAAATGCATATATTAAAGTAAACTATGCAAATAACAGTGCTAATGTGGCTAGGGTAGCGCGGAGCTGTAGCAATCGCTCACCATTAGTCACACTCTCAAATTGAAGGTGTACATCCAAAAATCACAAGACATATAGAGAAGTGTACCCGTGGTTAAAATTCCAAAATGGTTAATAATTTCGAATTAAAATCATTCATTTAAACCATTAAAAAGTGGAGTCAAATCAAATATTGAATTCCTAACTTTTAGCCTTTCCATAGTTCATTTATTCACTTAAATACAATAAAACCATTTTAACATATAAAATTTCATATTTTTCACTTTAAAAATGGTCATTTAAATACTCTTTAACTTATGATTTTTGTAAAGTAATTTCACAAATAAATATCAAGTTTCACAATACTTCACTTATTAAAATCATTGTACAATTTCCCTAAATTTTCATTTACTTTACACTTTAATTTAATTTACCATTTCATAAATTAAACTTAATTTCCATTTTTTTTCTTAATTTAATTTCATTTTTAAACAAAATCTCAAATTTCAAATTTAAGTTATATCTCAAATTTCAACTTAACCATTCATTTTTTCACATTTTAACTTGTAGAACACTTAAAAAAAATCATTTTTAACTTAATTTGAATCAAAATATCATAAATTTACATTTTAAACATACTTAAATTTTTCCATAAAAATATATAAAATAACCACGGGTCTGTATAAAATTTTCTAACCTAAGTCAAGTGATACAGATAATATATCATTTCAATCCATAATTTACAAAGAAAAATCCGGGTTCTATCATTTCAAACCCGCAAGACCAAGTTAAAAAAATAAATAAAAATAAATAAAAATCGTTCAGGCCTATCATTTCAGCGCATAACGATTTTTCCCTATTCTAAAGTCGGATCGGGTATGTATCATTTCAACCCGTAGTGATTCTAGTCTGTAGGGAACTTGCAGTGTGAGAACGGAATAAAATAAACAATATAGCATCATATAGCAGTAACAGATGATAAAACAGGTTTATAAAAAGGGTTAACGTTATATGGTTCGTATGACAGGCAGGTATAATATGATATAACATTTCTACATATTCACTTGTTGTCAATTCACCATTTATATAAGTATAAATGTCATGAGTGAATACTCACCTCCTTACGCTGGAGACTTTTGATTTGAGTGGAGTGGAGAGCCAAGATGTTAATCTTGTATTCAACAACAAAATAAAGCAAAATATAAATATAAATACAATACTAAAATTATTGGAACAAAATGGAAATAGAGTTTAAAAAAGACAACACCAAGTTTTCAATTGATTTTGCTTGACCACAAATCACATTTGCTTGACCACAAAGCTATATAGGTTCGGCCTTGGTGATGTTTTGGCTAGGATATGGATCTGGTTTGGACTCATATAGGCATGGATACAAGTAAAAAAGAAGGGATAAGAGTTACTAGTGAAGGAAGATCAAAGGTTAAGGCAAAAAGAGGAGTTTTGGTGCAACTTTAGGCTTGGCCATGCATGAATTTGGCTCGGCCTTGGCATGTACAAACCTGGTGATGGCTGGAGTGAAGGCCAAGGGTGGTGAACTTGATGTTGGTGGTGGCTAAGAGAGTGGCCAAGGCAACATATGAAGGGGATGGTGGAAACTAGCTTGGCTATGCATGGTTTCAAGGGTTTTTTTTTGCAACTTTTAGAGGTATTTGCATCATTTGATGGTCATGGCCAGTCTTGGTCAGAGGATGAGGGGTTTAGGCCATGTATGGCGATGGGAAGGAGGTGATGTGGTGGTCGATGAAGGTGGTGTAGGGGTTAAGCTGAGCAAAGCTAGAGATGAACAAGCAAAAACAAATGAAAAAAAAGAAGAAAGGAGAGAAAAAGAGAGGCCATTGCTTACATTTTTTTCAGATCTGAAGTGCTGTGAGAAATGAAGATGGGAATAAATTTTCTCATGTGAAAATAGTGATATAGGTGGCTAGGGATTAAGGAATGAACATCACAAATTGTGGAGAAGTTATGGTAGAAAATCAAGGGGTGGAAAGATAAAAAGATAAGAAATCAAAGTAACGTTTGCCTAAAATTAAAAACTGGTAACGTATCTTAATTAATGTGTTTCCTATAAATTAAATAAATGTGTTTATAAGAAACTTCCATAAACAAATAAATACAATAATGTTAAATAAATACATTTTAAAGATATGCCTTTTAAAGCAATAACGTGTGTGTATTTGAAATTTCTTTCAAGAAATAACTAAGGATCTAAACACTTACCATTTAATTAATAAATGAATGTCTAAATAGAAAAATAAGGTAGAGATAGATATTATGAAAAATAAATAAATAGTTTTAGGAAAAGTAGAAAATAAATAAAGAAAATACTCCATTTAATGGAAACTAGAATTAAAAATTGTAAATAAAATTCAATTGACTTTGGAAAATTTCAACAACACTTCTAAATAAATAAGTGTCAAGTAAATAAAATAAATTCTGAACAAAATAAAGTGTAAATTAAAATAAATAATTCTTTTAAGGAAAAATAGAAAATAAATAAAGAAATAGCTATTTAAGTGAAACTAGAATTTTAAAGATGAAAACAATATACAATCAACATTTGAAAATTATAACTATACTTCAAAAATATTTAAAAAATAAAATATATGCATAAAATATCATGTTACATAAATTAGAACATGAATTTACAAACAAAAATATTATTTATATAAATTAAAATAAACAAATTTGTTAAATAAAACAATTTACACACAATATTGTAAAAAGCATAACTTTCACAATATTAATCCGATTTCAATGAAACGAAAAGCAGTATTCTTGAAATCAAATCTATTTTCATAATAAAAGATAAAACTAAAAAATTAAAAAAATTAATTTTTAAATTTAAAAGTCAAAGTTTGACCATTTTAACCATAATCCACTTTTTGGAAATATTCCATTTATTCAGGTTTGGAATTATAATTCACACAAAAATCAAAATTTATATTTAAAATAACAAAATTTATCCATTTTAATAAATAAAATAATTTTTTTAACCAAGATTTTCAGTTAAAATAATTAAATACAAAATTAAAATAATCACAAAATACAGGGTTGTTACATTCCCGTTCCGACCTAGAACTCTAGACGCGACCTAGACAATGTCATTTTCCTCCTCTATTAATCGCAACCCACCATATTACAACCGCCGACTCCACTTGCCACCAGAAAATCCAATCCACCCTTGCTTCAAGCTAATTCCTCCTCAATCTCATTTAATATCAAACCCTAGTCTCCCCTTACTGTCGAAAAAACTGTCGATCTCCCAAAATAATGTCGCACCTAACCAAACACCTATAGAATTGTAGATCTATGCTTCACGAGTTCAAAGATCTTTGTTTTATAACTTTTCATACAGAATTTACTTTAATTTGAAATTTTTAAATGGAAGTTTGCACTTTTTCCTTTGTTTACTGGCACGTGAAAATGAAAAGAGGAGAGGGGAGAGAAAAGTATGAGTAGTGAATCTAAAGTGGTGTTTGGTTTATTATTCAATTTCTGATATCTCGCTATGCAGCAATTTATTCACATACTATCCGCAAACGGTAAAACAAAAATATGATTGCACACAAAGTATAGTGCAATCACAAAATGATAATAAAATACACTATTTGTTTTATTCTATAAAAATTCAAAAATACGATCGTTTATCAAAAAATCGTCAACCGGTAATTTAAATATTTTCCAATTTAAAAATTACAAAAAAATCAAATAAATAAAAACAAAAATGCATCATTAAAAAAATTGATTTTATTATTATTTTTTAAATTTGAATCAAATCTGAATATTTAAATAAATTAAATATTCTAATTCGAAGCGTTAAAAATTTCACATCATTACACCCAACATCCTCATATTGAGTTTCATGTTTAACCTAGTTGTAATCAACTAATATGAAACTTTTGAATGAGTCATTCCACAGTTATTTAATAACTACGAGTATGTAACCCCTTGATGCCCCAGTAACCATAAGTAGTACACTGTCCAATATTGGAAGAGCATAACATTGTCCAGTCTCAACAAATGTGTCGTTATCCTTTCTCAAAACATCTTGATCAAGCTTATTTAAAATTTACTTTTAAATTTTAAAAGATATTTTAATTTTCAATTTGAAAAATAGCCCAGTGTCCAAATAACTCTAGACCTCACACCTGGGCCAATCTTTTTGACTTACTCCATTCATTGAGCCAGGCTAGTAGCCAAGGAGGGGACAATACTTGATTATTCAACATCAAGCCAACACACTACCTTTCTAGACATTCATCGAATAAGTAATTTTATTAGTTGACCCTAAATGTTAACTATTTAAACCACATAGACCATTTAAGCTATTATATCATTCAAGGAACACCATCAGTTTAGCAGTGGGTGAATGGGTATTTTTCAAAAAAAATCCTTATTTGGATCACAGTGGGCCTATGAAATCAAATGTTTAATACTATATCTGGTCTAGTTGTTTTAATAAAATCATATTTTATTAAGATCATCTTATTCATAATTGATTAAATCCAAGTTAGTTAAGCATGTTATTTGAATAAGTATGAATACATCAAATATACTCTACTTAATGATATGACGTACATATGGAACATATAGTGATTGTAATTATTTGGTATTTAAGAATGAAAATAAAAATGAAATTAGATTTGATATAATCGCATCAAGCACCAAAAGAAAAAGAGGAAGGTGGCAACATTAATTAATTGCACATTTCTATTTTGCAAACATTTAATTGATACTACGTCAAATTAACATACAAGAGATGACAATAGTTTAAAATGACAAAAGCAACAAACAAAAACATGGTCGGTATATAAATATGTAGATATTGGGATCTATATCTACCATGTATATGTTTGTTATTTATATGTATATATTATTACCCTAATTTTAAGTTATTCAAGTAAAAATAATTTTATGGATAAAATTATATCTAAAATACATGCCTTAACAATATAAATGTAAATATAAATATATGTATACGCGCGCACACACAGAGACACATATATATATAATGATTAAGCAAAGATAATTTCTAATTGATTCGAAACAAACATCCATATTATACTAAATCTTTCAGATGTATTTGCGAATATATACATATAAATTTGTATACATGTGTGTGTATAATTTCAGCCTAAATTATAAAATTATTTTTATTTAAACAATCAAAATATGACAAACCAAAATTTCATACATAAAATTAAATAAGAGATCAAAAATCTTTATATTATAGGATTAATTAAAATCCAACCAGAAACATTTAAATCAATAAATTGAATAATATATTTAAAATATTATTATATGTAGTATTAGAACATAAATTCATAATATAAAACATAGTTTTGGCCATATATAAATTTCGGTTTAATTTATCAATTTAAAACAGATCATATTATTCAACTAGTTGCTTAAATTGTATTAAAAATTCTAAATTACCGGAACGCAATAATATGTACATATAAAATTTTGATAAGTATATTATATCTAAGACAAGAAATCAAATTTAGATAGAAAGAAAGAATATATAATAATTCTTTTTGTCAAAGCACAAGGAATCCTTCTCAGATGTCTCATATTAAACATTTTAATATGGTATCTGTGTATATTGTTTTAGATAATTTTAACATCTTTCATACTCTGTAAAAGATCCATATATGGCTCGATTGCCTTGGAATTCTGACCTTGAGTTTGCTAAACAAACCATAGGCTTACAAGCGATGGATAACATTTTACTGGTTGCACCGTATACAACTTCTAACCGTTTTCTGTGCTCTAATGTCGACTTTAACCTTAAGTTTGTTCAACAAATCAAGAGAGATTATTCACTCTTATATATCATTTCTTGACGGCCTAAGTATAATCATATACCTTTAGTTTTCTCAATAAATGCATGCATGTATCTTACCTTGTCTGGAAAATATATTAGTAGTACTACACATAACAGATCTGGACTGAATTCGCTCAACAACAAGTGCAAATAATGTATTAATATGTAAATGATAGATGACAACTATATTAAAGGTTCATAATCTTTAATATATTTTAAGTAATATTGATTTAGAGAATAATGTATTTCTTAATAAATACCTTCACTATACAAGTGTTGGGTACATATGAAATCACAGTATACTACCATATGTTTGTATTTATTCCAAAAATCCTTCTAGACTTCCAATAATTCCATTTTATACTATGTCTATACATATATAAGTTTAATTTATTTATAAATACTATAATTTAATTAACTTATATAATATTCATACGTACATTATTCGTTAAACCATATTTAATTAATTTTAATCTTATTATTTGATTAATTTCAATTCTTTAATTTAATGAATTAGTAATTAAATTTTACTTAAAATTTTAGAAAAAAAATTAATTCTTCCTAAACCTTTTAATATGAGTAATTAACTATACCATTTATGGTTTTATATATCAACATATGTATATTAACATTATTAATTATTTTTCTAATTAATTAATTAACTAATTTAATTAAATGATTTTTAAAATTTTGAAAATTATATATGATTCTTCTTAAATAATTTTAAGATAAATATTAGAGCTTTTATAGTAATGTGTGTGTATCAACATACATACATAGATGCGCACACATATATGTATTATAATTAATTAATTTTTAATTATTTATTTAGTTAGTTAATCATATTAACTATGTATAAAGTTTTCAAAGTTATTAAATTTATTTCAGAACAATTTTGGAATATTTTAAATTTATTTAATAACATGTATAAAATTTCCTTTTATATTTTAGCCTTAACCTTTAAATTTAAATATATTTTAAGTTTTCAAATCTTAATTTAAAAAATTCATCCAAGGCCAAAAATACTTTGAGTCTTAAATATGAGCTAACAATTTGGACTTGCTCCATCCATTAGGACAGGCTAGTAGCCAAGGAAGGAAGAATACTTATATTCAATCCTAAGCCTAGAAACTACTATTCTAGATACCGATCAGATAGATAAGTTTAATTAGTTGGCTCCAAATATTGACTAATTAGACCACATAGGCCATTTGGTCTCTGATATAATTATTGGAACCAACTTGGTCAGCAGTGGGTGAAATAGTTAAATTTACAAAAAAAATCCCCATATAGGTAAAATTCCAAAAAAATATACGTACCTACACACACCTGATTTATCTTCCTTTAAATCATGCAATAGCAATTTTAAACTCAACCAAGTATTATTGAATACTGTTTGGTATTTAAAACAAAATTATATACTTTATAAATAAATGAATTTCAAATTCATTTATAAAATACTTTCAATATCGTTTCGAATAATTCTCTAAAATTCCTTTTATAGACAAGTTTGTATAATTAATCCATTCATCTCTCATGATTAAAATTCAAATTCAAATTATTTCTAAATAAATCAACTTCACACCATAAAAGCTTTTTCTATTACAAAATCCAAATTAAATATTCATATCGTATATATATCGTATAGGATTTTAAATCCAAATTTAATTTAAAGCCTATTATTTTCAATTTGAAAATAATTCAAATTTGAGTTACATTATTTTCAAAATATTTCCAAATTCTTTTACAAAACTTTTCTAGTCATAGAACTCCTCAAAATTCTTTTCAAAAGAATTTAAATAAAAGCCTCCTTCCCACTTGTATTAACTTAAAATAAATTCAGGTTCTCTATTTTAAAATACCCTTTATAGTTTAAAATAATTTATAAACTTTATATAAGTTTAAAATAATTAAGATTGACGTTTAAATTTAAAAATAAAAATACAGTGCTTTACCGCTTTTGCTTCTATAACCAATATTAGGTAAAGAACTAGCATTTCAAAGCAAGGGCCTCAACTATAGCTGCAATGCATTCAAGCTTTTGGTGTAGTAGTTAACCTATGCCCATTTCTTTTTGATGTGTGCATAAGTGTCACTTAATGGTGTTATGCAACATTCTTTTGAGTTTCCTTGGTCTTCTCATACAATATCAACCTTCATATCAGTGGTAAACTTCATTGTTAAGCACCAAATTATCATTGTTTCTCATAACGTTAAGAGAGAAGGTCTCCCAATAAATGCACTATAGGATGAAGGACCATCCATAATTACAAATTGGATATTTCTCATTGCTTCCAGGAGTTGTTCAACTATTAGAGGTAGTTGGTTGAAAGAAAATGGCAGTGTGCCATCATTTGTAAACCTAAATGGATGAAGTACATGTAAAAAAATCTTCTTCAGACAGTCTTTGTGACGATCCATATTTCGGAAGGTTTAAATCGACAATAATCCATACATGTCCAACTTAAACAATCTGAAACTTAGATAATCAATGGGGATAATTAACAAAAATAAGAAAAGAAGAAGAAAACAAACACAAAATCTCACGGCATAATGATAAAATATAATAGTTAAATACATAGTTTATGAAGCTATTTATATCACACATTTGATTATAATTTATACAATATTTATCAGAGTTATATATACAACATGAATAAATAAAATAATGCAGCAGACAACGTGATGTAGAGAATAATAATAGTAATAATAGACCAAATCTTCATCTTCGTCCTCCAAAAAACGATCTTCAATGTGTTGAAAAACTCAGCGCTGAGCATAATGAAAAGACAAAACGCTCGAGTCAGGACTAAAATAATCTTAAGTAAGTCAAATCGATATGATAAATAATATGAGTTCAGTGGCGTTAAAGATGTTTTCGAGATTTTACATCTTCTATTCTGTGTATAACGTGTGTGCAATAACTTAAGAGATGTTACGAGATTTTCCATCTCTTACGGATCTGTTAAACTATCTATATATAATAGTATACGATATAATAGGTAATGTCTATCAGTAAAATAAATATCAAAATGATGATAAGGCTTTACATTATTCCATCTTAACACTTTTTTATAGCATGTAGTCTATGTAGGTCCTGTAACACAACCAGTAACGTCGGTAGCCAGTGACTCCCATATAGGTCCAATACTAAACCAAAGTTATAATGGGCTTATATAAGGATAAGTATGATAAGGCACGTAAATCAATGCCCAAGGTAGGATTCTACCAGTTTACCCCTTCTGACTAGTCGTAACCCATACGTGGTCGACCGCGACTATCAATCCAGACAAAAGGGTGCGTCCATCGAGTATGAAATCACAATAGTAATACGACGGATCAACATCGTTAGAGGTACCTCAATGTCTAGACATAGGCTCATATTTTAGTCATTTTAATTATGATACAAGTTTCAAGGCTATCCATTACCGTTCTCCTACTTCATTCCAGCAAATGTTGGCCAATTCAACCACAACATTCAGGATATCATCCACCGCCTACACGGTTGTCAAAGTAGTTCCAATATTGACAGAGAGTATGCCAATAAGAGGCCCCGGTCTCTTTAGCAACCAAACGTCATTTAACAAACTGGTTGGTTCTTTTACATTTTGAAAACAATTCATATTTGATATCAAAATATCATATTCACTTCAAAATCAAATCCATTTTGAAATCATCATATTTACTTAAAATGTACCTTATCATTTTTGGCTTAATATCTCGATTTCGCGTCCAAAATTGTTTCGAATTTCAATTTAGGTTATAACTCCATTTTAACCTCATTCACATATAAATCCAAGATTTAAATATAAACATTCCATCCCTGACCAGTTTGAATTTTAAGAAAATGATTTGAATAGTTTTAAAATAGCTTAATGTAACGACCCGTATTTTTGGCTATTTTAAATTATCGAATTTAATATGATTATTGGATAAAAATGGTTAGAGATAAATTTTATAATTTTGTTAGTTTAGTTATTGGATATGAACTTGAATACAAATTTTGAAACAACAAATTTCAAAGATTTAGCGATAACGAGTATTTAATGAATATCCTATATATTTAATGTGTTCATATTCCATAATAGGAATTTAGTAATAAATGTTGAGTTATTTAGATGGAAATAAAACAATGTCGATAACTAAAATTTATTTGTAATTTAATGATTATTAATGTAATTTATTAGATAATTAAATTGTTTAAATTTAATATTGGAAATTGTTTGAAATAATTTAATATTGTAAATTATTTAAATAATTAATATAACTAAAAATGATATCGGAAAATTGACTTAAACTTTATTCAAAATATAAATAAAGATGGTTAACATTTAAAATCTGGATTTAAATGTGAATAATTTAAAATTAGAAATTTTATATTTTAATTAATGATTTAAAATAGCCATTTTGGACACTGACTTGGATTTCGATGAAAATAGTTTCATCGGATTCGTAATAGTGAATTATTGTGGGATTTCAAGTTTCGTAGCGATCGGACTTGTCGTTTGGTCATGCGAGCTTGAAACGCTTAGAAATTTAGTTTTGGAATTCAATAAAATTAATTAATTTTGAAAAACTACCCTCTACCTACGATCGAATTAGGCCTCGAGGCTAGTTCCATTGTGTTCGGAATATGGCTTAAACATTAAATTGCCAGGCAACATGCTCTGTTTTGAGCTTGAGAAATTTTGGACGTCTTAGGCTAGATATTTTTCTAATTTTAAATAATAATATAAATCGTCAAACGCCATGCTCCTACTCATACGAGTCAAACCCATGGTCATATGTCATATCTTTCTCTCTCGTTCGCCTCTTATTTCGAATCCTAGCTTCAAAAAAAACTTCAAATCGCCGATCGAAAAAAGAGAAATCGATGGAAAAATTACACGAGCGATGATCGCGAATGGATCTGGTGGCAGGAGAAACACTGCAGCGCGTCGCAGTTGAGTACTAGTAGTCATTTGGGGTTTTTCCTCAATTTGAGCATGCGATCAGGCATGAATGAAGGAAGTGACGCTGGGCCAGGCGCGATCGAGATGGTCATTGCAGTAGCATTTTAGGGCTTTTGGGATCGTGTGTGCAATAAGGTCGAGCTAGCAGAAGCAGCATGGTCTCAGCTAGGTGGTTAGCAGCTTGTGGTGGTGGTGTTGAGGCAATCGCGGCCTCTGGCGATGTCTGCGAGTGTGTAGCGGCATTTGTTAAAAAAAAGGATTACAAACTTGCGACCTGGGACGTGGTGATGGCGAAATGAGGCATGAACAAGATGTTGGTTAGGTAATTAACTTTACTTATTTTCATTAAGTTAATGTGAAGGTTAATTGAATTTTAATTTTATCGTATATTAATAAATTCATGTGTGCTCGTATGAGGTTCAATTTAGGCGAGAAAAATTACATTGCAACCGTATCGACGTAGTCTACAGCTCGAAGTCAAATAGGAACTTGTTTGAAGCTGAAAGTATTTTCAATTTCAAATTTAGGTGTGTGTTTATATGCTCACAATTGACTGAAATAACTTTTATATTAGTTAAATTATATTGTGAAGTGATTGGAATTTATTTATTGTTGTTTGATAAGTTTAACTGACATCTAAATTGACATCTGAATTGATTGATAGAATTTGAATTGACGGTTAGATTTAATCAGAATTTAATTGCCCTTAAAATACCTGATATTGATAATTATGAAATTATTGTGAATTTTATTGATTGTTTGGATGATTCGTTGTGATGGATGCTATTGGTTGATATTTTGGATGTTTGTTTATTTTGATATATTATGCTATCATCCTGTATGTTATTTACAATATATAAAACTGTAAATTGAATTATTTCGAATAAATTATTAAATAGGTTGAAATGATATATACCTATGGTATTTATTTTGAATTGAAATGAGATATATCCATTCCTTAGAATAAATTGAAAAAGTCACTTGGCTATAGGATAGAGAATTATATATGGACCCTAGATTGGTTAAATTAAATGATTTTGAAATTTCGATTTGAAATTATTTAAATTATTTGGTTTTAAGAAATAAAAATCAAATTTATGGAAATCAAATTATTTTCGAATTGGAACTCCGGATGTTGAAATTTAAGTTTGGGAAACGAAATTGTTTAAATAATTGAAGTTGAGATTTTGGAAGATATAATCGAAATATAATGTGAATTTCAGAAGTTGATTTGCTTCAAAAGATTAGACTTTATTTCGAACTCTGAATTTTGCTACGTAAAAGTGATATAAAATGCTACTTAGAAACTGAGCTTAGAATTTAATTATATTTGAATACTTGGATTTTAAATTGGGTACTGAAGGAATATTTGATTTAAGTGTTTTGAATTGATATTTTGGAATTGAGCTCGAATTGATATAAATTGAAATGGTTTAAATTTTTGGAATTGGAATTGAATCGATTAAATCAAAATGGAAATTTGAATTGATTTGAATGGGGAAATTTGGAAAGTGAATCGGTTAGACTTTGAAACTATTTTCAAATGGATTATTTAGTATAAACGATTTAAAATCTATATTCTTTAAATATTCTAATTATTATGATTTTTCAAACTATTTTACTTTGTAAACCATTTTATTTACTCAAACTATTTTCTATTAAACTATTTTAACTAATTAATTATCGTAAAACTATTTAAACTATTTTCTAAAATTCAAACTGGTCAAAAGGGTGAAATGTTTATATTTAAATCTTGGATTTAAATGCGATTTGGTTTAAAGTGAAGGTATAACCTAAAATTTTAAATTCGAATTAAGTTTTGAAGTGAAATTAATATATCAAATTGAATTAAAATTTCGAAGTAAATATGATTTTTGAAGTGAATATGATAATTTCGAATTGGATTTGTCTTTGAAATAAATATGATATTTCGATATCAAGTGCGAACTGTTTTCGAAATATAAAAGTACCAACCTATGTATAAAACGAAGTTTGGTTGTTAAAGAGACCGGGGCCACTTATTGGCATACTCTCTGCCAATATTGGAACCACTTTAACAATTGTGTACATGGTGGATGACATCCAGAATGTAGTGGTTAACTGGCTACGTTTACTGGAATGAAGTAAGAGAACGACGATGGCTAGCCTTGATATTCGTATCATAATTAAAATGACTAAAATAGGAGCCTATGTCTGACCATTGAGGTTAGCTACCTCTAGCGACGTTGATCCCTTCTATTACTATTGTGATTTCATATCCGATGGCACCTTTTGTCGGTTGGACTGATTGTCGCAATCGGCCACGGATGGGTTTCAACCAGCCAGAAAGGGTAAACTGGTAGAATCCTACCTTGGGCATTGCCTCACATGCCTTGTCATATCTATCCCTATACAAGCCTATTACGACTTTGGTTTAGAACGGTAAAATGTGTTAAGGTGGATCAATGTAAAGCCTTAACGCTATCTTGATATTTATTTTACTCATGGACATTACATACTATAGCGTATACTATTATAAATAGTTTAACGGATCCTTAGGAGATGAATAATCCGGTAACATCTCTTAAGTTATTGTACTTATATTTGCGATATTAATTTGACTTATATAAGAGTATTTTAATCCTGACTCGAGTGCTTTATTTTTTCATTATGCTCGGGTTAGTCTTGAGTTTTTTTAGCATATTGAAGACTATTCTCTGGAAGACAAAGACAGAGTTTTGGTATATTACTATTATTATTATCCCCTGCATCATGTTATTCTGCTGTATTGATTACTTATCTTTGATGTATATATATAACTTTGGTAAATGTGTATAGATTATAATTAAATGTATAGTAAACAAGTTCATGAATTGTTTATTTAACTGTTATATTTTATCGTTTTCACTGTGAGATTCTGTGTTTGTTTTCTTCTTCTCTTCTTATTTTTATTATTTAATCCCATTGATGATCTCAGTTCCAGATTGTTTAAGCCGAACATGTGTGGATTATTGTCGATTTAAACCATCCGAAATGTGGATCGTCACACTTAAATAGTTAAAATAGTTTGATAAAAAATAATTTGAGTATTGAAAATAGTTTATAGTAAAATAGTTTGGAAAATCAAAATAATTTGAATATTTAAGAAGATAGATTTTAAATAGTTTATACTACTATAATGTACTTGAAAATAGTTTCGAAGCCAAACTTGATTCAATTCCAAATTTTCCAATTCAAATCAATTTCAATTTCCATTTTTATTTAATCGATTAAATTCCAATTTCAAATCGAATTTTACTTCGATTCCAATTTCAATTCAAATAGATTCGATTTTGATTTCGAATTAATTCAATTTCGCTTTGATTTTCAACTGATTTCAATTTCAATTCCAATTGGAATAAATTTCAATCCAACCCTAATTTAATTTCAATTTCAATTCCAAATTAGTTTTAGTTTCAATTCCAACTATCAAATAATGATTTAATTTCAACTCAATTCTCAAATTTAAACCATTTTGATTTTTATCAATTTTGAGTTCGATTTTTTTAAAATATCGATTCAAAACACTTAAATCAAATTTACTTTCTATATTCAGTTTAAAACCCAAATCTTCGAATATAATTTAATTCGGAGCTCAATTTTGAAATATCGCTTTATATTACTTTTACTTCGCAATATTTAAAGTTCAAATAAAAGTCCAATTTTTAAAGTAAACAAATTTCTGAAATTCAAATCATATTTCGATTATAACATCAAAATCTCGACTTCAATATCTAAACAATTCCAGTTATCAAATTTAAATTCCAACATTTCAAGCTTAAGTTTGAAATAGTTCGATTTCCATAAATTCGATTGTTATTTCTTTAAATCCAATCATTTAAATAATTTCATATCAAAATCTTTAGAATTATTTAGTTTAACCAATCCAGTGTCCGTACATAATTTTCTCCCTTATGGCCAAGTGAATCAATTATTTCCATTTGATTTCAAAATGGATATATATCATTTCAATCCAAAATAAATGTCATAAGTCTATATCATTTCAACTTATTGCTTAATTTATTCGGAATAATTCAATTTACAGTTTTATATACTGTAAATAATATATTGGATGATAATGGGATATATATAAAATAAATAAACATCGAACCATCCAATATATCTACCAGTAGCTTTCAAATTAACATCCAAATCAGCCAATGATTCACAATAATTACATTGTTATCAATATCAGGTATTTTACTGGCGAATAAATTTCAGTTTCAAATTTAACTATCAATTTAAATCCTTATCAATTTAATTCTTATATCAATTTAATGTCAATTAATTTACCAAACATCAGCCAATGCAATTAAATTACTTCATGACATTAATTTAACTAACACAAAAATTTATTTAGTCAATTATGAGCGTATAAAACACTTAACTTTATATGAAACTGAAATAATTTCAGCTTCAAATAAATTCTAGTTCAATCCCAAACCGTAGACGACACCGATATGAATTCTCACCAACTCGTTTCATGCGAAATGGACCTCGTACGATAGAGTTACGATTTTAAATAATATCGATATAATTAATTTAAAACTAATAGAACATGACTAAAAAATAAGAAAACCCAATTCCTACTCTTCCTTGTCCAGGTTCACGTGAGAACCCACCTGCATCTCCTTCCTTTAGATCGTACGCATACCAACCCATCACCAAAACTCTAGAACGACAAACGCGGGATTGATGAGCCCTTCAACTGCTACCGCACACAAGCACCGTGACTCCGCCTGCAGCCATCGACTATCCCGCCACCTTGATTCCTCTAGTGTCGCCGCCTCACATACGTACAAACACGCAACTTCTTCCACCCGATGTCGCGCTCTCGTGCTCGCGCCTATAGGCCGCGACCATCGTTTTTTATCATTCGATCTCTTTTTTTATTAGTCGATCTACGATTTTGAAACAAAGGAACTGAGAGGGTACGCGGAACAAAGAAGTAGGTCGTTTGCACGATTAGGGAAGGGCATGGATATTTATTTATTATTTAACTTGGAAATATCTGACGTTTAACGTCCAAAATTACTCGGGCTCCAAACTAAGCATGCTACCTGGCGTTTATAATGTTACACCTCCATTCCGAACACAATGAAAGTAGTTCCGAGGCCTAATTATCGTATGTAGAAGATAGATTTTCAAAATCAACCAATCTTAATCGAATTTCTTAAACAAATTTCTACGCGTTTCAAGTTCGCATAGCCAAACAATAAGTCAGATCGCTACGAAACTTAAAATCCCACAATAACTCACTATTACGGATCTGATGAAATAGGTTTCGTCAAAATCCAAGATGGTGGTCAAAATGGCTACTTTTACTTGTCAATTAAAAAATAGAATTTCCAATTTCTATTTATTCCCCTTTGAATTCAAATTTAGATGTTAACAATCTTGTAACGATCAGGATTTTTTGACCCCTGAAAATCGACACTAATACGTCCACTGTGTTACATGCCGAGAAATTGAATGCCAAAAAACCAGATAGTTAAGGGAAAAGAAATGGAAGAGATGGAAGAAAATAGAATAACAATAAAGAATCTCACAAACGCAGCGGAACAATATATGATAGATAACAACATGTCTTTATACAAGAATTGCTATAACTGTTATTTATACATACCATCATCAAAGTACAACAAATCAACAACTCAATACTGGACAGTTATAATAACTTGTCCTCACCAATGCTAGCAGTACAGTCTAACATACACACGATGAAATATAACTAAATACGCGGGATACGTCTCTGTCATCCAGCTCGTCTCCTGAGCTCCATAGCATCCTAACTTGAAACTATAATACTAGGTCTGACCCAAGTATTATAATAAAATAACACCCGAGTCAGTCTAGAAAACCAGCGTGTGAAAACACACTCAATTTGAGTTATTACTGTTATCGAAATCCTTTGAAAAACAAAGGTATCTCGTAAGACCACGCCACAAAAAAATACAACGGGTTTTTACCTTACGATAACCAAAACATTTTATATCAAATCATCCGATATTATTATAGTTTCTACAATTCGAATAGCTGAAATTATTATATTAAATAAATTCCAACATATTAGGATCTATAACCAAAACCGTAAATGCACGTAATTGGAAAATAGATTCCGTATAATGACTAGGCATTGGGGTACCACCTATTATAGTACATGTCTAGAAAATGTACCGAGGACCTCGCCGGGATCCCGTACAACACAAGACCGGTTCTACCCCTAACATGGATAGTACCGAACAAATTACTACCCCGGGCATTCCTACCCTTATCGAGAGCTCTTTTTCCATGCACCACCATATCCATAATTTATAATATATTCGAGGGTATCTACAAAGGTGATAACATACCCTGATTGGGTACGACCGACTTAGCCTTGCCGCATCTCCCATGATTTTCAGTCATTCTGGTAGATGAGGCTTGAGGTTACGATTACCTTTTTAAGGAATTTTATACTTGGAATGCTCATTGTCCTCTAATGGCAATGTGCTGAAAATTTTTGTCTATATAAGTCCGTTCTAGGTCTGAACGAATCCGAAGGCAGTATTCCTACTACATCCATTTTGGAATCATCCTCAGGATTAATAGTGATTAGTCCTTACCTTTGAACGCTCCATCTTCAATTACATGCTCTAGTCTTTACTTCGAAAATGTATTTATTTGATCGAAGTGGTTTTCGGATAACTTATTCGATCTAGGTCTCTTTGAAACAACGTCTGATATTTCTGAAAAACTCAACCTGGTTCTTTAGGAAATAAATAGACGAAAATAAGATTGGAGATGATCTCCTAACCATTAGTGGACGGTTTTCCTTATCATCGTCCTAGAAGAACGAAACGAGTTTATATGTACAGGACAGAACCTTCGATGGTTACTATACCATATAATCTCCGTGTTTCTCTTAGATATTTCCAAAGTTATGTTTTGGTCAAAATTTGATAGTCGGTTGTTTAACTATCAAATAAACGATCATTCAACCAAAGATTTCATTTCCTACTGAAATTACTAAGTCTTATTTAATTTAAATTTTGACAAATTAAATCTCTTTATAAAAAAGGTATATACTTATCTTACCGAAATAAGTATGTTCAAAAACCATTCCTTTCAAAATATTTGAAATTTTTTAAAAATAAATATGGAAAGCAACATGCGGTATCAACCATGGATTCATAGCTTAAAGATTACGTCTCTATACCAGAGAAATCCAAACCCAACTATAGGCAATCTCTGCCTTCGATTTCCGCCATGAAAGTATATCATTACTTTCGTAAAACTTTATTTTATAAGTAAATATACTTTTAAAAAATTAAAATAATTACATAACTTCAAACAATAATTAATTCTGATTTATTAACAAAATTATCATCGATTTAGAAGACTTGTTCATAAAACTTATAATTCATTTTGAAAATTTAAAATATTTAAATAATTAACTTTCCGAAATATTTTTATGTTAAAACATTTTTAAATTACCAAGTTTAATAATTAAAAATCCTCCTTTTAAAATAAATACAACATCTCGATAAAAAAATAAAAAAAATTCAATTCCAATATGACCAGTCTAATATTTATAAATCCCTCTCGATTTATCACCAATCGATTTACGTTCGCAATTTCATAAATCCCTTTACACATTTCCAAAAGTAGAATCTATCATTTCTTTTTAAACCAATTTACCCAACTCATAATAGATTCTTACCATGAATTTATATCTTCATCTTATCAAATAATATCATTTCACTTTATTTATAAACATTGTTTATAAATCTCATAGTCTCATTTCCAGTTTACAACGGTTTAACATCACTTAAATCCACTATAAATCGATTTATAAATCAAATTCCAATCATAAATCAATTTCTTAAATACCCCAAGCTATATTCCAAAACCAACCAAATCTCGATTCTACTTCCATTTCGTAATATAGAATCTTATCTAAGATCCAGTATAACCAATTTTAAAGTTATTTCCACATTTCCTTTTATTCTCCAAACTATTAAGAATCCCGATTTAAAAAACTTTTATATTTAAACAAGTATCACTTAAGAATTATTATTTAAAATCCTTTATATACGTTATTCCAAAGTCCCCACTTAAAGTATCATGAATAGTCAGTTACAAAGTCAAACCATTTATTTTACCCAATCATTTTCTTTTAAATAATCCAAAACTCTATATAAAAGCTTCACTTCCAAAATCCCTTTTTAATTTATCTTCATACTCAAAATACGTATATTAATGGTATTTTAAACTACCAAAATCTTGGCCAATGTTATCATAGCATCCAATAAATTCAATTCACATTGTAATCTATCATATATTATGTGACAACCTGGATTTTTGAACATCTGTTAATTGGATAATTAACTGATTTCAAATGATTGAGATACTGATTTTATTTGGTTAAACAAATAAAATTTTGATAGTTAAAAAGTCTGGATGATCATAAGTGGATTTGAAACTATAATAATTATTAAATTAAGATGATGAATTTTATAGTAAATTAGGAAATTATTTAACATTGTTTTTGGACATATTTTAACACTTGTATTATGTAAAATTTTCAATTTAGATGACAACTTGAGTATAAAATTTAAACAAGAATTAATTAAAGAGTAAATATTCTTCTTTGTTAATTACACATGTGCTAAGTATAGTTTATATATAATTTAAATGCATAAAACCCAAAATTTATAAACATAAGAAATTTATAAGTGAGGCTTTATATATTTGCAAGCCTTAAAATGCATAGAATTAACATTTGTAATCAATAAATCCATTGTTTGACAATTGTAACTTATATGCCATGCAATTTTACAAGTGGCCATTATGTTTTCTTTTCAAATTTGTAATGAAAATAAAAATCAAAGAAATTAAACCAGGTTTTCATCTTCTTGTCACTTTCAAAAACCTAGAAATCAAAAGAGAGAAAACACGCACACACACAACAGATTCAAACATCTGCTTGAAACAAAATCAGTTTTTAACCTATAGTAACTCAACAATCATCTCAACAATCAAGCAGTAGTTTCAGATTAAAGACCAAGTAGATCTGATTCAATTTCTAGTTTTCAAGATTTTCAAAAGAAGAAAGAAAAAAAATTCCAGACCTTCTCTGTTCTTAAGAAATTGGTGAGTGAACCTAAACTTGAATCTGGTTTAACTCATGATGTTTTGTGGAAATTATGTGAAGTTGATGTGAAAAATGTTGGTGATGATAAAAATAAGCCTGCATGTCTATGTTTATACATACATATGACTGGATATATGTCTGTGCATATACATTCACTCTGTTGTGTTTGACAGGCTTGAAATATTATTCTATAAAAAATTCATATTTACCAATTTATACAAATTCGTGCTAGGATTTATAAAGAAAAGACGGTTGAAACAATATAACATCAATGAAAAAAAATTCAGGATTTATATTGTGAATTTATTTCACAAATAGGAAATAACAGTCAAAAATCAAAATAGGTACAAAATCATATATCTAGCTTTCAATTTCTGAATATATGAATGGATTCGAATTTTAAAGAAATGAATTTTGATATAAAAATCAGGATTTTTAACTTTGAAAATCATGAGGATTCTCATAATGATCGGAATCGGAAAATTGATCAATTTCTGGTGACCACGGTGGTTAGATGTCTCGGGATTGAGGTCAGTGGAGGCACGAATGGTGGCGAGCACTAGAAAAATGCTCGATGATTTTACTGATGACCATGGTGATCATGCGAAGGCAAATTAGGGTTTCGAACCCGTTTTATTGCGGATTTTTAAGGGGATTTTTGCGATGTGGTGGTAGGATCGGGTGCAATTGCGCAAGGGGGAATTGATGATGAAGGTTGAGACACAGACGTTGACGAAGTGGCGAATTTCCTGGCGGTTAGGATGCTCGTCGGCGAAGGGATTTTCAGAGTGGTTTGAGTTCCATTTTGGGAGGAGGAGGAGTCCGTTTCCGAATTGATGGTGGAATCGTCAAAATAAGGGATTAGATGGGTCGACGGGGTCGATGATGAGTCGAGGATGGACGCGGCGATGATCGTTGGTGATTGAATCTGATGTGCACGTGCATGTAAATCCTCGAGTATCTGAAGCATGGCTGTGAATTTTGCTTCAGGGATGGGTTATCTCGATGTCATCTTCTGGTTCATACGGTAGTAGGAGCATGAGCGGATCGGGAAAAAGGTGGGAAATCTCGAGTGATCATTCGGGAATATTTAGCCTTGGCTCGGGTTATTTTGACCCGATGTTAAAGTGAGGAATTCAGAAAAGAAATCAAATCGAACCAAGATGTTACCAAGTTTAAACAAAGTAAAGTGTTAATTTAGCTTTTCAAGGAATTAAAATTTATAAACTAAATGTGTTTTGGATTAAAATACTTTATTTGAATAGTTTATATACAGGGTTGACGATAGATTATTCAAAGTATTTCTCAAACGTGATTTAATAATAATTTAATTAAGTACATGTTTTAAGATAAGTATGTTAAGCTTAGGTCAATTAAGGGCCTAAAGTAATTTTTGTATGTTAAGTATAACTTAATTTTAAGGCATTCAATTTAAAAATGATTTGTATGATAGTTAAGAAATTAATTTAGTTAATGATTATCTTAGATCAATCAGGGACTTAAGTAAATAAGGATAAATTAATTTATAATTAAGAGTTATTAATTAATTAATTAGAGATTAATTAATCGGGGATTAATTAATATAGGTAATTCGAGATTAATTACTTAAGTGATAATTACTTAATATAAGTAATTAAAGGATTAACCCGTTGAGGGTTAAATAATTTAATTCGAAATTAAAGGTTAATTACTTAAGGGAAGTAATTAAGGATTAATTACTTGGTGTAATTAATTAGTGGATTGATTAATTAACGAAATTAATTCAGGGTTAGTTAATTAATGAGTGTGATTAATTAAACGATAATTAATCAATATAAGTGATTATAGAATAATTAATTCAGTAATTAATTAAGGATCAATGTAATTAATTTGGGTGGATAAAGGTTAATTAATTTATGTAATTACTTAAATGTAATTATGGAATAATTAACCAAGGATGGTTAATTAAGAATAATTAATTAAAGAAGGTTGATTAAGGTGGATAGTTAAGGAATAATTAATTTTTTGGATTGAAATTAATTAATGGTTAAGTAAGCAGGATGTGTAGTGATGGAGGTAATTAATTAAATCTATTTAAATTAATTAGAAATGGTGTGACTAATTAACATTGCTTATAGATGATTGAATTATATCGAATGCCTTGGATTATTTGATATCCCCAGTATGTGATTGTTATGCTATGCAATATGAAATGTTTTGTAATATAAGACGTTGGGTTGAACAGTGATAATACAATTATCTATGAGGAATTGTTGTGTGAAAGTGACATCATATTTTTAAGATTGAATTGTATTCACTTGAATAACATGGGTTAAGATGGTATTGAATTTGAAGAGACCGGAGTCGGGAATTCGTAAATACCCGAAACCACTTCGATTTGTAATATGTAATAATTCTATATAAATTTGATATGTGAAATCAATAGGCTGGAAAGGAATGATTTAAGTGAATTGGACCATTTACTCTAAGTTTTGGGGCTTAGAAATTGATGTGTGAAATAAGTGTTGTCTATAACAAATTGTGAATTTGTAAATTGATACGAGTTACCTCGGGTTTTAAATAAGGTTTATACATTGGTATTTCATATCATATGGGTTTACTCATGCTGGTTTCCAACCTAACCCAGGTGTTTCTTTGATGTAATGCTCGGGTCAGATCGAGTATTATAGATTTTCAAGTAAGTACATTCTAGAGCTCAAGAGGCGAGCTGGATGGCAGGAACATATAGAGTGTATTCCGCTATGATATATTTTTGTTTATTCTTGGACATGTTGATTTTAACTGTCCAGTGTTTTGTGTAAATGTTGTAACTCCAATGTATAGATATAAATTAACTGATACCGTTTTTCCTTGTAAAACTGTTACTTTATTTGATATTATATTTTGATCTGCCGCGAATATGAGAATCCGTGATTGGTTTCCGTTCCTTCTTCTATCTTTTTTCCTTCTTTTTCCTAATTACTTGAAATTTACTAGATCGAAAATTTCGGGTCGTTACAGTTTGGTATCAGAGCGAGGTTAAGCGAGAACCTTGGCTCTGGTGGTTTTCTCATTAAGGGTAGGGTCAGTGGTACCATAGAATGAGATGAGCATATAATATATATATATATATATATAAGAGAGCGTATTTGTTATTTTCTTACATAAAGGTTTAAAAATGGTTTTAAAAATAAATGACTTTTATAAAAAGTTATATTTTGAAATATAAAGCAAATAATTTTCCAATTATTATACATTAAGGAAAATTGGTTGTTGGTTATTGAAATTGGATAAGAATTAAGTGGTATATATATATGTATATATCCAAATAAGAAGGATAATATGAACTATACAAGTAAGATAAATTGGACTTGGTTTCAAACCAGGATATAAAATGGTTATTGTATCTAATAATGTGATGTTTGTTTTTTGATAATAGTCAATGATAAAGCAAATAAAATATTTAAGGGAATAACCTTTGGATAAGTTTGACTTGTAAATTGAAGTGGATTCAAATAGTGGAGTTTTAAAACCTAAGTCTAGAAACATTTGAATTGTAGCGACCCGACTTTCCACTCCCGGAAAATCACATCACTAATTAAGAAAGAAAGGGATAGATGAAGAAAAGAAAGAGAAGAAAGAGAAAACAACACATCAGAATCTCATAGTGGAACGATTTAAATATAATATAGAACATATACATAGTATCATATACATCAGAATACACAACTAGACATCTCAATTTAGACAGTTATAACATTTCTCTCTAATACTATACAAGACATCATACAGAATAACACACAGCGGAAACTCTAACTATATATCTATACGCTGAAGCCTCCTACTCCAAAGCTCCTCCAGATTTCGTCAAGAGATAACCTGAATAGCTTGACTACTCATATATAATATGAGTACCCAAGAGTTTAATAAAACAGAAAATAAACACTCGGGTCAGACAGGGGTCTGGTGTGAGTAAACGTTTTAAGATTGCTTAACTTTAGAAAATTCTTTTGAAAAGAAAAGGTATCACGTAAGACTTCCCACACATAAACATGGAAAAGTTTTTACCTTACGCTAACCAAAACATTTGATAGGAAATCCAGTGATATTATATTTTCAAGTAAATATGAAATAGCCGAAATTGTTACATGATTAAATTCCAGCTACTAGCCACAAAAGTGGGTAATACAAACAAAACCGTAGGGTCTCGTAGGGAAAACTGGGTTTCCAACAATGGCAGGGCTACTGGGGTACCGCCCGTCGCAGTACGTGGCCTAGATCACCGTGCCGAGGATTACTCCCTTCATCCCCTGTAACACAAGACCGGAACCATTCCTTACTGAACAGTCCCGAACAAGACCACCCGCAGTTGGCTGCAGTTCCAACCGCCCACAAAGCCGAAATAAAAAGGGACATCTAGACAGGGATGTATCTCGCTCTCTAGTGGGAGCGACCCACGAAGCCTTGCTGCTCCACCCCTGTTTTAGCCATTCCCGGTTGATGAGGCTTGAGGCTGCGATTACCTTTATAGGACCTATTATCTTAGAATGCTCATCGTCCGCCTGACGATGTGCTGAAAGCATTCAATCCATACAAGTTCGTTCCGGGTTCGAACGAAACCGAAGGCACTATTCGTTGCACTCATTTTGGAATCACCCTTAGAGTCAACGACCATAGCCCTTGCACTCTGATTCACCATCTCGAATCTATAAGCACTATTCCGTCAAACTCATTACGGAATCACCCACAGAGTTATACTGACGTATAGCCCTTACACCTCGAGTCTTCACTTGCTCCACTTGGATTAACGACCAAACGTTTAATTGGAATCGATGTGGTTTTCGAATATCCAAATATGGAAACCTGATCCCGGTCTCACCGAAACCAAACGCCATTTTAATGTCCAAGTTGTACTTAAGGGATTTAAACAATAGATATTTCAGAAAATATCACTTAACATAAATGGATGTATCATACTACTCAGATAGATAAGCATTTATTATCACATGCATCTATACATATCACAAAGCAGTATATATATCACATTCAGATATAGCATATTCACATCATCATCCATCAATCAATGTCATCCAATAACATCCAATATCATTAACTCATCCAATGATATATATCATCCAATCATAAATCATCCATAAACAAGTTTGATTCAAACCTGATTAATTTAATTAATCCTTAAATTAAATTGATTCTTACTTAAACACTTGGATTATCTTCAATCCAACTTCTATTCATTAATTAATTACAAATTAATTAATTAACTAACATCACATATTTACCCAACTCAATTAATCTTTCCTGATTAATTTTCACTTAATTACTTTAAGTAATTTTTACTCAATTACCATATTAATTAATCATCCTCATTAATTACTTACAAATTATACTATGTAATTACCTCTTAATTACTTTCTAAATTAATCAACATTGATTAATTATTCTTTAATTATCCTGATAATTATTCCTTAATTATCCTTTAATTAATTACACCTGATTAATTACTTTTAATTAATCACATTTGATTAATTACTTTTAATTAATCATACTTAATTAATTTCTTTTAATTAATCACCTTTGATTAATTACTTTAATTACATTTAGTAATTAAAACTTAATTATAAACTAATTATTCTTAAATTAATAATTAATAATTAATTAATCATTTCCATTAATTAATGATTACTTCATAAATTAAATTTCTTTCTTAATTAATTACTTTAACAAGTAATTAATCACTTAATTAATTACTCTCAATACTTTTATTAATTAATCATTAATTATTAATTAATTCTTTAATTAATAACTAAAGTGATTAACTCTTAATCACATTACTTAATTACTTTTAATAAAGCAATTATCCTTTACTTAATTACTTCTAGTAATTAACCACTTAATTACTTTAATTACTTCCCTAAGAAATTATATTAGATTAATCCAGGTGATTATCTTAATTAATCACAAGTTAATTTCTTAATTAACTATTTAACTTAATCATTTAAAATTAGTTAAATGATTCTTAACTTCTTATATTAAAAGATTCTTAATTAAGAAACCATTATCTTAATTAAATCATTTATTAACAATAAAAATCGATAATAAAAAAAAATTAATTATCTCAATTATCTTTACAAATGTATTTATCTTTAATTAAATCAAATTCAAATTAACTAAAGATAATCTTTATTTCAATTGATCATCAAATTCTAAATCATTAAACTTTATTTAAATAAAATATAATATTTAGAAATCAATTAAATTTAAACATATTTTAAATTGAACTTTTAAATCTTTAAAACCTTTCCAAATACAAATTTTATCTTAAAATCTACTTATTTTATTTAAAACTCCCATATTTTAAAATATATAAATTTGTTTTAAAACATAACTTTGAAAACAAGTTTAATTTTGAAACTTGTTCAACCTTTGTTCTAAAAACTTTATTTCTGAAAAAAAATATTCTTTGTATTAATCATATCAAACTCCTGTACTAAAACCTGAATTCCTAAATACTCGAGTAAACCCTGCTAAAACCTGTGCCTACCCCGAGTAAAACTAGCAAACAACCCGAGCAAAACTAGTAAACACCCCGAGGCTTCCTGTGCTACCCACCATAATCCATGCTTCGAGTAAAACATCAAAAATCACGCTACATCCTTCGAGTCCCCACCTTCTTCTCCCCCAACCCCAAACACGACATTACAGTGCACGAACATGTGCACGTAAATGTGCACCACCACGCCGATCAACGTCGATCTCCATGCTAGCCTCCAACAAGTCACTCTCGTCCCCAATATCAAAATTCGAAACCCAGAAATCCAATTTCGATCAAGAATCAAAATATGAGCATTCGAACCCCCAAATTCCTGAAGCAATATCACCCATCATCACTGCCACCGAGTTCCCCCTCGACCATTTGACCACCTTGAGTGCCACCTCCTACAGCCGTGAACTCGTCCCCATCCCCACTTCCATCAACTCGAAGCCCGCTCCACTCAATCATCAAGTGGTGATGAAATCACCATGGTTTCATGCCGTGATAAAAACTAGGGCACCGGAATACAATGGCCTTCCGCCGCCACCATGATCATCGGCCGACCCCTACTGTATTTTTCCAGAGACCACCATAGGCCCCTCTGTCTCCACACACCAACACGTCCATTGATACGTCGTCGATCACCCAGAATCGGCTAAAAACCCCAAACTAGTAATTCACAAATTCCCCACTAAATACCAGTCTAAAATTTATGATTTAACCCTTGAAAATCATAATTTCCTATCCTTATTTCAACCATGGAATCAATGCTACAAATTTAATTCATAAAATTTTTGACCCAATTTAATTTTTACTGTAAATCTGAAAATTTTACAACTAATTCTTCAAATTTAAAACTTACAAACATTTTTAGAGGATAAGTTAGTTGATTACAAACAACTTCAATTCACAATTCTAAGTCAAGTTCGAATTCATAAGTTAGTTATTGAATTTATTCTAAAGTTTGAAACTGTTTTTATATACAGTAGTATATTTTTAACAACATAGAGATTCAAACCACATACAAAATCATGCAATAGTTTAAATCCAAGAATCCATTCAATTCATCAAGAATTTCATACACAAGAACAAGATGAAATTTAAGATTTAAAACTGTTTTTAAAACTTTATTTACTCACCTGTACATTTGCAGAAAACAGAGAGAAGATCTGCATATTTTTTTTTCCAGGCTTTCAATTCCCTTTTGCATGTTGAAGTGATGATTGATTTCCAGCTTGCATGTTGATGTTTTCTTCTGAATTTCCTGTTTGATCTACTTCCAGGTTCTAGAATTACTTGAATTGTTCTAGTTTGCATATTGATTTGAATATTCAGATTTACAGATTTCTGCATTTGTTTCTTTTTAGATCTTTGTTCTTTCTGATTTTATTTAGTTTGGTTGAGATGAAGATAATATTATTTTCTTTTTTAGCTGAAGAAAACTTTTGTTTTATATTTACAAGTTTAAATTTTGAATTATATTTACAAGAGAATGCCATTTGCCACAATGAAGCTCTAATTTACTTACACCTATGCAAATATGATTACAAGTGTTTTAACATACATTTATATACTTACATGTGGTTTTATAAGTGTTATTAAATTTTCCTTTAAATGTTATTTTATCTTTAATAATTTATTTTAAGCTTATATAAATATTTATGAAATGTTTACATGATTATAAGATGTATGTATTTTATAAGAATAAGCTTTGGATTTCAATACATATATAAAAGTGAATTCATGTTAGCAACTATAACTTTATTTATGCATTTGAATTAAATTGTAATGGTATTATATAATAAAACTTGAGAAATTGATTTTAACTCTTTATAAAAAAATTTAAAACAATTTTATCTTATTAAAAACAAAAGCTAAAATATATGTTTATAAAATAAGAAATTAACTTTATTATTTAAAATTTAAACTTCAAATATCATTTCAAATTTCAAAACTAAATATATTCAAGTTTGAAAATCTCTTGTTAAATTTAAATTAATAATTTTCCTATTTCAAATATATATACACATTTCAAATAGAGAAATCATTAAATTTGTTTATTTCCATATTAAATTTTAAAAAAAATCTCAAATCACAATATATACATTCATATATATTACAATTTGAATATAAAGTTTTATTACATTAAAAACTTCTTATTTACCAAAATAAATATTTTCAAATCAAAATATTATAAACTTCCAAGAGAATTAACTTGCCTATTTATAATGTTAAGAAAAATATTAATAGATATTAACAAATTATTATCATAAATCTTTTTAAAATAAATTTAACTTATCAATTTATAATATAAAATGATCAAATCAATTTAATTATTATCAAAGATTATTAAATTGATATTGCTCAAAATTCCGGGTTGTCACATTCCTCCCCCCTTAAAAGAATTTCGGCCCCGAAATTTAAAAGCAAAGATAATTTAATAACCCAGCTAAAGAATTTAAATTCCTATCAGCAATCAAACAATCAATCATACACTACCAATCATAGCAACCAATTCACACAAATAATTTTATCTATCAAGAAAAATTCTGAATAGAACTTACTAATATTATCTAGAGTTTTCCAGGTACCTACGCTGGAATACTTGCTCTACAGAATCTTAATTAACTACACTATTAAAACCAAGAACTCCCTCTTCTGAACCTACAAATCTGAACAAGATATCAGATTAAACTCAAAACCCGCCCAACTACCAGATTCTTCTAAACTGCTAATTCTATCACTCGAAGAATCATACACATATTCCTCAGAGATATGTGAAATATAATGAATTCTAGCTATCCAAACTGGCAATTCCATCTTGTAGGTCAAAATCTAATCTCCAGAAAACACAGATAAAACTCAAAATACCTTCAAAGCTAACTTTCCAGTTTTACCCAATCTTATATCTCCCTTGATTGGATAAAACTAAAACAATATCCAGATTCCAGATTCACATTCCAAATTTCCCAGTTCTTAACTGCACAACTCTTCAGATGCTCTGAGTTACTTCTAATATTCCTGATCAACCTAACCCTTGCTGATTGCGTCAAGAAACAACATCTCCAACTCAAACCAAAACTCCAGATCCTACTCAACAAAATGGCTTTCCAAAATAATAATTTGCTGAAATCCAAAATACAACTCCATACCACAAGCATCAATGGACTTCAAATCTATATCTCATATCTGAAATAGCCAAACAGTTGCAGTTGACAACCTTACCCTCAAATCTAGAAAATTCCTTCATACTTGAATTTCCTGTAGAAATCTTTACAGCAACTCCCGGTTGCTCTCATTCAAGAAAACTCCCAACTCGCTTCCGCTGCGCAACTCTGATCTAGAGCAGATAAGAATGCTATCGAAGAACACAAGCAAAATCTTTCTCCATACACAGTTCATCCGACTCATAAAAATCTTAGTGACCATTCCATTAGGTCAAAACATCTCAGCAGAATCTCAACTATGAATAAGATGATCAATCCAAAGAATCATGAGCTGCCTCACCAAACTCTTCTCGCTCCAAGAGTCATCCCATAATATGGTTGAATCATCAATATTACTCCTGAATTCCAAGTTGATAAGAAATCTCAATCTCCGATTCAGGTAGACCTCAGATTTCCTCAAAAAGCATCTAGATAATCTCCTACTACTTTTATAGCTTTCACCTCAATGATACTGCTAAGCCACAAGATCTTTCTTAACCAGAAACTTCTTGAAACTCAAAACTATCACCCAATTCCACTAAAAGATCCTTGAGATGAGTAGACATCTTCTCAAGAAACTCGGCTCCAAACCAAACATCAACCACTTATCTTTTTAAGAAAACAAATGAGACCATGTCCGAAATGAGGTAACTCATCGACCTTAGTCTCCTACTTCAATGTAGGCAAGATACCCTTACTTGAGATCCAAAAAATTTCTAAACATTCGAATCTTCACTGCAGCAGGCATCAATTGCTCTTCCAACACCATATTAATCTGGCCCCAAAAGAAACATCTTCAGAACCATCTATGGATACTGCATCCCACCACACAGTTATTCCTTCCTGAAACTATCAAGATACCACCACTTGCTTCTGCTCAGCGGACAACTCAACTCTTGGAAATCCCGCTCACTCGAGAGCAAATAAACCTCACACTTCAAGAATATACTCCAATTCTTGAAAATACTTCCTCCGGACTCAAGGAGATCCTTCCACCAATCTACAAAGCTTATTCGAGACTGTATTAGGTCTACAATCTCGACAGATACACATCCAACCACAATACATATAAACCTCTTCCATTAGTGGTAGTCGTGTTCCACACGCTCCTACCTTATCTACCTTTATAACCTATGTTGGAAAATCCGAACAGATAACCCAATAGATTAGGTAGATATATAATATATATATATAAAAATTACAAGTACGCTCTCTCAAGATAGACACCACTCCAGAGCCTAGGTATTCACTCAACCTAACGCCCTGATACCAACTGTAGCGACCCGACTTTCCACTACCGAAAAATCACATCACTAATTAAGAAAGAAAGGGATAGAAGAAGAAAAGAAAGAGAAGAAAGAGAAAACAACACATCAGAATCTCACAGCGGAACGATTTAAATATAATATAGAACATATACATAGTATCATATACATCAGAGTACACAACTAAACATCTCAATTTAGACAGTTATAACATTTCTGTCTAATACAATACAAGACATCATACAGAATAACACACAGTGGAAACTCTAACTATATATCTATACGCTGAAGCCTCCTGCTCCAAAGCTTCTCCAGATTTCGTCAAGAGATAACCTGAATCACTTGACTACTCATATATAATATGAGTACCCAAGAGTTTAATAAAACAGAAAATAAACACTCGGGTCAGACATGGGTCTGGTGTGAGTAAACGGTTTAAGATTTCTTAACTTTATAAAATTCTTTTAAAAAGAAAAGGTATCACGTAAGACTTCCCACACATAAACATGGAAAAGTTTTTACCTTACGCTAACCAAAACATTTGATAGGAAATCCACTGATATTATAATAGTGTCTAGGGTTTTCAAGTAAATATGAAATAGCCGAAATTGTTACATGATTAAATTTCAGCTACTAGCCACAAAAGTAGGTAATACTAACAAAACCGTAGGGTCTCGTAGGGAAAATTAGGTTTCCAACAATGGCAGGGCTACTGGGGTACCGCCCGTCACAGTACGTGGCCTAGATCACCGTACCGAGGATTACTCCCTTCATCCCCTGTAACACAAGACCGGAACCATTCCTTACTGAACAGTCCCGAACAAGACTATCCCGCAGTTGGCTGCAGTTTCAACCGCCCACAAAGCCGAAATAAAAAGGGACATCTAGACAGGGATGTATCTCGCTCTCCAGTGGGAGCGACCCACGAAGCCTTGCTGCTCCTCCCCTGTTTTAGCCATTCCCGGTTGATGAGGCTTGAGGCTGCGATTACCTTTATAGGACCAATTATCTTAGAATGCTCATCGTCCGCCTGACGATGTACTGAAAGCATTCAATCCATACAAGTTCGTTCCGGGTTCGAACGAAACCGAAGGCACTATTCGTTGCACTCATTTTGGAATCACCCTCAGAGTCAACGACCATGGCCCTTGCACTCTGATTCACCATCTCGAATCTATAAGCACTATTCCGTCAAACTCATTACGGAATCACCCACAGAGTTATACTGACGTATAGCCCTTACACCTCGAGTCTTCACTTGCTCCACTTGGATTAACGACCAAACGTTTAATTGGAATCGATGTGGTTTTCGGATATCCAAATATGGAAACCCGATCCCCGTCTCACCGAAACCAAACGCCATTTTAATGTCCAAGTTGTACTTAAGGGATTTAAACAATAGATATTTCAGAAAATATCACTTAACATAAATGGATGTATCATACTACTCAGATAGATAAGCATTTATTATCACATGCATCTATACATATCACAAAGCAGTATATATATCACATTCAGATATAGCATATTCACATCATCATCCATCAATCAATGTCATCCAATAACATCCAATATCATTAACTCATCCAATGATATATATCATCCAATCATAAATCATCCATAAACAAGTTTGATTCAAACCTGATTAATTTAATTAATCCTTAAATTAAATTGATTCTTACTTAAACACTTGGATTATCTTCAATCCAACTTCTATTCATTAATTAATTACAAATTAATTAATTAACTAACATCACATATTTACCCAACTCAATTAATCTTTCCTGATTAATTTTCACTTAATTACTTTAAGTAATTTTTACTCAATTACCATATTAATTAATCATCCTCATTAATTACTTACAAATTATACTATGTAATTACCTCTTAATTACTTTCTAAATTAATCAACCTTGATTAATTATTCTTTAATTATCCTGATAATTATTCCTTAATTATCCTTTAATTAATTACACCTGATTAATTACTTTTAATTAATCACATTTGATTAATTACTTTTAATTAATCATACTTAATTAATTTCTTTTAATTAATCACCTTTGATTAATTACTTTAATTACATTTAGTAATTAAAACTTAATTATAAACTAATTATTCTTAAATTAATAATTAATAATTAATTAATCATTTCCATTAATCAATGATTACTTCATAAATTAAATTTCTTAATTAATTACTTTAACAAGTAATTAATCACTTAATTAATTACTCTCAATACTTTTATTAATTAATCATTAATTATTAATTAATTCTTTAATTAATAACTAAAGTGATTAACTCTTAATCACATTACTTAATTACTTAATACAGCAATTATCCTTTACTGAATTACTTCTAGTAATTAACCACTTAATTACTTTAATTACTTCCCTAAGAAATTACATTAGATTAACCCAAGTGATTATCTTAATTAATCACAAGTTAATTTCTTAATTAACTATTTAACTTAATCATTTAAAATTAATTAAATGATTCTTAACTTCTTATATTAAAAGATTCTTAATTAAGAAACCATTATCTTAATTAAATCATTTATTAACAATAAAAATCGATAATAAAAAAAATAAAATAATTTAATTATCTCAATTATCTTTACAAATGTATTTATCTTTAATTAAATCAAATTCAAATTAACTAAAGATAATCTTTATTTCAATTGATCATCAAATTCTAAATCATTAAACTTTATTTAAATAAAATATAATATTTAGAAATCAATTAAATTTAAACATATTTTAAATTGAACTTTTAAATCTTTAAAACCTTTCCAAATTTATTTATTAAAGTTTAATACAAATTTTATCTTAAAATCTACTTATTTTATTTAAAACTCCCATATTTTAAAATATATAAATTTGTTTTAAAACATAACTTTGAAAACAAGTTTAATTTTGAAACTTGTTCAACCTTTGTTCTAAAAACTTTACTTCTGAAAAAAAAAAATTCTTTGTATTAATCATATCAAACTCCTGTACTAAAACCTGAATTCCTAAATACTCGAGTAAATCCTGCTAAAACCCGTGCCTACCCCGAGTAAAACTAGCAAACAACCCGAGCAAAACTAGTAAACACCCCGAGGCTTCCTGTGCTACCCACCATAATCCATGCTTCGAGTAAAACATCAAAAATCACGCTACATCCTTCGAGTCCCCACCTTCTTCTCCCCCAACCCCAAACGCGACATTACAGTGCACGAACATGTGCACGTAAATGTGCACCACCACGCCGATCAACGTCGATCTCCATGCTAGCCTCCAACAAGTCACTCTCGTCCCCGATATCAAAATTCGAAACCCAGAAATCCAATTTCGATCAAGAATCAAAATATGAGCATTCGAACCCCCAAATTCCTGAAGCAATATCACCCATCGTCACTGCCACCGAGTTCCCCCTCGACCATCTGACCACCTTGAGTGCCACCTCCTACAGCCGTGAACTCGTCCCCATCCCCACTTCCATCAACTCGAAGCCCGCTCCACTCGATCATCTCGTGGTGATGAAATCACCACGGTTTCATGCCGTGATAAAAACTAGGGCACCAGAATACAATGGCCTTCCGCCGCCACCATGATCATCGGCCGACCCCCACTGTATTTTTCCAGAGACCACCATCGACCCCTCTGTCTCCACACACCAACACGTCCATTGATACGTCGTCGATTACCCAGAATCGGCTAAAAACCCCAAACTAGTAATTCACAAACTCCCCACTAAATACCAATCTAAAATTTATGATTTAATCCTTAAAAATCGTAATTTCCTATCCTTATTTCAACCATGGAATCAATGCTACAAATTTAATTCATAAAATTTTTGACCCAATTTAAATTTTACTGTAAATCTGAAAATTTTACAACTAATTCTTCTAATTTAAAACTTACAAACATTTTTAGAGGATAAGTTAGTTGATTACAAACAACTTCAATTCACAATTCTAAGTCAAGTTCGAATTCATAAGTTAGTTATTGAATTTATTCTAAAGTTTGAAACTGTTTTTATATACAGTAGTATATTTTTAACAACACAGAGATTCAAACCACATACTAAATCATGCAACAGTTTAAATCCAAGAATCCATTCAATTCATCAACAATTTCATACACAAGAACAAGATGAAATTTAAGATTTAAAACTGTTTTTAAAACTTTATTTACTCACCTGTACATTTGCAGAAAACAGAGAGAAGATCTGCATATTATTTTTCCAGGCTTTCAATTCCCTTTTGCATGTTGAAGTGATGATTGATTTCCAGCTTGCATGTTGATGTTTTCTTCTGAATTTCCTGTTTGATCTACTTCCAGGTTCTTGAATTACTTGAATTGTTCTAGTTTGCATATTGATTTGAATATCCAGATTTACAGATTTCTGCATTTGTTTCTTTTCAGATCTTTGTTCTTTCTGATTTTATTTAGTTTGGTTGAGATGAAGATAATATTATTTTCTTTTTTAGCTGAAGAAAACTTTTGTTTTATATTTACAAGTTTAAATTTTGAATTATATTTACAAGAGAATGCCATTTGTCACAATGAAACTCTAATTTACTTACACCTATGCAAATATGATTACAAGTGTTTTAACATACATTTATATACTTACATGTGGTTTTATAAGTGTTATTAAATTTTCCTTTAAATGTTATTTTATCTTTAGTAACTTATTTTAAGCTTATATAAATATTTATGAAATGTTTACATGATTATAAGATGTATGTATTTTATAAGAATAAGCTTTGGATTTCAATACATATATAAAAGTGAATTCATGTTAGCAACTATAACTTTATTTATGCATTTGAATTAAATTGTAATGGTATTATATAATAAAACTTGAGAAATTGATTTTAACTCTTTATAAAAAAATTTAAAACAAATTTATCTTATTAAAAACAAAAGCTAAAATATATGTTTATAAAATAAGAAATTAACTTTATTATTTAAAATTTAAATTTCAAATATCATTTCAAATTTCAAAACTAAATATATTCAAGTTTGAAAATCTCTTGTTAAATTTAAATTAATAATTTTCCTATTTCAAATATATATACACATTTCAAATAGAGAAATCATTAAATTTGTTAATTTCCATATTAAATTTTAAAACAAATCTCAAATCACAATATATACATTCATATATATTACAATTTGAATATAAAGTTTTATTACATTAAAAACTTCTTATTTACCAAAATAAATATTTTCAAATCAAAATATTATAAACTTCCAAGAGAATTAACTTGCCTATTTATAATGTTAAGAAAAATATTAATAGATATTAACAAATTATTATCATAAATCTTTTTAAAATAAATTTAACTTATCAATTTATAATATAAAATGATCAAATCAATTTAATTATTATCAAAGATTATTAAATTGATATTGCTCAAAATTCCGGGTCGTCACATGAATTATTTCAAATTTTAAAAGAAAAGAATAAACGATATTATTCGGATTATTTTGAATGTGGTCTTATTTTAAAATAAGAGTTGTTTGAAAGCTTTAAAGAAAACTGTTTTGAATTAAAACCAAAGGTGGTTTAAATTTAAAGAATACACACACACACACACACACACACACACACATATATATATATTGCTTGGAAAGCCGAGAAGTAAATATGTATATATGTGTGGGTATGCATAATATCAAAGATGATTTGAAATAAACTCTAAGGTGTTGAGTTTTGATTTTCCCTGAAGTGTGATGTAAAACCCAAAGCGATATAAGTTTTGAACTTATAAGTGGGAAAGAATTTGAAATTTAAAATGGAAATTTGAGTAAGGTTAATGGGATTAAACTGAATTTAACTTCGAGGAAGTTAAATAAGTTTGAATGAACGGCCTGATTTGGAAATTACAAGATGAAATTGAAATTTAACTTGGGAAGTTAAATGGTTGATTTGAATGGGGAGTTTGTGTGATCTCAAAATGGGTTTGAGATCTGTAAATTTAAAATGGGTGGATATTTTAAATAAATTGGATGTTTATTTACACTCTACTATCATCCTATTGTTATTAATAATCTATGGAACTATGAATTGGATTATTTGAATGAATTTAGAAATGGATTGAGGAAATATATATCCATTGTAGAAATTAAATGGAAATAAAACTTTAATTTGAAATTATTTAAGTAATTTTGATTTTTAACGATAAAAATTGAACTCGTGAAAGTGAAATCACTTTGAACTTAAGATTTAAATGTTTAAACTTACAACTGAAATTGCTGAAAATTGGTTTCAAAGTTGAAAATTGTGTAATAAATTGGATTTGAAATATTAAATTGTTCAAAAGGGATTTGAATTATTAATTGAACCTAGAAATAAGTTTATGTGGAAGTAAAGGCAATTTAAAATGGAATTTTGAAATTTGGACTCAGGATTAAGTGTTTAAAGACTCTAAAAGAAAAGTTAATTTGATTTAAAGGAATTAAATCAACATTTGAAATTTAACTCGAATTTATGTAATTCGAGATGGTTTAAAGTGAAATGGAATTTGAAGTTAGTTCAAATTAAAATCTGATTTGAATTATTTGGAATTGCGATTAAAGTTGAATGAGTTCAAATTCAAATGGGAAGTTGATTTGAATTTGGGTTGGGAATGGAAGTTAACTTAATATGAATTAAAATTGAAAGTTAATTGGAATTTGGCAATTGGTTGGAAATATAGATTTGGACGGTGAACAGTTTGGCTCTGAACTATTTTTCCAAATAAAATGTTTTAATATAAGCTTTCTTAGATCTATTTTTCCAAGCTATTTACTATATACAATCTTTCTATTTAAAGCCAAACTATTTTATACTTATTTTACAACTATTTTTCAAATTGTTTAACTATTTTCCAACTATTTTACAATTACTTAACTATTTTACAGCAATTTTACAAACTAATAATTATTTTTCAACTACTTATCTATTTTTAACTTTTCAAGCTGCTTTGTAAATTTAAGTTGGTCGGAGTGCAAACTATTTATGATTAATTACCAACTGAGATAAGGATTAAAGTGATAATCCAAATGGAATTGAAACAATTACGAATAAGTGGATAGAAATTAAAGTGAATGTGAATAGAAAGGAGAAATTGATTTGGCTAATAATCAATGAAGATAAATACGTAGGATGTACGTATATTATTCTATTCACATAGTGATTTGATCCAGATTCGAGCACGGAATTTCGAGATAATTATATCGATCCGAGTTGGGATTTTTCACTCGATTTTCGACGGCGTGCCTGGATATGGATTTTTGATTGGTTCTGGGATTCTCTATCATACTTATAACTATGCAAGGAGAATAACGGTTTATGATCAAGAAACTAGATCTGAATCCGCACTAGAAAGTCGGATGGACGATGCTAGTTCGGAAGTGAAATTGTGTGATCGAGTGAGCGATCAGATTGATATAGCATAAGGATGATATGTGTACATCGTACGGGTTTGAATGAAATTGATATTGGGGAATTTGTGGATAAGAAATGTGAAATGATTTTTGAAATGAAAAGTATATTTTGTGAAATATAAAATGAATAAAAGTGAAAGTTGGATATTTCTATGATGATAAGTAAGTTGGAAACAACTTTATAAGAGCAATCAAACTTGAATATTGATTTGGCATAAACAAGTTATATATATTTAAACTCGCCTTGTGGAATCTTTTGCCAGAAGAAAAGGGTTTTTGAACGTATTTGAAGTAAAAAGGGAATTTATACAAGTATGGAGTACTCCAGGGATTTTTCATTTTTTTTATATATATGGTTTTATGAGAATGATTTTGAAGAAAGGTTTTTGGAACCTATGGATTTTGGAAAGGCTTTCGATTTTTGGGAAAAATAAAATTTTGGAAATTAGGAAAGCCTAGTTTGTGAATTATCGATTTTGGGATAATCGATTTTGTAAAGGAGATTGTATGAGATTCATAATAGGTGTATGATTTGGAAGACACTATATGTGTATGGTATAAAGTGTTTTGAAAATGGCTCTGGAGAAAAAGGCACTCCCTTGAAATGAACTTCTTAGGAGTACCTTAGGTTGGTAATGCCTTGAGCCTCAAAGTGGGGGAGGCTCTAAAGTGGATCCTGTGAGGAAGTCCGAAAAACTGAAGTTCCTGAGAATTATTGGGTAGCGAAAGTCGAGGGCGCTGATGCCTACAGAGGCATTTGGGTTATGCTGTGACGACAGCGATGTCTCTGGGATCTACTGTGGACCATAGCGAAAATGGTGTGGAGGTGAGTGTCAACGGTCTATGCTTGATTTTGCCGGGAAGCAACGTAACATCGATAGACTACGATCTATGGTCAAGTGGAGTGGAGAAGTTTCATTCTTTTGACAGCGAAATTCGAGGGCGCTGATGCCTACAGTTATATGGCTTTTTTCTGTGATAGCAACGTAACCCCAGATGTCGTTGTGATCTGTAGCGGGTTCCATGGCGTAATCGAGGGGCGTGGAATGCCTATACTTATTTATGGATTTTGCCGGTATGGCAACGTAACCATCGGATTAACTGCGACCATGGATGGGGGTGATGATTTCTAGAGCATTCTCACAAAAGATGTTTCCTCTATCTTTAAACATATTTTCCATATTTTTAGTAAAATTATTTTTCAAGTATTTTTACTAGGTGTTGAAAACGAGTTTACCAAGTACTTACAGATTTTCAGTCCTACGTCTGATCAACATGTGATAGAATTTTTGTGAGAACGAGGAAGGACTTGTTAAAACATCAAGTTATAAAAAGTATTTTTATAAAATCATTTTTGCAATATTGTATAGATTTTAAAAGTCTTTTAAAAGATGATCAAAGAATAATTTATCTGATTTTAAGCATTGAATAAATTTTGGCTTCATTCCTTTTCGAGGACGAAAAGATTCAAAGGGGGAGGAATGTGATAACCTGGATTTTTGAACATCTGTTAATTGAATAATTAACTGATTTCAAATGATTGAGATACTGATTTTATTTGGTTAAACAAATAAAATTTTGATAATTAAAAAGTCTGGATGACTATAAGTGGATTTGAAACTTTAATAATTATTGAATTCAGATGATGAATTTTATAGTAAATTAGGAAATTATTTAACATTGTTTTTGGACATATTTAACACTAGTATTATGTATAATTTTCAATTTAGATGACAACTTGAGTATAAAATTTAAACAACAATTAATCAAAGAGTTAATATTCTTATTTCTTAATTACACATGTGCTAAGTATAGTTTATATATAATTTAAATACATAAAACCCAAAATTTATAAATTATAAATAAGGATTTATATATTTGTAAGCTTTAAAATGCATAGAATTAACATTTGTAATCAATAAATTCATTGTTTGGCAATTGTAACTTATATGCCATGTAATTTTACAAGTGGCCAATATGTTTTCTTTTCAAATTTGTAATGAAATAAAAATCAAAGAAATTAAACCAGGTTTTCATCTTCTTGTCACTTTCAAAAACCTGTAAATCAAAAGAAAAAACACATACAATAGATTCAAACATCTGCCTAAAAAATCAGCTTTCAACCTGTAATAACTCAAGAATCATCTCAACAATCAAGCGGTAGTTTCAGATCAAAGACCAAGTAGATCTGATTCAATTTCTAGTTTTCAAGATTTTCAAAAGAAGTAGAAAAAAAAATTCCAAACCTTCTCTATTCTTAAGAAATAGGTGAGTGGACCTAAACTTGAATCGGGTTTAACTCATGATGTTTTGTGGAAATTATGTGAAGTCGATGTGAAAAATGTTGGTGATGATAAAAATAAGCCTACATGTCTATGTTTATACATACATATGACTGGATATATGTCTGTGCATATACATTCACTCTGTTGTTTTTGACAGACTTGAAATATTATTCTAAAAAAATTCATATTTACCAATTTATACAAATTCGTGCTAGGATTTAAGAAGAAAAGATGGTAGTAACAAGATAACATCAATGAAAAAAAATCAAGATTTATATTCTGAATTTATTTCAAAAATAGGAAATAACAATCAAAAATCAAAATAGGTCCAAAATCATATATCTGGATTCCAATTTCTGAATATATGAATGGATTCGAATTTTAAAGAAATGAATTTTGATACAAAAATTAGGATTTTTAACTTTGAAAATCATGAGGATTCTCATAATGATCGAAATCGGAAATTTGATACATTTCTGGTGACCACGATGGTTAGGTGCCTCGGGATTGAGGTTAGTGGAGGCACGAATGGCGGCGAGCACAAGAAAAATGCTCGGTGATTTTACTGATGACCATGGTGATCATGTGAAGGCAAATTAGGGTTTTGAAACCGTTTTATCGGCGATGTTTAAGGGGATTTTTGCAACGTGGTGGTAGGATCGGGTGCAATCGCGCAAGGGGGAATCGATGATGGAGGTGGAGACACAACCGTTGACGAATTAGTGGATTTTCTGGTGGTCAGGATGGTCGTCGGCAAAGGGATTTGTCAGAGTGGTTTGTGTTACAGTTTAGGAGGAGGATTTCGTTTCCAATTTCATGGTGGAATCGTCAAAACAAGGGATCACCGATGCGGCATGTAAATCCTCGAGTATCTGAAGCATGGTTGTGAATTTTGTTTCGGGAAAATGATGGGTTATCTCGATGTCATCTTCGGGTTCGTATGGTAGCAGGAGCATGAGTGGATCGAAAAAAAGGCGGGAAATCTCGAGTGATCATTCGGGAATATTTGGCCTTGGCTCGGGTTATATTGACCTGATGTTAAAGTAAGGAATTTAGAAAAGAAATCAAATCAAACCAGGATGTTATCAAGTTTAAACAATGTAAAGTTTTAATCTATCTTTTCAAGGAATTAAAATTTATAAAGTAAATGTGTTTTGGATTCAAATTGTTTATTTGAATAATTTATATATATATATATAGGGTTTATGATAAATTATTCAAAGTATTTCTCAAATGTGATTTAATAATAATTTAATTATGTAGATGTTTTAAGATAAGTATGTTAAACTTAAGTCAATTAAGGGCCTAAAGTAATTTTTGTATGTTAAGTGTAAATTAATTTTAAGGCATTCAATTTAAAAATGATTTGTATGATAGTTAAGAAACTAATTAAGTTAATTATTATCTTAGATCAATCAGGGACTTAAGTAAATAAGGATAAATTAATTTATAATTATGAGTTATAAATTAATTAATTAGAGATTAATTAATTGGGGATTAATTAATATAGGTAATTGGATATTAATTACTTAAGTGATAATTACTTACTATAAGTAATTAAAGAATTAACCCGTTGAGGGTTAAATAATTTAATTAGAAATTAAAGGTTAATTACTTAAGTTAAGTAATTAAGGATTAATTACTTAGTGTAATTAATTAGAGGATTGATTAATTAAGGAAATTAATTAAGGGTTTGTTAATTAATGATTGTGATTAATTAAAGATAATTAATCAATATAAGTGATTATAGAATAATTAATTCGAGTAATTAACTAAGGGTCAATATAATTAATATGGGTGGGTAAAGGTTAATTAATTTGTGTAATTACTTAAATGTAATTAAGGAATAATTAGCCAAGGATGATTAATTAATAATAATTAATTAAAGAAGGTTGATTAAGGTGGATAGTTAAGGAATAATTAATTTATTGGATTGAAATTTATTAGTGGTTAAGTACAGGATGTGTAGTGATGGAGGTAATTAATCAAATCTATTTAAATTAATTAGAAATGGTGTAACTTATTAACCTTGCTTATAGATGATTGAATAATATTGAATGCCTTGGATTATTTGTTATCTCTATTATGTGATTGTGATGCTATGAAATATTAAATGTTCTGTAATATGAGATATTGGGTTGAACAGTGAAAATGGGATTATCTATGATGAACTGCTGTGTGAAAGTGACATCATATATTTAAGATTGAATTGTATTCACTTGAATAACATGGGTTAAGATGGTATTGAATTCGAAGAGACCGGAGTAGGGTATTAGTAAATACCCGAAACCACTTCGATTTGTAATCTGTAATAATTCTATATAAATTTGATATACAAAATCAATAGGCTGGAATGGAATGATTTAAGTGAATTGGACCATTTAATCTAAGTTTTGGTACTTAGAAATTGATGTGTGAAATAAGTGTTGTCTATAACAAATTGTGAATTTGTAAATTGATACGAGTTACCTCATGTTTTAAATAAGTTGTACGCCTTGGTATTTCATATTATATGGGTTTACTCATGCTGGTTTCTAGCCTGACCTGGGTGTTACTTTGACGTAATGCTCGGGTCAGACCGAGTATTAAAGATTTTCAGGTAAGGACGTTCTAAAGCTCGAGAGGCGACCTGGATGGCAGGAATGTATAGAGTGTATTCCGCTGTGATATATTGTAGTTTATTCTGGGACATGTTGATTTTGACTGTCCAGTGTTTTGTGTAAATGTTGTAACTCTGATGTATAGATATAAATTCACTGATACAGTTTTTCCTTGTATAACTGTTATTTTATTTGATATTATATTTTGATCTGCTGCGAATATGAGAATCTATGATTGGTTTCTGTTCCTTCTTCTATCTTTTTTCCCTCTTTTTCCTAACTATCTGAAATTTTCTGGATCGGAAATTTCGGGTCGTTACATATTATCCAAACATATCATATATCATTATATAAGAAATTAAATTCAACATTTTTGAGGAATCCAGTTGGATCCCTCCAACCTATATTTTTCTGCAACGACAGATGTTAATAAAATATAAAAATACCAATCCCACTATGAGGCGGGTATCGCGGTAAATAGGGTCGTCCACTACTATGCAGGGAGCATATGGTCTCATCCGCTCCAATAGACGGGAAATATTTCCAACTGCTAATTCATATACCAATGTAAATAATATAGCATCCAACTGATATTAATTTATAAATTCAACCAATCATTCAAAATTAATTTTAATCATTCAAAATTAACTGCAGTAATCCAAATGTGTGAGATTTACTCACTTTGATTTTTATTGTCGCTTCCACGTTGCAATTCCGAGTAAATTCAAATGCGTTTAAATTTATCTGAAAATTCTGCAAGCTCTAAACTCAGCCAAGTTGATTCCATAGCAAAGATCTCATTAATGCAAACACAACACGACCGATTGCGTTGGATTTAGATCTAAAACCAATGAGGTACAAAATTTTAAAGTACTTGAATTTTATTAAAGCAATTTACATATAACTTAAGTTAAATTATACTGTATATTCCCTAACCCACTCGGACCGGCCTAACATAAAAACTTCTTCCCCAAATACCAATGCCTGTGCATGATACTAAAGAAAGCCCACTCTCTAAATTATATATAACATGTACGAACCACCTCACCATCTAACAAATCGAAAGCATGTACGAACTCCTCTCGCCTCGCTCGACTCGACCGCCATCATCACCTCCCCTGCCCTATATCAAAATGCATCGTACCCAAAATGCCTTGTCGTACATATGTTATACCACACCCTGAGAAATTCCACATTTCCAAACTTCATCCCCAGGTGCGCCTCACCTTCCCGACCACGAATCCTATGACCAATCCTTCTTTCAATGCTCGAATCACCAGAAAAAGGCGATCCTAGCCAAGAGCTTCCACTCAACTTCACGGTCGAGCTCATCCCGTCGTCACCACATACAAGAAAACCACCACCAGATTGAAGCCATTGTCAAATTATTAATTTATGAATTTGTTTCATGATTTTTAGATTAGTAATTTGTGAGATTTCCATTTTTGAAGTTGTCATTCCTTTTTCTTTTTTTTCATCACTGTTCTATTGCGTGCATTTTAAAAGGAGAGGAAGGAAACGTGTACAAGAAGGGATAGGTCAGTTCAATCTAAGTTGGCTTGAAATGAAAGACAGGAGGCTGAAAAGAAGGGTTGACTAGTCAATTTATTAATTAAATTTTAAAATATCTCAATTTAAGTAGCTTAAAATTTTGAACCTCTATCGTGGCATACCACCAGGCATTTATAATGTTATACCCCTATTCCGAATGAAAGGGAAAAGGTTTCTAGTCCTAATTTGATCGTATGGAGAAGATAACTTTTTGAACCCGATTATTATATTAAATTTTTGATAATAATTTCAATGTGTTTCTATCCCGTACGATCAAAAGATAACTCCAAATGCAACGAAATTTTAAATATGATAATAATACACTATTACACATCCAATGGAACTGATTTCATCGAATTTCATGACTGTGTTGCTGATCGCTAAATTTATGTGTTAGTTTAAACGAACTATTTTAAAATCGAACAAATCACTTTTAAATTCATTTTAAAAAGTTTTATTATCTTCATTCTTATAAATAGAGATTAAATAAGCCTTTAAGATATTTTTAACAAGCTTAAAAACCCATGATTCACTTATTTAAGCAAATTCCAATTATTAAATTATCCTGTAAATCATTATATTTGAAATCCAAGCTAAAAATTAACTTTTAAATATTTAAAATCAATTAAATATTTCAATTTCAAATAATCAAAATATCGATTTGTTACATTCCTCCCTCCTTAAAAGAATTTAGTCTCCGAAATTGCCAAGGTAAGAAGAATGGTCCAAAACTCATTACTTTTCCAAAACCAGTCGGTTAAAACAACATTATCACTGTTAGAATCTCTATTGTTGGATTTTAATGACCACAACTATACAATTATGTCAAAGAATCTTTAAGCTGATTTGCAGGTACATGAGCATCAAAAAGAGACAAACAAATACGTTCAAAATAAAGATACACATTAAAAAGAGGATAAAAGTATATATGGAGATACAAGAAGAGATATACACGACAGAGACAAGATGAAGGCGACAAAAAAAGTATTGTTAGTCATAAAATGTCATGTATGGAGTTTACAAATGTTAAAATCTTCTCAAAATGGTGTACACACATATACATTCATATTATAAATAAAAAACCAAGTTTTCAAAAATTACATGGAGAAGGGCTCGAACCTGGTCACTAGTTTAGAAGACAAGTGCTCTAACCAAATGAGCTACGATAACTTTTGTTTGTCAATAGAATTTAGCCGGCTAAATAATACCATTTAGATGACTGAATGCTAAAACATTTCACAAATCGATACAAAGTTTAAGCCGACTGAATGGCTTCATTGGCCGGCTAAATTAGGCCTGAATTTGCCTGTTTCCTTGCTAGTTTCAATTTTAACAAATTCAGAAGGATGAATTATTATTTCAGCCGGATGAATATTTACAATGGCTATTTTTTATGAAAAGACACTCCTCTTCACCAAAGAGAAACATCTTCAAATCAATATAACTGATTTTTATATTCTTATCTCTTAATCTATTTTCAATTTGCACTCTAATTGCATATAAACTTTGATTGTTGATCACTCCATCTTCCACATTCTTCAAGACATTAAACCATATATCATAAAGGAGAAGATTATAGAAAAATTGTACTTGATTGACTTATCAGTGCCATTTAAAGAGCATACCACAGTCATATAATTTTTTCTAGTTGTAAGAAAGTCCGGTTCGGTTGCTTAGGCAGTAGAAGTCCTATTTGGTTGCTTAGGCATTGAAGTCCTGTTCGGTTACTCAGGCGGTGTAAACCTATTCCTCCAGGTTAAGTGAGGGTTGCTAGTTTAATTCCAGAAGGAGTCTGGGACTGGATGTAGAAAGGGAGTTTGAACCAGTATAAAAACCTCTGGTGCCATTTACTTTACTGCTTTATTTAATTACTTACTTGGTTATTATTCCGCACAAGTAGTTTATCCATATTACACGATCTTATAGCATAGTAACTTTTATTTGTTATTAGAGCTTGGAATTCTATCGATCATCACAATATCATAGAATAATGGCCAAAAAAGATCCAATCGAAAATGCAACAAGCAAGATCCTTGTCAAGGCCACCAACGAAGACTACAATAAGATACTTTAAGGTTCATACGATCAATCATCAAGTAATTACGATGAATTATGTGATAATTTTGACAAAGTATCAAAATTAAATTTGATCATGTTAGAAAAAATGAAAGCTTGTGAAATCAAGATTGCAAAACCAGAAAATGAAAAACAGAATTTAGAACATTAAGATTTTGAATTGAAAAATAATATTTTGATACTCAATGATTTTCTAAATGAAAAAGATTTAGTAGTTGACAACTTAAGTAATCATTATGATATATTGCAAATTTCTTTAAAGGATTCAAATATTAAAATTTAGCCTCTTGTAAAAGAGAACCGCGCTTAGAAAAGATGAGAATTTTGAATTGGTTAAACAAAGTGACACTTTAAAGAAAAGCAATGAGTCTTTAAAAAGGAAAAGTGTGACTTTAAAGCTAAATTTGATGAACTTAACACTGAAGTCACAAAATTTAATAAAGGTCAAAATGATTTAAACAAGATTTTAGCTAGTTCTTGACCTTTACATTATAATAATGGTTTAGGAAATAATAAAACTGATCGTAGAAATAACGCAAGATATGCTTTCATGTATAGTAAAAATGCTAGTGCTGGTACTAAATCTCGAATAAAGTCTAAATTCAACTTTTATAGAAATTCAAATACTACTATGACCAATAATGTTTATAATTCTTCTAAAAGTACAAAATCATTGACGTGAAATATGAATAAAAATTATCTAAGTATTTGGATTCTTGTTAATTTGAAAAATAGAAAAAAAAAATACATTAATGATTATTTTGATACAGTAGTTAATAATGAAAATTATATTTATAAAGGTTCAACCACATCCAAATAGGTATTGTTTCCCAAGATCTAACCCCCCGGACCCTAATATAGTAAGTGGATGCCAAAAATGATTATTATTATTTATTGTAGGTACTTAGAGAAACAAAAGGAAAAGGATAGAGTTTGGAATTTGAAAGGATGTTCCGTATGTTTAGTAGAATTATGTTCTTACAATGAAATATGGACTTTAGAAAATATGGTAAAATCTATTTTATTTTTCTCCATAATTAATATCGAGTTTATCCCGCTTTTTACAAGATATTTTATAAAATTTATTATATTCCCTCATTATTTTTTATAATGACAAAGGGGGAGAAATTCATATACATATTAATAGAGGGAGATATTATAATTAGGGGCAGATGTTATACTTAGGGGAAGCTTTAAACATATTAATATTTATTTTATATATAGAATGAATATTTTTTAAAGAAATGTATAGTTGTCGTCATAAAAAATGGAGAAAATGTTAGAACCTCTATTGTTGTTTTAATGACAACAACTACACAATTATGCCAAAGAATCTCTAAGTTAATGTGCAGATACACGAGCATCAAAAAGAGAAACAAATACGTTCAAAATGAAGATACATGGTACAAAAGAGGATGAAAGTATATATGGAGATACAAAAAGAGATATACACGATAGTGACAAGACGAAGGTGACAATAAAGTATTATTAGTCATAGAATGTCGTGTCTAGAGTTTACAAATGTTAAAATCTTGTCAAAATGATATACACACATATACATTCACATTTTAAATGAAAAATCAAGTTTTCAAAAATTGCATGGAGCGGGGTGTTCGTCGACGGAAATTCTATCAGTTTAGAAAACCGTCGAACGAATTTAAATTAAAAATAACCGCAAGCGCACGGCGTACTATTGAAGTACATGGCGAATACGGGTCGATCCGCAGAGAATTGATGATTTTAAAATTCTACTCAATCAAATTAAACCAAAGTCGATGGAAAGTTTAGCTAGAGAATTAGAGAATTAACTAACTAACTAAAAGAAAAGAGAAGCAAACATAAGAGTTAAGTGACAATTTAGAGAATAAATCCACTCTCTGGATCATGTAGTTCAACACATATGAAATCATGATCTCTCTTTTATAGTCATTAGTGCTTTAGTTGATGTGCTTATCATAAGTATGGCATATTTGTGCTATTGATTAGCCAACATAAGCCATCAAACTATAACACGTCCCTTAAAGCACTTACTAACTCTCATGAAACTTGACAAAGAAAATGAAATATATTTTAAGTATGGTCTATTAACTATTGATTAGAAATATAGACCATCAAATTTGAATTTCAAACCACTTTCTTATACCATAATCATATTTTGATGAAGAGGCAATTGTGTTAGTGATTGTTAAGCATAGCCTATTTGATGTCAACAATATAAGCTATCAAATTCAAAGCAAAAACAACAATTAAACCATTTCTATCATCATCATTAAGCACAAAAGGAGAGCATGAATCAACAAATAGTTGAAGCTACATAATTAGAGAGCTTCATTACCCCCTAAATTGAAGGGGTTTAGCCTCTCATATTTGTCATTAAAACAACAAATGTAGCTTGCAACATGAGAGAAAAAGAAAAAGAAAAAGAAAGCAAGATAAAGAAAAATTATTCTACTTGCATGAAAAATAAATCTACACTACAACATGAAAGTAAATAAGCATGAAAAATAAAAGAACATGTATTGAAGTTGCATAAAAAAAAGAAATTACATAAAGATAAATGGCTAAGTAGTCATGAAAAGAAAGAGAAGCTTTTCTTTTATTTTGAGCCTAAACTAATGAAGAGGAAGATGAGGGTTACATGAAACATAAGGGGTTATTTATACATGCATGAAACCCTAATCCATAATTTGGGGAATGACCAAACTACCCTTGAGAAAGTGTAGAGGCCAAGTAATCATTAGCTTCTACTAATCATTATTTAAGTGTACATGAAGCCATTAATTCCATAAGCATGTGCACTAGACTCTAATTTGTACATTAAGGTGGTGGGTAGGTGGGGTCCTCCATGATCTTCACTTTGAATTATTTCCATCTTCATTCCTTTATATTCTTTGTGCATGCATATTCCTTCATGAAACCACTCCTATTTGAGACCAAATTCCTACAAATATATATATATATATATATATATATCCAATTAATTTTTCTCAAATAAATATATGCACATAAATGACTGTTTTGCCCCTATATGAAGATGGATACGTGACAATTTGGAATTCATATGGATTTTGGTTAAAACAAGTTAAAATACCCAATATGATCATTTATTTAATTTAAAAAAATAGTGGCAAAAATATGCACATTTACGTGCACATTAAATACCCCTACACTTATCTTTTTATTCGTCCTCGAATAAAGGAAAACAAAGATAAATCCGTTTTCGTAGGAAGCACGATTGCATTGAGCGTATGCAACAAGCCGTTAAACCTCTAGGTGCCCCCAGTAGGACGAGTGTTGTCTCGTGAGGGTTTTCAGCGGATACTACCCACAAAATCCAAACGCAAGATGAAAATATTTACAAAATTCAAGATTTATTTACAAAGAGATGGATGCAAGTTTATGAAAATATTTACAAAATTCAAGATTTATTTACAAAGAGATGGATGCAAGTTTTTGAAAATATTTACAAATGAAGGATTTATTTTTAAATCAACACGAATAAGTTAAACATAGGCTTTGGCTATTATCTTGAAAATTTATGTCATTTGCTCGTCAAAGTTTCCAACAAAAATCAAGTTATCATAACAAATAGACTATAGTTTAACTTGTTGTTTTGGTTAATAACAAAGTGTAACTATGAAATGGATCCTTAGTTAATTATCAAAGTTTATCAAAGTGGTATTTTCATTTCTTTTCAATAGCAAATCAAATCAACTAAGTAAAAATAGTGCTGGATTTCAATTGTTTGTTCTCTCATTATTTGCAAGAAAAATTACACACCTAGCTCAGGTAAACTGAGGCCAGATATACCACCCATGCACTGCTTTTCGGGCTTATGTGAGGGGAGTACAGAGCATGGCGAGTGCATACACTTTCGTGCATACACCTATCGACCGTAGGTGGTTTTTATTAAGTCTATTTTTTTACATGTGTTTCATACATGCATAACCGTGAGGACTTTTAAATGAGTATGAAAGCACATAATCAAAGATTCCAAGTGATTCACCCATGCATAACCGTGAGGACTTTTAAATGAGAGTGAATACTTTGGATGTTATTTTTTTTAATTTTTTTTAATTTTTTTAAGAGAGAGAGTTTTGCAAAATCATCTTAGCACCATTTAACTTAGAAGGCAAAAAAAATGTTATATCCTTTACTTTAAATTCGTCACTATTAAAACAAAGATTTTCAATTAGGATGTATTTCATAATTAACACGTATGAATCTTCCTATATACATGTTAAACCACTGTTATTTATAATACAACTTCATTTTTATTTTTGTTAAGACAAATAAATTTTCAACAATTTCAATTTAATAAACCAAAACCATATATTTATCCTAAAGTGTTTCTTTAAAAATAAATCAAAAAAGGCTAAAAAAAGAAAAATTCTTCTTTTGTTTTTGGATTTTTTTTGAGTTTTTGGAAGAAAAATGAAAAATTAATCCTGATAAATCAAGAAGAAGACGAGTCTCCCCCCACACTTGATTTTGACTATGTCCTCACAGTCAACCCAAGTGAAAGGAGCGTTTATTATTATTTACATGAAAATGAAATGTATTTACACGACATCAGAAAGTATATTGCCAAAAAGTAAATGAAACGGTCTTCCAAAGAACGACTCATTTGTCTCGTAAAGTATACGAGACACAGCTTAAGCTCGAAAAACCAAACCATGAAAGATTTTGAAGTCGAATGTGGATTTGGAAAAACGAATGTTGTTTTCTTAAAAATCTTACGAGTTGTTTTATTTTCGATGATGTTTTGGGTAGATATAACGATTGATTGAATTACACATTTATTTTCACCAAATTGAAATTCAAGTTTATCATTGAAAACATCCTTCTGACTATCAATTTTAAAGTCAAAATGGTGATCGAAATCTTCCCCATCAGAATTTAATGACACATTTTCGAAAAGTCCATAGAACTCGCGTTCGTTAAATTCATCTTCCTTCGTTGGATTATCAACAACTTCATCGCATGTATCCATTTCAAAATCCAAAGTTGTTGTATTCAAATTTTCAGAATCGAGAAAAGGAAGATCGAATTTTAAATTTGGTTCCACACCCTCAAAAGAATTGAAATCCAACTCAATTACCATGTTTTCAACAACTTCGTTAAGATTTTCGTTTTCAATTTCAAAAGTTGTTATTTGAAAATCATCGATTTGGGTAAAAGGTGGATTATCACTTGACTTGTCACACGTTGGAATTTGAGTATGTTTATCACGTTGATTCAAATATGTTTCGAACACCAAATCCATGTGATCATTGTACATTTCATTCATTTGCTCAACAAAGTCAAATTTGTAATTATTAACTTGAAAATTTTCGATTTGGACTTGTTGAGAACAAGAATTGTCAATTTCGATAAACGGTAGATTATTATTTGATTCTTCACAAATTGAGATTTGATTATGATTTCACGAAATTTTTTGTATTTTTCAAGTAATAAATCCCCATTATCTTTTTCCATTTCCTCAACAAAGTCAAATTCATGATTATTAGTTTGAAAATTTTCGCTTAGAATTTGTTGATAACTAAAGTTTTCAATTGTATCATGGTCGAGATTATTCACATTGCCAAAATTATTTGAAATTTTTTTCCACTTTCGTTTCGGTTTTGAAATTCATTTTGAAGTTCGAAATTGACTTGGCAAAAATCATTTGAATTTTGAAGTGGATTCAAATTTTGATTGTTTTGAAAACATTGATTTGAATTATCACACAGATATGAGTTACACAATTCATTTATCTCTTGATTTTGTTGTGTAGAGAGTTCGAGTAAAGACGAAATCATTTCGATGCTTTTTCAAGATTTGAGGGTTGATCATCGTTTTGAAAATTTTGTTGTTCGAAATTCGAATTATTTATACAAAAGTTGTCGTTGAAATATCCATACGAATTTGGAGTGAAATCATATGGATTACATTGATTTTCACAACTACTGTAAAATTCAAATGAGTATGGAAATTCAGACATTTTCAAGAATGTTTTTTTATAAAGGAAGAAAATTTACAAATAGATTTTATTTTTCAAAATGGAAAATTGATTTTTGTTTTGTTTTTGGTTTTTTCAAAAACAAAATGTTTTTGAAAAGGTTTTATAATTTTTTTTTGATTTTTCTAAATTTTTTTAGATTTTTGAAATTTCAAAGAAAAATGATTTAAAAATTTCAAAGAAAAATAAAAAGAATATTTACAATTTCTTTTAGTTTTGGATTTTTGAATTTTTTTTGTTTTTTTAAATATGCATGAACTAATGCTACTAAATGATTGCAGTGGTCTAATTACAAATTATTTATCCTAAGTTAACCCAAAATTGTATAATCACAAATTGTCTTAAATCAACAAGATAGTTCTCAGCCAGGTAACGGACAGGATTTATCGGTGCACCACGAATCACCGTAGCAATGCAGCCGAAGGTTTAAGTACCTTCAGAGGAACAACCACTATAATATTTACGAACCACCGTAATATTTATAAATGGTTATTACACTACCGTAGCCTAGACACCAAGAAATTAAATTGTTCAAAGAAGACAAATTGTCAATATACAATTAAGTGTTATCGATGTCTAACCATTATTATTAACAAATTCTAGAATGAAATACAAAACAAAAATTAAACCTGTATTAACAATGCAACTACGAATGATTTTTTTGTTTTGTTTTTGTTTTTCGATTTTATTTTTATGCACATAAACAAAAATGCAAAGCATATAAAAACAAGAGATAGAGCAAGCAAGCAATTTATTTTTTGGCAAGCTAGCGAAGCAAGCAACTCTTCCAATCTGCTTTGTAAACCTGAAAATAAAAACAAGATATATATATATACAATTTTTTTTCTTTTAATATCTTTATCAAAGATGAAAAACAAAACAAGTGAAAAATAAAACAAATGAAAATAAAATAAATGAAAAACTACAACAAGTAAAACTAATACAACTGAAAAAAATGAAAAATAAAAATTAAACAAATTTAAACATGTTCTTTTAAGACTAAAACAAATGGGAAACACAAAAAAACTAAAACCAATTGAAAACAACACTCTATCTTTTTTTATACATATAAAAGAAAACTAAGAAAACAAAAGAATTCTTTTTAGTTAGAAGAAGAAATAGATTAAAAATGAATGCACACTTCAAAAAAAAATTAAATTAAATTATTGCACTCAGATCCACAAAGCCCACAAACTAGTGTGCTACTTCAACAAACCTGACCCCTTCTCGTTCCTTTTTATTAAAACACGGCTTTGTTTTACTCCGTAAGAAAAAGAAAACTCGTTCTCTTCTCTTTTCTTTCTTTTAAAATTCAAATCCAAGCAAAATTAGGTTCGGCTTTGTGAATTGGGAATTGTGGTTGGGAATCCGATCGGCTCGAACTGGGTTCGCAGGTAGAGGCGTTTGTTCTAGAGCTGTTGATGGGATGTGGATTAAGGCGATGGCGATTAAGGTTTGGGGTGATTCGATTGGGAATGTCGATTGAGGGGATTTTGATGGTTGCGGTGGATTCGTTTGCCGCAGTAGGATGGTTGCAGTGTTCGAAAAGGGGTGGTTGCGATTGCTACCGGAAGGCGAGTCAAGAGTTTGAATTTGGGTCGTGGTTGTTCGAGATGAGACTATTCGTAGGTGATGAAATGGTCGCGAGTTTGCTGGGGGTGAAGGAGTTCGACTTGATGTCCTCGGTTTGGCGATTTGGAGCAGAGATCGATTGTAGGGTCAGGCCGATTGGTTTGTGCTGGAGATTGTGGTGGTGCTGTTATGCTGAGGCTGCTGTCAGAGGGTAAGTAGTCGAATGCAGTAGAGTGACAGTTGACTGCTGCTGTGTGGTTGAAGAGGTAGATGGTGATGGAGATGTATATAGCAGTGAACGACTATTGAGGTTTATGAGGAAGGGTTGCAGAGGTCGATTTGAGGAGTTTCATTTTGTTCGAGACTTTGTTGTGGTCTGGTCGTTGAAGGCGGTAGAATTGGCCGTGAAGAGACTGGCAATTTGGAGTCACGGTGAGGTTGAAGGTTGATGGCAGGCGAATTGAAGTGGAGGGGCGAGTTCGATTGTGAAGGATTGTGGTGGTCCTCTAGTTCGCGGTGCGATGGATTTGGGTTAAATTGACGGGCGTGCTCGAGTTGCTATGCTGTTAATTTGGTGAATTGGTGATTGGGGGTAATCACTGTCGATTTGGAGGGATGGCTATGTCGAGTGATGGAGGTTGTTCGAGGTGCCAAGGAGATGTTGTGGTCACAGCAGTTGTGTGCGATGGTGGGCTATGAAATGGCTATGGAATGTTGAAGGCGACAATTAGGTGGATGGCCAGAGCAAAGCAGTAGTTTGTGGGTGAAGATTAGAGATGGTTAGGCAAAGAAATGATGTTGCAGGTGTGCACTGTGCACAGAAATGAAAACAGAGAGGAAATAAAACAGAAAAGAAAACAGTGCTTTGGTAACAGAAATTGTATATTAAAATAGAAATATATTTTTTTTCTTTTTTTTGTTTTGAATTTTGATTGTTTTTTTTCTTTTTTTATATAAAAAAATTCAAATGCAATGCAAATGGAACTAAAAAAAACAACAATCACACAATCAACAAAAATGAAAACAACAAAAACACAACATAAACAATATTTTTTTATGCAAACTAGCACACAAAACAAAAAACACACAAAAATCAAAAAAAAAATTCGAAGAATAGAAAATTAAAAATCAAAGCAACTTCCCCGGCAACGGCGCCAAAAACTTGTTCGTCGACGGAAATTCTATCAGTTTAGAAAACCGTCGGACGAATTTAAATTAAAAATAACCGCAAGCGCACGGTGAACTATTGAAGAACGTGGCGAATACGGGTCGATCCACAGGGAATTGATGATTTTAAAATTCTACTCAATCAAATTAAACCAAAGTCGATGGAAAGTTTAGCTAGAGAATTAGAGAATTAACTAACTAACTAAAAGAAAAGAGAAGCAATATAAGAGTTAAGTGACAATTTAGAGAATAAATCCACTCTCTAGATCATGTAGTTCAACACATATGAAATCATGATCTCTCTTTTATAGTCATTAGCGCTTTAGTTGATGTGCTTATCATAAGTATGGCATATTTGTGCTATTGATTAAACTATAACACATCCCTTAAAGCACTTACTAACTCTCATGAAACTTGACAAAGAAAATGAAAATGAAATATATTTTAAGTATGGTCTATTAACTATTAATTAGAAATATAGACCATCAAATTTGAATTTCAACCCACTTTCTTATACCATAATCATATTTTGATGAAGAGGCATTTGTGTTAGTGATTGTTTAAGCATAGCCTATTTGATGTCAACAATATAGGCTATCAAATTCAAAGCAAAAACAACAATTAAACCATTTCTATCATCATCATTAAGCACAAAAAGAGAGCATGAATCAACAAATAGTTGAAGCTACATAATTAGAGAGCTTCATTACCCCCTAAATTGAAGGGGTTTAGCCTCTCATATTTGTCATTAAAACAAAAATGTAGCTTGCAACATGAGAGAAAAAGAAAAGGAAAAAGAAAGCAAGATAAAGAAATATTATTCTACTTGCATGAAAAATAAATCTACACTACAACATGAAAGTAAATAAGCATGAAAAATAAAAGAACATGCATTGAAGTTGCATAAAAAAAATTGCATAAAGATAAATGGCTAAGTAGTCATGAAAAGAAAGAGAAGCTTTTCTTTTATTTTGAGCCTAAACTAATGAAGAGGAAGATGAGGGTTACATGAAACATAAGGGGTTATTTATACATGCATGAAACCATAATCCATAATTTGGGGAATGACCAAACTACCCTTGAGAAAGTGTGGAGGCCAAGTAATCATTAGCTTCTGTAATCATTATTTAAGTGTACATGAAGCCATTAATTCCATAAGCATGTGCATTAGCCTCTAATTTGTACATTAAGGTGGTGGGTAGGTGGGGTCCTCCATGATTTTCACTTTGAATTATTTCCATCTTCATTCCTTTATATTCTTTGTGCATGCATATTCCTTCATGAATTCACTCCTATTTGAGACCAAATTCCTACAAAAATATACATATATTTCCAATTAATTTTTCTTTAATAAATATATGCACACAATGACCGTTTTGCCCCTATATGAAGATGGATATGTGACAATTTGGAATTAATATGGATTTTGATTAAAACAAGTTAAAATACCCAATATGATCATTTATTTAATTTAAAAAGAATAAATATGGTGGTAAAAATATGCACATTTACGTGCACATCACGGGGCTCAAACCCAAGTCACTAGTTTAGAAGGCAAGTGCTCTAACCAACTGAGAAATGGTAACTTTTGTTTATCGACAGAATTTAGCCGGCCGAATAATACCATTCAGACGGCAGAATGCTGAAACATTCCATAAATTGATATGAAGTTTCAGCTGGCTAAATGGTTTCATTCAGCCGGCTGAATTAGGCCTGAATTTGCCTGTTTCCTTGCTGGTTTCAATTTTAACAAAGTCAAAAGGCTGAAATATTAATTTAATAGGTTGAATATTTACAATGGCTATTTTTATGAAAAGACACTTCTCTTCACCGAAAAGAAATATCTTCAAATAAATAATTGCACCTGTTTCTTTTCAATGTTATCTTTCATGAATGATTGCAACTTTTTAATCTCTATAAATAGAGTTTAGAATATAACAGACAAAAAAATTAATTGTTTTTAATATTATTGAATTCTTATCTCTTAATCTATTTTCAATTTGCACCCTAATTGCATACAAACTTTGATTGTTGATTACTCAATCTTCCACATTCTTCAAGCACATTACACTATATATCATAAAGGAGAAGATTGTTGGAAGATTATACTTAATTGACTTATCAGTGCTATTTAAAAGAGCATATTACTGTCAGATAATTTTGTCTAGTTGTAAGAAATTCATGTTCGGTTGCTCAGGCGGTAGAAGTCCTATTCGGTTGCTTAGGCGGTAGAAGTTCTGTTCGGTTACCCAGGCGGTGTAAGCCTATTCCTCTAGTGTTAACGCTTAAATTTGAACGCTAACACCCCGGTGTGTGAAGTGTAGTTGTGAAAGCACCACCCGATAGATCGGGAAAGAATTACAAGCAAGTAATAACGGAAAAGCAGTAAACAACAGCAATTTTATAGTGGTTCGGCTTATGGGTACAGCCTACGTCCACTTTAAGTACTTTTATTGATGATCTCGTTACAAGTTGATACAATTCTTCCCAAGTACAATTCACTTTGAACTACAAGAAACTTAGAACAAGTATTTTAAACTTCGATGGAGATGAGAGTCTTCGAATCCATGTTGGATGTACGTGATCTCTTGTTGAAGTTGTTTGTAGCGTTCTTAGTGTCTCGAGAGCTTCAAGTGTTGAATTGGTTTGGAATGCAGCAGAGTATCAGCGCTTGAAGAGAATGAGCCCAAAGGTCCTTTTCATGTTGAATGTGGCCTTGTATTTATAGGCAAACTGTTTAGGCTGAAATTGCCAAGTCATGAGTCGTGACCGACTCATGATGAGTCGTGACCGACTCATGATGAGTCGTGAGTCGTCTGCGAGTCACCTCTTTGCAACATGATTTTGAACTTGCCTCTGAGCCTTGTGTCGTGCGTCGACCTATCTTTTGAGCCGTAGGCTTTCCTGAGTCGTGTCATCCTTAACCCATCGAATCTCCTTAACCCGTCAGGTTCCTTAAGTCGTAGCGGCCTCTTGAGTCGTTCATCTCTTGAGTCGTAAACCTAATGAGATACTTAAGGACCTTGAATGGATGAGTCGTGATCAGATGAGTCGGTCTTTGATGAGTCGGAGCTCGAATGAGTCGTTGGATCGGTACTGTACCTTTAAGGCGCTAACTCACTGAGTCGTTGCTATCAATGAGTCGTTGACCCATTGAGTCGGCAATCTCTGAGTCGCTTCATCAGTTGAGTCGCTGATTCCTATGAGTCGCTGACTGCCTTATCTGTTGAGTCGGTCTAAGTTTCAGTGGGGTTAACATTTGCCCCTCGAAGCACGCGCCTGAGTCGTAGGTCACGCGCTTCGACTTATCTTAACTCGCTTGTGCCGACTCATGCCCTACTTCCTTGGTATAAAATGGATGAACCGTCACTTCTATCTTCTTCTTCCTTTATCAATCTCTTGAGTCGTGTTCCGCCATTAACACATCTCCAAGCTCCCAAAAATAATTTCAACTCGAATTAGCACCCAATCCTCTCTAGTCAACATACAATCGTAAGCGATTTCTTCCCTTTCTTCGATCGTTGATCATTATTGTCTTACACGCTTAATCCTTCGCCTCCGATTTGCCTCTTCGTGTCTTACGAGTTTTGTTGGATTTGATTGTTGATGAACTTAGGTCTGCTTGATTTTACTCGCGGCGATCCATCATTCGAGGCGATTCTGTATTGTGATAGGATTAAAGTTACTATTTTTGGAGATACCATTAGGTTAACGGGTTATGGGTTAGGATCCGAAGATAGGACTTGGAGATAGGTCATTGGGTTATCATGGGGTAGGAGGGAAACGAGTTTTGGAGTTGTATGGTAGATAGGCCAATCAGAGTAAAACACTACCCCTGATGCGACTTAATAATCTTGAACGACCTAAAACCCTTTGCGATTCAACTCTGGACCGGCTCACCAACCTTCACGACACAAGACTTGAGTCGGGGCCGAGACATCACGACACAATGCTTGAGTCGGGGCCGAGACATCACGACACAATGCTTGAGTCGGGGCCGAGACATGTCTTGATGAATTTTTCATAATTCTGAGCTGACATCTATTCTCTTTTATGACTCGTGACCTAAGTATTGCTGAGTCGTCTTCGACTTAGTCCTTGAGTCGTCTACGACTTAATACTTGCACTTTTAAACTCCACTTGAACCTTGAACTGCTGCTTGAATCTTTTACAGATTGCTTTAACTTGTAAGCTAATAACCTGTTAATATAACATTCACAGAAAACTGGGACGAATATACTGTCATTGATTGCCCACATCGAACGACAGATTAGTTAATGATAGATGATTAACTTGAATAAACTGTATGTATGAAGTGCTTTTAACATATCAATTTCAAACAAAATACCAAAGCAATACTGAAATAGTCAATTGAAATCGACTTGCTTGCACTAATATTATGTTTGAACTTTCAGATTAACAAGTTTTGAAATGATTACAATCGATCAAGCATCGATTAGTATAATTCCAGTTATATATACTTGTCACTTTTATTAGTCTTGCACAACACTTCACACTTTTTAGGAAACGCGCACCTTCGCATTTGAACATCCAGTTGCTTGTGTAGAATGACTTCTCATCAAGAAGAGCCGATGGGCCAGGCTGAAGATGTCTTCCCAGTAGCTATCCCTGTAGATAGCCCTCCGGAGAGAACATCCACAACCTTGAACCAGCGGGTGTTTAACCAACTACGCGTCCAGTTTGGCATCGATGACGCTGACGTCTTATTTCCGGGGCCAAATGATACCGCGGATAGGCCCCCTCATGGCTTTGTTGCTGTCAATCGTCGAATGTGCTTGAACGGCGCTATTCCTCCTTTTAATGACTTTCTTCAACAGTTCCTGCTTCGGTTGACTATCTCTCCATTCCAACTACACCCCAATGGCTACGCTATTCTGATGGGGTTATGTGTTCTATATAGGAGAGTTTTGGATCGATTACCGAGCTTCGGGGAGATCTGCTATTTTTGCTCGTTCACGAAAATTAAAGACCATCCCTCCATTGTGGTTATAAGAAGCGCTCGAAACCGCAAACTTATTACTGATCTCTCCGAAAGTGCTCACGGATTTTTGAATCAGTTTTTCTTTGTTCGCTGCCCTCCAGGGTTTTATGCCATCTGGAGAGTAGGAAGTAAGATTTCCTGTCTATATTCTTTCCGCTTTGAAGCCATTTTTTGAGATCCGAACTTTCAGTTGCTAACTTCATTCTTTGTTCCTGTTTTAGCGCTTCCACCCCCTGCTAGGGACCCAAGCCATAAGCAAATTTTCGAAAGATTAAGTGCTGCGCCGGCAGAAGAAAGGAGCATAAAGTTTCTGCTAACTGATGAATTTTTACATCAATACGGACTCCTCCATCCCTCTCGCTTTACTCAGCCTCATGAAGCTCCAACGGAGGTTCCTGATTCTCCGGTGAAAACTCCTGATCTTCCGATCTCCACTAAAGAGCACATGCGAGGAGAAATTTCTGCAGAAACCTTGCTAGTAAAGTGCTCTACTCCAAGAGACGATGCGGGACCCTCCGAAAAGCCCGCACTTGCTCCCATAATTGAAGAAGAAGAGGAGCCCCTTTCCCAAACCAGGAAGAGTGCTGACAAAGGAGCTGATGGAGGGAATCAAGTTGGGCGTGACGGTGATGACGTCTTTGGGGATTTAAGTGACATAATCGTCACTTCCCAAGAGCTCTTTAAAGATGACCCTGCCTGTGGTAAAACTGTACCCCCGATGATTGAAGCGACATCTGCCCTCCAGCAGACTCCAACTCCTTTATCCCAAGAATTGTCACCGACAGTGGGACCTATTACTTCCCCCCAACTGAGGAGTGGTTCGTTAGTCCAACGCGCGTAGTTTGCACTTCACACACAACTAAGGATTTTCCAGCACATTTATACACTTATCTTCTCATACTTTAAAGATTTCTAAAGCTTATCTTTTCTTATTTCAGATCCTTCAATGACACGCGGCGGATCATATTATCAGGATTTCCAACGCTACGGGGGGCGTGGTCAATATGATTATAGGCGTTACTTCCCCTCCTACAGAGAATCTGACGAAGAAAGGGCTGCCCGAAAGGCTCATGAAAGGAGGACTGAAGAAGAACGTCGCGAAAGAAGGGAGAGAGAAGAGCGCCATGATTCTTGGCAAAAAGGCGATGACTCTCACAAGAGAAAATCTCATGACGATCGAGGAAAAGGTCACATGAGTGAAGACTTAAGTAAACGAGCCCGTCACAGTGAAAAGCAGGCCTCTACTACTCCTGAGAAAGTTACTATTCCTGCCTCACTCGACATCCTTTCTGACTCTCCCGCTCTTGGGAAATCAGATATTCAAACGATAATTAGCAGGCCCAAATTTCAAGTTGGACCGGGTCCTGCCACTCTGCAGAGCCGATTTCCTCAATGGTGCCTTAAGGGGGTGAGATTCGACCTAGACTTGGTCCCCATCGACAAGTCTGCTATGTTGCGCAATCTTGATGCAGTCAAGCTCGATATCGAGAGGATGTCAAACTGGCAGAAGCTTGTCGATGAGCTTCAAAGAGTTAACCGTGCCAACATAGAGGCCATGCTTACTATGGAAAACGATAAGGCCGAATGGCAAAAGGTCGTTGAGCAACACGACACCGAGATGAGGAACATTGCTTCTTACAATGAGGAGCTTGAAGCAAAAGTCGAGGAATTGAAACATGAACTTGCTGCTTCCTCTACTTCCTACTCTCAAAAAGAAGAAGTGCTTCTGAAACAAGTGAGAGATGCTCACGCTAGCCAAAGGGATGCCGAAGACAGGCTAGAAGCACAAAAAAGAATCAGTGACGGCTATGTCTCTGATATTGCTGAGCTTCGAAAGAAAAACAACTCCCAGGAAGCGGAGATACAAATGCTTAAGCTTCAGCTTGCCAAAACTGAAAGGGAGCGTGATGAGGCTGTCGCCGGCAAAATCGCAGCCGAAGAATCTTATGAGGCGACCAAAAACAGCTTCGGCTCAACATTATTCGACTTCTACTTGCATAGCGTCTTGGGGCGTGGAAGCCTCGCTTTTCTTGGTCCTAAGTATGAAATCACTTTAGCTGAAGTATGGGAGGCCGCTCTTGAGATGCTTGGTGCTGAAGGTGCCGGTTACGACGAATCAGCCCTGGAAAGGCATTATTTTGATGATGACGCTCGCGCTGCCCTTGCCAAGGGAAAGGAACAACTTGCCAAATTAAGAACTGAAGTGACGGAAGGGGACCGGCTGGGGAAAACCACTTCAACTACTCTAGTCCAGCCACCTTCTTCGTCTGAAGTCGACATCATTGGTTCCAGTTCCCATCTTGCATCTCCCACCAAAGTTACCACTGAGATTACAAGCATACAAGGTGGAGATGAGGGTGATGAGAGCGCTGATGCGCAAGCTTATGAAGTCGATATCAGGAAACCAGCTTCTCCAGGTAATTTCACTGTTAATCTCGCTACTGTCAATTCTGCTCAAGCGGGTTACTCATTTATTTCGCATGAGTTTCATGAGCTCCTTGGCTATTTTCTCAACCTTGATGAGCCTTCATCTCCTCTCTTTACTGACTTCATTGGTGAACCTTCATCTCCTCTCTTTACTGACTTTAACCTCTTTTCTTCTGTAGAAAAAGTATCAAGCACTGCTCAAATCTCTACTTCTCCGGTAATCCCTCCTCCATCTCTTCAAGTGGCTCCTCCTTCTGCTTCGCAGCCTGGATCACAGGAGGAACAAATAGAGGCTCTCCATGGCCTGGATGACCCTATTGCTTCGCAAGAGCAGAAAGATGAGGGACTTGAGGGAGGCGACATATCTCCGGAGCGGACTCCTTCTGACGATATAACTCTATCTAAACTTGTCACTCCAGGAAGTGAGTCTTCCTCAAAGAGGAGAAGGAAGCAAGGAGCATCAAAGAGGAGAGGGAAGAAAATCACTGCCACTGAAGAGGAGCCGGAAGTTGAACCGGTTGCACCTACCTCTCCTACTTCCCTTATACCCACTGGCCGACCTGAAAAGCTAGTCATTCGACCGGGTAAAGGGTCCAAAGGAGGGAAGAAGAAGTGAAGATTTTAGCTTTTTGCCTTTTGTATGTACTGGCCGAGAATTTTGCGGGTACCGGCCCCCGCTTTTCTTTATTTTGAAACCTGTATCTACATTATAGTTGAATAAAATGATTCCTTGTTTGTACAAACTTCTGTTTGAATTTGAGAATGCATTTACTATTTATTTTTTGCACAAGTTTATTTACACGATATTGCAGCGGGCTTATGGCATGTTACTCGAGCGTTACCTTTTGCTGGTTTGGCTATACCATATTGTGTGTAATTATACTATATTGCCCCCATTCCATAAGTTTGCTGCAATATTCTATACTTCGAGGGGACTTGCACTCTTATTTGCTAAAGAATAGTTATTTTATTTCCTTAAAGAGAATTTTTGTAGAGTACAACCCCCTTCGTATAAGTTTCAGCGCTTTGTCCTTTGGAGAAATCACTTCTTTCTTTTGCTTAAGTACATTTTTTACCAAGTGAATTCTTTTATGCGGTAAAGCGGACCTCTGAAGGGTACTTTAACTCCCTCTCTTTTTTTTTTTTTTTTCGAGGAAGATTATTCCCCAGAATAGGTAAATTATTCTTTCTTCGGAAGTTAAAGTATGCCCCTGATAAGGATTTTTTTTTATATAGAAAGTTGTACCTCTGAGGAGGGATTTTTCACGTTTCAACACTTGGAAGTTTTATTTCAATCTCGGTGAAACGTGTACCTCCAAAGAGTTATGTCTTAGAAATCCTTTTCACGTTTCAACACTTGGAAGTTTTATTTCAATCTCGGTGAAACGTAGGTTTCCGAAGAGGTCTTTCTTCTTAATTGTGTCCCCGGGAGGGGGTTGTACCTCTGAGGAGGGATTTCTCACGTTCCAACACTTGGAAGTTTTATTTCAATCTTGGTGAAACGTGTACCTCCAAAGAGTTGTGCCTTCGTGGAAAGCCTTTTCACGTTTCAACACTTGGAAGTTTTATTTCAATCTTGGTGAAATGTGGGCTTTCAGGAAGGTCTTTATTTTGTTTTTGCATTTCAACTTTGGTGAAGTGAAATTCCGAAGAGCGGTTGTTACACTTCAACTCCTGGTGAAATGTGCCTCCGAAGAGGGCTTTTATTTTGTTTACATTTCAACTCTGGTGAAGTGAAATCCCGAAGAGCGGTTGTTACACTTCAACTCCTGGTGAAATGGGCCTCCGAAGAGGGCTTTTATTTTGTTTACATTTCAACTCTGGTGAAGTGAAATCCCGAAGAGCGGTCATGACACTTCAACTCCTGGTGAAATGTGCCTCCGAAGAGGGCTTTTATTTTGTTTACATTTCAACTCTGGTGAAGTGAAATCCCGAAGAGCGGTCATAACACTTCAACTCCTGGTGAAATGTGCCTCAGAGAGGGTTTTCATCGCCTGGAAGTTACTCTCTCATGGTTGGAGGGTCATGACTCCTTCAATCTTTTTTGTTGAGTAGAGAACTTTCTTTTTTGTGGCGTATGACCCATTAGAGGTCTTTTATCCTCCGAAGAGTTGCGCCTCCGAAGAGGACTTGTGCTGCTGATGGTAGCTTTGGTTGTTCCTCTGTTCACTTGCTTATGCCTTTTCAGCGATCCTCTTTTTTTCTTCTTTTCAAGTTTTCATTCCCCTTTTCTCGCAAGTGGCTTGTTTAATCCAAGGAAGTGTACTTCATTGTCTGGCAAGTTCGTGAGAACGGGCACTAGCTTCCTAATTGGATGTTTGTTTGTTCAAACAATCTCAATTTATCAGCAAGGGCTCGTTTCTATCGAAATCATTAGCCGTTCAATTGAAGTATTTCCTATCTAGGATTTGAGTTCGGGGTCTTTGTGACTTGAAATTTGTTTGTTGAATGATGGTGAGAATCACTTGGTCTTATTATGCGCAAGTTTTATTTCCATTGTCTGCAAAAATTTAAATCGACATTTCAGCAATACATTTTATGTATTTTTATATCGAAAACAAAGCAAACATATAATAATAATAAGGAACACAAGATTTATAGTGGTTCGGCCATGAAATTGGGCCTACATCCACTTTATATTCTTTCATTATTTACTTGCATCAGTTTCACAATTGCTTTCAATTACAAGAATCATACATTCATAATTCTTTTTACAATGTTTCAAAAAAAAATTCAAGTAAAGTATGGACGCAAATGGTTGCTGTTCCATGCCCTTGGAATTTGATCTCCATCAACAGTGGTGAGCTTGAATGTGCCGTCAAGAAGCTTCTGACCTATTACATATGGTCCTTCCCAATTTGGCCCAAACACACCTGTCGCGGTCATAATTCTTTTCAGGACTAGATCTCCAATTTCAAAGCTGCGTTGACGGACTTTGGAATTGAAATGTCTGGCTATCCTTTGCTGATGAGCTGCAACTCTGAGGTTAGCTTCATCTCTTTTTTCATCAAGGAGATCCAGCGCTTCAAGTTGTAGCTTCTCATTTTCTGCTTGATTGAAATGGATTCTTCTGTGTGAAGGGACCTCTGTTTCAACCGGGATCATTGCTTCCGATCCGTATGCTAACGAAAAAGGAGTATGCCCAGTTGCAGTTTTGTGAGTAGTTCTGTATGCCCATAGTGCAAGTGGTAGTTTATCGACCCAACCACCTTTTGCTCTTTCGAGTTGCTTTTTGATGGTTGATTTGATGATCTTGTTCACTGCTTCCACTTGCCCGTTTGCCTGCGGATGAGCTACTGCCGAAAAGCTTTTCTGGATTTTGAATCGTTTGCAAAAATCCTGGAATTCCTCGCTTTCAAACTGAGTACCATTGTCTGTGATTATTTTTTGAGGCACACCGTATCTGCAAATGATATTCTTGGTCACAAAGCTTATCATTTTCTTAGAAGTGATAGTAGCCAATGGTTCAGCTTCAGCCCACTTAGTAAAATAATCAACTGCAACAATAGCATATTTAATCCCTGATTTAGCAGTTGGTAGCGGCCCAATGAGATCCATTCCCCAAATTGCAAATGGCCATGGACTGACCATCTGTGTGAGTTCGGTAGAAGGTGCTCTAGGAATTTTGGCATATCTTTGGCATTTGTCACATTTTCGGGAGTAATCTGCAGCATCCCGATTAATTTCTGGCCAAAAATATCCGTATCGGAGAATTTTCTTTGCTAATGTTTGACCACCTGAATGATCACCACATTCTCCTCCATGCACTTCAGCTAGGATTGTTTTGGACTCTTCCCGGGATACACATCGAAGCAATGGCATTGAGAATCCCCGTCTGTACAATCGGCCATCCTGAATTACATAGCGAGAGGCCTTCCTTAGCAGCTTTCGTCTTTCTATCGAGTTTTCTGGCAGAGAACCTCTGAGTAGGTAATCCAGTATTGGAGTCATCCATGACTCTTGTTCTTGAGATACATTCATAATCCAGTCTATATCCATCTCGTCTATACTTGGCGCTGAAAGGACTTCTACAGGGACCAATCCCAATAGTTGAGCTTCACCAGAACTTGATACTTTGCGAGGGAATCTGCCTTCATATTCTCTTCCCGAGGAATGTGGCTTATTGAATAGTGATCGAGTTCACATAGGAGTTCCCAAGCCTTTGACAAGTAGGAAGGCAGGTTTCCACCTTTTGCTTGAAATTCCTTCTTGACTTGGCATACAATAAGCTGAGAATCACTGAAGATTTGTAATGCTCGAATGTTTAGCTCTTTAGCGATTTTCAGACCTGCAATAAGAGCTTCATATTCTGCTTCATTGTTTGTTGAAGGAAATTCCAATCTTAGTGCATAACATAATGATCGACCCTCAGGAGTTTCAAGTACCACTCCGGCTCCAGAACAGTAGTCATTTCTTGCGCCATCAACATACATCTTCCACTGGATTGGGGAATCATTGATCGCTTCTTCCTCACCATTATCTTTCTCTGTGAATTCTGCAATGAAATCAGCTAAAGCTTGTCCGTTGATTGCTTTTCGGGGGTGATAGGTGATGTCATATTGACTGAGTTCAATGTTCCATTTTAGAAGGCGACCCGAAGTTTCAGGGCGAAATAGGACTTGCTTTAGAGGTTGATCAGTGAGTACTTTGATAGGATGAGCTTGGAAATATTGCCTCAGTTTCCTTGATGCAACTAGTAGGCAATAGGCGAGTTTTTCCAACTTGGATTAATTCAGCTCTGCCCCAGTGAGTCTTTTGCTGATATAGTAAACCGGATGTTGAATCCTTTTGTCTTCCCGTATCAGCGCTGCACTTAGAGCATGAGATGATACTGCCAAGTATATAAGAAGATCCTCACCATTGCCTGGCCTAGAAAGTATTAGAGGCATTTCCATATGACGGATCAACTCATCGAAGGCCTTTTGGCATTCGGAAGTCCATTCAAAATTCTTCTTTCCTTTTTTCAGGGCGTCAAAGAATGGGATGCATTTATCAGTGGCTTTGGAAATGAATCGACTCAGGGCGGCGACCTTTCCGTTGAGACTCTGCAATTCCTTCTTTGTTCTAGGAGCTTTAACTTCTTTCAAGGCAGTAATTTGAGCTGGACTAGCCTCAATGCCCCTAGCACTGACGATGAAGCCTAAGAACTTTCCGGACTCGACCCCAAATGTACATTTCAGAGGGTTAAGTTTCATTCTGTATTTCCGGAGGACTGCGAACATTTCTGCTAAGTGTTCAATGTGATCCGCTGCTTTCCTGGATTTCACTAACATGTCGTCGACGTAGACTTCCATAGTTTTTTTTTTTATAGTTTTTTTATTTTTTTTCTTTTTTTTTAAGTTTGCGGTTTGAACATAGCATTAACAAGTCTTTGGTAAGTTGCCCCTGCATTTTTCAATCCGAAGGGCATAACTCTGTAGCAATAAAGTCCAACATCTGTGATAAAACTTGTATCCTCCTGATCCGGCTCGTGCATCATGATTTGGTTATAACCGGAGTAGGCATCCATGAAAGATAACAATTCATGTCCCGCAGTTCCGTCTACCAGTTGATCGATCCTGGGCAATGGGAAGCAATCTTTGGGGCAAGCCTTGTTTAGATCAGAAAAATCAATGCACACTCTCCATTTTCCATTAGCTTTCTTGACCAACACAGGATTTGAAACCCAATTCGGATATGTAGATTCTTTGATGAAGTTATTTTCCATGAGTCGATCAACTTCTTCTTTTAATGCTGCTGACCTTTCTGGACCTTGGGTTCTTCTTTTCTGTTTAACTGGCGTAAACTTTGGGTCAATATTCAGAGCGTGTACTGCAACTTCTGGGGATATTCCACACATATCGGCATGAGTCCAAGCAAAGACATCCAGATTTGCTTTCAGGAAAGATATCAAGATATTCTGAATTGACACATTAAGCTGTGAACCCACATTTAACACCTTATTTGGGTCCTTCGGGTCAACAGGTACCGGAACTGTCGTTTCCACCGGTACCACTCTATTCTCCCCTGCACTGGCTTTTCTGGGATCCATTTCTTTCCGTGCCCCGCTGTGCTCGCCAGTGCAGGGTCCGCCCCGTAATTGCTACAAGGCTGGTTCTTTGATGCGGACCGGGGTTGCCGCATCCTTCCCCATTTCTCTTTTTCTTGACTCTCGCAGCTCTGTCAAATAGCACTCTCGCGCAGCATTTTGATCCCCTTTTATAACTCCTACTCCATTGTCAGTAGGGAATTTAATAGTGAGGCACCACGGGGCTAGGATAGCTTTGAATGCTGCGAGTGTTGGACGGCCAAGAAAAGCATTATAAGCAGAAAACTCATCGACAATCACAAATGTTTGCTTGCGGACCACTTTCCTTTCTCCTTCCCCAAGTTCTACAAACAGATCGATGGTTCCTACTGGTTGCTTTGGCTCCCCAGTGAAGCCAACGATCTTCTGTGATGAGGCGTGCACATCGATCATAGGGATTTTCATCTGGTCAAATGTCTTTTTGAAGAGGATATTACATGATGCTCCGCAGTCAATGAGGACTCTTCTGACAATGGCCGGTCCAATACCAGCCGAGATGACCAAGGGGTCTAGGGTAGGAGCTTCTATACCTGTGGAATCTCTGGTTCTGAAAACAATATCATCGCTGAAAGTTTTCTGTTGTTTCAGGGGCGTAGTGTCTTCTAAAACAAAGACGTCTTCTTCGGCTGGAGCATATTTCAAAGCCCTGGAATATCTCTCCATCTCACCCCAGCTCTTGCCAGCTGGGTGAGGCCCCCCTGTAATGACATTGACAACGGGCCTTCCTGATTCATGTCCCGTAGCTTTCTCACTTGTCCTAGGCTGATGAACAGGAACCTGTTGCCCCTGACTTGACGATGCAGGATTGTTGCTATTTTTCTTCACGAATTGCTGCAGTTTGTTTTCTCTCAGCAACTCTTCAATCAGATTTTTCAACTGGCGACATTCATCAGTCTCATGACCGGGTTGATTGTGGAAGCGGCAGAATTTCCCACTCTGTATGGCTTTTTTCCCGGTTCTCAAAGGGATAGGTTTAGGGAAATCGACGGAATCTTTAGTGGCCAGGTAGATGTGCTCCGGTGTATGTGATAATGGAGTATATTCTGATGGCTTGAAGGATCGGGGCTTCTTCAGATTACCCTGTTTCTTCCCATTACTATTCTCCCTTTTTTGCCCCACCGATTCATTCTTGCGTGGAGCGACAGTGTTGTCTTCTGCTTTTTCCAACACTGTCTTTACTGGTAAAGGACGGCTTTCCAAGCGAATGAATTCATCTGCTTTTTTGTAGAACTTTTCGAGAGAGGTTGGCTCCTTCATATTTAACCATTTCCCAAATTCGCTTGACTTATCAATAGCCCTCATCAGATAAGTCAATATCATTCGTGGTTCAGCATTGTCCACCTCAGCCAGTGCTATATTGAAGCGGTTCAAGAAGGATCTGATAGACTCACCAGGATTCTGCTCTAAACTCGATAGTGACATAATGTCCTTGGCCTTCGAAGCATATAGTCTAAACTGCTCCTTGAATTTTCTGGTCAAGTCTGAAAACTGATCGATAGATCGGACTGGCAACTTGGTGAACCACAGTAAAGCCATGCCTTCCAGGTATACGGGGAAATATCGGCACTTTATTTCGTCGGAGGCCCTGGCACCTGTCATGTGCCAATCATATTTATACAAGAACTCATTCGGATCACTTGTCCCTTTGTAAGCTGGAATAGTCGGAGGGACAAACTTCCTTGGAAATTCCGCCTTCAAGATTTTTTCAGTAAACGGAGTTTTACTTGGGGCGAAACCCCATTCCTTCTCATCTTCAACCCTTTGCATACTTTCTTTCATGATCTGCCGGACCATTCCAGAAAGATATTCCTCATCATGCCGAGTTCTAGATCCACCAGCCTCAGGGACTTCCTGCTCAAAGGGACTAGTAGCCCTTTCCGGAGCATTCCTCTCACTAACATCATGAATGTTGCCAGCATAGTTCCTTTCATTTCCAGCTGGTTGATTGTTTGCCCCAAGTAAATCGTTCAACTTATTCAGAATCAGAGCGTTCTGGGCACTTTGAGCCTCTAATTGTACATTTTGGGCGTTTATCTGCTGGTTTAGCCCTAGAATCACAGCATCCAACTCCGCTTTCGTAACTCCAACAGACGGAGTGGGTTGATTAGGTACAGGGGAAGCGGAGGTTCCCTCTTGAATGTTTCCAGATCTGATAGATCTACTTTTCCTTCCAGGAGCCATAATTTCAGATATACTTCTGGTTTTTAAGGAAATTCTTTCTTCAAATCTCTGTGAAGCAATGATGAGAGTTGTCCTGAGTTCAATTCTCAGTGAAAGCACCAAAAATGTTAACGCTTAAATTTGAACGCTAACACCCCGGTGTGTGAAGTGTAGTTGTGAAAGCACCACCCGATAGATCGGGAAAGAATTACAAGCAAGTAATAACGGAAAAGCAGTAAACAACAGCAATTTTATAGTGGTTCGGCTTATGGGTACAGCCTACGTCCACTTTAAGTACTTTTATTGATGATCTCGTTACAAGTTGATACAATTCTTCCCAAGTACAATTCACTTTGAACTACAAGAAACTTAGAACAAGTATTTTAAACTTCGATGGAGATGAGAGTCTTCGAATCCATGTTGGATGTACGTGATCTCTTGTTGAAGTTGTTTGTAGCGTTCTTAGTGTCTCGAGAGCTTCAAGTGTTGAATTGGTTTGGAATGCAGCAGAGTATCAGCGCTTGAAGAGAATGAGCCCAAAGGTCCTTTTCATGTTGAATGTGGCCTTGTATTTATAGGCAAACTGTTTAGGCTGAAATTGCCAAGTCATGAGTCGTGACCGACTCATGATGAGTCGTGACCGACTCATGATGAGTCGTGAGTCGTCTGCGAGTCACCTCTTTGCAACATGATTTTGAACTTGCCTCTGAGCCTTGTGTCGTGCGTCGACCTATCTTTTGAGCCGTAGGCTTTCCTGAGTCGTGTCATCCTTAACCCATCGAATCTCCTTAACCCGTCAGGTTCCTTAAGTCGTAGCGGCCTCTTGAGTCGTTCATCTCTTGAGTCGTAAACCTAATGAGATACTTAAGGACCTTGAATGGATGAGTCGTGATCAGATGAGTCGGTCTTTGATGAGTCGGAGCTCGAATGAGTCGTTGGATCGGTACTGTACCTTTAAGGCGCTAACTCACTGAGTCGTTGCTATCAATGAGTCGTTGACCCATTGAGTCGGCAATCTCTGAGTCGCTTCATCAGTTGAGTCGCTGATTCCTATGAGTCGCTGACTGCCTTATCTGTTGAGTCGGCCTAAGTTTCAGTGGGGTTAACATCTAGGTTAAGTGAGGGTTGCTAGTTCAGTTCCAAAAGGAGTTTAGGACTGGACGTAGAATGGTAGTTCGAACCAGTATAAAAATCTCTGGTATCATTTACTTTACTACTTTATTTATTTGATCACCTAGTTATTATTCCGCGCAAGTAGTTTATCCATACTACACGATCCTATAGCACAATAACTTTCAATCACTTTTACAAATTTCCAAATTCATCCATAGATTCCAAATGATACTATTTACTCAATTTGTAACGACCTAAAATTTTCGACTCCGAAAATTCGACACTAGCACGTTCACTATAGAAGTGCCGAGCAATCGAATGCCGGAAATTCCAAATCATTAGGGTAAAAAACAAAAAGAGGAAGAAGAAGAAACATAAAACCACAGCACAGAATCTCACAACCGCAGCGGATCAAAATATAATATCAAATAACAACATATATATAAAGAAAAAGCTATAATTGTCAATTTACATACAACATATCATAGTACAATTATTCATAAATAACTGGACAGTTGTGACAACTTGTCCCTGACTATTATCAATATAATATCAAACACACAACAGAATATACTCCATACGTCCCTGTCATCCCGCTCGCTTCCTGAGCTCTAGAAGGTCCTAACCTGAAAATCTGTAATACTCGGTCTGACCCAAGCATTACATTAAAGTAACACCCGAGTCAGGCTGGAAACCAGCGTGAGTAACCCATATAACTTGAAATACTAAGTTATAAAACTTCTTTGAAAACCAGGGTAACTCGTATCTTACTACAAGTTCTAAAAGTAATTAAAATAATAATAATTAATTATTTGATTTAAGTTTAAACAATAAAATTTATATTTAGAATAACATATTTACACAGCAATTCATCACAGATACATAACTCACATTATCACAGTTCAACCAAGCATTGCATATCAGAGAGCACTACAAATTATACAATTTAATCATCCATAAGCAAAATTGATTGGTTATACCATTCCTAATTAATTTGACATAATCTCCAAATAAATTAAATTAATTACCTTTAAATCCTGTTTAATTAACCATTTATTATTTTAATTAACTAATGAAATTAATTAATCATCCTCTAATTATTCACATTAATTAATTATCCTTTAATTAATTACATTAAGTAATTATCATAATTAATTAAGACCTTTATTAATTAAAAATAAATCATTTACCTTAATTTATTACTTTATTGAAATTTATGATTACTTAAGACCTTAATTAATTAAAAGTTAAACCATTTATCTTACTCACATATACTTAATTACATCATTAAATTACATTTGAAAACACTTAAAGATTTAATTAAATAATTGACCTAATATAAAAAAATTCAAATCAAAATAAATTAAATGTCAAAAACATTTGACTTATAATTTATATTGAAACTTGTTTCGAAAACTTGATCACACTTTTCTTTGAAAAACTTGTTTCTACTAGCTTTGAAAACATTGCTTGAAAACTTGTCACAATTTTACTTTTGCTATTAAAAACTTGTTCATGCTTTTTTTTTTCTTTTTAAAACCTGTTAGTTATTTACTTGAAAACTTAGTTAATACTTTACTTTTATTTTTAATCTTTGAAAACTTTGTTCATAAATTTACCTTTGCTTTATAAACCTGTTATTTCCTTTGCTTTCTAAAATCTGTTTAAGAATTTGCTTTTTCTTTAAACCTAGTCATGCTTTCTTTTAAGTTTTTAAAACCTGGTATCTAAATAAAACAACTCAAGCCCACAACAGAACTTCTCGAACAATCACTCGAGCCAAACCCCTCATCTACTCGTGCACGCCCTCTGAGCCAACACTTTCTTCCCGAGCTCAAAACAACACAGAAAACTCCTGACATAGATGGACACTCATGCACATGCACACGCCAACGCCGTCGCTCCAACCATCGCCTCTACCACCCATAAGTCGCCGACGACCTCACCGACGAACCCGACCACTCAGATCGTCAATTGACTGGGCCAATCGAAATCGAACTATTCGAGCACCCACTGGAACCAACCTGATCGACGAAAACCCTCTCGCGCCGCCGCCTACGACCACCTGTGATCTCACCGACCAACCCAAAGCCTTGTCACGAACCCACGCTTTGATCCCCTTCACTACGGTCAAGTCTGATGCACCCACGTCATCGCTCGAGCTTTTGGAACAATGTCGACCAAACTTGATCGACAAACCCTAAATCATCGTCGACTAGCCACTCCGATGAACTATAAAATCCCTGACCATTTTTCCATGAATTCCCATCACTCATGCTTCCACCAACACCAGGCCTGACGTCCAACCCTTCACCGATCGCCGAAAATCGACGAAACAAGCAATTACGTTCAACTAAAAAATTACAACATTCCCAAACTTAAAATCATGATATCTATTTCAAAATTCATCATTTTCTAATACGAATCTAATTATCAAATCAAAACATGAAATTTAATCGATTGATTTTCTGACTATAAATTATTTTCGCTGTCATTTCTTATTTTGAGTAATCCTACTTATTAAATATACTTAATAATATTTCTAAATATCAAATCTGGTTATTACTAACAACTTCTCTTTAAGGATCCTAACCTAAAGGAGATCGGAGAAGGAGCAAGAACTGGGTTCGTCTGTTGACATCAAAAAGTGGTTTGAATAAATATATACACAGACATGCATAGGAATTTCTTTTATATTTCTATACATGCAACAAATTAATTCATACATGCAATCATTTCACAACATTACTTCAAGCATGCCCCAAGATATAACACTGATTAATTTTTTTGGAAAAAGAAGTTTACTCATAGATTTTGTTTAACGGAGAAATAGAGCTTTTCTTCTTGGATCTGGAACTTGATGTTTGATTTGAATCTTGAAACTGAATTTCTTTAAACTTTGCTCATGTGAAATTTGAAAGAAGTTGTAATTGTTTGATTCGGGTTATAGTTTGATAAATTTGAAAGATGAAGAAAATGAAAGAAGAAGGAGTACAGATAAGAGTATATAGTCTTGTTCTTTAATCCATATATATATATATATATATATATATTAAATGAAGAAAATAATTAAGTTTGACACTTGTAATTTGCATGATACTCCTAAGTTTACAAATGTCTTAATGCATGCATTTTTATATTTTCTCATATTTTATTACTTTATGTTTTTATGTTTAATACTTTTATATATTCAACTTATATTTAGTTCATGTATATTTTAAAGAAAGTATTTAACCTTTTATTAAATCCAATTTTAAACTTAAACTATAATACTTTTAATAAATCAATATATAGATAATATCTTTAGTGTTTGAAAATATAGAATTTAACTTTAAATGTCTTTTGAAAATTATTGCATTGAATTCAAATCAATGCTTCCTAATCACAATACACATATATATTATAATTAAAAATATCTTATGTGAAATTTTGATATATATATATATATATATATATATATATATATATATATATATATTCACGCTTTTACAAACTTCCATATATTCTACTTCTCATGGCCTATATACATACATATATATGCACACACTTATATACTTGTATATGTATACACTTATAGTTTTCAACATTATAAAGTTTGCATATATCTACATATATATATTAATTTACTCTAAGATTTATCATTTTCAGAGAGTTATAATTCAAAAATTATTATAGTTCCAAATCCATTTATATATATATATATATTTAGATATTTTTAATTATCAGAATTTTATTTGTTCAACTAAATAAAATCAGTATCTCAATAGTAAAAATCAATTAATTATCCAATTATCAGATGTCCAAAAATCTGGGTTATCACACAATTATTCCAAGTTATAATCCAAAATCAAATTTTAGTTATTAAAATTTTCTTCAAAATTTTCTAACTCCTTAAATTTTCAAAAAAGCTGGCAAGCGTCTCCTTTGCGCAGCTAGATCCAAACAACTAAAAACGCCACTTCGGGACCAAATCATCAAAAGAAAAAAATAAAGCCAAGTGTCTCAATCATAAAATCATCAATTTCAAACTACAATTCAAACATGTATATTTTTGTTGGGCAACCCAATTTTCTTATGATATCGAAGACATCAATTTGGCTTTTGCTTTCAAATACCTGCACCTTATTTACCAATAATATCCAATCATAAAACTCAAAATCATTTATTTTATTTTATTTTTTTCCAAAATTTTCAATATGTGCTTTACTTAAGCCCGTATATCATCCGTACGCAATATCAATTCTGATCGCTTACTTAATCACACATTTTTACTTCTGAACTAGTATCGTTCACACGACTCTCTAGTGTGGACTCAAATTTGGTTCCTTGATTAGAAATCACTATTCTCCTTGCATACCGTATACTATGGTAGAGAATTCTAGAATTAATCAAAAATCCATATCTAGTGTTTGCCGTCGAGAATCGAGTAAAAAAATCCTAACTCGGACTGACATAAATCATCTCGAAATTCAATGCTCGAATCTGGATCAAACCGTTAGGCGAATAAAATAATATATGTACAACTTACGTATTTATTTCAATTGATTCTTAGCTATACAAATTATCTTTATTCATAATTATCATTCACATTTATACTTCACATTGACCTATTTACTTGGTATATCCCTTAATACCAATTCCACTTAAGAATTTCGCCGTCAAATTTTCTTAAATCAGTTATAAACATTTTATACAAAAGTTCTCATGTTTATTACCACTTCACAACTTAAGTTTAATCCATTTTTATTCAAATTAAATTTCACTTTCCAATTTCAATATTAAATTTTATCAATCAGCATCCCAAATCTAAACAAATTCCATTTCTAATAATTATTTCGTTTAGCCTAACTTAGGATAAATTTTCAAATTCCACGTTATTTGACTTAACTCAAGTTAAATTTTTATTCCAAAGTTCAAATTTCAAATTTTATAAGTTATCAAACTTATTCATATTCCATAAAACATTTTAAATTGAAATTCCAGAGTTTAAACAATTTGTTCTAAGTATTTCAAATCATTTTTGAAATCATATACACACACACACAACCCCTTGGTACATCAAATCATTCTTTTGCATTTCAAACCAAAACTAGTTTTACCGAACAAACTCTAATGGTAGCAATCCCTCCCTTAGAAACTCAAAAATTAACGTCGATGATGCTGCAGTCATCACCGAAATTATTTTCCAACGACCGAAGTGAGTTCGGCTCTTTTATTTCCTATAAAATTCCTTCTAAATGTTCCCAATTCAAAAATATTCTCCAAATAATATCACTATTATTTTCCAAGACTTTGAAAACATTTCAAAACCAACGGGAATTAAATTCCTGAATTTCCATCTTTCAACCCTTTTTAACAAATGAAGTTTAAATATAATTTTGGAATTTCATTTCATTTCAGATTATAAATCACATTTATAGAATCACATTTACATAATTCCATTTCGTTATATGAAATTATTTCTTAACTTTTGACTATAATATCAATTTTTACTCAATTACCACAACAACAATTGATAATAGTTTATTATCATTTTATAACAACCAAGCATACTATATACAACTATACAATTTTTGAAAAATTATTTCTTTCATATATAAAAATAATCTGTGTAAAATTATTTCACTTACTCCATTCTAAAACAGTACCATGTCGAATTGCACTATACAAGTGTTTAGAGATCCCTGTCAATAACGTTAATTACTCGTATTGACCAGAATCCATAAGCCACTCAATAGGTCATCCAACATAATATAAAGCATTTTATATTCACTAAAATTACACGCTCGTATCTATTAATACAATCAAACTTATTCTAGGGTGCTGCTGACCCTATCTCTAATGAGTTACCCCATCAAAGCTAAGGTTCTCGCTTAATCTTCATCTCTAATACGAAGGGTAATGAACCGGCCAATCCAAACCAGCCTCGGCAGGCTTTTGAACCATCCTGATACCCTTCTGCTTTTCAACATAGGGGCACTCCTGCTTTTCAACATGGAGGTGACTACAATTGCTACTTCGAATTTGCTTTTACATCCAACCTCGCGACATCCGTAGCCAACCCATCAAGGCCTTATACTACCTCTCAATGACATGTAGGGGTAAGAGTCTAAGCTTCGTCACTATTCACAAAACGAGAACCTCCTATCATGCATATGTGAACCAATCACCAAGAAAATATGATCCTGGTCTATTCGAAACAATGTTCGATATTTATGGTAAACTCAACCCGGTTCTTTAGGAAATAAACAAACGAAAATGAGATCGCGGATCATCTCCTAACCGTTAGTGGACGATTTTCCTTATCATCGTTCTAGAAGAATGAAACGAGTTTATACGTACAATATAGCACCTTCGATGGTAACTGTACCATATTATCCCCTTGTTTCTCCTAGATATTTCCAAAGTTATGTTTTGGTCCAGATTTGATAGTCGGTTGTTTAACTATCAAATAAACAATCATTCAACCAAAGATTTCATTTCCTATTGAAATCACTAAGTCTTATTAATTTAAATTTTAATAAATTAAATCTCTTTATTAAAAAGGTATATACCTATCTTATCAGAATAAATATGTTCAAAAACCATACCTTTCAAAATACTTGAAACTTTTTTAAATAAATATGGAAAGCACCATGTGGTATCAACCATTGATTCGCAGCTAAAGATTACGTCTCTATCCTAGAGAAATCCAAACTCAACTACAGGCAATCTCTGCCTCTGATTTCCGCCATGAAAGTATACCATTACTTTTCGAAAACTTTATTTAATAATTAAATATACTTTTAAACAATTAAAATAATTACATAACTTTGAACAATAATTAGTTCTGATTAACTAATAGAATTCTTACAAGACTTGTTTATAAAAGTTATAATTCATTTTAACAATTTAAAATATTTAAATAACTAACTTTCTAAAATATTTTTATGCTAAAACATTTTTAAATTACCTAGTTTAATAATTAAAAATCCTTCTTTTAAAAGAAACTCAACTTCTCGATAAATAAATAAAAAATATTTTTCAATTCCAATATAACCAATCTAATATTTATAAATCTCTCGATTTATCACCAATCGATTTAGTTCCCAATTTCATAAGTCTCTTTTCACATTTTTAAAAGTAAAATCTACAATTTCTTCTTAAACAGATTTACCCATCTCATTATAAATTCTTACAGTGAATTTATATCCTCTTCTTATCGAATGATAATCATTTCACTTTATTTATAAACATTGTTTATAAATCTCATAGTCTCATTTCTAGTTTACAACTATTTCGCATTACTTAAATCCATTATAAATCGATTTTTAAATTAAATTCCATTTATAATTCAATTTCTTAGATAACCCGAACTATATTCCAAAACCAACCAAATATTGATTCTACTTCCATTACATAATTTAGAAATCTTGTCTAAGATCTGGTATAACCAATTTTATAGTTATTTCCAAATTTCCTTTTATTCTCCAAACTATTAAAAATCTCGGTTTTAAAAACCTTTTATATTTAACACTTAACGACTATTATTTAAAATCCTTTATATGCATTATTCCAAAATCTCCTTTTAAAATATCATGAATAGTCAACTACAAAGTCAAACCATTTATTTTACCCAATCATTTATTTAACTAATCCAAAATTCTATATAAATACTTCACTTCCAAAATCCCTTTTTAATTTCTTTTCAAATTCAAAATACAAATATTTATGGTATTTTAAAATACCAAAATCTAGGCCAGTGTTGTCATAGCATCCAATAAATTCAAATCACAATATAATCTATACAAGATTATATAAACATATCATATATCACTATACAAGAAAGTAAATTCAACATTTATAAAGAATCCAATTGGATCCCTCTGACCTGTTCTTTTCTGCAACCACAGATGTTAATACAATATAAAAATACCGATTCTGTTTCAAGACGGGATGTCGCGGTAATATAGGGTTATCCGTTATTATGCGAGGCACATGCGGCCTCATCCGCTCCAATAGGCGGGAAATATATCCAACTACTAATCTCTGTACCAATATAAATAATATAGCATCCAACTGATATTAATTTATAAATTCAACCAATCATCCAAAATTAATTTCAATCGTTTAAAATTAATTGCAATAATCCAAATGAGCGAGATTTACTCATTTTGGTTTTCATTGTCGCTTCCATGTTCCAATTCCAACTAAATTCGAACGTGTTTTAATTTATTTGAAAATTCTGCAAGCTCTAAACTCAGCCAAGTTGATTCCATAGAAAATATCCCATTAAAACGAACCCAACGCGAGTGATCGTGTTGGATTTGGATCTAAAATGAATGAGATATGAAATTTTTAAGAACTCGAATTTTATTAAAGTAGTTTATATATAACTCAAGTTAAATTATACTATACATTCCCTTACCCACTCGACCTGCCCAACACAGAAGCTTCTTCCCCAAACACCAATGTCTGTGCATAATACCGAAGAAAACCCACTCTATAGTGCATGCACGGCCACTGAAACGCGCCACCGCCTCGCCATCTATCAAAGGAAAGCACGTACGAACTCCTCTTGCCTCGCTCCACTCGATCGCCACCACTTCGTCGCCTCCCCTGCCCCATATCAAAGCACATTGAACCCAAAATGCCTAGGCCGTATATATGTCGTACCATACTCCAAGTAATCATACGCTTCCAAACTTCATCCCTAGGTGTGCCTCACTTCCCCGACCATGAATCCCATGACCAATCCTTCCCTCAATGCTCGAATCACCAAAAAAGCCAACCCTAGCTAAGAGATTCTACTCGACTTCACTGCCGAGTTCATCCCGTCATCATTGCATATAAAAAAACTACCACCAGATTGAAGTCCTTCTCGAATTATGAATTTAGGAATTTGTTTCATGAATTTTAGATTAGTAATTTGTGAGATTTCCATTTTTAAAGTTGCCATTCCTTTTTATTTTCTTTTTTCATCACTGTTCTGTTGCATGCATTTTAAAAGGAGAGGGAGGAAATACGTACAAGAAGGGATAGGTCAGATCAATCTAAGTTGGCTTGAAATGAAAGATAAGAGGCTGAAAAGAAGGGTTGACTAGTCAATTTATTAATTAAATTTCAAAATATCTTGATTTAAGTAACATAAAATTTTGAACCCCTATCGAGGAGTACCACCAGATATTTATAATTCTATGCCCCTATTCCGAACTCAATGGAAAAAAATTCAAGTCCTAATTCAACCATATGGAGAAAATAGCTTTTTGAACCCGATTATTATATTAATTTTTCGATAACAATTTCAACGTGCTTTTATCCCGTAGGACCAAACGATAACTCCGAATGCTAAAAAATTTGAAATCCGATAATAATACGCTATTATGGATCCAATGGAATTGGTTTCGTCGAATTCCGAGACTGTGTTCTAGATCATTAATTTTATATGTTAGTTTAAACGAGCTATTTTTAAAATCGAACAAATCACTTTTAAATCCATTTTAAAAAGTTTTATCATCTTCATTCTTATAAATAGAGATTAAATAAGCCTTAAACTATTTTTAAGAAGCTTAAAAGCCCAAGATTCACTTATTTAAGCAAATTCCAATTATTAAATTATCCAATAAATCATTATATTTGAAATCAAAGTTAAAATTAACTTTTAAATATTTAAAATCAATTAAATATTTCAATTTCAAATAACCAAAATTCCGGGTTGTTACAAATATTCATTCTAGTTCAAATTAGATTTAAATCAACTTTCGATTCCATTTTCATTCATATTAAATTCAGAATTCAATTATTCAAATAATTTCCAATGTTAAATTTGAACAATTTAATTATGCAATAAATTACATTACAATCATAAATTTCCAATGATCGATAATTATTTCCATCTAAATAATTCAAAACTTATGATCCAATTCTAGCTATTGATTTTAATTTTATTTCAATATAAATAATTCATAAATTTTCGAAATTGTTTATTTCAAGATAATATTCAGATTCATATTCAATTACTACATTAATTAGTTATTAAATTTTATTTCTACCCATTTTTTATCCAATAACCACATTTAATTTCATAATTTAAAATAGTTAAAAATACGGGTCGTTACATTGTCCCCCATTAAAAACTTTTCATCCTTGAAAAGAGACTAAGTACAAAATTTAACACTTGATATATTTTCTCAAAATAATTAACTAATAAAACAAAAACATCTTATTTGCAAAACTATTACTACACTTCTACTATGCCTCTCTGATATCGGTTTTACGAAAAATATAACTCATATGTAAAAAAAGCTATAAAATTTTTAAAAATTAAAAAAAAAATCTATCTCTCGGATTTACGAAAACATTCGACAGCGTCTCTTTTGTGTGGCTTGATCAGAAAAAAATTCAATACGATATCAATCACAAATATAACAAATAGATATCAAATATATATCTCATCTCAATGATGAGGCATCCCATAAGAAAAAAATAAAAAAGCACGGTATGTAATTCCAAGTTATGTGCCTTATTATTATTAATACGAGCGAGTTTGCTCGAATTGAGCAAGCAAAAGCAAAATACATGCAAGCGAGCTCCAAAAGCTAGCATACGCCCTTCCATACCTACTAAACATTGAATAATAGATGAGAATAAGTATATGGAAAGAGAAATCAATATGTAACATAACTATACAAAAACTATATGAGTAAACATAGCCATGCAATAAAAGAACATCCAAACAACCATATTCATGCAAGTTTTATTCATAAACATACTATTATACAATGTCAACATTTCAATTCATACAATTCCATTCCTATTAACATTCATTTCGTTAACATTTTAATTGACTCGGTTTCAATTTATTTACATTCACATCCAATTTATTTGCATTCACTTTATTTACTTCTTAATGATTAACATTCACCTTCTAATATTAATTTGTTAATCATACAATTGATTTATATTCAATTCAGACGCTTTTAATTGATTTAATTCAACTAATTTGGTTTCAATCCCTTTTTATTAGATCAACCAATATTCATTGCATTCACATTTGATTGGCTAAAATTCAACGTATTTAAATTCAACCGATTTACTTTCATTTGTTAATATTTATTTTATTGACATTCATTTTATTTATCATCCAATGAACTTTCTTTCCATTCATTTGTATTCATTTATTCATATACATTTTCCTAGCATATCTCATTCAATACAATTCACTCAAGCGACCATTTCAAAATTTTACTTAAGTTTAATATAGGCAATTTATGCTATATAGCTCATTTTTATTGTTACTTCATAACTTAAGTTTATTTTTAATTCATCAACAACATTTCAAGCCATATTCAATTTACTGAATTACTTCATCATTTCATTAGATTAATTCTTTTTTCTTCAATCATTAATAATAATAAAAATCAATTTATAACTTTGGTTCATTATTAATTTAAATCACAATTAATATCATTTTCACTTTAATTCAGTTACTTTCATTTATTCTTACTTACCTTTAATTCATCTCACAATATTAAATTCATCTTTATTCTAAATTAAATTCGACTTTATTTAACTCATTTCATCCATTCCTTTCATTAACCGATTTCATGTATTTAATTCACTTAACTTTACTTAAGTTAAAAAAATTGTTTCACAACCCAAGTTCATTTTATTTCAAAATCGATTTTATTTGACTTTTCTTAAGTTAACTTTCATTCATATACTCCTCTTATTAACTTATTTCCTTAAGTTTGTTTTATTTCAATTTATAACCATTTCAGAAAGTTACAATTACATCTCAAACACTTTTTTGCAAATTTACTTTTGTTTTTCAATCAATTTACAAAAATATGAATTTATTAATCATTTGCATACTTTCTTAGCACATTAACCAAGTCTATACATTTCCTTACAACGGCTTAATTTAAATTTTATTTAAGTTAAACCTTTTTCCTCTTATCATTCACTTTTAACAAATTTACATTTTATTTAGCTTAATAATTCTCAAATCTATAAATTATACGATTTATTCATTTAAAATTTCATTTTATTATTTTATCTACTTCATTTCAATACATTTCATTTTATTCAAGCTTTTAAGGGTTAAACTATATTTTACTGACTTCATTTTTACTAACTCAATTTATTTAACATTTCTTAAGTTAATTATTTTATTTCATATCTCAAAATCAAATTTCCTTGACCAAAATTCTAACCATTTTAAAATATAGGTTTACTTTGTTTGCAGCAGCTCAGAAAACGAAAATATGTACAAGCCTGAAAACCATCTCGGGTTCAACTTTCAGACATGAAACAAATGATCAAACGATCTCAGATTGAACTAAAAATTGGTATGCATATAGTAGAAAACTTCAAATTTCAAATAAAAAAAGAATCAATGAATTCCGATAGGAAATGAAAAAGAGATGTTGTCTCAAACATGGACTCAGGTTCAAATTTATAAGTTATAAACTTATTTCTTATATATAATAATTTCAATTCATAGGTTCAAATTATTTCATATATTAATCAAATCATACTTAGAATATATTTTTTCCACAATCAAAACATAATTTAATCGAAAATAAATCCTTTTGGTACCAACTCTCATTCAGAGACTCGAAAATAAACACTAGCGATGCTGTAATCATCCCCAGAATTATTTTCCATCGACGAAAGCGAGTTCAGTGCTTTTGTTTTTTTCCAAAAATCCTTTCAAAATATATTTCTAGTCAAAACACTTTAAAATAATATTTTTATTAATCTTGAAGGCTTTGAAAACAAATTTTGAAAAACAAAGGGTTTTAAATTCTAAAATTCTCAATTTTTAAATCCCTCTATTTATAATGTAGCTTATACAATTCCATTTCTTTACCATGAAAATTTCATTAATTTACATCTTTTTTATTCCAAACAATTTTTATTTTAATTAGATTTCAATTCAATTTAATTATCAATTGCTTCATAAAATAAAATTCACAAAGACTATTTTTGTTTTAATTCGACCAATAATTGATGATAATTAAATATTATCATCTCCTAACTACTAACATTCATTAATAATAATTTTATACATATATAATATAATTCAGGAAAAATTATTTTATTTACCCGATTTAAAACAATATTATGTCGACTTGCCCCGTTTAAGTGTTTAGAAACACTTATCGATAAGATGGCATCCCAAGCACCAACCAGAATTCATAAACAACTCAATCAATAAGTAAACACAATACAAAACATTTTATAACACTAGCAAGTACGCTTTCTCATATATATGCACTCAACAGAATCATTCTAGGATATTACTATCCTATATGAGTTAAACCTCGCAAAGCTAAGGTTATCGCTAAACTAAAGCTCTGATACCAACTGTGATGACCCACATTTTGGAAGGTTTAAATCGACAATAATTCACACATGTCCAATTTAAACAATCCAAAACGTAGATAATCAATGAGGATAATTAAGAAAAATAAGGAAAGAAGAAGAAAACAAACAAAGAATCTCACAACGAAAAGATAAAATATAATAGTCAAATATACAGTTCATGAAGCTGTTTATATCATACATTTGATTATAATTTATACAACATTTATCAGAGTTATATATACAACATGGATAAATAAAATAATGTAGCAAACAACGTGATGCAGAGAATAATAGCAGTAATAAATCACCAAATCTTCGTCTTCCATCCTCCAGAAAAACGATCTTCAATATGCTGAAAAACTCAGGGCTGACCCAAGCGTAATGAAAAGACAAAACATTCGAGTCAGGACTAAAATACTCTTATGTAAGTCAAATTAATACCGCAAATAATATGAGTGTCGTGGCGTTAGAAATGTTTTTACAGGATTTTACATCTCCTATTCAGTGTACAAAGTGCGTGCAATAACTTAAGAGATGTTACGTGGTTTTCCATCTCTTAAGGATCCATTAAACTATTTATATATAATAGTATACGATATAATAGGTAATGTCTATCAGTAAAATAAATATAAAAATAGCGTTAAGGCTTTACATTAATCCACCTTAACACATTTTTATAGCTTGTAGTCTATGTAGGTCCTATAACACAACCAGTAACATCGGTAGTCAGTGAGTCCCCTATGGCTACAATACTAAACCAAATTCATAATGGGTTCGTATAAGAATAAATACGACAAGGCACGTAAGGCAATGCCCAAGGTAGGATTCTACCAGTTTACCCTTTCTAGCTGGTCGTAACTCATACGTGGCCGACTGCGACTATTAATCCAAACGAAAGGGTGCACCCATCGAGTACGAAATCACAATAGTAATATGAGGGATCTACGTCGCTAGAGGTAGCTAACCTCATTAGCCAAACACAGGCTCCTATTTTAATTATTTTTATTATGACACAAGTGTCAAGGTCATCCATAATCGTTCTCTTACTTCATTCCAACAAATGTTCGCCAATTCAACCACTACATTCTGGATATCATCCACCACGTATACGGTTGTCAAAGTGGTTTCAATATTGACATAGAGTATGCCAATAAGAGGCCTCGATCTCTTTAACAACCAAACGTCATTTTACACACCGATTGGTTCATCTACATTTCGAAAACGATTCATATTTATTATCAAAATATCATATTCGCCACAAAATCAAATCCATTTCGAAATCATCATATTTGCCCAAAATATACCATATCACTTTTGCCTTACACGATTTCGCTTTCAAAAATTGTTTTGAATTTCAATTTAGGTTATAACTTCATTTTAACCTCGCTCACATATAAATCCAAGATTTAACTATAAACATTCCACCCTTGACCAGTTTGAATTTTAAGAAAATAGTTTGAATGGTTTTAAAACAGCTTAAATAGTTAAAATAGTCTAATAGAAAATAGTTTGAGTATTGAAAATGGTTTACATAGTAAAATAGTTTGGAAAACCAAAATAATTTGAATATTTAAGAACATATATTTTAAATAGTTTATACTATAATAATTTATTTGAAAATAGTTTCAAAATCAAATTGATTCAATTCCAAATTTTCCAATTCAAATAAATTTCAATTTCCATTTTGATTTAATCGATTCAATTTCGATTTCAAGTCGAATTTTACTTCGATTCCAATTTTAATTCAAATAAATTTGGACCTCGATTTCGAATTAATTCAATTTCGCTTTCAATTCCAATTAGTTTCAATTTCAGTTTCAATTTGAATAAATTTCTGTCCTACCCCAATTTAATTTCAATTCCAACTATCCGATTTATGATTTAATTTTAACTCAATTCTCAAATTTAAACCATTTCGATTTAAATCAATTTCGAGTTCGATTTTTTTAAAATATCGATTCAAACACTTAAATCAAATTTACTTTCAATATTTAATTTAAAACCCAAATCTTCAAAATAATTCAATTCTGAGCTCAATTTTGAAATATCGTTTTATATTGCTTTTACTTAGCAATATTCAAAGTTCGAATAAAAGTCTAATCTTTTAAAACAAATAAATTTCTGAAGTTCAAATCATATTTCGATTATAACTTCAAAATCTCAACTTCAATTATCTAAACCATTCTTGTTATCAAATTTATATTTCAACATTCCGAGCTCAACTTCGAAATAATTCAATTTCCATAAATTCGATTTTTATTTATATAAATCAAATCATTTAAATAATTCAAATCAAAATCTTTAAAATCATTTAGTTTAACCAATCCGGCGTCCGTATTTCTATCTTATGGCCAAGTGAATTAATTATTTCCATTTAATTTCAGAGATGGATATACATATATATATATATATCATTTTAATTCAAAATAAATGTCATAGGTCAATATCATTTCAACCTTTTTCTTAATTTATTCAAAATAATTCAATTTACAGTTTTGTATACTGTAAACAATTTACAGGATGATAATGGTATATATATAAAATAAATAAACATCCAACCATACAATATATCAACCAATAGCATTCAATTTCAATCAACATCAAAATCAGCCAATATTCACAACAATAACATAGTTATCAATATCAGGTATTTTACTGGAAAATAAATTTCAATTTCAGATTTAACTATCAATTTAAATCCTTATCAATTCAATTCTTATATCAATTTAATGTTAATTAATTTACCAAACATCAGCCAATGCAATTAAATACTTCATGACATTAATTTAACTAACATAAAAACTCATTTAGTCAATTGTGAGCATAATAAACACTCACCCTTATTTGAAACTGAAAATAATTTCATCTTCAAATAAATTCCAGCTCGATCCCAAATCGTAGACGACATCGATATAAATCCTTAGCAACTCCTTTCAAGTGAAATGGACCTCATACGACAGAGTTACGATTTTAATTCATATCGATATAGTTAAATTAAAACTAACAAAACATAACTAAAGAAAAATAAGAAAATCCGGTACCTTCTCTTCCTTGTCCAGATTCACGCGAGAACCCACCTGCATCTCCTTCCTCCAGATCGCGAACGGATCAACCCATCACCAAAATCCTATAATGATAAACGCTCGATCGACGAGCCCTTTCCACTGTTGCCGCATGCGAGCACCATGACTCCGCCTGCAGCCATCGATCATCCTACCGCCTCGATTCCTCTAGCGACATTGCCTTACATGCGTTCAAACGCGCAACTTCCTCCACCCGATGTCGCGCTCTCGTGATCGTGCCTCCAGGCCGAGACCATCGTTTTTATATTAATTTTTTATCAATTGATCTCCTTTTTCTTTATATAGGTCGATCTGCGATTTTGAAATATAGGAATTAAGAGGGTACGTGAAACAAAGAAGTAGGCCGTTTGCACGATTTGGGGAAGCTTGTGGATATTTGTATTCTTATTTAATTTGAAAATATCTGACGTTTAACATCCGAAATTTCTCAAGCTCCAAACGAAGCATGTCGTCTGGCGTTCATAATATTATTCCCCCGTTTCGAATACAATGGAACTATCTTCAAGGCCTAATTCGAAGGTATGCAGAAGATAGCTTTTCAAAATCAATTAATCTTAATCGAATATCTTAAATAAATTTCTACGTGCTTCAAGCTTGCATGGCTAAAGGACAACTCCGATCACTACGAAACTTGAAATTCTACAATAACTCACTATTACGGATCCGATGAAATTGGTCTCGTCAAGATCCAATATAGTACTCAAAATGGCTATTTTTACTTGTCAATTAAAAAATAGAATTTCCAATTTATATTTATTCCCCTTTGAATTCAAATTTAAATGTTAACAGTCTTCATTCTTGTTCAAATAAGATTTAAATCAACTTTTGATACCATTTTCATTCATATTAAATTCACAATTCAATTATTCGAATAATTTCCAATATTAAATTTAAACAATTTAATTATGCAATAAATTACGTGAACAGTCGTAAATTTCCAATGAATTTAGTTATCGATAATTATTTCCATCTAAATAATTCAATACTTATGATCTAATTCTAACTATTGATTATAGTTTTATTTCAATATAAATAATTCCTAAATTTTCGAAATTGTTTATTTCAAGATTTTATCCAAGTTCATATTCAATAACTAAATTAATAAATTATTATATTTTATTTCTAACCATTTTTTATCCAATAACCACACTAAATTTAATAATTTAAAATAGTTAAAAATACGGATCGTTACAGTCTGGATTGATTAGATTTATTGTTGGATAAGATGTTAATCGACCTACTATTATAGGCATATATCCTTTATACCCGAGTTGGTCCTATCATAATTTTGATAATCAACGCATATTGTAAGGATAATCGATGGCCTCAAGATCTCTTCTATTGAAGCGAACATCCTCTTTCTTGAGTCGAGGATGTTTATACACAGCTATTGATAAACTGTCCTTGACCAAGTTACCAATTTAAATTTTCATGCCTTAAGCATTATGCAAATCTATCCATCGTTGATTTTCCTTGTCCACCTCATGTGGACCTCCAAAAGGTTTTATGACGTGAAACTTATTTGAGGTGCCCTTGCAGAACTCATTTCGATGATGTTTGCATTAGTGTATTGCTGTTGTTGGGATGGCATACCCTTTGATTATTTTTCTTTAGCCTATTAACAAACTCTTGAAGTTTATTCTTTTGAATGTAATATTAGTAATATGTCTTCAATATTGTTACTCATTTGTATCATGGTCGTGCGGCTAATGGAATTGAGAAAACAATTCTTGATTACATATCATTCTTTATCTTTGTTTTTGAACTTGGTGGTAGTTTCTAAAATGCTAATCTTTCTTGGTAGTGATGAATACGCTTTCTATTGAATTTTCTAAGTCAGCTCAGCTCGTATAATGTACACCTATAGGCTTGAGGCACTTCTAGTTATCCCTTTTTTAGGTTTGCCTTATTCGCCAACCTTTTGCTTCCCTTTATCATCACTCTTATTTTCTTTTGTTTTGGTTTTAATCCTCCTTAAGGATACTTCTTTGATAATTTGTAAAACTCTATCTCGTTTCTTCTTAGCTACCACTAAACGGATGTATTTATCAACCTTGTAAAAGTCCTTTAGATCGATGGCCTTAATTCTTTCTCAGAACGTCATCAAAGATGAATCATTTCTATACTCCTATAACAGAACATACATGAAAAAATATGGAATCGTATCTCAATGACATATGCCGCTATTATGCAACCATCATCTCGCTATTTGATATCAACGAGAGTATCGCATGCTTAGGTTGTTGCACATGTACTCTTATTGAATTTTATATCTCCTGAACAACTCTACCCAGGAAATAATCAATCATCTCTCCAGTCTATAGAATAATAATGTTGCCAAATCTACCAAGAATATTGGAAGCACTTGCATTAAACCTACTCATTTAAATCAAATAAGTTGGATATCTCTCACCAAATGCACTATAGGATCTAGGGGCGAAGCTAGAGTGCTTTATGAGAGGGGTCATAAACTAAAAAAGAAAAATCATAATGATCAAATTGTTATATTGATATACAAAATACCATAATATCAGTTTTATTTGTAGTTATTCTTTACAACTTTCATAGCACACAGCCTTCTTTCAATGGAAGCTAGCTATAACAGAGTCAAAGCCAACATAATGAATTTGTGAACAAATCGGTAAATAACTTGTCTTTGATATGACATACACCCATAAAGTCTTGCTTCATTGAAAACACAACACTAATTAAAACATGCATAAAGAAATAAAGCTTGTTAAAAAAGCAGAAGCTAAAAAGCTACTACTTTTTAGAATTTAGAATTGGATGCACATTTTCAAGACAAAGAAATGCAAATGAAAAAATCGGTTACATGCTTTTAAATGGTTATAATCTTTCCTTACAAGTAAAACAATATGGGTCCTATATATAGAAATCTACTAGTGTAAAAGAACAAGTAAACTTGAGGGGAGTTGGTTTCTAAGGACCGATCTTTGCCTTGTAACAAATTTTGTAAACATCTAGGGTCAAATGACCCTTCTGGTACACATATAGATTCGCCCTTGATATCTATCATCTCATTGTTTGGCTCCATTGTTGATATCTTAAAATCCCTTGGAGTTCAGGCATTAAGTATATTCACGGTACCTGGATTCATATTCTCATTATCTGAGTGTGAATCTCTTTCATTTATCTACATCATACTTTAAATCGTCTTTTATCTTTCATCCTTGATCAGGAACTTCTATGAGCAAACTCTTCAATTGCTATGTCTTAACTATGTCATCGATCGTGGAAATGTTCATGATAATTGTTGGTCAAGGGTGACTATATGGAAGCTCTACATCCATTACTATTATACCAAGGGTGGCATCTACGTGGAGCGCCTTGTCCCCTATGACCTTGTGGCACGTGTCCATCGTTTTCAACCTCTATTGTAAAAATACATGTAGATGTCCACCAAATCCCCGTTGGAAGCTAGGTGTAATAACCCACCCTTCGTGGTATACTGAATCAACGTCTAGAAATACGTCTTGACTCAAAAATAGCGCAAAAGGTAGTATGTCAAAGTAAAATGAAAGAAACTAAACACTATAACCAAGGCATATCCGTTTAACTCACATTGGAATGATAACATATAATATACTGAATATACATGAACAGAACTGAATAAATAGTACATAAGAGACTGCATTAGCAGAAGTAACCGATATATATATATATATATATATATATATATATATATATATTGAACTATATACAAATAGAACATAAAGCTATAATGGTACAGTATTTTGATATAGTTCCCCACACACCAGGCTTTATGTCTGACTCACTTTTGTCTGATAATGTCATGACAATTCTTGGGTACTAGATTGAGTAGTATAGGAGTCGATGCTTTGGAGATACACTTACATGGCAGCTGGAGCATTATGTGGAGACGAGATTGATACTTCGTACATACTTGATATTGAAGTAGTAGCACATGACGAACGTTATTTATATATGAGACTTAATGTATTAGATATTCTATTCGAGTATTGTTATTTACTTATCAGCTGGTTTTGCTAGTGTAGTCTCGTGTGTATACTGTAATCATATTCTATTGATGTATATTCAATATATTATATATTATCATTCTCCTATGAGATTCTGCCATTATGCTTTAGTATGGTCTTTGTTTCAAAAAATTTCTTTTCCAACAATCTGTCTTTTATGATGTTCGAAAGTCCTTCGATGTTGATTTCAAGATATTACAAAGGGAGTGTTGTTATACTAGATAAGACTTATTGCCTAACCATCCACATAGGCTTATCTAGTCGAGGTTTACCACCTCATCTAAGCATCTAAACAGACATCCAAGCACTTCATACTTCTACTCGAACTCTTTCTAGATTATGTTGTCCTCTCGTTACTTGTGTTTAATGCAATAAGAACGTTATTATCTTATTTTGTGCGAGTTGGAGTGTGAGTTGCAGTAATTGATGGTTCTTTGTTTTTTGCCTACGTGTTAACACGTGTTCTATAAAATAAAGGACCATTCCTATTTCTCCTGGGAACGATAAATAAATATGAAGGTCCATAAACCTAAGCTTTACAAATACACGCTCAGGAATTCAACTTTTCCTATTTGCACCCATTCCTACACATATCATGCCAACTTTTGTAGCCTAGTAATAGATATTTTGAAATTTCTCACCGGTATTTCTCTGAAGTCAAGATTTTCTTGGTTTGTACTACAGAAATTCGGTGCATTTATGAATTTATATACAGTTTCAATTGTACGAAACATTACTAGGGTCTAGCCAAATGAATTTCTCATAATATTTACGAAAATATATTAGCACAAACTACTAAAAACATATTGATTCGTAGAACTGCAGAGTTTAGATCATCAAACACAGAATTCATTTGGCAGCCTAATTGTGAATTTGTAAGAAAGAAAAAGGTCGATGTAAATTTATACACCGAAAGAAAAAAAAAAAGAAAAAAAAAAAAGACAACTATTAGACCCAAGAGAAACAAACAACCAACCCAATAAAAGCAAAATAAATAAATAAAAGTAATATGAATAAATGCAATATTAAAAACATACATCTCATGTAGATATCTTGAATACAGAGCTAAGTTCATGCTAAATAATCTCTACCAAATTACCAACCAAGGCAGATCATATCACATATCAGAATTTCCTTGCAATTTTTGCAACAAATGGTTCATCACTTCAACTTGCATTCTCAAGCAGGCAATATACTCCACTGTTTCCATTAAAAGCCCATCGATCCCTACAGCTTCTCTCGAAGGCACCAGCCTCCTTAGCTCCCTTAGCCTCCTCTCGAGCCTGCTCCTCGGCCTTCCAGAGCCTTCTAGAACATCCTGTCTCCTTTTCTGTATCCTTCTCCTTGTAAAAAGCCTTTGAGACCTACAAGTATGTTGCTCCAAAGGCTGTATATTACTGACCATTCTGATGATGTTGAAGAAGAAGAAGAAGAATGTAATGTGTGAGGAAATGGTTAAAGAATCTGGACAAGGTGGCAAGTGTATATATAGAAGTATTATTGGTATTGGGCCTTGAAATGATGAGGGAAATTAGGGCAAGAAAACAAATAATATGTGCATGTTCTAATGAAACTCAAAGTGCACATGGACTCACATGATGTATATATAACTTAAAACACCAAATTACCTACTCATGCTACCACCCCCCATACCCTAATCCTAATTCTCTCCTACTTTCCCATCTTTTTTTTCTTCCTTCTCATCGAAACAACCTGGATTATTCTTTTGAGCCTTCGTTGCACTTCAATTTACAGCTCATTCCTACTTGCCCATAGGTCCCCCCCTATTGCTCACCCAACTCATATATCCTTTGTTTTCAAGTTTTCATACACTATGCACACAACCTATCATCATCATATAGCAGACCTATGAAAAGTCACATATACACATTACCCCTTAGTGTAGAGACGCTTTAGTAATGGTACACTGCTAATAGTTGTGATTTGGTTAAATTACATGAAACATACGTAATTTAACAGTGTACCACTACTTTGAAAAGAGGTCTCGTGTTCGAATTGTATGTAGCATAATTTGAACCATTGGGCATATGTGTAGTATGTTATAAAAACTTATTGTATTACTATTTGCTACTACTAAGTCCCAAATTATAAGCACATAAATTGTTATTTAAGTTTCCGCATTTGTTACCCAAAAGTCATCATCATTTAATCCCAAACAATTGAGATCAACCACGTGAATTCTCATTTTCTGTATGTTTCTATATAGAGTCTATGTTTAGCTAAGCTTAGCTTTTTAGATCATTTTCTAACATTTCCATCCCAACTGAGTTTATCTCTCTTTATTTTTTTTGGAACTTTTGCCCATATAGGCCATTTAAACAATGACGGAAATATGCCACTTTTAAAAGTATTTACAAAATTAAGTCTGTTTTGACCACATCAGCTTTTGGCTAGGAGTTGGTTGAAGGTGCCTTTTGAAAAGTCGTCCAAAGACGATTTTTTATAAGTCGCCTGAACAATAATTATTTTTCAGGCCCATGGTTTTACCTAATTATTGTTCGGGCGATTTTTGGAACATCGACTTTGGATAACTTTTCAAAAGTCTCCTTGAGCCAATTCCCAACCAAAACCTGACATGGCCTATTTTTGTTAATACTTTTAAAACAAGCCTATTCGTGTTTTTTTTTAATGTGGCCCATATTGTCAAAAAAAAAATCTATATATAGAGATATTAATTAAGCATGTGTTATCTTCGTAGATATCATGACAGTACAGTGAATTGGACTACAATGACTCTAGGTTCAAGCAATTAAAACCGTGCATTTTTATTTTTGAAAACTTATTTATTTGATCTGTTGTTTATAATTTACACAACATTTGTTGCGAAAAGACAAGACAACAAAATTCAAATACAGAATACATGGTAGGTAAATACTATGAAGTAAAGAGGGTAATAGTGGAGCTGTCCTTAGCCATGTGTTTCCTTGTAGGGAACCCTAGGGAATCCAAACTAATCATAAAGAACGCTGTCATAGGAATTTAAAAAAAGTATATAACTATAAGATGAATGCTAATGTGTAAGATAATTAACAATGAACTTGAAGGACTAAATCAATATAATTTACAGAGATACACTCATTGATGTTAGGATAAGGATTAAAAGGTTTGTTCCCTTTAATTAACACAAAAGCATAGTCTCTGAGGTGTCATTAGTTTTTTGTTTTTCTCCATGTATAGACGTGTCTGGTGCCAGAGAACATGGCATTGGAGGCATGATTCCTGCTTGTATAATCGTTTATAATTTGTTTAAGTTGGTGATTGACAATTAAGAGATGAGCTAGCATTAAATTAAACGGATAGGCTAAGTTAATAACATGTGTTTAATCCAAATAATATTTTTAATGATGATTTTAATGATATTCGTGTGATAGCTAGCTTGCCATGTAACTAAAGCATTTCTCTAGTACCTTGGCTCACTGTTCTAATGAGTGGTGGAGAGCATAGTTCCTCATTGTCCCCACAATTATTATCATTATCATTATTATTATCAGCATACATGCATACACATATAAACTAGACAAGAGTATAAAAGTCCGTCTACATAATTACCTTTCGGCTTCATATTAGGCACTGGCTCCAATTAATTAAAATGAAACCAATCGCATTTACGCTTTACACCTTTGCTATATTTAAGTAAAAAATATAGCAGTTGATGAGTATACTAACAAATCAAAGTGATTTAATCCTAATTTCTAAGTTTACTATCAAGAGTCCTGAAGAGAAATCAAACTTAAGGCATGCTCAATATCCACAGCGAATATTAGACAGATGATATTCCTTTTTGTTAATTTTTTATTTTTTATTTTTATATATATATATATATTTTGAAATACAGGAATATGTCCATGATCAAGGCCCACGCATATCAAATCCAAAGTCATATCATATGATTGCATCATAGTGTATGATGAGTAATTCTGTCCTCTAATGGATGAAACATCTATTTAACGTTTAGGATAGGAACTTCTCCGCTGTTACTGTCTTATTAGAGCAACCCAGCTGAAGGGTAGAAGCTTTGCTTAGCATTCATTTATGCTGACTGTTAGCATTTATTATCATTATGCTTTTTAATAGTAATTTTAACACATGATAAATAAAATTTGTTTAGACCACTAAACTAATCTAAGAAAAATCATTATAGCATTAGTATTTTTGACAATATAATAAAAGTTTGGTTAGCTTGGTTAGACCAATAACCGTATTAAATATTTTATGGGCCGATTGAAAACCAATCTAAGTTTCAAAACTAAATCAAATCGACTGAAATAAACTACTTTGGTTGTATTATTTAGTTTAACCAAAGATTGCACACCCCTAGGAAGCAACGTTCGGTCCAAGTAAATCGATCAACTATCCGACCAAGGAAGATATGGAGACAATAATAAAAAATATGAAAGCTTCTTTCTTAGCTAAATAGCAGGAGATGATGGACGTATTTCTTAGACGCATGAAGCAAGTAGCACCAACGCGGGTCTAGAGAGACTGAATTGAGAATGTTATTGGCAACCCATCACTAATGGATGCCAAAGAGCAAGTAAGGCAAAAAGAAGCCAAGGAGATATAGACTTCCACTCAACCAAACTAACCAAGGCCCAAACCAATTCGTTCGGTACCAAAAAGATTGGTACTGAACCGAATGGTGTAGCCCCCATCGGTCCAACAAGAGCTTTCCCACAAGAAGTCAATGTTAATGCTGGAACTACCAGCTTGGTTGTCGAAATGGAACTGCTTGGGTTTGGACTGACTAATCCACATGTGGTTGATCAGTTTTGCAGGGGCATGGCGTGGCTCACCAAGCACCCAAAGAAGCACTCGGATGGCAGAAGACCAAGCTCAGGGATAGATCTCACAAGTATGCTCTGGGCTAAAACCCAAGACGCATTCGATCCGAACCTTTGGATACGATTTGATTTCATGTAACTTCATCGAGATGCCGCAAACTCCAGTCCGTAGACCCTCGATGGGACTGAGTTCTCACGGAGGAAGTATAAACCACACTCGGGGACAGAGTGTTAGATCCCCACAAAAGTCAAAGCACGTCCCTCTTCTACAAGGCATCCAGAGACAGATATGCATGCAAATTGTGAAGAACGGAAAAGTCATAAGTCCTTACGATTTAGCGACTGATTGTACGGGTTCATCGAATGTCTTTCGATCTTAAGACGCGAGTCCCTTATGTTGATGAGTGAATAAACTAAGAATTCGTAAACCTCTTTCATTGTCAAATGTTTGAAATGGTCTATGGATTGTTCTCCAACTCTGCCGGAGATAGTGGAGTATAAACTCATACACCTCTAAAAGAGAGGTAGAGTATAAATCCGGACACTCTGCAAGAGGCAATGGAGTATAAAGTTATTCAACTCTGCAAGCGGCGATGGAGTATAAACTTATCCAACTCTGTCAGAGATAGCGGGGTATAAACTAACTCAACTATGCCAGAGATATCGAAGTATAAACTTCCTATCCTTGGAGATAGGGTTAAAATCCATCAGAGACAAAGGAGTATGATGTTTCTTAACCCTATAAACAATGTATAATTTTATCATATATAGCAAAAGAATGTAGATGGAGTGTAATTTTTGACAAGTTCCAAAGATTGAGCTTTATTGAGCTAGAGTTAGTGTAATTCCATCAAGCCCAGAGATATGGCCAACTTCATTTGAACATGAAACATAATGCTCCAAAGACCAAGTACCCTCGCAGATTATGGTGACTTCAAAACAAATGTATGACTTACTTTTATGAATAAATAGTGATCGACATTTAATAGAAATATTTAAGACATAATAGCACTTTGTCATTCAAATATGTAAAAACCACAAAAGCGGGAGAAAAGACTAATGATTGGACAAGAACGGATGTTCTTGACCACTGCAGGTCAAACAGACCTCTTGATTTACAGGCTAAACAAATGGTCGCACCAAAGCATCATGGAATCATGCCTCAATTGCACCATTTCCCACAACGATTGGATCGTGAACAAAGCATGTTTCATTTCCACAAAGCTTTCTTTTGGGGTAAAGTGTTAGGGGCAAATTTGACACAATGTCCAAGCACATCTAATCTAGTTGAGAAATATACTTAAGGTAGGGAAATCCACCTAGGTCGAAACCACATCTTATTCCGAGCTACAAATTAAAAGATATGACGTCCACTACCTAATTGATTTGAGCTACAACTTGGAGAGCTGCTATCTACTTTAACCAAATCGAAAATACAAAGGCACTGAAGTATTCTACTCTACGATACAAGTTAATGGTCCAAGTTCCAATCAATTCCGACTTAAAACGAAGATGTTATGATATATGTTAAAGTAGAAAAAAAGAGAGAATTATAATTTTAGAGGAGAATAGACAATTTTTTTTTTATAACTTGCTTTTTGTCTTGTCTACAACTTGCTTTCAACACAACAAAATGACCACATATATATAGTGGTTTACAACCCTTACAAACGGACATAACCTTTTTGAACAGACACCCTTTCACTTCAATATACATGACTTTTACTTAATAGACACGACTCTTCATTTCAATAGACACGACTTTTCAGTGAACGGACATAACTCTTCACTGAATAGATATGACTTTTCATTCGAATAGACATGACTCTTCATTCGAATAGACATGACTTTTCACATCAGCAGACACGACTCTTAATTTTGGTTTACACCAACAATGCCTCCCCTAAACCAAAATTCCTTCGAACACCTAATGCAGCAACAATTCTTGAGAAAGTAGTCCCTCCAAGCGGCTTTGTGAAGATATCAGCAATTTGTTCTTCACTTCGACAATACTCAAGACTCACTTCTTCTTCACGAACGAGTTCTCGTAGGAAATGGAAACGTAGACGAATATGTTTTGTTCTTCCATGCAAAATAGGATCCTTTGAGACAGAGATAGTAGAACTATTGTCGCAATAAATGATCGTAGGATCTTTTTGCTTGAAGCTTAGATTTTTAAGAATTCCTCTTAGCCACAAAGTTTGACATCCTGCTAGAGATGCTGCGATGTACTCCGCTTCGGTGGTAGAAAGTGCCACAACTGGTTGTTTTTTTGAACACCAAGAAATAATTCCACTTCCAATGTTAAATGCATAACCCGAAGTACTCCTTGAATCATCGATACTTCCACCTAGATCGCTGTCCGTATATCCAACAAGCTTCACAGGCACATGAGCTTCATAGAAAATGCCATAGTCAATAGTTCCTTTAACGTATCGTAAAATTCTTTTTGCAGCTTCCAAATGGTTTGAGAAAGGCTTCTCCATGAATCTGCTAATCAAGCTTACTGCGTACATGATGTCGGGTCTTGTAGCAGTGAGATACATCAAATTTCCAACTCGGCTTCGAAAAATAGTTGGATCCACAAACTTTCCTTCACCATTTTTGCACAATTTCGAACCTGCAACACAAGGAGTTGAAACTGGATTTGCATTCATCATATTGAACTTCTCCAATACTTGAGCAGCATATTTTTCTTGCGAGATAAAAATCCCACATTTTGATTGCTGAACACCTATCCCTAGAAAATGATGTAATTCTCCCAAATCCGTCATCTCGAACTCCTTCATCATTGAATTTTTGAATTCAGATAACATCTTCATATTATCTCCAGTAAAAATCAGATCATCCACGTATAAACTCACGATCATGAAACCTCCTTTTGAATGCTTCTTCATGTAAAGAGTGTGTTCAAAAGGACACCTTTCAAAACCATTCTTTAAGAAGAAATTGTTGATACGATCATACCATGCACGGGGGGATTGCTTCATCCCGTATAAAGCTTTCCGCAGCTTATACACCTTTTCCTCTTCGCCCCTCTTCACAAAACCAGGAGGTTGTTGAAGATAAATTTCATCTTGAAGAAAACCATTCAAGAAAGCTGATTTCACATCCATATGCAGCAGCTTCCAGCCATTTTGGGCAGCAAGAGAAATCAATAATCGAATTGTATCAAGTCGAGAGACAGGAGGGAATACCTCATTGAAATCTTCCCCTTCCTTTTGCTTATACCCCTTCGCAACCAAACGTGCTTTGTACTTGTTGATGGAGCCATCAAGATTTGTTTTGGTTTTGAACACCCATTTTACACCAATGGCTGATTTGTGTGAAGGCAATGTGGTAAGCTCCCACGTACCATTTTTCTCAATAGACTTGATTTCACCCTTCATTGCATTCACCCATTTTTCTTCCTTTGATGCTTCTTCATAAGTGATTGGATCTTCTCCCGCAAAAAATGCAAAATATACATGATCCGTAGTGTCAACTTCTTCGGTTGTATCATAGATTTCTCTCAAGGATCGCGTCCTTCTTTCCGCCGTTGGTGGTGAATTTTGCTCCTGCTCAACCCCATTATTTTTAGGCTGTTGTTCTTCAATACCAAGATCAGCATCAACACCTTGTTCCAAAGAAGTTTCCTCTTCAAGATTTAGAGTTTGCCATCCAGGTAATTCTGCAAAATCTGAAAAATTATAACAACCATTTTCATCAAAGCGAACATCTCTGCTGATAATCATCTTCTTCGTCTTCGGATTGTAAAGCTTGTAAGCTTTAGTCCTTTGACTATAACCAATGAAAATGCCTTTTTCAGATTTGTCGTCGAGCTTTGATCTTAAAGCATCAGGAATATGAGAGTATGCAAGACAACCAAAAGTTTTTAAATGAGCAACATTTGATTTCTTGCCATACCAGACTTCATTTGGAGTGGAATCCTTTAAGCTCTTCGTTGGTGATCGGTTGATTAAGTAAACGGCACAAGAGACCGCTTCAGCCCAAAAACATGCAGGCAAGTTCTTATTCTTCAACATGCATCTGACCATATTCATTATTGTTCGATTTTTGCGCTCTGCGACTCCGTTTTGTTGAGGTGAGTACCTAGCAGTTAACTCATGGCGGATTCCATGATTTTGGCAGAATTCTTCAAACTGAGAGGACATGTATTCTCCTCCACGGTCACTCCTTAGATTTTTTATTTGATGACCGGAATGTTTTTCAACTTGAAATTTGAACTCTTTGAAGCAAGAGAAGGCATCTGATTTTTCTTTGACACAATAAACCCAAATTTTTCTTGTGTAATCGTCAACAAATAACAAAAAATATCTGCTGCCTCCAAGCGATGGCACTTGCATTGGTCCACAGAGGTCGGTGTGAACAAGCTCCAGAGGTGATTGAGAAATCCACTTCGATTTGGATGGGAAAGATTCACGATGTTGTTTTCCCAATTGGCATTCATCACATGCTTCGTTTATCACTTCAAGTTTAGGCAGCTCTCGGACTATTTTTTTTGTAGACATTTCCTTCAAACTCCGGAAGTTTAAATGGCCAAACCTCTCATGCCATAACTTGGAAACTTCATCATTAGAAGTAGCAATCATGCACGTACTGCTTACGATGTCAAGTTTGATCGGAAATAATTTGTTGGATCCCATCACAATATTTGCCACTTGTTGGTCGTTCTTCTTCATGCTACATTGATCTCCAACGAATCGAAAATCAAATCCTTTCTTCAGCAAGTGACCGACGCTAAGAAGATTGCTACGTATGTCTGGTACATAAAGAACCTCCGACATTTTTTCAACTTTTCCAGCCTTGGTTTTGAAAGAAATTTCGCCAACACCTTGAATTTTGTATGATTTTGCATCTCCAATAGTAACCTGACCATCATCAGCTTCCACAAGACTTGAAAATAGATTTTTATTTCCAGTCATATGCCTACTTGCACCACTATCCAAGTACCATACGTTTTCAACATTTCCATCCAAAGCGATCAACAAAGATTCAGATTTTTCTGCTTCATTATGCATAAAACCAGCAACTGGTTTCTTTTCAGGATGTTTCTCCCAACAATCATTTGCTTTATGACCCGGCTTGTGACAGAAATTGCATTCAAAATATGGTTTTTTGCCTTTGTATTTGCCTCGCGCCTTGTTACTTTGGAATGATCGTTTCTCCTCCTTTGATTCTTCAAATTTTCCACTATTCCTGCTGTTACTTTTGCCATGGGATGGGCCTTGAACTTTTATGGATGTGAATTGAGATTTTAAGGCTTGATCTTGAGAAGAATTTGTTTGTTTACTTCTCATCAAGATTCTAGCCTCATGAGCTTCCAGCCTTCCTTGCAAGCCTTCAAGAGAAAGTGAAGCAATATCATTTGATTCCTCAATTGCAACCACAATATGATCGAACTTGATTGGTAGGCTCCGTAGAATTTTTTCAACGGCTCTTTGAGTCTCCACGACTTCTCCGTTTGAAGCCATCTGATTTATGATGGAAGTGAGACGAGTAAAATACTCTGAGATTTTCTCACTTTCCTTCATTTCGAGCTTTTCGAATTCAGCTCGTAGTGACTGCAGGCGAACCTTTTTTACTTGATCTTGGCCAGAATACGTTGTATTCAATATTTTCCAAGCCTCCTGAGCATTTGCAACTTTTGAAATTCTCTCATAAACTTGAATTTCAAGTGTCTGGTAGATTTGGAAGAGAGCCTTCCGATCTTTCTGTTTTTTGCTTTTCAGAAGATCTCTTTGGGCAACTGTGAGTTGCGTTTCATCTTCCGGCGCACCAACACCTTCTTCAACAACTGTCCACAAGTCTTGAGATTCAAGACAGAGCCTCATTAGATTGCTCCAATAATCAAACTTTTCACCATTGAATCGAGGAACAAGGGAGACAAGGTTGTTTGACATTTTTCAACCAAGCTCTGATACCAATTTGTTAAAGTAGAAAAAGAGAGAGAATTATAATTTTAGAGGAGAATAGACAATTTTTTTTTATAACTTGCTTTTTGTCTTGTCTACAACTTGCTTTCAACACAACAAAATGACCACATATATATAGTGGTTTACAACCCTTACAAACGGACATAACCTTTTTGAACAGACACCCTTTCACTTCAATAGACATGACTTTTACTTAATAGACACGACTCTTCATTTCAATAAACACGACTTTTCAGTGAACGGACATAACTCTTCACTGAATAGATATGACTTTTCATTCGAATAGACACGACTCTTCATTCGAATAGACATGACTTTTCACATCAGCAGACACGACTCTTAATTTTGGTTTACACCAACAATATAAAGGTCGGCTGAGAAAGGAATAGCAGGACAGTTTGAGAAGGAGCAAGTGCCGAACAGAAAATACGATCAGGTAGTGTGTTTGCCAAGCCGAATCTCTACCGAATTAAATTAGTCATACAGAGAATGTTCCAACTTTATAAGAAGCCTCGTACCCATAAATACCCTTTGATGAGCAGTAATGACAAACAAGTTTGAAGCATTAGAAATTACCAAACAAAATTAGCCAGAACAAACTCTTGAGAAATTTTGAACAACAAGGAGTCATCTTAATCTGATCCAATCACATCCAATAATCCAATCCACTATCCACCATCAAGTTATGGTGGACTAACATCAAGATCTAAGATTTTAGAGCTTTCTCAATCAAAGATCTAGTAACCTACAATTGTTGAAACTGATCCGCAGAGATCTAACCAGCTTTGTAACAATTGTAAATTGGAGAATCCTGATAAAAGACTAGTATAAATCGAACGTATGTACATCTAATAGCTCAATGTATTTACTATTTATTCAATAAATTTTAATGGGGAATGTGTGTTATAAGTGTAAAAATTTTGGTGGTCACAACACTTATTTCAAGCAATTTTGTTGGTGGTGTATGATGCAAATTGATGGTATAAGTCAATTGATGGGTGGTCGGAAAATGAGTGAAGATGGAGGCCGCAACCTTATGTTGAGATTCTGTTGATGGGTAATCATGTAGGGATATTGTTGCTCAATTTTCTCGCAAGTAGTTAACATACATCATAAAGACAATCTGCACCAATCAAAACCAGCCCAACCGGTCTGCCACTACCCCGCAAAGCCGGCCCAAGCTCATGTTTATCTCAAACCAACTGTGCCAATATAAGGCCTGGGCGTCTCATCCCAAAGCAGTATTCACGATTAGACAAGATCTGGACCAGGTCCGGTTCGGTCCCAACTGGTACTTATATATTGAACTAATTTCAATGGCAAATGAAAGCCAACACAATTTGCCCGACGTCACATCAGCCAACGACTGGCTCCTATTCATACCTGTCTCAGGCATCATGCAAAAATGACCCTAGCATAGCCTGACTTCAGTACAACCAACTCCTACCGGCATTAGACCTCCCTTCTGATCGCCTCGGACCCGTTCACTAACCGTCTTCCCCATCTCTACAATATTCCAAGTCTCTTCTATGTTGCTGAAAGCTGGTCGGCTAGCCCAGCCATGTGAGCACTCAAGTAAATGACAGTGTCATTCATCCATCCATCCTAAGCATCGTATTGACCGGCTAAACTGATGTGTCTTACTATCCGCATTAAATGTGCATTTACTGCAAGCTCACGCCTAGTACAAAGAGGCAATGAGTACATTCTCATCCACCACACATCTTCAAGCACGATTTACAACCGTTGACCATCAACCTCTACATTCGAATGAACGAACAAGAACATTCCTGCTAGCTCTATAGCGCAATCTCAACGTCCACCTCGGCTATTATAAATACCCTATGTCTTGCAACTTCAAGTGGGTTATACTCTAGTTGAAACATTCAAGAATCCTGAATACTACACGCATCGGCGCTTTTGATACCGCATAAGTCCTTAAGATTACATAGCTTTGTTAGTCTTAACTGCATTTTTCTCTTATTATTTTCTTGTAATTCCGTGTAATTGTAAAGGAAATATATAGTAAGAGAACTTCACAGTGAACGTATGTATATTTGTTGAACCACTCTACGTCTTGTGTTATTTACCTTTCAACTGCATATTTAACTCCTCATTTTCTCTTTTTAAGCCTAGTAATTAGCAACCAATATTTGTTTTTCTCAATGCACTTGTATCATTCCGAGATTGGTTAGAAAACTAGTCAGCATATACTATCTAGGATATATTCGAAATTTCAAAACAACAAAGTGAAAATCCTATTGATTGAATTTTCATTATTAATAGTAAAGATATAAAGTGAACGTAGTCCAAATATTGCCAAACCACTATAAAAATTCTGTGTCGTTTACTTTTTTCACTTTACTTCTTGTCTCTAGTACATCTATCTATGATTTATGATTTACATTAGAGTAAAAAACTTAACATTTTGACAACTAGAGATCTCACCTTCTAAAAACAAGGCTATGATCATACGGTCCTAGACTCTACCAGATCTATGTTCTTGGATGTTTGGTCAATTTTGACGCAAATAGTAACTAACCTTGTTCTAAGTTTATGGATTGAACCATCTGAGTTAAATTTGTTTTATAAACTTAATTAGTTCTTATAGTATCTTTGTTTTGCGGACGATCTATAGTGTCCATATTTTAATTTTTTCAACCATTTTATCCCCTCGTCGTAGCTTTTCTTTATACTTCTTGTTTATAAGCTGCTACAAAAAAAATTGGTTCCATAATCATCAAATTGCATGTCTTATGTATTTTGGTCTAATGCCGGTTGAAGTTTGTATTGTTGTTGGAGCTGTCGCCTAAGTTAGATCAGTGTCCTCTTCAATCTCTAGTGTTGGAAATATGGTTAAGTTAATACTCTCTTTCAACTTCTTTTGTTTTTCAAAAATATGCAGCATCTTCATTAATTCTCACATCTCGGCTAATAATGAGTTTCTTCATTCTTAAGCTATAGACTCATAGCCTTTTGACTGAGTGCTATACCCTAATAAGATTTCATTTTTGGTCTTCTCATCTAACTTGCCTCTTTTCTCTTTTGGAATGCGTGTAATATATGCAACCGAAAAAATTGAGATGCTTCACGGATGGTTTTTTCCGCTCAAGCTTCTATAGGTGTCATCACGGAAATTGTTGGACATCTATTTAGCAAATAAATTGCATTGCTTACTGCATCTACCCAAAAAAATTTGGAATGCCCTTATCCATGGCATGGCTCTCGATGTCTCCATGACAATTTTGTTTTTACTTTCCAAGACTTTATTTGCTCTACACTTTCAACTTTGCTAAACTTATTGAATCCATTTGAATTGTATTCTTTGCCTCTATCATCTCTAATTGGCTATATGTTGTGATGACTTTGTTTCTTGACATGGGTTTTGAATTTCATGAAATTATCAAAAACCTGTGATTTATTTCGTAAAAAACAAACCCATATCATTCTCGTATAGTCATCAACGAAGAAAATAAAATACCAATTTTAATTATTCAAGAAAGTACACATTGGACCATAAATATCTATACTCAAGTGGTTCTTTGGCTCTCCAAGCTCTTCCCACTGGAAAAGATTGTCGATGTTGTTTCCAAGTATGTATCCTTCACAAACATTGTTGATCTCCTCGATTGTTGAACATCTCATATCATATTTTTATGATGGGGATCTTTAACCCTCAAAAATTGAAATGTCTAAACTTTTCATGCCATAGCCATGAGTAGTCTACACATGCTTGCATTGCTACACTGCTTGCATATCTCTTGTATTGGAAAACATATATTCTTTTCCATCATATATTTACAATTTCAAGATATTTGTCTTTCGTGTCATAGGTTCTACAAGAATCTCCCTCGAAATGCAAAATGCATTCTTTCTCCATCATTTGACCCATGCTAAGTAGGTTTTGTTCTATATTAGGAGCTAGTAGTACATTGTTGATGTATCTTCTGCCTTTTTGAGTGTTAGTGATAACCGTTTCCCTCTCGGTTGCTTCCATAAACTCACAATTACCCATTTTTTACTTCTGGTTTTATCGAGTTTAGGGATTGCTTTTGTTTGTCATGTGATTACTATAATTATCTTGATACCAAACGTCATTATTTTCTTCTAATGCACCTTGGCTGACATAAAGAGGTTACTCTCATTGTTTTTTAGTTTTGAAAAGCTAGATTGGTAAAAAAAATTGAAAAGCCAATCTCTTTCAATGTGCCCAAATTTTTTACAATTTTGACACCGATTGTCTTCTAAATCAACAATCTTTCTCCCAGCGACCTTTTCTTTTGCAAATGCCGCATAAAGAACATTTTCATTGTTGTCAATTAGTTTCCCTTGACTATTCTTATTTTTGTGATTTTCTTGTAGCTTTCCCCACCTTTCTTTGCTTTATGAGATTGTAAATTGAAATTTGGTTGAAAAGAATTTTTTTTGAATTTTCTTTATGTCTCGTCTTTTTTATAAGTCTTGAAAGAGCTCATTAATTTAGTTGGTGATAAACTTTCCAATTTTTTATTTCCTCTATCAATGAACTTGTCTCACCATATTTCTCTATACAAGAAATTTGTACTTTTTGACTATTTTCTTGTCATAAATTATTTCTCAATAGACTCTCATTTAATTACTATTACTTTAGAATAGTAACATTTTGCAGCATCGTCGTCCTTCATTTTCATATTTTCAAAAAAAAAAAATTATAAGCTTTTGCGGTTTAACTAGACGAACCTTCACAGTTCCTTCAAACTCCTCCTGTAACGTGTCTCATGCCATCTTTGCAGCAGCTGTGTCCATAATTTTAGGAAAAATTTCGTCTAACATGGTTTGTTCCAGACAAAATAATGCTTGAAAATCTTTTTGTTGGTTCTTTGATGCATATACACGTGTAGTTAGAATTCGACAATTAAGATTTTGATTGCATTAGCATATGTTTACGAATTTGAAAATCATCATATGGCTGATAAGACCACATTCTTAAAATGGTGAACCATATTACACATCTAGAAGGTTTTGTAATGCCTACCAAAACCTATAAATTCCTTTGCAATCTTAAACAAGAATAAATGATTTGATAAAACCGTAAGTATCAAATGGTTTCAGAATTTGTGAATTATACAAATATATCAAAACAAGTTTAGTGTTGTCAAATGTGTGATTATATGATTTAATGGAGATTAAATGCTTATTTTGGGATTAATAATTAAGTACTGGAAAAACGGAAAAGCTCTTACCTTCATCCTTTGACATGGTGGATTAGGGAGTGGTCAAAGTGATTCTAGGAGTAAGGTTCGAAAAATCAGTAGAAAAGTCAACTATAACTCAATCTCAAAAAATTGAGAAGATTTGAAAAGTCCAACAAGTTTGATTCAAACTAAGTAATCACTCCTAATAAACCTAAATATATGGTTATATTAAAATATTGGTAGATTAGGGAACTAATTAGAACATGTTGAAGTTATTGATTGTTTGACATATGCTATGATATACGTAGGATCAGATATTGTCTATGGTGCAATTGGCATAATAATAGATATTTTGATAACTCATGACGTATCTGATAGAGTTAAGGTATGCACTAAGGGTAATATGTGTTGAATTTGATACCTGAATTCAACTCGAAGGAAGAGGTGAAACCCTAGCTCCAGATTTGCCGAAGGAAGAGAAGGAAGCCATGAAGTATGAAACTCTAGCTCTGAACGAAGCAATGGCCTTGCCGAAGGAAGAGGAAAAAGGCAAGAAGAGAAGGAAGCCACGAAGTCCTCGTTTGGTGGAGGAGCAGTCACGTTTGGTGGGGGAACTCGTTGGATGGAGGAGCTCGTTCCTTTGAAGTGAGGAGAAGCTTTGGAAAGAAGCTGGAGTGAGTTTCGTTTGGTAAAGTGGAAGTGCCGAACGAGTTGTTACGTCCAGTGATTATGAAGCGGCATTTGGACATGCCGAACGAAATATTTCGTTCGGTATTTGAGCATGCTGCTCCAATAGGGAAGATGCCGGTCCAGATGCGTCAAACCAGATGCATACCGAACCAAACCCCAGAGCTGGCATATAGCAGCTGCCCCTCCTCATATCTTCATTCTATAAATAGCGGAGCTTCTGTACAACAATAGCAGCCATCCTAGAAAGCTGAAACTCTGCATAATTTTGTCTTTATTGTAAATTCTTCTTATCTTGTAACTCTAATCTTGTAAATCAATCTTGTAACTCTAATCTTTTAGTGATTAATAAAATCTCCTCTCTCCAAGTGGACATACACCGCATCGTGATAATGGAACCACTATAAATACTGGTGTTATTTATTTTTCTGCATTGCATTGATCTGTGACTGTCTGTTCTGATGTTTATCTCAGTTTGTTCTATCTTACTACAATCACGATCCAGTTAGTTGTTTTTCCGCTGCGTTGGGGTTTCTATTCACTTAGATTGATCATCTGAAGGGATTTCCCCCAACAATATGTAATTTGTTATAACTCAACTTTTGTAAATCAATCTCGTTTGAAATAAAGTACACTTTTAGTCTTTACTTTTACTATATGTATGTTATATTGTGATATAAGTAATGCTCTCACAACATTAAATATATACAAGTGAATACTTAGGAAAAAGCATTAGTCGATTGTAGTTGCAAATGTTTGCCACCATAAGTATGGAATCGTGTATATAAAATACTTATTCTCAAATTTTCCTAGTTATATTGTTTTGAGAATATGATATCGATACGTCTGTTAAGACTACTATACGTAATGTTCTTCATTCCATAAACGATGATTTACTCATGACCGTTGAAGACGCTAATGAATTACATACATATTATTAGGAATGATCACAGAACGACTCTACAAGAATCTTCTATAAAGTTAAATACAATAAATCAAAAGATGATATCATGTAACATGTAGTCTTTACACTTGGGAGTACTGTAGATCTTAAGTGTCTAAACTATACTTCAACTATGCTCAATCATATGACATGATGCTCGTGTTACGACTATAGTTAGGTATTCGTTAAACCACTTAAAGTAAACATTACTCAAGAAAGTATTTGTCTACTTCGTTGTGCAAGGTTCCTGTCATTGTAATCAGTATTCAACTTAAAGTCACAAAACTTGACCAAGGTAAATGGATTAATCAATCAATGTTATCAGATTAAACCAAAAGCTTTAAAAGTTGTACTTCCACAATCATAACAGATACCATTGAAGTTTTGAATAATTTTGCATTAATTATAAAGACACAAAGAGAATTAATTCAAATTTGTAATTGATTCTAGTGCATTTAAACCTTTAACATACGTACTCTATAACAAGTAGTCGGCCTTAAAAAAAGTCTATTATGGATATGCATATGGATCCGAATCGATTGCAACAAAGCAATTACAATTAGCATCCTATTCAACTTACTTTTTTGGTGAAACGTATGTTTCACCCACAGTATCATATCATTATTTGTAATTTTAGGTAAATTTTATGCTTAAATAAGCACAAACTGAATTTTTATTACAGTGGTCATGATTAAATGAGGTGTCATAGATCACTAAACATAGTTATTCGTCTGTGGGAAAAAAAATACATCGCAACACTCAAAAATTACCTATATTTTAACTACAAGGAGCTTATACTGTTCTTTCAAATCAATAGGCAAATGAATTGTGATCCACAATTGTGTTTGACCTTGACAGAGCGTTGGTGGAAAAGAACATGCACATTTCACTACGGTTTTGTCAAGTTAACCTTGACCCCGATAAATTTTCATGTGCTAATCCGGATAAATGTTGTTTTTGATTCTCTATTGTCAAATTCAGTGCAATAACATTCGGCAGATAAGGTACATCATTATTTTGCAATATAATCGTGTACAATTATTTTGCAGTCTCGTTGTATATCATTATTATCTTCAATGCAGAGTTTAATGTCAATCAATTCAACTGGAAGCCAAAACGTAATATTAGCATTTTGCAGATGAAAATTCCATGCGTTTGTGTTAGGTGAAACAACTTACAAATTGTGTGCATTAAAGGTTAAAGGTAAAGATAAAGCTTTAAAATACTAGCTTTCTGAAAGTAAAACAACTTACAATGCTAGCTTTCATTACATTTGAAGTTAAAAAGTTAAAACAAAGCTTTAAAACCAAAAAGGTCACATCAAAGGACTAGTAGTTTAAGTGACAATAGGTATGCCACTTTAGACATTATTTTGTTCTACAAAAAACTTGTAGTTTCAGCGACAAACTCCGTTGAACTTTCATCTTAATACATTCATTGGCACATCACTCCGTCCGCGTATCACTCGGCGGGGAACATAGAATATGATCCAAATCTTTTAACAAAAAAAATCTTTTGTTGTTAGATGTGACTAAACTCATACGTGGGTGTCACTCAACCTCTACTATTTTTTATGATGTTAGACTATTCTTTTCAATCTACGCCAATCACACTCTTACAATACAAGACACCCCAACTGATCTGAAAAGAATAAGCCTTGTTCTAAATATAGTACAAGAAAGAGACAATAAGATCAGTTAGGCTCCAGCTAAGATGCTAATATCTTGATCGTGGGTTGTCTAGAGTTTGATGACCGTCCCTCTCAAACACCCGTAAGTAAATAAAAGATTCTAGAAATTATAGATGATTCACCTGAAAGCCAGCAAATATTCAGTATTTTTTTATTTCTATTTATAGATAGGGACTGTGTACACGTGTGCTGGGACAACAATGCTATGATCAGATCAAATGAGAAAGTGGATTGATCGTGCAATAAAAGATGAAATTTAGGTATGAATGTGCAATGTCTTTCAGGTTAGGTACATAAATTGGGCTCACAGATGATGAGTATTCTTGTATAAATGAACGAATTCATAACCATGATTAGGAAACCATAATTAATGTGAGAGTTTTGAGACATGCTTCCAAAAAAGACAATTAACTACTTAGACAGCTAGATAGAGCCCACTTAAAACTTAACAGTTGTTATCACAAACTCAAGGCAGTAGTGCAATCAACGTTACGTGTAACTGATACATGAGTTTACTTGATTAGCAGAACATGTGCACGTTATCCACTGTTTATGCAAAATATAATTTTAAACTGGGAAATGTACCATGCCGACATGGAAAATATCGGGGGAGATAAGGAGTAGAGGGTAAAAAGTTAATTAATACAATGCCAAAACAAAATTAGTAGTAAAAAACACTGATAAAATTAGGTGTACCTGATTCAACTAGATCAAAGAAACATTTGTGAGACACTTGGCAGTCAAATGTATTGCACTTTTCATACTTTAATTATACCAGCACTAACATGAAATATCATGTTCTTGCTATGATGAACCTACAAGATGCAAAAAATGGAACTTGATTAGGTGGAAAATTAGTATTTTATGAAGGTAAAATAATTCTGCATGTATAATGATTAATCACATCAGCATTTCAACGATAATAGGTGTCCGTTTGGTTTGAGCTTTGAATTTTGTGTTTTTTTTATTTTCAATATGTATTTTAAAAGGCATGAGAGGGGACGAAGGGTGAAAAACGATTATTTTGGAAAATGTTTTTAGCATATCAAATTGAAAATGATTTTATTTTATTTTTCATCCTTTTTTGGAGAAATATCAAAACTTTCTTCATTCGTCTTCCCGTTATGATTTTTCACTCTCGCCTCCTCGTCTACATCTTTTGTTGGAAATGCAAAACAAAAAACTCAAATTTCATGGCAAACAGACCATAGGATTTTTAAAAACAAGTGTCCTACTGATGTTTGGATGGATAGATTCTCTAATGACTAGATTGGTTTTCTGCCATGGACATTAATATCAAGAAAATGGCTCCTGTATTTGCACAACTAGGCATAAGATGTAACAGAACAACTTGTGCACCCGGTATAAGTGAGGCCGTCAGCCATTTAAATGGTATATGGACTTAATCGGTCTTGCAACCGAATCCATCTATACCCTTCCTATAACATAAGTAGACAGCGCTCACATTAAGTATGGCTCATTATAGCATCGTGGTGTGCATAATGACAATCGATAGAATTATAACTATTTTCCTAAAATCAACCACAAAGCTAAATTCTTTTTATTTGAATAAATTTGATTTCTCAACATGGTATACCAACTAGAGTGTAAGAGATTGTATCTTAGGTACATAATTATAATTTATTTAAGTATATTCAACCACATAACCTTGTAAGATGTGACAAATATGATTTTTTTTAAGAATATGACATAACATTATACTAAAATCAAATAGATCACAAGCTTCGCAAAGTTGAAAATGGTATACGGATCGAAGATCAACAAAGAAGTTTTGAGCAAAACAGTGTACAAAAAATGGTAGGATAGCAACCCACACGATGATTGGTCGAGAGCCATACGTAGACCAATGACACTTGAATAAAATTCCAAAGCCCCCACATCTTGACCAGTTGTAGGAAATAGGTCAACTAGTGGCAGATTGAAAATGGAGTTTTGGACCTTTTTTCTACAGACCTGGATGATTCCGCTCGTGTTTTTTGATCTTCAAAGCCACCTACTAACTTTGAGGTATTTTTGATAGATATATTTAAAAAAAAAAAAAAGCTTTCATATTTAGAGAAATATACTGTTATATATAATTTTGAATGGTCAAGATACCTAGAAGTTATTTTTGGAAAATAATAATAATAATAATCTCATAGTTATTATTAATTATTGGCAACTATAAATAAGGATGTATATGGTTAGCCACAAAAAGTAACTAAAAATTGGAGTTTGGTATTCTAATTGAACCATATTGCAACTATTTTATTGGATTTAACAAAAAAGGTTTAAAGAAAAAAAAAATTGTTTTCTAATCTTCATTCTTGTCAGCTTCTAAAATATAATTGTACAGAGCTCTTTAGAATAATAATTGTATCACAAGCAGCTAACTACAAAAGTTTTCGAAGAAAAAAATGTATAAGGAGAAGACGGGTAAGGAACTACTGATAGAAAAAATTGATAATTTGAAAAGGTAATGATGATAGATTATTTGTATTTCAATGATCTACAATAAACATTAGACAAAAAAGGACAAGACCAAGCAATACAACAGAGAGAAAAATATACGAAGATGGATAAAATGATTACAAGGACTACATGTTTTTGTGTGTGTGTGTGGGCTTTTTCTTTCTTTTCTTTTCTTTTCTTTCCTTTTTTTTTTTTTTTTTTTTTGATGAATTTTATTTACATATTGTTGTCAACATAATATCAACCTATTTTTGAATTATCAAGACAACGTTCTTTCCTAAAATATAATTGTATAGAGTTCCTTAAGAAATTCATAATAAATTACATGCGTATATTAAGAAAAATTGAAGTAGAATGTTTTTTAGTAGAATTGACTGACTAGTTTTCATCAATCTTATGCATGCGAAGAAGTTTAAGATGTATTATTAATGTTGTCCTTTGAATCTTTGATATGATGAATTTTGAGTTCCCATATGCCCTCTTCAATGCATCTAGAAATAGAATGCATTAGAATTTAGAACACAAATCTAGATTACTAGTTCAGACATTTCTCACAAACCAGAATGACTGGAAGAGTTCATACCCAGAATCCCACTGAATCAACTGTTAGAGCACATGACACACCACCAAGCCTGTTAGTGGGCAACATAAGTTCATAGAATTGGGTTAATCAAACTAAATGATAATTTCTTGTTCAGGCACGTGCATGACACTGATAATTTCACAAGGTACAAAATGACAGACATCTACCTCAAATTGTTGCTAGAGGTCTTGTGTCGCACTGATAAATTCATAAGGTACAAAATGATAGACATCTACCTCGAATTGTCGCTAGAGGTCTTGAGTTGCACTGATAATTTCATAAGGTACAAAATGATAGACATCTACCTCAAGTTGTTGCTAGAGGTCTTGAGTTGCACTGATAAATTCATAAGATATGCATGCATAAAAACCAATTTAAAAAATGATGAAACTGTGTGAAACTGAATAGACTTGGTGGGAAGAAAAAACATTAGTGCTTCAAAATCAGAAGGCCGCACTAAAAGATGAAGGGCAATTGTGTGACCACACAATTCAAACAATATTGAATCCCTCCTTGTTGTGTAAAGTTGTGAGCTCCATTTACTAGGCATTACTAGGCAATCAAAGGAATTTTCATTCTTATGCTATCATTGACATGCTATCATCTTAAGTCCATTCCTCTGTTCTATCAAATGCCCTTGTTCAGCCATTCATTGCCACATGATATAGTTGTCGGACAACTTCTAAAAGGATATTTGTCTACCAGCGAAATAGGGAATGTCATCAAGATATATATACATACCCAAAAGTCATACTTGATCATTAAGATAAATTTCATTAGAAATATGACCTCATTAATCCAAAAGGAATGAACATTCCACATTAATTAGCATTACCCTTAAAATACAGTATATATCTTGATCATGGGGTCATGGCCATCCCTTTCAATTATCAAACACACCCACGGAAGTAAAAAAATTCTAGGAATTATAGATGATTCACCTAATAGCCGGTAAATATTCACTTTTTTTTTGTATATAGATATAGATTATGCTAGCAAGCATACCGGGTCAACAATGGTATAGTCGGATCAAATGAAAAAGTGCATTGATCATGCAATAGAAAATGATTTTAGGTGTTAATGTGTGATGTCCTCAAGTTAGGCACATAAATTGGGCTCACAATGGTTAGTATTCTTGCCAAACCGACCGTTACCGACCAAATAGTGTGAAGCGGAAAAAAAGGGAACACGTGTCCCTTAAATCTCTTCAACATTATTTATTTTGTTTTCTCCACAAATGTATTCTTAAATCAATCGATTCTAAAAAAATTCCAACATATTATTATCAACATTTGTTGTTTAACTAAAATTAATGAAATTGAACAGCTGGTTCTTGACCGTTATGCGGTTGTACTAGTAGAAATACAATTGGAATAGTCAATAATTAAAAACCATCTAATCATATTCAGATGTGAGAAAGTTTTGACACATGCTTCCAAAAAAGACAATTAGCTGATTCTAGGCATAGTACATTCAAAATTGCATGTATTAATACAAGCTTCTTTGATCAGTAGAACATGCACAAAATTTAATGCGCTATCAAAATGCAATACAAAAAGCCTCCGAAAAAAGCTTATTTCAATAATAGGCCTTGTCAGAATCTTGTTATGAAAATAGGCCTGTTTTTCGTTTTTGCACATCCTCATTTTTTGAATGCGCATGTACAAATTTTGATTTTGTACATGCGCATTCTTAAAATGCACGTGGACAAAAAAGGGATATTTTCATAATAAGTTTTGGATGAGGTTTATTATTGGAATAAGTTTTTGCAGAAGCATATTTTTAAAGCAAACCCGCAATATAAAAGTTCTACTTGGAAAACAAACCATGTACCATGAAACAAGGAGTTGAAGTCAAAATTTGGTACATACAGCAGGATAATAACACTGGTAAAATGTGAATATACCTGATTAAACTTCAAACTAACAACTATAAAACATTTGGTCATCAGATGTATTGTACTTCTCATGTTATAATCAAGCAAGCAGTAACATATAACATCGGCTTCTTGTAATAGCGAACCTGCAAGATGCAAGAAAAAGGAAATTGATCAGGTGCAAGTATAATCAACAAATTAATGTTGTAAGATATGACAGATACGGAAGTTGTATGCCTACATTAGGAAGAGAAAAAATTTCAAAGTAGAATGCTTTTATGTAGAATTGACTGCCAAGTTTTCATAATCTTCAGACTTGAAAAACAGTAAAGCTATAAAAAGAATAGGTCATGCTAACATACGAAGAAGCAAAATTTCTGTAATAAAATTAATGGCTAATAAACTAAAATTGAATGGTAATTTTTGCTACACAGAGAATATATTTTTCATCCTAATGGTCCAGAACAAGGAATTGTCATACACCAACTATCGTTAATTCATTGTGTAATCACGCGATTCAAACAAGATTTGTTAAGCTGTCCATACCATTTACTAATAAGCAATCCCGGTAATAAATAAATAAAATTGTAAAGCTTTAACTGGCATACGATCAAAACCACCGTCAAATATATTCCTAACCAATATAATATTGATAAGTCGAACATAGTACTTAGGGATCCATTGGATAAGGAGAGACATCAAGGTAATATACTCGCATTAATAAGTGCATTCAGATAAAGTAAAACCGTTAACACAATAACCTCTTTAATCAAAATGTTGTAAATAGCAAGAAATTAGGCTGAAAGGCTTCTCAGCACAAAGTAATAAGTTTATAGGACAACACTTCAAAATAAATAGTCTAAAGGACAAAAGATAAAGAAATTATCATTTTTACAAAGGAAAATGGTAAATGATGAAAGAAAATGGTAAATGTCCTTAATCTAATTATTCTGAAGTACTATGCTGGAAACTTATTACCCTGGATTACGAAGCCATTTAAATGAAAATCCCCCGTAAATAATATCTGTAATGTGACCTCCTTGCACAAAGTATTGTTTAAGAGGGTAACAATAAGTTAGGACCAGCTAAGCAAACACTTTGTTCGATGACTTGTCAGTTTCCAAGTCCTAACGTCCCCACGAAAATTAAATTTTCCATCAACTGTATACATATGCTCCAACTAGAAGCTACCAAATATTCAGCCTTCTTTTGTCATTAGTAGAAATAGACTGTGCAACATGTGTGGTGGGTCAACAATGTAGCAAATCAAATAAAAGAGGGTTTAATCATGCAGTATAGGACAATTTTTGGTGTGGTGTCCTATACTTAGGCACTTATGGGGCTAATAAATGATGAGTATCATGTTTATCATACATACTGCAGTAGCATAATAATAATTTGCAATTGCTTAATTAAATATTAACCTCCAGCAGTTTTTGAGACATTCTGTCAAATAAGAAATTCGGCAAAAATCCAGATTGAACCCACTGAAGAAGAAGAAGAAAGCAATTGCACTACAAATTCTAGGCTATGGATAAATTTTACCTCCAAATTTATAATAGGTAATTTATACAAGCCTACTCAATCAGCAGAAGATGTACACATCACATATAGTATTACATTTACATGGAAGCTTTACCGTCATGGGAAGTAAATCATGAAAGAATTCCAAACTGATGCTTAACGTTGATACTGAAAAACTTGTCAAATTACTTCAGCAGCAAGCAGGTAGTTATAAGGTAAAGTTTTATTGGTCATGTTTGAGTGGAAGCAAGGCAGTGATCGAGCATTGCTTGGTTAAAGAAAGGATGCAACAATGCAATCAACAAAAAAGGGTAAAAAGGTTGCAAAGCAAACACGCACAGTTCTTACATCAAAAACACATAAATGGGGGGAGAGGGTGTGGGAGCGCTATGATGAAGCGTCACAAAATTTTATTATGTTAAACGTTTATCTTATCAGTACAAAGGATATATAATTAAGGACAAATTTTGCTACTAGGCTTCAGGAAATAACAATTTATGCTTTTAGGCTTCAGAAAAAACTAATTAGCCAACTAGGCCTCGTTTGGTTTATACTTGCGCAAATATGGAGTGCGCAAGTTTAATTTTTTTAAATATAACTTGCGCATTCCATATTTGCGCAAGCTTATTTTCGGGCATAAAAAAGACAGGGATCTGAATCTATATTTTATTTCTCAACATTTCTACTTTCTTCCCTAAACCCTCCTCGTTTCTCAATCCAAACTCATTTCTCTTACATATTCAAATCCACAATCACCTTATTAACCAAATAGTTGCTAAGCTATATATGCAATCATCTTCTTCATCGTTACAAAACAAAGGTAATAATTAATGTTTTTGACAATTAAGATATAATTTTGCTATTGTTGATGTTGTTGAAAATGAAGAGTTATTGATGGTAGTTGTGTTAATTATTAGAGAATGGTGTTGTTGTTGAAATAGTTGTTAGTGTTTAAAGAACTAGAAAACCCAATTTAAGTATTAATAAACTGAAATCCCAAATTTACACCTTAATTGTTTATTATGACGGTAGACATTAATGATTGGAAGATAGACGATGAAACATTGATGAAACATTTTGATGAGGTTGAAGGGAAAATCGGAGTTGCAAGTTCAAGTCACATTGACTTTGATGTCGATCATGTTTTGGAAACACAGTTCGAACCAGTACCGCGTAAATTTCATTCAGGATCATCAACCTTACACGTTTGTTTACCTGAAGTTGATTCTGCGGAAATGCCCGGTCAACAACATACAGTTGACGGAAATTTGTTGACGCGTATACATCCTGTTAGTCCATCCGTGCCAAGAGGACAACGACCATTTCCAAACTGTTATTGTGGAGATATGTGTGTAGTGGTTGTTTGCAGAAAAGAAAAGAATGCTGGACGTAGATTTATCGGGTGTAGTTCGTACAGCGAACATAGATTGAATCCTCGTGAATATGATTGTTGCAATTATTTTAAATGGATTGATCAACCCCTGTGCGAAAGAGGACTTGAGTATGCCCACGAACTGCAAGCTGAAATAAGTCGTTTGAAAAGTGTCAATGAAGAACTAAGGACAAACATCGGAAGGTCTAGAATGTGGTAGATGTTTGGGAGTTGGTTAAATTGTCATATTTGAATTTTATGTTGAACCGTTGTATCTGTAATATGTTGTTGCGAAAATGTTTCTATTTGTTGTGACCCGTAACGTGTGCAAGGTAGATAGTTTATTATGTTGTTGAAATGCATTTGATATTGCTGACTTTATTGATGAAATATATTGGTTACGTTGTTATATTGATTTGCCTGTTGGGTTTTTTTTAAAGATTGAGTTGACTGCTTTTGGCTGAAGATTGCCTGCGGAAGCAAAATCTACCTAGAAAAATAGGTAATAATTCATCAAATTGATGTTTATAGTTATGTCAGTGAACAAAAACTATGACTGTGGTATTAGAACTTATTTTACAGATAATATCAAAGGTTCCGACTATATTTTACTTTGATGGCGAATTGTTGGTTGATGATGAAGGTAAACCTAGATATGTTGGCGGAAAGCGAAAAGGACCGACAATAAAAAATCATTGTAGTTTCGAAGAGCTTAAACAAAGGGCATATGAAGTGACAAAAGCAAATCATGTGATATATGATTTAAAATTAATGGTCAAATGGGTTCGGGATGATGGTGCATGATTTAGAGGACGACGATGATTTGAACTCCACCTTTTCAGTTGGGATGAGAGTTATAGAAATCTACGTTGTGAGAGTGGAACATGAAAATGTGGTTGAAACACAAACGCCAGTAATCTCTTGGAGTGAGTATATGCATACCACACAGTTACAAGAAACACAATGGTCGGCGTATCCATCGTATCTTTCAAACCATCAAGGTTGAGAGTTTACAAACTTAATTCACAGGTACAGCGGAATGGCTGGAGTCTCTTCTAGTCAGGAACAAAATATGATGCAAAACGCTATAAATCCAAATCAGTCGTAAGCATTTGAAAAGTGAGTACTATTATACGTTGGCACTTGTATTTTGACTTACGTTAATGCATAATATATGACGATTGTTTTTTGTATTCCTAGCGGCGTAAATGCATTTACTGGTTGTGACGACGACGGTACCGATTATCATGTTGATACTGCACAAGTGATTTGTGGGCAATTGGATAGCATGGAAGTTGCTTGTGCGGATGATAAGGATAGAACTTGGATATATCAAATGAAAGTTAACGATGATGCAATCATATATGCAGACATTGAGGAGGCTGATGATGTAAATGCGGAAGAAGAACAAATCACATATGAAAAGGCTATGGCCGATGATTTATGCACGGCATCAATGATGGCGAAATCAATAATGGAAAATTGTCAACTAGACGTGGAAGTTTTTTGAAGAGAATGTGTGGAGAAAGGTCCATGAGTTGGGTTGATTTTTGAAAGCAAGCATAAGCTTGTTTAACAGTTATGTGAATGGGCGATTAAATGTTCAGTTTCGTTTCAAGTTCTGAAATCGCGTGCAAATCAATGCACGGTCCGCTGTGATGTAGAAGAAACATGCCCTTGGCGTGTTCATGCAAGCCTTTCGGTAAGAAAAAATTCAAATTGGTGGAAGATAACTACATATGGCGGCGATCACACTTGTTTAAATGCAACCATCAACTCAAACCATCGACAGGCAACTGCTAAGTTTATATGCAGCAAAATACTTCCGTTGATTAAAGCTGAAACAAATATGACTGCAAGAACTGTTCAAGAGACAATGTCCAACATGTTTCATATTAAAGTGAGTTATTTTCGAGCCTGGCACGGACTGCAGAAAGCTGTTGCAATGATATATGGCGATTGGGAATCGTCGTACGCGGAATTGCCGAAATATCTTAGAGCCCTACAATATACCAACATCGGAACCGTATATGATGTTATTCATAGTCGTGGTGTTTTTGATGGTGCTTTTTGGGCTTTCAGCCCTTCTATTCAAGGCTTCGACCACTGTCGACCCATATTGTCTATTGATGGCACTCATTTATACGGAAAGTATCTGCGTACATTACTAGTAGCAATTGGGGTGGATGCAAATCAAGGGCTATTTCCTTTAGCTTTTGCTATTATACAAACAGAGTCGTGGCAAATGTGAAGTTGGTTTATTCGTTGCATATGGAATTATATTACATCCGCACGTACTAGATGTATCACCTTTATCTCGGATCGTATGAAAAGAATTCCACGTACGCTTAGAGAAGCTTGGCCAATTGAACATCATTATCGCTTTTGTATCCGTCATATTAAAGCAAATTTCAAGAAAGCGGAGTTTGGTACGGATGAGCTACAAAATTTATTACACGCATGTGTCACGGCATCAGAGATGGTAAAATATAATGATCTTTGAAAACAATTGAAGGATGTAAATCGAGATGCCGATGCGTGGATTGAAAGAAGTTTGAAAGACCAGGAATCAAGCTGGGCTCTTTGTCATGACGGCGGAGTAAGATTCAATATGATGACGACCAACGTTTCCGAAAGCTTTAACGGTGTGCTCAAAGGAACTAGGAATTTACCTGTTAGATCATTGGTTGCACGAGCGTTTCATCGACTGAACTATTACTTCGTCGAACAACGAACTCAAGGGGAAGAGTGGACGTTGCAACTCACACCTAAGTGGGGAAGCACTAGCGCGGAGAAGAATGGAAGAATCGAGGCTCATGTCTATAGAAAGATGTAGCTTCGTTGAATGACAGGTGAAAGATGTGCATATGTTTGACTATACGGTGAATATCGAAGATAATATTGCCAGATGTTCGTGCAACATGCCGGCATTAGATCATTTTTCGTGCTCCCATGTGTTAGCTGCTTGTTCACATGGTTCGGGTGGTGCTAATAGAGCGTATTTTGACTTAATCTCCACGTGGTACACGAAGGCTATGCATTCTGCAGCTTATGCTCCTTTATTCCACCCTGTACCAGATAGTCGACATTGAAACGTCTACGATGGTCCAATTATACAACCACCGCCTGTATGCAGGAATTCACGCCGTCCTCGGTCTACTCGATTAAAAGGTTTCATGAATCCACCATCTTCATCCGGCCATAACAGATGTAGCAAATGTGGTACTATTGGCCACAAGAAGAAAACTTGTCCACGATGAATTGTAATAGAAGTAAAACGTCTATGTTATTGTGTAAGTTGTTGACTTTGTTATGTAATGATGTTGTCATTCGAATGGTGTTTGCGTGGTATGTAGAATGTTGTTAGGACTTTTTGTGTGATAGTGTATAATGTACGGTACTGAAAGAGTTCTCTGTCTTGGACAGGGTCAAAAACACGCTTGCGCATATATGAATTGTGCATGCTATATAGCTTGCACATTCCATATATGTGTAAGCGTGTTTTTAAAATAACCCGAAAACAGCTTGCGCAAATGTGGAGTGCCCAAGCTTTATTGAAAATAAATCTTGCGCATTCGACATTTGCGCAAGCTGTTTTTTGGAGTTGTTCAAAACAGTGAGCCGCTATGCCAACTCCTACACCAAAATTTGCAAACTCTCAACTTCCCAAAGCATGCACACAACATTCCATTAACAATATCATCTTCAAACAAAACAAATAGCTTGATTCAACTGACAAAATAAATAGATTGAATAAGTCGTACAACAACATAGAAACGTACAAGTCTTACAGTAAATAGATTGAACAAGTCGTACAATAACCCCTTAACCAACAAAAAAAAAACAACAATAAGCTCAAGTGATGGTGTCTCTCTTCTTCTTCTTCTTCCGTTTGTACACGATGGGAGCCGATCCTTGGCCTTCTTCGAATGTAGGAGCGGGTGTCGGCAATGAAATTTTTTGTGGTTGGCTTGGCCCAAAAATGAGTTCTTGTTGAATTTCCCATTGCGGCGTCTCTGGCGCATGCTCGTATGTCGACTGTCCAACATATCTGAATTGTTGTTCTCCTTCATGCCAAACGGGCCAGTCAGCATGAGTTTCTCCACCGGTGTATTGCTGCTCTACCTCGAGCCAAGCGTGTCATCCAGCTGTAGTTTCGCCACCGGGATGTTGTGAAGTCTCCCCCTCCACGTGTGCCTCCTCCCATTGGGTTTGTCCACCCGCTACTGTGGTATGTGTCTTCTCCGTACAACGTGGTGGCTCTTCCACAATGTGCATTGGCTTGATCGGCCTTCTTAGCTTGTTCCGATCCAAAATCGTGTCAAGTATTCGTCGTAGGTCAATACACTTATTTTTGATCTTTTCCGGCTCCATATGACTTTCTTCTATTTTGTCCACGACATCCAAAGCGCTGTATATTCCGCTTACGTAAACCATAAGTCATAACAATGCATACATATGATATACAAATTGAACTATAAAAAATTTGAAATGACAATGCTTACCACATCACGTTCTAGAGGAGCACAAGGAGTGGACGCAACCAACTTCCTTGCCCATTTTTTAAGAATATAACGACGAATAATTCGCCAATACCAATACTCGTACTCGCTCAAAGGTGTCGGAGGCTCGCGTGCTCGTTTGGCGCGATCAATTCTTGATTGTCGAATAACAATACTTTCCTCCAAAAATGTCATCCAGCTAGTGGGTTCTGAATCAAAGGGGACGACAGGATCGGGAATGTGCTGATAATCGAAGGAAAACTGTCCCATAACCCGATCGGGTGCATGCACCTCAAAGTCTAAAAATAGAATCAGTCGGCTCTTAGCAATCCAACCGGCGAACGCATACTCAATTTCTGGATGTCCAAACTTATTCACTAATGAATAAGGTTCCCTTGTAACCGCATCATCCACCAACAAATCCAACTCATTACGGTAAAACTGCACATTTTTTAGTGTCTCACGCTAACTCCTAGCACAATTCCACATAGCCCCGAATGGAAGATACGGATCTAAGTGGTAGGAATTCTAATAGATGGTCGTCCAATAGCAATATGCGACCATGACCATAGTTGCAGCAACGTTGCAGAACCTCCTAAAAATTTTCGACGTTGCAAGGCAACCTGTGACAACTCACTATACAAATAGCATAGAATAGCACTACCCCGAGAATGATATCCACAGTTAGCCAAATCGTCCAAAAAAGGTAAAAATTTCAAACTTAATCTCCCTTTCGAATGATAGGGAAATAATCGACAGCTCAAAAAATACAATATCATGGCACAAGTACGGCGAAGTATATCTAAATCGGTCGCCCCTTCGGGTAGTGGTTCGGAAAATTCACTTTTAAATCAAATCATTGATAACTCACTTTTAGACTTAACTGCCTCTCTAGGTGGAAAAATACCAAGTAAGTCATGAGCCAATTCGATGTAATCGATATCTAAATTTTGCAAACATACCGGACGACCGTCTGCTTTAAGACCGAAAAGAAAATGCACATCCGCTGGAGTCACTGTCATCTCCCCGACTCTCATATGAAACGTATTTGTTTCGGGCCTCCATCTATCGCATAAAGCAGTAATAAGGTGATGATCAAGACGAATGTAGTCGATTTGCATAGCTTGCCGAAATCTGGAGATTCATAGATTCGCCTCCAATCTTGGATCTTTAAAATCGATCTCCTTGAGCTTGCTTAAATGATCGTATATCTTCACAGTTTCAACACCCTGAAATGTATTAAAAAAAAATTGGTGCTTCATATTTGCATTTCTCCGGTTTACCAATATCAAACATTTACCTCCATTAATGTGTCGTTTTGGCTTCTATGGTGTTCTTGAATATAGAAAACACTTCTATCTTCGGGCCCGCGAGACAATTCTAAAAACAACAACAATCGTTTATCACTACAAAAACTTTGTACAAAGTTAGTGTTTTGGCTATATGAAGACTACATATCCTTTTACATTTTCAAGAAATAAACCAACAATTAGAACACATTGACATCAGCATCATCATGACTACCAATTCCATTAACAACATCAATCATTTTTAAAGTGGTAATCAATTTACAATCAAAATAAAATTACCTCTAATCAAAGAAGAAGAAGAGCTTGCTTTCATTTTTTCCTTAATCTAGTGGTTGATTGAAGGAATAGACAAAAATAATGTTTTAGAGTTGATAGATGTAGATTTGGAATGGGTTGGAGGTTGGGAATGAGGAGGGTTTTGTTAAAAATTGAGTTTGGGGGGAGAAATGGAACATAGTTTCAGCTCTCTGCCTTTTTGATGCCTGAAAACAAACTTGTGCATTCCATAAGTGCGCAAGCTTTAAAATAAAGCTTGCGCAAATATGAAATGCGCAAGTTATATTTAAAAAAAATAAAATTTGCGCACTTCATATTTGCGCAAATATAAACCAAACGAGGCATAGTTTGCTAATTAGTTTTTTCTGAAGCCTAAAAGCATAAATTGTTATTTCCTCGAGCCTACAAGCAATATTTGTCCTATAATTAATGAAATTTAGTTGGAAAAAAGTCAATCAAACAAGTGGTTGATTCGTAAAAGTGAATACACATGTTTAACCATCTATTTGTTGAGCTTGTGGTAATTGACACACATGCATCCGCATTTGGTATAAAGGATGGGCAACACTTGTTCAGACAAACCTCTATTACACACACGCAATAATTGTAACTACTAGAGAAAACTCATAATGTTCATTGTTGTTTGCCGATGTCATCCTTAGTGTCAACACAGCATTGGCAAAGAGGAAGGAGTCAGCGGAGCATAACAAAGATGTAGGGAATTTATTACATCTTCTTTCTCTATACACTAATGTTTAATCGGTGTTAACCTTTGGATAGAATTTTAGAGAACGGAGCATAGGGAAATTTCTTGAGGTAGGGAATGCGTAGAAAACTCCCTACTCTTTCCATACGCCTCTCTTGCTAGCTTTAAGCTTCTCTTTTAATATCATTATATACATACATACATACATATATACAATCAATAGCATCCTCTATTTAGCATTATTTTGTAGCCTCTGATATCAGCCATAAGTTTCTATTTAAATATCCGTTCTTTCACTGTCCTATCACATGGACCGAATATTTGAATATAAATTATGGCTGATATCGAGGGCTATAAATGATGTTAAATAAAGAGTCTTATTGATCCAATACACACATATATGTGGATGTATGTATGTGTATTATTTATTTTTATTAAATTATTGTTAAATAATATATTTAGTTTTTGATAGTGTATAATATATTAACATTTAAAAATAATAAATGTTATTTCTGTGTATTTGTTGAAACTCCTTGAAGAGTTGGAATTAATTTTTTTCAATTATAACGTACTTAAAGTCATTAATCAAATTGAGTTCAAAAGGCACAATATTATATATTTAAGTTTCTCATATAACATTGAAGAATTTGAATGATCGGATTTTGAAAATTCAAAACTTAAGCAGGATTGTCAATTCAAACTGGTTATTTGAGGAATCAGTTATCGGAAACAACAAGTTTAAACTAACAGTTTGTTTACGTTTGAAATTTTCGAAATCCAATCATATATAATCCTTAATATTGTCCACAAAGCTAAAATATAGAATATCGTGTTATTTAAATTTAATTTAATAATCAATCTTATAGGTTATTTGATTTTATACGATAATAATTTCCCACTAATAATTAATTTAATGATCAATTTGAACTTAAAATTTTGTATACATTGTGAATTTTTAAAATCCAAAGGTACAAATTATTTAATGTAATATGAGAGGCTTCAATATATGATATTGTTCCATTTTCAATTTATCTTCAATTTTAAATACGTTATAACCGAAAAACTGTTTGAATATTGGGAATATGATTCGGTTGCTTTTTCATATTATTTAATATGAGAATCTTTGTCTAAAACGTCATACTTCTAGCCATTTGAGCTAAAGATCATTTACATTAATTAATAAATTATTTAACATAAAAAAATTAAAATAATATTTAACAAAATTAGGTAAATAATTAAATTAGGTAAATAATTATATAATGGACGTCGCTAAGGAATGAGCACGTCGATACCATATCGATGTCAATTAAATTTCTAAATAAAAAATATGTGTGTGCTCTATACTTCATTCCTTAGCTCCCTTAACCTAGCCCGATACTCTCGTTTCTACCTATACAAAAAATAAGGTATCCATCAGCCTTTCGTCATCTCCCCATCCTTGGTTAATTGTTGTCGTGCTCTTCCTCACAGCCGCCATCGATTTACCTACCCGTTGTCGTCCTCTACCTAAGCTTCACACCCTAACAGCATGCCACTGTCATCTTAACATACCGCCTCACTAATGTCTGTCCCACTAACTGCTATCAATTTGCTCCTTCCCCGTCGTAGGTAATTTGAATTTGATTAATATTAGATAATTTAAATTTAACCATTTAAATATAAGCTAGTTGATTTAATGTTTAAATTTTAATATTAATATTTAGTTAGTAGTCTATTAAACTTAATAATTTGTGGATTGATAGTTAATAGTTGATTAATACTTAATAATTGATTAACAGTTACATTTGGTATCGGTTTATTAATAGTTGAATTAACTAATAGTAGTTCGTTAATAGCTGACTTAGTTAATTTTAGTCATTAACAGTTGAATAATCGATAATTTTAAAATTAATACTTTCAATCTTAATTTAATAAATAATTGAGATAACGTAGATAATTTTGACTTGATTAATTTTAATGTAGTTAAAATGATTGAAATAATATAGTTAATTTCAAATTTAATTCTAATTTCAATAACTAATATAAATAACATATTAAAAATTAATTTTAATATTAGTTGATTAATCAGTAGTTGAATAGTTGAATTGATTAATATTAGTTGTTGAGTTGTTGAATTATTTAATATTAGTTGATTAAAGTTGAATGATTGATTAACATTGAATAATTGATTAAGTTATTTTTAATATAACATTAATAACTTAAATTTTATTTTTGTGCCAATAAATAACTAAGAAATGTAATTTTGTGTTTAGTTAATTTTAATGTAGCTGAGACAATGTGGATGATTTTAATTTCAATTTCAACTTCAATTGTTAAAATTAATCATTGATTATTGGTAATTTTAATATTACTTGATTAATAGTTGAATAGTTGACTTAGTTAATATTAATTGATTAAAAGTTAACTAGTTAAAGATTATTAGTTGAATGATTGATTAGCACTTAATGATTGGTTGATAATTAATATTAATATTAATAAATAAATAAATAAATAAGACTATGTAGATACACTGATTTTAGTTCATTTTAATGTAGTCAAGATAATTGAAATGGTCTAGTTAATTTTAGTTTTAATTTAATTTGATATATAATTATAATTCCAATTATTAATTTTAATAATTGATGATTAAAAGTTAATTTTAATATTAGTTGAATTAGTTAATATTGTGGGATAGTTGAACTAGTTAATGTTAGTTGATTAATCATTGTATAATTGATGATTAATAGTTAATTTTGATATTAATAATTTTAATAAAATTTTATGTAGATAAGATTAATATAGATAATTTATAGCTCTTGATAATTTAGATAATGTAGATAATTTGACGTAAAAAAAATTATAGTAAGAGTGGTACTTTATTCAAGCAGAGCTCCCATTTGATGTCTCAAGGTGTTCGCAATATAATTTTAATCTAAATTTGTTTGGAATGACATAGTAAATTTTAATTTGTTTGAGTTGACGTAGAAAAACCAAATTCGCAACCTTTATCATGAAATAATTTTAACTTTAGTTAATTTAGACTAACAATATATTATCTTTTGACGACGCATGATATATTTATGTACTCCTTGTCATTTTGAAATTACTTATGAACTCATTTGTCATTGCTAATTTAATTTAAGGTCATATTATTGTTGGTAATTTCAATTCAATGTAGGTAATTCTAATTTAAATGTAGATAATTAAAGATAATTAATGCAGACAATTTTATACCTTTTAATAATTTATATAATGTAGATAATTTTGATTCTGAGTTTTTAAAGTTAATGTTGTAAAGTTTAATTTATTTACTTTTACAAAAATTTAATTGGCACCCATTGTCATCGAATTATTTTTAACTTTGGTTAATTTAGGTTAATTATATGTTACGCCTTGTCGATGCAAGAAATAATGAGTAACCTCACAATTTTGGAATTATTCGAGAAATCACTTATCATTGCAATTTTAATTTAAGGTTGCATTAATGTATGTAATTTTAATTTAATGTTGGTGATTTAAATGTAGATATCTTTATGCATATAACTTTAGTGCAAGTAATTTTATAAAAGGGTACAAATTTTGGATTTCGATCATATTTCGTCTAGGAATTTTTACCCAAGATATCTCATATCTAAGGAGATCTTAGATGAAAAGAGTACATATCGAGTGTACATATCAGATTAACATCTCCGATTTAAAAATACTTTTCGGACTTATTTTGGAGTAACTTATGCGTGTAAAATTGATGTTTGAATTTTTTTGCATAACAATTGTTATTTAAGAAATAAAGATAAAAATCGTAACATGGTTGATTTACGTAGAAAAAAAAGAGTTGAAATGAATGATATGAGGAAGAGTGATAGTTTGATTGATTTGGCACTGAATGAGTAACATGTTTTACTTGAACATTGAAAAGAAATAAAAAATTTGTTGCAATTCCTCGGGACAAAAAAAATTAAAATTGTCCAAATGGTTAGTAAATAGTAATTGGATGGAGTAATTGTTTTGAACTATATGAAAAGCAAAGAACTGATAATAGAGCAGAAAAATATATAATTTCGAGTGAGATCTCAGTTGTAATTTCGATCCATATTTCAAAAACAATTTAAATATTTCGAGCAAGACGGATGGCAGATATGAACAAGATTTAATGTCTCATCTCATCTAAGTGTGAAAAGGAGACCTTATGCAAGATATAGAAGATTGAAAAATATGATTTTTATACCTCTTGATAATTTAGGTAGTTCAGGTATTTGATTTTGATTTGTTTAAGTTAATGAAGAATTTTTTTTTTAAGTTACAAGAAAATAGTTTAAAAGAAATGGTTTAGGTTTTTTTAATGAAGAACGCATGCCAAAAGGTTTTGCCAGAAGGTCAAAACTCAAATACGGCGAAAATTGGGGTAAGGGTAGGCAGTGAAGACATCAAGTGCGGGAGCAGCGACAAAGATAAAGATAGGCTAGTGGCGACGACGACAACATGAAAATGAATAATATTTTAGTTTATGCAATGCTAAATTATGGAGATATACATGTGGACGCAATGGATTGATATTGGGGATGATTCCAAAAATTACCTTTGGGTTGATGAGTCATCATCTTAATTTGTTGTCATCCACAAAATCTTCGGCGTTGATTTATATATTTCTAATACTGATATGATACTAAATACGAAATATATACAACATAAGGGATATGGAGATAAAATAACAGAACTACGAACTAATAACAGAGTTTTCTCATGATGAAGCAAACTCTGCTATGGTAGATTGTGGTAGATTGTTTACCATTGAATATTTATCATGTACAATTTTGTATTTTGAATATTGTGATGCATAAAAATGTATTTCTATGTTGAAATTTAGTCTACTTCATTTTTAAGCTACTAGTTAATACGAAATAAATTTATTGACGGATTTTTTCACAACTGTATTTTATCTTATTCAACTCGTCAATCATAATTCGAATATATTATTTTCTCGAATATAAAATTATCTTTGATTTTTCTTATTTCCATTCTTACTCCTTGATTATAAAGTTGTTGATTTTTTTAATTATTACAAACACAAGTAATAAACCAAATGTCAATATAGAATTATGTATCTTCAACAAGGTCTGAGAACTTATTTTTGATCTTTCAAAATTTCAAAATTTTCAGTTTGTTTCATTAATTTTGAAAGTTTTGGTAAATATTTTGGTTTTGATGTTTCAGTGAGTATACAATAATAAACACATTCCAATAATTAATTTCAATAATTAATTTTATATTTTTATATTATTGTATGACAATTATTAAATAACACAGTTAATAGTTTGACTCATTTTTTGTACATTGTACTACAGATCTCTTAATCTATCTACAAGAAAGTACGTATATGCTAAAATAGCATATGTTGTCATATACAAAGTATACAGGTCAACTGAAATTAATACAAGAGAAACATTAAAAGCAAGAAAAGCCAAGCGAGGCCCGTGTGTTATTATTTTATTAATCTATCAAATTGTTTTCTCTCTCTTTTTCTTTCCCACTGCGTCATAAAATTAACGGTTGCAAGGTATTTTTATTTATTCATTTTGTAGATTACTATCTCTCTATTTCTTCTCAACTCCTGACATTTCGAAAAACTTTTTTTCCTTCTATGAACCAGAACCGAAATTTGAGGTCAATCTCATATCAACTATCAAAATGATACAAGATGAACAGAATTCTGATATTTGAACCAGAATCTTAAACCATGAGCTTCAATTTATACATAGGCTTTTTTATTTACTTTGAAAATCAACACAGATCAACAAGGGGGATGTAGCTCAAATGGTAGAGCGCTCGCTTTGCATGCGAGAGGTACAGGGTTCGATACCCTGCATCTCCAATTTTTTCAACACACTTTCACTTCCCCATACAATCCACTGTTTTAAATTCCGTTCCAATTTTTGCAACTTTTTACACATAATTTCACCTGTCAATCCACCAATACACAATTGTAATTATTAAACCCACAAATAATCAAATCTTATTATTACATCTTAAAACTTATCTAAATATAGCAAAAGCCCAAAAGGCACAATAAGAAACAACCCTACAAAATAAAATTGTAATTATTAAACCCACAAATAATCAAATCTTATTATTACATCTTAAAACTTATCTAAATATAGCAAAAGCCCAAAAGGCACAATAAGAAACAACCCTACAAAATAACAAAATCGTGTCTTCCCTTTCAGACGACGAACCTAATTCTTTGATTCTAATTCATCACCGTCCTCACCAAACGGCGCCGCTACGTATTCGTTGGTTAATGCAGCATGCCTTTTCAAGCTTGATGTCTGCTACCTCTAAAATCTGTTATCCATGACTAATCTACATTGTCTGCAAGTGATTTGAGATTAGTATTATTTTCCCTTTTTTAAAATTGTTTTTGACCGAAATGGTATTTTGAAGAGATTCCGGCCCGATCACTGCTGGAACCGGACCGTAACGGGCAAAATTTCGACATGTCAGCCAGATTCTCGAACCATGCCTTAATCAATTGCTCTTTATTTCAAAAATCAAGGTTTAAACATTTTTACCATACTGCCACCAAACGTATTCTTATCCAATCCCCAAAACAACCCATGTGAAATGTATAGAATCAAACATCATTAAATTATGAATCTTGCTTTTAAAGGGGGACTAGCGTGAAATTTAATGTACCTTCCAACGAAAGCTTCAACAGAAAATCCCCCAAATTGAATGAACGCCAATTCCCAATATACTCTATTATTCTTCTTTTTTTTTTTTGGCTTTCACTTTCCAAGAGCTCTGACTTTATCTAAAGAAGTTTACTCTAAATCTCATTACATTATTAATATCTTAAGTTTTGGAAATGTGATTATAGAATGGAAAAGAGGAGACGAAGAATTAAAAGCCCGTTGGAGAGGAGTAGGTGATGACAAAGGATTATACACCTTTATTTGGACATGAAACCATAATAAACAAACACGTTGTGATTCGGTAAAAGGTAACACTGAAGGTTAATATTAATATTTAAGACAAATGTAGCAAAGCACACCTGATTAAACTACTAATATATAGCACATTTGAAGTTCTTCTCTAGCCATTTTTGCACTAATGCTATGATCCAACATGCAGCAGCAATAAATATCAACATCTCCTAAGAACATGCAAACCTACAAGACGCAAGAAAATAGAAATACAGAATGAGAAATATGGATTATGTTGCCCAAAAAAAAAAAAAAAATCTAAGCGGGTATAATGTAAACTGCGCTAGAATTTCAGTGATACAAGGGTTCTAAAAAGTAAGTGTTCCGCTGATGTTAGATATGCTGATTCACAAATTAAAAAGATAAGGTTATGACGGGGATAATGTCAAATACATGTATCCTGTATTTGCAAAAGTAGGGTTAGAACAAAATACGTGTTATAAAGCTATTTCTGTTTTCTAGTACTAACATATAGTAAATGTAGCTGTCAGTAACTGAATGAATATATGGGTTTAATCTGTCATTTATCCTAGTCCATTTGTAGCCTTACTAACAAGTTCTAAAGCAGTATTCATAGCAAGCATCACTTACTCTGACATACTATGCAAATTCGCTGTCAGTGACGGTGATTCAAAATGGGTAACCATAACTAATTCCCTGAATCGAGCACGGACCTAGACTTATTTGGTATATATAAAACTGACTACCAAATGGTAATATATCTAATAAATAAATCATGGTTCAAAAACACCATGTATAGTTGATAGTAATATAGTCATGGAAAACTAACAGGTAGTGTCCTATTTTTTGACAGCGGTGATGGCCTTTCATTCATCACACCCCTATTGTAATGGACTTCCAGAACCCGGGCATTCTATTAATTTAACATTTTTAAATGATGTTCAACTGTGTACCATGTAATGCATGTCATAAGGAGATCAAATTCTTCTTGGCTTATATAAAAAGATGAAGTAATAAGACAAACAATTGCGTATAATTTTCTCCGCTTGTTTATTTTAATAAAATTTGATATATTTAATAAACTTTGATCTATTGTACATATGCCATGGTGCATGCAACGACACAATTTTTAAGACAATAGTCAACTCTGTTCATGACAATAGTCAACTCTGTTTATGTGCCAATTTGATCAAATTCCGATATGGCAAATTTTGCAAAATCGGTTTTTTTATTCATTTATTTCAATTTGAAGTAAAAATTGTGTCCACCATAGCATGTGGCATGTTGTTGCACAACAATACCATCCTTTTCATTTAAGGCTTGCCATGCATGATAAGACATACAAATTGGCACAAGCCGCATATAGGGAGCACTAATACTCAATGCAAAAAAGTTGCATCATTTCTTATTTTTTGCCTTTTCTTTTCAGAAAATCGTCAGTCTCTGTTCCAAATATATGTGGCCAAAGGCTTCATTCATGCTCTATTAGGTTCCACTTAAGCTCTACATTGGAGCTTTGCATGTGTTATTGATGCAAACCAGAGAGACGAAGTCATAGGTCGGCTCCGACCTAACTTGTTTTTAAGACGAGCACGACCTAAGAAATCACAAGGTGAAGAGTTCCGACCTAACGAGCCTCGATCTAATGAGCTCCGACCTAAGGGGTTACAGGAGGAAGACACACGAGTTAGTAAAGAAAGATTGAGTCGTTTCCAACCTAACTGGAATCCAGGATGTGAAGGCCTAGGTCGGCTCCGATCTAAGGAAACATGTGGAAAGAAGCTACGAGCTAACAGACCCTTAGGTCGTATGGAGGAAGCCGCGTTTTTAGGTCGCGTACGACCTAACTCCTTTAGGTCACGGAATGATTTCTGAAGCCGCTCCTTTAGGTCGCGAACGACCTAAATCATAAGCCGTTGATGTGCTAGGTCGCAGACAAGTGTGAGCCGTTGGCCTTTAGGTCGTTATGTGTGAAGCGCCTACTATTTTGTAATCTATTAGGTCGACAACGACCTAGTAAAGTCGTAGGTCGTAGGAGGGTGGAGTTACCGTTGTTTTAGGTCGCTGGAAGGGTGCTGTGTGTCTGTTAAGTCGGCAACGACCTAATATAGGTCGTGTGATGGGTTGTTTGTAAGTGTGTGTTGTAATAAGTCGTGCGCGACCTAAGTGTTGACCAATGTTGAGTTGTGTGTGTTGTAAACTCTATAAATAGCAGGGTTGAGTCATTTGTAAGGAAGTTGATTTTTGGAATAAAAATTTCTTGTTGATTGCTGTGTGCTTTCATCTTAAATTGGTAGTTGAGTGTAATCTCCTATCTCCACTTTCGGTTATTCGAGTGCGCTCGAATCAACGATTGTTGAAGCCGATTCGCGGAATCAAGTGTGCTTGATCAACGCTTGAAGAATTGAAGATCTTCTTTCACGGTATCGTGCGCGATCAACGTGTTAGAGATAGCTAGAATTCGGTATCTTCGGATCAACGAATTTGGGCATTTTGGTATTCATCAATCCACCGATTGCTACTTTCACCGATTGAAGTTTATTTTGATTTATCCGCTGCGTCAGTTTTTGGTATCAGAGCGAGACTTAGCCAATCATAGCTAAGCCGAGACTTGGAGCCAAATTTTGGAGTTAAAGTTTTGAGGTTGGAGTTCATCGTGTTCATCTTGAAGTTGCAACGAGTCTGAAGATTTTGATCCATCTCATTTTGGATCTAGAATTGGAGAAGTGTTTGAATTTGAAGTTGCGTGGGGACCTTGAGCCGAGCCAAGTTAAGCCGTGAGGTGTTTGAAGGCCGAGCATAGTTGTGTGAAGCACATTTTGTTGAGGTGGAGGCCGAGTCAACTTGTTGCCAAGTTAAGTGGTTGAGCCGTGACTTGCTTGTGTTGAAGTTTTGTGTTCTATTTGTTGAAGTCTATGAAGAGTTTTGAAGTGTTTGTGAAGAGTTTCCAATCATGCCACCAAGAAGAGCTAATCGTCATCAAAATGTTGAAGCGTTGTATAGAAGAGAAGAAGCCGAGCTTATGGAGCAACGTATTAATGAGAAATTTGATGAAGGCATTGGAAAGTTAGAGAAATTGATGAATGATTTGAATCAAACTCAAAGGAGGAGGTCACCAAACTCGAACCATGGAGGAAACCGAGTTTCGCCATCGGTTACGGAAGCGAGGAGGGTATCACCGCATTCTTTTAGAGAAAGAAGAGAAACATCAATTTCATCACGGAGAGATCACCATGAATATAGACATGAAGAGAGAAGAAGTCCACGAGAATTTGAGAACGAGCCATATAGAGATGAAGAGAGACATAGTAGAAGAAGCATGCATGAACGAAGGGATGTTGATGGTCGAGATCGATATAAACGTACATTTGATTTTGATGAAGAGGATGATAGAGCTAGCATTCATTATCGAGATCGAGACCAAGTTCGAAATTCTTATCGGGATGTTGAAGATGGTCGTCGATGGGAATCGGGTATGAAAATGGAAATTCCTGAATTTAAAGGTGGGATGGTAGCTGAAGAATTCTTAGATTGGTTGTCAAATGTGGAGGAAATATTTGATTTCAAGGAGGTTCCGGAGAATAGAAAGGTGAAGTTAGTTGCTACTAGGTTGAGGGGGAGAGCTTTGGCATGGTGGCAGCAAATTAAACTTACTCGTGAGCGAATGGGAAAGTCAAAGATTGAATCATGGGAGAAGATGAAGAAGTCGATGAGAGCTACATTTTTACCTTACAACTACCAATCACTTATGTACCAGAGGTTGCAGAATCTGAGGCAAGGGACGAAGTCTGTTAGTGATTATGCTGATGAATTTTACCAACTCATTGCCAGGAATGATATAATGGAAACGGAAGAACAACTAACTGCTAGATTCATTGGGGGATTGAGAATGCAGATCCAGGATATGGTTAATATGTTTGATGCTAGATCAGTAGCAGAGGCACATCAGAAAGCGTTGGCTTGAGAGAAGCAAGGAAGGCATGGAGGTGGTGTGTTTACTAATTCCAATAATCAAGTGAAGGGTGTTAGTAGGAGTTCTAATGTTTCTAAACCTGTCAGTAAGCCAGTGGTGAAGGAGGCTGAGAAGGCAAAGGTTAGCAGTGGTTTCAAATGTTACAATTGCCAGGAGTTGGGTCATAAAAGCAATGAATGTCCGAAGCCGAAAAAGAGAGCAATGGTTGCTGAGATTGAAGATGATGGTGAGGAGGCAGAATGTTCAAATGCACCTTATGTTGAGGAGGAAGAAGAATTGTCTAGAGATGAAGGTTATAATCTTATGATAAGGAGGTCATGTCTTACACCAAAGCAAGAGGAGGATTGTAGTTGGTTGAGAAGCAATATTTTTCAGTCGACATGCACTATTCTAGGGAAAGTTTGCAAGTTCGTTATTGATGCTGGAAGCTGTGACAATATTATTTCTACAGAAGCAGTAAGGAAGTTGAACTTGAAAACTGAGAAGCATCCTAAACCGTACAAGCTAGCATGGTTGAGGAAGGGTGGTGAAGTGAAGGTGTGTCGAAGGGCTTGTGTGAACTTTTCTATTGGGAAGAAGTACAAAGACGAAATTTGGTGTGACGTTGTAGACATGGATGTGTGTCATCTGTTGTTGGGAAGACCATGGCAGTTTGATAGAGCAGTACAGCATGATGGTCGTGCTAATAGTTACAGTTTCATGTTTGAAGTACTAAAATCACTTTGGTTCCTAAGAAGCAACAACAGAAGGAGAGCAAGCTGGAGGAGATTGAGAAATTGAAAACTCTGTTGACTTTGAAGGAGTTTGTTAAGGAAGTTGAAGAGGAGCCTGAAGTATACTTGTTGATTGGGCGTGAGAGCAGTGAAGAGGTTGAAATTGCCGAAGAAGCAAAGCCAGTTTTGAAAGAGTTTGAAGATGTATTTCCAGAAGAGTTGCCAAAGGAGTTACCGCCACCGAGAGACATTCAACATCAAATCGATCTTGTTCCGGGAGCAGTATTACCGCATACACCACATTATCGAATGAGTCCGAAGGAACATGAAGAGTTGAGAAGGCAGGTGGAAGAGTTGCTTGAATAGGGACGTGTGCAGGAGAGTCTGAGTTCATGTGCTGTGCCAGCTTTATTGGTACCCAAAAAGGACGGGACGTGGAGGATGTGCACTGACAGTCGAGCATTGAACAAGATTACCGTGAGATATAGATTTCCAATGCCGAGGTTGGATGACTTGCTGGATCAGTTGAGTGGGGCAACTATCTTTTCGAAGATTGATTTGAAGAGTGGTTACCACCAGATTCGGATTAGACCTGGAGACGAATGGAAGACAACGTTCAAGACGAGAGAGGGGTTATACGAATGGTTGGTTATGCCATTTGGTTTATCAAATGCACCTAGTATATTCATGCAGGTGGTGAATCAAATCTTTAGACCATTCATTGGGAAGTTCGTGGTAGTTTATTTCGATGATATTCTGATATATAGCAGGAGTATGGAGGAGCATGTTCTACATTTGAGGGAAGTGTTGATTATTCTTCGCGAGGAACAATTTTATGCTGCTACGAAGAAATATGTGTTCATGGCAAGAAGTGTTTTATTTCTGGGGTATATTGTTTCGGAAGCAGGAATTCAAGTTGACCAGAATAAAGTGGAATCAGTCAGGAATTGGCCACAGCTGAGGACGATTACAGAGGTGAGAAGTTTTCATGGGCTAGCATCATTCTACCGAAGATTCATTCCGCACTTCAGTAGCGTGATGGCTCCAGTTACTGATTGCATGAAGGGGAAACAGTTTGTATGGTCAGAGGAAGCGGGGGTTGCTTTTGAGAAGATCAAGGAATTGTTGACGTCTGCACCAATTCTTGTTTTACCGAATTTTCAGTTATTGTTTGAATTGCATACTGATGCATCGAAGGTCAGTATTGGAGGAGTTCTGAGTCAGAATGGGAAGCCAGTTGCTTATTTCAGTGAAAAGTTATCAGGAGCAAAGATGAGATACAGTACATATGACGTTGAATTCTATGCTGTGGTACAAGCTGTTAAGCACTGGAGGCACTATCTATTTCAGAAAGAATTTGTTCTGTACACTGATCATGAGGCATTGAAGCATTTACAGGGGCAAGACAAGATTTCAGCGAGACATGCATCATGGATTGCTTATTTACAACAGTTTACTTTTGTCGTGAAACATAAGTCAGGGGTGACGAATCGTGTAGCAGATGCATTAAGCAGGAGGAGTCATTTATTAACGACATTGAAGGTTGAGGTGACAGGTTTTGAAATATTTCCAGAGCTGATTGAAGAAGATCCTTACTTTGTGAAATGTGTAGAGAAAGTCAAGGAAGGAAATACCGATGAATTTGTGATGGTTGATGGATTCTTGTTCAAGGGGAATCAATTATGTATTCGAGATTGTAGTTTGAGATTGAAAATTATCAAGGAGTTACACGAGGAAGGGCATGTGGGCCGTGATCGTACTTTGCAATTGATTTCACAGTCTTACTTTTGGCCGTTGATGAGGAAAGAAGTGGGAAGGTTTGTGGAGCGATGTCATATTTTCCAAGTTTCGAAAGGAACCGCGACCAATGCTGGGTTGTATATGCCGTTGCCTGTACCGGCTAAACCATGAGTTGATGTGAGTATGGACTTTGTATTGGGATTGCCGAGAACGCAGCGTGGTAATGATTCTATATATGTAGTGGTTGACAGATTTTCTAAAATGACACATTTTATTGCTTGCAAGAAGACGGCGGATGCTGTTCGTGTTGCTCGGTTATTTTTCAAGGAGATCTATCGACTTCATGGATTGCCAGAGTCTATTGTGTCGGATAGAGATACTCATTTTCTGAGTCACTTTTGGTTAAGTTTGTGGAAGATGGTGGGAACGAAGTTGAATTTTAGCAGTGCTTATCATCCACAAACAGATGGACAGACCGAAGTTGTTAACAGATCGTTGGGAAATTTGTTGCGATGTCTTGTGAAGGACAATCTGAAGAGTTGGGACATGAAGTTATGCCAAGCTGAGTTTGCACATAATCATGCAGTGAATCGTAGCACGGGATTCAGTCCATTTCAGATTGTATCTTCAGGGGACCGTTGGACTTAGCGGTGGTACCACAACCGAAGGGGACGGTTAAACGAGCTGCTGATTTTGTTGAAGGATTGACGGAATATCATAGAATCGTTCAAGAACGATTGGAAAAGTCAAATGAGAAGTATAAGCGGGCTGCTGATTTGAAACGACGGAGTGTTGAATTTAAGGAAGGTGATTTGGTTTATGTTGTATTGACAAAGGATCGTTTTCCGGTGGGTGCTTATAACAAGTTAAAAGCTAGAAAAATTGGTCCCGTGCAAGTTGTGAAACGGATTAATGAAAACGCTTATAAGTTGAAGCTGCCGGAGGATGTGTACACTTCTGACGTGTTCAATGTTAAACATCTTGTGCCATATTATGAAGATGAACAATCAGATGTAGGAAAATTTACAAATTCGAGGACGAATTTTTCTCAACCCGGGAAGGATGATGCAAACCAGAGAGACGAAGTCATAGGTCGGTTCCGACCTAACTTGTTTTTAAGACGAGCACGACCTAAGAAATCACAAGGTGAAGAGTTCCGACCTAACGAGCCTCGATCTAATGAGCTCCGACCTAAGGGGTTACAGGAGGAAGACACACGAGTTAGTAAAGAAAGATTGAGTCGTTTCCGACCTAACTGGAATCCAGGATGTGAAGGCCTAGGTCGGCTCCGATCTAAGGAAACATGTGGAAAGAAGCTACGAGCTAACAGACCCTTAGGTCGTATGGAGGAAGCCGCGTTTTTAGGTCGCGTACGACCTAACTCCTTTAGGTCACGGAATGATTTCTGAAGCCGCTCCTTTAGGTCGCGAACGACCTAAATCATAAGCCGTTGATGTGCTAGGTCGCAGACAAGTGTGAGCCGTTGGTCTTTAGGTCGTTATGTGTGAAGCGCCTACTGTTTCGTAATCTGTTAGGTCGGCAACGACCTAGTAAAGTCGTAGGTCGTAGGAGGGTGGAGTTACCGTTGTTTTAGGTCGCTGGAAGGGTGCTGTGTGTCTGTTAAGTCGGCAATGACCTAATATAGGTCGTGTGATGGGTTGTTTGTAAGTGTGTGTTGTAATAAGTCGTGCGCGACCTAAGTGTTGACCAATGTTGAGTTGTGTGTGTGTTGTAAACTCTATAAATAGCAGGGTTGAGTCATTTGTAAGGAAGTTGATTTTTGGAATAAAAATTTCTTGTTGATTGCTGTGTGCTTTCATCTTAAATTGGTAGTTGAGTGTAATCTCTTATCTCCACTTTCGGTTATTCGAGTGTGCTCGAATCAACGATTGTTGAAGCCGATTCGCGGAATCAAGTGTGCTTGATCAACGCTTGAAGAATTGAAGATCTTCTTTCACGGTATCGTGCGCGATCAACGTGTTAGAGATAGCTAGAATTCGGTATCTTCGGATCAATGAATTTGGGCATTTTGGTATTCATCAATCCACCGATTGCTACTTTCACCGATTGAAGTTTATTTTGATTAATCCGCTGCGTCAGTTATAGTGCTTTGTCTCATCTTATATAGTATCAGTTACTGGCGCATGGACCTTTTCAAACTACTGTGCTTACCACTCTGCTCTTCTCATAACAATTAACAACATAGCATAAAATAGATTTGCCATTGGTAAGACTTTTGTACTTAAAGCTCTATGTTTATTGTATTGTTTTTTATGATATTTTTGTGAAATGATCTAGAATATTGGTTAAGTATCTTTACTAAAATAAATATCTTTAATATTAGTTTTGTTTGAATAATATGACATGCTTAACAAGATGATCATTCTTATTTAACTATTATTAGAATATATCACTGTATTTTATATTAAAAAATGCAGGTTATACAATGTGTCATGCATCAAGGCTCCATGTATTATGTGTCGACAGTCATAAATAACAACAGTGTTGACAATGAATTATAAGATTAAAATCAAGATCAACTCAAAATATAACTCTTAAAATTCAAACTATCTATTTGAATCCATATTTAGCATAAATGGTAAGGTTTTTTTCTTGATTTGAAAACCTTTAAAACGAAAGTTGAATAATTAATCTTGACTGATTGCGTTACAGTATTTTAAACTGTGAGATTAAAATCAAGATCTATTCAAGATGGAACTCTTAAAATTCAAATTGCCCGACTGTAAAAAAAAGAAAAAAAAAACAATAATTCATATTGACTAACTGCATTAAAGTCTATCTTACACAAATTATGTTGATAAGGGTAACTGATATACCAGGGCTAATCGGAACTGCTTTCCATAGCCGTACAAACTATCGGGCAACTGAATCAGACAATCAATGCATAGGTAAAAATGATCATACCATAAGTGAGAAAATAGGATAATGTAATTCGGCTCAATTTCATGAACGTATGCGGTAAACACTGAATAAAGACAACCACAAAGCTTCTATCACGTTAGATAAAATATAAATAACAGCATGAAAAATGTTGATTGATGCTAAATTATGTTGAACTGCAGTAACCTACTTGCATGTATAGTGTACGCACACCGATCCTCAAAGCTCTCACCTTCAGGCTGCTATCACTCACCCATTGACCTTTATCCAAAGCAATCTCCAAGATCCAATGTTCTGGAAAATGGAAGTGAGTACATAACTATCAAAAATGATAAGGAATATTTGCATGATTAGAGACATACCATTGGAACTTAAGGTTTTGGATTAGTACAGATGATTTACTTATTTTCCCCTTCTCTTTTGAATCCGAAAGGCGAATAACATGGAAGTAAGCAATTTTAGGATAAATCAATAAAAAAATTAAACGTCCTAACTCCAAAAGTTTGAAATGAACGGCCAACATCAGGTACACATTGAGAAACCCATCAATTCCAAATGAGCCAAGATTACTTGTTATTAAAGTATTCATCAGTAAAGATTAATAGCAAACTCGTATATTAATCACCAGAAATCAAATTAAACTGCTATAATATAGTAAACTAACCAAAAATCATAAGGAACGCTATCCAATTGACATTTCCATTTGGTTTTTTTCAGAGGCGGGGAAAGTGAGGCTAGGGTTTGGGTATCTTTCATTTCATCGGTGAACACGTAAAAAATGTGATTAATTGGGCGGAATGTGATCATAGAGCGTACAAACTGAATTTGCGTATAAACTATCAGGCAACTGATACACCAGGGCTAATCGGAACTGCTTTCCATAGCCGTATAAACTATCAGGCAACTGAATCTGACAATCAATGCATAAGTAAAAATGATCATGCTACAAGTGAGAAAATATGATAATGTAATTCAACTCAATTCCACGAACATATGGGTTAAAAACAGAATAAAGGCAACCCCAAGGCTTCAATTTTGTTAGATAAAATTTAAACAGCATGAAAATTGTTGATTGATACTAAATTATGTTAAACTGCAGTAACATACTTGCATGTATAATGTATGCACATCAATCCCCAAAGCTCTCACCTTCAAGCCACAATCACTCACCCATTCACCTTTATCCACCGCAACATCCATGATCTAATGTTCTGGAAAATGGAAGTGACTATAAAACCATTAAAAATGATGAGAAATATTTGCATGATTACAGATGCACCCTTGTAATTTAAGGTTTCGGATCAGTGCAGATGATTTACATATTTTCCCCTTCTATTTTGAATCCAAAAGGCAAATAACATGGAAGTGAGCTATTTTAGGATAAATCGATAAAAAATTAAACGTCCTAGCTCCAAAAGTTCGAAATGAACGGCCAACATCAGGTACACGGTGAGAAATCCATCAATTCCGAACGAGCCGAAGGTTATTTCTTATTAAAGTATTCGACAGTAAAAATTAATAGCGAACTCGTATATTAATCACCGGAACCAAATTGAACTGCTACAGTATACTAAAACTAACCAAAAATCACAAGGAATACTGACCAATTGACATTTCTACTTGGTTTTTTTTTTCAGAGGCGGGAAAGTGAGGCTAGGGTAACATTCATTTTGGGATCGAAAGAGTATTCCACGTTTGGACGTAGGTAAGGGCATCTCCAGTCCATTCAGGGCTGAATATTCAGAGCCCTGAATATTCAGCCCTGAAGTGGGCTGAGATGTTCAGCGGTCAGGCGCCCATTTAATGGGCGCCTGATGCTAGGCACCCATAAAATGGGTGCCTGAGGGCCCCCCAAAAATGAGGGGCTTGGGCGCCCATTTTATGGGCGCCAGAAGCCTGGCGTCCATAAAATGGGCGCCAGGGCTTGGGCGCCCATAAAATGGGCGCCCAAGCCCAGTTCAGGATCCTGAATCGGATCCTGAACATTACGCTGAATATTACAGCGTAATCGAACGATTGGAGAAAATTTTTGCCCATATTCAGGATGTAATTCATCTATTGGAGTTGCCCTAAGTTGGAGCGATTGCAAAAAATTCAGGCGGAAGGACGCCAGTTTGATTTTTGGGCGTTATTATAATTGGCACCGTTATAATTAACATTACATTCAACTTTTACGCTGTACCTAGTTATATCTACTGTTATATTCAGTTTTACACTGTACACAATTCTAATTATAACTAGCATTGTCCTTGAGACTTAAAAACAAACTTGTTGTCCTTTAGTCTATTTTTTTATTAAGTTTGTCTTTATGCCTATTTTTCTGGTTCTGAACTCAATAGTGCTTCAGAGTAATAAGTACTTTGTTAAGTTTAACACGTACCGCTTTCAATATAGTTATAGATTAATTAAACTCTAATTTGTAGTTGGATCAGTGATAGAAATATTATTGTATTGTATATATTTTACTATTGACATACGTGATAATCAATTAAGATCTCGTATATATAAATATTTTGTTCTAATTGTATTAATTAAAATTAGATGTTGTTGATATTAATTTATAACTTGGTTATAAATCAATCAAAACCTTAATTTATTGTTATATTAGCGATAGAAATATTATTGTATATTTGTTACTAATCGGAAATTAGAAGTGCAACCTTTAAAATAAGATGTAAGGCAAAAATAATGATTTAGGCAGTTTAAACTTGTGCTAAAATTGCTTTGAAGTTTATCTGACCTTGGTATTGGTTTATTATAGTGAAAATCAATAATTAACTAGCTAGTGATTTCTATAAAGTTGATTGGAGAAGTTTGAAACTAGAAATAAGTATCGTATTATTGAATTGAGTTTGATTAAGATTATACAATCCTGAATATTGTAATAGCATGACTTATTAACTTTAGATCTTAAGAAATGGTTTGACATATATGTATAAACATATATAGATTATATACATGAGCTTTGTAGTATTTTATGGCCTTATTGATAGCTAAACTTAATTTAAATATAAGAATTATGTGAAAATAAGCTGTAATATGATTGACAGAAAAATACATTATTTTATACAAAAGTGTAATACTTCTATAAAATAATGCGAAGAAGATATATAATTATTAGGATGGTTACTTATGTATGATGCAATTTTGTTAAATCGTTTATATGATTGTATGTGTGAATTGTTATTGATATTGAGATGATAGATTTGGTACTTTTGTGCGTACAAATATGCACAATCTGTGTTCATTAGTTCCATATAGTTGGATTAGTCGTGTATATATACCTAAATACAATTTATTGGAGTTATATATTTCTATGTGTATATATAGTTCCGGTATGTCTGACTTGGGGTTAATAAGAGATGCATGGGATATTTTACTCATATTCATTGATATGCGGTCAAAAACTTCCAGAATTTCATCTTTTATAACATACAATTTTTCCAGAGGTCAAAGACTTAATTTATGAAATTTATTCAAATAAAGACAATGCGGTAATTTCTTTGCTAAAATCACTTTTTTACCAAAATAAAACTATATATTCTAACTTTCCCCACATATCTATATAAGATGTCCATGGGTTTTATCTTATTATTCGATATTCAAATTATCCATATGACAATAAATATAACTTCAATAATTCAACAGGGTTGTAACAGGTGTATATCACAATCATTAGTCTAAACACACACACACACACAAATATTATATATATATATATAATCATAATATCATCAATTATTATGGTATTATAGGCCTACACATGCAACAAATTTCTAATCAACATAACTATACATTAAGCACAATAACTATCAGCTATCGCACATCACGGTGTTCAATTAGCAATGATATTCAATTTTAGTATTAATTTGAATATAGTAATATAATTTATCACATCAAGACATTAGTTTAACTTGCAGTATAATTAATAGTTTTCGTGAGTTTAAACACTCACCTTCTTATGTGAATCTGAACATTGCACAAAACGGACATACCAACTCGGATACGAATCTTACTACGCACTAACAGTTCAATACAGATCTAATACGAACACTAGCGGACACAAACAGCGAGACAAACACGATGCAAACGAATAATGGTGAAGCGAAGAGAGAAAATGTGGCACCGTGTTTATAAGCTCACTAAGGATATGGTAAAGGATGTTGACAGTGATATGTCAGGTACTGTCGGGTTGGTGACAACTCGAATCTGTAGTGGAGGAGTTGACATGGCAATAGGAGGTAGAGGAGGCGTTCACATTTTCTGCCCTGGAGGGTTTGGCGATGATTGGTGCAGTGGTAGGTGTTAGAAATGAATGAGTAGCATTAGGGAATGTGAAGGCATTAATTGCCTTGGAATTTGAATAGTCCTACATCTTAGAATAAATTAAACTATTTGTGTCTACATACTAAAATGTGGATACTATGATAATTCTTATAGACAAAGAGAGAGACAAGGCATAATGGGTGGTGCAACGCACCACCCCGCATGCACGCGCGGTCACTCCCTTATTCGTGCCCGAGCCCGCACCTGCATCCACGGCGTGGGTGAATGGACGTTTGAGGCCTATTTAACGCACTTTGCAGTTGGCAGTTGGCTTGACATGCTTGTTCAAAATGAACAGTTTTTATTTCTGTCTGTTAAATTCAAACGGTCGCATCGTTTGGTAAAGGGTCGCAACCTTTTCAGCGGTAGCATCCGTTTGAATAGACACCTATTACCGAATAGGTGCATCTCCTCGTGCCTATATATAGGCAGATAGAAAACACTGAAAGAACAATCAAGTTTTTCTGCATTTTCTTTCTCCACACAGCACTCTGTTCTTAAAAATACTATCTTTAGTTCGTCGGTACTCTACGATTGTTGCGCATCATCAAAGAGAATGTTTGTTTCATCTTGGAAAACAATTGCCCGATATCCTTAAGTGCCATAGAGGAAGCAATATTGTTTCAAGAAAACAGTTTTTAAACACTGGACTCGGACAATACACTCGGTACGTTGTTTACTACTTTATTTGTTAACTGCACAGTTATACTCATAACATTTTTGCGGCGTACCTACGATAGTTAGTTGTTGCAATTTGCAACATAATTGTAACAATTTTGTAACACTTTTCTGATGTTACTGTTTAACAATTTTGCAACGCTTTTCTGACGTTGCTGTTTAACAATTTCGTAACAATTTTCTAACGTTGCGATTAACAGTAGGTCAGTGGCAGTGGTTGTTGAAGGTGAGATCTGATGGTGAAGGAAGAAGCTGTAGTGAACGAGGTGAAAACGGATGAAGGGTGGGTGGTCTAGAGCACATGGAGGAGGTGGAAGGGGAGGATCGAGGTGAAGGGTGGCTAGCCTGGACTGAGGCCTGTAGGTAGTCTTGGCGAGGGTGGTTAAGTGGGGCGTTGGTTGATGTAGGCTGATGGGTTGGTGAAGGTTTGGATAGGGTAGCAGGTGGAGGACTTGGAGATGGGTGGTGGCGATAGTGGTGAGGTGAGGCGGCTGGTGATTGGAAAGAGGGTAGGTGGAGTAGTGGGTGTGGGAAGCGTGAGAGGAGGAAGTGGATCCGGTTGGTGGCGTGATATGTGAGTTTGATAGATAGTGAACATAAACTTAAAAATGAAAATTTTATATACATTTCCCCAAATGAAAGTGGTTGTGAAATAAAAATAAAAGAGGGGAGAGAGATAAAAGTGGGCACATACCTATTAAAAGGGATCTCATGTTTGAACTTGTCCACACAAGCCTACACGTACAAAAATATATATATGAGCATTTCAAATTTAAAAGGTTTGAATTAAAAGGATAGGGACCCAAATAATAATTAAAATAAAACACAACACAATCACATGCGCATAATACATTTTGCGCAATAAACGATAAATGGACCAACCAAATTATGTCCGCATTTAGACTCATCATCTATCGTCGGACGTCCAAACACATAAACAAAAATACCATTGCGATTAGTGAGCATGACGAACAATATGACAAGCTTAAATCCATGTTACAACAAACGCGCCAAAAATTCACTGTTGTCGCCAAATACGCTACCGCTATAAATAATTTTCAAATTGCAATAAACGAAATTAGAAAAATCAGAATTTAACGAAACAGACTTTGACGTCTTATAGAAAAAATATCTAAAATATTTCCATGTAAAATATTTACGTTTCGAAAATAATTTTTTTTACTGAAATATTAGCTGGTTTTGAATTAAAATTGAGAATCGAATAGATTTCCAAAATAAACAAAATGAATGCCTTTTCTTTTTCTTTTATTTTAAATCATATAAAACTCATTAAAACACGTTTTAAATTTATATTTTGATCTTTCAATTCAAAACCAATGTTTAATTCAATATTTTATATGGTTAAAAATATGGGTCGTTACAATCTTTCCGACTCAAAACTTTTCGTTCTCAAATAGGAACAAAGTAACGAATCTAGCATTTTGATATATTTTGCTAAAACAATCAACTATATAACATTTGAACTTCTTACTTAGGTCTTCTCTAAATTTAAAAATAATAAGAACTTTTTATTTTATTTTAAAATACCTTTCGAAATACTTTTACATATGCCTAATGTCTCAATAGGTTTATTATTAATTTCTCACTTTCGAGACCTAAAAATGAACGTCGATGATGCTGCATTCAACATCAGAATTATTTTCAAGCCAAAAGAGCGAGATCTATTTATATTAACAATCCTTAGAGGGAAGTTATACATATCTTTGTTCTTACAGAGTTTAGTCCATGCGTTGGCCAGACGCATGCCTAAAATCTGTAAGTACTTGGTAGACTAGTTTAACATCTAATGAAATGCTTGGAAAAAAAAACTAGCAAGGATAGCCAACTTTATAGTGGGCCGTGCCACTGTATGTAAATAAAAAAACAGGTATTCTGCACATGCACGGAAAGCTAAATGGTTTTATAGTGGCCATACCACTACACAAACATTCAAACACTAGACGGCCTATGGAGAGGAGGGAACACTGACGACTCCAATGGTACAAGGCCCCATAACATGGATAAAACCTGAGAAATGAGCCGTAATATCAGGATCATAACCCAAAGATTCCCTGGAGAAAATAAAGTTTCTATCCCAAGTGTCATCCTCCAAGATTTGTCTATTCTCATCACCATCTTCTCCATCACATGTAAGAACAGGACCGTCACCATCAACATGATAATATAACCTCCTCGTCTCTCCTTCTCTACCTACAAACATATAATAACAATCAAACTTTGTACTATATCGCATCTCGGAATTAACATGAACCCAAGTCTGCTCCCTGGAGTTCCACTCAATCAAAGGAGATGGAATGACAGCATCAACAGAAGGAACATCATAAATAATGGACATAGGAAGTGAAGATTCAACAACGGCAGGAGGAGCGAAAATTTCATCAATGTTACAGACAGGGTGTAAATGAATGTTGGCAGGGGCAAGAGGATCCGTATCGACCATAATGTCAGGGCGAGACTTTGGAACCCATCTACGAGCAGGAGGTCGAGGAAGGAGGATCTTTATCGGTATAGGAAGAGGAGGTTCACCCGATGGATCTAAAGGAGGGACATGCTTGCATGAAAGCGCCACATGACCAAAGGAGTGACATATCTCACAGATATTAGGTTTCCATCCGTAGTGAACATCAATATCCGCAACGCGGCCATCAGAACGGCAAACACCGAGCTTAGTAGGAAGTGGTTTGGACTTGAAAAACTTTTCTTTCAATACACACACACAAAAACACACACACACACATAAAACACACACACACAGATATATATATATATATATATATATATATATATATATTCAAAAAGAAATTCAACATATCGTAATGTAAATAATAATATTTCGAAGTCATTTCTTCCAAATCATAGAATTTCAAAAGAAAAAATTTATATATAACTCTTTTATATAACGTCTCTAAAAAATTTATCTGAAGAAAATTTATATAAATCTCATTTATCTTAAAATCAATCATCTTCGAAATTTTAACACTTTACAAAAATTCATTTATAAAATTTCTTACTTCACATAAGGTACATCTCATTTATAAATACTATTTAAACATTCACCATAGACGTCAACTTCGCATGACATCAAAACTTGATGTAAAATATTTTACTTTAATATAAGAAAACATTCATTACTGTATAAATTACTTATTAAAAAAATAATTTCAAAGCGTTTAAACTCAATGGTTTAAAAGTGTGTAAAAAAAGACTAAATTTACTTATTCATGCAACCTACCATTTCCATCAATAGTATATCTTAAGCCTATCACATTTTCACGTAATGAATTCAAATATAGAAGTTCAGTTATCACGCTTTAAAAGAATAAAATACACGCAACAATGAAAATGCACAAATAACGCCTTTTTATTTACTTACTTTGTAATTATAACTATAACTTGCAATCAAATCAAACAATCATGTAAACACCAAGGCATGACCATTATAGATGTATATAAGCAATGTAAAGGTAAAAAAAAAAATATAAGCCATCAGTATGAATTAACATTCAAATCAACATCCTTACATAATTAATATTCAACTCAACCAACATCATTAATTAATATTCAAATCAATATTATCCTTAATTATCATTAATGTTATCAATGTCTATGTTACTATCATTTATTAAAAATCTTTCAAAGCTATATTCGAAATTACCATGACTCAAGTTCAAATAAATAATAACTTAACAATTATTTTATTTTTTACTTTACAAACCGTGTTTCATAAACCATACTTTTTTTTTGGAAAAAGGTACTTTATATAACTAAACAGGAAACGTATATTTCCTTGATATGCCTCAATAAAACCTTACAACCCCCTAACCTATATGGGTACCTTGTAAGGAAAAAGAGTACATATCAATTCCATATATTAACAATACAACAATCCGAAAAATGGACCAAACTGCCAAACAGATGGAGGAGAAAAAACACAGACAACACTCTCAAAACCATCCGTACGAGAAGTTGGCACCAGAACCAAAAACTTACCAAATCCCAATGCAACTACAAAAACAATGGGAGGAAAATACAACAAAACCAATACGAAGGCGGTTTCAGCTTCATTTGCTAATCAGCAAAATGGAGAGAGAAAATCAAAAGGCCATAAATTCTCAGATCGAAAACCAAACCTTCCATTAACAAGGAAGAATCTGACGAAGTCAGCTGACGGCAAGAGCGACCTCAAAGCATATCAAAAAGCACCAAGCTTCTACAGATCAAGGGGGTCAAAAGGAGTCATGGAGATCCAACGCCATATTGAGCTTCACCAAGATAAGTCTCTCTTCTGAGTTTAAATTATGTAATTGAACTCTTTGTTGAATAAGGTGTTTGCTGTCAAGAAGAATATGCTTAATTCTCAGTTCGAATGGTTGTTCTATACCATTAAAAACTCGATTATTCCGTTCGCACCATATGTTCCATACTATAGTAGTAAAAATGATGCTAATAATATTAATATTACAAGATTTGATTTGTTCCCAAGCTTTTTTAATAGCAGTCAGAATAGAATTGATTTCATAAGTGGGGTATATCGTAATATTAAGCTTGGGAAAAAGATCCATCAATATTCTCTTTGAGTATGGGCATTGAAAAAAAAGATGGTCTCTGTGCTCATTGTGATTAGCACATAAAACACACTTTTGGTCAATATCAGGGGACCATATGCTAATTTTGCCTTTGGTATTCAATTTGTTTTTAATGGCAAGAAGGGAGCATGTAAACATTTTCAGGGCACAACCTTTATCCCAAACAATTTTGGTCCAGTCTAGATCGACATATTTGTTTCTAAAAGTATTCCATGCAGATTTCAAAGAAAATTGGCCTTGTTTACTAGGAATCCACCACCAATAGTCCTGATTCATGTGACGATGAATGGGGGTTTTCCTTACATCATTATGGGATTGCATAAGAATGAAGTTGAGATTTTGTTTCCAATTATTATTTGATATAAGCAACAAAACTTTTTTATGACAGCCATTCAAAATTCTCATGCAGTTCCAGCCATAGTGGTCAATTAAAGAAGAGCCCTGTAACCACGGGTCAAACCAAATGTCAGTATTAACCCCATCCACAATTTTCCTGTCTATGTATCCTTTGCACCATTGTCTAGCACGTAGAATAGTTTTCAAAGTATGAGAAGCGTTGTTGTCCATACTGATAGTCCAAAAGTTGTTCTTTTTGCAATATCTATTATGAATCCACTTTGCCCACAAAGAGTTTCCATAAGTGTAATTCCATAATAGTTTAGCGGCTACAGCTAAGTCCTCAATTTTTCTGATTCCCAATCCTCCTTCACTTTTGGTTTTGCATACTTCATTCCAGATCATTTTATGTGACTTAGATTTCCACAAAAAGTTTGAACATAATGAATTTATCCTTTGAATAACTGTTGCAGGAAACTGGGAGACTTGAAGCCAGAAAAGCAGCATAGGGTGAATAACAGTCTTGATAAGTTCAGCTCTCCCACTAATATTGAGGAATCTGGTTTGCCAATTATTGAACTTTTTGTTAATTTTTTCAATAAGTCATCCAAAGTCTCTAGCTTTCAAAGAATTATTAGAAAGAGGAATCCCCAAATAGATGATTGGCAGATTATCAATTTTGAAATTAATAATGTCAGTAATTTCCTGTTTAAATTTGGCACCTTTACTGAAGAATATTCTGGATTTTTCTGAATTTAATTCGAGGCCAGAGAAACTTTTCATATTTTGTAAAATATGATGAATGGTTTCTGCGTTTTTTGTGTTGCTTTTGCCATTATTAAAATGTCATCATCATAGAGAAGGTGAGTAATCATCGGCTCAACTTGGATATATAGGACTGATATTGCCTTTAATAAATTCCATGTCCAAATTTAAAGTGAGGAATTCCATGACCATTGGAAATAAGTAAGGAGAAAGAGGGTCTCCTTGTCTTATTCCTCTCGTGCTATTAATGAAACCATATAGGGAACCGTCTGTTAAAGTAGAAAACGAAGGGGTTGATATACATTCATATATGAGATTAGCAAAGGTGATAGGAAAATCCATAGAAATTAACATATGATGGATAAATTCACTATTGATCTTGTCATAAGCCTTATGTAAATCAATTTTCAAACAAACATTGCTTGAGTTTTTTCTATTAAAACTTTTGACCATTTCACAGGCAAGGAGGGAATTTTCAGAAATTGCTCTGTTAGGGATGAATGCATTTTGATTAACTGAGATTAAATCATTCATATATCCTTTTATTCTGTTGCATAATAAATTGGAAAGAATTTTGTATGTGACATTGCATAGAGAGATAGGCCGAAAGTTAGACATATTCTTAGCATCTGGAATTTTTGGAATTAGGCAAATGAAAATATGATTAATTTCTCTAATGATTTTACCAGTTTGAAGAATATCATTCATAGCTTCCCAAATATCCATTTTAATGCTGTCCCAATGGATTTTTATAAAATTTAGAATTGAAACCATCGGACCAGGAGAGCTATTATCATTAATCTGGAAAATAGCCTCTTTGATTTCTTCCATCAAAAAAGGTTTACCTACAAATTGGTTTTTGCATTTTCTGAAAGAATTTTCTTGCAAGTAATGATTGGAAATTGATTTGAGGCTTGGGGCAAGTGAAAAAGATCAAAGAAATAAATAGAAGCTTCTTGGGCTATTTTTTCTGATGCTGAAATCCATATACCTTGACTGTTAATAGTAAAGTTGTTCTTTCGAAAAGTTTTGAAATCAGATATTTTACTGTAAAAAAATTCTGTAGGCCTGTCCCTTTTGAGAAGCCAATTGATTTTTATTTTTTGATCATTATCAATGACAATCTTTCTCATCATTTCATGCAATGTATCACAACCAGTGGAATAGATTTGCAGGAGATTGTCATCCAGTGGATTTCTAACTAATTGATTATAAATGCTGTTATTATGATCTTTCAATTTATTAATCATTAGTTGCATATTAGGTTTAATACAACCAATTCTTCAGATTACTTTTCACCCTTTTCATCTTGCAGAGTAGCTTGTAGAGAGGGCTACCAGAGAGATTAAAATCCAATGCCTCAGCAATGATTGGGGAATAATCAGAGTATGTATGCCAAGAATTCTTATATTTAAAAGGTATCTTCCTCTTTCTGATATTTTAGACTTGTAAGATAATTGAGATAGGGGTATGATCAGAGAGTGATTACCAAAATTAATGCCAAAGTTATCTAATTTGTCTAACCATAGAGAATTAACAAAAACTCTATCTATCTTACTATGAATAGAAAATGAGTTACCACCTCGCCAAGTAAAGAAGTTTCCTGAAAAATCAGGTTCCACTAGCTTTGAGAGAGTGATACATTCCATAAAATTGAGATCTCCACTAGAATTAAATCTATCGTTATTCATTCTTTCATTGTTATGAAGAATAGTGTTAAAGTCACCTACCACAATCCACGGTAAATTAACTTTTTTGGATAACGAGATGATGTCTTCCCATAAAACTTTGCGATTATCTTCCTCATTATGCGCGTAAACAATGGTGCACACAACATTAATATCATTGGCATTATGTAGGATGCTGGTTATGTATTGATATGTAGAGTGTAAAATGATACTAGTCCATAACGAGGAATCCCAAATAATAATAATTCGACTTTTCCGAACATCAGTAATGTTGTAGGTCATTTTCCATTTATTATCAATTTTATCTATAAAGCGTTCAATAGAATTTAAAGAAAGCTTATTTTCCAGAATACCAATAAAGGAAAATTTATTCGAGTTAATGATATTTAAGATTTCCAGTTGTTTGTAGGGAGCATTCATCCCCCTTATGTTCCAGATTAGAAACTCCATTAACAGTCATTATTAGGAGTGCTAGTTTCTTACAGAGGAGTAGCTTTCCCCGTGGTCTTTGCTTTTTTAGATTTTTTTGTTCTTATTTTTCAACTGGTTAACAAGATTTGACCATGCAGGATTCTCCAAAACATTAGGATTCGAAGAAGCTTTGAATTCAAAAGAGCTTCCTCTGATCTCATTTTGCGAGTTGGTTTTGTTCTGGCGATGGACGATGGGTCTGAGATGTAGGAACCAGCTCGTTGATTCGAAGATGGGGGATCATCTATGCTAGCAGCATCTTCTATGGTAGGAGATTCAATAGGGTTAAGATCTGATTTCAATTTGAGGCTATCTGTATAATTATTATCAGGCAAAATATTCAAATTATCAGTCATGTTGTGATCTTCTGTAGAAGTAGTCATGCATTCTTTATTTGTCTGGCCTGTATGAGTGTTGATCGGTGTGTTTTGATTAAATTCTGGTTTTTCTATATTTGACTTTGGATTGAATTGCTTATTCTGATCTGTTCCAATAAACCTTACTTATATAGATCATGTTTATAAAAGTTATTTCACTTTCAAGAATGAAATTACTATGTGTGTGTATATATATATATTTCTTAAAATCATTTATCTTTTATAAACAAATAACTTCATAATAGAATGGAATTGACACTTTCATAAATATTACACTTAGAATGAAATTAATGTTTTCGTAAATATTATATCTACAAAATGAAATTAATGTTATACTTATAAAATAAAATTATTATTTTCACTTAATATTTTCATATTTCTAATTCTTAAGAAAACCCATTAATTCAGGAATACTTTCTTTCTAAAAATCATAAACTAAAGTCTTTCAAAAATTTATTCCAAGATAAATATATTTTCTTAAAATTTTAATCAACTTCCTTTATTTATAAACTTCATGATATAAAATTCATACAAAACAAATTTTTTAAATCTTTGTTTAAAATATCTTTCTCCTTTAAAATAAATTTTCATTTATAATCATATTATTATAAATTTTCATTATTTAACGTCTTTAAATTTCATAGGTAAATACTTTACAAATCCTTTATAAAATTGTTATTAAACACTATAAAATATCCTTTAAGATAAATATTTCATAAATTTTCATTTATTTAACAATCGTTTTCCTAATTTATTTTATACTCTTAAATGCCTTTTAAAATTATCATTTTTTAAGATGTAAGTATATATCCCAAATATTTCATTTTGAATCAATAGTTATTAAAAGATAAGTGATATTAAAAAAATGTTAATAAAACAATATTATCCCTAAATTTCTTCTTCATTTATTCTCAGTTACTTTTATACTTATTTTTAACTTCCAAATACTTTTTATTTAAAGACATAAGAGTATCGATAAATTATTAAGCAAAGAATATTTACTTAAAGATATATTTAAAAGGGATTAAAAATAATGTATATAAAAACATATGCTACATTTAAAATCTTCTTCTTCTTTTTATCATATTTATTTATATTCCACGTTACAAATTCAAATAGAAAATACCCTAAATGAAAATATAAGTATTTCCATAAATTATTTTATTAAACCAAGTTCCACAAATTCGAAATATGTGGAGTTTCAAAATAAATGCTATTGTAGTGTTTACTACAGCAAACTCTTTACTTTATATAATTTCTGTCATTGTATATTCAAATTTATTTTCAAAATAGTCTTATATATGGTTCAAATATTCTTACAATACTATCCAAAGGTTTCTTAACTTGGAATTTTTTTAAAACATTTTAAAATAATATTTTATAATAATGATATTAGAAAAAGTATTATTGAATTTTTTTTAAACAAGCTTTAAAATAAAATTTCTTTAAAATCCAAGGATTCATTAAGTTCATTATTTTAAATAGATCAAAATTCAAAGATGTTAAAAACATATTTAATTGGTTTTAATCATAAAATTAAGACTTATAATATGATTAACTTTTGATATTAATTATTCCTTCAAACCAAGAGTATAAAATTTTCATATCTTTTATAAATAATTTATAAAATAATCATTTAAATATTTATTTTCAAATCATTGGAAATATTTTCTATTTGTATTATAATTAGAGGATACTTTTATAAAAATACAAATACGCTATCTCATAATATACTCTCAACTCATAATAGGGCATTCCGTTATCCTATATCTTAATAATTTACCCCAATAGACTTAAGTGTTCGCTCAGCCAAAGCTACGATACCAACCGTAACAACCTGCCATTTTGATCACTCAATAGTCCAAATGACAAATTATCATTGAGGTTGATTTAAAGGAATAAGATACATAAGTAACCAATACAAAATCTCGCAACGAAAATAAAAGATATAATAAAATAGCAGTTCATGAAATTGCTAATTAATATTATTACATCAGAATTTCAAATATAAGATAGCATGGTGGAAATAAACAAATGTTCACTAATCAAGAACAATAGAAGCTATGAAAATAACTAAAGTACTAAAGTCCTCACATCCGTCTTTGGCACCAAAACAAACAATCTCTAACATTGAAATACATAAGCTGACCCGAGCATAATAAAAACACATACTTGAGTCGAAAACAAAAATTCTCAAGTAAATCAACTCCAAATCATGTGTATAATGAGCAAAAAACTTAAGAGAAGTTACAGGATTTTCCATTTTCTAAGGATCCGTTAAACTATGTATATGTAATAGGTACAATAAATATGTAATGTCTACCGGTAATGTAAATATTAAAATAGCGTTAAGGCTTTACATTGATCCCCCTTAACACATTTTTAAGCATATAGTCTATGCAGGTCCTGTAACACAATTAGTAACGTCGGTAGCTAGTGAGTCCCTTTTATGTACAATACTAAAACAAAATGGTTGTGGTCTTGCATAGGGATAATCGTATGACAAGGCACGTGAGGTAATGTCCAATGTGAGAATCTACTTGTTTACCCATCCTAGCTGGTTGTAACCCCTAAGGGTCGAGCGCGTCTGTCAATCCAAGATCAATGTGCACTAATCAAGTTCAAAATCAAGATACTAACATGAGAGAAAGATGTCTGCTAAAGGTAGCTAACCCTTTGTCCAATTCATAGGGCTCTTGTTTTAGTCGTTTCAAATTGACACAAGTGTCGGGGTTTTCCGTTATCGTTCTCCTACTTCATTCTTGCAAATTTTCGCCAATTCAACCTCTACATTATGGATAACAACCTTTGCATACATAATTATTAAAGTGCTTCCGATAAATGATAGAGAGTATGCCATTATCGGCCACGATTCTTTAATAACCAATCATTCATTTTATAAAAGTACGTCGTTTTATACATTTTAATTTTTACGGAAATATGCAATGAATTGCAGAAAGTGTTCAACATAAAAGGTTCTTTAATTTACCTCAAAAATCTATAGAAAAAGTTTTAGAAATTTCTAGAAGTGTTTATTATTTTGCATAATTAAAATATATCATATTTTACATTAACTAAATTATAAAAAGCCTAAAAATATGTAGAAAATTTCCAAATTCTTAAAACAACCTTTTTTAAAAAAATTTAGTAAAGTCCCAGATATTTCCAAATCGATTTAATAATTATCCCAAATTTTCCAAACGGCTAATTTCACGGATTAAATTATTAAAATTATTAGGTGACTGAAATAAATATATGTCGCTTTGTTAAATATTCTCCAAGTAATATGAAGGAGCTACATAAAATGTTTTAGGGTAATTTAATGTTTCTAAAATTTACAAAATTCCAATAATCCCATTTTCAAAGAATAAATTATATAAATTATTAAATGATAGAATCCGGTGCAGTGTTCTTTATAAAATATTTTCATTTTTCTATAATAGAGTTATGTAAAAAAATTCAAGTTAAAATGTCACATTTTACAAATTTCTTATTTATTCGTATTTAATTAAATAGTTTATTCTGGAAAATCTACACCTAAACTTTCTATTCAATTTTAGACTATGCTATTCAAAATATCGTTTATTTTGACATATTTAAATTTAAAATTAAACACTTTCATTCATGAAAATTTCTCAAATAAGGACGAGACAACATTTAATTTAGATTTCCTACTCTAAAGCCAAAATAGTAAAATTTCAGTTTCCAATCTTTTATTTCAATACTAAATGTTAAAGGTGTTAAAATTCCATTATTCAATAATTCATTTAATCAACATAGCATTCATAAACAATAAATAATGACAGGTTGCAATACAATGTCAATAGGGTGTCATAATAATCAATTAAATGGGAATGACATTGAATAGACAATTAAAATCACCACAATACTACTATAGCAACCATTCAATAATATAGTAAATAAATGTACATCCATAAATAATCCACGTAAATTGCATTCTTAACTCTCAAATTTACATAAAATCTAGTTTTAGAAAATAAATTATAAAATACTTTAATTGTCGAATCAAATATAGGTTCCTTCGTTGCATATTTTTCTTATAATGCAAATAAGCTGCAGAAAAATTCTCAAGTCAAAGTAATAATTTTTATAAAATACATTTTCCAATAGAGCTATTTTCTAAAATAAATTATAAAAGCATCTATATGACCGGATTTAATATATGTTTGTTTACAAAATATTTTTCATTTTATATAAAGAAGTCGCATAAAATTTGTTAAGTCATTTTAATATAACTTTTTGAAATATATTTTTTTCTCAACTCTAATTCAAAACTTTATTAAAAAAATTCAAACAATTATTTGGAAAAGCCATTTAACCAAAAGTTTCCAAAATTTCATCTTTTATAACATATAATTTTTCTGTAGGTCAAACATTTAATTTATGAAATTTTTATTCAAATAAAGACAAAACGATAATTTATTTTTAGCCAAAAATAAAATTATCCACCCTAACTTTTCCCATATATCAATATAAGATGTCCAAGGGTTTTATCATATTATTCGATGTTCAAATTATCCATATGACTTCAATATTTCAACAGGATTGCAATAAGTGTATATCAATCAATGGTCTAATATATATATATATATACATATATATATATATATAATCATAGTGTCATTAATTATTATCATATTATAGGCGTACACATGCAATAAACTTTAGTCAAAACAACTATACATATATCACAATAATTATCAACTATCAAGGTGTCAACTAGCCATGGTAATGGATTTTAATATTAATTTAAACATAGTAATATAATTTATTACATTACGATGTTGGTTTAATTTGTAGTAGAATTAATAGTTTTTATGAGCTTAAACCTCATTTTCGTACGCGAATCTGAACACTGCACGAATTGGACACGACAATTCGGATAGATCTTAGTACACACTAATAGTTCAATATGGATTCAATACAAACACTAGAGGACACGAACAACGAGACGAACACGATGCAAACGGACAATGGTGAAGCGTAGAGAGAAAATGTGGCATGGTGTTAATAAGCTCGTTGGGGTATGGTGAAGGGTGTTGACCGTGGTGTGTTAGGCATTGTCGAATTGGTGACAGTTTGGATCTACAGTGGAGGAGTTGACGTGGTTGAAGGAGGTAGAGGATGCGTTGACGTTTTCTTCCCTGGAGGGTTCGGCGGCGCTTGGTGCAGTGGTAGGTCAGTGGCAATGGTTGTAATATGTGAGACCTGATGAAGGGCAGGTGGTTCTAGGCATAGAGAGGAGGTGGAAGGGGAGGATGAGTGTAGACGGTGGCTAGCTCGGACGGAGGTTGGGGTGCAAGCGGACTTGGCAGGTGTGGCTAAGTGGGGCATTGGCTGATGTAGGCTGATGGGTGGTGAAGGTTTGGATAGGGTAGTACGTGAAGAACTTAGAGGTGGGTGGCGGCGGCATTGATAAGGTGAGGCGGTGGGTGACTAGGAAGAGGGTAGGCATGGTAGTGGGTATAAGAAGCGTGAGAGGAGGAAGTGAGGAGAAAGTGGATCTGGTTGGTGGCGCGATACACGAGTTTGATAAAGTGAACAATATCTTAAAACGAATTTTTTTTACTTTTTCTCAAATGACCGTGCTATGAAATAAAAATAAAAGAGGAGAGAGAGATAAAGGTGGGCATGGACCTATTAAAAGGGTTCTCATATTTGAACTAGTCCCCCCAAGCCTACACTTACAAAAATATGTGTACACCATGATCTTGGATTAATGGACGCGGTTGGATTGATGCACCCTTAAAAGGGTTTTATCATATTATTTAAATTATCATATGACAATCTATATAACTTCAATAATTCAACAGGGTAGTAATGGGTGTCTATCACAATGAATGGTCTAATACACACATATATATTAATCACAATGTCATCAATTATTATCATATTATAGGCCTACACATGCAATAAATTTGTAATCAACACAATTATACATATATCACAATAATTATCAATTATCACATATCAGGGTGTTCAACTAGCAGTAGTATTCAATTTTAATATTAATTTAAACATAGCAAAATTATTCATCACATCATGATGTTGGTTTAACTTTGCAGTAGAATTACTAATTTTCGTGAGTATAAACACTTACCTTCATACGCAAATCTGAACACTGCACGAAATGGACATGACAACTTGGACACGGATCTTAGTACGCACTAACACTTCAATACAGATCAAATACGAACACTAGCAGACAAGAACAACGGGACGAACATGATGTGAACGGACAATGGTGAAGCTAAGAGAGATAAGGTGGCACGGTGTTTATAAGCTCGTTGCGGATATGGCGAAGGGCGCTAGCTGTGGTGTGTTAGGCACTGTCAGTTTGGTGACAGCTTGGATCTGCGGTGGAGGCGTTGATGTGGTAATACGAGGTAGAGAAGGCATTGACATTTTCTACCCTAGAGGGTTAGGCCGTGGTTGGTGCAACGGTAGGTCGGTGGTTGTAGTTGTCAGAGGTGAGATCTATTGGTGAGGAAAAGATCAGTAATGGAAGTACGTGAAAATAGATGAAGGGCTGGTAGTTCTAGGCAAATAGAGGAGGTGGAAGGGAAGGATGCAGGTGGAATGTGGCTAGCCTGGACAGAGGTTAGGGTGTAGGCAGACTTGGCAAGGGTGGCTAAGTTAGGCGATGGCTGATGTAGGCTGATGGGATGATGAAGGTTTGGACAGGGTAGCAGATGGAGGACTTGGAGATGGGTGATGGCGGCAGTGGTGAGTTATGGTGGTGGGTGGCTAGGAAGAGGGTAAGTGGGGTAGTGGATGTGGGAAGTGTGAAAGGAGGAAGTACAGAGGAAGTGGATCTTGTTGGTGACGTGATACGTAAGTTGATAAATGGTGAATAGAAACCTAAAAATGAAAATTTTGTGTACTATTTCTCAGTGACCATGAAATAAAAATAAAAGAGGAGAGAGAGATAAAGTTAGGCATGTACCTATTAAAAGGGAACTCATATTTGAACTAGTCCCCACAAGCCTACATGTATAAAAATATATGTGTCAGAACTTCAAATTTAAGGGGTCCAGATTTAAAAGGTAGGGACCTAAATAATAATTGAAACAGATCTCAACACAGTCACACGCGCATGATATTTTTTGTGCAACAAATAATGAATCGACCAACCAAATTATGTCCTCTCATTTGGACCCCTACATCTGTCACTAGATGTCCAAACACAGAAATAAAAATACCATTGCAATCAGCGAGGGATGACCAACAATATGACAAGCTTAAATCCATTCTACAACAAAAGCGTCAAAAATTCACTATTACCGCCAAATACACTCCGCAAAAACGTATAAACACTCTTTAGATCACAATAAACGGAGCTAGAAAAATTAGAATTTGACGTAACGGACTTCAACGTATTACTGGGAAAGATCTTTAGAATATTTTTATGTAAAAATATATACATTTCGAAAAATTATTTTTCATTAAAATATTAAATGGTTTTGAATTAAAATTGAAAACAGAATAGATTTCCAAAATAGACAAAATGAACTCGTTTTCTTTTCTTTTTATTTTAAATCATGTTAAACTTATTAAAACACATTATAAATTTTATTTTTATTTTTCAATTCAAAATCATTATTTAATTCAATACGTCAATGGTTAAAAACACAGGTCGTTACATCAGGGTAGTTGCAACATTTGGAGGTGAAGTCGATACCTTAAATATATGCTTGATATCTGTGGCAGTACATGACAGATATGCTATTTACATAGGAGACTCATTATATCAGCTATTGTATTTTGTCTTTTTGTAATAATATTTATTTATCAGTTACTTCTATCATTACAATCTCTTATATATTATTTATCATGTTATGTCCATGTATATTCAATATATTATCATTCCGCTATGAGATTTTATCATTGCACCATGGTTTGGTGCTTTGTTTTTTTACTTCGATGGACTATCTTTCGTGGTGTTCAGGAGTCAAACATCGTCATTAGATGTTTATTCATGGTATTACTATAATGACCCATAGATTTATAATAGTTTTATTTATGAAATTAACTGAATTTTTGTGAAATTTTAAATATTAGAATTTTTAAATATAAATTTGATATTTGGATTATATCCATTTAAATATAACAAATGGTGAATTTTCATCTGATAATATGGAAGTTTATTGTATCATGTAGTTTTATTTCAATTTAAATAAGGTAATATTTGATGATAATAAAAATGTTTTCCAAACCTGAATATTTTTATATAGGAAATTTATAAATCATCTTCTAAGTGAGACGTCATCTTCCATTTCATCGAATTTGGATTGTCATTGCTCCGTTTATCTTAATTCTGGAAAATAGCAGCATTTTCGGTACTGATATCGACTTTTGATAGAATAATCGTACTACTGATATCTATGTACCATTTTGACCGTCTCGTCATGTTGATCTCTATAGTATATTCATTTCTATGAAATGTTGTCCAGCACGCGGTATAACCGACGATCAGTAGTAGTACTTTTAATCGTTTCAGTCCTTTGTTTCTTTGAGCCTTTCTGTTTTCCAGTGTATAACTTGAATAGCCTTTGCCTTTAATATTTTAGATCTTGACTTTCAGCATTCCCTATTTTCATTTTTCATTGTGTCGTTCCCGTATTTCTATATCAGTGGCCGCTCATTTTTCTCTTCCTCTTTACCATTTTACTGTCCGTTAAAAAAAGGGAATCTGCTTCTTCACCTTTTTTTTTACGCAAACCCATCATCCCCCTCACTTTGCCTCGTCCTTCCCAAGACCATTGCCTTACCTTCGACCTCTCACCACCTCCTGATCGCCATTCTCAACCTTCCGCCATGCCTACGGTGCATTAGTCGCTTTATTAGTTTATAAGATTTATGTATATATATGTTTATAAAAAAAATTATAGCAAGTATCAGTATATATATCTGGATATATATAACTATTGTGAACTTCTTTGTTTTATTGTTATAAATTTTTTTCCTGATCATATATATATATATATATATATATATATATATATATATATATATAGGTTAAGTAACGTATTTGTTATATCGTCAGTTTATATTTTTATAGTATATATATATTCTATGTTATATATACAAGTTTATGTTCCACATATGTTTATATGTTAGTAACCTGTAGGTAAGTTATACATACTGTAGTATACTAGCTATATACTAGTTATATATATATATATATTTGTATATGTATTGTATATTATATTGTATATGTATTGTATATATATGTTATGTATGGATTTATAAATGTAAGTATATATATATATATGTAGTATAATTTATATAAGGTCTAACTTATTGTTTTGTTTAGATGTATTAGTTTCTGTAAAAATTTATGTAAGTTAGTATACTTAAGGGTGGATATTTCTAATGTTACATATTATATATATAAAGTATATTTTACTTTACGTAAGTTATATTTTGTTTGATGTAGTTTATGTAGTAGTTTATATAATAGTATATATTGTTTACAACATTTAATCTGAGAAGAAGATTTTATATTTTTCTTTGTTTTACATTTTACTATTATATATATGTAGATATATATATTAGCTTATATGTATATGCATGAGTCTGGTTATGTATCAGTATAATATATTATTAGTTTGTGTGTGTGTGTGTGTATACATAGAAGTTTAACGTTAGTTTATATGTATTAAGATAAAGCAAGTTTGTATAAGTTTGTTTTAAATATAAATGTTAAAGATATAACATGTATGTAAGTATTTCGTACTTTTAATAATATATATATATATATATATTTATTTATTTATTTCAAAATATATAATGTATATATGTTTGATTTTATATATGTGCTTTAATTTAAAACAATGATTTTTGAAAACCATATATATATTTAATTTAATATATGTTTGAATTTGAAATATGATATTTTTATATATATAGTTACATGTAAGTTCACTTATACCAATTATATTTATCGATCCAATTCTGATTTGATTTCGTCTATTTCTATTGATCAGCTTTGTTCATCAATTCGTGCCCAATCTTGCTTTGATTTGGAACTCGTGTTTGGATCTGTAACCCATTTCATTGTCTAAACTACTCTCTAGCCTCGAAAGGTGAGCAATCGCTCATAATTAACGTTCTTATATTTATTAAATTTGATTTCAATTGAACTGACAGTTGAAATATTCTGCTGTTAGTTATTTACATTGCTATATATATGATGTTATCTGTATCTATTCACCTGTGACATCTGACACCATTATCTGTTATTTATATTGATGATATATATCTGTTATATTATTATCATATCTGATATCGCTCTGCAAGTTCCTCTTAGTATAGAATTCCCTATGGGTTGAAACGATACATACCCGAATGATCTATAGAATAGGAGAAAGTCGTCATGGGTTGAAATGATAAACCCAAGCGATTTTCATTGAATTGAATTTGGGACCGCGGGTTGAAATGATATATACCCGTATAAATTTAAATTGCAGATTGAAATGATAAATATCTGTATCACTTGACCATAGGATAGAAAATTATACACAGACACCGTTGGTCTATATATAAATATTTTCGAATGATTTCTATGGTTTTGGAAAGAAATATATGGTTTAATAAATACTGATTTCAAGATATTATGTATATAAGTGTATTTTATAAAGTTTAAATTCTTGAATTTAAATTTATATGTTTTGAAAATCTTAAAATTATAAGTTGGTTTTGAAATTATAAAATTTAAGAATTTTATTTAATTAAATCGATTTGAAACTTACTGAATTTGATGTTTTTAAAGGATATTTGTAATTTAGGTTTTATTTAATGATATTGGATTTTTATTAAGTGGATATTTCAAAGATAAATAATAGTAAAGTGAATTTGAGATATAAATGATGTTATCGAATTTGGTTTTGAAATGTTTGAATATTTAAAGCTTTGAAATTTATTGAAATGGTTTACTTTGGGGTTCAAAAATCTATTTTGAAATCGATATAGTTTGGAATAATTTATTTAGAAACCGAATTGAACTAAAATTGATGATTTGATACCTGATTAAATTTGAATTTTAGAATTCGAGTTGACTTGGAATCGATTTGTGAGATTTGGAGAAACTATTTTATTATATAAATTATATTTAAAACTATTTTATATTCTACTTTATAAATTATTTTAGTACAAACTATTTTAATATAAACCATTTTAATATGCTAACTATTTTAGTATAAACTATATAACTTATGACTCTCTTATATAAAATATTTTTCTTTATAAACTATTTTATTTTATATATTATTTTAATATCTAAACTTTTTAAGTGATGGAAGTTATGTTTTCAAAGTTATGAGTTTCAAAGTATTATGTTTCGAAAGTGTTATAATTTCAAAGTGTTTTGGTTTCAAAAGTGTTATAACTTTGAAAATGCTATGATTCTGGAAATGGATATATTTGAAATGGAAATGATATCGTATTTGGTTTTGAAATGGAAATGGTATCGTATTTGGTTTTGAAATGGAAATGATGTTGTATTGATATGGTTTTGAAATGGCAATGATATTTTGGTTTTGAAGTATAAATTACTTTGAAATGATCGTGGTGTTATAATAACTTTTGGTTGTCAAAGAGACCGGGATCAGAAGTTGTCATACTCTCTGCCAATTTCGAAAACCACTTTAACAACTATGTACGTGGTGGAGATTCCAGAATGAAGTAGGATGGTGGCAACGATCCTATATGAGGTATACGTGGACCCGACTCCCATGAGTTGGCACAAGGTGGCTAAAACAGGAGCGATTCTCGGGACAATGAGGTAGCTCCTCTGATCGGACACACTCCTTCGATACTATGTTCTAACTTTGTGATTGATTTGGTGGCCACTTTTTATTTTTGGGAGTGTGGCTCGATGTGGGTGGTAGTGGCTGCTATGCATTACCACCAGCCCGGAGCGTAATTGGTATATCTACCCAAGCATTACCTAGTTGTGCCATGTCACCTACCCTAGCATGCTTTACTACGAGTTTGATTTGTGTCGTACCTATATAATATTCCATGGTAGCCTTCTGATCTGGAGGTACGATGGTACTGTATAGACTATCAGCGCTATGAAATGTGTTAAGGTGGAAAATGTAAAGCCTTAACGCTATTTTTAAATAGTATACTTTACTTTAGACATTATTATAATGACGTATATTACTACATAGTAGATAGTTTAACGGATCCTTAGAGGATGGTTATCCCAAACATCCTTTGAGTTACTTGTATTTCAGTTATTATTTCATTTGAGTTGGATTTATTGGTATAAGAATGTTAATCCTGACTCGAGTGTTTTGTGGTTTGCTTTACGCTCGGGTCAGACTAAGTGATACAGCTTTCAAGACTCACCTTTGGAGTTGGAGCTTCATTTGGAGATCCATCTACATATTTTAGCTTGCAGTTATTCAGTTGATTCCAATGATGTATTCTGATCTTGTATTAGACTATTTTACTTGAGACTTATATTGTATATTATTTTACTCTATTATATATATAGTAGCTTTATGAACTAGTGTTCTTTGTTTCCACTGCATATTGTATATTACTCTGTGTCTGTGATTCTGTGATTTGTTTATTTACTATATATGCTGAGTTTTGCGAAATATAAATTAACAATCTGGTACTTTAAGCAATTCAAATCTGGCATGTGTGGATGCAAATGATTGAAAATATCAGGATGTTATAATTATGATGGGTGGGTCGTTACAGTTGGTATTAGAGCTTAGGGTCAACACCAAGGACCAAGTAGGCCAGATTGAGTTAGGTAACTTGGTAGATGGAGATACGTTGAGAGAGCGTGCTTGTATTTTTCTATTATATTATACTGCATACACCACTTGTCAATTGAACTTTGATTTATTCAGTTGCTAATGCAAGGGTATCTTCATTTAAGGATGTCTGAACAAGCTGATAGTGAACGAGTGATTGAATATAGGTGATTTGAGATGCTTGGTTGGTTCAAAGACTATATGACTATCGCAAGGGATATTTCATCACTCGTGAGCATTCCGGCAGCTACAATAAGTATTGGTGATGGTTTAGACCTTGGTGCGTAGTAGTAGAAGAGATTGTTGAGTAAGCCATGACTTGGATTGATTCTAGATGTCGCTTAGAGTCTCGGTTTACTTCCAAGATCGAAAAGGACGTGTTGCTCGAGCATTTCATCCATTTGCATCAGAGTAGCTCGTCGAAGAAGGGGAACCATAGTTATTAAACTAAGGTGCAATGGATGAGGGTACTACCATTTGAACTTGATGCATGAGTTTTTTAAGTAGGTTGGGTAAAGTGTGACTTGGACTCTGTATTCAAGTAGGATATGATAGTTGCCTAGAAATGAGTAAGGACCAAGCGGATGATTTATACTTTTTGCATTGAGTCATTCATGCTAGTAGTGTTTAACCTATTATTGGCACACCTTAAGTGATGGGATTAAGCCCATAGGCTACATCGTTGTTTTCGAAGGATCGGTCCATTCTCATACCTATTCTTAATCCCTAGTTCAAGCGTAGGGTTTCTAGTGATTTTCACTAATTGGGCAAGGGTTTTTCACTTAATTCTTAAAGATAAGCGCTCGCATCGGATTCTTGAGGTGATTGGGATATATTTTAAATGCTATTTTAGTCATACGAGGAAATTTTGGTGGTTTGACCAAGGAACTGGATTGGAGTTCGCATGAGAGGAGTCAGGTGGCCGACCCTAGTTTAACAAGGAAATTGTGTGAGTGAAAAAAAGATTGGATCGGGAATCGTATATTATTTTGGATGATCTTCATGGTTATAAAATTATAGTGTAGTTTAGTTAAGGTTGCTTTTGATAGCTCGGGAATGGACTTCCTAACCAGATTTATGACGATTATGACAATTTTCTACATGGAGGGATACTTGCTTAGGCGAATGTCACGGTATACTTAGTATATTATCCTTATTAATATTGTGCGATTAAGGTGAGTTTGAACCGGAACGAGCCCAAATATTCATAGATCGTTATTTAGCAACAATTTAATTAATAGAGTTTTCTCCTTTGGAAAATGAGTTCTTTTGGAAGGGAAGGAAAATTAAGGCTTAGTTCATTTGATTTATTCGAGAGTTCTAAGACTCGATGATATAACATATCGTATAAGTGTTCCGTTTTGTACCAGGAGTGTAATAGCCTTTTGTATATTGCATTTGTGAAAGGAGTTATACCACTTAAGCATTTTGTCCATCTTGGAGTTTGAGTAGACTCATTGGGGTTATAGCTTAACATACACGTTTTGTAATAACCTAGAATTTTAGTCAAATTGATTTGAAATATTTAATTGATTTTAAGTATTGGAAAAAATAATTAAGTAATTTATATTTCAAATATAGCAATTTGTTTGATAATTGAATATTTTGAATTTGTTTAAATAATTAAATCTTGAATTTAATACGAATAATAACGATTTCGAAGGCTGATTTAATTTCTATCTGAATAAGAACGAAAATAGTAAACTTTTAAATTTGAATTAAAAGCCGTCTGAGTTATTTTAATAATAATTCTTTTAATTAACGTGTGAAAGGGCGCTATCTTGGATTTCGACGAAACCGGTTTCATTGGATCTGTAATAGTGAACTGTTATATGCAGTTAATTTCATGGCGATCAGACGTATCGTTTTTCATGCGAGCTTGATATGCTTAGAAAACTAATTACATAAATTAATATAATAGAAATAGGTCTGAAAAGCTATCTTCTGTATATGATCGAATAGGTCTCGAGACTAGTTCCATTGTGTTCAGAATAGAGGTGTTACATATAGAATGTCAGGTGGCATACCTTGTTTAGGGTTCGAGATTTTTGAGTGCATTAAGCAAGATATTTTGAATATAAAATATATATTAACCATAATTTTGCCCATACCCATACCCATGCTTGCACGTCAGCCCATACCCCCTCTCCTTTTAAAAAACCCATTGCATGTAACTGAAAAAAAGTAGCTTAAGAATTTCAAAAACAAATTTCTCTTAAAATATTCAATGAAAAATTCCAAAACAAAATTCTTTGGCCTCGTCTTGCTGAGATCTATGATCCTAGAGTGGTTCGGGGTTGTTTGGCTATGTTTGTGAATCGCAGCGATCCTAGGATGGTTTTGGGGTATTTGGGTATGTTTGGGAATCGCAGCAGTAAGGGGATGGGTTCAGCCATACTAAGGTTGGTGATTTAAGGATTTGTGGTCGTCGATGTGGAATTTGTAGCTTGTTTTTGGATTCGTGGTGGTAAGTGGCTTTGGCGCTGGGCTTTGGAGGGGGTCACGTCATCTTTTGCATCGTGCATGCATGCACTATAGCTGGCTGTGGCGGGTTCGATCGTGATTTGCAAGGTGAGGCTTGGGTTGAAGTGGATATGTTGAGGTGGTGGAGCTTGTGAAGAGAAGCTCGTCGGATTCATCTGTTTCGAAAATCATGGAGAAATGAAGGAGCTTGGCATGGAGGAAATGATTGATATGGTGGGTTAGCGTTAGGAAATTGAAGCGGGAAAGTGAATGAGGAAGAAGAGTTTTAGAGGGGTAACTAAGTTAATTATTGTAATTAGTGAAATATAGTATTATTAAAGTAGCGAATCTTATAAATGCTATAACTCATTGATGTTAGGTTGGATTCGAACGCGAATTTTTATGCTGCATTCGTAATAATGTTGGCTACACTTTGGAATTTGTTTGGAGACAATTAGAGCTAGTTGAAATCGAACGTCTTTCGATTTTGATGAAAACCAAAATGACTTGGGGGCAACATAAATTTTGGTGAGTTAAACTCACCTTTTTAGTTAACCAGTATGTTATATAGTTGATTTAAATTGTTGATTGGATGTTTGGATGATTTTCTATTTTTATCAGTTGGTTTGAATTCCCTCCCCTGGAGCGGTTGATCTTTTATATATGTATATGTATATTCGCCTAGTAGCGGATGACCCATATAATATAATTATATACTGTTTGTGATGCAGATGGACGGGTTGGGGGATCCAATGGGATTCCTCGCTATTTTTGATTTATTTCCAATGCAATTCCTATTAAGTGAAATATTGGATATGAAACCTGATTTCTGGACACTATTGGTTATGCCATTGTTTAGTTCAAAACTAAGTGGTGATAGAAAATCAAAACAATATTGGTTAGCCTTTTGTTTGTTATTGGTAGCAAATTAGTAATTTGAAATACTTAAGTCGCTAGTTGGGTCGGAATTGGGTTTGGAGATGGAGAAAGATTCAAGTCTGAATTTGGGTTTTCGAAAATATTTTATTTTTAATGGATTTAACTTTTATTTTACTCCAACCTTTTTATCCATCTTTTCTAAATTTTTAGAAATGATTAAAGTGTTCAACTATTTTTTAATAATGTTTTAAAAGTTGTTAATTTATATTAATAATGTTTTAAAGGTTGTATATTTATATTACTAATATTTTAAAAGTTGTTTATTCATATTTAGTGTTATTCTAAAGTTATTTATCAATATTTTAATAATTCAAATTTAATTATTTAAATAATCAATATGATTTGAAATTAGTAATAATAATTTATTAATACTATTTTGGAAGATTACTATTATTATTTTTAAAAAATGTTGAAAATTAAGTATTAGCGTTTTATTAATCAAGTCTTTGAAATTATTGATTATTATTTTAAGATGTTTCAAAGTTAGTAATTATTATTTATTTAAAATGTTTATTATTTACAAGTATTATTATATAATAGTGTTTGAAGTAAACGATTATTATTTATTCATAAACATTTGAGATTTATAAATAGAGTTTTACAAACAAACTTGAGTTTTATAAGATGGTTTGGAAACTTAATGGAAGATTAGTTAAGAGTTGTTTAAATGGTTTTATGGATTTATAAAGGGTTTATAAATGATTTTAGGAATGTATAGGAGTTTTATAAATGATTTTAAGGATTGATGAAATGAGTTATAAATGGTTTAGAGATTTATAAAGGAATTTATAATTTGTTCTATAATTTTGTAAAAAAGAATTCTTCCTTCATTTTGTGAATATACTTGTATCATTGAGATAAGTATATGAATATTTTCCAACTATTGAAAATATATGGACTTGGGGATATATCTTTGTAAAAGTATTTTGATAGAAGTATTTCCAAGATGAATTTAATCAACGAAAAGGTTAATTAAGCAGGCTAGTGGTTGCTTATATGCTTAACCAATATTGGTTTTCTCTATGAAATAAATCTCTGACTTGAATGTGTATTTGTGGATAGTTAAATAACCGGCTATCAAATATGGACCTAAACGTAACTCTGGAAATAACTAGGAGAAACACGTGAATTACGTGGCACAATCATCTCCGATGATGTTGTACTGTGCGTATAAATCTCGTTTCATTTTCCTAAGATAAATTATAAGAATATCCATCCCCTAACGGTTAGGAGGTGACCTCCGCTCTTATCTTTGACTGTTTATTTCCTAAAGAATCGGGGTTGAGTTTACGGGAAACTATCGAATGTTGTTTCGAAGAGAGTAGGATTGGATAAGTTTTTCGAAAACCACTTCGATCCAACTGAAGCATTTTGAAGTGAAGACATCTTGAATATGATGGAATTGAAGACAGAGCTCTTTGAAGTGCAAGGGATGCTTGCTACAAATCCTGAGGGTGATCCTAAATGGATGTAGCAGAAATAGTTCCTTCGGTTCGCTCATCTCCTGAACGAATTGTATGGATGAGTGCTGATATTATGTCGTCGACTAGAAGGCAATGTAGCATTCCAAGTTGGTTTGCTATTCGGAAAGGTAGAACATAGCCTGGAGCCCCATCAACTGGGAAATTACGAACATCGGGCATGCCGCAGGGCCATGTGGGTTGCTCCCATCAGGGTGTGGTTATCCCAAATCTAGATCGATTACTATCACTTATGTATGCTTGGGCACCTATTAAAGAATAGGTGATCATATTTGGTACTACTAATCAAGTGGTAGACCAGTCTTGTGTGGTAGGGTTATAAGATGTTCTTGTCAGACCCTGGTGCATTTTATCTAGAGTTGTACCATCAGAAGGTGGCTCCTTACCTTGTCATAGTATGGAATCCTTTCTCCAATATAAGCTTTACGGATTTAGTTGTACCCAACAATGCTAAAACGTGAGGTGCATGCATTTCAAATATATTCATATTTTACTTTGACCCCTAGATATTATTATAATATAAATGGTCATTCTATAGAAAATGTTTTTGATATGTAAGGTAAAAGCCTGTCCGTGTTTATGTGCGGCATGGTCCTATGAGTATTTCAAAGGATTTTGAAATATTAAAATTCAACCGGGTGTGTTTTTCTCACACTGGTTTACCAGACTAACTCGGGTGTTATCTTATTGTAATGCTCCGGCCAGACCTAGCACATTATAGATTGTTTTAGATGCATTGGAGCTCAAGAGATGATTGGAGGTCTAAAACGTATCTATGTATTTCTTTGTGTTCCACTGTGTTGTCTATTGGTTGTATTTTTCAGTAATTGCAAAGACACGCCGTTATAACTGTCTGGGCTGAAATATGTTAATGCACTGTGATTGATGTATGTATATTACCATTTTTTCTTTGTGCAAAGATTTGTTGTATATTATAGATTATTCATTTTGAAGTGAGATTCTAATTTGTTAGCTTTCTTTTTCTCTTCTTCCTCCTTATCTTCTTTCTTCTTCCTTTCTCCTAACTATCTGCCTTTCCATTCAATTTGAAAGGGTCATGCGTGGTTGATTATCCACTTAAACAGTACAGAAAAGCGGGTCGTTACACGTTTTGACTATTGCTGATCGCCATGCTTGTCGGTATAAACTCTTCGTTATTTTTAAATGTTTTGTATGCTGCTTGTTGTTTATTATCGTCTGCTAATTTTTGATGGTTGCATGTTATTGCTTCCTATTATTTTTGTTGATTAATTTAGATTTTGTTGATTTATTGTTGTTACTTGTTTGGTATGATCGTTGCTTGATTAGTTGATTGTTTGTTTTGTTGATGGATTGATAATTGTCGTTTGTCGATTGTTATTCATTGCTTAAGTATTGATTGACTGTTTATTTGTGACCGATTAATTATGTGTTGTTCCTTGATTATTGATTGATTGTTTAATTTTGTTGATTTATTTTTTTAGTTATTGTTTATTGATTTTATGTTTTTATAAGTGTGCAATTCTAGTATTGCTGTGGTGATGAGTCAATTAGAGGAAATAGAAGTGAACCGGATGCAACTTTAGACCTTGTGGCCTGTTTATTTTTTAGGATATGACTACGTGGCGACAAACCGATGGAGTTAAACTTATCCATGTTCGATGGAGTTTTATATTGATGTGTCTCTAATTACTGAAGGAAAATTTTTGTTTTTCCTTTTGTTCTATTAAAATATAAGAAATCATAGTGTAGATCTTACTTTGTTGTTGTTTGTAATTTTATAAATGTATTAATTTTCGATGGTAATATGTTTATTTGAGATGCTTGTTGCACGGTTTGATAGAGTATATTTATTTGAGATGATTGCTATATAGGATCTAACATGCTTAAATCCATGGTGTAATGTCGCAATTATGTTTATTCCTATTTGTTGAGTATATGATTAGGAACATAGAATCAATTATGCGCCATTGGGTACTCAGTCGCTTGGATTTGCATTTAAATGGCATGCTCTTGATGTGAAAGAGGTATGTAATATCTATAGTGTTGATGATGTGGATATATATGCTTATATGTCTTTAGAAATGAGGTGCCTCAGATATAGAATGCCTTAGATATGAGATGTATACATATGTTGTGGGATTTTTTGGAGCTAGCCGTGCAAAGGAGTTAGTGCCAAATTTTTTCGAAACAAGGGGAGCTTCAGAATCCTAAGGGTTGGGAGTTGTATTCTATGCTTTGGTTAATCGGTTTGCATGTCGTACTCATAGGAATTTTGGGGATGAATTCTTTTAATGGGAAAGAATGTAACCGCCCACGTTTTTAACGACTAGTATTTAAATAATAATTAATTGGATCATCAATTAATTAAAGGTCCAAAATGTGATTTTTTGCAAACAGTAGAAATAGGACTCGAGGCCACTTTTGTTGAGTCAGAATTGACGTTGTGAACTAAAATGAGTATAAATATCGATATATTTGGAGTAACGACATTTTTACGATATACGTATTGTTATACATATTTTACAAAAATACGTGCACAGTCAAGTCGAGTGGCTCTCGACTGATGGCTTGTGTTTTTGGGATGAGGACTTTAATATAAGATGTATAGTTAAGGGATTTTTGGAATCGGGCGTTCCAATGATCAAAATAACCTTGAAATGCATGAAATTATCATCCCAAATGTTGTCTCAAATAGTGATGAAATTTATACCAACAAGACTGCAAAAATGAGGTGATGTGCACTGGGGAGTTTCATGACAATCCGATGTGCTGTATAATCGTGCGAGATCAAAATCTGTAGTGATTTATATGAGAAATTGAATAATATATATATATAAACATATGTGTATATATATATTATTATATATATAATATTCCCTTATAATATCTATTCTTCTCTTCTTCTTTTCCTCGATTACATTTTTGCTTACTCCTTGCTACCATGACCCGACTCTTTCATCCAATTAAATTGAGAGGTATGGGCGACGAGAGAAGCTGATTTTGGATTCGTTAGACTCGGGGTGAGAAGAACATCGCATTAGTATAGGCGTTGGTGGCTCTGCAAGTCGTCTCCCGAGCTCACCTCTTCCTTGTCCTGAATGGTTATTAATTTAGTGGAGCTTGAGACTACGATTTGAGGAACAGAGGTCATTATTGTGAAATTGGTTCGAAAAGCAGTCGAATGGAGTGGTTAGGCGAACTCTAGTTGTAGATTGTAAATTGTGACCTTTCGGCATTTCGTAGTTTGTGGGTGGAGATAAGAGTGGTGAGATACGTGCATGTATGCATTATTTTGTGCACGGTGTGCATTAGACCTGGTTTGGGAAAGATGACGAGTGAGGTACTTATAAGTTAATTAAGTAGGGATTAGTTAATATATATATTATATATATAATGCATATCCATATAAAATTTGTATCTCTTGCATATGAGGTCCAATCGAGATACAGTCTTCATCATTGCACTCTGGGGAAGGTTATCTAAAATTGGAGTATGAGCTTGGATTGGATTTTGGACATTTGGGAATTTACGGTTTAGGTGAGTGGAATTAGAATATCAAATTTATATTGTATTTTGAATTCCCATAACTATATATATATTTAGAAATATTACTTAAAAGATGTAGAATAATATGTATATAGGAAATTGCTCCCCTATTTGATTAGATTGGTTTAGGTAGGTGTTCGAATAACTGATTAAAATCCCATATACAGAAATATTATGTTATATTCGTATTGAGTAGAATTAGATGGAGTCCGTATATTAATTTATAGCATAGTTATAAATTAGTTAAACTCTAATTTGTAGTTAAATCAGTGATATAAATATTATTATATATTTAATTACCAATATACGAGATAATTAGTTGAGATCCCATGTATATAAATGTTGTGTTCTATTCGTATTGAATGAAATTAGATGTAGTTAATATTAATTTATTACTTGGTTATAAATCAATCAAAACTACAATTTGTTGTTATATTAGTGGTAGAAGTGTCATTATATATTTTGTTACTAATCAAAAATTAGAAGTACGACCTTTAAAATAAGCCGTAAGACTAAAATAATGATTTTAGGCGCGTTAAACTTGTATTAAAATGGATTTGAAGTTTATGTGACATTGATATTGGTTTATTATAGTGAAAATCAATAATTAACCAACTAGTGAATTTCATTAAAGGTGATTGGAGAAGTTAGAAATTAGAAAAAAATATCATATTGTTTAATTGGGTTTGATTAAGGTTATAAAATCCTGAATGTTGTAATAGCATTACCTATTAACTTTAGACCCAAAAAAATGGTTTGAGGTATATGTGTATACATATATATAGAAATTATATACATGAACTATATAGTTTTTTAGGCCTTATTGATAGCTAAAATTAATTTAAATAGAAGAATTATGTGAAAATGAGTTATAGTACGATTGATAGGCAAGTGCCTTATTTTATACAGTAAGTGTAAGACCTCTATAAAATAATACAAAGAAGATATAAAATTGTTAGGTTGGTTAATTAAGTATGATGCATTTTGTTAAATCATTTATATGATTGCATTTGTGAATTTTTATTTATATTGAGATGATAGATTTGTTACTTTGGTTATGCATCTCCTTCTTGTATCTAAATATGTACGATATGTGTTTATTAGTCCCATACAGTTAGACTATTTGTATATATATACCTCAATAAAGTTTATGGGAGTTATACATACCTATATTTATATATAGTTCTAGTATGTCCGACTTGGGGCTACTATGAGATGCACGAGATATTATATATATATATTCATTGATATGCAGTTTAAAATGTTTATATATAGTTTCGGTATGTCCGACTTGGGGCTACTGATTGGTGCATAGAATCCATTGTACCATTGAGGTGCACGACCTGCAGACATGATTCTGAAGAAGAGGTAGAGAGAGACTGGGACGCCAGTCTAGAATAGGTCATATACTGTTCCGTAGTACTCTCGGGTGTTGCAACAACCCTACATGCATTCTTTTGAGGTTTTGGTTTTCAGGGGAGTCCACAATATAGTTGTGGCTCTTGATGGGTCTCTTTGGTAGCTAATGGAAATTCGAAACTATTTATATCGATAACGCAATTTAAGCATATGTATAGTTCGGTATGCCTGACTTGGGCTTACCTAATTGTGGAAGATATATATTATACATATATATATATACATATACATATGTAGTTCAGGTGATACACACACAATTATAATTATAGACACACGGTTTTAGCGATTTATATATATATTGTTTGGTATGCCTTACATACGGCAACCAGGTAGTGCGAAGCACTTTAAGAATGAACCACGATCCATATAGGAGCAATAATACTTTGATGTTATATACCCGTGTGGGAAGTGTATATGCAGAGTTTAGCGTTTACATATAGTTTTGGTATGTCGGTAGAGACTACCGAAAGAAAAGGATGTTGGTAAGGGAATCCATTTTATCATTGAGGCGCATGACCTGTAGACGTAGTCCCGAAGCAGGGGCAGAGAGAGACTAGAACGCCAATTTAGGGTAGGTCGTATACTATTCCGTAGTACGATTGGGTGCTGCGACAAGACCTATATGCCGATTTATTTTGAGGTGTTGGTTTTCAGGAGAGTCCACAATATAGTTATGGCTCTCAATAGGTCTCTTTAGTAGCTAGCGATAATTCGGGACGAGAATTAATTATATATCCATATTTCAATTTTGGATATGGAGATGTAATGTTAGTAGCATTTTTATATCTCTATACTTGTTTTGCATTTCAGATGCTTCGATAGGGATCATTGAACCGATTGGTGTCCCTAGCAGACTTCATGCATCAACGGTGATGGGTATCAACTTATTCTATGTCCATCTTGTGACGACCCAAACTCGATGTCCAATAAACGACATCAAATTCGCATCGTCGGAGCTTATAACAACAATTAGATGAATATAAAACAGCGGAACAGAATCAATGTCATAAATAATATCACTGTTACAACATCAACTTAATATCCATACTATAACAGAGTACATAGTACATACACCACAATCTCCAAATACAACATCATGATAATACAACAATGATCATATATCCAAAAATCCTCAAATGAAAGAGATGACTACGAACTCCCAAAAGCTAAACACCTGTAATCTCCAATAGCTCCTAAGATATATCCAAGATAAGAGCTCCAAAATACTGCTACTCCAAAATATAGAAACCTGCTACTAGGCTGCCCGTGTGAAAATAATGGGCACCCAGAGTTTAGGAAAGAAAACAATAAACTCCGGATCAGTCATGGGACTGGTATGAGTAAACAAAACAGTTGTATTTAAATAACAAGATTTATAAAAGAATTTTCGAAATGCTTTTAAAAATGGAACTACCATAAGACCTCCCGCCACACACACAATGCAAACGCAGAATTGGAGGAGATTTCTTCTTATGATAGTTAAATATGCTTATACGAGAAAAGAATTCTTTGATATTATTACTAGTGCATAGTGAAGAAAACATTTCAAAAATAGAATATTAATCTTAGCCAACATAGACATTCCGAACTATGCCTACTATAACTATCATGTTTTGTGGCAGGTTACCGCCACGCTGCATGACAGGTTTTACAACTAAAACCGTACAGGGTTTCGTATTGTTTTATTGGATTTCCAACAAATGGTCAGGCCAAGGAACTTCCCATTGCCACATGAGAACGCCTCTGGAAGGACATCCCCGAGAACCAAACCGGATCTCTGCCAACACAAGGCCGGGTTACCCCTAACTGGGTAACTACTGACACGAGTATGCCATCTCCCGGTCGTAACCAACCTTTAACCGGGGCCCCAGCAACAAATCACAAAATCATATATATATATATATCTGCGATATCCACATAAGTTAAGTATCTGGGCTCCATACCATGATACCACTTCTATCCAGAAGGAAATGTACATACCCTAAGGGGTGCTACCCCCAATAACCTTGCCGCATCTTTCCTGTTTTGACCATTTCGGGGTGTGAGGTCCGACGAAGTCACGTCCACAAAAACACACTTTATACAAAAGCCGTGCTTTGGGTCAACAAATGATCAACACAATGATCACTAAGATAGACGATCAAATAAACGATCCTATCACAATAATCAACACAATGATCATTTCAGCAACACTCAGCATGTCACATTACCAAATTGGGAATATATCGCTGATAACTTCAACTATATAACCTCTGAGCTCGTACGTCTCAGAGAAGGGTGTTAATCTAAAAGAATAAATTCTCCGCCACCAACAGAAATATATTTGAAAGAAATCGGCTTTATATCTCAACTTGTAATGTCAGACATACAATCCATACAAGTCTGTTCCGGGATCGAACAGAACCGAAGGCACATACAAAGAAGTCCTTGCAATCCGGATATTCACAATCCTGATCGGATTCACCATCACATATGGAGAACTCTATACCGGAGCAACTCGGTGCAGAGTCAATCGACAGGTTGCCCTATCGCTCTCGCAAATACCCGGTCTTCAACACCGGTCTTCAAATGCTATCCATAACGTCGAATCACATATTCGAAATGGGTTATATGACACAAAGGTCCTTTCCCGGCTAATTCGAATAGTGGGTGTCAAATTTCAAAACATGTGGATGTCATTCACAAATATTCACAGGTTCGATGTGGGTTTCGGATAACCAACTGAAATCCGATACCCTGTCGCATCGAAGTTTAAATGCCGTTTTACGGTCAACAGGGTTTTCATATCAATATAGAACAAATCATAATCACAGTGCAATAACATAGCAATTACATCATACAGAATTACAAACAGAACAGAGATATCAATGTAAGTTAACAACAATAGTTAATTACTTTCCAATGTGATTTAAATACATTTACCACTGAATTAATTAAATTTAACGATCAGAATCTGGATAAATAAATTACATTTTGATTACTCAATTTATTTTTTTCAAAATTTACAAATTCTTACTTACAAATTTATTTAAACACTTAATTGTTTATAAATCAATTAAATTACAAGTTTGTAAATCATTCTTAAATTTCTTTTCAAAATCATTGATTAATGACAATTATTCACTTTAATTATCATTATTCAATTAGATCTCAATTGAATGTATTAATTTATTATTCCTTAATAAATTATTTTAATGTAACTATCAATTTTGAATCAATCATTTTAAATTATCAACTTAATGATTTTTTTTTTAAATTTACAACTTTAATTTTTATTGCTTTTATTTATTTAATATTATAAATTACAAAGTAATTATAAATCATAAATTATTTAATCATTGTTTAATTTTAACTTCACATTTCATTAACTATTATCATTTCATAAAGAATGCTTCATTAACTATTATCATTTCATAAAGAATGCTTATAAAAATAGTTTAAATTTAAATTGTCCACAAATGTCATACTGGAATATGGTTCAGGTGGTCAACCCGAGACTTCCCCCGAGTCACGCTCGAGTTAAAACACTTCCTGCTTCGAGTTTCTGCCCAATTCTACCCGTGTCAATAAAATTTTTCAAAATTTGTTTAAGTCAAAACTTTTACACGACTCAACGCTGAAACTCCCCCGAGTCTCCCTTCGGTTTCTCCCCAGTTTTCCTCGAGTCGTGCTTCGAGTACAACCCCTAAGAAAACCCAACCTGAAATGCTTCAGGCAATAACCTTTCTGATCATCAACTTGTGCACGTATACGTGCACAACCGGAATCGCCTCCTCTGGTCGAACTTCTGGTCGTCCACACGTCATCGACGACGTGCTCATGCCTCTCAAACACTCACAGGTTCGAACCCATCAAAAATTCAAAATCTCGTTCTCGAACCCAAAAGCCTGAACGAACCACCCCTGAACAATTTGCCTCGCCCCAACGCCTGACGCCGCCAGAAACCCAGCGACTCCGTCCATGGCTCGATAACACCCCTAGCTACCCTTCCTCAAATCATCGTGAAGCTCGGTCAACTCAAAAGGGCGAAATCCTCTTTTTTCTAAGCGCGTTCAAAACTGGAAGAAAAACCCTAACACAATCTCGTATTCCCAATTCATGCAATGGAAAAATAATTTTGTATTTTTCCCAACATTCTTGAGTATTACATTAGCTCCACGCGAAATCTCAACATTCAAAAGTCTTTTGATTTACAGGAATTGACTTAAAAGCAACATTTGCTAAAATACAAACTGCTCCTAAGATACCCAAGTAAAAATCATCATATTTAGTTTAAAAATCCCATTTTTGTATACTTACTCGAATTATACAATCAAATCAATGATTAATCACACTTGAATTTATCACTATTTTGATTTACTGTAAGGTTTGAGGTTGCACAGCCAAAAAGTTTCACTTCAAACTTAAAATAAAATTTTAAAACTGTGTTTTAAGTTTACACAACATATTTTGGTTTAAGATTTTTATTTCTTAACAATGTTTCAATGTAAATGAATCTAATTCTTTGAATAATGATCAAGTGCTGTGATAAATACAGAGAAGATGAAATGCAGAGCATACAAAATCAGGTTTTCATTTTTGTTTTACTGAAACTAAAACAGAGAATGAAATTTGTAAAATCAACATGCACAACCCTACATTCATCATACACTCAATGTTTTTGTGAGCAAACCAAGGACTAACTTCACTACAGGGTCCAAGCATACACAGCAACAAAGAAAAATTAAAAGAACAGGGGTTTACTCACATGTTTGTTTTGAAACAGAGACTATTTTTGTTTCTTTTTTTAACTGCAGTTTGCTTCTTCTTATTTTCTGTTTTAATCACCTGAATGCTTTTGAATTTATGAAAGATGATGTTTTTATTTTTTTCAGGTTTGCAGAAGTTTGTTGAATGAAATTACTAAGGCAATTTCCATGTATATAAGGAGGTAGGCAGGTTTTTAAAGCAAAGTACTGAAGCATTATTTACATAGTGGCTTTATACAGGTTGTTGTACTTTCACATGCTTTTCTTCTTCCTCCCAAAGGTGGCTGAGGAGTAAACATTTAATACAAGCATGTATTTGCAGTTAAGGTCTTACTTGTTGTTACTTGAGTACATGGCATTAAATGAAGCATTAAATGGAAGCATGTAGTGTTTCATGCTTTATATATTTTCAGCATGCTATTTGTTTTTCTTTTTCCTGTAAGTACTATCTTCATATATTTTTTTATTTATTTAAAATACTTACTTTCCTAGTTTACTTTATAAAATAAAAGTGTTTTGTTTTATTTTGCTAATTGTAAGAGTTTGTTTTATTTTATTTTATTTTCTTTTACTTACATATTCTAGTTGACTAGTTTGTATTTACTTTGCTAATTTCAGCATATTTTGTTTTGTTTTAGGTTCTTAGACTTACCTGATTTAATTTAGTAACATGTTTATTTGTTTGAATGTTTTACTTTCTTGCATTTTCTTTTATAGGTACAGTTCATATGTTTTTATATTTTTTTATAAGTGTTATTTTGTTTGATTTGTTTATATGTTTATATTGCTTAAATGTTAGATTACTTGTTTATTTGTTTAATTATTCATAGGTTTATTTGTTTATTTGTTTGAATGTTTACCTGTTAGATTATAATTATGTGATTTGAATTTTTAAAATTTTATCATAACTTACTTTAACAATTTTTAAATTCTTTTTAAAAGTTTTAACTAAAAACACTAAACTTTGTTCATATTTTATTTCTTTATAACTTTTCAATTTAAATTTCAAAAAAAAAAAGTTTCAAATATATTACTAAATTTTAAATTCAAAATTTTCGGGATATTACAATATCCCCTCTTTAAGAATATTTCGTCCTCGAAATTGAAAGAGAGAGAGAACGTAAACAAATAATATACGAATTCAAAAACAAGGAAATGACTTACAGTTTTAAGTCGAGATGTCAATTCTGCATTTGGGATATGACTTCTTCATATTCTCTTCAGTCTCCCAAGTACAGTCCTTTGGATCGCCACTCCATTTAACTTTGACCAATTTCACAATTTTGTTCCTCAATCGCTTCTCATCACGATCAATAATTTTCATCGGTTCCCTTCTAACTGCCAAGTTGGGAGTGATTTCTAGATCCTGCTGAGCAGCTTCTTCAATAATATCATCTGGATCGTGCACATATTTCCGAAGATTAGAAATAGGGAACACATCATGTACGCCAGACAACCAGCTGGGTAACTGCACTCTATATGCTAGAGAACCAATCCTTTCCAGGATAGGAAAAGGACCAATATAACGCGGTGCCAACTTTCCAGTTTTCCCGAATCTCAATACACCCCGCATCGGAGATACTTTCAGAAATACAGAATCTCCAACTTGAAATTCCAAATTTCTCCTTCGACGGTCATAATAGCTCTTCTGACGGCTTTGGGCAGTTAATAACTTCTTTCGAATAAAATTTACCTTCTCAGTGGCTTCTTTTATCATATCCGGTCCAAGAACAAGTCTGTCACCTGATTCGATCCAGCATGTAGGTGATCGACACGGACGGCCATATAAAGCTTCGAAAGGAGCCATTTCTAAACTGGCCTGATAACTGTTATTATAAGAGAATTCAACCAGATGCAAATGGTCCTCCCAAGAACCACCAAAATCATGAACACAAGCACGCAGTAGGTCTTCTAAAATTTGGTTAACTCTCTCAGTCTGTCCATCAGATTGCGGATGATAAGCAGTACTGAATTTTAATTTCGTTCCCAATGCATCCTGAAATGCTTCCCAAAATCTACTAGTGAAGATCGGGTCACTATCACTCACTATACTACTGGGAATACCATGGAGGCGAACAATTTCCTTTATATAAATACCTGCCAAGCTTGCTGCAGTCCGAGTAGATTTAACTGGAATGAAATGAGCATTTTTGGTTAGACGATCCATAATAACCCAAATCGCTTCATTGCCTTTCTTGGTACGAGGCAATCCATCGATGAAATCCATCGATACCTGATCCTACTTCCATTTCGGTACTTCTAAAGGTTGAAGTAAACCGGCCACTTTCTTTTGGTCGCTCTTGATCTACTGACAAGTAGCACAGCGACTCACATAAATAGATATGTCTCTCTTCATCGTTTTCCACCAGAATGTTCTTTTAACATCTCGATACATTTTGTTGATTCCTGGATGCATGCTGAATTTGGACTTGTGGCATTCGTCCAAAACTTCACGTTTCAGATCAGGGAAGTCTGGAACACAAATCCTGCCTTTTAATCTTATTACTCCTCTATTATCCATCTCGAAACTAGTGCCTTCTCCTTGGCAAATTCTTTTATAAATTCCCCGAAGAAACTCATCTTCTTTCTGCTGTTTTGAGATCTTCTCAAGGAGAGTAGGAGTGATAACAAGATATGCGAGAACAACATGTTTCCTACTTAAAGCATCGGCAACCACATTGGCTTTTCCCGGCGTATATTGGATATCTAGGTCATATGATGCTAGAAATTCCAACCAACGTTGTTGTCGCAAATTCAAATCCTTCTGGGTGAAAAGATATTTCAAGTTTTTATGATCAGTGAATAATTCGAATTTTTCACCCAGAAGATAGTGTCGCCATATTTTCAAAGCGAAAACAATAGCCAAAAGTTCCAAATCGTGCGTTGGGTAGTTCTTCTCATGCGGACGTAATTGTCTACCTGCGTAGGCAACCACCTTTCCATTTTGCATTAATACTGCACCTACCCCTTCACCACATGCATCAGTATAGACAGATAAGCCTCGGTTCCCGTTAATAATAGTGAGAACAGGAGCAGTGGTCAATCTCTTTTTCAACTCTTGAAAAACTTCCTCACATCTTGAAGTCCAAATGAACTTTGCATTTTTCATTGTTAACTTAGTCAGCGGACTAGCCAACTTAGAAAAATCTTGAACAAATTTCCGATAATAGCCTGCTAAACCCAAAAAGCTTCGAACTTCTCTTGGAGTAGTGGGTTGTTTCCAATCAAGAATAGCGGAAATTTTGCTAGGATCTACCGAAATTCCTTCTTCATTAACAATATGGCCAAGGAATTTGACTTCATTGACCCGGAAATGGCATTTGGAAAATTTTGCATATAGAACATTTCTCCTTAAAATTTCTAAGACAATTCTAAGATGCTTGGCATGCTCATCTTCAGTTTTGGAGAAAATTAAGATGTCATCAATGAATACTAGCACAAATTTATTCAGAACTTCCCGAAACACACGAGTCATAAGATCTACGAAGTATGCTGGAGCATTGGTTAGCCCGAAAGGCATAACCAACCATTCATAGAACATATTAGGACCTCTGAAAGCGGTCAGATGTACACAATCTTCAGCGATTCGTAATTGATGGAATCCCTGGGCTAGATCCATTTTTGAAAAGAAACGAGCGCCGTGCAACTGATCAAATAAATCATCAATCCTGGGCAGTGGAAATTTATTCTTGAGAGTTTGTTTATTTAGATCGTGGTAATCTACACACAATCTCAAAGATCCGTCTGATTTGGCAACAAATACGACGGCTGAACCCCATTCAGAAACACTGGGTCGAATTAATCCTTTTGCTAGTAGCTCATTAGTTTGATGAACCAATTCAATCTTTTCCCTAGGTGCCATTCTGCGACTTGCGTGAACAACAGGACGAGTATTAGGTACAAGATCAATTCGGAATTCTATTTCTCGATGAGGAGGTAAAGATTTCACTTCTTCGAATACGTCGGAAAAATTCCGAACAACAGGTATAGACTGTAAAGTGGGTTCAAGACTTCCCAAAGTATATATCAATCTGTCGCTCCTTGGACTTGGATTCTCACAAGAGATTTCAATAAAATTTCCAAAACTTGTTTTGATTAAAACTGTCCGATTACTACACTCCAATCTAGCATCGTATCTCGTTAACCAGTTCATACCGAGTAATATTTCAAATTCGTCAAATTCGAGGACATAAAGGTTGATAGGAAATTTATAGCTAGCATATGAAATAGGAACTCTCTTACAATATGAACTAAGATTTGCGGGACCTCCAACCGGATTTTTCACGCAAATAAGATCGTCAGCAAATTTAGTTTCAAGTCCTAATTCATTTACGGTTTGTTGGGAGATAAAGCTATGTGAAGCTCCTGTATCAAATAAAACTCTAACAGTTCTATTATTAATAGTAAGGTTACCTTCCAAAACACCTTTCCCTTTGTCAGCTTTTGAAGATGAGGGGTCCTCCTTTATCGTGTAAACTTTTGCCACCTGCGCTGGCTTCATCACTGGGCAGTCTTTAACTAAATGTCCGGGTTTATGACAATTGTAACATTCTCTAGCTGGTTTCTTCGGTTTTGGGCAGTCATTTGAATAGTGGCCTTTCTCTTTGCAGTTGTAACAAGTGACATTTTCTGTTGCTCTTCCTTGAGTGTTCCTCTTCTTCTCATTGCCTTGCCAAGGTTTCTTGCCTCCGAATTTTCGCTTTTTAAAATTCTGACTACCTGAATTACCTTTCTCCACAGTTGCTTCTTGTATATCTAGAGTAGCGTACCTGTAACCCATATCTACTAAATCTGAGAAAGATTCTTTAACATGACCTGTCATTCTTCCATGATATTTCTGGTTCATTCCCCGGATAAACCTTTCGTTTTTCTTCAGAGGTGTATTTAGCAATTCCGAGCCAAACCGAGATAGCTCGCTGAATTTATTCAAGTATTCTTCAAACGACAAACTTCCTTGTTTCAAATCCAGAAATTCCTGATACATTCTAGAAACTCCCGCCGATGGCATGTAACGTTTCTCAAACACTTCTTTAAAACGATCCCAAGTAAATTCTTCCTCGGGTTCATCTATAATGATGGTTTCCCACCAAGCTGAAGCTTCTCCTTGGAGTTGCCAAGAAGCTATAAGTCTTTTCTGCTCATCCTGCAATTTTAGCCCTTTAAAAATCTTTTCACACGATCTTACCCAAGCTTGAGCGTCAATAATTGACTCTTTGCCAATAAATGGTTTGCCACCAAGCTTTTCAAACTTCTTATATAATTCAGCCAAGTCCGGCTGCTGCTGAATTTCTATTACTGCTTCTGCGGCTGCGGGAATTTGATTTGGTGCTGCAGCATTGCCTTGACCCCTAATTCTTCCTCTGCGTCCACTCATTTTCACTATCTGAGATTAGTAAGAAAATTGATTTAGATATACAGGCGAAATATCTTAAGGAATATCAGCAGTAAAAAGAAATAGACTAAGAAATTTCAAAGTTTCAATTTTGATTATACTCATTCTAGGGTATACTTCACCCTATCTCTAATGAGCCATCTAATGTGTTATACTCCGTAGCTAAAGTTCTTACTCAACCAACAGCTCTGATACCAATTTTGTGACGACCCAAACTCGATGTCCAATAAACGACATCAAATTCGCATCGTCGGAGCTTATAACAACAATTAGATGAATATAAAACAGCGGAACAGAATCAATGTCATAAATAATATCACTGTTACAACATCAACTTAATATCCATACTATAACAGAGTACATAGTACATACACCACAATCTCCAAATACAACATCATGATAATACAACAATGATCATATATCCAAAAATCCTCAAATGAAAGAGATGACTACGAACTCCCAAAAGCTAAACACCTGTAATCTCCAATAGCTCCTAAGATATATCCAAGATAAGAGCTCCAAAATACTGCTACTCCAAAATATAGAAACCTGCTACTAGGCTGCCCGTGTGAAAATAATGGGCACCCAGAGTTTAGGAAAGAAAACAATAAACTCCGGATCAGTCATGGGACTGGTATGAGTAAACAAAACAGTTGTATTTAAATAACAAGATTTATAAAAGAATTTTCGAAATGCTTTTAAAAATGGAACTATTATAAGACCTCCCGCCACACACACAATGCAAACGCAGAATTGGAGGAGATTTCTTCTTATGATAGTTAAATATGCTTATACGAGAAAAGAATTCTTTGATATTATTACTAGTGCATAGTGAAGAAAACATTTCAAAAATAGAATATTAATCTTAGCCAACATAGACATTCCGAACTATGCCTACTATAACTATCATGTTTTGTGGCAGGTTACCGCCACGCTGCATGACAGGTTTTACAACTAAAACCGTACAGGGTTTCGTATTGTTTTATTGGATTTCCAACAAATGGTCAGGCCAAGGAACTTCCCATTGCCACATGAGAACGCCTCTGGAAGGACATCCCCGAGAACCAAACCGGATCTCTGCCAACACAAGGCCGGGTTACCCTTAACTGGGTAACTACTGACACGAGTATGCCATCTCCCGGTCGTAACCAACCTTTAACCGGGGCCCCAGCAACAAATCACAAAATCATATATATATATATATATTTGCGATATCCACATGAGTTAAGTATCTGGGCTCCATACCATGATACCACTTCTATCCAGAAGGAAATGTACATACCCTAAGGGGTGCTACCCCCAATAACCTTGCCGCATCTTTCCTGTTTTGACCATTTCGGGGTGTGAGGTCCGACGAAGTCACGTCCACAAAAACACACTTTATACAAAAGCCGTGCTTTGGGTCAACAAATGATCAACACAATGATCACTAAGATAGACGATCAAATAAACGATCCTATCACAATAATCAACACAATGATCATTTCAGCAACACTCAGCATGTCACATTACCAAATTGGGAATATATCGCTGATAACTTCAACTATATAACCTCTGAGCTCGTACGTCTCAGAGAAGGGTGTTAAGCTAAAAGAATAAATTCTCCGCCACCAACAGAAATATATTTGAAAGAAATCGGTTTTATATCTCAACTTGTAATGTCAGACATACAATCCATACAAGTCTGTTCCGGGATCGAACAGAACCGAAGGCACTTACAAAGAAGTCCTTGCAATCCGGATATTCACAATCCTGATCGGATTCACCATCACATATGGAGAACTCTATACCGGAGCAACTCGGTGCAGAGTCAATCGACAGGTCGCCCTATCGCTCTCGCAAATACCCGGTCTTCAACACCGGTCTTCAAATGCTATCCATAACGTCGAATCACATATTCGAAATGGGTTACATGACACAAAGGTCCTTTCCCGGCTAATTCGAATAGTGGGTGTCAAATTTCAAAACATGTGGATGTCATTCACAAATATTCACAGGTTCGATGTGGGTTTCGGATAACCAACTGAAATCCGATACCCTGTCGCATCGAAGTTTAAATGCCGTTTTACGGTCAACAGGGTTTTCATATCAATATAGAACAAATCATAATCACAGTGCAATAACATAGCAATTACATCATACAGAATTACAAATAGAACAGAGATATCAATGTAAGTTAACAACAATAGTTAATTACTTTCCAATGTGATTTAAATACATTTACCACTGAATTAATTAAATTTAACGATCAGAATCTGGATAAATAAATTACATTTTGATTACTCAATTTATTTTTTTCAAAATTTACAAATTCTTACTTACAAATTTATTTAAACACTTAATTGTTTATAAATCAATTAAATTACAAGTTTGTAAATCATTCTTAAATTTCTTTTCAAAATCATTGATTAATGACAATTATTCACTTTAATTATCATTTAAAACTACAATTCAATTAGATCTCAATTGAATGTATTAATTTATTATTCCTTAATAAATTATTTTAATGTAACTATCAATTTTGAATCAATCATTTTAAATTATCAACTTAATGATTTTTTTTTTAAATTTACAACTTTAATTTTTATTGCTTTTATTTATTTAATATTATAAATTACAAAGTAATTATAAATCATAAATTATTTAATCATTGTTTAATTTTAACTTCACATTTCATTAACTATTATCATTTCATAAAGAATGCTTCATTAACTATTATCATTTCATAAAGAATGCTTATAAAAATAGTTTAAATTTAAATTGTCCACAAATGTCATACTGGAATATGGTTCAGGTGGTCAACCCGAGACTTCCCCCGAGTCACGCTCGAGTTAAAACACTTCCTGCTTCGATTTTCTGCCCAATTCTACCCGTGTCAATAAAATTTTTCAAAATTTGTTTAAGTCAAAACTTTTACACGACTCAACGCTGAAACTCCCCCGAGTCTCCCTTCGGTTTCTCCCCAGTTTTCCTCGAGTCGTGCTTCGAGTACAACCCCTAAGAAAACCCAATCTGAAATGCTTCAGGCAATAACCTTTCTGATCATCAACTTGTGCACGTATACGTGCACAACCGGAATCGCCTCCTCTGGTCGAACTTCTGGTCGTCCACACGTCATCGACGACGTGCTCATGCCTCTCAAACACTCACAGGTTCGAACCCATCAAAAATTCAAAATCTCGTTCTCGAACCCAAAAGCCTGAACGAACCACCCCTGAACAATTTGCCTCGCCCCAACGCCTGACGCCGCCAGAAACCCAGCGACTCCGTCCATGGCTCGATAACACCCCTAGCTACCCTTCCTCAAATCATCGTGAAGCTCGGTCAACTCAAAAGGGCGAAATCCTCTTTTTTCTAAGCGCGTTCAAAACTGGAAGAAAAACCCTAACACGATCTCGTATTCCCAATTCATGCAATGGAAAAATAATTTTGTATTTTTCCCAACATTCTTGAGTATTACATTAGCTCCACGCGAAATCTCAACATTCAAAAGTCTTTTGATTTACAGGAATTGACTTAAAAGCAACATTTGCTAAAATACAAACTGCTCCTAAGATACCCAAGTAAAAATCATCATATTTAGTTTAAAAATCCCATTTTTGTATACTTACTCGAATTATACAATCAAATCAATGATTAATCACACTTGAATTTATCACTATTTTGATTTACTGTAAGGTTTGAGGTTGCACAGCCAAAAAGTTTCACTTCAAACTTAAAATAAAATTTTAAAACCGTGTTTTAAGTTTACACAACATATTTTGGTTTAAGATTTTTATTTCTTAACAATGTTTCAATGTAAATGAATCTAATTCTTTGAATAATGATCAAGTGCTGTGATAAATACAGAGAAGATGAAATGCAGAGCATACAAAATCAGGTTTTTCATTTTTGTTTTACTGAAACTAAAACAGAGAATGAAATTTGTAAAATCAACATGCACAACCCTACATTCATCATACACTCAATGTTTTTGTGAGCAAACCAAGGACTAACTTCACTACAGGGTCCAAGCATACACAGCAACAAAGAAAAATTAAAAGAACAGGGGTTTACTCACATGTTTGTTTTGAAACAGAGACTATTTTTGTTTCTTTTTTTAACTGCAGTTTGCTTCTTCTTATTTTCTGTTTTAATCACCTGAATGCTTTTGAATTTATGAAATATGATGTTTTTATTTTTTTCAGGTTTGCAGAAGTTTGTTGAATGAAATTACTAAGGCAATTTCCATGTATATAAGGAGGTAGGCAGGTTTTTAAAGCAAAGTACTGAAGCATTATTTACATAGTGGCTTTATACAGGTTGTTGTACTTTCACATGCTTTTCTTCTTCCTCCCAAAGGTGGCTGAGGAGTAAACATTTAATACAAGCATGTATTTGCAGTTAAGGTCTTACTTGTTGTTACTTGAGTACATGGCATTAAATGAAGCATTAAATGGAAGCATGTAGTGTTTCATGCTTTATATATTTTCAGCATGCTATTTGTTTTTCTTTTTCCTGTAAGTACTATCTTCATATATTTTTTTTTTTATTTAAAACACTTACTTTCCTAGTTTACTTTATAAAATAAAAGTGTTTTGTTTTATTTTGCTAATTGTAAGAGTTTGTTTTATTTTATTTTATTTTCTTTTACTTACATATTCTAGTTGACTAGTTTGTATTTACTTTGCTAATTTCAGCATATTTTGTTTTGTTTTAGGTTCTTAGACTTACCTGATTTAATTTAGTAACATGTTTATTTGTTTGAATGTTTTACTTTCTTGCATTTTCTTTTATAGGTACAGTTCATATGTTTTTATATTTTTTTATAAGTGTTATTTTGTTTGATTTGTTTATATGTTTATATTGCTTAAATGTTAGATTACTTGTTTATTTGTTTAATTATTCATAGGTTTATTTGTTTATTTGTTTGAATGTTTACCTGTTAGATTATAATTATGTGATTTGAATTTTTAAAATTTTATCATAACTTACTTTAACAATTTTTAAATTCTTTTTAAAAGTTTTAACTAAAAACACTAAACTTTGTTCATATTTTATTTCTTTATAACTTTTCAATTTAAATTTCAAAAAAAAAAAAAGTTTCAAATATATTACTAAATTTTAAATTCAAAATTTTCTGGATATTACACATCTCTTATCATTATAATTGCGTATGTTATATAGGTTGGTTGTTATTATCATTGAACATGGTGTGTTATACTTATATTGGGATGTTTATATTGCTTCTGGATTGGGTGCATTAGGTTACCTCTATCGTAATATGGTGTTATGTTTCAGTCACATTATATTAGTTGCACTGACTCAGTTCTTACAGAAGAAGAGTTGGTTATGGTATGATTACCTACATTTGAGCTAGATGTACTTTACTTGTTTATAGGTAGTCCAGATTATCCCTGAACCACACTTGTGGCGAGGATCGGCTGCGCCTTAAAAGTTTCCTGTTTTATTTGTATATAGTCCCGATATACGATATTTTAAGTTAGCTCCCCTCACACCAGACTTTTTGTCTGACCCGCATTTTGTCCTTTTTTGTTTATATCATGACAACTCTTGGATACTTGATTGTGTAGTTTGGGAGCTAAGTGCTTTTAGTGATACGCTTTTAAGATAGCTGGAGCACTTTAGAAGCAAAGTCGATACCTTGGATATATATATTTATATTTGTAGAGGTAAATGACAGATACGCTACTTTATATGAGACTTGTTAATGACTTTTTATATCGATATTTATTTATCAGTTACTTCTATCAGTATAATCTTTTATATATTGTTTATCCTGTTATGTTCACGTAAATTCAGTATATTATATATTGTCTTTCCACTGTGAGATTCTATCGTTACGCCTTGGTTTGTTGTTTTTTTTAATTTTACCCCAATGGACTGTCTTTTGTGGTATTCAAGAATAAAGCATTGTCATTAGACGTTGATTTATGGTATTACAATGGATGGGTCATTAAAGTTGGCATCAGATCTTAGGATCAATACTCAGGACTAAATAGACCAGGTAGGTTGGGCAGCTTGTTAGATGGAGATACGTCGAGAAAGCGTACCTGTATTTTTCTACTATATTATATTGCAACATCATTTGTCACCCAAACTTTAATTTATTTAATCGCTAGTGGCTAGGATATGTAAACTGTGTTATTTGGTCGTTAGTATATTTGCAACATAAAAAATGTTGGGTTGCTTTGTAAATATGCAAGCAATCAAAATTCAGTAGAGAGTTATGTAACATTGTGTTACTTCCACGCTTCTTGTGCATTATTACAACATAGAGCATCTCCAACTAATTTAACTCCAAGTATTCATGGGATTAATATCATGAGTTGAATTTTTTGATCATGTCCAACACTTTAGCGCTTATTTTATTAGCATCTGAATGTGGTCGCCTAGTAAATAGACATTTGACTGTGAGCATCAGTTAAATAGGCACTTGAATCTTAGGATTTTATTTAACAGGTGTGTGAGTAGCAGAAGTTTGGTAAATAAGCGTATAATCAATTGCAGTTATGAATGTTGTCATGGCCTGTTTTTCCGTACCCTTTAAGCCGACAGTAAACCACACATGTTCAACTCGAGTTGCATGAAAAGACGGAACATGAAGGGTAACAAAGAAAATAAGACAGAACAGAACCTCACATGAATGGAATAACATATAATATTGAACAATATCTTTACAGTGTAAAACTTTTAAATACATATATCAGAGTCTAACCTAAATTCAGCTTGGACAGTTATAAACGTTTTCCCTTACAATTGCTAAACTACATCAAACAAAACAACCAGCAGTAGATAATATAATACGTAGTTGAATATCTCTAGCTCTCCTTTGTAAACTTCAACCCTCTTCGACTAAACCTGAAACTACTCGGATCTGACCAGAGTATTGAAAACACCTGGATCGGGCTTGATAAATCAGCGTGAGAAGACTCATTAATAAATGATAGTGTCATATATCAACCTTTAAATAAAATCTTTTGAAAAGAAAGAGTATCTTATAAGACCACGCCCACACATAAATACGAACGAGATTTTATCTTATGAAAACAAAACACTTTTATATCAAAACATTTGATATTATTTCTAATCACATCTCTTTGAAAACATTTGCAAATAAACTTATTAACCTTATCTGAAATGGTTACCCATATAGCATTTCGAGGCTATTCATTATGCTAATAAAAATAAAATCGCATGTTCTTATTAGAGAATGGATTTCCATACAAATGACCAGGTGAAGGAACAACCTTCCGATGGGTACACCTCCAGATGGATGTCCCAAGAAACCATCACAAAGCTTCTCTACCAACACAAGACTAGCCTACCGCTATAACTAGATAGTACCGATTATGTCATCGCCCTATTGTTACCGACCTTTAAACTGGGTGTCTGAGCATACAAACCATATTAATTTACATCCCGAACGTCATAATGGGAAGAAATATATCTATAAGGGGATAATCATACCCTAATTAGGAATGACCCACTTAGCCTTGCTGCATCTAACCCTGTTTTGGTCATTTTCGGTTGATGAGGCTTGAGGCAACAATTACCTTTTCACATAGCATATATCACATCTCTGAATTCCAAATTGTCATTTCCGTTGACTACTAATTACGTTTCACGAAAATACGACCCTTAAAGCTCGTACATCTCAAGGAGGGTGTTAAGCTAAGAGAAGTTGTCTTCTCCGCCACCACTGAAGTACATTTGTAAAAGCCAATGTACGTAATCTTTAGAAATGCAATGTCAGACAAACGTCCATACAAGTTGTCCAGGAATATGACAAACCGAAAGTACTCTCCTACTACCACTAGCAGCGAGTAGTCCTTGCAATTCGAAAAATCTCCACAACGAGAAGACCACTGATATATATAACTCTATAATGAGAGCTATCCAGAGCATGTCAACAAGCAGTGCTCTGGTATGAAGATCCACGGTCTTCAATAATCATCATCTTCAACATGTCTTCACATTCGAACGTATACATTGGTTCGAAGTGGTTTTCGGATAGGAATCACCCAAATCCGACCCAGGTTCCTTCGAAATCCAATTATCGATTAAAAAGATGTTAGTTTCATATGTGGATATCAATCATCAATCAATTTATAAAATAGATTTCTTATATATATTCTTTTCAATTTATTCCATTTTCTTTTCATGAGTATATGGAATCATTAAGCCTCAATTTATACCATATACGTAACTTCCTTTTCAGTTTTTAGAAACCAACACCATTCTCCTTCTTCCTCTTTCTCCTTCTTTCTTATTAAAATTCAATTAAGCATATCTCACTTGTATCTCAACGGAATCACATGGAATCAGTGGCGTCGTGAAACTAATATAGAGGACTATGCATCTATACTGATTTGAAAACAAAATTATAAGAGTTGGAGGCACATTAATCCAAACAGTCGAGGCCTAGTTCGTAGAGAAGCGATTAGGTGGATGATTTACGGTTTCCTCTTGATATAATGCAATTATGATTATATAACCATGATTTGTGGTCTAGATTAGAGTAGATAACCCTTTATAATCACTTAAATTTGAATTTAAATAAGGATTTGTGAGGGATCTGAATATACAGTAAATTAAAAACTATATTTTCCCCCTTTTACTTGAATTTATTGAATATAAAATGAAAATTACACATCAAAAAGGCCATTTCCCAATGGCTGAGCCATTACGAAATGCAAAGTGGTAAAAAAATTGCAATTGCTCCGAGCCATTACGAAACTAGAATATACAGTGGCTCTGAGAAATTGCAGATTTGTAGTTTGCAATGGCTTAAAGCCAATTTTATTGTTTGATTTGCAGCCGTTGCTAATTTATATCTAGCCATGCTCTTAGCTGTAGCAAATATTTGTTAGCAACGGCTACAAGCCATGCTAAATTGTAAATTTTTTAACGAAAAAACTTTTGTAATCCTTGCCTATCAAATCTACAACTGCTAAATTGTGAATTTCCAATCGATAATGCTTGAGGTGCACTTTCATTGTTGCTAAATCTGCAAAATTCTAAATTAAAAAAGTAAGTTGGCATTCCCTCTATACACTCATTTCTATACAAAACATAAGAATTGTTTGATACCAGGCTAGCTGCAAGTGCACTTGTACTTCCCACATCTACAAATTTATTTGTTAAACTTCCAGTGATACATCATTAACATTTAGACTAATTCTAGCATACTTAGTTGTCATAAATTGTAACGACCTGATATTTCCAACCGTTCAAATCAACAATCATCCATAAATTTCAGACTTGAATTGCTCAAAACAATAGATTGTTAATTTACATTTGGCAAAACTTAACACATATAGTAAATAAATCAATCACAGAATCATAGACACGGAGTAATATAACAATATGCAGAGGAATAGATAAATAGTAGTTCACAAAGCTAGTATATAGCATCAGAGTCTGAAACAAAATACAGCAGAATCTCAAATACAAATGAACCTCCAATACATAAGCAACTCTCAAGTATGAACATAAATAACTGGAAATAAACCAAAATAACTTAAAGCAGGGCTCTAATCCCCAAAGGTGAGTCTCAAATGCTGTGACACTCGGTCTGACCCAAGCAAAACATAAAACACTCGAGTCAAGATTAGGATTCTTATACTAGTAAATTTAACTCAAGTGAAATGTAAACTAAAATACAAAATAATTAAAAGGATGTTTGAGATTCCCATCCTCTAAGGATCCATTAAACTATCTGCATACATAGCACAATACGCTACATAAATAATCTCTATAGTAAAGCAAAATATTAAAATAGCATTAAGGCGTAACCAATATCACCCTTAACACATTTTATATATTCCCGTAGTCTATACAATGCCGTAAGCTCCATCAAACCGGTAGTTTAACTAAAGGACACCCCATAGGTATGGTACAAAACAAACTCGTAGAATGCGCAATAGGGCATGTGAACACGGTACGCGAGGCAATGCCAGGGTAGATATACCATTTACGGATCCGGACTGGTGGTAATGCATAACAACTACTACCGTCCACCTAGAGACACACTCCCAAATCAAAGGTGAACCTAATCAAAACACAAAATAATAGAATGGTATCGAAGAAATGTGTCTGATTGAAGGAATGACCTCACTTGACTCGGCATGGCTCTTGTTTTAGTCACACCTAAGCTGACTTACGGGAGCCAAGACTGTGTAAATACCTCATGTAGAATCAATCACCAAACCATCCTACTTCATTCTGGAATCTCCACCACATACACAGTTGTTAAAGTGGTTTTCGATATTGAGAGAGAGTATGACAATATCCATTCCAGTCTCTTTAACAACCAAACGTTTATTTCACACCGTGGTCATTTAAAAAATAACTTTTATAATCGTTTCAAACAGTTTATACTTCATATCAAAATATCATATTCATTTCAAATCAATATCAATTTCGAAATCATATTCACAAAATAGTTTAAACTATCATATCAAAATATTCGCTTTTAAATCTAGATCATGACAGTTCTAACTTAAATCGTTTAAATATTGAAAATAGTGTATATATATTGAAATAGCTATAAATTAAAAATTGTTATTTTATGAAAAAATAGGTTATAGATTAAAATAGTTTATTTATTAAAATAGTTTATATATATAATGGTTTATAATTAGAATTTTCGTCCAATTTCACAAATCAAATAAAATCAAATTTTTGTTCCAAATCCAATTTAATCCAATCTCAATTGAAATTCTCATCAAAACCATTTTTATTTATCGATTTCAAATTCAGATTTGATCTACAAATATAAACCATTTCAATTTCAATAGTTTTTCAAAGTTAAATGTTCAAACATTTAATTTTGTTTAAATAACTCAATTTGATAAATTCATTTATATTTCCAAATTTAACATTTAATTTTTATTTAAATTTGAAATTATTCACTATATCAACTTAATAACATTTAAATAACTCTCAAATTTTTAATCAAATATTCAGTTTCAAACTTATTTTAAATATTCATTTAATCACGTTTATCAAATCAAATTATGAAATCATACTTTAAATTCTTAAAATAAATAAGTTCAAATCGGTAAGTTCACGTCATATTTAAATTCAATTATAACCAATTTATATTTTAAGTCAATTTTTATTCAACTTTCCAACCTCTATTATTAAAGTCATTACAAAATCTATTTAAAATATCAATATAAATTTAAATAAATACTTTAAACCTATTATATATATATTAATCATATTAAATTTTATTATTATTAAATCCATTTTCAAATCTTATTTGACATTTTTTTTATAATAAGGTTATTAATAAAATTTTATAAATTTCATTTTTAAAAACTTAGCTTAAATTTTTTAAAATATCCAAAACATATAATTTTGAAAATCTAACTTTTTCACATATATCAATATTATAATCTTTATATTATATTAAAAATTAACATTTATTAAAACCCATATGTTTGCTTTCAAAATTTGGAAATCATTTTCAAAATATAGACCAACGTGTCCATATATAATTTGCTATCCTATGGTCAAGTGATGCAGACATTTATTATTTCAGTCCTCAATAATTTAATATTTACAGGTATATACCACTTTAACCTGCAATCCCAAAATTACAAAATCAATGAAAATCGCTTGGCTTTTTCATTTCAACTAATAACAATTTTCCCCTGATCTACAAGATCGGTCGGGCATGTATCATTTCAACCCATAGAGAACTGTAAACAAACATGGAACTTGCAGATTGAGAACAAATATGATAACAATATAACATATCAATAATAGGCATACATCATTAGTAACAAATTTAAATATAATATAATATGTAACAAGTTATGGTGTCATATGTCATATGTAATAATTATAGATAATGGCATATCATATTTAACAATTAAATAACTAACAATTCAAATTTAACAACATATCTCAATTGTCATTTCATGTGAATTAAATTCACTAAATATAAAAATATTAATCATGAGTGATTGCTCACTTTTTGAGGCCATGGAAAAGCGAGATTAAGAAGCAAACAGACATGGAAAAACACGTATCGAACAAGCAGGACAGTGACGAAGCTAGAAAACTGCTTTGACAGTTTCAGCAGCAAGCACAATCAAAACTAGCTTAGATAAGATAGAAACAATATGTATATATATAATGAAATACACACACACCCCCCCCATTTATTTCTCCTTTTTTTTAAAGAATAGTGCTGCTGCTTCACCAAGAACAAGTTGGACACCAATATATATATATATATATATATATATATAAAATTCAGAAGCGGCTGCTACATCCATCAAGGCAGGTAAGAACTTATGTACACCGAACACCGCAACTATAAACTACTGCTATTCGGATTTCAGGTGGTGGGTTCGTGTGGAGACAGTGCTGTGGATGGTGAGGCGTTGGCTGTCAGGGACAAGCTCGGGGTTTGGGCAGTTGTGCGATAAAGGACAGTAGATGACAAGCTTCAAGCAACATATATATAACTTTATATATATATATATATATATATATATATATATATTAATTTCGAGAGTAGTTCACAAGCAACTGAGAGAAAAAGGGTGAGTCTGGCATTCGAAGATGTCGGTTGTCGTTCAGGTGGAGGGCCGGAGGAGATAAATAGTGTGCACGGGCTGAAGAGACAGTGGAAGGTCGGGTTTTTGGCTGAAGGTGGGTCTTGCTGCTCATGACGGTTGAGGCGGCTGCAGTTGGAATCTTCGACATGGCTAGGTCAGGCGGGGTAAGGAGGTGGGTCGCCGACCAAGGAGGTGGTGAGTGAGGTGCGGACATGGGCAATAGGCGGGCTCAGAAATAACTAAGGAGGCAGGTTGACAGCTAGGTGCGGTGGCAGGGTATACACGGTGGAGAGGCACATGCAGGTCTCGAGTGAAACCAAATGCCACGTTTATATTTTTTAGAGATGGCTGCCATAAGGTGGAAGAGTGATGGATGGGAATATGGTGGAGAGGTTCACTGCGGTGGAGGGTGCCCGCTGTCAAGGAGGCTAGCGGCAAGGTGTTGGAGGGTGATGGGTTGCACGAAATTGCATTAACAAGGAGAAGAGCAACAAATTTATACTTACCAGGCAAAAGGAAAAATGCAAACTACGTGTGTGTCCATACATACATACATACATACATACATACATACATACATACATACATACATACATACATACATACATACATAGATATATATATAGGAAGTTTGGATGAAAGAGGAGAGATAGCAAGAAGAAAATGAGCAGTGTAATGGGAAGAAGAACATGTACCAGGCTTCACACGTTAAAATACGAAACCTATTATTATTTTCAGTTAAACAGAAGAGGGGAAGAGCCAAACGGAAAATGAACGAACCAAAAATAAATTGAAACCACAGGATATGGGAAGTCATAGTTTTAAATTTCTGAGAATAATAATTATTGTGGCTGTTAGATCTCTCATGGTGGTCAATAGAAAGGACACAGAAAAGGCCTAAAAAGGTAACGATACGGTTACCGTTTCATAGATTTCGTCACGTAGCAGACTCCGAAACACAAAAATGAATATACCATGGAGATCAAGATGACGAGACAGTGTATAGATATCAGCGATATGACCATCATATCAAAAGTTGATATTTCATTGCCAAACTACTGCAAATTTGTCGAAAATAAGATAAATGGGGATAAAGAAGTCTAAATTTGACAAAACAAAATATGGTGTCTCACTCAAAAAATGATTTACAATTTTATTATATAAAAATATTCAAGTTTCAAAATTAGTTAATTTCCATCAGTTTTAACTGATGTAAATTGAAATTGAAAATTACAAACAGAACTAACTTTCATATTTTCCAATTAAAATTTGCCATTTTCTATGTTTAAATAAATGCATTACAAATATCAAATTTCCATTAGTAAATTTAATCGTTTGATTTTCATAAAAAATTCAGTTAATTATGTTATTAAAAATCGTTAAAAATTACGGGTCGCTACACTCTCCCTGTAACGACCCAGAATTTATATTAATTAAAATTTTAATATTTAATTAATTTTAATTATTAATAAGTGGAATTTATAAGTCGAATAATTTTATTTCGAATAATTGGATTTAATTGAATAATTAAATCGATAATTTAATATGTTAAATTATAGAAATAATTAAAAATTGGGTTAAATATGATTGAAAATGATTTGTAAAATTTTATTTTATCATATTGGAGTTAGAATGATGTTACAGAACTTTTAAAATTGAATTCAGAGTTAAATTATGAAAATTGAATATTTTAATATTTAATCGACTAGTGAAATTAGCCAATTTTTGAATAGTCTCAGAATTGGACGAAACTAGTTCCATTGGATCCGTAATAGTTTGTTATTACCGGATTTCAATTTTCGTAGCAATCGGAGTTGTCGTTTGACCGTGGCAGCTCGAAACGCATCGATATCGTTTTAATTTTAATTTGGCGAGTTAAAATAGTCATTTTTCAAAAAGTCTCGGATTTCGACGAAACCAGTTTTATCGGATCCGTAATGTGATATTATTGTATGGTTTCGAATTTCGTGTCAATTGGATTTACCGTTTGTCTGGTGCAAGCTAAAACGCCTAGAAAATCGTTTAATTGGTTTAATTTTAAATTGAACGTTTATTGCCATATCTCGCACAGATGACCGAATTAGCTCCCGAAACACGTTCCATTGTGTTCGAAACGCAGGGTAAACCTTAGGAACGCCAACCGGCACGCTTCGTTTGGAGTTCGGAAAATTTTCGGTGAATAGTGTTTTGACATTTTTCTATAAAAGGACCTCCACTCTTCACAATTGCAGCCAAACCCTAATTAAAACCCTAGCCGCCATATATTTCTGTTGATGGCCAGAAATTCGTCTCTTTTCCCCCCTCAATCTCTTCCAATCCGTGAAGAATTAGCTAGAACTTTAAACTACAAACTTGAAGAGCATCTCGAGAGCTTCGAATCCATACGGTGATGATGGGGTTTCACGCGACGGATTGGCGACAAAAAGGTGATAAAGGCCACGTTTTCATGCACGGAATTCTAGACATAGGGGAGGCCGAGTTCTATGAGGATGTAGCCGAAGGTGGAGCTTTGCATGGTGGTTCGTATGGTGGTGGTTTGATGAACACTTGATGTTCGTGGAGGCCGTGGGGATAAACCCTAATTTCGACTTGTATGGGTTATGTTGCGTACGTACCTTCCTGATGGGGAAGAAGCACTCGCGTGCGGCCTTGATTCAAGACAGAGGATAGTGCGGCCATGATTTCATTTGGGTTAGAAATTAAAATAGAAGTTGTAAATTTTATAATTATAAATTGTGTAAACTTCTAAATAGCATAACTCTTTCGTACGAGGTCGAAGTTCGACGAAACTTTTTGCGTTGGAATCGTATGGACGAATACTACGCTATGGAATTGGATTGGAGTTGATTGGAGCAAGCTAAAAATTTGGATAAAATTAAACGCGCGTTTAATTTTATTCGAAATAAATCGCTAAAACGAAATTGAAATCAAGGTGAGAACTTCCCACTCAATCGAACAGTTTCGATGTTTATTTTAAATAGTTAGATTTAAAATTGTTGATTGTATGCCTGAATGATAATTTTGTCTGTTATTGATTGTTAAAATAGACATTATACGCCGTTAGTAAGCGGAGGTTATTTATTGAAAACATATACCGCGAATATTTCACCGTATGTGAAATTGGTATTATATATAATAGCAATATATATATATATATTGGCATATATATATATATTGCAGTTGTTGATTTCCCGCATTGTATAGCGGATGAGACCCTATTGCGCCGTCTATTAAGCGGATAATATTTTATAAATCCCATATACCGCGATAATTCCGTACTGGAGTGGAATTGGTATTGTGCTAATGGGGAAACAGGTTGGAGGGATCCAACTGGATTCCTCAACTGTATTGATTTATTTACAGATATTTTGATATTTGTTGATTATCATATCGATATATGATATTTGGATGTCGTGATTGACTATTTGGTGCTGCTGCATCAACAGATCCATTTCTGAAGTTTTAAAATAAGGATTTTTGGTTTTAAAAGGATTTTAAAGTGATTTTTCAAAGTATATGTTTTTATAAAATTTTGAGTTGATTCATTTTAAATAATTAAAACGTTATAAATTTTTATGTTATAAAAAATTACTGTTTTTGTAAAATATAACCAAATTTGAGATTTTCGAAATAAATAGTGATTAATTTATAAAATGGTTTAATTTGTAATTTTAAATCGTTATAAAAGATTCTTAAATTTATTTTTATAAGTTAAAAATATTGGAATTATAAAACAAGTTTATTAAGTGTTTAAAATGAAGAATAAAATGGATTTCATTGAAAATTATAGATTTATAAATTTTGAAGATATAAATTGAATAGATATTGTAAAATAAAAGATTCATAAGTAATTAACTGATAAACTGGGTTTTAAGCTTATAAATGGGATATTAATAGAAATTGTTAATAAAGGAGATTTTACAAGTTGAAGTTGTTATAAAATATAAAGGAATCTTGTAAGTAATAAGATTTATGATTTATGAAGTTTTGAAAGAACGATTTTATAAATAAATGAATTATAAGTAATCAACTTATAATATGGACTTTTGGTATATATTGAGATATACAAATGGAATGAGTAAATAAGGGAAATTTATAAATCGAAGTTTATAAATAGAAATGGAATTTGTAGACATTGTTTATAAATTCGAAATCAATGGAATTTGATAAATTGAAAGTTGAAATTGGTTAAGGAAGTATATTCACGATTTTGGACAGTGAATATATTATCAAACAAAATGGATATGCTTGGGAAAATGAATATTGTAAAATAAAGTTAATCGTTTTAACGATGTTTTAAAATGTATTATGAATCGAATACATAGATTTCAACATTTACCGTTGAAATAGACGTTTTCGAGAAATAAGGAAATGATGGACTATAACACTGTTGTTATAGTAAATGATTTCCGAAAGGATATGTTTTTGTATAGTATTGGGATTTATATATCTATCTAAATTTCGAATCCTTATACTAGTGATTTTGGGTTGTCGCAACGATGTTTTGCGCAACATTCGTTTTTGACCCAAACAAATGTGTTTAAGAGAATGATTTCTTAAAGAATGAAATATATACTTAATTTCGATTTAGGTATATTGGTTATTTTCCAAGTGTTGAAAATAAATGGGTTTGTGAATTACTTATTATTAAATAAGTATGGAAATGTTTTTCTAATGTGAAATGAAACGTTTTGAGAATTTATATTTTTGAAGACAAATTGAAAGGGAATATTTGAAATCGATTGAAAATCGTATATCATAGATATTTTGGAATTATAAATTCATTATGGAATTTATAAAAGAAAGGGGAATTAATTTAAAAATAAACGTTGATTTATTTTTAAAGTGTGGGAATAAATTTACGGATTTCGAACGTAAGTATAAAGTAAATCGGTAGGGATTTATTTAAATTGGTTTAAATGAACCATTTTGAAATGAAAGTATTTCCGAGTAAGGAAAAGTGATTTGAAAAATTTGTTTTCAAATGGTCGAAGTGTGGAAAATATATATATATATCTAGTAAAGATATTTTGGAAAGTAAATAATTTGGGAAATTATTTGGAATTTGGTGATGTTGAACATGCCTATTGATAGTTAAATAATCCGACTATCAATATTTACCTTTAAATAGGTATTTGTTGTGATTGTTTGAATTTGAATGCCACACTTATTTTTGAATAAGCGCTCACTATTCGGGTTAGCCGGGAAAGGACCGTAGGGTCGTATAACCCATTTCGAATATATGATATGTCGTAATGAATTGCATTCGATGACCGGTGTTGAAGACCGGATATTTGTGAAAACGGAAGGATTACCGTCGAGTTACTCTACATCGGCTGATCTCCGATATAGAGGTTTTATTACCCTTAGTGACGGGAAGTCCGGTCGTGATTAGTGAATATCCGGATTGCAAGGACTTCTTTGGAAGTGCCTTTGGTTCTGTTCGATCCCGGAACAGACTTGTATGGATTGTATGTCTAACATTACAAATTGAGATATAAAGCTGATTTCTTTCAAAAATATTTCTGTTGGTGGCGGAGAATTTATTCTCTTAGCTTAACACCCTTCTCTGAGACGTACGAGCTCAGAGGTTATATAATTGAAGGTTATTAGTGATATACTCCCAATTTGGTAGTGTGGCATGCTGAGTGTTGCTGTGAAATGATCATTGTTTGATCGTTTGTGATAGGATAATTTATTTGATCATTTATCTTGGTGATCATTTCTATGATCATTTGATTGACCCAAAGCACGGCTTTTGTATAAAGTGTGGCTTTGTGGACGAGACTTCGTCGGACCTCACACCCCGAAAATGGTCAAAACAGGAAGGATGCGGCAAGGTTATTAGGGGGTAGCGCCCCTTTAGTGTATGTCATTCCTTCTGGATAGAGGTGGTATCATGGTATGGAGCCCAGATATTTAACCTATGTTGTTGCTGCATATTTTGTGGTTGTTGGAAATCGAGGATCCTCGGATAGATCGGTTACGATCGGGGGATGACATATTCGTGTCAGTAGTTACCCAGTTAGGGGTAACCTGGCCTTGTGTTGGCAGAGATCCGGTTTGGTTCTCGGGACGTCATTCCAGAGGCGTTTCCATTTGGCAATGGAAGTTCCTTGTCCTGACCATTTGTTGGAAATCCAAAGAAACAATACGATCTTGTACGATTTTAGTTGTAGAACCTATCATTCACTTATGGTGGCGCCCCACTGTTTGGATGGTAGCTATAGTAGGCATAAGTGCGAAATGCCTATGCTGGCTAAGATTTATATTCTACTTTCGAAATTGTTTTCTACACTATGCACTAGTAATAATATCAAATGTTTCTTTTTAATGCGTATCAAGCATCTTTGACTATCATAAGGAGAAATCTCCTCCGATTCTGCATTTGCATTGTGTGTGTGTGCGGGAGGCCTTATGGTAGTCTCATTTTTAAAAGCATTGCGAATTGACTTTAAAATATTCCTCTATTTTGATTTTAAAGATAAACTATTTTGAGTTCTCACACCAGTCACATGACTGACTCGGAGTTTATTGTTTTCCTTCCTAAACTCTGGGTGCCCACAAATTTCCACACGGGCAGTCAAGAGTTTGGTTATCGGGTTATTCTGGATTTAAGAGTGCTATGGAACTCAGGAGGCGAGCTGCATATCGAGACGTACCACTTGTATATGATATTATGCTATGTATTATTCCGCTGTGTATTCTGTATGAGGAAAAGTTTATATAACTGTCTATTGATGTTGTTTGTTGTTGTACACTCTGATGATATGATGTAATGAAATGTGATGTAATATAATAACTGATATAGTTCTTTGTTTAAAGGTTATTCATTTATGTATTATATGTTGTTCCGCTGCGAATTGTGAGATTCTGATGTTGTTCTGTTATTTCTTTCTGTTCTGTTCTATCTTTTTCTATCTTCTTCTACTTTTTCTTCTTCTTTAACCCTAATATTTCGATTTTTCGGCAACGAAAAATCGCAATTGTTACATTTGGTATCGGAGCTTATGGTTAAGCGACAACCATGGCTCTGTTGGGAATTACTCATTAGAGATGGAGTCAGTAGTACTCTAGAATGAGTGTGAGTGTAATAATAGATACGAGCGCGTGTTTGTTAGTGAATATAAAATTGTTTTATATTGTGATGATTGGTTTGTTGAGTGGTATATGGATTTTGGTCAACACGAGTAATTAACGTTGTTGATAGTGATCTCTAAACACTTGAATAGAACAATTCGACACGATATTGTTTTAAATTGGGTAAATGAAATAATTTTACCTTGATTATATTTTATATATAAAGGAATAATTTTTCAGAATTATTAAAGTGTATATGAATTGATTGTTTGGTTGTTGAATAAAAACAACAATTTTTAAAAGAATAATTGTATAAGCAAATGAATTATAAGTATGGAACTATAATTAATGTGATTTACGATTGTGAAATAATCATATATATAAGAAGTGAAATTATATAAGTAAAAGACTTATAAATGTGATTTATAATCTGAAAACAAAATTCCAGAGAAGTGTTTTGAAAGGATTTGATAATTTGGAAAATTGTTTTAGAGAAATTAAAGCTCTAAACTCTTTTCGGTCGCTGGAAAATAATCCTGATGATGATGGCCACATCATTAGAATTCATTTTCGGGTTTCCAAAAGAGAAATTGCTGCCAAATTGTTTTAAATAAGAGTTGTTTGGAAAATTTTGAGTTTGGGTTTTGAAATTCAAAAGATAATTGAATTGATTTCAAAAATGGTTTTTGAAAGATTGAAAGGACTCTGGAATCCTATTTAAATATTATGGAAATGATAAATGAGTTGATAACTTATACAAATTGAATTTCGATAGAATAAATTTAACTTAAAGGATGAAGTTAAATTAAAGGAAGTATAAGTAAATCAATAAAATCCAAGTTGAAATAAATTTGAGTTATCATCAAAGACATGTAATTTGAAATTTAACAAAAGGAAAGTTAAATAAATTGATTTGGATTTGATAAGATGCTTGAAATGGAATATAACTTAAGTGATGTTGAATGAAGTTGAATTTTGGTATCGAAGTAAATTAATGAAATGAAGTCATTAAGAATGTGAACTTGAGTTATATAAATGAAATTCAACTTTATATTGTTAAAGAAATTAGCAATTGAATTGAACTAATGAATTGAATGAAAGTTAATTGAATGTTGAACCAATTGGGATTAAAAGTGTTGAACCAAATTGAATGTAAAGTGAAAAAAATTGGTTGTATCGAATAAACATTGGTTGTTATTTGATTGTATATAATTCATTAAGTATTAATGAAATTGAATTAGCAAAATTGAAAGGTATGTAATTGAATTCAAATTGAAAGTAAATAAATTTGAATAGAATTGAATGTGAATTGGATTTAATTAGTGAATGTAAACTAATTGAAAAAGAATGAAAGTTGATAAAATCCAACGTAAATAAATCAAATGTGATTTAAATTGAAAACCAATCCATTGAATATTAATGAGAATATGAATGAATATTGATTTGGTTATGGATGATAGTTGGTTGGTGGTTTCATTTATTGCTTTAGTTGCATTTGCTATATTATGTAGTTATTATGTTGCTATATGATGTATATTGAGATTATTTTCATATATGCATGTTCTCATGTTGTTTGTTGAGTGTTTAGTAGGTGCGGATTGCGCTTGCTTCGCATTTGGAGCTCGCTTTTGCGCTATATTGGCCGTATATGCTCGCTAATAAAATAAATAAGGTACATATTGAAAAGTGTGATAGTGTACGAGTGCACGTGCTAATATAGTACACACGGATCATGTAATATGGAATATAATATAAATGCGGAAATAGATGATAATAGCAAAGTAAATAAAAATAGAAAAATCACACCAGAGATTTTTATACTGGTTCGGAGCACCGTCCTACGTCCAGTCCCAGACTTTTATCTGGATTTTCACTAGTAACTACCTCGCTTCACCCGGAGGAACAGGTTTACAACACCCGAGCAAACGAACGGGATTTCACGCCTCTAATACACTGATGACTTTAACACTTGCCTCTTACAACACCGAGGACTTCAACACTTGCCTCTTACAACACCGAGGACTTCAACACTTGCCTCTTACAACACTGAGGACTTCAACAAAGATGAATATAATTGTTTGTTGACGGTATGTGTTTTTGCTAACACAGTTTTGTCACTTGTAGTACAAACTTCCTATAATCTTATCCTCAAAATATGTGAATGATGTTTTATGAAGATTAAGGGAAGTATATTACTTATTGAATCAAAAGATATGAAATAATTTCAATGATTCAATAAGCAATTAAAATAATTGAGAGCTTTTAGAATGCAAAAGTATTTAGAAAGTAAGATCAGAAATTAGAGTAAAATATATATATATATATATATATATATATTCATATATCTTGAATCAATGATTTGGATGAGTTTATATAGAGAAAAATAGTTGTAACTCTTTGTGAACAGTAGCCATTAATAGATATGATCATTGATGAAAGGTAAGAGATGCAACCATTGGAGAAAGAAGTGTCTTTTGGAAAAGGTTGCTCTCTGTTTAAAAACGGTCGACAGGTCAAAAAATGGCCAGTAGACAGGATTTCAAATATATAGTCGTTATGTGCATGTGTGCACGTTCATTGTGCATTTTACACAGAAACGGTCGACCGCCTGATTTATTACCGGTCGACCGGTCCCTATTAATTTGCTCAATGAATGTGCAATGCTATTCAAACGTATATATATCGATTATATTGAGGTGCAAGATTATTTGAGGATAGATTTTAACAAGCTTATCACTATTACAATATCAAATAATCAACCTATAATCTAGAGTACCATATGTAGCTCTTTTGTGCCTCTTTATAGCCATGATTCCTGTGTTTTGTCGATCGCCTTTATTTCTTTGTCAGAAATCAAAAACTTCATAGAACCTGTGACTCAATATTCTCCCCCTTTTTGATTGATGACAACATATATCTGAAGTTCTGAATCTCCCCCTGAATATGTGATCTTCCCCTGATATTTTGTTTGTATTCTTTATATATATATATATTCCTGCAAATAATTGTTAGCACTTTCTCCCCCTTTTTCATCGACAAAAAGGAATAATAGATAATGGAATAATATAGGAGTATATCAAGCAGAATATCCATTTTCCTCTTTTCTTAAGTAGGACCTGCAAAAAATAGAATTAAGTCCATGGTACCCACTTTTTATAGGGTCCTAAGAGTTAGGTCTTAGGAGTCCAAACCCATACGGGTCTGGTATCCCCTTTATATATATAATTAGTATTAAGATGCACAGTATTCATGAATTGCTGAATGTATTTGTTCCTAATCAAATTGTTATTTGTTTTAGGAACCCATATTTTGATAGTCTTTGTATTTTTCTTTTGAAATTTCACAACTGGCTTTGGTTTGGAATATAATATACTAAGATTTTTCTTAACTTCAGTCTTTTGTACTTTTTTCTTTCTTTTATTACCAAGATGTTTCTTGATTTCTTGTTTCTTATATCCCAAACCTTGTTTATTTGATCCAGATTGTGAATTTTCAATGATTTTTGTCAAAATTTCTCGACCTTTGTTAAAGTTAGAAACATTTTGAGTAATGTCATCAAACTTTGTTTGTAAACTAGCTTTTTCTAGGTCTAGAATTTTGACTTTTGCCTTAAGCTCATGATTTTCAGTAGTGAGAGCATTATTTTTCTCTTTTTGAGCTTCTATTTCTTGACTCAAAAGAACTAATTGAGAGTCAACATTAGATGATGATTCTTGAAATTTTTCAAGTTCTTCTTCTAATATTTTCTTCTTGTCTTTTAACATATCTCGTTCAAATTCTGCTCTACTCAAATCTGCTTTGGCTTCTTTTAGCTGTCGTTTTATGTCTTTATATTTGACTATCAATTCAGCATTAATATCAAGCATTTCATCGAATGTAGGAATTTGTACCTCATCTTCTGTTGCCATGAAACATACATTAGCTTGTTCATTCTCCGAATCACTTTCACTTTCTGATGAAGATGAGTCTGAATCATCCCATGTTACTGAGAAGGCTCGTTTCTTTGACTTGTCCTTCTTATATTTGAATTTGTCATTTTCTGACTTCTTCTTTTGATCTGTACAATCCTTCTGCATGTGCCCCTTTTTGTGGCAGTTGAAACATTCTATAGAAGATGATGTTGGTTTATTCGATCCATATTTCTTTCTGTTATAACGACTGGCTTTTCGTTGTTTTAGGAATTTTTTGAAACCTTTTGCTATAAATGCCAGATCTTCGTCTTCAGACTCTGATTCATTTTCGTCTTTTTCTGCATGGAATGCCATGTTTTTCTTTTCTTCTTTTTGTTCCTTTCTAGTCTGTAAGTTAGCTTCGTAGGACATTAGATTTCCTATCAATTCATCTGGCTTCATGACAGAAAGGTCATTAGCTTCTTCAATTGCTAATACTTTTCCTTCCCATTCACTAGTCAGAGAATGTAGGACTGTTGAAACAACATCAAAATCAGAATACTTTTGTCCTAAGCCAATAAGTGCATGGTGGATAGTTTGAAACCGTAAATACATATCATTGATTGTCTCATTTGGTTTCATTTTGAAATTTTGAAATTGACTTTTCAGCATGGCTATTTTGGCTTGTTTAACCTTGTTAGTACCTTCATGAGTGATTTTTAGCGTTTGCCAAATTTGATATGCAGTAGTGCAGATACTAACACGGTTATATTCATTTTGATCTAATGCACAAAACAACATATTTATTGCTTTTGCATTTACGGCTGCTGCCGTTTTCTCAGCCGCAGTCCATTCTGAATAATCAGTTGTTGGATTCACTATTTCTTTTTGAGTTGCATTCCAAGCATCATAACTATTTGATTGCATAAAAAATGACATACGTGTAGCCCAATAACTATAGTTAAGACCATTGAAAAATGGAGGTCTTTGTGTCGATTGACCTTCCATGTAAGTGGTGTTTTGAGTGCTAGTACTTGCGTTATTTGCCATATTACAATAATATATCAAATAACCGTGTTACGGTTATATGATGACCTTGCTCTGATACCAAATGAAAAGTGTGATAGTGTACGAGTGCACGTGCTAATATAGTACACACGGATCGTGTAATATGGAATATAATATAAATGCGGAAATAGATGATAATAGAAAAGTAAATAAAAATAGAAAAATCACACCATAGATTTTTATACTGGTTCGGAGCACCGTTCTACGTCCAGTCCCAGACTTCTATCTGGATTTTCACTATTAACTACCTCGCTTCACCCGGAGGAACAGGTTTACAACACCCGAGCAAACGAACGGGATTTCACGCCTCTAATACACTGAGGACTCCAACACTTGCCTCTTACAACACCGAGGACTTCAACACTTGCCTCTTACAACACCGAGGACTTCAACACTTGCCTCTTACAACACTGAGGACTTCAACAAAGATGAATATAATTGTTTGTTGACGGTATGTGTTCTTGCTAACACAGTTTTGTCACTTGTAGTACAAACTTCCTATAATCTTAACCTCAAAATATGTGAATGATGTTTTGTGAAGATTAAGGGAAGTATATTACTTATTGAATCAAAAGATATGAAATAATTTCAATGATTCAATAAGCAATTAAAATAATTGAGAGCTTTTAGAATGCATGAGTACTTAGAAAGTAAGATCAGAAATTAGAGTAAAAAAAAATATATTCATATATCTTGAATCAATGATTTAGATGAGTTTATATAGAGAAAAATAGTTGTAACTCTTTGTGAACATTAGCCATTAATAGATATGATCATTGATGAAAGGTAAGAGATGCAACCATTGGAGAAAGAAGTGTCTTTTGGAAAAGGTTGCTCTCTGTTTAAAAACGGTCGACAGGTCAAAAAATGGCCAGTAGACAGGATTTCAAATATATAGTCGTTATGTGCATGTGTGCACGTTCATTGTGCATTTTACACAGAAACGGTCGACCGCCTGATTTATTACCGGTCGACCGGTCCCTGTTAATTTGCTCAATGAATGTGCAATGCTATTCAAACGTATATATATATTGATTATATTGAGGTGCAAGATTATTTGAGGATAGATTTTAACAAGTTTATCACTATTACAATATCAAATAATCAACCTATAATCTAGAGTACCATATGTAGCTCTTTTGTGCCTCTTTATAGCCATGATGCCTGTGTTTTATCGATCGCCTTTATTTCTTTGTCAGAAATCAAAAACTTCATAGAACCTATGACTCAACACATATCTCGGATTACATACCGTACTTTTACACTTTTTTCCCTGTGGGATGCCTCATCACTTGATGAGATGTATATTTGTGATATATATACTGTCATTTTTTTTTCGGATCGAGCCACGCAAAGGAGACTATGGCAAATTTTTCCGAAAATTTAAGGCGTTAGAATATTTTTGAGAAAATTGGGAAAATTGTGAAAACTATAATTTTGGTTTTGGAATTGGAAGTTAAACAATAGTAGTTGTTTTTGAAAGATAACTAAGTATGATTTGAAAACTTAGTAAAGTTATTGTAAGAAGTTTAACTTTGGTTTTGGAAAGTTAATGAATTCTGTAACTTTTTCTTACTTGGTAATTTCGAGGACGAAATTCTTTTAAGGGGGGAAGTCTGTAACGACCTAGAATTTATATTAATTAAAATTTGAGTATTTAATTATTAATAAGTGGAATTTATAAGTCGAATAATTTTATTTCGAATAATTGGATTTAATTGAATAATTAAATCGATAATTTAATATGTTAAATTATAGAAATAATTGAAAATTGGGTTAAATATGATTGAAAATGATTTGTAAAATTTTATTTTATCATATTGGAGTTAGAATGATGTTATAGAGCTTTTAAAATTGAATTCAGAGTTAAATTGTGAAAATTGAATATTTTAGTATTTAATCGACTAGTGAAATTAGCCAATTTTTGAACAGTTTCAGAATTGGACGAAACTAGTTCCGTTGGATCCGTAATAGTTTGTTATTACCGGATTTCAATTTTCGTAGCAATCGAAGTTGTCGTTTGACCGTGGCAGCTCGAAACGCATCGATATTGTTTTAATTTTAATTTGGCGAGTTAAAATAGTCATTTTTCAAATAGTCTCGGATTTCGACGAAACCAGTTTTATCGGATCCGTAATATGATATTATTGTATGGTTTCAAATTTCGTGTCAATTGGATTTACCGTTTGTCCGGTGCAAGCTAAAACGCCTAGAAAATCGTTTAATCGGTTTAATTTTAAATTGAACGTTTATTGCCATATCTCGCACAGATGACCGAATTAGCTCCTGAAACACGTTCCATTGTGTTCGGAACGCGGGGTAAACCTTAGAAACGCCAACCGGCACGCTTCGTTTGGAGTTCGGAAAATTTTCGTTGAATAGTGTTTTGACATTTTTCTATAAAAGGACCTCCACTCTTCACAATTGCAGCCAAAACCTAGCCGCCATATATTTCTGTTGATGGCCAAAAATTCATCTCTTTCCCCCCTCAATCTTTTCCAATCCGTGAAGAATTAGCTCGAACTTTAAACTACAAACTTGAAGAGCATCTCGAGAGCTTCGAATCCATACGGTGATGATGGGGTTTCACGCGACGGATTGGCGGCAAAAAGGTGATAAAGGCCACGTTTTCATGCACGGAATTCTAGACATAGGGGAGACCAAGTTCTATGAGGATGTAGCCGAAGGTGGAGCTTTGCATGGTGGTTCGTATGGTGGTGGTTTGATGAACTCTTGATGTTCGTGGAGGCCGTGGGGATAAACCCTAATTTCGACTTGTATGGGTTATGTTGCGTACGTACCTTCCTGATGGGGAAGAAGCACTCGCGTGCGGCCTTGATTCAAGGTAGAGGATCGTGCGGCCATGATTTCATTTGGGTTAGAAATTAAAATAGAAGTTGTAAATTTTATAATTATAAATTGTGTAAACTTCTAAATAGCATAACTCTTTCGTACGAGGTCGAAATTCGACGAAACTTTTTGCGTTGGAATCGTATGGACGAATACTACGCTATGGAATTGGATTGGAGTTGATTGGAGCAAGCGAAAAATTTGGATAAAATTAAACGCGCGTTTAATTTTATTCGAAATAAATCGCTAAAACGAAATTGAAATCAAGGTGAGAACTTCTCACTCAATCGAACAGTTTCGATGTTTATTTTAAATAGTTAGATTTAAAATTGTTGATTGTATGCCTGAATGATAATTTTGTCTGTTATTGACTGTTAAAATAGACATTATACGCCGTTAGTAAGCGGAGGTTATTTATTAAAAACATATACCGCGAATATTTCACCATATGTGAAATTGGTATTATATATAATAGCAATATATATATATATATATATATATATATATATATATATATTGGCATATGTATATATTGCAGTTGTTGATTTCCCGCATTGTATAGCGGATGAGACCCTATTGCGCCGTCTATTAAGCGGATAATATTTTATAAATCCCATATACCGCGATAATTCCGTACTGGAGCGGAATTGGTATTGTGCTAATGTTTGTGGATGCAGGGAAACAGGTTGGAGGGATCCAACTGGATTTCTCAACTGTATTGATTTATTTACAGATATTTTGATATTTGTTGATTATCATATCGATATATGATATTTGGATGTCGTGATTGACTATTTGGTGCTGCTGTATCATCAGATCCATTTCTGAAGTTTTAAAATAATGATTTAAAAGGATTTTAAAGTGATTTTCAAAGTATATGTTTTTATAAAATTTTGAGTTGATTCATTTTAAATAATTAAAACGTTATAAATTTTTATGTTATAAAAAATTACTGTTTTTGTACAATATAACCAAATTTGAGATTTTCGAAATAAATAGTGATTAATTTATAAAATGGTTTAATTTGTAATTTTAAATCATTATAAAAGATTCTTAAATTTATGTTTATAAGTTAAAAATATTGGAATTATAAAACAAGTTTATTAAGTGTTTAAAATGAAGAATAAAATGGATTTCATTGAAAATTATAGATTTATAAATTTTGAAGATATAAATTGAATAGATGTTGTAAAATAAAAGATTTATAAGTAATTAACTTATAAACTGGGTTTTAAGCATATAAATGGGATATTAATAGAAATTGTTAATAAAGGAGATTTTATAAGTTGAAGTTGTTATAAAATATAAAGGAATCTTGTAAGTAATAAGATTTATGATTTGTGAAGTTTTGAAAGAACGATTTTATAAATAAATGAATTATAAGTAATCAACTTATAATATGGACTTTTAGTATATATTGAGATATACAAATGGAATGAGTAAATAAGGGAAATTTATAAATCGAAGTTTATAAATAGAAATGGAATTTATAGACATTGTTTATAAATTCGAAATCAATGGAGTTTGATAAATTGAAAGTTGAAATTGGTTAAGGAAGTATATTCACGATTTTGGACAGTGGATATATTATCAAATAAAATGGATATGCTTGGGAAAATGAATATTATAAAATGAAGTTAATCGTTTTAACGATGTTTTAAAATGTATTATGAATCGAATACATAGATTTCAACATTTATTGTTGAAATAGACGTTTTCGAGAAATAAGGAAATGATGGACTATAACACTGTTGTTATAGTAAATGATTTCCGAAAGGATATGTTTTTGTATAGTATTTGGATTTATATATCTCTCTAAATTTCGAATCCTTATACTAGTGATTTTGGGTTGTCGTAACGATGTTTTGCGCAACATTCGTTTTTGACCCAAACAAATGTGTTTAAGAGAATGATTTCTTAAAGAACGAAATATATACTTAATTTCGATTTAAGTATATTGGATATTTTCCAAGTGTTGAAAATAAATGGGTTTGTGAATTACTTATTATTAAATAAGTATGGAAATGTTTTTCCAATGTGAAATGAAACGTTTTGAGAATTTATCTTTTTGAAGACAAATTGAAAGGGAATATTTGAAATCGATTGAAAATCGTATATCATAGATATTTTGGAATTATAAATTCATTATGGAATATATAAAAGAAAGGGGAATTAATTTAAAAATAAACGTTGATTTATTTTTAAAGTGTGGGAATAAATTTACGGATTTGGAACGTAAATATAAAGTAAATCGGTAGGGATTTATTTAAATTGGTTTAAATGAACCATTTTGAAATGAAAGTATTTCCGAGTAATGAACAGTGATTTGAAAAATTTGTTTTCAAATGGTCGAAGTGTGGAAAAAATATATATATATATCTAGTAAAGATATTTTGGAAAGTAAATAATTTGGGAAATTATTTGGAATTTGGTGATGTTGAACATGCCTATTGATAGTTAAATAATCCGACTATCAATATTTACCTTTAAATAGGTATTTGTTGTGATTGTTTGAATTTGAATGCCACACTTATTTTTGAATAAGCGCTCACTATTCGGGTTAGCCGGGAAAGGACCTTAGGGGCGTATAACCCATTCCGAATATGTGATACGTCGTAATGAATTGCATTCGATGACCGGTGTTGAAGACCGGATATTTGTGAAAACGGAAGGATTACCGTCGAGTTACTCTACATCGGCTGATCTCCGATATAGAGGTTTTATACCCTTAGTGACGGGAAGTCCGGTCGTGATTAGTGAATATCCGGATTGCAAGGACTTCTTTGGAAGTGCCTTTGGTTCTGTTCGATCCCGGAACAGACTTGTATGGATTGTATGTCTGACATTACAAATTGAGATATAAAGCTGATTTCTTTCAAAAATATTTCTGTTGGTGGCGGAGAATTTATTCTCTTAGCTTAATGCCCTTCTCTGAGACGTACGAGCTCAGAGGTTATATAGTTCAAGGTTATTAGTGATATACTCCCAATTTGGTAGTGTGGCATGCTGAGTGTTGCTGTGAAATGATCATTTTTTGATCATTTGTGATAGGATCATTTATTTGATCATTTATCTTGGTGATCATTTCTATGATCATTTGATTGACCCAAGCACGGCTTTTGTATAAAGTGTGGCTTTGTGGACGAGACTTTGTCGGACCTCACACCCCGGAAATGGTCAAAACAGGAAGGATGCGGCAAGGTTATTAGGGGGTAGCGCCCCTTTAGTGTATGTCATTCCTTCTGGATAGAGGTGGTATCATGGTATGGAGCCCAGATATTTAACCTATGTTGTTGCTGCATATTTTGTGGTTGTTGGAAATTGAGGATCCTCGGATAGATCGGTTACGATCGGGGGATGACGTATTCGTGTCAGTAATTACCCAGTTAGGGGTAACCCGGCCTTGTGTTGGCAGAGATCCGGTTTGGTTCTCGGGACATCATTCCAGAGGCGTTTCCATGTAGCAATGGGAAGTTCCTTGGCCTGACCATTTGTTGGAAATCCAAAGAAACAATACGATCTTGCACGGTTTTAGTTGTAGAACCTATCATTCATTTATGGTGGCGCCCCACTGTTTGGATGGTAGCTATAGTAGGCATAAGTGCGAAATGCCTATGCTGGCTAAGATTTATATTCTACTTTCGAAATTGTTTTCTACACTATGCACTAGTAATAATATCAAATGTTTCTTTTTAATGCCTATCAAGCATCTTTGACTATCATAAGGAGAAATCTCCTCCGATTCTGCGTTTGCATTGTGTGTGTGCGGGAGGCCTTATGGTAGTCTCATTTTTAAAAGCATTGCGAATTGACTTTAAAATATTCCTCTATTTTGATTTTAAAGATAAACTATTTTGAGTTCTCACACCAGTCACATGACTGACTCGGAGTTTATTGTTTTCCTTCCTAAACTCTGGGTGCCCACCAATTTCCCCACGGGCAGTCAAGAGTTTGGTTATCGGGTTATTCTGGATTTAAGAGTGCTATGGAGCTCAGGAGGCGAGCTGCATATCGAGACGTACCACTTGTATATGATATTATGCTATGTATTATTCCGCTGTGTATTCTGTATAAGGACAAGTTTATATAACTGTCCATTGATGTTGTTTGTTGTTGTACACTCTGATGATATGATGTAATGAAATGTGATGTAATATAATAACTGATATAGTTCTTTGTTTAAAGATTATTCATTTATGTATTATATGTTGTTCCGCTGCGAATTGTGAGATTCTGATGTTGTTCTGTTATTTCTTTCTGTTCTGTTCTATCTTTTTTCTATCTTCTTCTACTTTTTCTTCTTCTGTAACCCTAACATTTCGGTTTTTCGACAACGAAAAATCGCAATCGTTACACTCCCCACTCAAAACTTTTTATCCCCGAAAAGGAACGAGTAGGAGAATAGAAGTGACATGCAAGAAAAGATTGATTTGAAATGCAAAATACAATAATTAATTCAAAACCATATAAATTGATTAAAATCCATTTTATATAATCAATATTCATTGTATTCACATTAGTTGATTTCAATTCAATGTATTTTCATTTGGTTAATTTGATTTCAATTTATTACAATTATTGCAAAAAAATTCTCTCAAAACAAAATTTATTTTATTTTATTTATTTATTCATTCCATTTCATTCCACATTATGTAATTCACTTATAAACAATTACAACTATTCTTAAGTTCATACTTATTTATCTAAATAGCATTTTCATTATACTTTCAGTTTATTCCATTTACATTTCTTATATCATAAATTAAATGTGTAAACATCTATTATAACAACTCAATTTTTATTTATAAATTTCCTTACCGAAATCTAAATCTTGAACATCTAATTACTCACATTTATATTGCTTACTATTCAGTTGCATTCAAACCATTCAGGTAATTAAGCACTATACAAATTTACCTACTTATTTACAACATTACTATTGAGAAACTCTAGTTCGAACATTTTGTTACTTAAATTTCTCTTGTATAACTTTCAGTTACATTTTAACTTTTTTAATATTCAGTTAAGTTATATATGTTATAAAATGCAATTGAGTTTTATACTAATTGAAACGACCCGCAAATCCGTACCCCTAGAGTCGACACTATTCTCCCTCAATCAACTAAAGATGTATGGAAATACGAACCATTTGGGTTAAAGAAGAAGAGGTAGAAGGAGAAAATATAAAACAACATCAGAATCTAACCATCGCAGCGGAATAAAATATAATAGATAATAAACGATCTTTACACAAGAATAAATACATTTGTTTATACATGGCATCATCAGAGTATACATAACACACATCTGGACAGTAATCATAACCTGTCCTCATAATCTGAATAAACAACGGAATATTTAACACTAATACAGAAGTACGTATCGCCATCCAGCTCGTCTCCTGAGCTCCACAACATCCTTTCCTGTATCCTATTATACTCGGTCTAACCCGAGCATTATAGTGAAACAACACCCGAGTCGGTCTGGAATACCAACGTGAGAAAACACCACTCAATATCATGCTGTAATATAGCAAACCCGATCCGGGTCTCTTCGAAATGATCAGCGCATTGGCCAATATTGATAGTCGGTTATTTAACTATCAATTAACATTCACAACAACAATCAAACATAAATAATTTCTCCTAAATTATTTATTAACCTAAAATATCTTCGCAAGATATATTTCCATTTTCAATCCTTTTGAAAATAGTTTTCAAACCACACTTTTCTCATGAAATAAAATTTCCAAATATTTATTTCCACTGAAAACACTAAGCACAAAACTTTAGTTTTTAAAATAATTCAAAACACTTTATTATAAAATATCCTTTAAAATATTTAAATTAAAAATTACTTTAATACTTATTCAAAATATATATACTTCAAGAATATTTAAAATAAAACTACTTTGTACAATATAAAACTGAATTTCTAACTTTTAAAACATAATACCAAGCCACTTTTAAATATTTACTGCTATAATGAATTAGAAAATATACTTACTTTAAAATTTAAACATTTAGAAATAATAAGTTTTCTAAAACATGCTTTTCAAAACAACATTAAAACTTTAAACTTATATTTAAAATTTGCTTTGAAAACGTACTTGGCTATCTAGGGAAATACGCTTCTCTTTCACATCATTTAAAAATAAATCACTATTTATTTTTAAACAAATTTACCCATTCCTTTAAATAAATTCCCACGTGAAATTTATACTTCCAAATATGCACTGATATATCACTTTGCTTTTATAAACCCAGTTTATAAATTTCATAGTCACATTCTCCTTTAAATTTCCAATTTCAAACACTTAAATCAATTTCCAAATTGATTTCCAATTTACCCCATTTTGAAATAAATTCCTTTACTTGCTCATTTATTTCAAAATCCATTGACTTCGGATTTTTATTTCTTCATTATGATTTAAAATCTTTTAACTGAAAATACCAATTTCAGATTTCCCCAAATCCTTCTTTATTTTTTTAATAATTTAAACCTTAAATTTAAAATAAATGCTTTATTCTTTAAATAATAACACTTAAGTTTAAAATTCATTATCTTCCTATTTATTCAAAATTCCTTTTCATACACGGAATTTATTTATTAAAGTTTTAAAATCATTTTTACATTTTTTAAATTCATTCTTAAATTTATTCAAATTCTCTACGATTATTTTACTTAAAAATTCACTCTTTTATTTTCTTTTCAAAAATCCAATTCTATATATTTTGATAACTCAGTTCTCCGAAATATTTTAAATCAACCATAGTATTCAACATTTCTAATTATCAACATAATTCATCACAGGATAGCAAATATTATATCACAGAATATTTTATCGAATCTAAATAATTTTAAGGAGTCCAGTTGGATCCCTTCAACCTAATTCCCTGCATCCACATATGTTAGCACAATAAAATGCCAATTCCACTTCAAGGTAGAATATCGCGGTATATGGGATCAATATAATATCATCCGCTGTTATGCGGCGCATAGGGTCTCATCCGCTACATAATGCGGGAAATCAATCATTCCAATATATACTATATATTACCATATAATATACCACATCAAATTAATTCAGTCATTCAACCAATTATTTAAATTTAACCATTTAAATTTAAATTAAACCCAGATGAGTGAGATTAACTCACCTTTGATTTTGATTATGCAATCCACTCCAATTGACTTGGTTCATGATTTTTGACCTTGTAACAAACATTATAAGATTTTATTAATACTCTAATTGGTCGACCAATCAATTATTATTTATTTTAATTCAACCAAAATTTTTAGTTTTAAACTAATTTTCCTTTTGATAAATTATTTTTATCAACTAAATAGCTAAATAAGCTTATTAAATAATCAATAACCCCAAATACATATTTTTAAAATACCTAGTAGGTTAAAAGATGTGGATTTGTATTTTTTTTATTTTCCTTTGAAATCCTTTATATATATACATATACTTATAAAAATATCCTTTATAGATTTTCAAAAATCTAATTATATAAATGCCTTTAATATTTAAAATTAAAAGCATGTGTATAAATATATATATTTAAAATATGTTTTCTGTATAAAAATAAAATCTGCATCCAGACTTTACTGTAAATCAAATACTATGGCAATCATATATATATATATATATATATATATATATATATATATATATATATTTCTTTCTCTATATATACTTATACACACATAAAAATTTAAATCGAAGAATAAATTGTTTTTATACCTTTCAGCCTAATTTGAAATTGAATGGAACCCTAGTCGAGACGTCACCGCACGAGCTCCTACCCTCGTTCATCTCCTGCTCGCCACCAGTCGGCAACATCGATTTTGCCAACGTATCACCATTGCGCATCGCAGCACTGCCTTAGACTCGATTCCAAACATCTCCTTGCGCGTTTGCCTTCAACCATTCGTGACCCTACCTCGCCACCAACTACCGCCAAGACGCCTTCCACCACGTCGCGGATCGAGCTCGAACCCCCAGGGCACATGCGACCATCCATCAAGTCAAGCCGCATACCCCTGGCCATCGCCGAACTCCTCCAGGAACTCACGGCCTTCCTTGTCCTTGAACGATTTTGATTCATTCGAATTGATTTTCAATTTCGTTTAGATCTGGAATGAGATGATTTCTTTTTTTGGTTGCTTTTTTGAATTCGATTTTGAAATTGAAGAGGGCACGGCTTTGATTTGAATTGAAAGAGAAGGAAGACTCGGCTTCGAACTAGTAAGAAGGAAGAATAAAGAGGGGCCGCGATTTCAATTTCAAAAATGTTTTTGTTTTTCAAATTCAGTTATCTGAAAGAAGATAAGCCTTGCTTTATAAAATTTAAGAGTTGAGTCTTCGAGAGGAAGATAGGCTGACTAGAAGATAATGACGTTTGACTTTGAATATATATTATAATATTAAAAATATCTCGTATATGGCAACATAAAATCCCGAACCCCTATTGTGGTATGCCGCCATGCATTCATAATGTTATACCCTATTCCGAAAGTAATGGAAAATGTTTCGAAGCCCAATTCAATCGTATGGAGAAGATAACATTTTGACCCTAGTTATTATATTAAATTTTCGATATAAATTTCAGCGCGTTTATATATCGTTCGATCACACAACAACTCCAAACACTATGAAGATTGAAATCCAATAATAATACAATGTTATGGGTCCAATGGAACTGGTTTCGTCGAATTCCGAGACTGTGCCTCGGAGGGCTATTTTTAAATATCAATTTAAGCGATATATTTTCAAAACTTAACAAAACACTTCCAAATTCAATTTTTAACACTAACTATCTTTAGAACTATCATTATAATTTACAAGCCTTTAAATTATTTTTAACAGGCTTAAAACTGAAGATTCAATAATTTACCCAATTTTAGTTTATTAAATCCAATAACTTAATTGCTAAATTCAAACTGATATTTGAAATCCAAGTTAAAATAACTTACAAATATTTAAAATTAATTAAACATACTGATTTCAAATGCCTAAAAATTCCCGGTCGTCACATTCCTCCCCCTTAAAAGAATTTCATCCCCGAAATTGTAAGTTAAGAAGAATGATCCAATACCCATTAATTGGTTTCCCTAAAACCAAACAGTTTCAAACACTTCCCAAAACAATCATTTTATTAAGACACATTATCACTCTTACTAACTTCCCAAACTCTCCCATAGTTTTCAAACAATACTATTTTCTCAATTATTCAAATTTCAATTTAGACCAAAATTTGAATTATCAAAATTTTCTCAAAAATTTTCTATCTCCCTAGATTTTCGAAAAATTTCGCCAGCATCTCCTTTGCGCGGCTAGCTCGGTACAACTATAAATGCCTCTACGGGCTCCCAAATTCCAAAAGAAAACAAAAGGCCAAGTGGCTAGATCAAAACCCAATCAAATTTCATACAAAAATTTAAACACATACCTTTTTGTCGAGCAATTCAAATTTATCTTCTGAAATCATAAATCCCAAATTCACTTTCCTAATCCTTTAGTTCTTACTAAACCATTAGTTTTAATTTCCATTTTCGAAAATTCTTATTTCAATTCCAATTTGACTAACAAAATTTTTTCCAAAAATTTTCTAACTCCTAAATTTTCGAAATTTTTTGGCAGAGTCTCCTTTGTACGGATGAGCTTTTGCAATTTGACAAGATATATAAATATATATACATCGACCCACACGGTCGGAAAAACAAAAACAGTTCATATTTCCTATTTTTATTGCGTATGCGTACCTTTATTTAGCATTTTAAGCAAGTGGCTTATTATTTTAGCAATTAGCGCGTTCAAATGCAGCCAAATGGCTTCCCAATACCTGTACTTACTCAATTCAAACATGTAAGTGTCAAAATCATGCAACTTAACAACATTTTACACATTTAACTAGTAAACATATGTGTTTCTATAAGCAACGCATGTTAAAAAATATTTATAAGCAACTTATAGGGTTCAACATTAATTTTAATTGTTTACAACCAATTCGTATACAATTTCATTCAATTTAAATGGTTTACAACTCAATTGCTTACATTCAATTCATTTTTAAGCAAAACAAACTCATATTCACTTCAATTGATCTTAAAACCAATTTATTTAATCTTTATCAACTCATAGAATTTTAATTACCTTCGTTTACGTCAAACGACCATTCATTCTATGCAACTTGATGATATCAATGTGAATAAATAATTACTTAAGTTTTATAACCAATTTAAATTGATTCCGACTCAATTTATTTTAATTCCTTCCATTTTAATTCATTCACCAACCATACATTTTTAAAATCATTTCATTGAGCTTAACAACATTCGATCTTATATTAATAACCACTTTCCAAATTAATTTAACCCAATCTTTTATTTAATGAACTTTCATTCTTACTCAAAGTTGAGCTTCTAATTATTTTTAACTTAAGTTAATTTACTTCAATTTATTCCAACCTCAAAACTTAAGCTCTTTTCATTTGCAAATAAATTTTCTTTTTCTCCTTAACTTGATTCTATTTCAATCAGATCTCATTTCAGTCTACAAATTTATTGGATTAGTTCTTTTGTTTCGTTCATTACAATTTTAATTTCCAAATCCAATAAATTCGTCACTCATTTAATTCAATTAGCCATTCTCATAATCCATTTAAATTTTAATTCCATTCTCAATTCGTTAAAATAATATCGAAGAACATATTTAACTCATTTATACTCGAATTGGATTTTATTTGCAACTCAAATCATTTCTATTATAATCCAATTCCATTTCATTTGACAACTTTAATTCATAATTAGTCCACTTACAATATGCGATGAATATTATTTATACTCAAGTTCTGTCTATCATTTAATTCACAAACCAATTTTATTAACTCACAATTCAACTTTTATTTAACCAATTTAAACTTCCATTAACATACTCACTTAGCCAATTTATTCAAATTAGTTCATTTCCCACTTTTAATTCAATATTTGATTTTTACCTTCCAAAAACCACTTCACTTAATTTCTCGAGTTCAACCTATTTTATAATTCTTTATGGAACTTTTTTATTCATTTCTCAAAATCATTTGCATTTCTAAAATCAACCCAACTTTTGTAAACAATTTCAATTCAAAACAATTTGGTAGCAATTTCTCTCTTGGAAACTCGAAAATGAACACTACAAAAAACACTTACATCAAAATTATTTCCCAGCGACTGAAGTGAGCTTAATGTTATATCCCTTCCCAAAATTATTTGAAACAATTTCCTTTCAGAAATACTTCCAAAATAATAATGCTACTATTTATCTTCAAAACACTTCGACAAACACTTCCAAATGTTCGGGGCTTTAAATTTTCAAATTTTGACTATAATTCATTTGTATAATTTATGCTCATACAAATTCCCATTTGATCATACAAGTCATTCCAATCTTTATTTGTTTAAAATATTATCATCCAAACATCCAAGTTATATAGCAATTTAAGAAAATATTTCTTTTATATCAAAATATATTTTGGGTAAAATTATTTCATTCACCCACCTTAAAAACAATACTATGTCAATTTATCGTGTCAGGTGTTTATAAACTATTCTCGAATAGCGACTTACTCTTTTATTTTAAAATTTTGGAAATACTTTTAAATTCACATAATACTATTAAAATAGCTTTTTATAAAAATACTTCTTATAACTGGAAGTCTCAACCAGTCCATCCTTTTTCTCATAGAAATTCGGTCATACGTTAATCAGGCGCAGGACTGAAAATCTATAAGTACTTAGCAGACCCATTTTCAACATCCAGTGAAAATACTTGGAAAATAATTTTATTGAAAATATCGAAAACATTTTTTTCTGAAAACAGAGAAAATATCTTTGGTGAGAATGCTCTGGAAATCATCACCCCCATCCATGGTCGTAGTTACATCCTGGGTTACGTTGCCATTGCAGCAAAAGTCCATGTAACTGTAGGCACTCCACGCCCCTCGATTACATCATGGAACCCACAACAGATCGCAGTTACATTCCAGGGTTACGTCGCCATCGCAGCAAAAGTCCATGTAACTGTTGCATCAACGCCTTCGATTTTCGTTGTCAAAAATGAAACTTCTCCACTCCCACATAGGTCGCAGTCTACCGATGTAAAATCAAACGCAGACTGTTGGCTCTCAACAGCACACACAACTTTCCCTATGTTACCATAGATCGCAGTCTACCAATATAAAATCAAACGTAGACTGCTGGCTCTCAACGGCACACACGACTTCGCTATGGTCTGCAATAGATCGCAGTGACATCGAGTTACACTGTCGTCACCGCATAACCCAAATTCCTCTGTAGGCCTCAATGCCTCGACTTTCGCTACACACAACACATAATCCTCAGGAACCAGTTTTGTCCGGACTCCTCACAGGATCAACTATAGAACTCCCCCTTAGGGTTCAAGGCAGTACCATCCTGTGGCACTCTTGAGAAGTTCATTTCAAGGGAGCGCCTTTTTCCCCAAAGCCATTGTCAAAACACTTTATACTATACATATAGTATCTTCCAAATCATACACCAAGTGTGAATCTCATATAAATCTCCTTTTCTCAAAATCGATTATCCCAAAATCGATAATTCTCAAACTAGGTTTTCCAAATGCCAATATTTATTTTGCCCAAAAATCAAAAGCCTTTCCAAATCCAAAGGTTACCAAAACCCTTTTTCCAAAATCCTCATAAGATCCTTTATATATATATGTATAATTTTTTTTAAACAAACTTTGGATCATTTCAAACTTGTATAAAACTCCTTTTATACTTCAAACACTTTCAAAATCCTTTTCTTCCGACAATAGATTCGACAAGGGGGATTTATCTTATATAACAAAGATATATGACTTTGTTTATTCAAAATCAAATATTCAAATTTGATTACTCTATAAAGTCACTTACCATTTTACTTACTTCCATAAAGTAAATTTTAACCACTGAAATATCCAATTCCCACTTTACTTCATCATATGTTTCACAAAATGTACCTTTCATTTCAAAAACCATTTCATATTTCTTATACACAAATTTCCAATATCAATTTCATTCAAATCCGTATGATGTACACCTATCATCCTTAGCTATACCAATCTGATTGCTCACTCGGTCACACAATTTCACTTCCGAACTAGTATCGTCCACCCGACTTCCTAGTGCGGACACAAATCTGGTTTCTTGATCAGAAACCGTCATTCTCCTTGCATAGCCTAGCTATGATATATAATATCCAGAATCAATCAAAAATCCATATCCATGTTCGCTGTCGAAAATCGAGTGACAAATCCCAACTTGGATCGATAAACTATCTCAAAATTATGTGCTCGAATCTGGATCAAACCACTATGCGAATAGAATAATATACCTACATCCACGTATCTATCCTCATTGATTTATTAGCCAAAACAATTCCCTTTCTATTCACATTCACTTTAATTTTCGTTCACTTTTTAACAATTGCTTCGATCCCATTTGGATTATCACTTTAATCCTTATCTCAATTGGGTAATTTAATCGTAAACAGTTTGCACTCTGACCTGCTTCAATTTAGAAAATAGCTTGAATTTTTTTAAAATAGATAAGTAGTTGGAAAATAATTATTAGTTTGTAAAATAGCTGTAAAATATTTAAATAACGATAAAATAGTTGGAAAATAGTCAAATAGTTATAAAATAGTTAGATAATTACAAAATAGATTAAAATAGTAATTAGTTGTAAAATAGTTGAAAAACAGTAATTAGTTTATAAGACAGTTACAAAATAGTAAAATAGTTCCAAAAGTAGTTATAAAATAAGTATAAGATAGTTTTGGGTTTAATAAGAAAGGTTGTATCTATAATAAATAAATTAGAAGAATAGATTTGTACTAAAATAATTCATTTTAAAAATAGTCAAGAGTCAAACTATTCAATTCCCAACCTCCACATCCAATCAACTCAATTTAAATTTTCACTTCCATTTAAATTGACTCAATTCCAATTAATTCAAACCAAATCCAATTTGAACTGATTCAATTCAAGTTTCAAATTTAAACCATCCCGAATTATATAAATTCAAGTTAAATTTTAAATGTTGATTTAATCTTTTAAATCAAATCAACTTATATCTTTAAACCATTTAATTTTGAATCCAAATTTCATTTTTAACCTATTTCAAGGTTCAAATAATAATTCAAATCAACATAATATCAAAATAATTTATATTCACCAACAAATACGCGCTCATATCTATTAATACGCTAAAACTCATTTTAGAGTGCTACGGCTCTATTTAATGAGTAATCCTCACCAGAGCCAAGGTCCTTGCTCAACCTTTCAGCTCTGATACTAAGTGAAACGACCCGCAAATCCGTACCACTAGAGGCGACACTATTCTCCCTCAATCAACTAAAGATGTTTGGAAATACGAACCATTTGGGTTAAAGAAGAAGAGGTAGAAGAAGAAAATAGAACAACATCAGAATCTAACCATCGCAGCGGAATAAAATATAATAGATAATAAATGATCTTTACATAGAAAAAATACATTTGTTTATACATTACATCATCAGAATACACATAACACACATCTGGACAGTAATCATAACCTATCCTCACAATCTGAATACACAATGGAATATTTAACGCTAATACGGAATCGCCATCCAGCTCGTCTCCTGTGCTCCACTGCATCCTTTCCTATATCCTATAATACTCGGTCTGACCCAAGCATTGTAGTGAAACAACACCCGAGTCAGTCTAGAATACCAGCATGAGAAAACCCCACTCAAATTGATTATATCATGCTGTAATATAGCAAACCCCACTCAAATTCGTAATTAAATTTTACTCCATGTGCTATGTTTTGCCTAGACCAGAGCTTTGATACCACTTATAACAACCTGGTATCTCGAATCGTTCAAATTGATAATCATCCACACATGTCAGACTTGAATTGCTCAAAATAACAGATTGTTAATTTATATTTGGCAAAGCTTAACATATACAGTAAATAAATCAATCACAGAATCACTGATACAGAGTAATATAACAATAAGCAATGGAATAGATAAATAGTAGTTCATGAAGCTACTATATAACATCAGAGTCTGAAATAAAATACTAAAGAATCTTAAATACAAATGAATCTCTAATACACAAGCAATTGACAAGTCTGAACATAAATGACTGGAATAAAATGAAATAACTGAAAGCAAGTTAGATAGATCTTCAAACCAGGCTCCAATCTCCAAAGGTGAGCCTCAAACGTTGTGACACTCAGTCTGACAGAAGAAAAACACAAAACACTAAAGGATGTTTGGGATTCCCATCCTTTGAGGATCCGTTAAACTATCTAAATACATAGTATAATATGCTACATAAATAATGTCTATGTTAAAGTAAACTATTAAAATAGCATCAAGGCGTTACCCATTTCCCCTTAATAGATTTTATATATTCCTGTTGTCTATACAATGCCGTAAGCTCCACCGAACCGGTAGTTTAACCAGAGGACACCCCGTAGGTATGGTACAAAACAATCTCGTAGAAGGAACGATATGACATGTGAACACGACACACGAGGCAATGCCAGGTTAGATATACCATTTACAGATCTGGACTAGTGGTAACGCATAGCTGCTACTACCGCCCACCTTGAGACACACAACCAAATAAAATGTGCACCCAATCAAATCACAAAGTAATAGAATGGTATCAACGAATTGTGTCCGGTTGGAGGAATGACCTCATTTCACTCGAAATAGCTCCTGTTTTAGTCACATCTAATCTGACTCACAAAGGTGATTTCGTAATTAAATTTTACTCCATGTGCCATGTTTTGCCTAGACCAGAGCTCTGTTACCACTTATAACAACCTGGTATCTCGAATCGTTCAAATTGATAATCATCCACACATGACAGACTTGAATTGCTCAAAATAACAGATTGATAATCATCCACATATGTCAGACTTGAATTGCTCAAATTGATAATCATCCACACATGTCATGAGAAAACCCCACTCAAATTGATTATATCATGCTGTAATATAGCAAACTCGATCCCGATCTCTTCGAAACGATCAGCGCATTGGCCAATATTGATAGTCGGTTAGAACTATCAATTAACATTCACAACAACCATCAAACATAAATAATTTCTCCTAAATTGTTTATTAACCCAAAATATCTTCGCAAGATATATTTCCATTTTCAACCCTTTTGAAAGTAGTTTTCAAACCACACATTTCTCATGAAATAATGTAAAGACCCGCTAATCCGATCTCCTTGAATAGACACTAATCTTCAGTGATTAACTCAAGATGAACGGAAAAACGAATTCTTAGGGTTGAAGAAAGAAGAAAGAGGTAGAAGAAGAAGAAAGAAGAACAGAAAAGAAGAAACAACAACAGAACAAGAAATCAATATCAGAATCTTACAGTCGCAGCGGAACAACATATAATAGATAAATGAAACAAAAGAACTGTATATTTTATACATTACATCACATCATATTACATTTCATCATTAGAGTTTACAACAACCAAACAGCGGAAAAAGAAGAAATACTATATACAATAGATAATATGCTACGCCATTCAGCTCGCCTCCAGATATCTGTAGCAACACCTGAATCCAGAATGACCTGATAACCTAACTCTAGACTGCCAGTGTAGAAATTGGTGGGCACCCACAGTTTAGGAAGGGAACAATAAACTCCAGGTCAGTCATGTGACTGGTGTGAGAACTTAAAACAGTTATTTATCTTTAAAACAAAGAATAGGATAATTTTTAAATAAATTCGCAATGCTTTTTAGAAAATGAGACTAACATAAGGCCTCCCGCACACACACACACAATGCAAATGCAGAATCGGAGGAGATTTCTCCTTATGACAGTCAAAGATGCTTGATACGCATAAAATCAAATCATTTTTGATATTATTATTAGTGCATAGTGTAGAAAACAATTTCGAAAGTAAAGATATAAATCTTAGCCAGCATAGGCATTCCGCACTTATGCCTACTATAGCTACTATGTTCAATAGCAGGTTACCGCCACATTCCATAGCAGGTAATACAACTAAAACCGTACAAGGATCGTATTGTTTCTTTGGATTTCCAACAAATGGTCAGGCCAAGGAACTTCCCATTGCCACATGGAAACGCCTCTGGAATGACGTCCCGAGAACCTAACCGGATCTCTGCCAACACAAGGCCGGGTTACCCCTAACTTGGTAACAACTGACACGAATATGTCATTCCCCGATCGTAACCGATCTATATCCGAGGATCCCCGATTTCCAACAACCACAAAGTAATAAATTTGCAGTAACCACATAGGTTAAGTATCTGGGCTCCATACCATGATACCACCTCTATCCAGAAGGAATGACATACACTAAAGGGGCGCTACCCCCTAATAACCTTGTTGCATCTTTCCTGTTTTGACCATTTTCGGGGTGTGAGGTCCGACGAAGTCTCGTCCACAAAGCCATGCTTTACAAAAGCAGTGCTTTGGGTCAACAAATGATCAAAGCAATGATCATAAAGATAGACGATCAAACAAATGATCCTATCACAAATGATCACTCAACGATCATTACACAGCAACACTCAGCATATCACACTACGAAATTGGGAGTATATCACTAATGACCTTCAACTATATAACCTCTGAGCTCGTACGTCTCAGAGAAGGGTGTTAAGCTAAGAGAATAAATTCTCCGCCACCAACAGAAATATATTTGAAAGAAATCAGATTTATATCTCAACTTGTAATGTCAGACATACAATCCATACAAGTCTGTCCCGGGATCGAACAGAACCGAAGGCACTTCCAAAGAAGCCCTTGCAATCCGGATATTCACTAATTACGTCCGGACATCCCGTCACTAAGGGTGATAAAACCTCTGTACCGGAGATCATCCGATGCAGAGTAACTCGACGGTAATCCATCCATTTTCACAAATATCCGGTCTTCAACACCGGTCTTCATATGCAATTCATAACGACGTATCACATATTCGGAGTGGGTTATACGATCCCATGGTCCTTTCCCGGTTAACCCGAATAGTGAGCGCTTATTTAAAAATAAGTGTGGCATCCAATTCAAGCAATCACAACAAATACCTATTTAAAGGTAAATATTGATAGTCGGTTATTTAACTATCAATAAAGATGCGCAACATCATCAGATTTCAAATAATTTCTCAAATTATTTATTTTCCCAAAAATATCTTTACAAGATATAAAATTTCCCACACCTCAAAAATAAACAACATTTATTTTAAAAACCAATTTCCTTTTTCATTTATAAATTCCATAGTGAATTTATATCTTCAAAATATCTATTGATCTATAGTTTCAATAGGTTTTAATTATTCAATTCCAATTTATCTTCAAGAAGATAAATTCTCAAAAACGTTCCATTTCATATTGGAAAAGCATTTCCATACTTGTTTAATAATAAGTATTTCATAAATCTCATTTATTTTCAACAATTTGAAAATATTCAATATACTTAAACCATAGTTAAGTATATATTTCATTCTTTAAGGAACTCATTCTTTTATTCACACTTATTTGGGTCAAAACGAATGTTGCGTAAAACATCGTTACGACAACCCAAAATCACTAGTATAGGGATTCGAAATTAAAACAGATATATAAATCCCAATACTATACAAAACATTTTCTTTTCGGAAATCATTTACTATAACAACAGTGTTATAGTCCACCATTTCTTTCTATTTCTCGAAAACGTCTATTTCAACAATGAATGTTGAAATCTATGTTTTCATTCCCTTTTATTTCTCGAAAACGTCTATTTCAACAATGAATGTTGAAATCTAGGTATTCGATACTTAATGCATTTTAAAGCACCTTTAAATCGTTTTAAATTCCATTTAAAACATTCCTTTCCCAAAATATATCCATTTTATTTAACGATATATTCACTGTTCAAAAATGTGAATATAACTCCTTTAACAAATTCTATATTCAATTTATCAAATTCCATTTATTTCCGAATTTATAACAATGTTTATAAATTCCATCTCTATTTATGAACTTCAATTTACTAATCTCTTTTATTAAATCCAATTCAATTTATATAACCCAATTATAAACTAAAATCTATATTATAAGTTGAATACTTATAATATTATTTATTTACTAAATCGTTCCTTTGAACTTCACAAATTTTTAAATCTTATTACTCATAAGATTTCTTTATATATTTTCTTTCAATTTCAACTTATAAAAAAAATTCTTTTGTTAACTGTTTCTATCAGTATCCCATTTAAATGCCCAAAAGCCAGTTTATAGGTTACTTTCCTATAAAACTTTTATTTTCAACATCTATTCATTTGATAACTTTCACAACTTATAAATCTATAAATTTTAATGAAATTCATTTTATACATCAACCCAACACTTTATAAACCCGTTTCAGAATCCCAATAAATTTAATTCACAAATATCCATTTATAAAATCTTTTATATAAAACGATAATAAAATTTATCCAAAATCCCAATTTAACTATTTTATAAAAATCTATGTATTTTAAAAATTACCTTTCTGTCATATTTCATAACAATGTTAATTTTTATAACATAAAAATTTATAAGTTTATTTATTTTAAAATGAATCAATACAAAAATTTAATAAAACATATTCTTTGAAAAATCACTTTAAAAACCCTTTTAAATTCAAAATCATTATTTTTAACTTTAAAAATGAATCCGATGATGCAACAGCATCGAATAGTCAATCACGGCACAAATATCATATATCGATATGATAATCAATAATCACACAATATCTATAATCATATAAATATTTGTGAGGAATCCAGTTGGATCCCTCCAACCTGTTTCCCTGCATCCACAGACGTTAGCACAATACCAATTCCACTTCAAGGTGGAATATCGCGGTATATGGGATTTACAAAATATATATCCGCTTAATAGGCGGCGCAATAGGGTCTCATCCGCTATACAAGGCGGGAAATCAATTCCATTATATACATATGCCATTATATATATATTGTTATATATAGTATATCCTACTATATCTACTATCACAATCAAACAATAATCAATAATTGCAATCATCATTCAAAAAATTTAAATCTAACTATTTAAAATTTAAATCGATCTGTTCGATTGAGTGAGGAGTTCTCACCTTAGCTTTTATTTGCAGTCCATTTTCCATTCCAGCTTGTTTTCTTGATTTATAGACCTTATATAAACATTTATACAATTCATTAATATTCGGATAAAATCGAACTATTAATTTCACTTGATAATTTAATTAACCCGTGATTTTATTTTCACTAACAAATCCCTTTTAACAATTTGATTTAACAAAAATTTAAATTTAAAACTAATCTTCCTTTAATAAATTTAATTAACTTACCCTATAATTAAATTTATTCACTAATTATTTATTTCTTTTTCTTACCAAAAATTATATTTTGACTAATTTCCTCTTTAAAAATAAATTTGGCAACTAAACAATTGAAATAAACTTATTAACCCCATAAGTTATCTTAATAAATTATCTTTAGTAAAAGAAATAATTGAACAGGTTAATTTTCATTTAATAAATTTAATTTAACTAAGACTTTTAATCAAATAATTTTTTTTTTCTGTTCCTGTACATTTTTAACTTCATATTCAAATTTAAATTGAACTGAATGAATTTCATATACCTCACTGTAAATTTGAAGGACCCAGCAACCTCGAATCTGAGCACCGCCTCGTCCAGCCTCAAACCACAACCGTGCTGCCTCCAGTGCTCTGCCGACACCTCCAACGTCGCTTGACACCTCACTGACCCACGCCTGACAAACTCGAGTTCGAGCATCGCCGACTCGCAGTTGATCTCAGAAAACTGCTCCTTGTTCGCCATCTCTCCCACGCTAATCACCAAGAGCTCGTACCTTCGCCCAGCGTCGCGAATCCCATCGATTCGCCATTGTCGCTGCTTGAAGCCTCCGCCGCTACCTTGACGATGCTGCGAGTTGAAGTCGCCCTCGCCTTCTCGTGTCGCGTCGTCGAGCACAACGCGAAGCTCTAAACTTTGATTTGCCGAGCCAATTGCCTCCTCGAACGCTTCCAGGTGGTCGCGAGTTGATGTGGATGCGGTGGCCATTGATTTTAAATTGAACGAGAGAGGGGAAAGAAATTGTGATTTCAATTAAAGGCTTCAGCCCTTTTGAACGAGAATTGATAAAAAATAAAACTCGGTATTGTTTTTGATTTTGAACAAGGGCTTTGGCCATTAAAATTTTCCTTTCTTCTGAGAGAATGGATTCACGTAAGATTTCTAACGAGCTGGGGAGACAAGCGTACGCGATAAGCAGAGGGTAGGTCTGCTATATAAAAAATAATAGGGTGGCTGATGTTGATTTGATCTTGACAAATTACATTTTTTTTAAAAATTTAAATTGAATTCGTTTAAATTTCAATGCGTTTTCTCACCGCGTGTTCACATATCAACTCCGTAAAATACAAAATTTGAAATCCGGTAATAATTCAATATTACGGACCCAATGGAACTGGTTTCGTCGAATTCCGAGACTGTGTGAAAAGTGACTATTTTTAAATATCGATTCAAACGATAAAATTTCAAAACTGAACAAAGTAGTTTCAAATTCAATCCTGAAGCTTCGATTATCTTCAATATTTTCAATATAAATTTTATAAGCCTTTGAAATATTTTTAAATCAGCTTAAAATTGAAGATTCAAATTTTTATTCACTTTCAATTAAATTTTAGAATTTAATCGTCAAATTCAAAGCTATATTGAAAATTCAATCCAAATCATTATTCAAATATTTAAAATCAATTAAATGTTTTCAATTTAAATTATTCAAAATTCTGGGTCGTTACAACCTTCCCCCCTTAAAAGAATTTCGTCCTCGAAATTTCAAGTTAGGAAGAAATGGTTCTTAATCCGTTTACTATTTTTCCAATTCAAACAGTTTTATCAACTTACTAATCTAAATCTTTTATTAAAGATTCATTATCATTTCAACTAGCTTTCCAACTTAAGTTATAAATTTCAACAACATTGTTTTCCTTAACAATTTAAATTTAAATTCAAATTCAAATCTTAAACTTTCAAAATTTTCTCAAAAATTTTCTAACACCCTAAATTTTCGAAAATTTTTGCCAGCGTCTCATTTGCGCGGCTCGATCGGTACGACAACAAAATAGCACCGCGGCCCCTCAGAATCAAAAAGAAAAGAGAAAGCCAAGTGGCTGGAGAAGGAAATCATCAAATCTCATACTAAAATTGAAATACGTACCTTTTTGTCGAGCAATTCAATTTTTATCTTTGAAATCAAAATTCCAATTCCTTTATAACACCTGTATAACCTGCTAGTAGTATACATAATATCCAACTACAATATTCAAACCATTTTGCCAATTCTATTGCAAAATTTTCAATATATACTTCTTATATCATCTTTACTTTACTATTGGAGTTATACATTCATTTTCATTCAATTTTGCATTTTAATTTCATTTGAATTCAATTTACAATTTCAATTTTTATTTGAATTCAATTTATAATCTCAATTCTATTTGTTTCTAGGCCAAACGAATTCATATTCATTCTAGTTTATACTAATTCAAACTGATACCAATTCAATTTATTCTAATTCTACTTCAGTTCAATTTGCATTTCATATTTTCCATTCAATTTTGTTTACATTCCATATTCATATTCATCTTGAATTTACTTAAGCTATTTCACTTCAAACTCAAGTTCATTTCCTTGTAAACAATCTTCAATTTCATTTCCATTTTCATTTAATTCAATTCACTTACAAATCATATTTACTTTCATTCCTTCAATTAGTTTAGCTTGCTAATTTTCATTTCAATACTTCGCTTTGCTTAAATCAAATTCAATTCCAATTCATTTTAATTACTCCAAATTTATTTTCAACTTAATAATATTCCATAAATATTTTTATATAGCATTCCAGAGTCTTTTCAGCTTTTCCAAAACCAAATCCAAATTTTCCAAACAACTTTTATTTAAAACAATTTGGCAGCAATTCCTCTTTTGGAAACCCGAAAATGAACACCGATGACGCCGCGGTCATCATCAGAATTATTTTCCAGCGACCGAAAAGAGTTTAGATCTTTTCATTCCTTTAAAACACTTTTCCAAAAGCCTTTGAAAATTATTTCCAAACCAAACAGGAATTTAATTCCTAAAATTTCCAAATTCTTTCAAAAACATTTCAAAAAAAAAAAACTTCTCTGGAATTCTATTTCCAATTATAAGTCAAATTTATAATTACATTCTTAAATTTCATTTGTATATGGATTTCATTTTCTTATCTTTATCTCAATTTTCATATAACAATGATTTCAATTTTAATGGTAATAGTTTAATATTATTACTATCTAACAACCATGCATCCATATACTATAATAATCTACAGAAAATCATTTATTTTATATACAAAAATAGTTTTGGGCAAAATTATTTCATTTACCCGATTTTTAAACAATATCGTGTCGAATTGTTCTATTCAAGTGTTTAGAAACCCCTTCGATCTAGTTGTACAGACTGTCCCGACGAAGGTTCATATGCCACTCAATAAACCAATCAACACAAAATAAAACAACTTTATATTCACTAACAAATACGCGCTCATATCTATTATTACACTCACACTCATTCTAGAGTACTACTGACTCTATCTCTAATGAGTAACACCCAACAGAGCAGGTTTTCACCTAACCATATGCTCTGATACCAAATGTGAAGACCCGCTAATCCGATCTCCTTGAATAGACACTAATCTTCAGTGATTAACTCAAGATGAACGGAAAAACGAATTCTTAGGGTTGAAGAAAGAAGAAAGAGGTAGAAGAAGAAGAAGAAAGAAGAACAGGAAAGAAGAAACAACAACAGAACAGGAAATCAATATCAGAATCTCACAGTCGCAGCGGAACAACATATAATAGATAAATGAAACAAAAGAACTGTATATTTTATACATTACATCACATCATATTACATTTCATCATCAGAGTTTACAACAACCAAACAGCGGAAAAAGAAGAAATACTATATATAATAGATAATATGCTACGCCATTCAGCTCGCCTCCAGATATCTGTAGCAACACCTGAATCCAGAATAACCTGATAACCTAACTCTAGACTGCCCGTGTAGAAATTGGTGGGCACCCACAGTTTAGGAAGGGAACAATAAACTCCAGGTCAGTCACGTGACTGGTGTGAGAACTTAAAACAGTTATTTATCTTTAAAACAAAGAATAGGATAATTTTTAAATAAATTCGCAATGCTTTTTAGAAAATGAGACTACCATAAGGCCTCACGCACACACACACAATGCAAACGCAGAATCGGAGGAGATTTCTCCTTATGATAGTCAAAGATGCTTGATACGCATAAAATCAAATCATTTTTGATATTATTATTAGTGCATAGTGTAGAAAACAATTTCGAAAGTAAAGATATAAATCTTAGCCAGCATAGGCATTCCGCACTTATGCCTACTATAGCTACTATGTTCAATAGCGGGTTACCGCCACATTCCATAGCAGGTAATACAACTAAAACCGTACAAGGCTCGTATTGTTTCTTTGGATTTCCAACAAATGGTCAGGCCAAGGAACTTCCCATTGCCACATGGAAACGCCTCTGGAATGACGTCCCGAGAACCTAACCGGATCTCTGCCAACACAAGGCCGGGTTACCCCTAACTGGGTAACAACTGACACGAATATGTCATTCCCCGATCGTAACCGATCTATATCCGAGGATCCCCGATTTTCAACAACCACAAAGTAATAAATTAGCAGTAACCACATAGGTTAAGTATCTGGGCTCCATACCATGATACCACCTCTATCCAGAAGGAATGACATACACTAAAGGGGCGCTACCCCATAATAACCTTGCTGCATCTTTCCTGTTTTGACCATTTCGGGGGTGTGAGGTCCGACGAAGTCTCGTCCACAAAGCCACGCTTTACAAAAGCAGTGCTTTGGGTCAACAAATGATCAAAGCAATGATCATCAAGATAGACGATCAAACAAATGATCCGATCACAAATGATCACTCAACGATCATTGCACAGCAACACTCAGCATATCACACTACCAAATTGGGAGTATATCACTAATGACCTTCAACTATATAACCTCTGAGCTCGTACGTCTCAGAGAAGGGTGTTAAGCTAAGAGAATAAATTCTCCGCCACCAACAGAAATATATTTGAAAGAAATCAGCTTTATATCTCAACTTGTAATGTCAGACATACAATCCATACAAGTCTGTCCCGGGATCGAACAGAACCGAAGGCACTTCCAAAGAAGCCCTTGCAATCCGGATATTCACTAATTACGTCCGGACATCCCGTCACTAAAGGTGATAAAACCTCTGTACCGGAGATCAGCCGATGAAGAGTAACTCGATGGTAATCCATCCGTTTTCACAAATATCCGGTCTTCAACACCGGTCTTCATATGCAATTCATAACGACGTATCACATATTCGGAGTGGGTTATACGACCCCATGGTCCTTTCCCGGTTAACCCGAATAGTGAGCGCTTATTTAAAACTAAGTGTGGCATCCAATTCAATCAATCACAACAAATACCTATTTAAAGGTAAATATTGATAGTCGGTTATTTAACTATCAATAAAGATGCGCAACATCATCAGATTCCAAATAATTTCTCAAATTATTTATTTTCCCAAAAATATCTTTACAAGATATAAAATTTCCCACACCTCAAAAATAAACAACATTTATTTTAAAAACCAATTTCCTTTTTCATTTATAAATTCCATAGTGAATTTATATCTTCAAAATATCTATTGATCTACAGTTTCAATAGGTTTAAATTATTCAATTCCAATTTATCTTCAAGAAGATAAATTCTCAAAAACGTTCCATTTCATATTGGAAAAGCATTTCCATACTTGTTTAATAATAAGTATTTCATAAATCTCATTTATTTTCAACAATTTGAAAATATTCAATATACTTAAACCATAGTTAAGTATATATTTCATTCTTTAAGGAAATCATTTTTTATTCACACTTATTTGGGTCAAAACGAATGTTGCGTAAAACATCGTTACGACAACCCAAAATCACTAGTATAGGGATTCGAAATTAAAATAGATATATAAATCCCAATACTATACAAAACATTTTCTTTTCGGAAATCATTTACTACAACAACAGTGTTATAGTCCACCATTTCTTTCTATTTCTCGAAAACGTCTATTTCAACAATGAATGTTGAAATCTATGTTTTCATTCCCTTTTATTTCTCGAAAACGTCTATTTCAACAATGAATGTTGAAATCTAGGTATTCGATACTTAATGCATTTTAAATCACCTTTAAATCGTTTTAAATTCCATTTAAAACATTCCTTCCCCAAAATATATCCATTTTATTTAATGATATATTCACTGTTCAAAAACGTGAATATAACTCCTTTAACAAATTCTATATTCAATTTATCAAATTCCATTTATTTCCGAATTTATAACAATGTTTATAAATTCCATCTCTATTTATGAACTTCAATTTACTAATCTCTTTTATTAAATCCAATTCAATTTATATAACCCAATTATAAACCAAAATCTATATTATAAGTTGAATACTTATAATATTATTTATTTACTAAATCGTTCCTTTGAACTTCACAAATTTTTAAATCTTACTACTCATAAGATTTCTTTATATATTTTCTTTCAATTTCAACTTATAATAAAATTCTTTTATTAACGGTTTCTATCAGTATCCCATTTAAATGCCCAAAAGCCAGTTTATAGGTTACTTTCCTATAAAACTTTTATTTTCAACATCTATTCATTTGATAACTTTCACAACTTATAAATCTATAAATTTTAATGAAATTCATTTTATACATCAACCCAACACTTTATAAACCCGTTTCAGAATCCCAATAAATTTAATTCACAAATATCCATTTATAAAATCTTTTATATAAACCGATAATAAAATTTATCCAAAATCCCAATTTAACTATTTTATAAAAATCTATGTATTTTAAAAATTACCTTTCTGTCATATTTCATAAAAATGTTAATTTTTATAACATAAAAATTTATAAGTTTATTTATTTTAAAATGAATCAATACAAAAATTTAATAAAACATATTCTTTGAAAAATCACTTTAAAAACCCTTTTAAATTCAAAATCGTTATTTTTAACTTTAAAAATGAATCCGATGATGCAACAGCATCGAATAGTCAATCACGGCACAAATATCATATATCGATATGATAATCAATAATCACACAATATCTATAATCATATGAATATTTGTGAGGAATCCAGTTGGATCCCTCCAACCTGTTTCCCTGCATCCACAGACGTTAGCACAATACCAATTCCACTTCAAGGTGGAATATCGCGGTATATGGGATTTACAAAATATATATCCGCTTAATAGGCGGCGCAATAGGGTCTCATCCGCTATACAAGGCGGGAAATCAATTCCAATATATACATATGCCAATATATATATATATATATATATTGTTATATATAGTATATCCTACTATATCTACTATCACAATCAAACAGCAATCAATAATTGCAATCATCATTCAAAAATTTTAAATCTAACTATTTAAAATTTAAATCGATCTGTTCGATTGAGTGAGGAGTTCTCACCTTAGCTTTTATTTGCAGTCCATTTTCCATTCCAGCTTGTTTTCTTGATATAGACCTTATATAAACATTTATACAATTCATTAATATTCGGATAAAATCGAACTATTAATTTCACTTGATAATTTAATTAAACCGTGATTTTATTTTCACTAACAAATCCCTTTTAACAATTTGATTTAACAAAAATTTAAATTTAAAACTAATCTTCCTTTAATAAATTTAATTAACTTACCCTATAATTAAATTTATTCACTAATTATTTATTTCTTTTTCTTACCAAAAATTATATTTTAACTAATTTCCTCTTTAAAAATAAATTTGGCAACTAAACAATTGAAATAAACTTATTAACCCCATAAGTTATCTTAATAAATTATCTTTAGTAAAAGAAATAATTGAACAGGTTAATTTCCATTTTATAAATTTAATTTAACTAAGACTTTTAATCAAACAAATTTTTTTTTCTTTTTTTTCTTTTTCTGTTCCTGTACATTTTTAACTTCATATTCAAATTTAAATTGAACTGAATGAATTTCATATACCTCACTGTAAATTTGAAGGACCCAGCAACCTCGAATCTGAGCACCGCCTCGTCCAGCCTCAAACCACAACCGTGCTGCCTCCAGTGCTCTGCCGACACCTCCAACGTCGCTTGACACCTCACTGACCCACGCCTGACAAACTCGAGTTCGAGCATCGCCGACTCGCAGTTGATCTCAGAAAACTGCTCCTTGTTCGCCATCTCTCCCACGCTAATCACCAAGAGCTCGTACCTTCGCCCAGCGTCGCGAATCCCATCGATTCGCCATTGTCGCTGCTTGAAGCCTCCGCCGCTACCTTGACGATGCTGCGAGTTGAAGTCGCCCTCGCCTTCTCGTGTCGCGTCGTCGAGCACAACGCGAAGCTCTAAACTTTGATTTGCCGAGCCAATTGCCTCCTCGAACGCTTCCAGGTGGTCGCGAGTTGATGTGGATGCGGTGGCCATTGATTTTAAATTGAACGAGAGAGGGGAAAGAAATTGTGATTTCAATTAAAGGCTTCAGCCCTTTTGAACGAGAATTGATAAAAAATAAAACTCGGTATTGTTTTTGATTTTGAACAAGGGCTTTGGCCATTAAAATTTTCCTTTCTTCTGAGAGAATGGATTCACGTAAGATTTCTAACGAGCTGGGGAGACAAGCGTACGCGATAAGCAGAGGGTAGGTCTGCTATATAAAAAATAATAGGGTGGCTGATGTTGATTTGATCTTGACAAATTACATTTTTTTTAAAAATTTAAATTGAATTCGTTTAAATTTCAATGCGTTTTCTCACCGCGTGTTCACATATCAACTCCGTAAAATACAAAATTTGAAATCCGGTAATAATTCAATATTACGGACCCAATGGAACTGGTTTCGTCGAATTCCGAGACTGTGTGAAAAGTGACTATTTTTAAATATCGATTCAAACGATAAAATTTCAAAACTGAACAAAGTAGTTTCAAATTCAATCCTGAAGCTTCGATTATCTTCAATATTTTCAATATAAATTTTATAAGCCTTTGAAATATTTTTAAATCAGCTTAAAATTGAAGATTCAAATTTTTATTCACTTTCAATTAAATTTTAGAATTTAATCGTCAAATTCAAAGCTATATTGAAAATTCAATCCAAATCATTATTCAAATATTTAAAATCAATTAAATGTTTTCAATTTAAATTATTCAAAATTCTGGGTCGTTACAAATAAATTTCCAAATATTTATTTCCACTGAAAACGCCAAGCACAAAACTTTAGATTTTTAAAATAATTTAAAACACTTTATTATAAAATATCCATTAAAACATTTAAAACACTTTATTATAAAATATCCATTAAAACATTTAAATTAAAAATTACCTTAACACTTATTCAAAATATATATACTTTAAGAATATTTAAAATAACACTACTTCTTACAATATAAAACTAAATTTCTAACTTTTAAAACATAATACCAAGCCACTTTTAAATAATTACTACTATAATGAATTAGAAAAATATACCTACTTTAAAATTTAAACATTTAAATAATAAATTTTGTAACACATGCTTTTCAAAACAACATTAAAACTTTTAACTTATATTTAAAATTTGCTTTGAAAACGTACTTAGCTATCTAGGGAAATACGCTTCTCTTTCACATTTTTTATAAATAAATCACTATTTATTTTTAAACAAATTTACCCATTCCATTAAATAAATTCCCACCGTGAAATTTGTACTTCCAAATATCAACTGATATATCACTTTGCTTTTATAAGCCCAGTTTATAAATTTCATAGTCACATTCTCCTTTAAATTTCCAATTTCAAACACTTAAATCAATTTCCAAATTGATTTTCAATTTACTCCATTTTGAAATAAATTCCTTCACTTACTCATTTATTTCAAAATCCATTGACTTCGGATTTTTATTTCTTCATTATGATTTAAAATCTTTTAACTGAAAATACCAATTTCAGATTTTCCCAAATTCCTTCTTTATTTTTTTAATAATTTAAATCTTAAATTTAAAATAAATGATTTATTCTTTACATAATAACACTTACGTTTAAAATTCGTTATCTTCCTGTTTATTCAAAATTCCCTTTTCATACACAGAATTTATTTATTAAAATTTTAAAATCACTTTTACTTTTTTTAAATTCATTCCTAAATTTATTCAAATTCTCTATGATTATTTTACTTAAAAATTCACTCTTTTATTTTCTTTTCAAAAATCCAATTCTATATATTTTGATAACTCAGTTCTTCGAAATATTTTAAACCAACCATAGTATTCAACATTTCTAATTATCAACATAATTCATCACAGGATAGAAAATATTATATCACAGAATATTTTATCGAATCTAAATAATTTTATGGAATCAGTTGGATCCCTCCAACCTGTTTCCCTGCATCCATAGATGTTAGCACAATAAAATACCAATTCCACTTCAAGGTGGAATATCGCGGTATATGGGATTAATATAATATCATCCGCTATTATGCGGCTCATAGGATCTCATCCGCTATATAATGTGGGAAATCAATCACTCTAATATATACTATACATTACTATATAATATACTACATTAGATCAATTCAATCATTCAACCAATTATTTAAATTTAACCATTTAAATTTAAACTAAACTCAGATGAGTGAGATTAACTCACCTTTGATTTTGATTATGCAATCCACTCCAATCGACTTGATTCATGATTTTTGACCTTGTAACAAACATTATAAGGTTTTATCAACACTCTACTCGGTCGATCAATCAATTATTATTTATTTATTTTAATTCAACCAAATTTTTTAGTTTTAAACTAATTTTCCTTTTGATAAATTATTTTTATCAACTAAATAGCTAAATAAGCTTATTAAATAAATCAATAACCCTAAATACATATTTTTAAAATACCTAGCAGGTTAAAAGATGTGAATTTGCATTTTTTTTATTTTCCTTTGAAATCATTTATATATATAAATATATTTATAAAAATATCCTTTATAGATTTTCAAAAATCTAATTATATAAATGCCTTTAATATTTAAAATTAAAAGCATGTGTACAAATATATATATTTAAAAATCTGTTTTCCGTATAAAAACAAAATCTGCATCCAGACTTTATTGTAAATCAAATACTATGGTAATCATCTTATGCTCGCCACCAGTCGGCAACATCGATTTTGCAAACGTCTCACCATCGCACATCGCAGCACTGCCTCTGACTCGATTCCAAACATCTCCATGCGCGTTTGCCTTCAACCAATCGTGACCTTACCTCGCCGCCAATTACCTCCAAGACGCTTTCCACCACATCGCAGATCGAGCGCGAACCGCCAAGGCACATGCGACCATCCATCAAGTCGAGCCGCATGCCACTGGCCATCGCCGAACTCCTCCAGGAACTCACGGCCTTCCCTTGTCCTTGAACGATTTCGATTCGTTCGAATTGATTTTGGATTTCGTTTAGATCTAAAATGAGATGATTTCTTTCTTTTTGTGGTTGCTTTTGAGTTCGATTTTGAAATTGAAGAAGTCACGGCTTTGATTTGAATTGAAAGAGAAGGAAGCCTCGGCTTCGAACTAGTAAGGAGGAAGAATAAAGTGAGGCCGCGATTTCAGTTTCAAAAACGTTTTTGTTCGGACATTTTTGTTTTTCAATTTCAGTTATCTGAAAGAAGATAAGCCCTTGCTTTATAAAATTTAAGAGTTGGGTCTTCGAGAGGAAGATAGGTTGACTAGGAGTTAATGGCGTTTGACTTTTAATATATATTATAATATTAAAAATATCTCATATACGGCAACATAAAATCCCAAACCTCTATCGAGTTATGCAGCCAGGCATTTATAATGTTATACCCCTATTTCGAACGTAATGGAAAATGTTTCGATGGAGAAGATAGCTTTTTGACCCCAGTTATTATATTAAATTTTCGATATAAATTCCAGCACGTTTATATATCGTTCGATCACACGACAACTCCAAATGCTACGAAAATTGCAGTCCGATAATAATACAATATTACAGATCCAATGGAACTAGTTTCGTCGAATTCCGAGACTGTGCCTCGAAGGGCTATTTTCAAATATCAATTTAAACGATATATTTTCAAAATTTAACAAAACACTTCCAAATTCAATTTTTAACACTTTAACTATCTTCAGTACTATCATTATAAATTTTATAAGCCTTTAAATTATTTTTAACAGGGTTAAAACTGAAGATTCAATAATTTACCCTATTTCAGTTTATTAAATCCAATTACTTAATTGCTAAATTCAAACTGATATTTGAAATCCAAGTTAAGCTAACTTGCAAATATTTAAAATTAATTAAATATTCCGATTTCAAATGCCCAAAAATTCCGGGTCGTCACACTAATAAATTTTATCCTAGTTCAACTATTTAAAGCTATTCAATTTCATTTCTAATTTTAAACAATCCAATTATTCAAAATTTTTGTTTCATTTCAATATTTGAAAACCATAACTTAACATAGAATTAAATAATTTAATTTCCTATTTCAATTCAAACCATTTTGAAATAAATATATTCATAAGTGTGTCTTATACACTAAATCATATTTAAGAAATTTTAATCAAATCCATTTTTCAAAACAAAAGTGTGGCAAAGGTACTAAGTGGTCTCCCTACTTCGAGACTTGAAAATGAATGTCGATGATGCTGCAGTCATTACCGAAATTATTTTTCGACGACAAAAGAGGAGATGACTGACTTACTTCTTTTAAAATTATTTAGAAACAATTTTTCGAAAATAATTCCAAACAATATATTTTCAAAAAATTGAAAACCAAATTTGGAAAGAATAAAAAATTTCTATTCTTAAATTCTTTATTTTAAATTCATTTATTTCCAATTAAATTTATAAACCATGTTTATAAAATTCCGTCTCCTTATAACATGCAACCAAAATTAACGGTTCAGGGAATATGACAAAACAATAAATGATAATCTAGTATTATCATTTCTCAAAACCCACTTCATTTAACTTTTTAATTTTAGAAAATTATATTTTTATATATAAAATATAACCATACATAAAATTAAAATATAACCATGCATAAAATTATTTCATTTACCAATTTGAAAAAATATTATGTCAGTTTGCTCTCTTCAAGTGTTTTGGAATTCCACTCGATGGTGTTGGCCAGACGAATCGATTGAAACCCAAATCATACTTAACAACTCAACAACACAATATAAAACATTTTTATATTAACTACAAATACACTCCCTCAGACGATGGTTCTAGAAAGAATTCTAGAACAAGGATAGAGATTCAAATTTAGAGTGACCCTGTTCAAAAGAATTATAACTAAGAAGATAGGCTCGAAAGTAAGATAAGATAATTGAATTATAAAAGAGGGAAGATTGATGGATTTATTAGTGATGGTAACCTTGAAAGGGTCAGACAAGACTTAGAAAAGACGAGAATATCATCAACGAAAACCAGGACTAGGACATTACGGAATACGTGATTCAAAAGATCGATGAAGAAGGCAGGAGTGTTGGTTAATCCAACAGTTTTGACTGACCATTCATAGAAGCCATTCGTCCAGAAGGAAGGACAACACTTCGAGCTCCAGGAATAAGGTCGGTGTGGAATTCAATTTTTCGCATAAATAAGAGAGATGTGACTTCACCAAAACATTAGGATAATCCTTGATTATCAGGGTGGAGTCAAGATCACTAAGCTAAACATCAAGCGAAAAATAAGACTGTAGGAAAAATCCAGAGGCAATCGATATTGGATCATGAAAGAGTTTCCTGAGTTGTCTCCTAGAGAAACAATTTGGGTTTCCAAGAGGTAACAATATCACAATGGAGGATATAGAAATCTCTGGTAAATTAATGCTCATTGTAAAGGACTATCACTCCTTTACAAATCATACCATGGTTAGCATGACCACCAATGGGATTAGTCACACAAAAGGATGAAATTGCGAATTGAGGTGGCAAGATGTGCTCAAATTTATTACAGAGGTCAATAGAAATAGAGCTACGGGATGCTCAAGTATCAAGGAGAACACCAACAGGAAAGGACAAGAATGAATTCAGAATTAAGGGATAGTTCTAAGATTCAAAAGAAATCCAAATCCAGGACGAAGAATTTCAAGCCGAACGAAGGTGATTTCGTAATTAAATTTTACTCCATGTGCTATGTTTTTCCTAGACCAGAGCTCTGATACCACTTATAAAACCTAGTATCTCGAATCGTTCAAATTGATAATCATCCACACATGCCAGACTTGAATTGCTCAAAATAACAGATTTTTAATTTATATTTGACAAATCTTAACATATATAGTAAATAAATCAATCACAAAATCGCTGATACGGAGTAATATAACAATAAGCAGTGGAATAGATAAATAGTATTTCATGAAGCTACTATAGAACATAAGAGTCTGAAATAAAATACAACAGAATCTTAAATACAAATGAATCTCTAATACACAAGCAATTGACAAGTCTGAACATAAATGACTGGAATAAAATGAAATAACTGAAAGCAAGTTAGATAGATCTTCAAACCAGGCTCCAATCTCCAAAGGTGAGCCTCAAACGTTGTGGCACTCAGTCTGACAGAAGAAAAACACAAAACACTAAAGGATGTTTGGGATTCCCATCCTTTGAGGATCCGTTAAACTATCCAAATACATAGTATAATACGCTACATAAATAATGTCTATGGTAAAGTAAACTATTAAAATAGCATTAAGGCGTTATCCATTTCCCCTTAATAGATTTTATATATTCCTGTAGTCTATACAATGCTGTAAGCTCCACCAAACCGGTAGTTTAACCAGAGGACACCCCGTAGGTACGGTACAAAACAATCTCATAGAAGGAACTATATGACATGTGAACACGACACGCGAGGCAATGCCATGTTAGATATACCATTTGCAGATCTAGACTAGTGGTAACGCATAGCAGCTACTGCCGCGCACCTTGAGACACACACCCAAATAAAATGTGCACCCAATCAAATCACAAAGTAATAGAATGGTATCGACGAATTGTGTCCGGTTGGAGGAATGACCTCATTTCGCTCGAAATGGCTCCTGTTTTAGTCACATCTAAGCTGAATCACGGTAATCAGGGCTGCGTAAATACCTTATATAGAATCGTTTGCACAACCATCCTACTTCATTCTAGAATCTCCACCACATACACAGTTGTTAAAGTGGTTTTCGATATTGACAAAGAGTATGACAATATCTCATCCCAGTCTCTTTAACAACCATACATTTGTTTCGCACCGTGGTCATTTAAAAAATCACTTTTATAATCGTTAGTTTAAACTTCTTATTAAAATATCATATTCATTTCAAAATCAATATCACTTTTGAAACCATATTCACAAAATAGTCTGAACTGTCATATCAAAATAATCGCTTTTAAATCCATTAAATGTAGATCATGGCAATTCTAAATAAAATAGTTTAAATATTGAAAGTGGTTTATATATATTGAAATAGTTATAAATTAAAAATAGTTATTTTACAGAAAATAGGTTATAGATTAAAATAGTTTATTTGTTAAAATAGTTTATATATTAAAATAATTTTTATATGTAATGGTTTATAATTATCTTCCAATTTCACGAATCAAATTCAAATCGACTTTTTGTTCCAAATCTAATTTAATCAAATTTCAATTCAAATTCTCATCAAAACCATTTTTATTTATCGATTTCAAATCCAGATTCAAACTACAAATATAAACCATTTCAGTTTCAATAGTTTTTCCAAGTTAAACGTTCAGACACTTAATTTTATTTATATAACTCCATTTAATAAATTCATTTATATTTCCAAATTCAATATTTGATTTTTATTTAAATTTGAGAATATTCGCTATATCATTTTAATAACATTTAAATAACACTCAAATCTAAATTAAACATTCAGTTTCAATTTTATTTGAAATGTTAATTTACTCACGTTTATCAAATCAAGTTATGAAATCATACTTTATATTCTGAAAATAAATAAGTTCAAACCAATAAGTGCACGTCATATTTAAATTCAATTATAACCAATTTATTTTCAAGTGAATTTTTATTTATCTTTCCAACCTCTATTATTAAAGTCATTACAAAATCTATTTAAAATATTAATATAAATTTAAATAAATACTCTAAAACTATATATATATATATATATATATATATATATTAATTAAACTAAATCTTATTATTATTAAATCCATTTTGAAATCTTATTTGGTATTTTTTTACATATTTTTATAATAAAGTTATAAGTAAAATTTTATAATTTCATTTTTAAAAACTTAACTTAAAATTTATAACATCCAAAACATATAATTTTAAAAATAAACTTATATGTATATATACATATTAATATTAAATTTTTTATATTATAATAAAATGAATATCTGTTAAAACCTATATATTTCATTTCAAAATTTGGAAATCATTTGCAAAATATAGACCAATGACGTCCGTATATAATTTTCTATCCTATGATTAATTGATACGGACATCTATCATTTCAACCCGTAATAATTTAATATTTACGGGTATATATGATTTCAACCTGCAATTCCAAAATTTCAAAATCAATGAACATCGCTTGGGTTTATCATTTCAATCAATAACAATTTTCCCCTAATCTACAAGATCGTTCGGGCATGGTCATTTCAACTCATGGGGAATTTAAAACTAATAGGGAACTTGCATAGTGAGAACAAATATGATAACAATATAACATATCAATAAAAGACATACATCAAAAAAATTAAATATAATATAATATATAACAGGTTATGTTGTCATATGTCATAGGTAGTAATTATAGATAATGGCATATCATCTTTAGCAATTAAATAACTAACAATTCAAATTTAAGAGCACATTTTAATTTTCATTTCACGTGAATTAAATTCATTAAATATAAGAATGTTAATCGAGAATGATTGCTCACCTTTTGAGGTTACGGAAAAGTAAGAATAAGAAGCAAACAGACACGAAAAAGCACAGATTGAACAAGCAGGACAACGACTAAGCTATAAAACTGCTGAGACAGATTCAACAGCAAGCACACAAGAAAAACTAGCTTAGATAAGATAGAAACAATATATATATAATGAAATAGATATATACCCTTTTATTTCTCCTTTTTATTTAAAGAATAGTGTTGCTGCTTCACCAACAACAAGCTGAACACTAATATATATCAAAACAATTTAGTAGCAGCTACTATATCCATCAAAGACAACTATATACCATTGCTATTTGGATTTCAGGTGGTGGATTTGTGTGGAGACAGGGCTGTGGATGGCGAGGCATTGGCTGTCAAGGACAATCTCGAGATTTGGGCAGCTATGCGACAAAGGACAGGAGATAAGAAGCTTCAAGTGACATTTATATATATAACTTTATATATATATATATACACATAATTTCGAGAACAGTTCGCAAGCAACTGAGAGAGAAAGGGTGAGTCTAATGTTTGGAGACGCCGGTTGTCGTTCAGGTGCAGGGTCAGAGGAGATGCGTAGCGTGCACGGGCTGGAGAGGCAATGAAATGTCGGGTTTGTAACCAGAGATGGGTCTTGCTGCTCATGGACGAGGCGGTTGCAGTGGAAAGCTTCGATATGGCTAGGTCAGCTGGGTGAAGGAGGCAGGTCTGCCGACCAAGGCGGTGGAGAGTGAGGTGCGGACGTGGGCTATAGGCGGGCTCGGAAATGACTAAGGGGAAGAGCAGTTCCTCCAATACAAGCATGTTTTATACATATTTTTTTTATAAAAAGAAGGAGGCAGGTTGACAGCTAGGTGTGGTGGTAGGGTGTACACGGTGGAGAGGCACATGCAGGTCTTGAGTGAAACCAATATACCACGTTTATATTTTTTTAAAGGGGGCTACCGTGGGTTGGAAGAGTGAGGGAGTGGGAATATGGTGGAGGGGTTCACTGCGGTGGAGGGCGGCTGCTATCAAGGAGGCTAGTGGCTAAGTGTTGGAGGGTGATGGGTTGCATGGAATTGCATCAGCAGGGAGAGGGAGCAACAAATATATACTTTTCAGGAAAAAGGAAAAATGCGGATTATATATATAAAGCTTGAACGAAAAAGAAGAGAGATGAGGGAAAAGAAAATGAGCAGTGCAATGGGAAGAAGAACATGTAGCAGGCTTCACACGTTAAAATATGAATCTTATTATTATATTTCAGTTAAACCAAGGAGGGGAAGAGCCAAATGGAAAATGAACGAACAATAAATAAATTAAAACCATAGGAAATGGAAAGTCATAGTTTTAAATTTCTGAGAATAATAAAAGTTGTGGCCGTTTGATTTCTCATTGTGGTCAATTGAAAGGACACAGAAAAGGCTCAAAACGGATACCGATACGGTTACCGTTTTCACAGATTTCGCCACGTATCAGACTCTGAAACGCAGAAATGAATATATTATGAAGATCAGCACGATGAGATAAACGGAATGGTACACAGATATCAACGATATGACAATCCTATCAAAAGTCAATATTTTACTGCCAAACTACTGCAAATTTGCCAAACATAAGATAAACGGGGTCAGTGAAGTCCAAATTTGACGAAATGAAATATGGCGTGTAACCCAGAAAATGATTTACAATTTTATTATATAAAATATTCAAGTTTCAAAAATATTTAATTTTTATAACGAGCCAGAATTTCGGTCATTCGAAATTCGTATATTTAATTAATTTTAAATATTCACAAGTTAATTTTATAGGTTGAATAACATATATCTCGAATATCTTGATTTAATTGGATAATTAAATTATTAATTTAACATTTGAAATTGCAGAAATAATTGGAATTTAGATTTAATGAGAATGGACATAATTTATAAAGTTGAATTAAATTATATTTTAATTAGAATGATGTTAGTAAACTTTTAAAATTGATTTAAAAGTTAATTTATAGAAATTGAATATTTTAATATTTAATTGACGTGTAAAAATAGCCAATTTTCACACAGTCTCAGATTTCGATGAAACTAGCTTCATTAGATCTGTAATGTTATATTATAATAGGATTTCAAATTTCGTGTCAATCGGATTTACGGTTTAGTCGTGGCAAGCTAAGACGCGTAGAAATCTGTTTAAGCAAAATTTAAATTTAAATAAGTCGATTTGAAAACCTATCTTCCAAATATGATCAAACTGGCTCCCAATATATATTCCATTGTGTTCAAAATAAGGGTAAAACATTATAAATGCTAGGCAGCACGCTTCGATTGGAGTTCGGAAAATTTTTGAACGAATAGCATGCGAGAATTTTCTATAAAAGGTTAATTTTTTTTCTTTATTTTCACAAAACCCTAATAGAGCTAGGGCTACCCACCGTTTATATTTCTATGGTCACTCTCATTCTCTCTTTAATCTCTCTCAATCCATTGACAATTAGAAGAAACTCTCAACTACAATGTTTTAGAGCTCGATGAGAGCAACGAATCCATACGGTGATGATCGAACGTGGTGCAACAATCGAGGAGAAAATTGCTCGCTCTTGTCTAGGGCTTGGGCATGCTTTCCTAGGCTATAAGGCGACCGAGTTCAATGGGGTTGTGGCCGATAGTGGTGTTTTCATAGGCGATTCGAATGGTGGTACCCGATCGTCGTCAAATCGAGTGTAGTGATCACGGAAATTCAAAGACTGATGGCGGCTATGGGTTCATTTTGTGCGTGATTACCTAGGAGTAAACAGAGAAGTGAAAAAAAAAAGGGGACGACTGGGATTTGGGGGACTGAAAATGAATGGCCGAGATTGAAAGTAGGGTTTTAAAAATTAAAAAGAAAATTGAAAATAATTATATATTTAATTCGCATAAACTTCTAAAATGCTTAAATTCTTCATACCAGGTCAAAATTTGAAGAAATGAATTGCATTGGGTTCATATTGAAAAGCACTATATTTTCGAGCCAGTTTGGAGTTGATTAGAGCTAGTGCAAATTTTGGGTAAAATTAAATGCTTGTTTAATTTTATTCGGAATAAAACCCTACAAATACTATTGGGATCAATGTCAGTACAACTCAATCTTTCTAACTCACTAATATTTTTATACAAGTGAGTACAAATTTATTTATGCTGATTGATGATTGGTTGGATGATATATGATATATTGTATATATATTGATTGGTATTTAGATATATTCCTACCTATTGGAGCAGATGAGACCCTATACGTTCCAATGTAAGAGCGGATGACTCTTTATAAGTGTGTCTAACTCAAAGCGGACATTGTATACATATTCTAATATGTATATTTGTTGCAAATGACAGGTTGGAGGGATTCAACCGGATTACTCAGCAATATTGGTTTATTTACAGATATTGTGATATATGTTGTTATCATATGATATATGATGTTTTGAATATCATGATTGATGTATTTAGTGTTGTTGTAGCATTAGGTCTATTTTTAATAATTTAAAAATGTTAAAGTGATGATTTCAAATTAAAAAGGATTTTCAAAGTGATTTTGAAAATAGATTTTTTGTTAATTTTTGAATGGTTAAGTCAATGAATTTATTTTAAATAAATAAATAGTTATGATTTTTATGTTATAAAAATTATGATTTTTGGGAAACATAATCAGAATGTATTTTTTAAAACGTGAAGTTGATTATTTTATAAAATTAGTTAAATTGAGACTTTTGAAAATATTTTAAATGGATTACATATAAGATTATATAAAAAAATTAAATATTTATAAATCAAAGTGATAGAACTATAAAGGAGTTTTGTAAATATTAAAATGAAGTTATAAAATTGAACCTTATAAGTAAATAAGATTTATGAATTTGTGAAGTTATAAAAGAATGAATTTGTAAATGAGAGATTTATAAGTAAATTAACTTATAATTGAATTTTGGTACATAAATGAGATAAATGGAATTAGTTGATAAAGGGGTTTTGTATATGGAAGTTTTTATAATATAGAAATGGAATGTATAAACATGGTTTTATAAACGTGAAATCAACTGGAATGTATAAACATGGTTTTATAAATGTGAAATCAATTGAATTTGATAAATTAAATATAGAAGTTTATTAAAGGGTTATTATTCATGATTTTGGACAGTGGATAATGCTTTAATTAAATGTGCAATAGTAATGAATTTGGTAAAAGAATTTCATCCATGACTTTGGATGGTGGATAATCTTTTAATAAATATGTACAAGTAATAAATTTAGATAAGAGAATTATATTCATGATTTTGGGTAGTGAATAATATATTAAATAAAATGGATATGTGTTGGAAAGTGATCTTTCAAATTTAAAGACGGATTTTGAAGAGTGATATTTTAAATGAAGTTAAAGGGTTTGAAAATGTTTTAAAGTGTGTTAAGTATCGAATACATAGATTTCAACATTCATTGTTGAAATAGACATTTTCGAGAAGTAAGGAGACAATAACATTGTTGTTATACTAAACGATTTTAGAAAGGAAATGTTTTGTATAGTACATGGGATTTGTATATCTACCTAATTATCGAATCCCTATACTGATGATTTTGAGTTGTCGTAACGATGTTTTACGCAATATTCATTTTGACCCAAATAAACATGGTTAAGAGAATGTTTTCCATAAAGAATAAATATATACTTAATCGTGATTTAAGTATATGTGATATTTTCTAAGTGTTGAAAATAAATTGATTTGTGAATTACTTATTATTAGGTATGTGGAAATGTTTTCCAACATAGAAGTTGAAATGGTTTGAGAATATATCCTTTTTAAAGATAATTTGAAGTGGATATTTGGAAAGTGATTACCTAATAAAAGATTAATTAAAAGGGCCTAGTGGTTGCTTATGATGCTAATATTTGTTTGTTTTCTTTGATAGTTAAATAACCGACTATCAAATTTGGCCTTTTTAGTTCCTCGACTTGATGTAGGAATTATTTATTCGTACATTTAGTACTTGCCTTCTGTGTAGGCTTGATTATCATTTGTGTTGAGGATGTTGATTCATGTAGTGTGGAGTATTACTCCAATCTATCGAGCTTCCCTCTTAGCTAAAGGATAGCAAGTTGAAAGTTGAAGACATGATAAGTCTATGAGACTTAGTTTTTATGTGAGGTTGAGAAACGCTTTTGTGTTGTTGGTGAGAAGAGACCGGGATCAGATTTATTTGAAAACCACTTCGGACCAACATTTATGCGACGATTGTGCAGGTTGATTGTGATGATATTGATATTTAGGATTTTCATAGTGGAGGACTGCTTGTTGATCATTTGGGATTAAAATCCCAATATACATCTAGTAGCAGTAGTCTCTTCGTTATGAAATATCCAATGCAAGGACTATTCGCTACTAATCCCAGGGATTTTCCGATAGGATGTGGTAGGAAAGTACCTTCGGTTTGTCATGTTCCTGGACAACTTGTATGGACGTTTGTCTGACATTGCATTTCTAAGATTACATACATCGGTTTTTACAAACATGCATCAGTGGTAGCGGAGAAGGCAACTTCTCTTAGTTTAACACTCTCTTTGAGACGTACGAGCTCAAGGGTTGTATTTTTTGTGGAAGGCAATTAGTAGTCAACGGAAATGACAATGTGGCATTAAAAGTGATGTGGTTTGTGATATGTGAAAGGTAATCGATACCTCTTTGGTCTCACTCCCTAGAAAATGACAGAAACAGGGATAGAAGCAGCAAGGCTAAGTGGATGGCTCCCATTAGGAGATGTCATCACTCTTCTAGATATATCTTTACATGCAATGACGTCTTGTATTTGATTATTGTTGTGTATGCTCGTGGCCACGAATTAAAGATCGGTAACGACCGGAGTGATGAGATATTCGGTACTATCCAGGTATGGCTAGGCCGGTCTAGTGTTGGTTTAGACGGGCATTATCTGCTCCCTAGGTACATTCCTCTAGAGGTGTATTGTGTTGGTTCGGAAAGGTAGTCCCTTTACCTAGTCATTTGTATGGAAATCCAAAACCCAATATATGCCTGCCATTTTATATTGTAGAAAGCCTTATATTACAAGATGTATGCTGTAATTTAATTAATGTAACAATTTCAGCTATTTTAATATTATCTGTGTGCAATAGACACTATTATAATATAAGCGAATTTGATATGAGATGTTTTGGTTATTGTGTGGTAAAAACCTTGTCGGTATTTATTTGTGACTCGATCTTAAGGGATACCTTTTGTTTTGATAAAGGAAAATTTATGGTAATCTTAAAATTCAGTTAAGATATGTTTTCTCACGCTGGTTTACCAAACTGATTCGGACGTTCTTCACTTTCATTGCTTGGGTTAGACCGAGTATATTTACAGGTTTATATTTGGTGCTTTTGGAGCTCAATAGGCAAGCTGGAGATCTTCAAGTCGTATACACGTATCTGTTTATTATTCTCCTGCATTGCATTATTGTTATTGTAAATTATCAGCAATTGTGAGGATAGGTTATTATAACTGTCCAAGCTGATGATTATTTATTGATATTGATTATGTGTATTACAGTTTCTCTTTGAAAAGATTATTGATCTATATTATATGTTATTCCGTTGCGATGTGAGATTCTGTATTGTTTTGGTTTTGCTTCTCTCTTTGTCTTCTCTTTACTTCTTCTTTCTTCTCTCTTTCTTTTTACCTCCATTTTCTTTCTCATGATTATCTGCAATCGGTGTACTCTGGTTCGGACATGTGTGGTTTATTGTCGGATTCAGAGGGTTAGGGTGTGGGTCGTCACAATTTCCATCAATTTTAATTGATATAAATTCAAATTGATAATTACACAACAGAACTAAATTTTATATTTTCCAATGAAGATTTTCCATTTGCTATGTTTAAATAAACACATTACAAATATCAAATTTCCATTGCTAAATTTAATTATTTATTTTTCATGAAAAATTCAATTAATTACATTATTAGAAATCGTTAAAAATTACGGGTCGTCACATATATATAATAAATTTAATTTTTTCCAAGAATTCAAAACAAATAATTCAAATCACAAACGTAACAATGAATTTATCAACTTCTACCCAACCCATTCAAATCACATACTTATAAAATTGTTAAACCCAAAACCTATTATCTTTGAAACGTTATTTCACAACTCATCTCAAATTCTGCCCCATACCTTTAATTCTCTCTTCTCCTTCCTCTCTTTCTTCTTCCTCTCGGCCTCTTCATATAGGGAAATGTAAGAATGGACATGGTATTTTAGGCTCAGACATTCTACACAGAATCAACATAAAATAAAAGTTTAGTGCATTCATTTTCATAGCAGATACATAAAATCAGAAATAGGAACTCACCTTAGAGCTATAATCTGAATATGAGATATTTAAGCATGTACAAAGTGCTTCGGGCTTCTTAACTGGGCGTTAACTGCAAGTACCTGACATTTGATGTTTGCTACCATATCTAAGCTAGATATATGCAGCTTGAACACAAAACTCTTTATACTCTTAAATATATTAACTTACCTGTAAATGAAACTATGATCATGAACCACAAGAGTAGATGCATTAATTCTATTTGCTAAAGTAACCACATTAGTAGCAACTTTTCCTTCCTTCACTAAAATTTCCACCTTTTCCTACGCAATTGTTAATAAAATTTATTAGCATTCATGCAAACTTATCTCTATCATTTTCTTATACAAAATGGTCGAAGACTTTAGACATTCCCTACGAGACATTTGTTGTAGCTAGTAGCTAGAATAAATAAAAACTCAAAATCGAGCAGGGATAGGCATCAACAATGAAAAGGAGAGATCATTAGTAGTTAAAGCTACTCATAAAGTATTCCTCTATACCTAAGATATAAAGATCTTGATCAAGACATTAGTTTCCAATTAGATAAAAAGAATTTGTTTGTACTATTAGATTGTGAGGTTAAAATATGATTGCATTTAGTTACTACAAAAATGTAGTCAGGATTTGATTCTTTGGGTGTACACAAGGTATATATGCAGTTAATTAATTTCCAAATTGTAACAAAAAATTCAACAAAGTTCAAATTTAATTGCTACCAAGTTACAAAGACAAACCTAATGATAGATGTGATAACGTACCAATTCAGGAGATTAAGAATGTATATATTCACCAACATCACATGAATTCCAAGAGATCCACCATTCAATTCTCCAAATTTTATCTACCATAAAATGGAGATTATAATAGTATATCATTACTTGCAATTTGATAAACACAATTGGCTTTGTTGCAGATTGGCACCTCATTTTTTAATTTATTGCACTCAAAATCCCATGTTTATATTTACTTGAAAAACGAATAGTTAGCAAAGCTTACAATTAGATATGCTACTAAATACAATGTTAAATATTTTCAATAAAAGGTATGGAATGGAGCTGGACTTTACTTGGAGGTATCAATTGCTATTTTTTAGAACTATTAGGGAACCAGAGTGCATGTTCTAATTGGGGTGCACGTTCTGATTACTAGCAAGCACAGGTTAAACATATGTTTAGATCAAATGTCCCAAACCACCAAGTGTTGAAAATTTTCAAAATAATTTTGGGTTTGAGTTTGTTTTTGACGAGGGAAGAAGTGGAAGAAGAAGGAAGAAGAGGGGATAAATAGTCCTACCTCTTCGAAATTAAGAGAATATATTGATTTATATATGGATTTCACGAAGGAAGGTTGGGCCCTTTGGGCACCCAAAGCTTTTCTTTGATGTGAGGAGGGAAGTTATGCATCACCACCACACGCACATGCCGCCGCCGCCGTCCGTCTGACCAACCAAACCGGGTTCGGATTATGGAGAATTAAATTTTGTTAATAGGCCGGATCCAGAATTTGAGTATGAATGGATATTTTTGACAGGTCGTTTGGATGAAGAGAGGCGAGCACAATCGTTTGTAACGGTTTCGGGCTGTTGCAAGGATGCGACGCTTGACAAATGGACACTTCCTCACTACTATAACTAGTGACGTCGAGGAACCATCAGAAAAAACAATCTCTTTTCTTTATATCTCATTCTTCTTCCTCCAGATCTGCGACGCTCAGAAAGTGTTGCAGAACACTACCTTTCACCGTAGTTTGCGACGCTTGAAAGGTGTTGCAAATGCAGAAACACTGCAGATCGGTTTTCTTCTTCTTCATTCTGTTCCCTATTAAATTGCATCATCAAAAATCAAATTTGAGTGTTCTTGGTCGGATCAAAATCGTACAAGTTTTGAATCTGATTATGCTGTTTCAAGGCTTCATTAAATCCTAAAGTCGATAGTTCAATAACTTGTTTGTACCTGTTGGTCGAACTATTGTCTAAAAGAATCTACACAGTAGATCCTTGAAGGCAGAAGCACAACAATTATAATCTTCATCTTTCTCGAATCATCGATACAAATATCCAACAATTTTTAGACAATACTTCAACTATGGATAATTCGAGTTCAATCAATCTCAATGTTCTTCAATTTATGAATTGGCATTTAACGCAATTGGAGCGGTTTGATGGTGAAAACTTCACTCGTTGGCAAGATACGATGAAATTCTTTTTGATCACCACCAAATTGTTCTATATTCTCAAAGATACCTTAGAGGAAATACCAGAGGAAACTGATAATTGAAAGCAAAATGTGAAAAGCGCAAAGATGATGATTTTTTTATGTAGAGGGCACATTTTGAATGCATTGCCTACTCCTGTCTACAACGCACATAGGACTTTGGAAACTGCAAAGGCACTTTGGGCTACACTAGAAAGCAAATATCGCATATCCGAGGCAAGTAACAAAAAATTCCTTATTTTCGATTTTATGGATTTCAAAATGGATGCCAATAAGTCCATAGTTAGACAAGTAAGCGAAATTCTACTGTTAGTGAATCAACTTAAGGATGCTGGAATAAATCTCCCTGAATCTTTTGTTGTTGGAGTTATAATTTCAAGACTTCCTAATTCTTGGAATGATTATAAGAAAAAATTAAATTATGCGGAAACGGATTATAATTTAGACGGTTTATAGCGTCATCTTCGTATTGAAGAGGACTCTCGTAAACGTGAACTAGATGATAATTCGCAAACTGAGTCTATTCTAAGGAAAATAATGTTCCAATTATTGACAAGCTAAAGCCTAAGAATGAGACAAAGTTTAAGAAGAAAAATTCCAACAACAAAAAGAAAGGTGCTTATTACTACTGTAACAAGCCCGACCACTATGCCCGAGACTGCCGTCGGTGGAAGAAATAACAAAAGGTGAATGTGGTCGAAGACTCGTTTGTGGTTGCTCTAGAAGAGGCGAACTCCATTAGCGAAACCGATAATGATTGGTGGTTTTATACTAGAGTAACCATTCACATTTGCAAAGACTGTTATTTGTTTAAGACTTACGAAGAAAATAATGGAGAAGTCGACAAGGTTACTGAAGCAAATAAAGTTCCAAGCAAAGTTTTGGAAAAAGGCACCATAGAACTTACATTTACTTCTGAAAAAGTTCTTACATTAGTTAATGTGTTTTATGTACTTGATATGTGTAAGAATTTGGTCTCTGGATACCTTTTAAACAAAGGAGATTCAAGATGGTGTATGAGTCTAATAAGTTAGTGTTGTCCAAGAACGGCAATTTCATTGGACAGGGATACTCTTGTAACGGCATGGTTAAGTTGAATCTAATAAAGAAATCTTTTATTTATATTGTTAATTCTGTTAGTTTATGGCATGGTAGACTAGGACATGTTAATTATAATTTCCTTAAAAATATGCATAAACTAAGACTAATTTCTGATTGTGATTACAATACTATCTCTAAATGTGAAATATGTGTTCAAGAAAAAATACACTGAAAATCTTTTAAATCTGTAGAAAGGAAAACTGGCTCGCTTGATTTAGTATATAGTGATGTAGGTGACTTAAAAAATCATATCACCTATGGTGGTAACCAATACTATATAACATTTATTTATGATTATACTAAATATGCATATGTGTATCTAATGAAAACTAATGATGAGGCCTTTGATAAATTTAAAATTTACAAAGCAGAGGTCGAAACACAATTAGGTGTTAAAATAAGGATATTACATTTAGATCGAGGTGGTGAATACTTCTCAAATGAATTCACCTTATTTTGTAAAAAACACGGTTTAGTTCACCAATGCACTGCCCCATATACACCACAACAAAATAGTATTGCTGTAACGACCCAGAATTTTATTTAATTAAAATATGAATATTTAATTATTTTTAAATATTAATAAGTGAATTTATAAGTCAAATAAATTTTTATTTGAATTATTGGATTTAATTGAATAATTAAATCGATAATTTAATATGTTAAATTATGGAAATAATTGAAAATTGAGTTAAATATGATTGAAAATGATTTGTAAAATTTTATTTTATCATATGGGAGTTAGAACAATATTTTAGAACTTTTAAAATCGAATTAAAAGTTAATTTGTGAAAATTGAATATTTTAATAATTAAATCGACTAGTAAAAATAGTCAATTTTTGAACAGTCTCAGAATTGAACGAAACCAGTTCCATTGGATCTGTAATAGCTAGTTATTACCGGATTTCAATTTTCGTGTCAATCGGAGCTATCGTTTGATCGTGGCAGCTCGAAACGTATCGATTTATTTTTAATTTTAATTTGGCGAGTTAAAATAGCCATTTTTCAAAAAGTCTCGGATTTCGACGAAACCAGTTTCATCGGATCCGTAATGTGATATTATTGCAAGGTTTCAAATTTCAAGTCAATTGGATTTACCGTTTGTCCTGTACAAATTAAAACGCCTAGAAAATCGCTTAAATCGGTTTAATTTAAATTGAGCGTTTACAGCCATAACTCGCACATACTTCCGAATTAGCTTCCGAAACCTATTCCATTGTGTCCGGAACGCGGGATAAACCCTAGGTACGTCAGTTTCGGCGCGTAAATCGGAGTTCGGAATTTCCGGGTGAATAGTGTCGTTCGATTCTCTATAAATACACCACCACTCTTCATAATTTTATAAAAAAAATAACAAAACCCTAATTTTTTAACCCTAGCCGCCACTTATACAACCAAGGGCCAGCATTTGTCAAAATTCATTCATTAATCTCTCTCAATCCGTAAGGAATTACGCGAAGTGCTCAACTACAAAGTCGAAGAGCTCGACGAGAGCTTCGATTCCATACGGTGATGATCGAATTTGGAGCGACGATGGAGGAGCAAAGTGGGGCCGTTCATAGCAGGTCACGCACGCAACTCGAGGGGTCTAGAGCAGGCCGAGCTTCAGGTGGTTGGTGGTGGAGGTAGCTCTCGCGAAGGGCTTCGACATGGCAGTGGTTTGATGAGGTTTAGTTGAGTATTGATGGAGTAAATTGAAACCCTAGTTGGCTAAGGATGGGTTTGAGTGTGCGGCCATCTTCCTGTAGGAAGAAACGTGAGAGGGAGAAGGGAATGCATGGTGGAGATGAGCAGATGCAAGATCCTAAGGCCTGGATTGAGCTAGGTTTAAAAATTAGTTAAGTTATGTTGTAATTTGTTAATATAAATTCGTGAATCTTTAAAAAATCATATCTTTTTCATACGAGGTCGAAAATGCGCGAAACCAGTTGCGTTGGAATCGTATGGACGAGCACTACGCGATGGAGTTGGTTTGGAGTTGTTTGGAGTTAGTGAGAATTTTGGGTAAAATTAAACGTCCGTTTAATTTTATTCGAAATAAAAGCTGAAACAGAAATTAAAATCATGGTGAGAACTTCTCACTCAATCGAATCAGTTTCGATTTTATTTTAAATAGTTAGATTTAAAATATTTGAATGCATGTTTGAATGATGATTGTTATCTATTGATTGTTAAAATAGACATTATACGCCGTTAGTAAGCGGATGTTATTTATTAAAAACATATACCGCGAATATTTCATAAACAGTGAAATTGGTATTATATATAATATCAATATATATATATATATTGGCATATGTATATATTGCAGTTGATTGATTTCCCGCATTTTTTGTTTAGCGGATGAGACCCTATTACGCCGTTATTAAGCGGATAATATTTATTAAAAACATATACCGCGATAATTTCGTACTGGAGCGAAATTGGTATTGTGCTAATGTTTTTGGATGCAGGAAAACAGGTTGGAGGGATCCAACTGGATTCCTCAACAGTATTTATTTGATTATGGATATTTTGATATTCATTGATTTTCATATCGATATATGATATCGTTGTAGTCGTGATTGACTATTTGGTGTGTAGCATCATTGGACCCAGATTTTGGGATTTTAAAATGATTTTTAAAGTGATCTTTGAAAATATAAAATATAAAATATTTTTGGAATTGATCCATTCTAAATAAATAAACGTTATAATTTTTAAAGTTATAAAAATTATGATTTTTAAGAAATATAGTTAAAAGCTGATTTTTTGAAAATAAGGAATTAATGACTTTATAAAATAGTTAAATTGGGATTTCTGAAATAATTGTGAAAAGTTTAAATATAGGATATATAAAATTTGATTATTCTATAAATCAAAAGGATGAAGTTTTTAAAGGAATTCGAAGACGTTTTAAAATATTAATATGAATTGATTTATATAAGAGATTTATAAATGGATATTTATAAATTGAGATATTGAAATTATAAAACGAGTTTTTATAAGTGTTTGAATGAAGTACAAATGGATTGCATAAGTGAATGGAATTTATAGAATTATAAACAGTGAAGTTATAAATGGAATTTTATAAACAGTAGGTTTATAAAATTTATAAAGTTATTGAAAGAATGAATTTTGGATAAATAAACAATCTTATAAATTAGAAGATTTATAATTATGAAGTTTAAAAGGAACGATTTTGTAAATAATCGTTTTATAAGCATTTAACTTATAATATGGACTTTTAGTTTATAATTGAGTTATAAAATGGAATAGGTTAATAAAGGAATTTATAAACGTTGTCTTATAAATTCGAAAACGACTTATTTTGATAAGTAAATTGTTATAAATTATAAATGGAGTTATATTCACGTTTTTGAACTGTGAATAATCCTTTGAAATAAAATGAATAAAAGGATGAAATTTGTTAACAAAGAATATTCACGTTTTTGAATAATGAATAATATGTTAAAGAAATTGTTTTGAATGTGATATTTCAAATAGAAATTAAAACGATCTAACGATGTTTTAAAATGTGTTATGATTCGAAACCATAGATTTCAACATTCATTGTTGAAATAGACGTTTTCGAGAAATAAAAGGGAAATGGTGGACTATAACACTGTTGTTATAGTAAATGATTTCCGAAAGGAAATGTTTTGTATAGTATTGGGATTTATATATCTATTTTAAATTCGAATCCCTATACTAGTGATTTTGGGTTGTCGTAACAATGTTTTACGCAACATTTGTTTTGGCCCAAATAAATATGTTTAAGAGAATGATTTCCTTAAAGAATGAAATATATACTTAATCTCGATTTAAGTATATTGAATATTTTCCAAGTGTTGAAAATAAAAGATTTGTGAATTACTTATGAATAAATAAGTATGGGAATGTTTTCCAATATAAAGTGAATATTTTGAGAATTTACCTTTTTGAAGATAAATTGAAAATGAATAATTGAAATCATATATGCATGGATATTGTGAAATATAAATTCACTATGGGATTTATAAAAGAAAGTGGAATTTAATTAAAAATAAATATTGATTTATTTTTGAGATATTGAATTTTATATCTTGTAAAGATATTTTGGAAAATAAATAATTTGGAAAATTATTTGGAATCTGGTGATGTGTGCATATCTATTGATAGTTCAATAGCCGACTATCAATATTTCCCTTTGAATGGGTGTTTGATGTGATTTGTTTGAATTTGAATGTCACACTTATTTTTTTTGAATAAGCGCTCACTATTCGGGTTAACCGGGAAAGGACCATGGGGTCGTATAACCCATTCCGAATATGTGATACGTCGTTGTGAATTGCATTGAAGATCGGTGTTGAAGACCGAGTATTTGTGAAAACGATAGGATGACCTATCGATTGTCTCTGCACTGGGTAGCTCCTGGTATAGAGATTCCTTAAGTGATGGGAAATTCGATCGGGATTGTGAATACCCGGATTGCAAGGGCTTCGTAAGAAGTACCTTCGGTTTTGTTCGAGCCCGGAACAGACTTGTATGGATTGTATGTCTGACATTACAAATTGAGATATAAAGCAGATTTCTTTCAAATATATTTCTGTTGGTGGCGGAGAATTTATTCTTTTAGCTTAACACCCTTCTCTGAGACGTACGAGCTCAGAGGTTATGTAGTTGAATGTTATCAGCGATATATTCCCAATTTGGTAATGTGACATGCTGAGTGATGCTGAGATGATCATTGTGTTGATTATTTGTGATAGGATCGTTTATTTGATCGTCTATCCTTGTGATCATTGTGTTGATCATTTGTTGACCCAAAGCATGGCTTTTGTATAAAGTATGTTTTTGTGGACGTGACTTCGTCGAGCCTCACACCCCGTGAATGGTCAAAACAGGAAAGATGCGGCAAGGTTATGAGGGGTAGCACCCTTTAGGATGTGTCCATTTCCTTCTGGAAAAGGGTGGTATCATGGTATGGAGCCCAGATACTTACTCATGTTGAAAACACTTTACGATTGTGTGAATTGATTACGAGCGCTCGGTGATAAAGGTCCCAAAGGACCGGGGGATGGCATATTCGGTCAGTTGTTACTCAGTTAGGGGTAACCCGGCCTTGTGTTGGTAGAGATCCGGTTTGGTTCTCGGGGATGTCCATCCAGAGGCATTCTCATGTGGCAATGGGAAGTTCCTTGGCCTGATCATTCGTTGGAAATCCAAAGAAACAATACGTGACTTGTACGGTTTTAGTTGTAGAACCTGCCATCTAATATGGTAGCTATTAGTAGGCATAATATAATGGTACCTATGCTGGCTAAGATTTATATTCTACTTTCGAAATGAATTTTTTTCTACACTATGCACTAATAATAATATCAAAATTGATTTGATTTTAATACGTATCAAGCATCTTTGACTATCATAAGGAGAAATCTTCTCCAAGTCTGCGTTTGCATTGTGTGTGTGGTAGGAGGTCTTATGGTAGTCTCATTTTTAAAAGCATTGCGAATTGACTTTAAAAATATTCCTCTATTTTTGATTTTAAAGATAAATAAACTGTTTTTGAGTTCTCACACCAGTCACATGACTGACTCGGAGTTTATTGTTTTCCTTCCTAAACTCTGGGTGCCCACCAATTTCCACACGGGCAGTTAAGAGTTAGGTTTATCAGGATATTCTGGATATTCTGGAGTTGCTGGAGGCAAGCTGGATGGCATGGCGTATTACTAACTTATATAGTATTTCTTTTTCCGCTGCATTGTTTGATGTTGTATGTTGTACACTCTGATGATTTGATGTAATGTAATATAATGTGGTGTAATAACTGATATAGTTCTTTGTTTAAAGATTATTCATTTATTATTATATGTTGTTCCGCTGCGAATTGTGAGATTCTGATGTTGTTCTGTTGTGTTCTGTTCCGTTCTATTTTAAAATTATTTTTCTATTTTTTCTTTCCCCTCCATTTTCTATCTCTTCTCTATCTTTCTTCTCTTCTATTTTCTTTCTATTCTCTTTTTCTTCTATCTTAAAATTTTCTGTTCTCTTTTCTATTTTCTCTTCTTCCTATTTTCTGTTTTCTTCTCTATCTTTTCCCTCTATCTTCTCTCTTCTTTCTTCTTCTCTTTTCTTAAATTCTTTTTAAAACCCATAACATTCCGTGTTTCCGGCCTTCGATTTCTCGACAGTCGATAAAGTGAGTGTCGATGTTGAATTTTCGAAAGTCGAAAATTTCCGGGGCGTTACAATTGCTGAAAGAAAAAATAGAACTTTAGCAGAAACAGTTAATGCCATGTTCATAACTTCAAACCTTATAACATATGGGGTGATGCTATGTTATTTGTATGTTATATCTTAAATAGATTAATACATAAAAAGAATAATGTTTCACCTAATGAATTATGGTGTAGTATAAAACCTAATCTTACAAGACTTAAAGTTTGGGGTTGTTTAGCATATGTTAGAAAACCAGACCCTAAATGACCAAAGTTAGGAAATAGGGAATTTAAATGTCTTTTCATAAGATATTCACTTAATAGTATAACTGATAGATTTCTAATTCTTGACACCTTAGAAGTTATAGAATCCGTAGATGTAGAATTCTTTGGAAATTAAACTATTGAGATTCCATTAAGATCATCTAGTCCAGAACATAATACGATTGATGACATCAATGATGATGACTATGCTCCTGCTCAAAACAGCAAGGAAGTAACAGTACCAGATAATAATACTGAACAAAGGAGAAGTAAAAGAGCAAGAATAGAGAAGGACTATGGTCCTGACTTTATTACATATCTTATAGAAGGAAGTAAGGACGAAGTACTTAGTTTGACTAGATATGTCATGAACGTCGATGATGACCCAAAAACTTATTCTGAGGCTATGGATCCCAGAGATTCAATATTCTGGAAAGAAGCTATTAATGATGAAATGAATTCCATATTATTAAACCAAACTTGGGTTTTAAATGATTTACCTCCCGGTGCTAAACCTATAGAATGTAAATGGATATTTAAGAAAAAGTTGAATGCAAATGGATCCATTGATAAGTTTAAAGCCAGATTAATTGCTACGGGATATAAGCAAAGACATAGAGTATATTATTTTGATATATATGCTCCAATTGCTTACATATCCTCTATATGCTATTTAATAGCACTTGCATCAATTCATAAATTGATCATACATCAAGTGAATGTAAAGACCATGTTTCTAAATAGAGATTTCGAAGAAGAGATATATATGGAATAATCTGAAGGTTTCAAAACCCTAGGTCAAGAAAAGAAAGTTTGCAAATTAGTAAAGTCCTTATGGCCTGAAGCAAGCTCCTATGCAATGGCATGAGAAGTTTGATAAAATAGTATTGTCATACGGATTTATTGTTAATGATGCTGATAAATGTATTTATAGCAAATCAGACAATAACGATTATGTTATAATATGTTTATACGTTGATGACATGCTAATATTTTGTTCCAATATATCCAAAGTGAATGAAACTAAGAAGTTTCTATCTTATAAATTTGATATGAAAGATCTAGGAGAAGCTGACGTAATTCCAGGAATTAAAATTATTAGGAAAGAGGGGTAGTTGTTGCTAACACAATCTTATTACATTGAGATGTTCCTCCGAAAATATGGTCATTATAATGACAAACTAGCACCTACTCCTTTAGATCCTAGTACTAAATTAGAAAAAAATAATGGACATACCATTTCTCGACTTGGGTATTCCTATACTATTGGGAGTCTTATGTATGCGATGCATTGCACTAGACCAGACATAGCACATGCTATAAGCATGTTATGTCTATTTACGAGTAATCATGTTCTAAACTTTGGTAAGCTATTTCTAGAGTTTTAACTTATTTGAAAGGAACCGTTATCTATGGTTTATCTAATAAAGGATATGCTACTGTAATAGAAGGATATAGTGATGCAACCTAGAACAATGTAGAATCCAAATCCAAGCCTATGACTGGATGGATCTTTACGTTAGGAGGTGCTGCTGTGCCTTGGTTTTTCAAGAAACAGACCCGTATATCTGACTCAGTAATTTTATCAAAGTTAATTGCATTAGCAGAAGCTAGTAAGAAAGCGGAATGGCTTCGGAATTTATTAATAGAAATCCCATTATGGAAGAAGCAATCCACAACAGTCTTGATTAACTATGACAATTAGGCTGCAGTATAAAATGTCTCTAATAAGACATATAATGGCAAGTCTAGACATGTGAGTCTAAGACATCAAATGATAAGATGGTTACTCAAAAGTGGAGTAATAACTGTTGATTACATAGAAACAAAGAAGAACTTGGTTGATCCACTCACGTAGAGTCTTCCAATGGCAATGGTTTTTATAAATCATAGGAAATGTGACTAAAGTCTGTGAATGAACGTTGATCATCCTTAACAGAAACCCAACTTATGTTTTGAAAAGGATAGACAAAGTTCAATGGGTACCAACAAGTTAAGAGAATGATTGTGGAACGCTAAATCAATAATCCTATAATATTAAGAGTTGGATTCTGCAAGAACAAAGGATGGATAATATATCCTTAATAAGTCTAGTCTCATTAAAAAGGTATATCGCAGAAACACCTTAAGGGACTTACCTATATGAGTATGGAAATCAGGCCGTTTCCTAAGAAAGTAAGACTACTTTCTAAAGTAGACTCATGAACTCAGAATTTAAGCACATGGCCATTAATGTGTTGAGCATACAGAACATTCTATATACGGAAATCAGTATGTGTGATTGTTTCGGTACTATCACTAAGGGAACTTGGTTCAAGATATGTTCACCATATACCTCGATAAAACTTTGAATGGTTTACACTAAGTGAAGGTTCAAATCCAAAAGAACCCTATCATTTATGTATTGGTTTCCATGATGATGCAAAACTTGATCTTGGAACTATATTGGCTAGATCCCACTTAGGTATGTAGGCAGTCGCTCTAGTGAAGCAGTCATCTATTATATTTATTTTAACTTATTTTGAATATGGCGGGAAATTGATGGAAATTTTCAAAATAGTTTTGAGTTTGGGTTTGTTTTTGAAGAGGGAAGAAGTGGAAGAAGAAGGAAGAAGAGGGGATGAATATTCCCACATCTAGGAAATTAAGGAAATATATTGATTTGTATATATATTTCTCTAAGGAAGGTCGGGCCCTTTGGGCACCCAAAGTTTTGCTTTAATGTGAGGAGAGAAGTTATACATCACCACCGAACGCGCGCGCCGCCGACGCCGTTCTTCCGTCCGTTCGACCGACCAGACCGGGTTCAGGTTCGGGTTCGGGTCTAAAATGACAAATTAATTTTTGTTAACAAGTTAGATCCAGAATTTGAGTTTGAACGAATGTTTTTGGCATATCATTTGAATGAAAGGATGTGACCGTTTAGTAACAGTTTTAAACCGTTGGGAAAAGGCGCAACCGTTTGTAACAGTTTCGGACTGTTAGAAAGGATGCGACTTGACGAATGGACATTTCCTCACTACGATAAATAGTGATGCCCAGGAACCATCAGAAAAAACAATCTCTTTTCATTCTATCTCATTCTTCTTCCTCCAGATCTGCGATGCACAGAAAGTGTTGCAGAACACTGATTTTCACCATAGTTTGCGACGCCTGAAAGGTGTTGCAAATGTAGAAACGTTGCAGATCGGTTTTCTTCTTCTTCTTCATTCTGTTCTCTACTAAATTACATCATCAGAAATCAAATTTGAGTGTTATTGGTCGAATCAATGTCATACAAGTTTTGAATCCGATTACGCTGTTTCAAGGCTTCATTGAATCCTGAAGTCTATAGTTCAATAACCCGTTTGTACCTGTTGGGTTGAACTATTGTATAAAACAATCTACACAGTAGATCCTTGAAGTCAAAAGTGCAGCAGTTATAATCTTCATCTTTCTCGAATCATCAATACAAATATCTAACACCAAGTCCCCATGTGTCTACTTCATCACATCCATTTGTTGATTAATTAGGTAAACTAATAGATGATGTTGGTATAAGATAAATAATTTTATATATTGGGGACCTAGGTCATAAGTAAATGTAAATAGGGGTAAAGGATCTCATGTGGGGTAGATAGTGTTATAGTATTCAACTATTAACAGTATTATGCATCTCAAACGAAAGATGTGGAATGATAAAAATGGAGAAATATGGTGTATTTTTCTACAATATTAATAAAACAACAACAGCAAATAACAGTGCATATAAGTGTGAATGAAATTTTGAATCATATAAATGGCTAGTCTCAGTAATTCACTTCTTACCAACAAAAAACCTCATCTAAATGCATATTTCAAAAATGCAAAAAATAGATGTTTAACATTATTAGATAACAATATTGGTTTTTAGCTGAAATCCCCGTACAATTTCTTTTGTGAGCACACATCCTATCTAAAACTACAGGTCTATAACTATGCGTTGGAAGCAGCCTCCAATCATACACAAGCATCAACCCATGCATGAAAAAATATACCATCAAGAATTATGAAGCTAATAATATACATACACACACATACATACATACGTGTGTGTGTGTGTGTGTGTATATATATATATATATATATATATAACCACAACCTATATTTTAAAATTATAACAATGGACATGCATCTAAAAAATCATTGGTCAATGGTGCTTTTATATCATTAGTGGATTTAGCTATTTACATACATATGGTTACCTAAGCTATTATATCATCTGTAATTGTTTAGGTATACAACTAGAAAATCATGCAATATATAAACTATAATATATTATAATATTGTTTCTGTAACCAATCTCCATAAACTTTAATATATTTGAAGTAATCTTCATAAACTTTAATATATTTGAAGTAATTACTTTCCATATAGTTTGGTATATTCAAAGTGTAATAGAAGTAAAGTACAACAGAAGTTTATGGAAAAAATAATATACAAACATAATGTATAGCAGAGATAAACATTAAGTTATATTATCTCATGCTTTGGACAACTTGGTCGATTTATTTGTTAACAATCTTGCTTGTGTAGTACTTGAATTAAGTTGTAGAGGACCAACCTAAGTAATGTGCTATTGACTAAAAATTGACCAAATTGCAGTTAATAGACAAATTAAATTTAGATTATTCATAATATCTTTTTAGTAATGATAATAGATTATTAATTTGGATGGAGTAAAGGAAGTCTACAAGGTATACATGTATGGTTGAGTTATCTTGAAAGAACGAAAATATAAACCAAAACCATATCCATAACTTTGACAGTGTGGTACATAATGAAAGTTTGAGCATAAGTTAAACTAATTATTTTTCACTATCATAATGCCCAAACATAAAGAAAGGAATTCCTATAATCAAGCAGTTATGATAAATGAAACATGCATTATCATGACAAGTATATTAATAGTCAATCATGTAACCTTGTGTTGAAGTAGTTAACTTAATTTCTTTCTGAATGAATGAACTATGAATTTCAAAAACATTTTCACCTAAATGCAGTCAGCTTTGTTATATTAAGATGACAACCCAATGATCATCTACCTAATTATCGATTAGCATGACTTCAATCAACAACATTTTTCCCTAAGTATTTCAAGCTAATTCAAAGGCAATTAAAGGGACAGGTTGCATTTAATCCCACAAATGCACCAATATGAGTTAATTGTTCATCAAATACACACTTTATTTAGACCACATTAGTCCGCACAACGATCTTATATGTAAACAAGAAGAAAGAAACTTAACCAAAGTAAATAAGTATTCTTGTCAATTATGTTGGACCAAAATGCTAAACTATTGAAATTCATTTCTTGAAACATCATTAGACACAAACCTAGTATTTTTTCTCCCATAGGAGAAAGGGAAAAACTTTCTAACGTTATAATTGTAAACTCAAGCTTTCAGTGATTCAAAACGATCATTCTCAAAAAATAAAGATTATTAAGCAAGATTTAACATCGTAAACTCTTGCTAAACAATACACTACTAAAAAGATTAATATTCCGACAGCACGTAGCGATGGTTTTCGACGGCTTCCGATGGGCCGTCGGCGGCCGTCGGAAGCCATCGGAAATACGCGAATTACAGGCCCAGCCGAGGCTTCTTCTTCCTCATTTTGCAGCATGAAATTTTTTGTCAAAAAACCCCAAATCCCTCCTATAAGCTTTCAATCCGGATACTCCATGGCTACCTAAGCAAACTCTATTTTTCTCAATCTTAGGTATAATACCTTAATTTGGACAAAAATCTAATTTTTGCCCTAAATTTAGATTTGCATAAGATGATAATTAAAGGTAATTAGTGATTGCAATTGTTTCCAATTGTGTAATAATGGTTTATAGCATCCCATGGTATATCTATTTCATATGTTATCGTGAAATTTTAAAGAGTATTTATAATTTGTGATTATGTGTGTATATAGTTAGTAAAACTGTATTTTTTCGTAAAATGCACACATTTAATTAACAAATGTCCCTTAGAGAGTTTTTGGCCTCGTCTGACGAGTGTTGTACATGATCGTTATATAAATAGTCATTTTTTCAACAAATGACCATTTATATTCATTTGGTACAATGTTTGTTGGATTTGTCCCTGTACTGGACAAGTTATGAACACAGTAAGCATTTACATTTTGTATACTACTTCGTCTCAAACAGTTCATAAAATTGCGGCCTAACTTTTCTTTTTTATTTCCTGCATACATGCATTTGTGTACAATGCAGGGAACAAAACGGAAATGCTGCCGAAATTTTGTTGAATCATTCGAGATGAAGTAATATACGAAATGTAAATGCTTACTGTGTTTGTAATGGAAAGTAAGATGCCTGATCATGGAAAAAGATCTTTTGTATAAAAATTTTATCGATAGGTTAAAAAATAAAATGTGTCATATTTTGAAAATATTTTTTAATTTGTGAAATAGTTCTTTAAATATAAATATTGTACGACCATGAAAATAATCTTTTTCGAATTTGTATTCTTGAAAATAAATATTAAATTTTGAACTTGTGACTCATTTTCTCAAATAGAAAAAATGATTGATTATTTTATTGATCGAAGAAGATGGATGTACCAAAGAAAAGGACCGAAAGGCTCAATAAAAGAAGATTTTTATAATGGTATAAACGTATTTGTTGAATTCGCTTAAAGTAATAACGGAAACGATCTAGAAATTCGTTGTACGTGTAGTTGGTGTAGACATTTAAAGTATTTGTTACTAGATATTGTGAAAGTTCATTTGTGCCAAAATGCTTTCATTCTCGAATATTATGTTTGGGATCAGCATGGAGAAGTTGTAGCAAATACTTCTATAGAGCCTGAAAGTGTCGTTAACGAAGTAGTTATGACGACCCATATAGAAAATATGATCGAAGATGCAGCACGATCGGTATTTCCTGTGCTTGAAGTTGACGGCGATGATGAGAATGTTGAAGAACCAAATATTGAAGCATTTTTTTATGATTTACTAGATGCTGCTAGGAAACCTATTTGGGATGATTGTAAAAGCGACACTCAACTGTCGGTAATCGTGGAATACATTGCGATGAAGTCAAAATACAACATCACTGAAGCTTGATTTATGGTTGCTATACAAGCTACAAAAAGACATGCCGCCCGATAATCTAATGTGTGAAAATCACTATGAAGTTAAAAAACTTATATCGGCTTTTGGTTTACCTTATTAGAAAATAGATACATGTTTAAAAGGCTGCATGTTGTTTTGGAAAGAAGACGCAAACCTTAGAAATTGTAAAATTTGTAATCAGGAGAGAAACAAACGAAGAAAAAAGAAGGGAAATGAAGTTCCATACAAGCGTATGCATTACTTACCCATCACTCCAAGGATTCAAAGAATATATGCATGGAAGCATTTCAATAAAACGTATCCAAATTTCGATAAAACATATCCAAATTTTGCAGTGGGAGTCGAAATGTTAGATTAGGATTATGTACTGATGGTTTTTCGCCATTTTCTCAATTTTGTTCTAAATATTCTGGCCCATTATCGTCGCACCATATAATATACCTCCATGGATGTGTATGAAAACGCAATATATGTTTCTTACTGTTGTCATTCCTGGCCCAGACGATCCGACACAAGGAATCGATGCATATTTTGTTGAGGAGTTAAAAATACTGTGGAACGAAAGAGTAGAAACATACGATGTGTCCAAGAAGAAAATTTTTCGTATGTTTGCTTCTTTATTGTGGACTATAAGTGATTTTTCTGCCTATGAAATGCTTTCAAGATGGAGTACTACCGATCGTCTAGCATGTCCATGTTGCATGGATGAAATACGAGGGTTTTCTTTACCTCATGGTAAGTATATTTCATGGTTTGACTGTCATCGATATTTTCTCTATGTAATCATCTCTTCAGAGGAGACAAGAAATTTTTTTTATCTAATAGAGTAGAAACCAGAAAACCACCAACGATATGGTCAAGCGAAGACATATATGAACTTGTTAGGGACTATCCAAAGTATATGAAACTGGAGTGCAAACAGAAATTGAAGGCAAATCAATTGTTCATAACCGATGCAAACAAACAATTTTTTGGGAGTTGCCATATTGTAAACATCTTCTACTTCACCATAATATAGACGTAATGCACAATGAGAAAAATGTATTTGATAGTGTTTTTAACACAATTTTGAATGTGAAAGGGAAGACGAATGATGATTTGAAATCAAGACGTGATATAGAAGAATTATGCAAATGTCCCGAGCTTCATATGAAACCAAATGACAGTAAAAAACCCAAAGCATGTTGTGAACTAGATAATAATCAAGTTAAAGTTGTGTTAAAATGGGTGGAAGGGTTAAGATTTTCTGATGGGATATCATCAAATCTTCATAGATGTATTGACTTTAAAAACGGTAGATTGAGCGGAATGAAAAGCCACGACTATCACATAATGATGAAAAATTTAATTCCCGTTATGTTCAAAGAACTACTGCTATTAAAAGTTTGGAAGGTAGTAACGGAGCTTAGTATGTTTTACAATTAGCTATGTTCGACTACTTTAAAAGTGCAACGTTTATGTAAACTTGAAGTAGATATTCCTATATAGCTCTGTAAATTAGATAAAATATTTCCGTCAGGATTTTTTAATGTAATGGAACATTTACCTGTTCATCTTCCATCCGAAACACGACTTCGAGGTCCTGTCCAATATGGATGGATGTATCCATTTTAGAGGTATGCAATATACTATCATGTAATTTAATTGCATTTGAAAGATGAAGTTAACGTAGAATAATTTTGCATAGATATCTAAATCATCTGAAGAAAAAAAAGAGGCAAAAAGCACGAGTTGAAGGTTTGATATGTAAATTTTACATCGAAGAAGAAGCTTCGTTCTTTTTCTCCCACTATTTCAGTGACGATATGAATGTATCATTTGAAAGTGCTCCTCGTAATGACGAAGGCGACGAACAAGAGTCCTCAAGCAATGTTATCTATTTTTAGACAACATGGTCGGCCTTTTGGAAAATGTGTAGAAATATGGCTAGATGATAGAGATCTTCATGTAGCACACACTTATATTCTTTTAAATTGTGTCGAGGTTGCACCGTTTGTTAGGTAATTTGAAATAATAATTTGTGTTTTATTCTTTTCTATAATGCATGCGTGTGTATAGCCTAATGTAATAATATATATACAGTGTTTATGAACGTGAACATCCAAATGAAGATCTCAGTAAAGAATTTTCCGATTGCTTTTTAAATTACGTTTATGAGTCGAGAAATTGTGTTATTGACAAAGGGTTGAAACATCTTGTGATGAGACCAAAAAGAGTGGTCAAGACATAACCAATATATTTCGTCAATGGATATGCAATAACACCAAAGAATACGGTGCAGAAAAATTAACGAATAATACCCGTTTGTTAAAGATAGTAACGATCCAGAAAATCACATGAATGATTTTTATGGCATTCTAGCAAAAATTAGCGACTGACATGGTTCTCACGACCCGCGGAGGAGGTGTTTCTATTTAGATGCAATTGGTTTAGCAATGTTCCAGGTTTTGGAATTAATGTGCACTAGGATGCTAATCTTGTAGATATAAAGCATACATCGCATTATCACAAGTATGATCCTTTTGTACTAGCCAAACAAGCATTGCAAGTTTATAACGCGCCTTATCCATCTCTAAAAAGAGATAAAGCAGATTGGTCTGCCGATTTTGAATCAAAGGCCAGATTTACATTCAATGGGAAGAATATTCCAAACGAACAAGCTTAATAGGCAGATCTTGAGGAAAATAACGAAATAATTACTGATGATCATATAGATTTTGGTCTTTTGATCGAGAATGAAATGTTTTGGTAGAAGCGTTTGATAGTGCAGAGGAAAATATTATAGAAAACGAGATCGAATTTGAATCAGAAGACGATGATGATTGATAAAAGTTCGAATCTGGTTTTCTTGCAATTGATGTAACTATGATGAATTCTTGACGTATTATGAAATTGATGTAACTATGAAACCAAATATGTACGTTTACTATTGTTTACATGTTTTATGTCATTTCCATTTGTCAATTATTTAGCAATTTTTATTAAAAATGCAATGTAATCTGCTTATCGTTGGAACATGAGACCCATTATGAATCAGGATTAACACACTTGCATTTCTATTTCCATTTCAGTCATTAATTTAGCAATTTATACTGTTGATGTCATTTACTTATGAAATATATTTCATTATCATGTTATTATTCTCTTTTCAAATGATGTGTATATATGTCACAGGTTTATTGAAATGTCATCTAAAGGTAGGAGCTCTTTTCGATCTTCAGGAGGCGATGTCAATGGTCTATCACAAGCATCACAGCTTCCTGTAGTTTCTTTAGTACCTAGAGCATAGGGGTAAGAATTCAAATTTATTCAGCATCTTATTTTTTTGATATACGTACGTACTTATCTGTATCATATTTTAAAACAGGGGGTTCGACCTACTTCCCTCGAAGGTTGTGTTGGATGTTTCTACAGCTTCTTACCGGAGTAGGATGAGTGTGTGTTGGCCGAAGTGGGATAACATCCCTCCCCACATAGTAGAGTGTATTTGGCAGGTTGTCCTAGTAATTATGTTTTCCTATTTTCTATTTTTAATTCGTTTTTGTCATTTTTTTTACTGTTTATCGTTTACAGTTTAATTGTTTTTGCTTTTTATCATGAAACACATGCTGAGATAGACATTCAGACAGACGACATGCAGTTGGCATGAGAATATTGGATGAAGAAGATGCGTAAAAACTATAGGGACTCGATATCCAAATCAAGAAATCTGGTAAGAAACCACGTTGGATGGGGAGAGCGTATGGCAAGCATGGTTGGGATACTGGAAAACTGACGAGGCGAAGGCAAGTATACTAATTTTTTTAAAATTATTTGACTGGTAGTAAATATCAAAAAATACATGATCGATAAATAATGTATCAAATTTTGAATGTACAGGTAGAGTCGGAAAGAAACTCTACAAACAGAAATAAAAATTCTATCACTCATTGCGGAGGGCCGAAGTCATTTCAACAGTATCGACAGGAGCTGGTAAATTTACTGAATGCAAATTGTAAATAGTTTGTGCTATATAATTTTAAATATACAATAATTATATGTAAAAATAAATTTCAGGAAGATGAGGCACATGGTCCCGTGGGTCATATGGACGTGTTTACTCATACGCATGCTGTCGAGCATGTAAATCTGGACAGGACAGTTTCTTATACATGGTACGGTGATAAATCCAACAAGAGACATGTAAGCGTATTTCATTTTATGCAGTATTAGTAATTGATCCACTTGTGAAAATATAATGAAATAAAATATGATGATATTAATTTGTTAATGCAGGAAAAGTTAATGGAGCAGTGCCAGAAACTCCTTGCTGATACGGGTCGAGATCAATTGACGATGGATGAGGAGGATGCTTTTTTTGAGTCAGTTATGGATCCATCGGAGCATGGAAGACAATATGGATTTGGCAATCAAGTGGTAAGTAAATAATATATTGAGTATCATATAAGTTTTCAAATTCAGTACATTGGTTTTGAGTCACTTCATTACCACAATCTAAGATGTTATCAACATGCACATACACTAACATAAACATGCATAAACTAAATTAAATAACATTATCACACTGCTAATCATTTACATACCTGCACATACACTTACAAAGATCACACAGCTAAATTAAATATTTATTACAGGCCAACATTCAAAGATGGAGTAGGCAGACTAAAGCTCAGATCGATCTAGCAGAGATCGAAGATTTGCGGGCTAGAGTGGCGCAGCTGGAGGAGTAGAACCATTGACAGGCCATAGAGACCACATAGTTGCTAGACCATTATATCGCCTAGTACATGTAGCAATATGGGGGCCGCTTCTCTTCCTCTGCTTTCTCTGGTTCTGAAGGAGATTGATTGATTGCTTTGGTCAGTATGTTTTTTCTGTTTTGTATGATTTGGTAGATGGTGGAGGTAGTTGTTGATTTATGTACTACATTATGATACACTTAGCTGTTACGTTGTAAAATTATGTGTTTGGACTTAATTTTATTTATTTTTTTTGCTTGGTGAATTGTGTATAGTTTGGTTTTTGATATTTGGTTGGAATATTATATATTGGATTCTGCAGTATTGGTGGAATAGTGTTTGTATGGAAAATGTAGATGGAAGGCTATATTGCAACAGAAATATAAAAAAAGTGCAGCAGATTTCCGACGTCTTCCGACGGCTTTCAGGTTATATTTTTTCAATGGCTTCCGACTTCTTTTAGATCAAATTTTCCGAAGGATTTCGACCGTCAAAAGCCGTCGGAAAAATGGAGAGATGTGTCGGAAGCCGTTGGAAACAATGCACCCCGATGCCTTATTTTCCTACAGCTTCCGGCGGCCTCCGACGGCCGCTGACGGTTTTCGACCGTCGAAAAATGTCTTTTTCCTTGTAGTGATGTCTAAATATCCACATCGGTTATATCATCAACCTTAGCAAACAATTGTTTTTGATAAACAAATATGAATCAAGTATGTATAGTTTAAAAAATTGACTATTAAAATCATTTTGTTTTCTTTGATTCCTGAATCCAGTAAGACTGCAACAACGTGAATAAAATTGTTATTATATATATAGTAATATAAAGAACAAAAGCATATGCAAAATGTACTATGCAGATAGGTTACCCTTAAATATATACTTGTAAATGATATGTGCTCCAGTACAAGTAATAGCCAAGGCAAATATAATAACCAAAAGCAAAGGATGTTGCCATTGTCTTAGTTGCTCTTTTATCTGAGAAAACCATTTAAATTAATAATATTTTTAAAAGAAACATAGATGAATAATAATGGATACCTTTTGATTTACAAAAAATAAAATTTAGTCATGCAACTATCATATTCCTAGAAGTACAACGGAACCACACTACATATGCAATGGTAATCTCACCATGTCCTTTTTGCAATTGCCTTCAGGATATTGAGAAGCTATCTTTTCATTGCATTCATCATTATTTGATCACATGTAAAAGTAATGATCTTAATTTCATACATATACAAGAAAATAAAGATTTGTTAGTAGAAAAAACTTTATTTAAACCCTAAAATCATCAAATTTGTAAGTTTAAGATGGTATATGCGATAAATAATATAAATATTCATGCAAGCAAATTTTGCTACCTTCACAAATTTATGTACCATCACCTCCAAGCCTATGAGGATATTTGCATTTATCGTTTCCAACTTTCCCCATTTACAGGTAAATCAATAAATTATGCACAAAACTTGATAATTTTGGCAACTTTAAGAACTAACCCGACAAGCGACGAAGTTGTGTCCATCGTGACTACCATGCCAACATCTGCCATTATTAATTTTACACCTTCCAGGACCATTTTTGAGAGAAATATAAATAAAAATGGCAGATCAGCCTTAATGGGGAAGAAGAAGGGAAACAAATGAAGATCTTATTTCTGAAGCCCGGCTTGTTGTATTTATAGGCAAAATTCGAGTTACTAGGCTCCATGAGTGATCCGGCCCATTAAGACCATAGTCGAGTCCGGACAGCCGACCCTTTCTACCACCCAGTTTCCAGCCATCCCAGCTTCCAAGCGACTCAGATTCCTATCGACCCAGATTCCTACTAACCCAGCTTCCATCCGACCCTATTTCCTACCGACCTGGCTTCCAACCGACCCAGATTCCTACCGACCTAGAGTCCAGCCAACCCAGCTTACTGACCCATCTTCCTAACGACCCAGCTTTCTACCAACATAGATTCCTACCTACACATATTCCTGCCAACCCAACCTCCTGCCGACCCAGCCTCCTGCCGACCTAGCTTCTAGCCAACCCACCTTCCAGTCGACCCATATTCCTAACGACCCAACATTCGGCCAACCCAGATTCCAACCGACCCAGCTTCCAACCGACCCAACTTCCAACTGACCCAAAGCATTACCTTTGATGACTAGGAGAAACCATCAAGAAAACCCAAAGCAAGTCCAAATATGACTCGAAGCAAACTCCAAGCAACCCGCGATAACTCAATTTTTGTCAAAACTCGTATTTCGAGTATCCAACGACTTTTGTCCATCGAATATGCCAAATCTCGGCTTCATAATCATGATTACCAGATTGGTTGTCTTTACATCCAATTGACTAAAACCTATCGTATTCCAGTCTCGACAACCGAGCAACAGATTTAGTTAAATCCACCTATCTAGGGCCTTCCCAAAAGGCAGACTAACATTTGTCCTCTAAAACATGCAGTGCTTTCGAAGATGTGTTTTGAATAGCCTCAAATCCATTTATCGAATCCATGATCTCTCCGGATCATTAACAAAATCCATAACTGTTCTAAATAAATATCCAATTCTTAATTCATTCTGTATCCATTAACCGAATTCACGATCTCCACAGATCATTTTATCCAAACCCGGGACCTCTCTGGTCCTATAATCCATAGCAGGGACCTCGTCGGGTCCATATCCAGAACCAGGAACTTGCTAGGTCCTATAATCCATATCTGGGACCTTACTGGGTCCATATCCAAATTCGGGACCTCATCGGGTCCAATAATCCATATACGGAACGTCGCCGGGTCCATATCCAAAGTCGGGACCTCGCCGGGTCCATAGCCAGATCTAGGACCTCTCTGGGTCATGTAACTCAAATCCGGGTTATTTTATCCTACTCCGACTTCAACTCTCCGGTCAAGGACTTAATCCATGAGGTATCCTTCTCCGACCTCAATCCTCGATCGAGGACTTTATATTCTCCGGCCTCGATCCTCTTTTGAGGACTTTTGTATTGTCCGGCCTCGACTCTCCGGTCGAGGACTTTTATATTCTCGAATCCATCCCAAGCTCGAGTCCATTCCATCGCTCTCCGGCGAAGGGACTCATGACATGTGATTTCTGCCCCTTTTTTTCGATCTAGACCGTAACCGTATGACCTGTACTATTTATTACATTAATATTCCAAATCCAATCAACATAGATTTCCATTGATAAAATAAAAGTCCATACAATGAAGAAAATCAAATGTCCGTAGTACCAAGAAAGAAACTAGAATTCACAAAAAATGGAAATAAAAAATATATTTCATAAACCCGCGCATCACGGTATATCATCATCTTAGAGCATGCCTAGATACCATCTTCGATCCCATGCATGTGTGAGTGACTTAGCTGCCTTACTTTGGGGTTTACTACTTATTCAAAGCCATAAATCCATTCAGCTGATAATAAGGTGATGATGCCTAGATCCGGTGCCAGCTTCGTCTGATGTGGGCAGTGGTTGCTCATATTCCACTACCACAGCTCGATTCCTTATGTACTATTATAAATGGCCATTCCTTATATGTTCCTCAATGATATCCTTCAAATTCTTATAGTCATTTGTGTTATGCCTATCCAGCTCATGGAATAGGCAATGCTTTCCTGATGCCCGTTTGTGTTCGGAGGGTTCCTTCTTTGCCGGCTTTCAATCCTGGAGGTGTCCTCGAGTATCTAAATTAATTCTTTCTAGAGTCTCATTCAAATCCGTATAAAGAAGAGAATTTTGATCCCCTCCATTGCCTTTTTGATGTGCTTTTGCTATCCATTTTCCTTTTGCCTTTGTCATCCTTGTTTGAATCCTCCCTGTGACCTCCACCGTTTCCCGCATACATCACTACCTCTCACCCTTCTCTTTCAGCCTTCGCATCTTTTTGTCTTAGAAACCTTTCTGCTTTATGGTAAAATTCTCCGAGATCCATTATGGATCTCACTCCAACAATATCTTGAAATCTAAATTATCCGCAATTCTTGAGACCGTCGCCATCCAAACCGTCAATGGGTTAGGTCGATCCACCGAAGCCACTACCACATTGAATCTGGTTAAGAAATCCTTAAGGATTCTCCCTTCCATTTTTTCATCGATGTCAAAGTCATCACACTCCTAGGTCTCACGATGTGTACCCGAAATTGCCTCATAAACCTATCAATCAGCTCCATCCATGTGCCAATAGAGTGACTTTCCAGTTGTCTGAACCATAGTGCAGCTACATCCGTCAAATACAAAGGGAAGCACCACGTCATGACTTCCTCCGATGCCCCCAGTACTTCCATGTGCCTCATATAACTTGTTAGGTGAACAGTGGGATCTATTTTCTCATCATACATTTTTAGTGACGGTAGTTTGAAATCCGATAGATTCCCAGCCTGGCTGATCATTGGAGTGAAAGGGCTCCTGTTCACATCCTCCAAATCCCCATTCACCAATCCTCTCCTCATAGCCCGTCTGATTACATCCGTTAACCTGTCATTGTCATCAAGTAACGGCCTTTGTCCATTGTCCCCAACCTACCCCCGAGTCCATGAGGGAATCCTGGAGCCTGCCCTTCTAAATGAGTATCCACTTCCTATTAACGCCAAATTGCCCAACATTGTCTGGTATCCTTACTAGAATGGGGCATACATGATTCGGATGCATGCCTCCTAGTCCAAGGGCCATTCCCAATGGTATAGCTCTATCCAATACTCCGTTCGCTCCATGCCCTTGGTATTGATTCCGGACTGCCTCCATTCCTACTACTCTAGCTTCATGATCCTCCTTTCCAGCATCACCTGCTACTCCATTACTTTGGTTTTGCACTTCATCGCTCCATGTCCAATCTGTTGGAGTAGGTTCTGTATCATTTCCTCATGCCTTTTCAGTATCCGTTCCTACATAACATCCATCATCATTTCCATCTCATCTCTGGTGATGAAAACTGAGGTCTGATTAGCTTCTGAGAAAGCCTCCTGACTTCCTTCATGTTGAATCCTTTCCGCTCTTTTTATCCTTGTTGATTGCTTTGCCATAGCTTCCCAAGAATCCGAGTTCTTAAGCCTTTAAATCCAAAGTCCAAACTTTAGAATTCCTGAGTGCTAGCTTTCTCAGTGGAAGCACCAAAATGTTAGCACCAAAATTGGTACTAACACCCAAAGGTAAATGAAAGCACCAACCAACAATCACAGATAACAGATAGAGTGCGCGTAGAGAGTATAAATATGAAGAGCGGTAAAAATTAAAAAGAAAGCAGAAAAATTGGATTTATGGTGGTTCGACTGACTCTGGCCTACGTCCACTCCAAAAAAATTCTTTTTATTGACATGAGAATCTATTATGATTACAATCTAGAGCTTTTAAAACAATAATGGCATAGTAGCCTTAATGAGGAAGAAGAAAAGAAACAGAATGTAGATCACTTTTCTGAAGCACCTCCTGCTGTATTTATAGCAAAATCCGAGTTATTGGGCTTCCTGAGTGATCCAGGCCCATTAAGACCATAGTCGAGTCCATATAGCCGACCCAGCTTCCAACCGACCCAGATTCCACCCGACCCAGATTCCAACCCGATCCAGATTCCTATGGACCCAGCTTCGAGCCGAACCAGCTTTCAATCGATCTAGATTCCTACTGACCCAGCTTCCTACCGACCCAGCTTTCAGTTGACCCAGCTTCCTATCGACCCAGCTTCCAACCGACCCAGCTTCCAACCGACCCAGCTTCCTACCGACCCAGCTTCCTACCGACCTAGATTCCTACCGACTCACCTTCCTGCCGACCTAGATTCCTACCGACCCACCTTCCTACCGAACCAGATTCATACCGACCCAGCTTTCAACCGACTCAGATTCCTACCAACCCAGATTCCTGTCGACCCAGCTTCCAACCGACCTAGCTTCCTACAGACCCAGATTCCTTCCGACCCAGATTCCTACCGACCCAGATTCCTACCGACCCGGCTTCCTACCGACACAGATTTCTACCTACCTAGCTTCCTATCGACCCAGCGTCCTGTCGACCCATATCCTATAGTGTCTGGCCTAGGTTCCTAACAACCCAGCTTCCAACCGACCTAGCTTCCAACCAACCCAGATTCCTACCGACCTAGATTCCAACCGACCCAGCTTCCAACCGATCCAGATTCCTACCGATCCAGATTCCTACCTACCCAGCTTCCTTCCGACCCAGCTTCCAACAGACCCGAAGCATTACTCTGGATGACTCGGAGAAACCATAAATAAAACTCGAAGCAAGTCCAAATACGACTCGAAGCAAACTCCAAGCAACCTGTGACAACTCAGCTTTTTTCAAACTCGTATTTCGAGTATCCTACGACTTTTGTCCATCGAATATGCCGAATCCCTGCTTCATAATCATGATTACCATCCGCGATTAATCGTCTATCCATATAATTGACTAAAACCCATCGTATTCTAGTCTCAACAACCGAGCAACCGATTTAGTTAAATCTGTCTATCTACGGCCTTGGCAAACGGCGGGTTAATAATAAAAAAAAGTAGGAAAATGTTATATTTATAAAGAAAACATGGATTTAATTTGAAAATAGTAAATTAGAATACGTTACTTCTAAAAAAATTGCTCTTTCAATTTTGGGAAGAAATGAAGTAATAAGGTAGGAGCAGATCATACAATTCATTTAAAGAAGTTCTAAGAAATTAATATAAGTATTTCTAATGAAATGGTCAAATTTTTTGTCTTCTTATGTTAATGTTACTAATAGCAACTACATTTTTTGGGTATAATGTGAAGAAAAACATAGGATAATATGAATTAATGCATCTAAAATTTATGTTTCCTTTATCTTTGCTACATTTATTAGGAAGACAAAAATAACATCCCATAACAATAGTGATTATTATTTGCTTTATTTAATTAATGCAAGGAATTCAATTCTAAGACCACAATTGGTGGAATAGGGTAAGTTTAGTGAAATATTGAAACTGAATGGACATAAAAAGCCGTGGTAAAAATAAAAATACTGCCTTGGATATGGGAACACAAACCAAAGTTTATGTTGCAAACAAAGAAAATAGGTGATTGCTTTTGAATTACAAATGATGGCTAATGATTGTATTTGCCAATACACTATCGCTATGGACAATTGATTTAAAAACAAACAAATGAGTAAATGAGGCAAACAACCAAAGGTTTTGAACGACCATAACAAAGATAGGACATATTATTTTGCTAGGAGAACAAAGAAACCAAGCGCATAAAGAAATCAAACATAAAATTCATAAATTTGACTGTGTAGAACATAATATACTTGATTAGTTCACTGGCAAAAGAAATTTTATTGTTAGGGTAACAAAAAGCATGAATAAAAATTTCATAATAACAAATAAGACTACAAAATTGTAAATGAGGATAGACAATAAGGGCTCTACTGCCGACAATCCTTTTATGTGCATTTTTAATAAATAACATATGCATAATGGTCACACCACTTTAACTAACATGAAATACTTATTTAATATTCAAAAATAAATGTTTTACATTATGCAATCAAATTGATGATATTAGCACTATCACAAACACAGACGAAATAAATGATTTAAAACATAATTAAGATGTCATTATTAAGGAACAAAGAAATCGAGCACAAAGAAATCAAACAAAAAATTTAAAATTTTGATTGTGTAGAACAAAATATACTTGATTAGTTTACCGTAGAAATTGTATTGGTAGGGTAACAAAAAGCTTGCATAAAAATTTCATCATAACACATAGGGCTACAAAGGTTATAAAATTGTAAATAAGGATAGACATAAGGGACCTACTGCTATGAATGTGTGGACAATCCTTTTATGCATATATTTTTAATAAACAACTTATGCATAGTGGTCACACCATTTCAACAAACATGAAATACTTCTTCAATGTTCAAAAATAAATGTTTTATATTAGACAACTAGATTGATGATATTGGCACGATCATAAACATAGAAGAAACAAATTATTAAAAACACACTTAAGATGTCATTATTGTGCTTTTTTGTTTTACTGTTATGATTTTGATAACCATAATTAGATAGATATCTTTTTAGATAACATGACACACTTTTACAATCATAAAAGAAATTGTAAATTAAATCTTGGAGACAACTACCCATCATTAAACATGAACAAAAAAATATTGGCAAAGTTGTAAAAAGGTTTGAAAATGATAACATAGAGTGGTTTAAAATCGATAATATTGACACAATCATGGGCAGAGGAGAAACGAAATATTTAAAACACATATAAAATGTCATTATTATGAATTTTTGTTTTACTTTTATGATTATGATACTCATAATTAGGTATATATATCTTTTTAGATAACATGAAACACTTTTACAATAATAGAAGAAATTGTAAATAAAATCCAGGAGACAACCACGCATAAACAAACATGAACATAGAAATATTAAATTTTTTGGAAAAAGGTTTAAAAAATGAGAATATACAATAGTTTAATTGTATTCCTGATCGGTAACATGTAAGATTATGGCAAATCCGAAAACTTTATACAAAATAAGTATTAAAACTATAATATAATAGTTCAAAAATGAAAAATTACCTATTGATCTGGTGAAAAGAACCAAAGAATGGAGATCAAATGAAAAAACGTTCCTAAAAATACAACTTCGAAAATGAAAAATGTCAACAACTTTTAACTACTGTGAAAATAATGAAATGAAAGTAATCAACAAACAACTTTAAACCACGCTGAAAAAGATGAAAATAAAGTTACCAAATAAAAAACATTCAAATTCGTCTTTGTCGATGATGATTTCCTACCAAATGAAAACATTAAAATTCCATATCCCAATGGTTCTAATTCCATGGTTTCTTACAAAATAAAAGGTGTTTCCTTAAATGACTTAAAAGAAATATAGCTTATGAGAATTAAGAGAGAAAATAGAAATCAGAAATGTTGACAAAGTTGGAAAAAGGTTTTAAAATGACAACATAGAGCGGTTTAAAATTGATAATATTGACACAATCACGGACATAGGAGAAACATTGACACAACCACAGATATAGGAGAAATAAAATATTTAAAACACACCTAAGATGTCATTATTGCGAATTATTGTTTTACTTTTATGATTTTGATACTCATAATTAGGTATATATCTTTTAGGTAACACGAAACACTTTTACAGTAATAAAAGAAATTGTAAATAAAATCTAGGAGACAACCATGCATTGCCAAACATGACCATAAAAATATTGAAAAAAGGTTTAAAAATGAGAACATGCATCAGTTTAATTGTAGACATGATCTGAAGAAGATAAGATCATGAAAAATCTAGAAACTTTATACAAAATAAGGATTAAAATTATGATATAACAGTCTAAAAATGAAAACTTGCCTATTGATCTGGTGAATAGAACTAAAGCATGGGGATCATATGCAAAAACGTTCCTAAAAATACAACTTCAGAAATGAAAAAAATCAACAACTTTTAACGACTTTGAAAATGATGAAATGAAAGTAATCAATATACAACTTTGAACCGTTGTGAAAAAGATGAAAATAAAGTTACCAAATAAAAAACATTCAGATTCGTCTTCGTCGATGATGGTTTCCTATAAAATGAAAACATTAAGACTCCAGATCCAGATGGTTCTATTTCAACAGTTTCTTATAAAATAAAAGGTGTTTCCTTAAATGAATTGAAAGAAATATAGTATATGAGAATCAAGAAAGAAATTAGAAATGTTGACAAAATTGAAAAAATATTAGAAGATTGAATTAAACAGAAAGGAGATAGGGTTTTTAGAAGTTGAATTTGAAAATTAATGGGAAGAGAGGATGATGTTACTGAAAAAAGAAAGAGGCACTGTCAAAAATACATTTTCTTAATTATTAATATTTTAAGAGCAAAAAAATGCTAAGAGAAAAAAGAACGAGTAGCGATAAATACAATGGATATATGAATTGTAATTGGAAAAGAGTGGAGAGGGTAATTGAAAATTGTATACTCAAATCAATGAGAGATAAATTTATATTTCCTTTATCCTTGGTACATTTATTAGAAAGACAAAGATCACATCCCATAACAATAGTGATTATTATGTGCTATATTTAATTAAAACAAGGAATTCAATTCTAAGAACACAATTGGTGAAGTAGGGTAAAGTTTAGTGAAATAGTGAAATTGAATGGATATAAAAGCCATAGTAAACACAAAAATACTGCCTTTGACATGGGAACACAAACCAAAGTTAATGTTGCAAATAAAGAAAATAGGTGATTGCTTTATAATTACAAATGATGGCAATGATTGCATTTGGCAATACATTGTCGCTAAGGACAGTAGATCTAATAAACTAACAATTGAGTTGACGAGGAAAACAACCAAAGGTTTTGAATGACCATAACAAAGATAGAACATACTATTTTGCTAGGAGAACAAAGAAACCAAGCATAAAGAAATCAAACACAAAATTCATAAATTTGATTGTGAAGAATACAATATACTTGATTAGTTTATTGGTAAAAGAAATTGTATTGTTAAGATAAAAAATCATGAATAAAAATTTCATAATAACACATATGACTACAAAGGTAACAAAATTGAAAATGAGGATAAATAGTAAGAGCTCTATTGCCGACAATCCTTTTATGTGCATTTTAATAACTAACTTATGCATTATGGTCACACCACTTTAACTAACATGACATACTTCTTCAGTATTCAAAAATAAATATTTTACATTAGACAATCCTATTGATGATATTGGCACTATCACAAACATAAAAGAAACAAATTATTTAAAACATACTTAAGATGTCATTATTGAAGACCAAAGAAATCGAGCACAAAAAAATCAAACACAAAATTCATAAATTCGATTGTATAGAACACAATATATTTGATTAGTTTACTGTTAGAAATTGTATTGTTAGGGTAACAAAAAAGCATGAATAAAACTTTTGTGATAACACATAAGGCTACAAAGGTAATAAAATTGTAAACGAGGATAGATAGTAAGGGCTCTACTACTATGAATGTGTGGACAATCCTTTTATGCGCTTATTTTTAATAAACAACTTATGCATAGTGGTCACACAATTTTAACTAACATGAAACACTTTTTCAATATTCAAAAATAAATATTTTACACTAGACAATCAAATTGATGATATTGGCATGATCATAAACATAGAAGAAACAGATTATTTAAAACATACTTAAGATATTGTTATTTTGCTTTTTTGTTTTACAGTTATGATTATGATACTCATAATTAGATATATATCTTTTTAGATAACATGAAACCACTTTTACAATCACAAAGGAAATTGTAATTAAAATCTTGGAGACAACTACCCATCACCAAACATGAATAAAAAATATTGACAAATTTGGAAAAAGGTTTGAAAATGACATCATATAGTGGTTTAAAATCGATAATATTGACAAAATCATTGATAGAGGAAAAATAAAATATTTAAAACACACCTAAAATGTCATTATTATGAATTTTTATTTTGCTTATATGAGTATGATACTCATAATTACGTATGTATCTTTTTAGGTAACATGAAACACTTTTACAATAGTAGAAGAAATTGTAAATAAAATCCAGGAGACAACCATGCATCACCAAATATAAACATAAAAACATTGAAAAGTTGGAAAAAGATTTAACATAAGAACATAAAGTAGTTTAATTGTAGACCTGATCTAAAAGATAAGATTATGGCAAATCTAGAAACTTTGTACAAAATAAGGATTAAAACTGTAATTAACAGTCTTAAAATGAAAACTTACTTGTTGATTTGGTGAGAAGAACCAAAGCATGAGGATTAGATGCAAAAATGTTCCTAAAAATACAACTTCAAAAATGAAAAAAAAATGAACAACTTTTAACTACTTTGCAAATGATGAAATGAAAGTAATCAACATACAACTTTGAACTGCTGTGAAAAAGATGAAAAGAAAAGTTATCTAATAAAAGACATCCATATTCGTCTTCGTCGATGATGGTTTCCTACAAAATGAAAACATCAAGATTCCAGATCCAGATGGTTCTAATTCAATGGTTTCTTATAAAATAAAAGGTCTTTCCTTATATGACTTGAAAGAAATATAGTTTATGAGAATCAAGAGAGAAATTAGAGACGTTGACAAAATTGAAAAACACAAATATTGAATTAAACAAAAAGGAGATAGGTAGGAAGTTAAATTGCAAATTATTGGGAAGAGCAGACGAAGTTACAGAAATTTAAAAAGGAACTATAAAAAACACATTTTCTTAATTATTAATAATTTAAGAGCAGAAGAATGCTAAGAGAAAAATAGTAAATAACAATAAATACAATGGATACATGAATTGTAATTGGAAAGAGTTGGAGGGAACAATTGCAAATTGTTTACAAATTGATGAGAGATGAGTATTTAGCTTTAGATTGAATGAGAAATAAAAATACGAAAATTCTTTTATTCTCTTTTATATATAGTAGAATAGATTTATTGAAGTAGCAAATAACAAAGTAGATAATGCAGAACCCTCCACCAACAATCTTTGATTTTTACATGCGAAACTCACGAGTTTCTTTTAGCTATTGTATCAAAATACAATATATATTATATATTTCCTTGAAGTTGTTCGTGTTATAAAATTTGATTATGTAAATAGCTAGTTATTTCTTTAACAAATTGGAAGAATTCTTTGAAGCATTATCTAAAGATAAGAAATGAATGTACGAAAGCTCAAATTATGGAGGCAAAACAAAATGATGTAAATGAAGAGGTCAGTAATAAACAGTCATGCCAAATACTAAACCTATAATGCTACAATCCACGGTCAGTAGAATGTCTATATATTTATATTCACATACTACATTGCTTTCATGAAAAGAAAAAGATCCATAAGAGCTTAGTTTCCCTTGCCTTTCAAATATTACAGAAGAATTGGGGGCATGGACTGAATCTTAGGTAAATTCATTAACATAACTGGCTCTTCCTCTTTACCGTTATTACTTCCTTATAGATTAAAACGCGAATTAACATCACAAAAAAGGGAAATCTAACAAGACAAAAGGTATATTTGTTCCTATTGAACTAAATACTTACTTTGGGTTCAGAAGCATGGCTTGGAGTGAATCGACGAGGGACGACTGTGAATTTGGCCAAGCGACGGCAGATAGTAAGAGGTTTTGCGGTATTCTATATGGAATTTGGGAATGGTAGGAGGCAGTTTGGATTCGATATGCAAATCTGTTTTATTTTTTGTGGAATTACGGATTCAACTTGGGGCGGGATGTCTTATTTTTTTGGGAGTGTTTTAGTTTTTGGGCATTGATGTATGCTTCAAGGTCTCTATTTTTTAAGTAAAACCCTAAATATTTGCCATGGCACAAGGACATTGCAAAATTGTAATGGCTAAAAGCCATTGCTAAATATTTTGCAATAGTTCTAAGCCGTTGTAATATTGCAATAGTTCAAGACAATTGCGAATTTACCATAGTGTGGTGTTGTAAAATTTCCTATATAGTGTAGTGATTTAGGGATTTTAAGTGTAAACTAGCCAAAGAAATGTAGGATAAGAGGAACGGGACATTTTCAAGCGACCGAAGGCGGAACAAAGGGGATTGGAGGAGAAAAAAATGTAAAAAATGATAAAAATCACGGTCAGAATTTCAAATTCCGATTAGGACTGATGAAGCAATCTACATCACTGGTGCATTGTGGCCTAATTTTAGGCACAAGTTGAACATAGACCCAACCAAGTCAATATATATAAATTCTTGTCGATTTGGGCCTTGTTTCCTTTGTTTCTAGAAGCTGTTTAGAGGCTATTGGCGAGGCAGTTGTTGAAGTTACGAGTCCAAGTTAAATTTGGTTATGTTGATTGTTTGTTTGAGATAGATTTGTATGTTATACAGGGTACAGAAATTGTTTACTTATAATGTGAACATGTATGAGCCTTGGTGTAAGTAGGTGGCCTAGAATACGAGCCCGTCACACAAGTGGGCTATCCGAGTATACATTGCTTCGTTGTAGTGATTCGACGGACCAATGTGGATGATGGACGGTAAGACATTGTAACGACCCAGAATTTTTCGATCTACAAAATTCCAGATAGTTAAGGAAAAGAAGAAAAGAAATAGAAGAAGAAGAAATAGAAACACCAAACCACAGAATCTCAAATAATATTCTTGACACAAAGAAAGCTGTATCAGTCAATTCTATTTAATACATCAGAGTTACAACATTACACAATCACTGGACAGTTAAAATAACTTGTCCCAGATAAATAACATTATATCACAACGGAATACACTCCACACGTTCCTGCCATCCAGTTCACCTCCTGAACTCCAGAACGTCCTTACCTGAAAATCTGTAATATTCGGTCTGAGCCGAGCATTACATCAAAGTAACACCCGGGCCAGGCTGGAAACCAACGTGAGTAAACCCATCTAACAAGAAATACCAATGCATACCACTTAAAATAAAATCTGGGTAACTCGTACTTCACTATGTGTTCTCAACTTGTTATAGTCAATACTTATTTCACACATTAATATCTATGTACCTCTACATAGTTAAATGGTCCAATTATTTAAATCATTCCATTTCAGTCTAATGATTTCACATTTCAAATCTATAAGGAATTATAGAAGATTACAAATCGAAGTGGTTTCGGGTATTTGCTAATACCCGATCCCGGCCTCTTCGAATCCAATGTCATCTTAACCTAGGTTATACAATTGAAATTCAATTCAAACTTAATTTCAGGATGTCACATTTTACCCAACAATTCTTTATTGATAGATAACCACGCTATCATTGTCCACCCAAACATATCATAACACAAAACAATTCATATCAAAGATATCAACCAATTCAAGGAATTTAACATTATTCAATCATTCATAAGAAAGATTGATCACTTCCAAAATTAATTATTTTATCTCTAATTAAATTAATCACTAATGTTTAATTATTTGGATTACCTTTACTTAACATTAATTAATTACAAATCAATTAATTAATGACCCTTTAATTATCCATCTTACTTAATCATCCTTGATGAATTATAGTTTAATTACAATAAGTAATTAACTCTTAATTAATTACACAAATTAATTAACCTTCACTCATCCATATTAATTACATTGGTTCTTAATTTATTACTCAAATTAATTATCTTATAATCACTTACATTGATTAATAAACCCTTAATTATCACACTCATTAATTAACTAACCTTTAATTAATTTCTTTAATTAATCAACCCTTTAATTAATTATACTGAGTAATTAATCCTTAATTACTTCCACTAAGTAATTAACCTTTAATTACTTCTCTAAAATAATTACCTTCATCAAGTAATTATACCATTGGTTAATTAATTACATTGATTAATTAACCCTAATCAATAATTAGTCACAACAATTAATTATTCCTTTGCAAATAATAATCATTCTTTAATTTCTAATTTATTAACTAATAATTAATTCTTAATTATCAATTAATAAATCCCTTAATTATCAATAAATTTAAATGATAAATCATTTATCAAAGTTCAATTCCTTAATTATTACTCTAAAATCTTTCCGAATAACCTTGGAATCAAAATGACTTAAAAACTTTAAGTTTAAGTAAAATTTAAAACATTAAATCTTTTAATTTACCATTTAATTATATGATTAGTTTAGCTTTTAAAACAACTTAAATACTTTCTTAACTTAAATTAATAAAACATTAACTAATCAATTTATCACTTACAATAGTCTAGGATAATTAACTTATCTAGACTCTGCAAACATCTCATTTATAACACAGAGCAACCCGAGTATTACTTCACATAAACTCGAGTTAAACCCCATGCTTCCCTGCGTCTCAACCCTTCTTCCACTCCCTTCCCTTTCAAAAACTCTAATTTAGTTTAACTTTTATAAAAACTATTACAGGTTTAATAAACTTCGTGAACGCACGAAGCAAAACGCAAGCGAATCTTCCTCTACCCCGAGACCAACCTTGAAGCAACACTTCCCACCTCTTCGTATACAACGCTGACACACCAGAAAACCTCCTGAACGTGCACGAAAGTTTTGGTCATCTCCGACCGACGTCACGACGCTTATCTCATCTGCAACTTCACCGTCATCCAACCTGACAACCCAGAAACTTGAAATCACAACCCACTCAAAATCAAGAAATTAGCTACCCACTTGAACTAACAGGATCGCCAAAATAATCATCACGCTTCGACGCTGTTGACCACCGATAACCCCGTCGCCATGCCTGAGGATGTGCCAGACCCCTCTCTTCCATTTCCCCTACCTTAGCTCAACTCGACGCTGCCTAAACGTTGCACCATCCTCACAAAAACCGACAACCTGCACCAGATCTTAAACCCTAGTTCACCCTTCCCTAGCCACCACGGTGAACCGGCATTACTCCGAGTAATTTTCCATGTCCCTTGAGTCTCAAGCCTCCTTTAGACCAAAACCCAATGGAGATCTCGCCGTCGATCAACGACACTTGCCGATAATCTCAATTATGAACAATTCTGCATATCTCGATCTATAGCAAGCTAAGAATTATGATTTTAGTGCCTAAATTAATCATTTGCCAAGACAATTCATATCGTACAATCTAAACTTAAAATTTAAATATTTGGCTTTTCTGATTTAACAAGTTCCCACTATAAAATCATAGTTTTCGAAATGTTAACAAAATAATTCCACCAGAAACTATTTTTAAAAATGAATTTACCCTATTGTAATCGTTTTTTATTCCATGATAGTAGTTTGAATTTACTTGGGTGCAATGACCCGCAAATCCGTACCCCTTGAGCCAACACCATTCTACAACAATCAACTCAAGTTATACAGAAATACGAACCATTTGGGTTAAAGAAGAAGAGGTAGAAGAAGAGAAAAACAAAACCAAAATCAGAATCTAACCATCGCAGCGGAATAAAATATAATGGATATTAAATAATCTTTACTCAAAATCAAAGATATCAGTTTACATATATTACATCATCAGAGTACATAAGTCACAGCTCACATCAATAACATACAATGGATACACAACAACTCAACACAGCGGAAATATATATACAAGTACGAGAATACGTATCGTCATCCAGCTCGTCTCCTGAGCTCCACAGCATCATATCCTGTATCCTATAATACTCGATCTGACCCGAGCATTACAGTTAAATAACACCCGAGTCAGTCTGGAATACCAGCGTGAGAAAAATCACACCCAATTGATTATTAAAGTTTCAAAAATCCTTTGAAAACAAAAGCATCTCGTAAGACCACGCCACAAATAAACATGTCGGGTTTTTACCTTACGATAGCTAAAACAATTTTTACAGAAATCCTCTGATATTATAATAGGGTCTATATACAAATACTTATAAAATAGCCGAAATTGTTACATCTATTAAATTCCAGCTACTAGCCACAGATTGGGTAATACAAACAAAACTCGTACAAGGCTCGTAGGGAGAATGGATTTCCAACAATGACTAGGCACTAGGGTACCACCTGTCACAGTACGGGGCCTAGATCACCGTACCGAGGATTACTCCCTTCATCCCCTGCAACACAAGGCCGGAACCATTCCTTACGGAACAGTCCCGAACAAGATAAACCCCGTGGTTGGCGCGACCAACCACCCACTAAGCCGAAAGATATATAAGGGACATCTAGACAGGGGAATTATCTTGTCCTGCTTGGGTATGACCCACCTAACTGTAACGAGCCAGGATTATAAGTAATTAAAATTTGAATATTTAATTAATTTTAAATATTAATAAGTGAATTTATAAGTCGAATAAATTTTATTTCGAATAATTGGATTTAATTGGATAATTAAATCGATAATTTAATATGTTAAATTATGGAAATAATTGAAAATCGAGTTAAATATGATTGAAAATGATTTGTAATATTTTATTTTATCATATTGGAGTTAGAATGATGTTTTAGAACTTGTAAAATTGAATTAAAAGTTAATTTGTGAAAATTGAATATTTTAATATTTAATAGACTAGTGAAAATAGTCAATTTTTGAACAGTCTCAGAATTGGACGAAACCAGTTCCATTGGATCCGCAATAGTTAGTTATTACCGAATTTCAATTTTCGTGTCAATCGGAGTTATCGTTTGATCGTAGCAGCTCGAAACGCATCGAATTATTTTTAATATTAATTTAGCGAGTTAAAATAGCCATTTTTCAAACAGTCTCGGATTTCGACGAAACCAGTTTCATCGGATCCATAATGTGATATTATTGTAAGGTTTCAAATTTCGTGTCAATTGGATTTACCGTTTGTCCGGTACAAATTAAAACGCCTAGAAAATCGTTTAAATCGGTTTAATTTAAATCGATCGTTTATAGCCATACTCGCACAGATGTCCGAATTAGCTTCCGAAACCTGTTCCATTATGTCCGAAACGCGGGGTAAACCCCAGAAACGCTGGTTACGGCGCGTAAATCGGAGTTCGGAATTCCCGGATGAATAGTGTTCAATTATTCTCTATAAATAGCCCACCATTTACACAAGAAAAAAAAAACTAAAAACCCTAATATACGCAGCCGCCTCCAACCTCAACCAAAGGCCAGAAACTCACGAATTTCATCCCTCAATTTCTTCCAATTCGTAAACAACTTGCAAAATCTTTCAACTAACAAAATGAAGAGCACATCGAGAGCTACAATCTGAACGGTGGTGATCGTATTTAGGCGAGTGGATTGATGGGAATCGTGCCACAAAGGCCGCACGTTCAGCAAACATTTCGAGGCAATATTGAAGGCCGAGCTCCTCTATGCTTGGGTCGAGTATGGTGTTGGCGAAGCTCGTTCAAATGGCGCTCTTTGATCGTGTTCTCGTGGAGCGAAGTAGTCGCATAATCTAACCCTAATTTCGTTGTGGTGGGTTCTTCTTGTGGCGTGCCTGTACGTGAATGAGAAGAAGATGAAGGGGGGTGTGCGCGCGGGCCTGATGAAGGGGGGGTGAGATCCAACGGCCGAGATCATGTTAGGTTTTTAAAAGAAAAATATTTTGTTGTAAATTTTAATTTTAAAAATCGTGTAACTTGTAAAATTGATATCTTTTTCATACGAGGTCGAAAATGCGCGAAACAAGAAGCGTTGGAATCGTATGGACGAGCACTATGCTATGGAGTTGGATTGGAGTCGTTTGGAGTTAGTGAGAATTTCGGGTAAAATTAAACGTCCGTTTAATTTTATTCGAAATAAATCGCTAAAACGAAATTGAAATCAAGGTGAGAACTTCTCACTCAATCGAATCAGTTTCGATTTTATTTTAAATAGTTAGATTTAAAATATTTAAATGCATGTTTGAATGATGATTGTTATCTATTGATTGTTAAAATAGACATTATGGGGCGTTAGTAAGCGGATGTTATTTATTAAAAACATACACCGCGAATATTTCATAAACAGTGAAATTGGTATTATATATAATAGCAATATATATATATTGGCATATGTATATATTGGAGTTATTGATTTCCCGCATTTGTATAGCGGATGAGACCCTATTGCGCCGTCTATTAAGCGGATAATATTTTAAATCCCATATACCGCGATAATTCCGTACTGGAGCGGAATTGGTATTGTGCTAGTGTTTGTGGATGCAGGAAAACAGGTTGGAGGGATCCAACTGGATTCCTCAACAGTATTTATTTGATTCATAGATATTTTGATATTTGATGGATTATCATATCGATATATGATATCGTTGTTGTCGTGATTGACTATTTGGTGTGTAGCATCATTGAACCAAATTTTGGAATTTTAAAATGATTTTAAAGTGATTTTTGAAAGTATACGTTTATAAAATATTTTTGGGAATTTATTCATTTTAAATAAATAAACGTTATAATTTTTAATGTTATAAAAATTATGATTTTTGAGAAATACAGTTAAAAGATTGTTTTTTGAAAATATGAGGCTAATGATTTTATAAAATAGTTAAATCGGGATTTTTGAAATTATTATGAAAAGTTGAAATATAGAATTTATAAAATTTGATTATTTTATAAATCAAAGAAAATGATGAAATTATAAAGGACTTTGAAGACGTTTTGAAATATTAATATGAATTGATTTATATAAGAGATTTATAAATGGATATTTATAAATCGAAATATTGAAATTATAAAACGAGTTTTTATAAGTGTTAGAATGAATTGTGAATGAATTTCATAAATGAATGAAATTTATAGAATTATAAACGGTGAAGTTATAAATGGAATTTTATAAGCAGTAGGTTTATAAAATTTATAAAGTTATTAAAGGAATGGTTTTGGATAAATAATTGAATCTTATAAGTTATAAGATTTATAATTATGAAGTTCAAAGGAACGATTTTGTAAACAAATAAATTATAAGTATTTCACTTATAATATGAACTTTTAGTATATCATTGAGATATAAATCGAATAGGTTAATAAAGGAATTAATAAAAGGAAATTGTTATAAAATAAATAATAAAGGAATTTATAAACATTGTTTTATAAATTCGCAAACGACTTATTTTGATAAGTAGATTGTTATAACTTATTTATGGAGTTATATTCACATTTTAGATAGTGAATAATCCTTTAAAATAAAATGAATAGAAGTGATGAAATTTGTTAACGTAGTATATACACGTTTTTGAATAGTGAACAATATGTTAAAGAAAATGTTTAGAATGTGATGTTTTAAATAGAATTAAAACGATCTAACGATGTTTTAAATTGTGTTGAGATTCGAAACCATATATTCCAACATTTATTGTTGAAATAGACGTTTTCGAGAAATAAAAGGAAATGGTGGACTATAACACTGTTGTTATAGTAAATGCTTTCCGAAAGGAAATGTTTTGTATAGTATTGGGATTTATATATCTATTTTAATTTCGAATCCCTATACTAGTGATTTTGGGACGTCGTAACGATGTTTTACGTAACATTTGTTTTGGCCCAAATAAATATGTTTAAGAGAATGATTTCCTTAAAGAATGAAATATATACTTAATCTCGATTTAAGTATATTGAATATTTTCCAAGTGTTGAAAATAAATAAGTTCGTGAATTACTTATTAAATAAGTATGGAAATGTTTTCCAATATAAAGTGAATATTTTGAGAATTTATCTTTTTGAAGATAAATTGAAAAGGAATATTGGAACCTATTGAAAATCGTATATCAGTAGATATTGTGAAATATAAATTCACTATGGAATTTATAAAAGAAAGGGGAACTTGTTAAAAAAATAAATATTGATTTATTTTTGAAGTATTGAAAATAATATATCTTGTAAAGATATTTTGGAAAATAAATAATTTGGAAAATTATTTGGAAACTGGTGATGCGTGCATATCCATTGATAGTTCAATAACCGACTATCAATATTTCCCTTTGAATGGGTATTTATTGTGATTTTCTTGAATTTGAATGCCACGCTTATTTTTGAATTAGCGCTCACTATTCGGGTTAACCGGGAAAGAACCATGGGGTCGTATAACCCATTCTGAATATGTGATACGTCGTTATGAATTGCATTTGAAGATCGGTGTTGAAGACCGGGTATTTGCGAGAGCGATAGGATGACCTGTCGATTGACTCTGCACCGAGTTGCTCCGGTATTGAGTTCTCCATATGTGATGGGAAATCCGATCAGGATTGTGGATATCCGGATTGCAAGGACTTCTTTGTAAGTGCCTTCGGTTATGTTCGATCCCGGAACAGACTTGTATGGATTGTATGTCTGACATTACAAATTGAGATATAAAGCAGATTTCTTTCAAATATATTTCTGTTGGTGGCGGAGAATTTATTCTCTTAGCTTAACACCCTTAGAGGTTATGTAGTTGAAGGTTATCAGCAATATATTCCCAATTTGGTAATGTGACATGCTGAGTGTTGCTGTGAAATGATCATTGTGTTGATTATTTGTGATAGGATCGTTTATTTGATCGTCTATCCCGGTGATCATTTCTATGATCATTTGTTGACCCAAAGCATGGCTTTTGAATAAAGTATGTTTTTGTGGACGTGACTTCGTCGAGCCTCACACCCCGGAATGGTCAAAACAGGAAAGATGCAGCAAGGTTATGAGGGGTAGCGCCCTTTAGGATGTGTGCATTTCCTTCTGGAAAAGGGTGGTATCATGGTATGGAGCCCAGATACTTACTCATGTTGAAAACACTTTATGATTGTGTGAATTGATTGCGAGCGCTCGGTTAAAGGTCCCAAAGGACCGGGGGATGGCATATTCGGTCAGTTGTTACTCAGTTAGGGGTAACCCGGCCTTGTGTTGGTAGAGATCCGGTTTGGTTCTCGGGGATGTCCATCCAGAGGCATTCTCATGTGGCAATGGGAAGTTCCTTGGCCTGATCATTCGTTGGAAATCCAATTCCCAATACGAAACCTTGTACGGTATTAGTTGTAGAACCTTCCATTTACTTATGGTGGTCACCACTGTTTAGATGGTAGCTATAGTAGGCATACGATAATGGTCGTATGTTGGCTAAGATTTATATTCTACTTTCGAAATGAATTTTTCTCTACACTATGCACTAGTAATAATATCAAATGTTCTTTTTAAATGCGTATCAAGCATCTTTGACTATCATAAGGAGAAATCTCCTCCGATTCTGCGTTTGCATTGTGTGTGTGTGCGGGAGGCCTTATGGTAGTCTCATTTTTAAAAGCATTGCGAATTGACTTTGAAAATATTCCTATATTTTATTTTTAAAAGATAAATAAACTGTTTTGAGTTCCCACACCAGTCACATGACTGACTCGGAATTTATTGTTTTCCTTCCTAAACTCTGGGTGCCCACCAATTTTCACACGGGCAGTCAAGAGTTAAGGTTTATCAGGATATTCTGGAGTTGCTGGAGGCAAGATGGATGGCATGGCATATTACTAGTATATAGTATTTCTTTTCCGCTGTTTGATGTTGTTTGTTGTTGTACACTCTGATGATGATGTAATGAAATGTAATGTAATAACTGTTGTATTTCTTTGTTTAAAGATTATTCATTTATCTATTATATGTTGTTCCGCTGCGAATTGTGAGATTCTGATATTGTTCTGTTGTTTTCTTTCCGTTCTATTTTCTATTTTCTTTTCCCTCTATTTTTCTATCTTTTTCTCTCTTCTTCTCTTTCTTTTTCTTTTTCTTTTTCTTAAACATTGAGAATTCGTATTTCTGTTCATCTTGAATTAATCTATGGAGATTAGTGTATATTCAAGGAGTACGGATTTACGAGTCTTCACAGGTGGTATCAGAGCATATGGTTAAGCGACAACCATGGTTCTGTTGGGTATTACTCATTAGAGATAGAGTCAGTAGTACTCTAGAATGAGTTGAGCGTAATAATAGCTATGAGTGCGTATTTGTTAGTGAATATATAAAATTGTTTTATATTGTGATGATTGGTTTATTGAGTGGCATATGAACTTTCGTCAGCGCGGTCTGCAAAACTATGCCGAAGGGGTTTCTATAGAACAATTCGACACAATATTGTTTTAAATTGGGTAAATGGAATAATTTTACCTTGATTATATTTTTTATATATATAAAGAAATAATTTTTCAAAAATATTAAACTGTATATAAGTTGATTGTTTAGTTGTTTGAATAATCTAAATAAAAAAAAAATTGTATAAGCAAATGAATTATAAGAATTGAATTATAATTAAAGTGATTACAATTGTGAAATAAACTTATATATATAAGAAGTGAAACTATATGAATATATTTATGAATATGAGTTGTAAATAAAAATGAATTTAAAGTTAAAATGGAAATTTACTTTAGAATCGGAATCTGAATTGATTTATAAGTGGGAATTTAAGTTAAGTAAAAAAAAAGGACAAGTGATGTTTATAAAATGGAGCATGACTTAAGAGTATGTTGAATGAAGTAGATATTGGTATCAAAGTAAATTATTAAAGTTAATTGATAGATATGAACTTGAGTTATGTAATGAAATTCAACTTTAGAAATTGAATTGAATGAATGGATTGAATGATAATCAATTGAATGTGAATTAAGTTGATATGGAAAAATGGATATAAGTGTTAATTCATTAAAATCTAATGTTATTAGAAATTGAATAATTGAATGGAATGAATATAAGCAAAGGAATTTGGTTGTAATTGATATACATTGGTTGTTATATGGTTGTTAGTTGGTTGTATATAATTCATTAAGTGTTAATGAAATTGAATTAATGAAATTGAAAGCTAAAGTAATTGAAATCCAATTGGAAGTTAAGTGAAACTTAAATAGAATTGAATTTGATTTGGAAGTGAACCAACTTGAATATGGATTAGTGAATATAAAGTAATTGAAAATGAATGTTGGTAAGAACATCCACTATTAATGAATCAATGTGATTTAAATTGAAAACCCATTTCATTGAATATTAATGAGAATATGAATGAATATATATTGGTTATGAATTTGTTGGATGCTAGTTGGTTGATGTTTGCTTTTGTTTCAATTGCTATATTGGCATATATAGTTATTATGTTGCTATATGTTGTATATCGATACTATTGTCATATATGCATGATTCTCATGTTGTTTGTTGAGTGTTTAGTAGGTGTGGATCGCGTTTGCTTCGCACTTGGAGCTCGCTTTCGCGCTATATTAGCCGTATATGCTTGCTAATAAAATATAAGGTACATATCTCGGATTACATACCGTACTTTTATACTTTTTTCCCTTCGGGATGCCTCATTACTTGATGAGATGTATATTTGTGATATATGTACTGTCATTTTTTTTTCGGATCGAGCCGCGCGAAGGAGACTATGGCGAATTTTTCCGAAAATTTAAGGCGTTAGAAAAAATTTGAGAAAGTTGGAAAATTTTGAAAACTTAGACTTTGATTTGGAATTGAAAGTTAAACATTAGTAGTTGTTTTTAAAAAGAAAACTAAGTATGATTTGAAAACTTAGTAAAGTATTATAAGAAGTTTAAACTATGAATTTTGGGAAAATTAATAGAATTCTGTAACTTTTCTTACTTATAAATTTCGAGGACGAAATTCTTTTAAGGGGGGAAGATTGTAACGACCCAGGATTTTAAGTAATTAAAATTTGAATATTTAATTAATTTTAAATATTAATAAGTGAATTTATAAGTCGAATAAATTTTATTTCGAATAATTGGATTTAATTGGATAATTAAATCGATAATTTAATATGTTAAATTATGGAAATAATTGAAAATCGAGTTAAACATGATTGAAAATGATTTGTAAAATTTTATTTTATCATATTGGAGTTAGAATGATGTTTTAGAACTTTTAAAATTGAATTAAAAGTTAATTTGTGAAAATTGAATATTTTAATATTTAATAGGCTAGTGAAAATAGTCAATTTTTGAACAGTCTCAGAATTGGACGAAACTAGTTCCATTGGATCCATAATAGTTAGTTATTACCGGATTTCAATTTTCGTGTCAATCGGAGTTATCGTTTGATCGTAGCAGCTCGAAACGCATCGAATTATTTTTAATATTAATTTAGCGAGTTAAAATAGCCATTTTTCAAACAGTCTCGGATTTCGACGAAACCAGTTTCATAGGATCCGTAATGTGATATTATTGTAAGGTTTCAAATTTCGTGTCAATTGGATTTACCGTTTGTCCGGTACAAATTAAAATGCCTAGAAAATCGTTTAAATCGGTTTAATTTAAATCGATCATTTATAGCCATAACTCGCACAGATGTCCGAATTAGCTTCCGAAACCTATTCCATTGTGTCCGGAACGTGGGGTAAACCCCAGAAACGCTGGTTACGGCGCGTAAATCGGAGTTCGGAATTCCTGGATGAATAGTGTTCAATTATTCTCTATAAATAGACCACCATTTACACAAGAAAAAAGAAATAAAAACTAAAAACCCGAATATACGCAGCCGCCTCCAACCTCAACCAAAGGCCAGAAACTCACGAATTTCATCCCTCAATTTCTTCCAATTCGTAAACAATTTGCAAAACTTTCAACTAACAAAATGAAGAGCACATCGAGAGCTACAATCTGAACGGTGGTGATAGTATTTAGGCGAGTGGATTGATGGGAATCGTGCCACAAAGGCCGCACGTTCAGCACGCATTTCGAGGCAATATTGAAGGCCGAGCTCCTCTATGCTTGGGTCGAGTATGGTGTTGGCGAAGCTCGTTCAAATGGCGCTCTCTGATCGTGTTCTCGTGGAGCGAAGTAGTCGCATAATCTAACCCTAATTTCGTTGTGGTGGGTTCTTCTTGTGGAGTGCCTGTACGTGAATGAGAAGAAGATGAAGGGGGGTGTGCGCACGGGCCTGATGAAGGGGGGGTGAGATCCAACGGCCGAGATCATGTTAGGTTTTTAAAAGAAAATATTTTGTTGTAAATTTTAATTTTAAAAATCGTGTAACTTGTAAAATTGATATCCTTTTCATACGAGGTCGAAAACGCGCGAAACAAGAAGCGTTGGAATCGTATGGACGAGCACTACGCTATGGAGTTGGATTGGAGTCTTTTGGAGTTAGTGAGAATTTCGGGTAAAATTAAACGTCCGTTTAATTTTATTCGAAATAAATCGCTAAAACGAAATTGAAATCAAGGTGAGAACTTCTCACTCAATCGAATCAGTTTCGATTTTATTTTAAATAGTTAGATTTAAAATATTTAAATGCATGTTTGAATGATGATTGTTATCTATTGATTGTTAAAATAGACATTATGGGGCGTTAGTAAGCGGATGTTATTTATTAAAAACATACACCGCGAATATTTCATAAACAGTGAAATTGGTATTATATATAATAGCAATATATATATATTGGCATATGTATATATTGGAGTTATTGATTTCCCGCATTTGTATAGCGGATGAGACCCTATTGCGCCGTCTATTAAGCGGATAATATTTTAAATCCCATATACCGCGATAATTCCGTACTGGAGCGGAATTGGTATTGTGCTAGTGTTTGTGGATGCAGGAAAACAGGTTGGAGGGATCCAACTGGATTCCTCAACAGTATTTATTTGATTCATAGATATTTTGATATTTGATGGATTATCATATCGATATATGATATCGTTGTTGTCGTGATTGACTATTTGGTGTGTAGCATCATTGAACCAAATTTTGGAATTTTAAAATGATTTTAAAGTGATTTTTGAAAGTATACGTTTATAAAATATTTTTGGGAATTTATTCATTTTAAATAAATAAACGTTATAATTTTTAATGTTATAAAAATTATGATTTTTGAGAAATACAGTTAAAAGATTGATTTTTGAAAATATGAGGCTAATGATTTTATAAAATGGTTAAATCGGGATTTTTGAAATTATTATGAAAAGTTGAAATATAGAATTTATAAAATTTGATTATTTTATAAATCAAAGAAAATGATGAAATTATAAAGGACTTTGAAGACGTTTTGAAATATTAATATGAATTGATTTATATAAGAGATTTATAAATGGATATTTATAAATCGAAATATTGAAATTATAAAACGAGTTTTTATAAGTGTTAGAATGAATTGTGAATGAATTTCATAAATGAATGAAATTTATAGAATTATAAACGGTGAAGTAATAAATGGAATTTTATAAGCAGTAGGTTTATAAAATTTATAAAGTTATTAAAAGAATGGTTTTGGATAAATAATTGAATCTTATAAGTTATAAGATTTATAATTATGAAGTTCAAAGGAACGATTGTGTAAACAAATAAATTATAAGTATTTCACTTATAATATGAACTTTTAGTATATCATTGAGATATAAATCGAATAGGTTAATAAAGGAATTAATAAAAGGAAGTTGTTATAAAATAAATAATAAAGGAATTTATAAACATTGTTTTATAAATTCGCAAACGACTTATTTTGATAAGTAGATTGTTATAACTTATTTATGGAGTTATATTCACATTTTAGATAGTGAATAATCCTTTAAAATAAAATGAATAGAAGTGATGAAATTTGTTAACGTAGTATATACACGTTTTTGAATAGTGAACAATATGTTAAAGAAAATGTTTAGAATGTGATGTTTTAAATAGAATTAAAACGATCTAACGATGTTTTAAATTGTGTTGAGATTCGAAACCATATATTCCAACATTTATTGTTGAAATAGACGTTTTCGAGAAATAAAAGGAAATGGTGGACTATAACACTGTTGTTATAGTAAATGCTTTCCGAAAGGAAATGTTTTGTATAGTATTGGGATTTATATATCTATTTTAATTTCGAATCCCTATACTAGTGATTTTGGGACGTCGTAACGATGTTTTACGTAACATTTGTTTTGGCCCAAATAAATATGTTTAAGAGAATGATTTCCTTAAAGAATGAAATATATACTTAATCTCGATTTAAGTATATTGAATATTTTCCAAGTGTTGAAAATAAATAAGTTCGTGAATTACTTATTAAATAAGTATGGAAATGTTTTCCAATATAAAGTGAATATTTTGAGAATTTATCTTTTTGAAGATAAATTGAAAAGGAATATTGGAACCTATTGAAAATCGTATATCAGTAGATATTGTGAAATATAAATTCACTATGGAATTTATAAAAGAAAGGGGAACTTGTTAAAAAAATAAATATTGATTTATTTTTGAAGTATTGAAAATAATATATCTTGTAAAGATATTTTGAAAAATAAATAATTTGGAAAATTATTTGGAAACTGGTGATGTGTGCATATCCATTGATAGTTTAATAACCGACTATCAATATTTCCCTTTGAATGGGTATTTATTGTGATTTGCTTGAATTTGAATGCCACACTTATTTTTGAATAAGCGCTCACTATTCAGGTTAACCGGGAAAGAACCATGGGGTCGTATAACCCATTCTGAATATGTGATACGTCGTTAAGAATTGCATTTGAAGATCGGTGTTGAAGACCGGGTATTTGCGAGAGCGATAGGATGACCTGTCGATTGACTCTGCATCGAGTTGCTACGGTATTGAGTTCTCCATATGTGATGGGAAATCCGATCAGGATTGTGGATATCCGGATTGCAAGGACTTCTTTGTAAGCGCCTTCGGTTATGTTCGATCTCGGAACAGACTTGTATGGATTGTATGTCTGACATTACAAATTGAGATATAAAGCAGATTTCTTTCAAATATATTTCTGTTGGTGGCGGAGAATTTATTCTCTTAGCTTAACACCCTTAGAGGTTATGTAGGTGAAGGTTATCAGCAATATATTCCCAATTTGGTAATGTGACATGCTGAGTGTTGTTGTGAAATGATCATTGTGTTGATTATTTGTGATAGGATCGTTTATTTGATCGTCTATCCTGGTGATCATTTCTATGATCATTTGTTGACCCAAAGCATGGCTTTTGAATAAAGTATGTTTTTGTGGACGTGACTTCGTCGAGCCTCACACCCCGGAATGGTCAAAACAGGAAAGATGCAGCAAGGTTATGAGGGGTAGCGCCCTTTAGGATGTGTGCATTTCCTTCTGGAAAAGGGTGGTATCATGGTATGGAGCCCAGATACTTACTCATGTTGAAAACACTTTATGATTGTGTGAATTGATTGCGAGCGCTCGGTTAAAGGTCCCAAAGGAACGGGGGATGGCATATTCGGTCAGTTGTTACTCAGTTAGGGGTAACCCGGCCTTGTGTTGGTAGAGATCCGGTTTGGTTCTCGGGGATGTCCATCCAGAGGCATTCTCATGTGGCAATGGGAAGTTCCTTGGCCTGATCATTCGTTGGAAATCCAATTCCCAATACGAAACCTTGTACGGTATTAGTTGTAGAACCTTCCATTTACTTATGGTGGTCACCACTGTTTAGATGGTAGCTATAGTAGGCATACGATAATGATCGTATGTTGGCTAAGATTTATATTCTACTTTCGAAATGAATTTTTCTCTACACTATGCACTAGTAATAATATCAAATGTTCTTTTTAAATGCGTATCAAGCATCTTTGACTATCATAAGGAGAAATCTCCTCCGATTCTGCGTTTGCATTGTGTGTGTGTGCGGGAGGCCTTATGGTAGTCTCATTTTTAAAAGCATTGCGAATTGACTTTGAAAATATTCCTATATTTTATTTTTAAAAGATAAATAAACTGTTTTGAGTTCCCACACCAGTCACATGACTGACTCGGAGTTTATTGTTTTCCTTCCTAAACTCTGGGTGCCCACCAATTTTCACACGGGCAGTCAAGAGTTAAGGTTTATCAGGATATTCTAGAGTTGCTGGAGGCAAGATGGATTGCATGGCATATTACTAATATATAGTATTTCTTTTCCGCTGTTTGATGTTGTTTGTTGTTGTACACTCTGATGATGATGTAATGAAATGTAATGTAATAACTATTATAGTTCTTTGTTTAAAGATTATTCATTTATCTATTATATGTTGTTCCGCCGCGAATTGTGAGATTCTGATATTGTTCTGTTGTTTTCTTTCCGTTCTATTTTATATTTTCTTTTCCCTCTATTTTTCTATCTTTTTCTCTCTTCTTCTCTTTCTTTTTCTTTTTCTTAAACATTGAGAATTCGTATTTCTGTTCATCTTGAATTAATCTATGGAGATTAGTGTATATTCAAGGAGTACGGATTTACGGGTCTTCACACTAACCTTGCTGCATATCCCCTGATTTTCAGTCATTCCCATTTGATGAGGCTTGAGGCTAAGCGTTACCTTTAGAACGTTTTCACTTAGAATGCCCATCGCCTCCCTGACGATGTTTCGCAAGCATTCGTCCATACAAGTCCGTCCCGGGTTCGAACGGAACCGAAGGCACTACTCCTACTACATCCATTTTGGAAATATCCTCAGGATTAGTAGCGACTAGCCCTTGCACTTCACTGCTCCATCTTCGACTCCGAACACGTTTTTCGCACGAAACGTATAAACCGGATCGAAGTGGTTTTCAAGAAATAAATCTCGATCCCGGTCTCTTCGAAACGATCAACGCAGTTGGCCAATATTGATAGTCGGTTATTTAACTATCAATTAATATTCACAACATCCATCACACAATAAATAATTTCCCAAATTATTTATTAACCTCAAAAATATCTTCCCAAGATATATTTTCTATTTTCAACCCTTTGAAAACAGTTCCCAAAACCATTTTTCTTTTCAGAATAAACTTCCCAAATATTTCCTATCTCCTCTGAATATTACCAAGCACAAAACTAGATTTTTAAAATAATTTTAAAACACTTTACTTTAAAATATGTACTTCTAAAACATTTAAATTAAAGCTACTTCAATAATTTGTCAAAAATACATACTATGTGAATATTTGAAAATAAAGTTACTTAGTAAATATAAAACTAGATTTCTTCTTTTAAAAACACAAAATACTAAGTTACTTCTTAATAATTATTACTAAAATAGATTAAAAGAAAATCTTACTTGAGACCTTAAATATTAGAAATAATAAATTTTTCAAAACTTGCTTTCTTTAAAAACAACTTTTAATCTTTTAATTTATATCTAAAAATTTACTTTTTAAAAACATGTACTTGGCTATCCAGAGAAAATTCCAACTTCAATCACTTAAATCAATTTTCCCAAATTGATTTTCAATTTATTTTTTTTGAAATAAATTTCTTTACTTTCTTAATTCATTTTAACATTCATTAATTATGGACTTATTATTATTGTTATTATTTCCCGTTTGTTTTTAAATCTTTTTAAGTGAAATATACGGATTTCAGTTTTGCCCAACTTCTTCATTATTCCTATTAATAATTTAAATCTTAAATTTTAAATAAATGTTTTATTCTTTTAATTAATATCACTGAAGATTAAAATTCATTTACTCAAGATTTATTTACTAGAATTTTTAAGTCACTTTATTTCTTCCAATTCATTTAAAAATTTATTCGAATTTCTATAATTATTTTACTTACAATTTCACTTCTTTTATTATCTTACAAAAATCCAATTTATATATTTTTGGTAATTCATCATACCCAATTATATCCAATCGAACCATAGCATTCAATATACCAATAAAGATCATCATAGGATATCAAATAAATCACAACAGAGGGTATTAAATAATTTAAATAAATATTGAGGGGTCCAGTTGGATCCCTCCAACCTGTTTTCCCTGCATCCACAGACGTTAGCATCACATAATATGCCAATTCCAGAATATATCATACTATAGCACATCAATCAATCAATTTCAACCATTCAAACAATTATTTTAAATTTAATCATTTAAATTTAACTGAGTGAGATTAACTCACCTTTGCTTTGTTTTGTAATCCACTTCCATATTGCCTTGGATTTCCTGGTGTTTGACCTTAAATAAACAATTTATATAATTTATTAATATTTAAATTAATCGAACAATTAATTTCTGATTTACAGTTTAGTTTAATCTAACTAACTAGTGGTTTTATTTTATTTTTTTTATTTTAAAGTTACAATCAATTAATCTGTTTATTTAACAAGTTAATTACTTATAATACATTTTTAAAACCAGCTAGTAAATTAAAATGTGCAAATAAAGGTTTATTTCTATTTACCCCTTTTTGTTCAAACCTTATAAAAATTATTTTCCTGTTTCAGTAAATATCAGCAATAATTAACTTCACTGTATAAACAAATATTTACAAATATAGATCTCTAAATCGAGGATAATTTTTTCCCTTTGCAACAGCAGTATATCTATATCACTGTTTTATAAACCTATTGTTATATTATTATTCTCCCATGTAAATAACAAAACAGTAATTTTGTTTATAGTAAACCCTTCTTTTTTTTCTTTTTTTATGCATATATATATATATATGTAAATCTGTAAACAAAATTTCTTTTCTGTGAAATGTTTACCTTTAGTTTAATTTTATTGATTCAAACATCTAATCCTACAGAGTACAACGATCATAACTAAGCAAAAATTATCCAAGAACAACAGATTACCAGAAATCGACTCGATCGCAGCTTCACTTGGCAACGAACACGACATCATTGATGTTGATAACTACCCATAGTCGCGCGCCCCTTGAAAACTGCGACCACCATGACCTCATCGAAGCCGTCCCCATCGTACACGCGACCGCCAGTAAAGACGAAAATCGACCCTAGCTTCGCCGCAGCCCCAACACCTCACGCACGCGAGTTCCAATCGCCCAGCTTCACGCGCACCCTAACGCGAGTCCCCTCGTTCGCCGCGTAACTCCGATTCCCCCCCCCCCACACAAACCCATGCCGCCGTACGAAGCCACCTTGTCACGATAGTTCCCTTCCTCGCGACTTCATCTCGAGCTCAAGCTCGAGTTCACAGCCAAAAACTTCGATCTGATTTTGGGGAAAAGAATTTCGCGATTTTTTATATATATATATGTGAAACGAACGATTTCGTTTCCAGAGGATTTGGGTTTAGATTTGTGAAGGGACCAGAAGGGAGAAGAGAGGTTTTGTTGTGAACGAAAAAGTGAATTTATTCTGCCATGATTCTTTTCTCCCACGAGAACGAGATTGAAATAAAGAAATGGGATTTTCGATAGATATAATCGTCCCCAGATATTTGTTAGGTCTTAGCTTCTGAGGGAAGACAATGGTAGCGTGCTTGAAACGAGAAGGGGAAAACAACTAGGTCGACGAATATCAAATACTAGGGTGGCTACTGATTTACCCTGATTTGATTCAAATAAAGTTTTATTTTAGTTTCAACGCATTCACTTATCGTACGCTCTCACAACAATTCCAATCAATACGAAATTTGAAATCCGTTAATAATTCAATATTACGGACCCAAAGGAACTGGTTTCATCAAATTCTGAGACTGTGCCTCGAAAGGCTATTTTTAAATTCAATTTAAACGATATAAAATTTCAAACTGAGCAAACCACTGATAATTTCAATTTTACAACTTCTATTATTTCCAGTGTTATTAATATAAGTTTTACAAACCTTCAAATTATTTTTAACAGGATTTAAAACTCTAGATTCAACATTTTACCCAACTTCAACTTATTTAATTTAAAAATTTAACTATCAAATAATTGGTGATATTTGAATTCGAGTTAAAATTGACTTTGAAATATTTAAAATCAATTAAATATTCCAATTTCAATTGCTCAAAAATTCTGGATCGTCACATTGGGTATGAAGATTTAGATTTGTTTTCCTTTTCCTGAGTCTGTGAATATCACAGACAACAGAGACTTCAGGTATATGTTTACAGACATATATACTATATATACAGAGAAGTTTAAACCTATATTCAAACTTAAAAATATCCATACACGCCAAATATTCATCATTGCTACTCATATCTATCACATGCAACAATTTATAAAAACTCTTAGCTTTCACAAGTTTCTGTTTACTCACCTTATATAGAACAGAGCAGATTTGAAAATCTGAAAACTGAGCTTGAATGTTGATCAATGAATTGCTGTTGATTATGGTCTGTACTTGATTAAGTTGATGTTTGAACTGACTGTTTGATTACTTACTTCTAAGCCCCGAAAGTTTTGAACTTGAATTAGTTATTGAGATGATAAGATCTTTGCTTTAAACTTGCTTTTAGACTCGAGCTTGTTGCTTGATTAAATTTTGAATTTGATTTCAACTGAAACTTGAATTTTATTTTCTGGTTTCAGTTCCTTTCCAGGTTTGGGTTTGAGTAATTTTTGAAAAAAAAGAAAGAAGATGTAGGGATGTTTTAATAATCTTGTTATAATTTTACTTATTATTTTTGAGAAAAAAATGCCACTTGTTTAATTTACTTCCATTTGCCCTAGCATGCATTAATTGATTTACATTTGTTGAACTATATACACTTAACTTACAAGTGTAATTTCCTTGAATTAATGAATTTTTAAATGATTTTATGATATATATATATTTCTATTTAGTAAATACATTATTCTAAATTATATAAATAAATCCTTTTTAATTTAAAACCAATTATATAAAAGAAATAAAATCATATATATAATATTATTTCTAAGTCCAAAATATTTTAAGATATCTATTTTTTTAAATTTCAAATCCAAATTAAAATTAAATTTTAAAATCCAATTTTAAAATCAATTTGATATACACATATATTTAAATAAACACAAATTCAATTTGTATAAGATAATTCTATTTAAAATCTATATATATATACACACAACACAATTACAAATATAAATATTTATTTGGTCAGATTCATTTGTTTAATCTATAATTCAATATTTTTACTGATTCAATCTAGTTAATTATCAGTTTACAGATGCCCAAAAATCCAGGTTATCACAGACATCCTTTAGTGCAACAGCCAATTCCAAGACATAAGTCTAGTTTGCATACGAGGACAACATGTGACTTTATAGTGCATGAGGCGAGTCCATAGAAGTGAGTCCTATATGCGACTAATGTGATGGTGGACAACATGCGACCTTGTAGTGCACGAGGCGATCCCATGGAAGTGAGTCCAGGCAGACGCGATGTGATATGAACGGATGTATATGATATGTTGGGTATAGTATAACGAAAGGACGTAAGGTGATCGAGACGCTAGACTCTTGTCATGTTATAGTATTATCTTTATAGTATGTGTAGAGTAAATATGATACACTCACCAACCTTATGTTTGACCCACCCCAATTTTCCCTATTTATTTATATATCCATGTCGATGGAGTTTGGATACGAGCTGGTATGTAAGATGGAGATTTATATATATGTATCGCAAATGATGTAAATAACTATTACGACATGGGTTTGATTATGTATATGGATTGGGTTTGATTTGTGTTATACATACATATATATCAAAAAATGTTGACATATTATGATGATCTGAAATGATTATGGCTATTGATATTAAACTTTGTTACCTTCCGTTGTGAGACATAGAACTATATTTGTTTCTTGTTGTTATATCATCATGACTCGTACTTTTCGATTCTCGTGGTATTAACGTCAATTTGGGCGTTGAGTCTGAACCTCGAAAAGGCAGGTTGTCATAATATGCAACAAAAATTAAGGGTGTTATAATTATTTCAGAGCATTGTAAATACAAAATACAAAAAAACAAAAGGGTACATGATACGTTACATTGCACAGATGGAACATATTACATAACAAACATAAAAATACAAATAAAAGAAAAGGTACATGATACATTGCAGAGTTAGAACATATTATTACTTGCATAAACTATTGATTACGTCGAATAAAATATGATGCAAGTTGGTTTTTAAGCAGTGTAATCTCATCTCTTAAGTTTGAGGTAAACACTTCATTTCTTTGATGAAGCAGCTTGTCAATCTAGTAGTGGATCCCGCACCTACGTTTAGGAAATCTGAAGAAACTATGTTTGGTATTTCTATCTGCTTTTGCCATAATGCTAGTGCAAGCCATAAAGCCATGGTTGCAGTAAAACATGTTGTGGTTTATCTCTTCGATAAGAATTAACTCTCGTTCTTGAACCATTGCTAGATTTACTGGGTTTTATAGCGAGGCTAATTCCTTTGTGTTTCCATAATGTAGTCAACTACATGTTGAGGTATCCACTCGTGAAATTCATATATGTGGAAGTGACATTACTAACAATACCGTCAAACATCATGACCGTATGCCACAATAGACACTGGGGATTCATAAATAGAGAATCAATGGATTTTTGCTGAATCACCTACTATAACCCCTTCTTGTTGTTGTTGCACACAAGTTCTTTCTGCCCTAGTAGGTCGTAGTGGATAAGGGGGTGCATGTATATTGGTTGACATTATACGAAAAATGGAAATATTTTTTTCCTTATAAAACCTTGAGAATTGATTTCGAAAGAAAGAACAATATTCGTGTTATTTATAGGGTTTTGAACGTAAGAACAAGTACACAACACTATCTTCTACTTATAAACCATATCATTGTATGCCATGCAAAAAATGAACATATAATGGAATCAATAACAGAACAAACGTCCATAAAAATAACATAGTTATACATAAGTGCAAATACAATATCAATAATGAAATAATATACATACCAATAAAATAAACAGCAGAACTAATGTCCACAAATGTCTCACAATCAATAATAGAACTAATATCCATATAATCAACATCATGCAAATAAAAAATCAATAATTAAATAATATACATGTCTATAAATACTCAATTATATAAATAAACACTCATCCTTGGCTCAAGTCATCACTAGGTTGAAGATGATTGCTAAAAGAAAATTAGGCAAGGTGGCTGTAGCAGGCCCATCTCTTAAGAAAGCTAAAATTGTTGTTCTCCACCACTAGAAGAGGGTGAGAGTGTCGACGTGGGCAAAACTTTAGAAACTTCTATTCTTGAATCATCCATTGATCTCCAGTGATTATCCAGGAAGGATTTAATGCTCCTTTTGATTCAACAGTTACTCTTTTAGCTAGTTCCTTGAATAAAGTCAAAAATGTGGTTTCTCAATTTTAAGTGCAAAACAAGTGTCCAATGAAATTGTACTTTTTATTTCATTTCTATTTAAGTATTACTCTTTTTTTGTTATAATAAAGGAGAATGTCTATTTTGTGTCTTGACTTTATTTCTTTTTGTTTGTTTAAATTAGAGTTGCAGTTATCTACAATGCCACTCTCGTTAGGTTCAACATTTCGTTTTATCAGCATAGAGATAGGTTGTTTATAGATATTGAAAAGAGGAAGCCCCTTAATGATCCTTTGTCTACTCGTATTCAAGGAAACACTAAAGCGTTAGAATGGCGTAGAAAATTTTTTCTTCAGAAGAAGATTGTTAGGGACCTTAACGATCAGATTACAAGTGTCGAAGCGAACATCAAGAATAAAGATGAAACAAATTCTTAATCAAAGCATCAAGTTAAATCAAACCCCTCGACTGACTTCGATCAAGTTATGTCCAAGCTCCTTCAACAGATAAGTGATTTAGAGATAAAATTAAAAGATAGTCAAGCCCAATGTAGATTTTTGAGTTTATCATGGGGAACGACATTCAAAATATCAATTTGCCAATTTCCCCGGTTGCCTCGTCTGTTGTGAAATCGACAAGATCCTCATCTTTACCTATTTAAAAATTTCCAGCTACGACTAATCCTCCACTCGGCTTAAACGGGAGTGTAGTAGGAGAATGGTGTAGAAAGGTCAAATTCGAAATAATGAGATATTTTAAAGACCAACAGAATGTGAGGTACTCACAGTGCATAAATGAATATGCGGCTAGGATTCAGAAATTTGAACATGATAAATATCTTCTTTGAAGCACATTGTAGATTTAGAAAGGCAAAACAAAACCCTCAAAGGTGCCAATAAGACTTCCAATCATGCTTTAAAGGCTCACATTGATTCCATCGATGAGGCTGATGAAGGAAAAATGAAAAGAAGCTTAAAGAGATTCTTTATATAGCAATTCAGTATATTGTCGATCCTTTGATTGCTGAAAATCTAAATAGGACTATTCAGGACTTGTAAAACGTACACTTGTAAATAATTATGTAAATTATGTAAATTATGTAAATATCACATGGTTTATAGTCCTCTCTTATAATGTTGTTTATGAGTCTGCTTTCTGATAACTTGGACTATGGTTTTTGTATTTTCTAGCCCATCAGTCTCCCTTTTTGATCTTTCCCTAAAAAGTATGAAGTAAACAATATTCCTTATCGTTAACTTGAAATCTATATAGAAGTTTATCTACATTATTAGAGGAGGTTAACAGATCATTATGTAAACATATGACAACAAGTGAAAAGTAATTCTATAATCGAATACGGGTGAGTTTCATGATACCCATCTTTGGTAATGATGAGAGATAGCCAGGAATTCAATTTCAACTATATTGATAGAATATCAGAAATCCAATGATAGAGAACCAGAAATTCAATTCTAGATTATATAATAGATATTTAGGTATTGATTTTCTAGGGATAGATAATAGAAAATCAACAATAATCCTATAATAGAAGTCTAGAAATCTTTGTTTGAAAGTTTGTAATAGAAGTCCAGTGACCCTAATTTGGGAAATAGTAAAATAGATCTTAAGCTTAATAGAAGATTAGGAATTTACAAAAATCTCAATACCATTTCCTTTGGAATCCGGAATCGGGCATTAAAGAATAAAATTTAAAAGTCAAAAGATCTGAAACCCATATTCGGGTATGCTGAAGACCATAGATTATTAGTAAAGGCCTGAAACCCTAATTTGGGTGTTAATACGTGAAGTCCCGAACTTAATAATGAAATGTCCGAAACCCAGGTTCGGGTATTAATAAGTGAAGTTTAAAAATTCTTCTTTAACAAGTAGTCGGAGGCTGTAGATTCTTATTTAAGCCTTCTGTTCGGTAACGCTCCTTGGATTTTAACTCTTTTGACATGTGTTACCCTTTGGGCCTTATATGCTGTCTATGTTTAATTTATGGCTTCTTAGGCGCAGACATCTTAGTCTATTGTTTGATATGTCGCTTCTCGGGGTCGAACTACTTAGTCCATTGTTGTTTGGTGCGTTTGATTAGCTTATCCACAAGCAGGACCCAAGGACTTAACCAACCTTCGTCCAGGAGGCACTCTAGCCAGACCTTATAGGTAGGACTGAAGGCATTTTTGGTGCCTTGGCCAAGCCATAGAATGGCGGGACCAAGGGCTTACTCTGTCCTCCCTCTAGGAGGCGCCTTGACCTGGCCATAGCATGACGCGATAAAGGGTTGTTAATGCTTTATCCTAACCATAGCATGACGCGGATAAAAGCTTACCCAACCTCCCTCCAGGAGGCGTCTTGACCTGGCCATAAAGTAGCGCAACCAAGGGCTTGTCGATGCTTCAACCTGGCCATAGCATGGCGTGATTAATGGCTTACTCTAACTTCCCTCTTGTAGGCGCTTTGCCCTGGCTAACTTGGGCGGACAAAGGCTTTGACCATTTGAGGTAATGTCCAAGTGCAAGGAGAATTTTACTCCCAACTACATAGATTTTTCTTAGTAAAGTAGTTGTTTATTGAATTCAACTAAGATCTCTTTACAAATTCATTAATTTTGCCCCGTCTGAGGAAACTGATCACCATTCTTCCAATGCCTGGCATTGATTTGTCTCATATCCATTCCTCATGTGGTAGTGATAATAGGATCCTCCCCGATTCTTTTCATATTTAGGTTTTTTCTTTTGTGATGGAAATAGTTGAGCTCTACCTTAGTTAGCAAATAAACATTCTCGATTGATGTTGTCAAATTGCATTCCTTAGGGAGTCTTGACTTGAAGTTTGTCTTTTGAGGATGGTTTCTACATCCTTTATTACTTAGTTATGAAGCTTCACCCTCAACGACCATTTATTTTCCAAACCCTTTGAAGTTCATATATAGGCAATGCCTTACTTGTTGCTTTATGACAGCACGCAAATCCGTACCCCTTGAGTCAACCTTATTCTACATCAATTAACCCAAATGGAACAGAAATACGAACCATTATGGTTAAAGAAGAAGAGATAGAAGAAGAAGAAACTAAACAATATCAGAATCTCACAGTTGCAGTGGAATAAACTATAATAGTAAATAATATATCTTTACACAAAATGAAACTATATATGTTTTATACATCATATTATCAGAGTATATCATACAAACAATATTTAGCAATCAGACAATCCCATACAATCATAGCAGCGGATATATATATAAATATGGATAATACGTCTCGGACTTCAGCTCCTCTCCTGCTCCAAAGCATCCTGACTTGAACTTATAATACTTGGTCTGACCCGAGCATTACAATGAAATAACACCCGAGTCAGTCGGGAATACCAGCTTATAATAATACATCCAAGTTGATTATTAAAGTTTCAAATATCCCTTGAAAACAAAAGCATCTCGTAAGACCACGCCACAAATAAACATGTCGTGTTTTTACCTTACGATAGCTAAAACACTTTTATAGAAATCCTCTGATATTATAATAGGGTCTATATACAAATACTTATAAAATAGCCGAAATTGTTACATGATTAAATTCCATCTACTAGCCACAGAGTGGGTAATACAAACAAAACTCGTAAAAGGCTCGTAGGGAGAATGGATTTCCAACAATGACTAGGCACTGGGGTACCACCTGTCACGGTACATGGTCTAGATCACAGTACCGAGGAGTACGCCTGCTCCTCTGTAACACAAGACTGGAACCATCGCTTATTGGACAGTTCCGAATAAGATGACCCCACGGTTGGGATCAGCAACCGCACCACTAAGCCGAAATAAAGAGGGACATCTAGAAAGGGATGACCTTACTCTCAAGTGGGGGCTACCCACGAAGCCTTGCTGCATATCCCCTGATTTTCAGTCATTCCCATTTGATGAGGCTTGAGGCTAAGCGTTACCTTTTAGAACGTTTCACTTAGAATGCCCATCGCCCACCTGACGATGTTCCGAAAGCATTCGTCCATACAAGTCCGTCCCGGGTTCGAATGGAACTGAAGGCACTATTCCTACTACATCCATTTTGGAAATATCCTCAGGATTAGTAGTGACTAGCCCTTTCATTTCACCGCTCCATCTTCGACTCTGAACACATTTTTCCGCGAAAAGTACAAACCGGATCGAAGTGGTTTTCGAGAAATAAATCTCGATCCCGATCTCTTCGAAACGATCAACGCATTTGTCCAATATTGATAGTCGGTGATTTAACTATCAATTTATATTCACAAACATTCATCACACAATAAATAATTTTCCACATTATTTATTTGCCTCAAATATATTTACAAGATATATTTCTATTTTCAACTCCCTTTGAAAACAGTTTTACAAAACATCTTCCTTAACAAAATAAATTTCACAATATTCATTTCCTACTGGAAACAACCAAGTCCAAACCATTTAGATTTTAAAACAATTAAAATACTTTATTCTTAAATATACTTTGAAATATTAAATTTTACTACTAGTTATTTAGTCCAAAAATAATTTCAAAATATTTAAAGTAAAAGCACTTGATAAGATATAGGCTAGTTTAAAATAAGGTTTAGTTGAATGAAATTTAAAGATGGAGTTTTAAAAGAATATATACAAGGTATCAAATAACTTAAATCAAACTATCCTTTAAATAAATCCATATATAAAGATAATTACTAATAATATTCTTAAATAATTACTATTATAGCTAATTTATTAATTATTTCCTTTAAAATAATAATTTCTCAAAAACACTTTAGAAACAAGTTTAAACTTTAACATTACCTAAAATCTGCTTTAAAACACGAATTTGGTTTCCCAGGGAATATACTTCTATCCAAACAACCCAGAGAATCCTTTTTATAAATCCCGCCCGATTTATTCCAATTCAAATTTACTTTCAATTATTGTAAATTTGTTCACCTGCATAAATAAACTTCCTTTGAAGTTTTAAACCCACTTCCCATTTCTGGAAATTCACTTTCAAAGTCTAGGCTTAAATATTTTTAAATAAAACTATTGGGAATTTATTAAATGAAAATAATACTTAAGATTTGCTTAAATAAATTTCCTATGGGTTTAAAATAGTATTTCTTGAAGGATTAATATACATTTGAACTACTAATTATATTTGAAAGGTCTCGTTGAAATCATATTTAATTTCCAGGAAACATTTCAAATAACCCCATTGTTATAAAAAACAATTTATAACTTCTTATAGAATTTATCCCCAGAAATCCATACTTTCACATTTATCAACCGATAAATTTCCTCTTCATTTATAATTCCAAATTTACCAATTTCCAATCTTCGTCCAAACCAGATTCCAATTTTTTTATTCCTTTAAATCCTTTATTTAACAATTTCTTTTATTTCTTTCAAAACAAATTTTTTTTATTTGTGCTTAACAATTTCAGGTTTAAAATTTATCAATTCATATCACAACAAACTGGATTCCATAATTAGCTATCACAGTGTATAAATAAAACACATCATCAGTTGTAACAATAATTTCTATATTGTGAGGAATCCAGTTGGATCCCTCCAACCTGTTTTACCTGCATCCACAAATATTAGCACAACAAATATATATATCAATCCAAACTGATAACAACATTTATATTCAAACAATCACACAGATATTTAAATATTAACTATTTAAAATGTCTAGCATCCAGATGTGGGTGAGAATAACTCACCTTGCGTTTCGGCGAGCGTTTGAATTTAAATTAAATCGAACAGCGTTCGATTTAACCTAAAATTCTTGCTAGCTCCAATCGCTTCCAGACCTTCTCTAGCACGTAGAGCGCGTCGCTACGATTCCGGCGCTACCAAATTGGTTGAAATCTGATAACGTATGAGCAAGTTACGAATTATTAAAGTTTGAATAACATTTAAAACAATTTTTCTTTTTAATTTTAATTTGATTTACCCAAACACAATCAGGCCACTCAAATCTGAAATCAAGATCCGGGCCGCTCAAAACCTTCTTCCTTCACGCGACTATCACCAGGCAACGAAAAACAAATCGAGCCCATCATCGCACGTCTAGGGTTCAACATCGCTCCACCCCTGGTCGACCGAAGATCGATCTGAATATGCCACACGAACCCGCACCACGACACTTCCCTCCGCCCAGACCCTCATCCAACTCGGTCGCGTCTTGCCTCAGGAAAATGCGAACGAAACGAATACGAATGGCAGCGAATTCCCCTCCATCCACCTCTCCAAATCACATCTCGACCGTTGGATGGGAAGAGATCGAGGTGATCTACAACTTCGTAGTTGGGAGTTTCTTCAATCGAAGCGTGGATTGATCGATAATTGAGGAAGAATAAAAAGCTTTTTCGGCCATTAAAGATAAAAGTGGCGGCCGGTGTAATTAACTAGGGTTTCGACCTCTAATTTAATATATATAAACGTTTTAGCTATATTATTTTAATATTAAAATCATTATAAAACAACTTTCTCAACCGATCTCCAAACAACGCGTGCCGACCGACGTTCCCTTGGTTTTTTCGCGTTCCGGACACAATGGAACAAGTTCCGGGTGCTAATTTGATCATATGCGTGAGTTATGGAATTAAACGATCAATTTTAATTTAAACCGGTTAAAACGATTTCTACGCGTTTCGAGCTGCCACGGTCAAATGACAACTCCGATTGCTACGAAAATTGAAATCCGATAATAACTAACTATTACGGATCCAATGGAACTGGTTTCGTCGAATTCCGAGACTGTGCCCCGGAAGGCTATTTTAACTCGTCTATTAAGTCGAGCTATTTTAGAATTTGTCGAAAATGCTTAAAATTTCACTTTTAAAATTTTATTAATTCTATTATAACTCGTATAAAATTTATATTCACATTTAAAATCATTCTGGTTCAGTTTAAATCAAAATCTGATTATTTGCAATATTATATTATTAAATTAATATAAAAAATCTATCGACTATTAATTCCATCCAATGGTCCAATATGACAATTCAAATCCAATTAGACTCAAAATAAACTATAGAATCAAATTTTATATCTATTTACACTCAAAATTACTAATTATTCCAATTCTAATATTAAATTATTATTATTCAAATTCCAATTTAATTCTCGTATTTGAAATTTGACTAATTTTATTAACTTAACCAAAGTCTTTTATTTGAAAATTCAAATTATACCACGTATTCAACCTTTAAAATGAATTAAGTGTTCAAATCTAGCGACCCAAAATTCCGGGTCGTTACGTTCCTCCCCCCTTATAAAAATTTCGTCCCCGAAATTTGCTAAGGTGGAAGAATGTTCCAAATCCAATAGCAGAACCTACCTCGTGAAAATCTCAAATTCACTTTGCCTAGATCCTTTAGTTTCAAACCGAAACTACCAATTCAATCCTATTCCAAAATCCTTTATTTCCAATTGTCATTTGAAATCGACTTGTCGCTAATGAAACAAATGCTCCTACACTCATTAACTTAACCCAAACTTCTTTAGTTAAAAGCTTATATACACTTCCCAAAATCCTTTAGCCCAAATCCAAACTCATTTTCTTTATTCATACTCAAAAGCTTTTGTTTCAACATTATTTCAAAAATAACTTCCCAAGTTCATTAAATTTTTCTAAAATCCTAAAAATTTTGTAACTCCCAAAATTTCCGAAATTTTTTGGCAGAGTCACCCTTGTACGGAGGAGCTTTCGCGATATCGCGATACAAATAAATATATACATCGACCCACACGGTCGGAAACCAAAATTATCACAATATATATATATATATATATATATATATATATATCATTTTCCCAATTATATTAGCGTAGGTTTACCTTTTTAGCAAATTTTAATAGCAAGCGGCTAATATAACGCATATACGCGCTCCAACTCTCTCGAACGCCTCCCGTACCTGTACTTACTCAACAAACTCATCAGTTTCCAAAGATATGAACATTTTAACAACATTTCCAATATAATGTAAGCCAAAATATCCATTTACATCCCAAACAACACTTTGCATAATTTCATAAGTAAATCATATTTTAAAGCATATACAAAGTTCCTTTTCTAACGCCAAATTCCAAGTTATTTCAAACAAAGGATTTTATATACAAGTTTTGTTATGTTCCATTCATATTCTACCCCATTTTCGAATTGATTTCCCAGTCAATTTCCTTTTTAATTTGATACATTTGCACTTCTATTATGATTCACTTACATTTATACTCAAATCCATTTATTAAGATTTTATCCCATTCTACTTTCATCCAAACTAACTTCATTTTATTTCACTTGAATGATTTACATTCAAGTTTACTATATACCATTCATATTTATTACAACCAATTCATTTCCATTTCAATATGATTAACATATGCCTTACTTACATTTCTTTATTTTAACTTACATTCCCAATTTGATTAACAATCAAATTTTATCTTAAATTTGAAAATTTTGCATTTCTTTTATGATCCATTTCCATTCATATGCAAAATCACTTAATAACATTTCAACCCATTCCAATTAATTCAAAACCAATTCAGTTGCTGTTTAAACAACTCAATTCTGAATACATGCAAATACTCATGTCATTCAAGCAAAAATAATCACCACTTAAGTTCATAATCATTTAAAATTAATTCTAGTTTAAATTTATGTTAATTTTATTCAATTTTTCATGGTTCACAATCCAAGCATTCTTGCTTTATCACATTTATTGAAGTAAATCTCCAATTTTATATTTCCATTTCATTATCCATATAGGTTTATATTAATATCATTCAATTCTGGTTTATATACAAATCATACATTCTTATTTCATCTCAAAAATTAATTAAAAGTCTTTTTCACTCTCATTTCAATTTATTAATCTCAGCAAATTCCATTCAAGATTACTCAATAACGATTTTCCACACTTATTTTTGTCTTTCTTACAATTTGATTCCATTTTCATTTAATTCTCATTCAGTCAAATTTCAATTACATTAAATTTGATTAGTATATTTATTTAATTCCAATTCTCATTCACCAATTTATTTTCGAATTTATTTTATTAATAAGAGGGCCCATTCACATTATTTCACCTACTAGAATTTATTTACAATTCAAACCATCACCATTATAATCTAATTCCATTTTTCATTCACACTCTCATCTTTTTAATCACCAAATTAACTTTCATACCAGAACTGGGTTTTTATTCTTCTTTTCAAAAATCCTCTTAGCAAACCCCCAAAATTCCATCCATGCCAATACAAATTCCATTTAACTTAGTTTACACTAAATTCATCTTCAAACTTCTTTTTATTTAATTCAGCTTATGCTAAATTCATTCTCAAACAATTTCTTTGAATTTAGTCGAGTTAAAATTTTATTCACATAATATCATTCTTACTTCTCTGAATTAAATTTTCTTTCAATTTAATTTTCTTCCAATTCTAATTCAAGTTCAACCAAATTCATTTAGCCATCTTGAATTTATACCATTTCCTTTACTATCTTAAATAAGAATTGTGTTTCACCAATATTGTTTATAATACAACTGAATTTTGAATTTCTCTTTAATCCAATTTATTCCTCCATAAATAAGTTCAAAACTTATTTTCTATTTTAAGTTCATTCACATCCTTTTATATCTCACTTCTTCTTATCTTAATTCACATTTCATTCAGGATTAGATTTGAATTCACCATACCATTCAACTATTTTCCAATTGTGATCATAATTCCATTTTCTATTTATAAGTTCACCAACTTATTTATTTTAAAGCTCATATTGCTCATTTTAATCCATCTACATCTTATAATCACAATTTCAAATTATAAGTATAATACTTAATATCTTATAAGTACAATTCATTACACAATGACCCACAATTACAAAATCATTTTACATTTCAATTTAACCCAAACCAATTAAATTCTAAGCTCAATTCACTTAACTTATCCAAGTTAAATTCAAATTTATTTTATTTACCTTCATATGCTCAAATTAAATTCACATTCCAGGATAAAATTTCACTTCCCTTTCTTATTAATATCAACTTCACCAAATAAGTTCAGTAGTTGATTTATTTTAACTTTACACATTATTTAAATAGAATTTCCCATAATTCAATCACCCGGTTTTATTTCAAAACCATCTTGAAATCATAATCTACTCATACCTACTTGGTATACCAAATCATATCTCCGGGTTTCCAAAACAACTTGGTTGTACCAAAACAATTTTCCCCATTTTGAAATCTCCAAAACAATTGTTATACCCAACAAGTCCCAAACAATATCATAACCAAGTAGTAGGGAAGCAATCCATCACTTTAGAAACTTGAAAATGAATTCTAATGATGTCGCCAGCATTATCAGGATTATTTTCCAACGACTGAAGTAAGTTCAGTGCTCCCTTACTTTCCCACATTCATTTCAAAACAGTTCCCATTCAAAAATACTTCCCAAATCAATATTCCAATATACCCTTCAAACACTTTAGCAAACATTTCAAACTTCCCCGGGAATTTAAATTTCCAAACCTTTATTTTCATTACATTTAAAATCCTTTCCAAAACTTCCGAGGTTTAAATTCTGGTTTAGTTTAAATTTAGTTATTCTTTTTTGTATAATTTATACTCATGGAATTTATATGGTTATATCCATTTCAAATTTTAGATTAAATTTTAGATTCTTATTTGATTATAGTATTAACAACCAATCATCCAAATATATATAATAATTTCAGAAAATTATTTCTTTTATATCAAAATAAAATTTTGGGTAAAAAATTTTATTTACCCACTTTAAAAACAATACTATGTCGATTTATCTTGTTTAAGAGTTTAGAAATCCCTGTCGATACGGTTGTACTTCCCGTGCCGACCAGAATTCATAAACACTCAACCGATAAGTCAACATAGTATAAAAACAATTTTTATATGCACTAACAAGTACGCTCTCATATCTATTAATACGCTCAACTCATTATAGAGTACTATTGACTCTGTCTAATGAGTAATTTCCCCACCAAAGCCTAGGTTGTCGCCAACCTAAGCTCTGATACCAAGTGTGACAGCCTGCAAATCCGTACCCCTTGAGTCAACCTTATTCTACATCAATTAACCCAAGTGGAACAGAAATACGAACCATTATGGTTAAAGAAGAAGAGATAGAAGAAGAAGAAACTAAACAATATCAGAATCTCACAGTCGCAGCGGAATAAACTATAATAGTAAATAATAGATCTTTACACAAAATGAAACTATATATGTTTTATACATCATATCATCAGAGTATCTCATACAAACAATATTTAGCAATCAGACAATCCCATACAATCATAGCAGCGGATATATATATATATATATATATATATATGGATAATACGTCTCGGACTTAAGCTCCTCTCCTGCTCCAAAGCATCCTGACCTGAACATATAATACTCAGTCTGACCCGTGCATTATAATGAAATAACACCCGAGTCAGTTTAGAATACCAGCTTATAATAATACATCCAAGTTGATTATTAAAGTTTCAAATATCCCTTGAAAACAAAAGCATCTCGTAAGACCACGCCACAAATAAACATGTCGGGTTTTTACCTTACGATAGCTAAAACACTTTTATAGAAATCCTCTGATATTATAATAGGGTCTATATACAAATACTTATAAAATAGCTGAAATTGTTACATGATTAAATTCCAGCTACTAGCCACAGAGTGGGTAATACAAACAAAACTCATAAAAGGCTCGTAGGGAGAATGGATTTCCAACAATGATTAGGCACTGAGGTACCACCTGTCACAGTACGTGGTCTAGATCACAGTACCAAGGAGTACGCCTGCTCCCCTGCAACACAAGACCGGAACCATCCCTAACTAGACAATTCCGAATAAGATCACCCCGCGGTTGGGATCAGCAACCGCACCACTAAGCCGAAATAAAGAGGGACATCTAGACAGGGATGACCTTACTCTCAAGTGGGGGCTACCCACGAAGCCTTGCTGCATATCCCCTGATTTTCAGTCATTCCCATTTAATGAGGCTTGAGGCTAAGCGTTACCTTTTAGAACGTTTCACTTAGCATGCCCATCGCCCACCTGACGATGTTCCGAAAGCATTCGTCCATACAAGTCCATCCCGTGTTCGAACGGAACCGAAGGCACTATTCCTACTACATCCATTTTGGAAATATCCTCAGGATTAGTAGTGACTAGCCCTTTCACTTCACTACTCCATCTTCGACTCTGAACACGTTTTTCCGCGAAAAGTACAAACCAGATCGAAGTGGTTTTCGAGAAATAAATCTCGATCCTGATCTCTTCGAAACGATCAACGCATTTGTCCAATATTGATAGTCGGTGATTTAACTATCAATTTATATTCACAAACATTCATCACACAATAAATAATTTTCCACATTATTTATTTGCCTTAAATATCTTTACAAGATATATTTCTATTTTCAACTCCCTTTGAAAACAGTTTTACAAAACATCTTCCTTAACAAAATAAATTTCACAATATTCATTTCCTACTGAAAACAACCAAGTCCAAACCATTTAGATTTTAAAACAATTAAAATACTTTATTCTTAAATATACTTTGAAATATTAAATTTTACTACTAGTTATTTAGTCCAAAAATAATTTCAAAATATTTAAAGTAAAACCCCTTGATAAGATATAGGCTAGTTTAAAATAAGGTTTAGTTGAATGAAATTTAAAGATGGAGTTTTAAAAGAATATATACAAGGTATCAAATAACTTAAATCAAACTATCCTTTAAATAAATCCATATATAAAGATAATTACTAATAATATTCTTAAATAATTACTATTATAGCTTATTTATTAATTATTTCCTTTAAAATAATAATTTCTCAAAAACACTTTAGAAACAAGTTTAAACTTTAACGTTACCTAAAATCTGCTTTAAAACACGAATTTGGTTTCCCAGGGAAATATACTTCTATCCAAACAACCCAGAGAATCCTTTTTATAAATCCCGCCCGATTTATTCCAATTCAATTTTACTTTCAATTATTGTAAATTTGTTCACCTGCAAAAATAAACTTCCTTTGAAGTTTTAAACCTACTTCCCATTTCTGGAAATTCACTTTCAAAGTCTAGGCTTAAATATTTTTAAATAAAACTATTGGGAATTTATTAAATGAAAATAATACTTAAGATTTACTTAAATAAATTTCCTATGGGTTTAAAATAGTATTTCTAAAAGGATTAATATACATTTGAACTACTAATTATATTTGAAAGGTCTCGTTGAAATCATATTTAATTTCCAGGAAATATTTCAAATAACCCCATCGTTATTAAAAAACAATTTATAATTTCTTATAGAATTTATCTCCAGAAATCCATACTTTCACATTTATCAACTGATAAATTTCCTCTTTATTTATAATTCCAAATTTACCAATTTCCAATCTTCATCCAAATCAGATTCCAATTTTTTTATTCCTTTAAATCCTTTATTTAACAATTTCTTTTATTTCTTTTAAAACCAATTTATTTTATTTATGCTTAACAATTTCAGGTTTAAAATTTATCAATTCATGTCACAACAAACTGGATTCCATAATTAGCTATCACAGTGTATAAATAAAATACATCATCAGCTGTAACAATAATTTATATATTGTGAGGAATCCAGTTGGATCCCTCCAACCTGTTTTCCCTGCATCCACAAATATTAGCACAATATACATACATACATAGATATATATATATATATATATATATCAATCCAAGCTGATAACAACATTTATATTCAAGTAATCACACAGATATTTAAATATTAACTATTTAAAATGTCTAGCATCCAGATGTGAGTGAGAATAACTCACCTTGCGTTTCGGCGAGCGTTCGAAATTAAATTAAATCGAACAGTGTTCGATTTAACCTAAAATTTTTGCTAGCTCCAATCGCTTCTGGACCTGCTCTAACACATAGAGCGCGTCGTTGCGATTCCGGCGCTACCAAATTCGTTGAAATCTGATAACGTATGAGCAAGTTACGAATTATTAAAGTTTGAATAACATTTAAAACAATTTTTCTTTTTAATTTTAATTTGATTTACCCAAACACAATCAGGCCGCTCAAATCTGAAATCAAGAACCGAGCCGCTCAAAACCTTCATCCTTCACGCGACTATCACCAGGCAACGAAAAACAAATCGAACCCATCATCGCACATCTAGGGTTCAACATCGCTCCACCCCTGGTCGATCGAAGATCGATCTGAATATGCCACACGAACCCGCACCACGACACTTCCCTCCGCCCAGACCCTCGTCCAACTCGGTCGCATCTTGCCCCTGGAAAACGCGAACGAAACGAATACGAACGATAGCGAATTCCCCTCCATCCACCTCTCCAAATTACATCTCGACCGTTGGATGGGAAGAGATCGAGGTGATCTACAACTTCGTAGTTGGGAGTTTCTTCAATCAAATCATGGATTGATCGATAATTGAGGAAGAATAAAAAGCATTTTCGGCCATTAAAGATAAAAGTGGCGGCCGGTGTAATTAACTAGGGTTTCGACCTCTAATTTAATATATGTAAACGTTTTAGCTATATTATTTTAATATTAAAATCATTATAAAGCAACTTTCTCAACCGATCTCCAAACAACGCGTGCCGACTGGCGTTCCTAGGGTTTTTCCATGTTTCAGACAAAATGGAACAAGTTCCATGAGCTAATTTGATCATATGCGTGAGTTATGGAATTAAACGATCAATTTTAATTTAAACTGGTTAAAACGATTTCTAAGCGTTTCGAGCTGCCACGGTCAAACGACAACTCCGATTGCTACGAAAATTGAAATCCGATAATAACTAACTATTACGGATCCAATGGAACTAGTTTCGTCGAATTCCGAGACTGTGCCTCGGAAAGCTATTTTAACTCGTCTATTAAATCGAGCTATTTTCAAATTTGTCGAAAACGCTTAAAATTTCACTTTTAAAATTTTATTAATTCTATTATAACTCGTATAAAATTTATATTCACATTTGAAATCATTCTGGTTCAGCTTAAATCAAAATCTGATTATTTGCAATATTATATTATTAAATTAATATAAAATTCCAAATTCAATCTATCGACTATTAATTCCATCCAATGGTCCAATATGACAATTCAAATCCAATTAGACTCAAAATAAACTTTAGAATCAAATTTTATATCTATTTACACTCAGAATTACTAATTATTCCGATTCTAATATTAAATTATTATTATTCAAATTCCAATTTAATTCTCATATTTGAAATTTGACTAATTTTATTAACTTAATCTAAGTCTTTTATTTCAAAATTCAAATTATACCACATATTCAACATTTAAAATGAATTAAATGTTCAAATCTAGCAACCCTAAATTCTGGGTCGTTACATGCTCGATGCCATTTATGTGCAAAGATGTTGTAATCGGCCATCATTCCCTCTTTAAAAATTGTGCTTTGGTGTAGAGCTGAATTGTTTTTCTCATTTGGTCAAACAAGTTATTGCTTTCGTTTTTTGTTCCTCCTAAGGCAAAGATAGGTGCGGGGCCAATGAGAAAAGGGTTTAAACTTCATTATCTGGATCATAACGTTCAGCTCTCTCTTCCTTTATGAACTTTAAAGCTACCAATCTCAGCATTTGTTTTTCATGTAGTTTAGAATCATTAATTATTCTATAGGAGAATCTAATTGCATGTGGCTCTGAGGATCCTTGTTTGGACCTTTTGATTTTCCTAAACCTAATTATGTAAAGTCCAAAATAGGTAAGCTTAGAATAGAATTAGGTTATAAGAAAGTGGAGTTGTAAGCTCAACAAGATCGAAGGTTCAGGCCCTCCTACTAGCGCCGTAAATGTTAATAAGAAAACTTGTCAACACCACAAAACAGAGTCTAAAATGAAGACGTCTCCTTTCAAACACATTTTTGATTAGATAGAGATAGTTAAAACCTTATTATTCCCTTAAAGCCACCTTTCGAAATAGGTTGTGTAATGGCTCGTTTTTCCGTACCCTTTGAATCGAAAATAAACCACACATGTCCAACTTAAATTGCACAAATAAGCGGATCACTAAGGGTAGAAAGAAAATAAAGACAGAATAAAATCTCACATGAATGGAATAACATATATTATTTCAATAATAATCTTTACAGCGGAAAATTTTAAAATACAATATCAGAGTCTATCCTAAATTCAACTTGGACAGTTATAAACATCTGTCCTTACAATTGCTGACATACATCAAACAAATACACTAACTACAGCGGATAATAGAATACATCCGTATGATGATGAAGATCTCCAGCTCTCCTCTGGATACTCCATCTGTCCTCAACTCAACCTGAAACTACTCGGATCTGACCCGAGTATTATAAATACCCGGATTAGGCTTGATAAACCAGCGTGAGATACTCGAACTTCAAAATGCTTATGAAATCAAAACCTTTGAAAAGAAGGGTATCTCATAAGACCTTGCTCACACATAAATACGGACGGGTTTTTACCTTATGATAACTAAAATACTTTTATATATCAAAATGGTTGATATTATTTTTAATGACATTCTTTTGAAAACACTTTTCAAATAAACTAATTCAAGTAAGGTATCAATACCTGGACTAAGTCTAAGGCAATATATCTGGACTGGGTCAAAGGAATATACCGAACGGAATATATGATACCAGAAAGGGGTAGCTGAAATGTTTGCAAGTTATTACAACTATTTTGGGAATACAATCAAAACCGTAAATCTCGTATTGGGATTGGATTTCAACATGATGGGGAACTAGTGAAAAAATCAATCTGTATCCGTGACGACGTGACTTTTCGACCTCGAAAACCGACATCAATACGTCCACTGTATCAACTGCCGAGCAATCGAATGCCGGAAAACCGTACCGTTATGGTTAAAGAAGAAGAGAAAGGTAGAAGAAGAAGAAGAAGAAAGAAAAAGAAACATAAAACAATATCAGAATCTCACAATCGCAGCGGAACAACATATAATAGATAAATGAATAATCTTTTAAACAAAGAACTATATCAGTTATTACATTACATCATATTACATTACATTACATCATCAGAGTGTACAACAAACAAACAACAATAAACAGCGGAAAAGAAATACTATATACTAGTGAATATGCCATGCCATCCAGCTTGCCTCCAGCAACTCCTGAATTCCAGAATATCCTGATAGACCTAACTCTAGACTGCCCGTGTGGAAATTGGTGGGCACCCAGAGTTTAGGAAGGAAAACAATAAACTCCGAGTCAGTCATGTGACTGGTGTGAGAACTAAAATAGTTTATCTTTAAAACAAAGAACATGATAATTCTTAAAATAGATTCGCAATGCTTTTTATAAAATGAGACTACCATAAGGCCTCCCGCACACACACACAATGCAAACGTAGAATCAGAGGAGATTTCTCCTTATGATAGTCAAAGATGCTTGATACGCATTAAAAAGAAACATTTGATATTATTACTAGTGCATAGTGTAGGAAAAAATCATTCCGAAAGTAAAGATATAAATCTTAGCCAACATATGACCATTATCGTATGCCTACTATAGCTACCATCTAAACAGTGGTGACCATCATAAGTAAATGACAGGTTCTACAACTAAAACCGTATAAGGTTCGTATTGTTTCTTTGGATTTCCAACAAATGGTCAGGCCAAGGAACTTCCCATTACCACATGGGTACGCCTCTGGAAAGACGACTCGAGAACCTAACCGGATCTCTGCCAATACAAGGCTGGGTTACCTTTCAAACTAGGTAACTACTGACACGAATATGTCATTCTCCGATCGTAACCGATCTATATCCGAGGATCCTCGATTTCCAACAACCACAAAGCAATAAATTTGCAGAAACAACATAAGTTAAGTATCTGGGCTCCATACACTAAAAGAAAATCTGCTTTTAGTTGCATTAATTGGTAGCGTTTATAACCATATGCAACCGTTGGAACTTTTTTAGTATAAAAATAAACAATAAACGCGGCTAATGGGTTCCCGCCAACAATTCATGAAAATTTAGCTAAATTTTTCCGTGACCGCTCATATCTTATTTTAACAATTAACATTTTCCCGTCCTCCTTCCAAAAAGTACGAAGGAAAAAAAGTCTCAAATTCTCATTTTCATATTCTTATTCCCGAATTCTCGTTCGAAAAGAAAAGAAACAAATAAAATCGATTGTTTCCAAATCAAGTTCCACAATACCAAATTCTCGATCAAAATCAAATAAAATCAGACGTTCGATTCTAGGATTCTTGCGGAGGTAGTGGTTCGATTTCATGATCTGCGATTTGGGGACTTTGTCAATTGGGGGTAGCGGTAAGTGAAAATTGGCAGTTGAATTAGTTTGAGAAGTGATGGAGGTCGTAGTGTGGTTCGGGTTGAAGGTTGTTCGATTTGCGATGGGATTTCGGGTTGGCAATTTAGGGTTGAAGGAATTGGGATTGCGACCGATGATGGTAGTGGTTGCAGTGTGGTCGACTGATGTGGTCGCATTTGGCAAGAGATTGGAAAGCAGTAGTGTTCTGGAAACTTGGTTCAGAAGTATGAATTCAGAGTTGAATGTTAACTGCAGTGTAAGGATGTATTGGTTGCAAGCAATGTGTATGAATGGTTGCAGTGATAAAAGCAAGTAGAGATGCTTGTATGAATGTGTATTGGTTGCTATGTGGATTGTGGCAAACAGTGGTGATTGGTTGGCCGGGAGTTGTGCACTGTTATTTTGGTGCTGTTGATACTAGCGGCAGTGGGACGTAGGGGAGGATGCGTTGAAGTGATGCTGTTTAAAAGATGATGGCAGGGGATGTATGGCAATGAGAAGGGATGACTGTCGTAGCATAGTTTTGGGTTCCAGGCGAGGTTGAAGTTTACTGCAATGCTATGGTGGGGTGGTTCGACAGCAGAAATGTAGTTGATATGAACAGCAGTTTTGAGGCTGTTGAAATGTTGTGATAAAGTGGGATGGTAGTGTTGTTGGAGGTTGTAGAGCAGTTGTTTGGTCTTGGTGATAATGTGCACTGTCGTGTAGGCAGTTGAATGCTTTGTGTGGTTGTGATTGATCATGGAGATTGTCGCACTACATTGAATTTGTGCTTTGTTGCTTGAGGTTATGTTGAACCGTTTAAATGTGTGTGCGGTGAGGTTTCTGTGTATTTGTATTATCATTTATTTATTTGATAAGCAATAAAACTAAGAAGTTTATTGTTGCAGGGGATTCTCTTCCGCTTGTATTATGGAGTAATGGACTATTTCCTGGTGACTGCAAACATGAAAAGGCATTAAATGAAATAAACAAAGCAAGAAGAGGGAGAAATTGGGCATTTGTTCATGTATATCCTGAAGCAAATAAGATGGCTGAAGAGACGACGGTTAGAGGAGCACAACCGTGTCAAACATGTCACATATGGGTCATCAAGGTAACTTAATTTTAGTAAAAATTTAACTATCTTATGTATGTGCCTGGATGGAATTAAAAAGATTTTGTTGTATATATTGAAAATCTATTTGTGCGCATACATAGGCTGAATCTGTTAGAATTAATGCATCTTAGTTAATCTGAAATTATGAAAAACTTGTTTAAATGGTCTGAGTGCTGTTTCATCTATAGAAGGTTAGGCTGAGAAGACATTCACTTTTTTCACTGTAAAGAACTGAAGATTTTTGTTTTGCTATTCTTTCTGGTTTCTTCTTTGCTTTATTTTCTTTGGGTAAAGCGATTTGTTCTTTCGGTTATGAGACTTTACTATACCAGAATATAGCTGAGATTTTGCAAGTATAATTTATGAATGAAAATAAATTAGCGCTTGCACCTCAAGATTTTGTTGCTTTGTCCATCTATATACTGTTACAAGTCCATCACTCTCAGTTTTGCCTAGATGTACACCATTAGTTATGATGTATATTAGATGAAATATAGTAAGACTTCTAACATAATTTTCTATGTTTTTTGTCTTCAGCTCAAGGATTTTCAATTTTATTTTGATTTATATATATACGCATGTATTATACATTATTACATGTAGTGAATATTGATTTCATTTAATTATAAATATTCTTATCATTGTGTATAATAATAGTTGTGTGTGTTTATTTATTTTTATTGTTTGGTTACCTATCCATAACATCCTGTTTTGGTCAGTTTTAGTTGGTTCTTCTTCATAAAACTCAAACAATATCATTTCCTCAAAGTTAAAACTCTTCTGTATATCTCAGGCTTCGAACATTGCAGTGTAGTGAAGCAAACTATCTGAAATTGTCTTGCAGCTTCAGATCTGGAACAAACAATCTTTATGATGGTCTATAAAGGGGATTCATGATTTTCGACCGCACATGGATAACGAGAAGGTTATGGATGAGAATAGACATGGCTTACTTCGGACTATTGTAGCAGATAAGTGAAGAAACATTAATTGTATCGGTATTAGCTATTAATTTATCGAATTTTATTCAGTTGAAACCATTTGCATCTAGGCTTTTTGAAGAAAATGATTAAGAAGCGGATTGTTTGAGCCAACTTGTGACAGTAACTTCGTGAGGTTGGTTATTTGGCTTATTGAAATAAGTACGGATTTGTAAAATAACACATGTTTTGCAGAAGCTGAAAGTTTTAGCTTTTGTGATGACAATGCTTCCTGAAAGGTTTGCTACATTGAAACTTATTTCTTTAGGACTTAACAATAGTTTTTTAACTGGTGAAATCCATTATGTATACAGAACATGGGCATTTGAACCTGATTTATCTTTACCATGTTTTAACACTATTTTATTTGTTTTACAGAATTAGTTGCAAAATCAGTTGCCATTACCAGAAGGTTTATCTTACCATGTTTTAACACTATTTTCTTTATTTTGCAGGACCAGTTACCATGTTTTACAATAAGCGCTTGGTACAGTAAAGGAACTGGGCTTGCATCTGAAATTATAGACACTTTTGTGTTGGTAATGGTATACACTGTGTTTGCTGCTACCGACCCTAAACGTGGTGCTAGAGATACTCATGTGTCGGTATGATACTCTTCTTTTATATTTCAAAGAATAGAACCTGATTTATAATTGTAAACTGTGATAAATTATGCGTCATACTATAAAATTTCTTATGTTCTGTAATTATTTAGTTTTAAACTAGAATTATAAGTAATAAATGGGTTGTAGGTACTAGCTCCACTTCTAATTGGGTTTGCGGTGTTCATGGTTCATCTGGAGACCATTCCAATTGCTGGTGCTGGGATTAACACTACTAGAAGTTTTGGAGCTGCTGTTATTTACAACAAGGATGAAGCTTGGGATGATCAGGTTAGCTTGCTTTTACATATTATTCAAACTCATATTTCATATTAATAATACGATTACAAGTACCTGATAAGTTACTCTATGTTGTATGAACAACAAATATTCTGGTTTGGTCCATTCATTGGTGCAGTCATTTCAGCAACTTTAGTTTCATTAAGTTTCGTTAAATTCAGTTTATAAATAATGTATGGTTTCATTATATAACTTCAGTTTCATTCATTAAGTTAACACGTAAGTGTTTGCAAGTAGCTATTGAGAGAAGAGCAATAGAGGTCAGTTTCGTATGTTATAAATGCATAGGATGTATGGTTTTGTGTGTAGGTAGATGGTTAATTGAAACTGCAGTTTTTGGTTTTGAAGTGGATGGGCAGTTTTTGGTTTTGAAGTGGATGGGCAGAGGCATATTTGTTTGAAGTATTATAGTCTAAGGACTTCTATATTTGTCCATTTTTTATCTTTGATACCTTCACCTCACAAATATTTAGTAACATGATTATTATTGTTTACAGGTAGATAAACGTTTGTGAATAATTCAAGCAGCAGCACTAGTTTTTGGTATGGTACCAGCACATGTATGTAGTTAGGTTGATTAAAATTGTTATGAAACTATTATGAAACTAGTATGTATGGTTCAGGGGAGGGAAAATAATTGATGGTGAGGAGTTATGTATGGATTGTGGTGGAATGTTAGTGATGCAGTTTTAAGTTCAGGTTTTGTTTTCTCACTCTTTTGTTCTGTTCTTTGTTGACAGGTAGTTTAGGTTTTGAAGACATCAGCAATGACAGGTAGTTCAGGTTTTTACGGTGATTCAGGTTTTGCTCGGTACTTTGGTTATTTTAGACGTTTATTTCAGATGTATATGTACGGTTATGACACTTATGGTAGTTTGGTTATAACACTTATGGTAGTTTGGTTGTGTATGTGTATGGGTAGCTTTTTGTCGACACCTATGTATGTGGATGTATGAATGTCTATGTATCTTGTGGATCTTCAATGCGTATACGTATTTTGTAGTTGTTTAATATATTGTGTTCAAAAGTGTATGTGCTTGCGTATTCTGTTATTATATAGTTGGATGCTAGATCAGGGGTAAATCTGGAGTAGCAGGTGGAGGGAAACAAACGCTATTGGATATTATTTATTTTGGTAGCGTTAAAATGTCGCTACAAAAGAGTGATTAAAAACTCAAGTACACTTATGCTAGCATTTATATATAACGCCATGAAAAGGTAACGTGGAGGAGAAAACCCTTTCGGTGGCGTTAAACAGGCGCTACAAAAAATTTAGATAACGCCATAAAAAAGTATCATGGAGAAGAAAACCTTTTCGGTGGCGGTAAATAGGCGCTACAAAAAAGGAATTCTATGGCGTTATAAAAACGCTATCAAAAAAAAAAATTTGGTGGCGTTTAAAAAAGTGCAACTAATACTTGAGGATTTTTAGTGGCATGTTTTTTCGTAACGATTATCGGAACGCCACTAAAAGTACATAGTGGCGTTTTTTGGGCGCTACAAAAAATCAGTTTTCTTGTAGTGATACCATGATACCACCTCTATCCAGAAGGAATGACATACACTAAAGGGGCGCTACCCCCCAATAACCTTACTGCATCCTTCCTGTTTTGACCATTTTCGGGGTGTGAGGTCCGACGAAGTCTCGTCCATAAAGCCACGCTTTATATAAAAGCTGTGCTTTGATCATCAAATGCTCAATAGCACTTCGCATGCCACATTACCAATTTGGGAATGTATCACTAGTAACCATCAACTACATAACCTCTAAGGGTGTTAAGCTAAGAGAATAAATTCTCCGCCACCAACGGAAATAAATTTGATAGAAACCAGCTTTACATCTCTAATTGCAATGTCAGACAAACAATCCGTACAAGTATGTTCCGGGCTCGAACAGAACCGAAGGCACTTCCAAAGAAGTCCTTGCAATCCGGATATTCACTAATCACGACCGGACTTCCCATCACAAAGGGTAATAAATTTCTATATCGGAGATCAGCCGATGTAGAAACATTCGACGGTAATCCTTCCGTTTTAAAAAATATCCGGTCTTCAACACCGGTCATCAAATGCAATCTATAACGACGTATCACATATTCAGAATGGGTTATACGACCCCAAGGTCCTTTCCCGGCTAACCCGAATAGTGAGCGCTTATTTTAAAAAATAAGTGTGGCATTCAAATTCAAGCAAATCACGACAAATACCTATTCAAAGGTAAATATTGATAGTCGGTTATTTAACTATCAATAGGCATGCTCAACATCACCAGATTCCAAATAATTTCCCAAATTATTTATTTTCCAAAAATATTTTACTAAGTATATAATTTCTACACTTCAACCATTTGAAAACAAATTTCAATCATTTTACTTGCGCGGAAATACTTTCATTTCAAAATGGTTCATTCAAACCAATTAAATAAATCCTTAACGATTTACTTTATATTTACGTTCCAAATCCTTAAATTTATTTCCATACTTCAAAAATAAATCAACGTTTATTTTTAAACAAATTTCCCTTTCTTTTATTAATTCCATAGTGAATTTACAATTCCCAAAATATCTATGAATATACGATTTCCAAATAGATTTCTAATATTCATTTTCAATATATCTTTAAAAGATAAAATCTCAAAACATTCACTTCATATTGGAAAACATTTCCATACTTATTTAATAATAAGTAATTTACAAATCCATTTATTTTCAACACTTGGAAAATATTCAATATACTTAAATCGAAATTAAGTATATATTTCATTCTTTAAAGAAAACGTGCGCTTAAACACGTTTATTTGAGACAAAACGAATGTTACGTAAAACATCGTTACGACGACCCAAAATCACTAGTATAGGGATTCGAAATTAAGATAGATATATAAATCCCAATACTATATAAACATTTCCTTTCGGAAATCATCTACTATAACAACAGTGTTATAGTCTACCATTTCCTTTTATTTCTCGAAAACGTCTATTTCAACAATGAATGTTGAAATCTATGGTTTCGATAGTTAATACATTTTAAAACATCTTTTAAAACAATTAACTTCATTTTAAAATTTCAGTTCTCCAAATCATACCCGTTTTATTCAATAATATATTCACTGTCCAAAATCGTGAATAAATGTAACGACCCAACTTCCATACTCCAGGAAGTAGCATCCTTAAGAAGAAAGAAAGGGATAGAAAAGAGAAAAGAAAGGAAAGAAAGAAACAGACAACATAAGAATCTCACAGCGGAATCGAATAAATTATAATATATCACATAAAACTTTACATAGTATCATATACATTAGAGTTTTACAGCTAATATAACACAAACTAGACAGTTATAATCCTCTGTCTAGCAATTACAAATCAAGTACATCAGAGAAACAGATACAACTCAAACACAGCGGAACCACCATATATATCTACGCGCTGAAGCCTCCTGCTCCATTATATCCTTCAGAACTCGTCAAATCAATCCTAAAACACTTGACTACTCATACGTAATATGAGTACCCAAGAGTTTAATAAAACAGAAAATAAACACTCGGGTCAGACAGGGGTCTGGTGTGAGTAAACGGGGTTAAAATTGCTTAACTTTTAGAAAATCCTTTGAAACAAAAGGTATCACGTAAGACTTCCCACACATAAACATAGAAAAGTTTTTACCTTACGCTAACCAAAACATTTGATAGGAAATCCTGTGATATTATAATAGTGTCTAGGGTTTTCAAAATAAAATACAGAAATAGCTGGAATGCTTACGTCTCACGTTCCAACATAGTTGGGCACAATCAAAACCGTACAGGCACTTATTGAATTTTGGATTCCATCAATGGCAGGGCTACTGGGGTACCGCCCGTCACTGTACGTGGCCTAGATCACCGTACCGAGGAGTACTCCCACTCCCCTGCAACACAAGGCCGGACCCATTCCTTACTGAATAGTTCCGAACAAGACCACCCCGGCGATTCTAGCTAGTAATCTCCCCACACAGCCGAAATATAAAGGGACATCTAGACAGGGATGTATATTGCTCTCCAGTGGGAGCTACCCACGAAGCCTTGCTGCACCTCCCCTGTTTTAGCCATTCCCGGTTGATGAGGCTTGAGGATACGATACCTTTATAGACCATTTCAATCTTAGAATGCTCATCGTCCACCTGACGATGTTCCGAAAGCATTCAATCCATACAAGTTCGTTCCGGGTTTGAACGAAACCGAAGGCACTATCTCGTTGCTCTCATTTTGGAATCACCCTCAGAGTCAACGACCATAGCCCTTGCTCTCTAAATCACCATCTCGAACCTATAAGTACTATTCCGTCAAACTCATTACGGAATCACCCACAGAGTTATACTGACGTATAGCCCTTACACCTCGAGTCTTCACTTGCTCCACTTGGATTAACGACCTAACGTTTAATTGGAATCGATGTGGTTTTCGGATATCCAAATATGGAAATCCGATCCCGGTCTCACCGAAATCCAAACGTCATCTTAATGTCCAAGTTGTACTTAAGGGTTTTAAATAATTAACTCATTTCATTATTATCTATTTCACAAGATAGATAAACTATATATCACCCTAGATAATCATATCCTTATCATAAACAGATAATCTACATTATTATCACAACAGATAATCATCACAACCAAATAATCCATCGCAAACCATCATACTTAAACCAAGCATCTATATCATACTGATACAACACATCTCATTACTGAGATTACAATCATCCAATCAATATCATCCATAATCAAAGATTAATCAATCATCATCTATAATTAATTTAAAATGAATTAAATTAATTACAACCATCTCTAATTAATTTAAATTAAATTAACTTAATTACTCATTTAAATCCTGCTTAACATCCATTAATTAATTAACCCAGTTAATTAATTATTCACCAAGTATATAACTTGATTAAACAACTTTTGATTAATCATCTTCTAATTACAATAAGTAATCAGTCCTTAATTAATTTCATAAATTAATTAAGCTTAATCATAAGTAATTAACCTTAAATTACTCATTTATTAATTAACTATAATTAATTACATTTATCCTTAATTAATTACAATTAATTAATCGCTTAATAATTAATTATTACTTAATTAAACAATCCTTAATTATATCATTAATTATATTAATTAATGATTTATAATTCAAATTAATAACTTTATTAATTACATTTAGTAATTAATCTAAAATTAAAATACAATTATTAATCACCTTTGATTAATATTAAACCAGTAACTAACTGCCCTTAATTACTCATTAACAAATTAATTATCTTCACAATTAATTATCTCCATTAATTAATCCCTTGATTAATTTCAAAGTAATTACTAAAATTACTTAATTAAAAATCATCTTACTTAATTACATTCCAGTAATTATCACTTAATACTCTCTAAGTAATCCTGCTCCATTAATTTCCTTAAGTAAATACAGTTATTTAATCATTAAATGATTTACTTAAATTAATTAAACTAAATTAATTAACTTAACAAATTACATTACCAAAATTAATTACAATAAGTAATTAATTCTTTAATTACTTTTAAGTAATTAGACTTAACAATTTAAAACTAATCACCTTAAATTAATTAATCTAATTAATTATCAAAATTTTAATCATATTAATTAATTACTTAATTATCCTTGGATAATTATCATTATTAATTAATAATATTTCCTTAAAATATTAAGAAAAATTATCTTTAATTAATCATCATTAATCATTTCTAATTAAATTAATTTTAAATCATTATTTAAAATAAATAAATTCCTTAATTTAATTCCTTTATTATCTTAATTATAAATGATTTCATTAACATTAAATATGTATTTTAAATAATACAACTCTAAATTAAATTCAAATTCCATTTTAAACTTTAAGATTTCAAAATGTTTTACTATTTAAGCATTATTAAAAATTTAAATAAAATTATAACTTTGAAATGAAAGTGTAAACATTCATTACTTAAGTAGACAAATTTTGAATCCAAATTTAGTTAAGTTTATTAAAGAAATAAAATTTTTAAAATAAACTGATTATTTAAACTTCTCAAGTTTTCAGTTTAACATTTCAAATTTTCAAATATTTAAAGAAGGAAATCTTCAAGTTAAAACATTTATCTGAAATCAATTCATCATTAAAATTTATTTAAACCATTGAGTTTGATCAATATTTTAATAATTTATAAACTATTTAAATTTAAACTGGATCTAAATAACCTGAAATTTCTTTTAATTTAACCTGATTTTCAACTTAATATAAATCTTGTTCAAATTTAAATATTTTCATTTTAAACTTCGAATTTAAAAAGTTCATCTGAATTCAAATTGATACAAACTTGGTATTTAAATTCTTATCAAAATCCTGATTTTTAAAAATTTAAATTCATCAAATTTTAAAAAACTGCACAATTGCAGGTTTTTTTCAACCTGAACCAAAACTACCCGAGACCCCTATTTCCTACTTCGAGTTTTCATGGCCTAATCCCCGAGACAAATCCCATTCCACCCGAGTATTACCCAAGTCACTTTTGCCTGCACAACCCAGAAAATGTTCACCAGAAAAATTTGTGCACGGTGCATATGCACCGGCACTCCGGCGACCTTCAACCACCCTGACTAACTCCACCAAGTCACCATCTAACCCCAAACATGATCACCATCACCAAACTTCCCACAACCACTTGAATCAAAATTCAAGTTGACCTGAAACCTGGATAAAGCTTCACACTGCATCCCTTCAACCCTGTCAACGGCCAGCAAAACCAACTCCGACCATCATGAACGATGCAAATCCGGCCAAATCTTCATCCACGCCTCCTCTTTCTAATCCCAAAGCCCTTCATCACTCGGTGCAACAGAAAGTTCAAGAAGTTACAAAAGACCCCTAACTCCAGAAACTAGGGTTAAAACCTGGAACCTCCAAATGCCATCGCCTCCCACCTCTGATCACATACTTCCAAATTTTCTCCCACTCTCCAATCAACACTCCACCTTCTAGAAGAAATACAGCCTTCACAATCCACTAGATGATCAGATTGACCCAAAGAAAATCCCACTTTGTTCAACACAGAACCACCCATTCCACAGCTACTTTTAAAAATGGGATTTTGTTTTAAAGATCACGATTTCATTCATGAATTCAAATTATAAACTGTTTTGATAATTTAAGAAGATTTAGATTTGCTCAGTTGAATATTTACTGATCTTTATTATTTACAGAGATAACAGTTTCTTACATTCAACTTAATTATATTTTATAAACTTAATTTTCAAACTAAACAAACAATTTTCTATTTACATAACAAAATCCAAACTGAGATCAAACTAGTTTATAATGGATTTCTTATTAAAACTTAGTTCAAAGCCAAGAACAGGTATCTAAAATTCTGAAACACATATATATACATTAATATATACACACAGAATCACAATACAGTCATACAACATGATTAACTATATCAATAAGCATGCAACAGATAACTCAAGCTTTTGCATATGTGAGGTTACTTACTTAAAGAAGACAGTGCATTTTTTATTTATCAATAGCAGTTGATTGATTTCTATTTATATAACAGTTTGTTTTGAAACTTGAGATCTATAAGTATGTTAGCTCTGCTTTTTACAAGGAAACTGTTTTAAACATATAAGTTCGCTCACATGCACAGCTAACATCAATTTTAGCATTTTGAGGTTAAACAGTTTTAACCAAAGAACAGAGCAGTTTCTGATTTATGTGAATTAGAAATTTTGTTCTATAAATTTTGTTTAACTTTGATTTAAAAAGAGAAAACTGTTTTTAACAAAACAAAAGGCTTACTCACCTATCAATTGGAAAATGCAGAGAACATGATATGTTTCCTGGAACTGCAATTTTCTAGTTTGAAGTTGATTTCTAGTTAAATATTAAACTGCATTTCCTCTCTTGAAACAGATCTGAATCTGTTTTGCTGGGTGATGTTGATTCTACTGTTTTCATGTTGAAAATCTGGGTTTTGCAGATCTGGTTTGTAGATTTTAGATTGTATTTGGGTTTTGATTTTGTAGACTTTTGATTGAATCTGTTTATAGGTTTTTAAATTGAATTTGGTTTCAGCTACAAATGAAGATAATGTTTAAGCAAAATGAATTTGTTAAGTTTCTTTTATCTAAATAATTATTTCAAAATAAATAAATAAATTATTGCCACTTGTTATGTTATGATATAGATAAGTTTACAAGTGTCTTTATTATGTGTTAAGTGTTTGACACATATTCCTTTTAAAAATAAAAAGAAAATTTTAAATTTTAAAAAGGTTTTAAAGTTCATTTCTTACTTAGTTTAACATGTTTCAATTGTTTAAGTACATTTAGTTTTTACATGCTTACATACAAACTTCCTTTATAAAACTAGACAATTAAAATGTTTATTTGAATATTACAAAATAATATTTTTAAAAGAAAAGAAATGTTAATTTCAATTTTATTCAAAAGTTTTCAAATCAAAATATTATTTTTTTGATATAATAAACTAAATCTTATTTCAAAAGAAAAGCAATTCTTAAAATAAAACAAAACAAACTCTTATTATAAAATACAATTTTAAACTATTTTATTTTTAAACAAACTATTATATATTTATAAACAAAATAAATATTTACTTATATTTCCATGAAAATATAAGATAGACTTTTTAAAACAACTTTTGAAAAGTTTTCTATACTGATTTTAAATCAATTTAATCAATTCATAAATCATACATCTTATAAAAATAAATTGGAAAATACTCTTTATAAAATTAAATTAAAATCAAAACTCATATTTACAATGTATACACATATATACATTATAAACAAATATCTTTAAATCAGCTTAGAAAAATAATTTTATTACTTAAATATTTTTAACATTTGAAAAGAATAAAATTCCCAAAGGTTATTATTGTCATCATTATAAATACCATTTATCAAATTAAATAATAATTAATCTTGAAAAGATAATTTCTGTTTAAATTAAATTATTATATCAATATTTGACATTTTAAAATAATTATTAATGAAATTATTAAATAAATATTGCTTAAATTCCCGGGACATCACATTCCTCCCCCCTTGAAAGAATTTCATCCTCGAAATTTAAAAGCAAAGGTAATTTAATAATCTCATTAAATTTAAATTTTAAACACAAGCATAAATCAAACCTATGCTAACAACCATAGCAACCAATTCAACCAATTCAAACAAATCTAATTATCCAGACAAATTCTGGATAAAATTCCATCGAGTTTCCCCAAGCAAATATATATATACACACACACCGGGATACTCGCTTTACAGAATATAAACTAACTACACCACACAGATCTAGAGCTCCTATATATCTAGATCTACAAATCTAGACAAGATACAGGACCACAGACAAGTCCTGATCAACTTCCAAATCTCTCAGAACTACTGATTCCAAGTCCAGCCATCCAAACTGGCAATTCAATCCTGTAGACCAAACACTTAAATCCTTAAGAGAATACAGAAAGATCCAATACTCTTATCCACAAATCTCTCCTGACGATCCTGGGCTACCTCCAACCTTCTAGATCAATCCAATCTTCGCAGATGCTACACAGAACAAATCTGGACAAAGAAATAATCGATCTCCAGGTCCTACTCAACAAAATGGTTTTCTCAAGATCCATCCAAAATCCATCACACAGACTCTACTACACAACATCAGAAGATTCCAAAATATATTTTCTGTAGAAATTTTCTGATCCAAGTTAAAACTCAAATTCTCAAAGAATCCAGCGTTGCTTCAATTCTGGAATAGCTGCCACCATGCTTCCACTGCGCAACTCTGATTTGGAAATTCTATTGATGAACACAAGTATACTTGATCAATTAATCTCAGAACATTGTTCATCAAATTCCATAAAATTTCAGTGACCTGTCCGATTCAGTCACAAACTCCACAGCAAAAATTCAACCAGAAAACCAGATCCTATCAATCCTGCCAGCTGAAACAGATCTCCTCTCAAGGAACCTCCTACTAAGCTGATCCACCTGAAAAGCTTCAAGAGCCAAGTCGAAACAAAACTCAAACTCTCGATGGATGCAAATCTTAATTTCTTCGAAGATATCCAGAAAATATCCCTTCAATAACTCAAACATCCTCTAGAGATGCTTCAATCCAGACAAAGATCACTTATAGAACTTCTGAACCATCGCAAGTCACTTTTGCGATTCTACTCAGTTCAGATTCTAAGAAATCGTTCTCACTTCAAAAATCAGAATAGCTAAAGCCTTCAAAAGAAGAAACTAGTGGCCCACCTCTTAACCACTAACACCACACCCAATTGAGCTTCCAGAAGAAATGGACAAGCTCCATCATCTGCTCGGACTACTAACAGAAGAATCACATAGACTTCTGGACCAACAAAGAAACATGCCACTCACTGCTGCTACTGCTACTGCGGCCAAAAATTTCCTTATCCAAAAGCTCATCGAATCCCAAAGCTACACCTGCCACTCCACAATAGAGCTTTCCAGATAGATAGATATCCCTTAGAAAACTCGACTTCAAACCAAGCACAAACACTCTGTCAAACTGAGTCTCATCTCAAATATAGACAGAACTCCTTTCCAAAATTGCCAAGATACCAATGCTGGCTTCAGAACTCCCAACTGATCCAAACTCTAGAAAATCCACCCACACGGGTGCAACCAAGCTTAAAATCCAAAATAAACTCCGAATCTTAAAAAGATTTCCTTCAAAGATAGGTCAAATTCTTCACCAACTGCAGAACTACTCACGATGCCCAATGCTGCCCTAGCAGATTCACTACCAATCTTAAACACTAGAATTCCAACCACTGGTAGTTGTGTTACACACATCACTACCCTATCTACCTTTATTACTTATGTTGGAAAACCTGAACGAGTAACCCAATCTAATAGGTAGAAATAAATAAATAAATAAATAAATAAATAAATATTCAAAATTACAAATACGCTCTCTAAAGAAGGACACCACTCCAGAGTCTAGGTATTCGCTCAACCTAGTGCTCTGATACCACAATGTAACGACCCAACTTCCATACTCCAGGAAGTAGCATCGTTAAGAAGAAAGAAAGGGATAGAAAAGAGAAAAGAAAGGAAAGAAAGAAACAGACAACATCAGAATCTCATAGCGGAATCGAATAAATTATAATATATCACATAAAACTTTACATAGTATCATATACATCAGAGTTTTACAGCTAATATAACACAAACTAGACAGTTATAATCCTCTGTCTAGCAATTACAAATCAAGTACATTAGAGAAACAGATACAACTCAAACACAGCGGAACCACCATATATATCTACGCGCTGAAGCCTCCTGCTCCATTATCTCCTTCAGAACTCGTCAAATCAATCCTAAAACACTTGACTACTCATACGTAATATGAGTACCCAAGAGTTTAATAAAACAGAAAATAAACACTCGGGTCAGACAGGGGTCTGGTGTGAGTAAACGGGTTTAAAATTGCTTAACTTTTAGAAAATCCTTTGAAACAAAAGGTATCACGTAAGACTTCCCACACATAAACATGGAAAAGTTTTTACCTTAAGCTAACCAAAACATTTGATAGGAAATCCAGTGATATTATAATAGTGTCTAGGGTTTTCAAAATAAAATACAGAAATAGCTGGAATGCTTACATCTCACGTTCCAACATAGTTGGGCACAATCAAAACCGTACAGGCACTTATTGGATTTTGGATTCCATCAATGGCAGGGCTACTGGGGTACCGCCCGTCACAGTACGTGGCCTAGATCACCGTACCGAGGAGTACTCCCACTCCCCTGCAACACAAGGCCGGACCCATTCCTTACTGAATAGTTCCGAACAAGACCACCCCGGCGATTCTAGCTAGTAATCGCCCCACACAGCCGAAATATAAAGGGACATCTAGACAGGGATGTATCTTGCTCTCCAGTGGGAGCTACCCATGAAGCCTTGCTGCACCTCCCCTATTTTAGCCATTCCCAGTTGATGAGGCTTGAGGCTACGATTACCTTTATAGACCATTTCAATCTTAGAATGTTCATCGTCCACCTGACGATGTTCTGAAAGCATTCAATCCATACAAGTTCGTTTCGGGTTTGAACGAAACCGAAGGCACTATCTCGTTGCTCTCATTTTGGAATCACCCTTAGAGTCAATGACCATAGGCCTTGCTCTCTAAATCACCATCTCGAACCTATAAGTACTATTCCGTCAAACTCATTACGGAATCACCTACAGAGTTATACTGACGTATAGCCCTTACACCTCGAGTCTTCACTTGCTCCACTTGGATTAACGACCTAACGTTTAATTGGAATCGATGTGGTTTTCGGATATCCAAATATGGAAATCCGATCCGGGTCTCACAGAAATCCAAACGCCATCTTAATGTCCAAGTTGTACTTAAGGGTTTTAAATAATTAACTCATTTCATTATTATTTATTTCACAAGATAGATAAACTATATATCACCCTAGATAATCATATCCTTATCATAAACAGATAATCTACATTATTATCACAACAGATAATCATCACAACCAAATAATCCATCGCAAACCATCATACTTAAACCAAGCATCCATATCATACTGATACAACTCATCTCATTACTGAGATCACAATCATCCAATCAATATCTTCCATAATCAAAGATTAATCAATCATCATCTATAATTAATTTAAAATGAATTAAATTAATTACAACCATCTCTAATTAATTTAAATTAAATTAAATTAATTACTCATTTAAATCCTGCTTAACATCCATTAATTAATTAACCCAGTTAATTAATTATTCACCAAGTATATAACTTGATTAAACAACTTTTGATTAATCATCTTCTAATTACAATAAGTAATCAGTCCTTAATTAATTTCATAAATTAATTAAGCTTAATCATAAGTAATTAACCTTAAATTACTCATTTATTAATTAACAATAATTAATTACATTTATCCTTAATTAATTACAATTAATTAATCACTTAATAATTAATTATTACTTAATTAAACAATCCTTAATTATATCATTAATCATATTAATTAATGATTTATAATTCAAATTAATAACTTTATTAATTACATTTAGTAATTAATCTAAAATTAAATACAATTATTAATCACCTTTGATTAATATTAAACCAGTAACAAACTGCCCTTAATTACTCATTAACAAATTAATTATCTTCACAATTAATTATCTCCATTAATTAATCCCTTGATTAATTTCAAAGTAATTACTAAAATTACTTAATTAAAAATCATCTTACTTAATTACATTCCAGTAATTATCACTTAATACTCTCTAAGTAATCCTGCTCCATTAATTTCCTTAAGTAAATACACTTATTTAATCATTAAATGATTTACTTAAATTAATTAAACTAAATTAATTAACTTAACAAATTACATTACCAAAATTAATTACAATAAGTAATTAATTCTTTAATTACTTTTAAGTAATTAGACTTAACAATTTAAAACTAATCACTTTAAATTAATTAATCTAATTAATTATCAAAATTTTAATCATATTAATTAATTACTTAATTATGCTTAGATAATTATCATTATTAATTAATAATATTTCCTTAAAATATTAAGAAAAATTATCTTTAATTAATCATCATTAATCATTTCTAATTAAATTAATTTTAAATCATTATTTAAAATAAATAAATTCCTTAATTTAATCCCTTTATTATCTTAATTATAAATGATTTCATTAACATTAAATATGTATTTTAAATAATATAACTCTAAATTAAATTCAAATTCCATTTTAAACTTTAAGATTTCAAAATGTTTTACTATTTAAGCATTATTAAAAATTTAAATAAAATTATAACTTTGAAATGAAAGTGTAAACATTCATTACTTAAGTAGACAAATTTTGAATCCAAATTTAATAAAGTTTATTAAAGAAATCAAAATTTTAAAATAAGCTGATTATTTAAACTTCTCAAGTTTTCAATTTTAACATTTCAAATTTTCAAATATTTAAAGAAGGAAATCTTCAAGTTAAAACATTTATCTGAAATCAATTCATCATTAAAATTTATTTAAAACATTGAGTTTGATCAATATTTTAATAATTTATAAACTGTTTAAATTTAAACTGGATCTAAATAACCTGAAATTTCTTTTAATTAAACCTGATTTTCAACTTAATATAAATCTTGTTCAAATTTAAATATTTTCATTTTAAACTTTGAATTTAAAAAGTTCATCTGAATTCAAATTGATACAAACTTGGTATTTAAATTCTTATCAAAATCCTGATTTTTAAAAATTTAAATTCATCAAATTTTAAAAAACTGCACAATTGCAGGTTTTTTTCAACCTGAACCAAAACTACCCGAGACCCCTATTTCCTACTTCGAGTTTTCATGGCCTAATCCCCGAGACAAATCCCATTCCACCCGAGTATTACCCGAGTCACTTTTGCCTGCACAACCCAGAAAATGTTCACCAGAAAAATTTGTGCACGGTGCATATGCACCGGCACTCCGGCGACCTTCAACCACCCTAACTAACTCCACTAAGTCACCATCTAACCCCAAACATGATCACCATCACCAAACTTCCCACAGCCACTTGAATCAAAATTCAAGTTGACCTGAAACCTGGGTAAAGCTTCACACTGCATCCCTTCAACCCTGTCAACGGCCAGCAAAACCAACTCCAACCATCATGATCGATGCAAATCCGGCCAAATCTTCATCCATGCCTCCTCTTTCTAATCCCAAAGCCCTTCATCACTCGGTGCAACAGAAAGTTCAAGAAGTTACAAAAGACCCCTAACTCCAGAAACTAGGGTTAAAACCTGGAACCTCCAAATGCCATCGCCTCCCACCTCTGATCACCTACTTCCAAATTTTCTCCCACTCTCCAATCAACACTCCACCTTCTAGAAGAAATACAGCCTTCACAATCCACTAGATGATCAGATAGACCCAAAGAAAATCCCACTCTGTTCAATACAGAACCACCCATTCCACAGCTACTTTTAAAAATGGGATTTTGTTTTAAAGATCATGATTTCATTCATGAATTCAAATTATAAACTATTTTGATAATTTAAGAAGATTTAGATTTGCTCAGTTGAATATTTACTGATCTTTATTATTTACAGAGATAACAGTTTCTTACATTCAACTTAATTATATTTTATAAACTTAATTTTCAAACTAAACAAACAATTTTCTATTTACATAACAAAATCCAAACTGAGATCAAACTAGTTTATAATGGATTTCTTATTAAAACTTAGTTCAAAGCCAAGAACAGGTATCTAAAATTCTGAAACACATATATATACATTAATATATACACACAGAATCACAATACAGTCATACAACATGATTAACTATATCAATAAGCATGCAACATATAACTCAAGCTTTTGCATATGCGAGGTTACATACTTAAAGAAGACAGTGCATTTTTTATTTATCAATAGAAGTTGATTGATTCCTATTTATATAACAGTTTGTTTTGAAACTTGAGATCTATAAGTATGCTAGCTCTGCTTTTTACAAGGGAACTGTTTTAAACGTATAAGTTCACTCACATGCACAGCTAACATCAATTTTATCATTTTGAGGTTAAACAGTTTTAACCAAAGAACAGAGCAGTTTCTGATTTATGTGAATTAGAAATTTTGTTCTATAAATTTTGTTTAACTTTGATTTAAAAAGAGAAAACTATTTTTAAAAAAAACAAAAGGCTTACTCACCTATCAATTGGAAAATGCAGAGAACATGATATGTTTCCTGGAACTGCAATATGCTAGTTTGAAGTTGATTTCTAGTTAAATATTAAACTGCATTTCCTCTCTTGAAACAGATCTGAATCTGTTTTGCTAGGTGATGTTGATTCTACTGTTTTCATGTTGAAAATCTGGGTTTTGCAGATCTGGTTTGTAGATTTTAGATTGTATTTGGGTTTTGATTTTGTAGACTTTTGATTGAATCTGTTTGCAGGTTTTTAAATTTCATTTGGTTTCAGCTACAAATAAAGATAATGTTTAAGCAAAATGAATTTGTTAAGTTTCTTTTATCTAAATAATTATTTCAAAATAAATAAATAAATTATTTCCACTTGTTATGTTATGATATAGATAAGTTTACAAGTGTCTTTATTATGTGTTAAGTGTTTGACACATATTCCTTTTATTAATAAAAAGAAATTTTTAAATTTTAAAAAGGTTTTAAAGTTCATTTCTTACTTAGTTTAACATGTTTCAATTGTTTAAGTACATTTAGTTTTTACATGCTTACATACAAACTTCCTTTATAAAATCACACAATTAAAATGTTTATTTGAATATTACAAAATAATATTTTTAAAAGAAAAGAAATGTTAATTTCAATTTTATTCAAAAGTTTTCAAATCAAAATATTATTTTTTTGATATAATAAACTAAATCTTATTTCAAAAGAAAAGCAATTCTTAAAATAAAACAAAACAAACTCTTATTATAAAATACAATTTTAAACTATTTTATTTTTAAACAAACTATTATATATTTATAAACAAAATAAATATTTACTTATATTTCCATGAAAATATAAGATAGACTTTTTAAAACAACTTTTGAAAAGTTTTCTATACTGATTTTAAATCAATTTAATCAATTCATAAATCATACATCTTATAAAAATAAATTGGAAAATACTCTTTATAAAATTAAATTAAAATCAAAAATCATATTTACAATGTATACACATATGTACATTATAAACAAATATCTTTAAATCAGCTTAGAAAAATAATTTTATTACTTAAATATTTTTAACATTTGAAAAGAATAAAATTCCCAAAGGTTATTATTATCATCATTATAAATATCATTTATCAAATTAAATAATAACTAATCTTGAAAAGATAATTTCTGTTTAAATTAAATTATTATATCAATATTTGACATTTTAAAATAATTATTAATGAAATTATTAAATAAATATTGCTTAAATTCCCGGGACATCACAATAAACTTCGTTAACCAAATTTCAATATTTCTACACATTTTATATAAAGGATTATCCACTATCCAAAATCGTGGATATAATTCCCAACCAAACCTTATTATTACAACATTTATATAAAGTATAATTCGCTAATCAAAATCGCGAATATATCTCCTTTAATAACCTTGTATATTTCGTTTATTAAATTCAATTTGATTTCGGATTTATAAACAATGTTTATAAATTCCATTTCTATATATAAAAACTTCGATTTATAAATCTCCTTTATTAACCAATTCTATTTATATTTCATTTACATGTCGAAATCCAATTCATAAGTAAATTACTTATAATCCATTTATTCACAAATCCATTCTTTTATATCATCATTAATTTATAAATCTAAAATTCTTATTTACTTATAAAACTAGGTACAAATTTATTTTAACACTTATCAAAGCTCGTTTTATAATTCCAATATCTTTAACTTATAAAATATCAATTTTATAAATCTTTTATATAAACCGTTTAAAATAATTCAAAAATCCAAATTTAAACCATTTTATAAATTTATCAGCTATTTATTTCAAAAAAATCATGTTTGGTTATATTTCACAAAAATATAATTTTTTATAACATAAAAAATTATAACGTTTTAATTATTTAAAATGAATCAATTCGAAAATTTAATAAACGTATAGTTTCAAAAATCACTTCTAAAATCCCTTAAAAATCAAAATCGTTATTTTTAAACTTCAAAAATGTAGGTCCACTGATGCAACACACCAAATAGTCAAACACGACATCCAAACATCATATATCGATATGATAATTAACAAATATCACAATATCTGTAATGAAATAAATACTGGTGAGGAATCCAGTTGGATCCCTCCAACCTGTTTCCCTGCATCCACAAACATTAGCACAATACCAATCCCGTTCCAGTACAGAATTATCGTGGTATATGGGATTTATAAATTATTATCCGCTATTATGCGGCGCGATAGGGTCTCATCCGCTATATAATGCGGGAAATCAAATGCAAGTACATAAATAATACCAATTTCACTTACTGTGAAATATTCGCGGTATATGTTTTTAATAAATAACCTCCGCTTACTAACAGCGTATAATATCTATTTTAACAATCAATAGATAACAATCATCATTCAAACATACATTCAAACAAATTTTAAATCTAACTATTTAAAAATTTAAATCGAAACAATTCGATTGAGTGAGAAGTTCTCACCTTGATTTCAATTCCGTTCCAGCGTTTTATTTCGAATAAATTAAACAAGCATTTAATTTTACCCAAAATTTTCACTAGCTCCAAACGATTCCGATCCAGCTCCATTGCGTACTGTTCGTCCAAATGATTGCAACGCAATTCGTTTCGTCCAAAACGGACCTTGCATGACAAAGATATGCTATTTTAAAGTTTACACGAATTTAAATATATAATTTCAGCTTTTATTTTTATTTTTCTAACCCTAGGCAAATCTGGACCGTCCAACCCCAAGCCCTAGCAGATCTAGGCCGTCCCCTTTCTCTTCTCCTCTACGTGAAAGCATACGTTTAACCCTATCCATAGCCGCCTTCCTTGCTTCAATTATCACGACCCCCACAACGCACTTGAAGATGATCAGAGATGGCCACGTCGAAGCCTAGCTCCGACTCCACCCACGGCCAGAGCACGGCCAGGCTCGGCTGCCCCCTTCACCTCGAATTTCGTGCAAAACGTAGTGACTTTGTGGTCAATTTCCCGTCAATCCGCTCAGTATTTTCCGATCATGACCGTTGGTTTTAAAGATCTCGAGGAGATCTACAACTTTGTAGTTGACAACTTTTTGAATTAATGTGTAGATTGAGAGAAAATTGGAGGAGAAGAACGCAAATTTCTGGCCATTGAATTATAAGTGACGACCATGAAACCCTAGCTAGGTTTATTTGCAAAATGAAGAAAGCAAGGGCTTTTATAGAAATTCTACCGAACACTATTCATTTCGGATTTTTCGAACTCCGATTTATGCGCGGTGACCTGCGTTTATAGGGTTTACCCTGCATTCCGGACACAATGGAATAGGTTTCGGAAGCTAATTCGACCGTATGTGTGAGATATGGCAATAAACGATCGATTTAAAATTAAATCGGTTAATCAAATTTCTGTGCGTTTTAGCTTGCCCCGGACAAAAGGTAAATCCGATTGACTTGAAATTTGAAATCTTATAATAATATCACATTACGAATCCGATAAAATAGGTTTCGTCGAAATCCAAGACTGTTTGAAAAATGGCTATTTTAACTCGTCAATTAAATATTATAATATTCAATTTTCCCAAATTAACTCCAAATTCGATTTTAAAAGTTCTATAACATCATTCTAACTCCAACATGATATAATAAAATTTTACAAATCATTTTAAATCATATTTAACCCAATTTTCAATTATTTCTGTATTTTCCAATATTAAATTATCGATTGAATTATCCAAGTAAATCCAATTATTCGAAATAAAATTTAATCGACTTATAAATTTCACTTATTAATATTTAAAATCAATTAAATATACAATTTTTAATTGGCAGAAATTCTGGGTCGTTACAGTATCCACGGTTTACGTCCATGACTCAAACACCGTTATACAACAACAAATGGCTAAAAGTGGATACAATCTGTTAATAACATCCAAGGACTCGGACTTCGCGTATCCCTGCCATGAGGCCCTGACGTATCTGTTACCTGGGGCTCAGAACATCTTATAACCCAAATCACTACTATTTGAAATGCGAGAATACATCTGACCACATAGAATCCCATCATAACAGGGGTGTGAGGCACGCGAGGCTACGCTCAATTTCTTCAAAGCCACGTTTTTCATACAAAACCATGCTTTGATTATAACAGGTTCCACTTTGGATGCCACACTAGCATTCCTTAGATCACTATTTGACTCTCATAAAAATACAACCCTTGAGCTCGTATGTCTCAAGGAGGGTGCTAAACTAAGAGAAGTTGTCTTCTCCGCTACCACTGATGTACATTTGTAAAAGACAAACATTGTGTCTCAGAAATGCAATGTCGGACATTCGTCTATAAAAGTTCGTTCTAGGACTGAATGAAACCGAAGACACTTTCCTCGGCCATTACTAGCCGAGAAGCCCTTGCATTTCGAAATATCTCCATCACGAGAAGACCACTGCTATAAATAACTCTATAATGGGAGCTAACCAGAGCATGTTCAACAAGCAGTCCTCACGCTATGAAGATCCACGGTCTTCAATAATTCTCATCTTCAACAGGTCTTCACTTTCGAACGTATACATTAGTTTGAAGTGGTTTTCGGATAGGAATTCATCCAAATCCGACTCCGGTTCCTTCAAAACCAATTATCGCTTTTAAAAAGATGTTAAGTTCATATATGGATATCAATCATCAATTAATTACTTCATCTTTCAAATCAAATATCTTTCTAAGATATAATCTTTTCAAGTTATTGCATTTTCTTTTCAAATGTATATGGAATCATTAAGCCTCATTTATCAAATCATTTGGTTTATTTAAACCTTTCTTAAATCTTGAAATAATTCCAAATCATTTTTCCTTTTACATAGGAAAACTTTTTCAAATCATTCATTAAATCTTAATCAAAGATTTCTTATATTAAAGTTATACCTTTAACTTAGGGAAAATGTTCCCAAATCATTCACTAAATCTTAATCAAAGATTTCTTTCTTAACTTCAAATCATATTCTTGCAAATTAAAGATTTTCATAACAGAACACTACTGCCATCTTAAATATGGTAAATTTCACCTTCAGAGATTAATGGCAAGTTTCACCTCTAGGGACTAATGGCAAGTTTCACCTCCAAGGACTAATGGCAAGTTTCGCCCCTAGGGACAAATAGCAAGTAATCCTACATCATGAATATCTTTGTCTTTTAACGATTTTTGTCTTCAATAAGTTTTATTTCGAAAATTAGCTTGAAGGGGTTTTCGGATAGAAATCATCCAAATCCGATCTCGGTTCTTTTATACAAACCACCGAATAAAATATGTTAAATGGTTAATTAACATTCAAAAAATTTGTTTCTTTACTTTTATCTTGGAAAACATAAATACGATCTTTTTAGAGCATCCGGGCTTTCCTTTCGATTTATTCCACCCCTCGCCTAAAAAGAGAAAACATAGGCCAGGTAAGTTCAGGACACTGGTTGCTTCATTCCTAACCTTAGTTAAACACATTGTTTACCTTCCTAGATCTCACAGGCGGGTCCAATGTACTAGTCGTTTCTGCATACTCAGTTTGTTATTATATTCAATCTTCTTCATTTTTTTAAAGTGGTATAAACAATTCGTCTTAACCATTTATTCAAACTCTTATTAAAACTTCCAAATCATCTTTACATTACTTAATTATTCCTTTAAAATCATTCACAAAAGATTTAAGAACGAATTGTTAAGTTTAAAACTGCATTTCAAAAGTTATTTCAAACTGCCGCGAAAATCCTTGCGAAAAGGGTTTGCAAATAGCGTTTTAAAAGCTATATTCTTCAAAATGACTTTTATATCATTTAGAAATCCATATTTTCAACTTAAATCTATTTTAAACATTTTAATAGATTTTTAGGATTTATTTCATATTTTTAAAGCATTTAAAATATCAAATTGAAACTTTGGTCACTTTATTGCAAAAGCACGATTTTTCTAGAAAATTATTTTGGTCATATTTAAAATATACAAGATAAAATCTTGATTTTCTCCCTTTATTTCTTTGTACATATTTAAATGTTTATAAAATATTTCTAATTCATTTTAAAACTATTTCAAAAGGTTTAAGCATTCCATATACACCATTTCATTTTCAAAAGGAAAGTAATTTCCTTTCTGCTTATCGATGTGTATCAACGTGACTTGGTAAATAAATTTTAACAAACATATCAAACAATTAATACTTCATGATAAAAGAATATATAAGCATCCATATCAATCATAACACAACATCAAACATGTATATATATATATATATATATATATATATATAAATAGATGTTAAATATAGCTTCTCACCATAAACCAAAGCGATTAACTTCCTACCAACATTCTAGTCAACCAACACTTCACTAATTAATTCCTACTCCATTAAACACTAGCAAACAACACCTTCTCCATTCCAATAGCTTGGCCGAGGATTGAGATGGAGGTTGGCCGAAAATATAGAGAAGAAGCGGTAGAGCTTTGAACTTGAGTTTCCAAGATTTAGATCCGAAAAATAGATCATCTTCTCTCTTATTTTTGACTCTCTTACTCACAAAATTTGAAAAACTTGTTAACTGAAAAGTTATTGAAAATTATTTTCTATTGAATTTTTAAAAAATCATTTAAATCCAAGTAGTTTTGAGGGAGATATGATAGAAGGATGAAGAGGTACTGTCGGATTGACAAAGATGAAGCCCGAAAATGCACTTCAAAGAATTGAGTTTCAGGTATAGCAAACTTCAAAACTGAAAATAGTGAACAAGAAAAAAGTTGTAGCCACTAGAATTTTATATGCTGTCAAAAAAATAATTTATTAATTTGGTTCTGTTACGATCAAGATACGATTAAAACAATATGGCATATTCTCTGGCTTAAAAACTGGGCCAGAAAATGCACTGGAAAGAAATGTATTTTTGACGTTGTTAACTTTAGAATTTAACAAAGTGGCCAACATGAAAATTGTAACCACTGGACAAATACATGATTAGAAAAAAGAATTTTAAATTTTGGTTCTGTTTTGAAGAAGTTATGACCAAGAGAAGAAGAGGTAAAATGTGAAGAAAAAATAAGTTTGATTTGAAGAGAAAGAACATTGATTTCTTTTGAATATTTTGTAAATATTTTGACATTATTTCTTTACAATTTTTTCTTTGGCTTGGAAGCCATTAAATAGAAGAGGAAGAAGATGAAGAAGCTTGATAAAAGAAGAAGAATAAAATGTAAATGAAAGTGTAGAAGTAGGTGGATATTTATAGAAAAAGAAAGAAGTGGTAATTTTACCAAAATAACCTCTTACCAAATTACTAAACTAACCTTACTTAAACCTAAAGCAATCTACACTTTTTCAAAACTTAACATCATCCTTTCACTTCTTACTTTATGTCTTAGTCACTTAAAAATTAAGTAAATAATATCATGTTGGCTTTGATTTGATGTGATTCGATGTTTACTTTTTCTCACTTTTGTTAATTCTTACTTACTTTTACTAATGACTTCTAGAAGTTTTCTAATCTTATTTAGTAAAAATAAACATGTTTCGTGAATTAATTAATACTTACACTATTTGAATATATGTTTCTATATAAGAAAATAAATGTGCGACGACGTTGCGACAACTTTTAGTCGACAAAACGTCGTTTTTTGACAAAATGTTCTACGGACACATTTTGACGTTTTAGTTAAAATATTTATTTATGTAAACCAAATTTAATAAAAATAAATTTGTATAATGCTATTAAAATATAAACACTCATAAATGAATTAAGACAATTTATTTAACCATTGAAACATACTTTTCTGAAATCAACATTTTGTCACTTTTGTCGTTATAGGCAAATGTTACTACTTTTATGTTTCTACTTCCAAATCCTATCGAATATTATTTAAATCATAAAACCTTTTATATTTTATATTTACAATCACTCTAAATACTATATTTTCAAGTGGTCAAATTCTGGGTCGTCACATTCTCCCCTACTTAAAAGAATTTCGTCCTCGAAATTACCCAAACAAATGTTTGTCTAAAACATTTATCTTCAAACTTAATTCCATATAATATACACAAATCATCTATATGAAATATCTTATTCGATCTCCTATTCGAATACACAACTTTATTTCCGAACTAGTATCGATCCCCCAATCCTCTAATGCTGACTTTAATCAGGCTTTTTGCTCAGAAACCTTTTCTTTCGTTGCATAGCTATCAACTATGATAGAAAGCTCAAGTATCTAATCAAAAATCCTCATCATTATTCATCGTCAAGAAATCGAGTGATAAATCCTTTTTCGGATCGGTGTAAACACTTCAAAGTTCTGAACTCGAATCTTAGATCAAAATTTGTGTGATGAAATGATTTACATATAACGTATGTATTTATTAACCCGCAAAAACTTTTATAAAAACTTTATCTTAAGATCAATTACTTTATAAAGGTGTTTCTTATATAATCCCTTTAATTATTTATTTTCAAATATTTTTAATAATAAAATATTCTAAAGAAACCATTTTTCACTCAAAAGATAATTTATCTTTAAAAAAATTCCCAACAATATTTCAATTCAGTATATTTCCTTTAGCACTAATATTATTTATGAAGCATTTCGTAAAACTATTACTTAAGTTTATTACATCTTATAACTTATGCAAATCAATCATATTTTAAAGACTTAAGTCCAAATCCTTAATTAATTCTGGAATTCATAAATAAAACATTTTCTAGGTTACAATTTCCTTTTTTGTTTATAATCACATTTATAAATTATACTTATTCAATTTCATTTACTCAGAATGTTTCACAATCATTTACCAAAAGTTTTCCTAAATTTCTTAACTCTCGGTTATGTATGATTCAAAAATTTTCGACTGTCCAAAATCATCGAGAATCCCGCTTTATCTTATCAATTAGCGATCCCAATATATCTTTGGTTTAAACACATTTATAAAAATTACTAATCAATGATTCACATTATTTCTTTAACTTAAGAAAATTATATTGATCGAGTAACTTCAGAACAATCCAAGGAACTGGGTACTACCAATAGTATCAGATATTCTCTTAACAAAAAGAGTAATACTTAAGAGAAGTGCTTACCATCTAAACACATCACCTGCCCATTTTTAGTTTATTTTCGAAACCTCTTTTTATTTGAAATAATACCATTTTCAAAATGCTTTAGAGAATACTTTATAAAGCCTATTTTATACGTTCATTTTATCTTATATTAATTAACTTTATTTGAATTACCATAATTCTTTTACTCGAACTTAAATTCTCATTCCTTTTATATATAACTTTTACAAAATCATTGTCTATTATTTAAATACATTTTCGTCTTATATGTTCATTCCTTAAACAAATCTTATTATTAAATACCTTATAATCAAATCATGAAACTTAATTCATAAGGTATTTGTACTTAAACTTTTAAATCAAACAATTGATCAATTTATGATGGTAACTTAACATTATCATTTCTTAATTTATTATTTTGGAATAGGTATTAAAGAATTTAATTACCTTATCAGATTTCTTACTTATCGATAATCTTTATGAAACATCCTATAGTCAAACTGTGAAATTCTAATCACAAGATGTTCATATTTAAATTTCACTAATCCTGATTTCTAACTGTACATCTTTTCGAAATATATACTTTATATTTAAAATATAATCCAAGCTAAAATTATTTCATTTACCAATTGTTTTCAAAATCAATGTGTCGGTTCGTCTTGTTTAAATGTTTAGGAACCCTCATCGATAACGTTGATCAGGCGCATCGATCATAATCCGTAAATCACTCAATAGATAAATCAACACAAAACATTTTTACTAGTCACTAAAAAATACGCACTCATATATAATGCACTCAAACTCATTCTAGGGTGTTACTAAACCTATCTCTAATGAGTTGCTCATCCTAGGGTATTACTTACCCTATCTCTGATGAATCTTTACCCAACCAAAGCAAAGGTTCTTGCTTAACCTTTAGCTCTGATACCAAATGTAATGGCCCGTTTTTCCGTACCCTTTGAATCGACAATAAACCACACATATCCAACTCCAATTGCACGAATAAGCGGATCACTGAGGGTTGAAAGAAAACAAAGACAGAATAGAATCTCACACGAATGGAATAACATATATTATTTCAACAATAATCTTTACAGTGGAAAATTTTAAAATACAATATTAGAGTCTAACCTAAATTCAGCTTTGACAGTTATAAACATCTGTCCTTTCAATTACTGACAAACATCAAACAAATACACTAAGTACAGCGGATAATAGAATACGCCCATACGATGATGAAGATCTTCAGCTCTCCTCTGGAAACTCCAACCGTCTTCAACTCAACCTGAAACTACTCGGATCTGACCCGAGTATTAAAAATACCCGGTTCAGGCTTGATAAACCATCGTGAGATACTCGAACTTTAAAATGCTTATGTTAGCAAAATCTTTAAAAAGAAGGGTATCTCATAAGACCACGCCCACACATAAACACAGACGGGATTTTATCTTATGATAACTAAAACACTTTTATATATCAAAATGGTTGATATTATTTTTAATGACATTATTTTGAAAACACTTTTCAAATAAACTTATTCAAATAAGGTATCAATATCTGGACTAAGTCTAAGGGATATATCCGGACTGGGTCAACGGAATATACCGAACGGAATATATGATACTAGAAAGGGATAGCTGAAATGTTTGCAAGTCATTACAACTATACAATCAAAACCGTAAATCTCGTATTGGGATTGGATTTCCAACATGATAGGGAACTAATGAAATGATCAATTTGTATCCACGGCTTACGTCCATGACTCAGATGTCGTTATACAACAACACAAATGGCTAAAAGTGGATACAATCTAAGAATAACATCCAAGGACTCGGACTTTGCGTATCCCTGCCATGAGGCCCAGACGTATCTGGTACCTGGGGATCAAAACATCTGATAACCCAAGTCACTACTATCCGAAATGCGAGCATACATCTGACCACATAGAATCCCATCATAACTGGGGTGTGAGGCTCGTGAGGCTATACTCAATTTCTTCAAAGCCACGTTTTCATATGAAACCAGGCTTTGATTATAACAGGTTCCACTTTGAATGCCACACTACCATTCCTTTTATCACTATTTAACTCACACAAAAATACAACCCTTGAGCTCGTACGTCTCAAGGAGGGTGCTAAGCTAAGAGAAGTTGCCTTCTCCGCCACCACTGATGTACATTTGTAAAAGACAAACGTTGTGTCTCAGAAATGCAATGTCGGACATTCGTCTATACAAGTTCGTTCTTAGACTGAACGAAACCGAAGGCACTTTCCTCGGCCATTACTAGGCGAAAATCCCTTACAATCCAGAATATCTCCATCACGAGGAGACCACTGCTATAAATAACTCTATAATGGGAGCTACCCAGAGCATTTCAACAAGCAGTCCTCACACTATGAAGATCCACTGTCTTCAATAATCATCATCTTCAACAGGTCTTCACTTTCGAAAGTATACATTGAGTTCATCCAAATCTGACTCCGGTTCATTCGAAACCAATTATCGCATTTAAAAAGATGTTAAGTTCATATACGGATATCAATCATCAATCAATTACTTCATCATTTAAATCAAATATCTTTCTTAGATATAATCTTTTCAAGTTATTCCATTTTCTTTTCAAATGTATGTGGAATCATTAAGCCTCATATATCAAATCATTTGGTTTATTTAAACCTTTCTTAAATCTTGAAAAAATTCCAAATCATTTTTTCTTTTACATAGGAAAACTTTTTCAAATCATTCATTAAATCTTAATCAAAGATTTCTTATATTAAAGTTATACCTTTAACTTAGGGAAAATGTTCCCAAATCATTCACTAAATCTTAATCAAAGATTTCTTTCTTAACTTCAAATCATATTCTTGCAAATTAAAGATTTTCATAACAGAACACTACTGCCATCTTAAATATGGTAAATTTCACCTTCAGGGATTAATGACAAGTTTCACCTCTAGGGACTAGTGGCAAGTTTCACCTCGAGGGACTAATGGCAAGTTTCGCCCCTAGGGACAAATAGCAAGTAATCCTACATCATGAATATCTTTGTCTTTTAACGATTTTTGTCTTCAATAAGTTTTATTTCGAAAATTAGCTTGAAGGGGTTTTCGGATAGAAATCATCCAAATCCGATCTCGGTTCTTTTATACAATACACCGAATAAAATATGTTAAATGGTTAATTAACATTCAAAAAATTTATTTCTTTTCTTTTATCTTGGAAAACATAAATACGATCTTTTTAGAGCATCCGGGCTTTCCTTTCGATTTATTCTACCCCTCGCCTAAAAAGAGAAAACATAGGCCAGGTAAGTTCAGGACATTGGTTGCTTCATCTCTAACCTTAGTTAAACACATTGTTTACCTTCCTAGATCTCACAGGCGGGACCAATGTACTAGTCGTTTCTGCACACTCAGTTTGTTATTATATTCAATCTTCTTCATTTTTTTAAAGTGGTATAAACAGTTCGTCTTAACCATTTATTCAAACTCTTATTAAAACTTCCAAATCATCTTTACATTACTTAATTATTCCTTTAAAATCATTCACAAAAGATTTAAGAACGAATTGTTAAGTTTAAAACTGCATTTCAAAAGTTATTTCAAACTGCCGCGAAAATCCTTGCGAAAAGGGTTTGCAAATAGCGTTTTAAAAGCTATATTCTTCAAAATGACTTTTATATCATTTAGAAATCCATATTTTCAACTTAAATCTCTTTTAAACATTTTAAAAGATTTTTAGGATTTATTTCATATTTTTAAAGCATTTAAAATATCAAATTGAAACTTTGGTCACTTTATTGCAAAAGCACGATTTTTCTAGAAAATTATTTTGGTCATATTTAAAATATACAAGATAAAATCTTGATTTTCTCCCTTTATTTCTTTATACATATTTAAATGTTTATAAAATATTTCTAATTCATTTTGAAACTATTTCAAAAGGTTTAAGCATTCTATATACACCATTTCATTTTCAAAAGGAAAGTAATTTCCTTTCTGCTTATCGATGTGTATCAACGTGACTTGGTATCAACGTGACATTTTAGTTAAACTATTTATTTATGTAAACCAAAATTAAAAATAAATTTGTATAATGCTATTTAAAATATAAACACTCATAAATTAATTAAATAATTTATTTAACCTTTGAAACATACTTTTCTGAAATCAGCATTTTGTCAATTTTGTCGGTATAGGAAAATGTTACTGTTTTTATGTTTCTACTTCCAAATCCTATAGAATATTATTTAAATCATAAAACCTTTTATATTTTATATTTAAAATTACTCTAAATACTATATTTTCATGTGGTCAAATTCTGGGTCGTTACATTCTCCTCTACTTAAAAGAATTTCGTCCTCGAAATTACCCAAACAGATGTTTGTCTAAAACATTTATCTTCAAATTTAATTCCATATAATATACACAAATCATCCATATGAAATGTCTTATTCGATCTCCTATTCGATTACACAAATTTATTTCCGAACTAGTATCGATCCGTCGATCCTCTAATGCAGACTTTAATCGGCTCTTTGCTCAGAAACATTTGCTTTCCTTGCATAGCTCTCAACTATGATTGAAAACTCAAGTATCTAATCAAAAATCCTCATCAATATTCATCGTCAAGAAATCGAGTAATAGATCCTTTTTCGGATCGGTGTTTGTAAACACCTCAAAGTTCCAAACTCAAATCTTAGATCAAAATTTGTGTGATGAAATGATTTACATATAACGTATGTATTTATTAACCCGCAAAAACTTTCATAAAAACTTTATCTTAAGGTCAATCACTTTATAAAGGTGCTTCTTTATATAATCCCTTTAATTATTTATTTTCAAATATTTTTAATAAAGGAAAATATTCCAAATAAACCATATTTCACTCAAAACATAATTTATCTATAAACAAAATTCCCTACAATATTTTAATTCAGTATATTTCCTTTAGCAATAATATTATTTATGAATCATTTCATAAAACTATTACTTAAGTTTATTACATCTTATAACTTATGCAAATCAATCATATTTTAAAAACTTAAGTCCAAAGCCTTAATTAATTCTAGAATTCATAAATAAAACATTTTCTAGGTTATAATTTCCTTTTTTGTTTATAATCACAATTATAAATTATACTTATCCAATTTCATTTACTCAGAATGTTTCACAATCATTTACCAAAAGTTTTCCTAAATTTCTTAGCTCTCAGTTATGTATGATTCAGAAATTTTTGACTGTCCAAAATCACCAAGAATCCCGCTTTATCTTATCAATTAGCAATCCCAATTTATCTTTGGTTTAAACACATTTATAAATATTACTAATCAATGATTTAGATTCTAACCTAAATTCAGCTTGGACAGCTATAAACATCTGTCCTTACAAATGCTAACAAGCATCAAACGACTGCAGCGGCCCCCTATCACGTACGAACCTTACTAAGCAAAGTGGATAATAGAATACGCCAATATATAAATGAATAATCTTCAGCTCTCCTCTGGTAACTCCAACCGTCTTCACCAAACCTGACACTACTCGAATCTGACCTGAGTATTGAAAATACCTGGATCAGGCTTGATAAACCAGCGTGAGAAAATGTCAATAATAAATGACAGTGTCATAAATCAGCCTTTGAATAAAATCATTTGAAAAGAAAGAGTATCTCATAAGACGACGCTCACACATAAACACGGATGAGTTTTTACCTTATGATAACTAAAACTCTTTTATATATCAAAATATTTGATATTATTTCTAATGACATATCTTTGAATACATTGCAAATAAACTTATTAATCTTAGCCAAAATTGTTACCATTATTAAATCTCGGGGGTATTCATTACGCCAATACAAACAAAACCATAGGTTCTTATTGGAGAATGGATTTCCAATACAAATGATAAGGTAAGGGAGTACCTTCCGATAGTATACCCCTAGAGGGATGCACCTAGGGTCCAGATACTGAACGCCTAAACCAACACAAGACCGGCCTATCCCTCATGCTGGATTGTACCGAATATGTCATCACCCTGGTCGTTACCGACTTTTAACGGGTACCTAATTCATACATTCGCCACATACTTAGACATGTGTAGAGTAAATCTACAAGGATGATGACATCTCCTAATTGAGAGTGACCCACTTAGCCTTGCTACTTCTAGGATGTTTCTGTCATTTCCGGTTGATGAGGCCTGAGGTAAACAATTACCTTTTCACATAGCACGTCTTCTTTGAATGCCACATTGCCATTTCCATTGACTACTAATTGCCTTCCATAAAAATACAACCGTTGGGGTCATACGTCTCTAGGAGGGTGTTAAGCTAAGAAAATTTGCCTTCCCTGCCACCACATATGTATGTTTGAAAAAACCAATGTACATAATCTTAGAAAATGCACTGTTAGACATCCATCCATATAAGTTCGTTCTGGGACTTGAACGAAACCGAAGGTACTTTCCTAGGCCACTACTAAATGAGAAGTCCTTGTGGTTTTGAGGTTTTTCATAACAAAAAGATCACTGCTATAATATAGTGAATCGAGAGTTTATCCCCAATTAATCAACAAGTAGTCCCTTGTTATTGTTCGTCTCAATATCTCCATCTTCAAACATCTTCAATCTTCGAACATGTAAATTTGTTCGAAGTGGTTTTCAGATAGGAATCACCCAAATTCGACCCTGGTTCCTTCGAAGAAGTTCATATGTGGATATCAATCATCAATCAATTACTTCATCTTTTATTTAAATAAATATCTTTCTTAGATGTATTCACTTCAATTTGTTCCATTTTCTTTTCAAGAGAATATGGAACCATTAAGCCTAATTTATTAAATCATTTGATTTATTTAAACCTTTCTTAAATCATGTAATAATTCCAAATCATTTTCTCTTTTAGTTAGGAAAACCTTTCCAAACCATTCATTAAATATTAATCAAAGATTTCTTATATTCAAACTATAAATTTTAATTTAGGGAAAATTTTCCCAAATCATTCATTAAATCTAAATCAAAGATTTCTTTCATTCAAGTTATAACTTTTAACTTAGGGACAATATTCTCAAATCATCCATTAAATCTAAATCAAAGATTTCTTTCTTAACTTCAAATAATATTCTTGCAAATTGAAGATTTTCATAACAAAGCACTACTGCCACCTTAAATATGGTAAATTTCACCTCCAAAGACTAGAGGCAAGTAATCCTACATCATGAAGATCTTTTCTTTTATCTTGGAAAACTTTAAATATGATCTTTTAGAGCATCCCGGGATTCCTTTCAATTTGTTCCACCCTTCATCTAAAAGATAAAGCAAAGGCTAAGTAAGTTCAGGACGTTGGTTGCTCCATTCCTAACCTTAGTTACACACCTTGTTTTACTGTTTAGATCTCAGGCGGGACAAACGTACCAATCGTTTCCGCATACTCAATTTGTTATTATATTCAATATTCTTCAATTATTGTTTAAGTGTTATAAACAATTCCTCTTAACCATTTGTTCAAACTCTTATTAAAACCTCCAAACCATCTTTAAATGACTTAATTATTCATTTAAAATCATTCACAATAGATTTTAGGCAAAATCGTTACGTTTAACTCATATTTCAAAAGTTATAGAATTCGCAACAAAAAAATGCTGCAGAAAGTGCTATATAAGCTTATTTGAGTAAAACAACTATTTATTATTTGAAAATTCATATTTTAGCTTCAAATACCTTCTAAACTATTTAAATGGTTTATCAAATTTATTCCATATTTTTCCATAATTAAACCTTAATCTAAAAGGATTTCTCATTATGGTCTGCACTAGCGCGATTTTTCCAGGAAATTGATTTGGACATATTTTAACTTATACAAGATGAAACCTTGTTTTTCTTTCTTTATTTCTTTAAACATATTAAATGTTTATAAAACATTTATAATTCATTTTAGAACTATTTCCAAAAGGTTTAAACATTGCATATACACCATTTCATTTTCAAAAGGAAAGTGATTTTCTTTGTGCTTATCGACGTGTATTGACGTGACTTAGTAAAACAATTTAACAATCATATCAAACAATAAATACTTGATGATCAAAGCATATATAAGAATCCATAGCAATCATAACACATCATCAAACATGTATATATATAAATAGAGACGTTAAATAGAGTTTTCCACCATAAACCAAAGCGATTAACTTCCTACCAACATTCTAATCAACCAACACTTCACTAACTACTTCCAACTCCATTTAAACACTAGCAACCAGCACCCTCTTCCTTCAATATCTTGGCAAAGGCTTGATATGGAGGTTGGCCAAAAGTATAGAGAAGAAGCGGTAGAGCTTTGAACTTGAATTCTTAAGATTTTGATCTGAAAAATAGGTTATCTTATATCTGATTTTAGGCCCTCTAAATCTCGAATTTAAGAAAAGCTGTTAACTAAAAAGCTATTGAAAATTCTTTTCTCTTGAATTTTATAAAAGGAATCATTTGAATCGTTGTTTTGAGGGAGATATGGTAGAATGAAGAAGAGGTATTGTCGGATTGACAAAAATGAAGCCTGAAAATGCACTTTAAAGAACTGAGTTTCAGGTACAGTAAACCTCAAAACTGGAAAAAGCGATCAACATGAAATTGGTAGCCACTGGAATTTTTTATGATTTAAAAAAGAATTTATTGATTTGGATTTGTTATGATCAAGTTATGATCAAAACAAAATGGTCTATTCTCTGGCTTAAAAACTGGGCCAGAGAATACACTGGAAAGAAGTGGATTTTTGACATAGTTAAGTTTAGAATAAGATAAAGGGTCAACATGAAAGTTGTAGCCATTATAAAAATGCATGATTTGAAGAAAAAAATGTATTTTGGTTCAATTTCTAAGTAGTTATGGTCAAGATAAGAAGAGGTAAAATATGATGAAAATAGGAGTTCGATTTGAAGAGAATGAACATTGATTTCTTTTGAATATTTTGTAAATATTTTTACATTATTTCTTTCTATGGATTGGAAACCATTAAAGAAGAGAGAGAAAAGATGAAAAGGTATGAGAAAAAAAGAAGAAGAAATGTGAATGAAAGTGAAGAAGGGGTGGGTAATTATAGAAGAAGAAAGAAGTGATAAATTTACAAATTAACCTCTTACTAAATTATCAAACTATCCTTACCTCAAACTAAAGCAAACTCAAAATTTTCAACACTTAACATGATCCTCTTACTTCGTACTTTATGTCATAGTCACTTAAAGATTAAGTAAAGAAAAGTAATTATTTTGTTGGATTTTGATGTGATTTGGATTTGATGTTTACTTTTGACTTTTCTTAAACTTAGTTACTTTTCTTAACGATGTTCTAGAAGTTTTCTAATATTATTTAGTAAAAGTAAACTTGTTTAGTTATTAAAATATATGATATATGTTAAAACATGTTAACAAAGGTGCGATAACATTGCGGCAACTTATTTTAAACAAAACGTTGATTTTCGACAAAACGTTTTCTAGTCACATTTTGACGTTTTTGTTAAACTATTTGTTTATGTAAACCAAAATTAAAAATAAATTTCTTATTATCTTTAAAAAATTAAAAAAATTATGTTTGTCTTCTAAAATAATGTAAAACAATATGCAAATCTATCTATTTATAAAAATATGACATCTATGTATCGTTACGCGATGAAATTTGTCAACATTTATAGTACAAGTTTTATATATTTATCGAACCATTATAAACTAAATTAGTATTATTATTACATGAGTTTGATATCGATTATATATATTTTTAAAAGGAATTATTTATCCTTTAAATAAATTTCACGAATATTTATCCAACCTTATCGGAATCAGAGTTATGTTAATTTTACAATGGAAATTCAAAATCTTTATTCAATATTAAAAATAAGTTTACCATTCTAATTTATCATATAAAATATTATTGTTTAATGTTTGAAAATTCAACATTTGAATATTTAAATAAATTAAATATTCCATTTTCAAAGTGATAAAACTACGTGTCATTACACTTTCATTAAGCTAATGCTATGCAAATTGATCAAGTCCTCAGTCTAGTTTCAAAATTAGGGATTACAAATTTAAGAAAGTATAGGAATTAAGTGAATGAATTCGGATCCCCAAAACCAGACCCTTAGGGTCTTATTTATAGGTGCGAGTTTACACCTTTCAAATTGGTCCTTTCGACTTGGTCGAAAGGCGACCCTGGAGACCTTTCGCTACCGTTTACATTATGGCATCCTTCCTCATTGCTTTCAAATGGACTTGAGTGCTTTGAACTTCATCGAAAGGGGTAAGAATGCTTCTCTACCTTATGTTGCTATGTTTTTACATGTAAAAAGAGGCATGAGGTTTTGACTCTATCAATACGTAGATTTTTTGGGTTTTGAAGGTGTTCAAATGCTAAAGGTTTTAAAGCGAAAGGTATTTTTCGAAGACATACTTACTGATTTGTAACAACCCTATATTTTGTAATTTATTTTAATTGTTTATTTTGATTATGTTATTTCAATTTCTGATTTAAAAACTTTATTTTATTTATTAAAATGAATAAATTTTGTTATTTTAAAATATAAATTTTGATTTGTGTGAATTATAATTCCAAACCTGAATAAAAAGAATCTTTTCTAGAAAATATGGATTTTGGTCCATTTTGTCAAACTTTGACTTTTAAAATTTAAAATTTAAATATTTGTATTTTTTAATTTTATCTTTTATTACTAAAATAAATTAAATTTTAAGAATACTTCTTTTTGTTTCGTTGAAATCCGATTTATATTGTGTAAGTTATGCTTTTTACAATATGGCATGTAAATTGATTTATTTAATAAAATTGTTTGTTTTAATTTATATAAATAATATTTTTATTTTTCATATCATGTTATAATATGTGTAATATGTCATGTTAGGTCTATTTTTATTTTTAGAAACATTTTAAAGTAATGTTATAATTTTCCAAAGCTTATTGTATTTTATTTTAAATTTTTAAACCTTGGTTTCTATCATTTAGCTATTTTGTTAATTTATTTATATTTATCTAAAATTTATTTACTTATTTTCTTTCATTCTTTATTTTGTTTTGTTTTTATTTTATTTATTTACATTTTTCATGTGTTTAAAAATGAATAATGAAAATGGAAAATATGAAGAGTTTGAACCTTTCATTTACCTTAGACTTTTCATATTCTTTTACCTTTTCATTTCAAACAACATTTGCATTCATTATTGGCCGACTATACTTGTTTTCTCAACCGCATCTTCTTTCATTTTTTCACGCAAAAGAAAGGTTTCTCACCCAAAACTTTTGGCCATCATTTTGAAACAAAATTGGTAACGGTTCTTTTTCACTTTTTCTTACTTTCTTCTTTGTTTTATTCATTTTTCATGTCATGCTTTCACCTGTAATGCTCGGCCGCTAGCTCCTCCATCACCATAGCTCCTCCACCACCACCATACTCGGCTGCAAACACCCTCAAACTCCACTGCCCTCTCAGGCTGTGGCCCAAATGATGCATGCTCCCAAAAAAATATTAGCAGACACTCCTTATACATGCATAGCCGACCACCTATTGGCTTCACCACTTCACGACCCTCTCGGCCACCACTTGCACCACTTTCTCCAGCCCCTACATGACCCTAGGCCACTGCCACACTATCCTCTGACCTCCACCAGTCATGGTTGTGCCATATAAGGCCATGGCCGAACCTTGTAGTTGTGACAAATTGCCTTTGTTGCCTTGGCTTTGTATGTTCATGCCATTAATCACATAAAAAACTTCTACTCTTCATACCCAAGCTAGGCCGACCCTATATGGATCCATACTTGACCCAAATACACCACCATGGCCATGCATTTCAAACCCTAGGCCGAGTATTGGATTTGTGAAAGCGTGGGCAAATTGTTTGATTCTTTGTTGTGCATTATTTCTAAGTTGTTTAATGTCATATTTTGGGTTGTATATTCATGTGTATATCTTGTTTTTTTGATATGTACAAGATAATATCTTTGGCTCTCCCCTCATTTGACTCCGTAGCCGTGCTCTTGTGCTTTTCGGGCCTGTGTTTGTGTGCTTGAATCTGTTATCTCCAGCTTGTAGAGGTGAGTAATTCTCACAAGGCATTCTGTACTTATATAATTAGTAAATTGACACCATTTGAGTCTGTAGATTTTATTATTATGTTATAACTGCGTGAGATATGATCATTGATGTTCACCCCTGTCTGTACACCTGTCATATCATCTGTTACTATTATATAATGCTATTCTCTTTATTTATATCAGTTTATCACACTGCAAGTTCCCTGTAGATTTGAATCACTATGGGTTGAAATGATACATACCCGAACGGACTTTAGAATAGGGAAAAATCGTTATGGGCTGAAATGATAGGTCTGAAATTTATTTCATTTTACTTGGGATTGCGGGTTTGAAATGATAGAACCTGGATTTTCCTTGTAAATTATGGATTGAAACGATATACTATCTGTATCATTTGACTTAGGTTAGAAAATTTTATATACAGACCCGTGGTTAATATATATTTATTTCTTGAATTTATAAAATATTATAAAAATGTAGATATTATGATATTTTGATTTAAATTTAATTTAAAAATGATTTTTTATAAATATTAGTGATTTTCTTCAAGTTAAATAAGTGAGATAAATAAATGGTAGAGGAGAATTTGAAATATAAGTAAATTTTGGAATTTATGATTTTGTTTATGTAGTTTAAATTAAGTAAGAAAATATGATAATCTGATTTTAATTTGAATTTAGAATTATTTTATAAAACGTTATTGATTTTCTGTAAATTAAAATAGTTAAATAAATAAATGTTTAAAAATTGAAAATTGAAATATAACTTAACTTGGAAATTGTGAAATGTGTTTTAAAAAATAAAAGTTAAGCTAAGGAAATAAAATGGAATTTAAATTCAATTTATGAAATGGTAAATTTAATTAAAATGTAAAATAAATGAAATGTTATAAAATTGTACATTAATTTAATAAGTAAATTATAAAAATTTGATTTTGCATAAAAATCACTTTATAAGATCATAAATTAAAGGGTATTTAAATGATTGTTTTTAAAGTGAAATTATAAAATTTTATAAGTTAAATTGGTTTAAATAAAAATTAAATTGTTTATGAAATTATATTGAGCAAATTTCGTGTCAATCGGATTTGCTCCAAATTATATTACAACGCGGTATTTTGAGCAATTCAAGTCCGACATGTGCGGATGCGAATGGCTAAAAATATTGGGTTGTTACAGTTGGTATCATAGCTTTGGTTTTAGGCACACCTCAGCCTGCGGAGCAAAAACTCATTAGAGATAGGGTAGAAATACCTAGAATGAGTGAAATCAATCTCAGGATCATTTCTTTATGAGAGAACGTATTTTCGAAATATAAAATGATTTCCAAATGTGTAACGACCCAGAATTTCTGTCAATTGAAATTCGTATATTTAATTGATTTTAAATATTAGCAAGTAAAATTTGTATGTCCAATAAATTAAATTTTGAATATAAGGATTTAATTGGACAATTAAATCGATAATTTAATATTGGAAATTACAGAAAATAATTGGAAATTGGGTTTAATGTGATTAAAAATGATTTGTAAAGTTGTATTTAGTCATATTGGAGTTAGAATGATGTTATAGAACTTTTAAAATCGAATTAAATATTAATTTGTGAAAATTGAATATTTTAATATTTAATTGACGAGTTAAAATAGCCATTTTTCAAACAGTCTTGGATTTCGACGAAACTTGTTTCATCGGATCCATAATGTTATACTATTGTATGATTTCAAATTTCGTGTCAATCGGATTTACCGTTTGTCCGGGGCAAGCCAAAACGCATAGAAATTCGTTAAATTGGTTTAATTTAAATTTGATAGTTTATTTCCGTAACTCGCACATATGATCGAATTAGCTTTCGAAACATGTTCCATTGTGTCTGGAACATAGGATAAACCTTAGAAATGCCAACCGGCACGCTTCGTTTGGAGTTCGGAAAATTTTGGATGAATAGTATTTCGCCATTTTTCTATAAAAGGACCTCTACTTTCACAATTTGCAAACAAAAAAGCCCTAGGGTTTTAAGCTTCAGCCGCCGCTTCTTCTTATCAATAGCCAAAAACATTTATCTTCTCCCTTTGATTTCTTCAAATCCATAGACTTTCACGTGAAGTGTTCAACTACAAAGTCGTAGAGGGTGGTGAGATCTTGCTATCCAACGGTGGAGATTGAAAATGAAGCTACGGATCGACGCGAATATAGGTTGGAACTGTAACAACCCGCATATTTATCGAGTTTACATTTAAATATTTTTATTTAAATATTAAATCGTTAAACGGATTTTGGTCCGAAAAACTACTTTTTGCAAACGGTCAAATTAGGACTCGAGACCACTTCCATTGAGTTCGAAATGTCGTTTACAACTTTTTAAGTATAAACATCGATAGGTTTGGAGTTAGTGAAATTTCACTAACTTTTCCCGCTTTGGACTTTGGGTTAGTTTAGCCTATTAAGCCCAAGTTCCAACCCTCTTCTCCTCACTCTTCATAAATTTCCTAACTAACTCAAGCTTTGACATTAATGGTGAAGAGAATGGGAAATTAAAACTCCAAGCTCAAATTCAATTGCAACTCCATCATTCAACTCCAAATTCAAGTAGAAGATATTGGATTCAAGCTTTGGATTGCTTCTCCTTGCTTTCAAGCTTCATCTTCATAAATTTTAGTGCAAATGTGAGATTTTTATCTCACAATTCTAGCCTATAACTATATTGGACTGTTGGGAATGATTCCCTATCATTTTTGCATGCATGTTAGCATTTGGTTTGGATTGGATTGGCAAAAAACTCCAATTTTTAGCGTTTTGTTGAATTTTCTGCACTTGAGTCGCTGAGTCGTTCACCCTTGAGTCGCTGAGTCGTTCACCCTTGAGTCGCTGAGTCGTTGGACCCTTGAGTCGCTGAGTCGTTGGACCCTTGAGTCGCTGAGTCGTTGGACCCTTGAGTCGCTGAGTCGTTGGACGCTTGAGTCGCTGAGTCGTTGGACCCTTGAGTCGCTGAGTCGTTCGACCCTTGAGTCGCTGAGTCGTTGGACCCTTGAGTCGCTGAGTCGTTGGACCCTTGAGTCGCTGAGTCGTTGGACCCTTGAGTCGCTGAGTCGTTGGACCCTTGAGTCGCTGAGTCGTAAACCCTTGAGTCGTTAGGTCGTATGACCCTTGAGTCGTTAGGTCGTTAGACCCTTGAGTCGTTAGGTCGTATGACCCTTGAGTCGTTAGGTCGTTAGACCCTTGAGTCCTTAGGTCGTTAGACCTCATTTTATCTTCACTAGGTCCCCTGGACCCCCCCTCCGTAGGGGATCTTATCTGAAAAACATTGAGCTGATTTCCTGGGATTTTATTCGCATCTCCGTATGCGATCTTTGTGACTGATTGTTTCTACACTTGCTTATGTGTTTTGTCACTTTATAATATAAAGGTTTCAATACTAGTAGTAAGTATCAAAACTCTTTTAACAAACAAATTTCAACTCTATTTTTAATAACAAAGCTTTTTTTTCTTAAACCGTTTTCCAATCTATTAGTATATACAAGCCTTTACCTCACTCGGATGAGAAATCTAATTAAACGACTTAGTAAAACAAGTGGTATGAAACGCTTGCGTTCACTTCGTCGGTTAATTCTTGGACTTGTTCGATTGAACCTCTTGTGACAATTTTATTAGTAAAGATTTACAGTTTGTTCGTAAATATTTAAGTTAAGCAAGTGGTTATGGGACATGAAGCTAAACTTCTATATTTACTAGCTTAGTGTAATTGACACTTCTCGTTGATCTTGATGATCGCTTTATGAATTAGACTAGCAATTGCGCGATGTCTCTTTCATTGCAAGGTTAGACTAGACACCACTTGTGTGACTCCATTCACACATACCTTTCTGCTTTTTGGTTAGTCTTGACCTCAATCTGTGTGATTCCATTCACACATGCGGGGTAGCTCCCCTTGGTCTTCGGACCGTCATGTGATAGGCCTCTTTCCCTTTTTATGATTTCTGGATTTCTCGTGTTGATTTCTGGAATTTATGTCATTGACTTGTTATGAGTACAAGTTTAGGGTATGATGCCCCCTTCGAATCTTTGAGAAGATTCTTGTGATATTGATTATCTCTTATTGATTGATCTTCTGTTGATCATTATTTACATACTTATAGTGGTATGTCGTTATGGATGTTTATGTTTATGCCATATCTTTTATGTTATATCATGTCATCTGATATTTATAGCTAGACTGATCCGTTTATTATTTTCTTAAATAATACTCGGGTCAGACCGAGATGTTACAGGTGCTTCTGCTTGACTTCTTCCCAGGGATTCATCACTCTGACTTTTGGCTAACTGTTTAGATTAGCAGTTTTTGTTGTATACACTTGAGATATAGACTCATAGTTGTATTCTTTTGTATAGCACGTGTTGCTATTCTTTTGTATTATCGTGGATCTTATTGACCACTACCCTGATGTACACTTTCATGTGTTAGTTATATATTCATATCTTCTTCCGCCTTTGTGATATGGATATCTGTGACTGATTTGTGATATGATTATTTCTATGTTTGTTTCCGAAGATTATTTATAGCCACCGTGTGATAAGCAATTACATGGATGGTCGCTCCTCAACAGCCTCATTCTCCGTGCTAGTTGACAGCACTACTCCGGAGTGTTCTTGGCTAGCGTGGGTACAGAGGTGGGGCGTCACAGGAACGGCCGAACTTCGTTCACGTTTTCATGGTGATTTGGTCGACCGAGTGCTATGGAGTCATAGCTGTGGGTAGCTCTAGGCGAGGGCTTCGAAGTGGACATGTTTGATCGAGCTAAACGTGAAGGATGGGGTCGCGACCTGGAGGGGTTCGAGCGTGATGTATGGGTCTCGTACGTGATTTCTTGCTTGGGAGAAGAAGCAGTTACACGACCTGGATCCAAGCAAGGCAGATCTAACGGCCCTGATGCATGGGTATTAAAAATATAAAATAAAATTGTAAATTAATTATATTATAATGTGTACAAACTTTAAAAATGCGTAACTTATTCATACGAGGTCGGATTTTGACGAAATGAATTGCGTTGGCTTCGTTTTGACGAACACTACGCAATGGAGTTGGATTGGAATTGTTTGGAGCTAGTGAAATTTTTGGGTAAAATTAAACGCGCCTTTAATTTTATTCGAAATAAAACACTGCAACCGTTATTGAAACCAAGGTAAGAACTTCTCACTCAATCGAATTGTTTCGATTTAAATTTTAAATAGTTAGATTTAAAAATGCTAGATTGTGTGATTGGATGATAAATTATATCTATTGTTCTGAAATAGACCCTATACATCGTATATTAAGCGGATGTTATTTATTAAAAACATATACCGCGATAATTCCATCTTGTTTGCAATTGGTATTATATATGTACTTGGAGTTGATTTTCCCGCATTATATAGCGGATGAGACCCTATTGCGCCGCATAATAGTGGATAGTATTTTATAAATCCCATATACCGCGATATTCCGTCTCGAAGCAGAATTGGTATTGTGCTAACATCTTTGGATGTAGGGAAACAGGTTGGAGGGATCCAACTGGATTCCTCAAACATTTGAATTGGTTTCAATGTTGTGTGTTGACCTATTTATAATCTGCGTGATTATCTTTGTGATTGAAATCGTTAAAGTCTAAATTTTAGCCGAATATATTTTTGGTATCGTTAGATGCCGAAAATAAATAAAATTGGATTTCTGAAAATTTAAGTTGAGAATTCATAATAAAATTTAATTTTGGAATTAATTCATTTTTAAATAAATAAATGTTGAAATTTTTATGTTATAAAAATTAGGATTTTTGTGAAATATAACCGAAATGTGATTTTTGAAATAAGTAGTTGATTAATTTATAAAATAGGTTAAATTGGGATTTTTGAATTATTATGAATGATTTATATAAAAGATTTATAAAATTGATATTTATAAATTAAAATGTTGGGATTATAAAACGAGTTTTTATAAGTATCAAAAATGAAGTGTAAATGGATTTCGTAAGTGGATGAAATCTATAGATTTATAAATTGTGAAGTTATAAAATGAATATATTTTTGTAAAATAAAAGATTTATAAGTAATTAACTTATAAATTAGATTTTTACGTGTAAATGGGATATGGATAGAATTTGTTAATAAAGTGATTTTATAAGTTGAAGTTGTTATAAAATGCAAATGGAATTTATAAACGTTGTTTTATAAATCCGAAATCTACTTATTTTGATGAATTTAATTATTATAGCTTATTGAAGGAAATATATCCACGATTTTGGACGGTGAATAATCCTTTAAATAAAATATGTAGAAATGATGAATTTGGTAAATGAAGCATATTCACGATTTTGGACAGTGAATAATATATTAAAGAAATATTTTGGGAAAGTGATATTTTAAATAGAATCAAGATGATTCAAAAATGTTTTAAAATGTATTAAGTATCGAAACCATAGATTTCAACATTCATTGTTGAAATAGACGTTTTCGAGAAATAGAAGGAAATGGTGGACTATAACATTGTTGTTATTGTAAATGATTTCCGAAAGGAAAAGTTTTGTATAGTATTGGGGTTTATATATCTATCTTAATTTCGAATCCTTATACTAGTGATTTTGGCTTGTCGTAACGATGTTTTACGCAACATTCGTTTTGACTCAAATAAATGTGTTTAAGAGAGTGTTTTCCTTAAAGAATAAAATTTATACTTAATTGTGATTTAAGTATATTGAATGTTTTCAAAATGTTGGAAATAAATGGATTTGTGAATTACTTATTATTGAATAAGTATGGAAATGTTTTCCAATATGAAGTGAATGTTTTGAGATTATATCTTTAAAAAAGATAAATTGAAAGTGAATAATTGAAATCAATTTGAAAAATCGTATAAAAGGTGAATATTTGGAAATGTAAATTCACAATGGAAATTTACAAGGGAAATTTGTTTTAAAAATAAACATGGATTTATTTTTTAAAAGTGTGGAAATAAATTTACGGGTTTGGAACGTAAATTTAATAAATCGGTAAGGATTTATTTAATTGGTTTAAATGAACCATTTTGAAATGAAAATTGTAAAGGTGAAAAGTGGTTTGAAATCTGTTTTCAAATGGTTGAAGTGTGGAAATTATATCTTATAAAGATATTTTTAAAAATAAATAATTTAGGAAATTATTTGAAATCAGGTGATGTTGTGAATATTGATTGATAGTTAAATAACCGACTATCAATATTGACCCTTGAATGGCTATTTGTTGTGAATTGGTTGAAATTGAATGCTACACTTATTTTTAAATTATTGCGCTCGTTGTTCGGATTACCCATTCCGAATAGTGATACGACGTAATGGATAGCATTGAAGACCGATGGTGAAGACCGGGTATTTGTGAAAATGATAGGGTGACCTAACGATTGTCTTTGCACCGTTAGCTATGGTATGGAGATTTCCTTTGTGATGGGAAATTCGATTGGGATTGTGAATACCCGGATTGCAAGGGCTTCTTTGGAAGTGCCTTTGGTTCTGTTCGAACCCGGAACATACTTGGATAGTTACGTGTCTGACATTACAATTTGAGATATAAAGCAGATTTCTTTCAAATACATTTCTGTTGGTGGCGGAGAATTTATTCTCTTAGCTTAACACCCTTCTCTGAGATGTTCGAGCTCAGAGGTTTTGTAGTTGAAGGTTATCAGCGATATACTCCGAATTTAGTAATGTGGCATGCTGAGTGTTGCTGTGTGATGATTATTTATTGATCATTTGTTGATCAAAGCGTGGCTTTGTGAAAAAGCGTAGCTTTGTGGACGAGACTTCGTTAGACCTCACACCCCGGAAATGGTCGAAACAGGAATATGCGGCAAGGTTATGAGGGTCGCGCCCTTTAGGGTATGTCATTTCCTTCTGGAAAAGGGTGGTGTCAGGTATGGAGCCCTGATGCTTAACCTATGTGGTTGCTCCAATCTCATTTTTCTGTGTGGTTGTTGCTTGGTGATTGAGGGCCCTCAGATAAAGGTCCCAAAGGACTGGGGGGTGGCATATTCGTGTAGTAGTTACCTAGTTACAAAGGTAACCCGGCCTTGTGTTGGCAGAGAGCTGGCTAAGTTCTCGGGTTGTCCCGCCAGAGGCGATCCCTTGTGGCAGTAGGAAGTTCCTTAGCCTGACAATTTGTTGGAAATCCAAAGAAACAATACGAGCCCTTTACGGTTGCAATTGTATAACCTGCCTCCTCAGGAGGTAGCTATAGCAGGCATAATATAATGGTACCTATGCTGGCTAAGATTTATATTATACTTTCGAAATGTTTTCATCACTATGCACTAATAATAACATCAAAAAATGATTTGTTTTGCGTAGTAAGCATCTTTGACTATCAGAAGGAGAAATCAAAAAATGATTTGTTTTGCCTAAATGATTTTTATTTATTTCATTTTACTTGGGATTGCGGGTTTGAAATGATAGAACCCGGATTTTCCTTGTAAATTACGGATTGAAATGATATATTTGTTTCTTGAATTTATAAAAATATTATAAAAATGTAAATATTATGATATTTTGATTTAAATTTAATTTAAAAATGATTTTTTATAAATATTAGTGATTTTCTTCAAGTTAAATAAGTGAGATAAATAAATGGTAGAGGAGAATTTCAAAGATAAGTAAATGTTGGAATTTATGATTTTGTGTATGAATGTAGTTTAAATTAAGTAAGAAAATATGATAATTTGATTTTAATTTGAATTTAAAATTATTTTATAAAGTGTTGTTGATTTTCTATAAATTAAAATAGTTAAATAAATAAATGTTTAAAAATTGAAATTTGAAATATAACTTAACTTGGAAATTGTGATATGTGTTTTAAAAAATAAAATTTAAGATAAGGGAATAAAATGGAATTTAAATTCAATTTATGAAATGGTAAATTTAATTAAAATGTAAAATAAATGAAATGTTATAAAATTGTACATTCATTTAATAAGTAAATTATAAAATTTTGATTTTGTATGAAAATTTCACTTTATAAGATCATAAATTAAAGGGTATTTAAATGATTGTTTTTAAAGTGAAATTATTAAATTTTATGAGTTAAATTGGTTTAAATAAAAATTTAATTTTTATGAAATTGTATTGAAAATTTGGAATTTAATTAACAGCACTTTTGAAATGCTATCATTTCTTAAGTAAATGAACTAAATGGCTAAAATGAACTAAGGGCTATTACAGCACTTTGTAAGTGTTGTAGTTGCTGAATTTAACTAAGGTTTTAATTGAAACCTAAAACCTATTACAGCATCTTTAAATGCTGTCTTTTGCTGAAGTGTATTATTTTCAAAATTAACTTTCTGTAGCATTTTCTAAATGTTGTGAAAGCTGAATTCCACTGTTTTAATAAATTTAAGTGAATAAATGAACTTTAAAAAGGCTAAAATTTTGAGAATTTGAATATTTGATTTTAAATATAATAACTTCATTTTAATTGGTTTTAAATGGAATATTTGATTTTAAATATAGCCCATTTTGAAATGTGATGTGGAATGGTATTTAAATTAAATAAAATGAATGAGGTTTTGGAAGGATATGATATTTTAATATTTTAAATGAATTTGAAATGACATTAAATTTTCAAATGATATTTGATTTAGACTATAAAATACCATTTTGGAATTTTAACCACGAGATGTATTTAATTTATGGTTTAACGGATCCTTAGAGGATGGGCGATCCCAAGCATCCTTTAAGTTATTGCACATTACTACTACAGTTCACTTGAGTTGGTTTACATTATATAAGTATGTATGTCCTGACTCGGGTGTTTTGTGTTTTACTCGGGTCAGCCTGAATATTTACAGCTTAGCTTTGGATTTCTCTTTCTGGAGCTAGGAATCGCTGGAGATTCTGTTTATCTAGTTATTCATCTATTTCTGTTTCAGTTCATCTATTCCTGCTCCTGTATTAGTGATCTTCTATGTATTTGGGATTTCTATTATGTTTGTTTTCAGACTGATATTATGTATTTTGTTTTTTAGACTTTGATATAGTAGCTTCATGAACTACTATGGTTACATTTTATTTCCGCTGCGAGTTATTCTGTAATTTCTGTGTCTTTGATTCTATATGATTGATTTTATTTGCTCTAAATTATATTACAATACGGTATTTTAAGCAATTCAAGTCCGACATGTGTGGATGCGGATGGCTGAAAATATCAGGTTGTTACATGATTGATGTGGAACCCCTTCTTTTGGTATAAAAGATTGCCATATTGAACTTTAGCAAGCTTTTCTTTCTTATTGTGAAAGGTTTCGACCGGTTCGAAGGGCTTAGTTATGCTTTCGAAGGGTTTCTCTAACAAAACATTTTTCTATGGCATGTGAATGAAGGTGAAACCTTCAGTTTCGAAAGGTTTGGCGCACATATGAGTGGTTGTAATTTGCTGCCTTCGAAAGGTGCTCCTTAACTTATTCGAAACATCTTCACGTAGCGGAAGCATCTATTTTGAAAGGAAGCAGTTAAAGCGAAAGAGTTCTTTCATCCCCTTTTGACCCCTTCAAAACCTTATAACACACTTAATCTTTGCTATAGCATCCCTTCGACTCCTTCGAAAGGCTTTTTTGATGCTGCATCTTTTGCAAATTCTTTTCTTCTACTCTTATTGGTTTAGACAGTGTTGAAGTGAGAATTGGTGGTAAAAATATGAAATAACATAAAGATAAACATCAAACATCTGCCTAGTCTATGCCAAGTGGATCCAATATCCAGTCCATGGCGCCCGTAAAATTTACACGTACTCTTCAAGTCATTTTGAGATTGGGCCTCCACCAAGTCGTGCATAAACCCAACAGGCAAATCGTAATACCCTAAAATGTTTTATATTACTTAAATAATAATAATAAATAATAATAAACAAAATTGAAATTTAATTGGATAGGTTTTGGTAAATTTCAATTGGAGGGGTAAAATGGCAAATTTTACAAAAAGCTCAATTAGCTTATGGGAGTCGCATCATTGCATAGCTCCTATTTTTCTAGTTGATAAAATATTCATTTGTTTAAATCGGATGTCATATGGGTGAGGTATCATTGATTTAATAAAGTGGGTTGAATCATATGTGGTAGACTGAGCTAAATTGGGTTGGTTCTATAATTCAAATTCAAATTAAATTAAATTTCTATTTTCCATTCTAAAACTTATTTTAAAAGTATGTACATCTTTATTTTTGTTTCTTTCCTCATTTCTGAACCGAACAACCTTCTTCCTCTTTCAACCATTTTAATACCAAATCTTCATTTCTTAATGAAATTTGATGAGACGAAGTGCATTAAAACCACATAGAAATTCTCTATATTTTAGAGATGAGTTGAAGGCTATTATGGGATTTGTAATTTCTAGAAATTAAGGATACAAATCAATATTAGATTCATTTGGCTTGAAATTGGTGAGTAGATCCTCTCAATCATGTATGGTGTATTGATAATTGTACAAGATGGTTTGAGGCTTATTCTAGGATATAATTATAATGTATAATTGTTTGAATGATGAATCTAAGAAATAAAAAGAACGTAATTTTTTCCATAAAATTTACAAAAAGCTAATTTGACACCAATTTGAATCAAAACCCTAAAGGAACTTCAATTTGATGTTATACATATGTTATAAACCTAGTTTTAGTGAATATATATAACCTATAAACATTTGGAATAAATAAATAAATAAATAATCACAACTAGAATAAAAAATATGTAAAAATGAAGGATAAATTAGTAATTATGTTGTGCATTGGTGCATCAATTGGTGCACACCAGTCCATCGGTGGGCGACCCAGAATTGCGTGTTTTGGGCTTTAAAATGCCTGAATTGACGTACCATGCTTTACTTTTTGTTTAATGTGCTCTTTGAATCATTGGTGATTTCCTTAACTTGCATGGCCACTATTTAGATGTGTAACTTGGTGATGATGATGTACAAATGTAGTATATGTAGTTTCGAACGATGAATGAATACCCAAATCATGTATTGGACATCATAGGTCCATCGATCATGGTATTGATGTGCGTTTTCCTATAGAGCAATGACGCTGGTCAAGGAATTTTGTTATGGAAAAAAGTTGACCTAGAGTGCATGTTGAGGGACTAAGTGTGAGTCCAATTTGTATTACTATCCTTTACCATAGATAGGGAGATTGAATAGTAACAATAGATGTGTAATCCTTTACAGCAAGTGGGAAGATCAGATTTCGTATCAAAACAGATAATAGAGTAGACGTGTAATCCTTTACCATAGGTAGTGAGACCAGATTACACGTTGGTGATACTTTACCATAGGTGTTCAGAACCGGATCCTTTTAGATTGTATAATAACATTTCGTAGTGTGTATGCCAGAACCAGTCCTATAGTATTACTTAGGATGACGGAGTCTGGTGATAAGATGGACCTGGAGGCATGGACTTGTATACATATTGTATAAATGTTGTAAATCAAATTGTGTATTAACGACGTAAAGTGACAGTGTGAGTGGATTTGATTATATTTGGATTGTATAAACTTATGTAGTATCATTAGTTATGTAATCAGATTTATTGGTGTGATATGATATTTTACGTGGCCATTCGGCAAGAGGTTCTAAAGTTATTAGTTAGCATATTTTTTGGTTTGTTCCCTTTCAGTATATCAATATGTATTACTCGCCGACTCACCGTTTTGGGGCTTTGTTGTGTAGTTATGGGTTTCTGGAATAGCCGATTGTTACATTTGGTATCAAAGCATAGGATATAGGATTAGGGATGTGTTGAGAGAGCATACTTGCATATTTTATAAAATATATAATATAATATATAAGAGTTTCATTTAATATATATGAATACACCATATTCCATTTCGGTTTCAAACTATCTAATAAGGAATTTCTAATGAATTTCATTTACAAATAACTAAAGTATGAATAATTAAAGGAAACTAGAGCGGAGACCAACGTTAGTGGAGTTAATACCAAGGTGGGGTGAGTACCTGAGTGGATCTCCTTGAGATTCCTGGTGTGAATATGCCCTTTTGTTTCATAGGTATCTCTAGGCAACATCGGACTAGTACCACCACTATCTTTCATGGATGTCGATGGTGTTCACAATCAGCACTGCTTGTGTGGATTGTGCGATATATTTGATGTTCTATATGTGGATGATGTGCGAAGTGATTACTAATAAAGTGGGGCATAGCTCTACATTCCTTTGACATCATCGCAGAACCATTCTTGGCATCATTCTATAATAACACCTTTAAAGTGCTTGTGAGGTGCAATAACGATACGACTTTATATCAATGGAAGATGCTATAGTCACTTTGGCTCCCTTTGATGGCTAACAAAGTGAGTTGTACTTGGCCTCTTCGCTTACTTGGTCACATGCGATATTATGTATACTCTATTATGACTGAAGTGTGATATTCTATCTCTTCGATACAGATCCATAAGTGTCCCACTAGCTATATATCTTTGAAGCTGATCATTGGAGCAAAGTCGTGGCACGTCAAACTCCTTAGACAAGAATTACGTTAGTAACATTTGCCCCCTAGTGTAGAGGAGCCATTGACTTTTCAAGTTAATAGTGTTAGAGTCATCCATTTCTCGCTTTTCGATCTTCTCATGCCGATCCTAACTGTTTATTTAAAATTGATCCAGTGGCTATCGCTCACCCATCTTAACCTATAAATTCATGGACCTCTTCCTCTTATCCTTTTACCTACAGCCAATAACTCAAGCAAATGGAAATAAGAATTATTTAGAAAATTTAAACCTTCTTTAATTCTTAAGCCCTTAATCTTCATTCGGGTAAGACTTTCACATCAAATTGGTTCGGTTAAGGTGCCGATTCGAATAATTAGGCTTTAGGGTTTTTATTACGGTTTAATTTGGGGATTTTGCTGTTTTATGGGTTTAAGATGAATATTACCGACCCGAGATTCAAGTTTTAACTAGATCTTAAAGCTTTAATGTTCATTAATCTCATCGAAGGTAGATTTAAGTTAGACTGATAGTAGATTTTTCATTATTAATTGGAGTAAGCATTTCATTAAGCACGTTATAGGTTGGTTAGCGATGGAGGTAATTTTATAGACACAGAGCTCCTTATTAAATAACCTCGATGAATCTCATGGAATTATCATGATAGGCGAAGTTAATATCCCTTACTATCTTGTTACTGAAAGAAAGTATGGATCATATATGTATATCAGATGTGCAAGCATACTAAGATACTAATTTATGAACAGTAAATAAAGCATAACAGTAAAGAACAATCACACCAGAGTTTTTATACTGGTTCGAACCTCCTATCCTACGTCTATTTTCGAAGCTCCTCTTTGGCTTTCACTAATAAACAACCCTGCTTTTCCTAGAGGAATAAGCTGATACAATAGTTTCTTTTATGACAAGAATGTGCTCTAGAAAACACAAATTTTGACTGCTCTGTACAATCTTCCTATAATCTATTTTTGGTAATATAAGTAAGTGATACTTTGATTTTAGGAAGTAGAATTGATGAATATTGTTAGCTCTTGGAAATATAGTATGCAAAGAAAAATAGACAGAAGATTCAGAAAGGTTAAATGAATTTAATCTAAAAAATCTTTTCATATTTATAGAGAGTGAAGAGTTATAATGAAGAGTAGTATCTTTTAAGTTTGTTTATTCATTCAAAAAGTTGCATCTGTCGATGGAGAAGAGATATGACGAAGAGTTGTGAAAATCCCTCTTTGTTTGAAGAAGATGCTTGTTCAGAAATAAGGCCCATTACTCAGCACAGATGTCTGGGAATTTGTTAAGATGTCTGAGTTGTTGTACATTTTTTAAATAGAATTTATGCCCATACGTATGCAAAAATAGGCAACCTCCATGTATAGTGCAGTTAAAAATTAGAGCCTTAAATCAGACGTCTGATATATAAGGTCAGACGTCTGATATTTGCAATTTCAAGATTTTATAAACCTTGTGTGCGCAAATGCTTTAATTTAAAACGATACTGCTAAAAGGAGATTTTACAATTATATCTAGACAAATAATATTACTATCATTAGCTTTGATGATTCTTCTCCTTTGTCAATTATCGTCTAATCTATGAAGGCTTTTCCTACAAGTAGATAAGCTATATATATGTGTATAGATGTTGTCACTGAAACCATAGAATAGTGGTTCTGACATTCCCCCCTTTTTTGATAATGACAACTCTACATATGTCTCCCCCTGAATCGATTGCTCCCCTTATAAATATGTAAGATGATATTTATCCCCTTTTGACACTATCAAAAAGAACAGTAAAAAAAATCATAGACTTCATAATAGAGAGAGTGTTGATACAATAAATAGTCTAGAAAGTGAAAAAGAGCAATGTATACATAAGTAGAAATGATAATCAATAAAAGAACAAATCTAGTGATACCCATAATATCCCTAGAATCCGAAGGAGTATTCATTTGTTGAGCCTTGCTACCACTGTGTTTGATCAATATACTCATAATCCTCTTGAATAGCTAGACCTAGAAAGATGTGTAATAGTCATAGTCTTGAGGATTTTGTGACATATGATGTTCTTTGGAATGATAAGATAAGCCTTCACTTTCCTCAGTGTCAAGACATATTAGTTCCTTGCCCAGATGATGTTGTGGTTCCAATGAAGGCCCTGCTCCTGTAGAAGGTTCGACATGAATAACTGGTGCAGATGATGGAGCAAGAGAAGGTGAAGATGATGATCGAGACAAAGATTGACCCTGAACCTTTCGAAGAACTTTACCATATGTTGAAACAACTTTTCTAATGTCTTATCGACTTTTATCATGCGAGTAGAGAAAGAGCATTCTGACGAGACATTTTCTTATCACGCACCATTGATTTAAGGAGAGTAGTTGTTGATTTTGAAGTGCAATATCGTGGAAATTCTCTCTTAGACCTGTGAATATCCTAGCTTCTAGTATGTCGAAGCCGGAGTAATATTTTGTAGCAGTTGAAGTTCTAGTAGGTTGTGAAGGTCGAGTTGGAGGTGCTTGTTGTTATTGTATTGGTGGAGGTTGATATTGGGCGAAAGGAAAAATAGCCGGTGGTACTTCTGGAAGATAGATTAAAGTAGGAATCGAATTCTACTGTCTTTGACAGGTATTTCTTCATATTGTGAAAGGTATGAAGGAATCTCTAATATTCGTAGAATTCGCATAATATATGAGGCATAGATAATGCTATGACGAGATGCAGTCCAAAAGCTTTTAATTTGGTCAAAGATATATTGATCCCGGTTGACTTTTATGTGACCAAAAATAGCTTGTAATTGCTTATGATCATCGTCGTATACCTGCTCATGACTTCCTAGGCAGGGAATGATAGTACTTATTATCATTTGGTTCAGGAGACGAGCTTGTGGATGGAAATTTGATGGTTTTAATTTCCATGAGTCATCTTCCCAAATTAGATGAGTAATAGCATCTATGGGGGCACAACGTTTATCAGAAATATCCTATAAACGTGTTCCTTCATGTGGATAATTTAGCATTTGACCGGTTATTTCAACATTTAGCTTAATATAATGACCATATACACTTGTCCATATCCAATTTTCATCGTCGGTTGGATTCCAAATAGCAAGTGAAAAAGATTGATGAAAAAGAGAAACACTACAAGTTGGTCGATATTACCCAAGTTGGTATCATAATTGATTAGATGAAAAAGACCTGCTTCCGACAGTAGTTCATCAGCATCATAGTGAGCAAATCTTCAAAGAGGACAGAATGGACTAGTATGAAATGGCTTTTTCTCCAGTTCCAGAAGCCATTATCATCCAATCAGTTTCTCTAGAATCCATTCTTCAATGTGATGATCGGTGACAAAATTTTAGGTGGGAGGTTGAGAGATTTGTGCTGTAAATGGCTTGCCGCGTTTTACAACTAGATTTCTTGGCTTAGGAGCCATTAAAATTAAGTAATTTTTAGGAAGTATTTGATTTGGGGTTTTAGGTTTTTGGGATAGATGCCATGAATGGCCGGTGGAAATAAAAGAGGAAGGAAAAAATGGTTTATAGGTAAGTGGAAAAAGGGGTCCAAATGACGTTCAGATTTCTGGTAGGTAGTGGACAAATGTCCGAGCGTTTAGGGTTTATGGACAGTGGGTACAGGTAGATAATGCAGGCAACTGTCATGTTGGTGTAAATATTCTAGAGAAAAAGTTTAGACATCTAGGATTACACTCAGACGTTTGTGCTGAAATGAATCAAAAATTTGAAGAATATAGTGTTGTGACAGACATCTGTATGTAAACGCAGACGTTTGTGCGAAAGGGTAGGAAATTTCCTGAGTTTATTGACAAACATCTGGTTGTTGTCTTTAGAGGTTTGATGTATTTTTTTATCGGTCTGATGTATTTTTCCAATCAGGCATTTGATGCATAATTTTAGACGTATGTTTAAAAAAATTATTTCATAATACAAATATTGTTTTATTGATTGATATAAGATAATACTAATAAATGGAGAAACTTTTACATTTTTATTTAAAGGAGGTCGAAGAACTTTTTGGTTTTTTCCAAGAGTTTGGTTCAACGTTTGTGTGCTCGTTTAGAGGTGACCAGTAAGGAGGTACCGGACTGTGTTGCTCAATTGACGTTACTTCATCTCATAATCATTGTGGAGCGATCCTCTGTATTCTTGGATGAGTTTCCTTTAATCATGGAGACTTTACATGCATGCAATTCTTCGTTGGAGAATGACCATAAATGGCTAGAATGCACTTCTTAGGAAAATATAGATAAGCTCCCCGTAGTCGCGGTTCATAGTACGTTTATCGCTGAAGACCAATCATCTCTTATTGGTAATGGAATATGAAACTTTTAGTTTTTTACCAAAAAACATTTCATTACAAGTATTTCTAGTTATTGCATGTAAAATAATGCGATTTAATATATAACAAGCAGTAGCTGCAACTTCTGTCCAAAAATTAAAAACTCTTTGGTAGATTACCACTATTAAGCGTAGTTCGTGCACACACTTGTAGTGTATGATAATTTCTTTCGACAACACCATTCTGTTGTGGTGTTCGAGGAAGTGAGAAATTATGTGAAATTGCTTGTTTGGTACAAAAAATTTCAAAATTTTCATTTTCAAATTCACCTCCGTGATAGCCTCTTATACTCTTTATTTTAAGATTCGCTAGATTTTTAATTCTTTTAGCAAAAATTTTAAACATTTCAAAAGTGTTACTTATATGTTTTAGAAATAATGTCCATGTAAATCACTACAATAACAAATACATATTTGTTATGATTTATTGATCTTATTTGAGTAGGTCCAAATAAATCAAGGTGTAATAATTTTAAAGAATGTTTGGTAGAAATTCCTTCTTTTGATTTAAAAGAACTCGTTTTCAATTTTCCATATTGACATGCATCACATAAATTTTTAACTTTATATTTTATTTTAGGAAGTCCTCTAACCAAATTGTGTTTAGTAAGTTTGTTTAAGGATTTAAAGTTTATGTGACACAATCTCTTGTGCCAAATCCAAGGTCATTAAAATTTGCGGCTAGACATAAATTATTTGAGCTATTAAATTTCATATCTAAAATATAGATATTTCATTTTCTTGAACCTTCGAAAATAATATTTTTATCTTGATCATATATATTGCGTTTATCCTTTTCAAAATCAATTTTAAAATTTTGTCACGAAGTTGACTAATACTTAAAAGATTATGTTCTAAGTTTTTTAACTAAGAAAACATTTGTATTAATAGGATTAGACATACCAATGTTGATGACATCTCCAATTCCTATGACGAATCCTTTTGAATTATCGCCAAACGTTACAGTACTGCCATCTTTGTATGTTAGATTTGACAACATCTGTGCATTTCCAGCCATATGTTTGGAGCATCCACTGTCAAGTATCCATTTCTCCTTGTTATTAGATTTTCGTTCGGGTACCTACAAGATAAAAAATATATAGTTGGTACCCTCTTCCTTTTATTAGGATTCTAAATGTTGAGAGTGACAGTTGCTATAAAGGCCTGCAAATCTGTACCCCTTTAAGCCGGTAATATTTCACCTCAGCTCAACTCAAATTGGATGGAAATACGAATCTTTAGGGTAAAGAAGAAAAGATAGAAGAAGAAACAAAAACAACAACACATAATATCACAATCGCAGTGGAACAAAATATAATATATAATAACAAATTTAATACAAAAGAACTGTAACTGCTTATACTTACAATCATCAGAGCACACAATCAATACATAAACCTGGACTAACCTGTCCTCACACAGTGGAAATAAACAAGTACGAGATATACGTCAGAAATCCTCCTGCTCGTCTCCTGGGCTCCATAGCATCCTAACATGAATCTGTAATACTCGGTCTGGCCCGAGAATTAGAATAAAAGAACATCCAAGTCAGTCTGGAAAACCAGCATGAGAAAACACACTCAATTTGAATTATTAACTTTTTAAAATCCTCTGAAAACAAAGGTATCTCGTAAGACTACGCACAAATAAACACGATCAGTTTTTACCTTACGATAACCAAAACATTTTTATAGAAAATCCAGTGATATTATAATAGTGTCTAAGTACAAATACTTATTCAAATAGCTAAAATTGTTATATTAATTAAATTCCACCATACTGGGCTCTATAAACAAAACCATAAGCTCATATTGGAGAATGGATTCCAATGAATGACAGGGCCACTGGGGTGTGTCCATCACAGTACACCTCTAGATAATGTATCGAGGACCATGCCGGGATCCTCTGCTACACAATATCGAACTACCCCTGACCTGGATAGTTCGAGTAAGATTACCCCATGGTTGGAATCAGCAACCTCACCACACAGTCGAATAAAAGGGTCTCTAGATAGGGGTAATCTTATCCTACTTAGGTGTGACCCACTTAGCCGTACTGCATCTCCTCTGTTTAAGTCATTCCCCGGTTGATAAGGCTCGAGGCTAAGCACTATTTCAAGGACTTAATTTTACATAGAATGCTCATCGTCCTCCAATGACGATGTTCTGATAACATTCGTCCATACAAGTTATCCTGGGTTTGGATAAACCAAATCACCGTCTTCATCACCTTCACGGTATACATTCATTACGTTCAAACTAGATCGAAGTGGTTTTCGGATAATTAAATTTGATCCCGGTCTCTTCGAAACGATTAACGAATTTGGCCAATATTGATAGTCGGTTATTTAACTATCAATAAAACATCTGTAAGCAATCATCTGGCCTTATTATAAATTTTCCTAAAATATCTGCCTTCAAAACATCTTTAAAAGGTATATCTATTCCTTCCAACATTTGAAAACAATCTTTCAAAAACTTAAATCCATACCAGGATACTTCCAAACATCTCAACACTTGGAAATATTCCCAAATTTCTATTTTTCTATACTTAGGAAAATATTACAAGTCTTACTTCTCAAAAAACTCCTTTCAATATTAACGTTTCAGAGAATTATTCTGTAACTTACCACAGAAATCTCCATAATCACAGATAAATTTTCTCTCCTCAAAATCATATCCTTTTATAAGCCCTTTCAGAATCTCGAGAGAATTTATAAATTTGATTTTCCAATTACATTAAACTATATATATATAATATTTAAAGATTAATAATTTATTTTTAAAACATGTTCGAGTAATTATTTAAAACACTTTTATAACATTAATAACCCATCTTCAGTTAAAGAAATAAATTTTCAAAGCTTATTTTAAATGTTAGAATTTGCTACAAAAAATACTTGATATTTAAAAATCTACTTACCAAGTATTTCAATCTCAACTAGTTTAAAATTCCATAGTTTTAAAATAATAAAATTTTCCCATTAAAACAAACTCACTTTTCAAAATTAAAAACACATTTCTAAAATCCCAATAACTAATTTAAATTATAACTTCCTCTCGAATTCACAATATATTGGTTTATCTTCACTTCCCTAATCATTTCCATTCCAAAAATAGAATCTTCTATTTTTCTTAACCCTGTTTCCATTCTCTAATATAAATTCCCCCTATGAATTTATATTCCAATTATCATCTAATATTGAATTCCCATATTTATAAATATCGTTATCAATTTAATAACCCCTTTTTATTTTACCTGTTTATAAAACAGTCTTATTTATAAAATTCCGTTATATACATTCATTTCTTACAAATTTCCTTTACACTTCCAATCTATTTTCAATATTGATTTTGACTCCTTTTTATAGCATTTCCAGAATATCATTTATAAATCCTCTTATATAATTCATTTTAAAAATCTCCATTTATTTATCCGCAATAGTTAAATATAGCCAAATCAATAATATTTTTCTCATTCAATTTCTTTAAATTATTCCAATTCCAATATATATATACTTTATTGTCAAATTTCCTTCAATTCCATAAATTTTAAAAATATATTTATAGTTTTAAAATTATCAGAATTCGGGCCAGTGCTACAATAGCATCCAAAAATTCCAATCACTACAATAAGCTGTAATAGATTATTCTACACAAATCATATCTCATTATATATGAAAAATAAACAATAAACTTGAGGAACCCAGTTAGATCCCTCCAACCTATTTTCCTCCATCCACATATATTAGTACACATAAAATATAATCCCACTTCGAGGGGGATATCGCGGTATATAGGGTCATCTACTATTATGCGGAGCGCGTAGGGTCTCATCCGCTATAACGTGTGAGAATATCACTATAAATGCTAATATATACTATATATATATATAAAATCATTAACAGATAACAATTTCTAAATTCAATCAAGCAGCCAATATTAAATTTTAACTATCGAAAATTAAATTCGAAAATCCCGAATTTGTGAGAATTTTTTCACCTTGATTTTTTCCCGAAATTGTCAACTGTTCCAGTTTCCAAATTTATTCCGATGCGTAACAATTGCCGCAGCAAATCCCAAGTGACTCATCATGTTAATTGGACCTCGTATAAAGGGGTTATAAATTTATTAACATTTAAATTTATTAAAATCGAACATAGCTAGTTGAATTATTTATTAAAATAATTAGGATAATTAAGATAATTACACAAATTAAACTCGGCCAAACTACACAGACCAGGCTTGCATCAACATCGATACAACAAATGAACATCGCTGCCAAACCCTTCCTCCGACCACCATTGCAGCTTGGCCGCCATCTTCCCCAAGGAATCGCCACCGCTTCGCTAAACTCCTTGCCGCAGCTAAGCCTACCTCGACAACAACCTGGCCTCGTGAATCCTCCTCTGATCGAACATGAGTGCGTCCACTGCTACGCCATCGCCTGAGTTCGGTGCCCTAAATCTGTGACTATGCCTCCTCAACGAACCACCCACCGACCCTCCTTTGAACCTTCTCATTTCGTTTGTACCAAAATAATTACGTGATTCAATTTTGATTTCTACTTCGTTCCCTAATTTTTTATGTCGATTCGAATTCGAATTTCCATGATTACATCGAGCAATACCTGGTTGCAGCTTCGAACATGAGAAGGAAGTGATAATTCGATTTTTAAAGAAGGAGCGTCTTCGGTTATAAGTTATCCACTTTTAATTTTACTTTATTTTATTTTAAAAAAACAAGACTTCGAACTGATTGAGGGGAAAAGCGTTGTCGCGCGTTTGAATAGTCTAGGATAAAGTGATTTGGGACAGGGAGAAAAGAGCTGATGTGAAGATATGGGTCAATCAATATATATATATATATTATTTAAATTTTGAACTTCTTGGCTTCATAGTTAAAAATCTCGATCTCCTATCGAGACATGCCACTAGGCGTTCACAATGTTATGCCCATATTCCAAATGCAATGGAAAAGGTTTCGAGTCCTAATTCGATCGTATAGAGAAGATAGCATTTTGGACCCAATTATTATATTAAACTTTCTATATTAATTTTAACACCTTTATATCCCGTATGACCGAACGATAACTCCAAATGCTATGAAATTTGAAATTTGATAATAATACCATATTACGGTTCCAATGGAATTGATTTCATCAAATTCCAAGACCGTGTCCCCGATGGCTATTTTTAAATATCAGTTTTGAACAAACCATTTTTCAAATTAAACAAACCACCTTTAAATTCAATTTTAGAACTTTTATTATCTCCATCATTTTTAATATAAATTTTTCTTTCCTTTAAAATATTTTTATCGGGCTTAAAACTCAAGATACAAAAATTTGACCAATAAACTTCAATCATTAAATTATCCAATAAATAGCTATATTTAAATTCTGAATCTACTCTACAAATTAAACCCAAATTTTCACATTCAAAATCAATCTATAGTTCAATTTAAATATTTAAAACATTTAAATATTCATAATTTATCATCTAAAAAATCCGGGTCATCACAGTTACCATACCCAAATGGGTTTGGGACTCTTAAAAATATAATTTTTGATATAAACAACATTTTTTAGGTAACTATCTATAAGTTTTTGTCTAATTAGTTTGTTGTTGGATTTCGAAATTTATATTTTAATTATTTTAATTTTAGATTTCTTCCCTACAATATCTGACTTTTAAACTTCTTATATAGTGAACTAATTTTTTTTGGTATTGAAGATCTCCTAAATCCTAATCCATTTCGATTTCCAAATGGTTTTGAAATTTTGTTCAAGTTATCCAAGTCTTGCTTTCCTTTATTAAATTTAGAAACATTGTTAGTAATCATGTTTAACTTATCAGAAAGATGACAAATATTAGATTTTAATGTTTCTACATCGTTCTTTAATACAACATTTTCTTTTCTAATATCATCATTTTCTAGTTTAACTTTTCCTATCACATAATAAAGACTCATTTTGAATAGATACATTCTTATACTTCTCTTGTGAAGTTTCTAATTCTTCTTCTAAAATTGTTTTTTCATCTTTTAATAATCCTATCTCTAGTTATAAATGATATTAATTTTGGCAACACATTCTTTATTTTGCTTTTTAGTTTCTCTATATTTGTCATCTAATTCAATACTAATTTCCATTAATTCATCATAAGTAAGTTCAAATCGTACCTCTTCAATATTTGCCATAAAGCATACATTTTCTTGTTCTGAGTCATCTCACTATCACTTTCTAAAGATGGTGACAAATTGGAATCATCCCATGTTACTTGAAATGCTCTTTTCTTTTTCTTGAATTTTTCAAACTTGCTTTTCTTTTTGTCATTGTTAGGCTCTGGGTATTGTTTCTTCATGTGTCCAAACTTATCACATGTATAGCATTTGATTGAAGTTTGATTGGACGAACTTGAATTTCCTCCATTTTTGGATCATATCATCTTCTTGAATTTCTTGAATTTGTTGTAATTTTTGGTAATAAAACAATTCCTTCTTCATCTAAGTCTAAGTTACTATCATTAGCTTGAAAAGCTATATTTTTCTTTTCATTGTTTTGCTCTTTCCTTGCATATAGATTTGCTTTGTATGACATTAAGTTCCCTATCAGTTCTTCAACTTTTAGTTGAGATAAGTCATTTGCTTCTTCAATGGCCAGTACTTTTTGTTCCCATTCATTTGTTAAAGAAATTGAGATACGTGTAACTAAATCAAAATCTATAAATTTAACTTCAAGTGCCATGAGATCATGTTGAATGGTTTGAAATCTAGCATATATGTCACCAATAGTTTCATTTGCTTTCATTTTAAATGAGGAAGATTGATTTTGTAAAATAGAAATCTTTGTTCGTTTAACTTTGTTTGTGCCTTCATGAGTGATTTGTAGCGTACGCCATATATCATATGTTGTAGTGCATAACATGACACGTGAGAATTCATTTTTATCAAGTGAACAAAATAGAACATTCATAGCCTTAGCATTGTTTGTTGTTGTGATCTTTTAGGCATCTTTCCAAGTGCTTATATTTGTTTCTAATTCTATATATTTAATTTGTGTAGCTTGCCAAATTTCTAAGTCATTTGCTTCCATAAAAATACGCATATGTGTAGACCAGTAAGTATAATTTAAACCTGTGAATAGTGGTTATCATGTAGTTGATTGTCATTCTTGAAATCTACTTGCCATATCAAATATGTTTTCAATTACGATTACTGTAATTGAAATAACCTTCCTCTAATAGCAAATGAAAGAAAGTATGGATCATATATGTATATCAACAATGCAAGTATACTAAGATACTAACTTGTGAGCAGTTAATAAAGTATAATAGTAAAGAACAACCACACTAGAGTTTTTATAGTGGTTCGGACCTCCCATCCTACATCCAGTCCTGAAGCTCCTCTTTGGCTCTCACTAATAAATAACCCTCGCTTTGCTTGGAGGAATAAGCTGCATACAATAGTTTCTTTTATGACAAGAATGTGCTCTAGAAAACACAAATTTTGACTACTTTGTAAAAATCTTCCTATAATCACCTTTTGGTAATATGTGTATATGAAACTTTGATTGTAGGAAGTAGATTTGACGAATATTGTTAGCTCTTGGAAATATAGTATGCATAGAAAAATAGCCAGAAGATTCAGAAAGGTTAGATGAGTTTAGTCTAAAAAATCTTTGCATATTTATAGAGAATGAAGAGTTATAATAAAGAGTAGTATCTTTTAAGTTTGTTTATTCATTCAAAGAATTGCATCTGTCGATAGAGAAGAGATATGATGAAGAGTTGTGAAAATGCCTCTTTATTTGAAGCAGATGCATGTTCAATAATAAGACTCGTTACTCAGCACAGACGTTCGAGCATTTGTTCAGATGGCTAAGCTAGTATACATTTTTTAAACAGAACTTATGCTTAGACGTCTAAAAAATGTGCAGACGTCTGTGTATAGTGCAGTTAAAAATCAAAGCCTTAAATTAGACGCCTAATATATAAGGTCAGACGTCTGACATCTGCAATTTCAGAATTTTATAAACTTTGTGTGTGCAAATGCTTTAAGTTAAAACGATACTATTAAAAGGAGATTTTAGAATTATATCTAGACAAATAACAGTACTGTCACTAGCTTTGATGATTCTTCTTCTTTGCCGAAATATCTTCTAATCTTTGAAGGCTTTTTCTGTAAGTAAATAAGCTATACATATGTGTATAGTTGTTGTCATTGAAACCATAGAATAGTGGTTCTAACAGTTAGTTATTTAATGAATTTTTTTAGCACGAATCTTTTGTATTATAGATGATGTGTTAATGACAAACGCGACTTCAACAACAGTTTCCATCATGTTGACATTGACCATTCTTGATGACATTATGCTTATCGTATTTAATAAAATCTTACGTTATTGTGTTACCTTACTAGCTAAAAGTTTCATATTGTAAGTAATCAGAATAAAGCTCATTGACATACTTAAAGTCATAAATGTTATTGTTAATAAGGCATCTAAATTGACTAAAAATGATGCCAACTGGTTCGATACCAGTTGATGCCAATAGCATGTTTTGTCGGTTAATCAATATCAACCACGCTGAAGTCATCTATCATGCCATCTGCTAAGTTAAAATGCGACCCTTTGCTGAGAGCATAGAGGTCATCGATTACATTAGGCGTATTGATTTACCTTATCGACATTCTCATTTGTAATCTTATCGATAATATTCTTCCGACATTTATTTATAAGCATAGTTTAGCGACCATAGCCTTACTCTTTTTCTTCACGTTTTCATAATCACTTTTAACATTGCGGACGTGAACACTCTGGATCCTATTGCTTTTGGTGTGTAATAAATTGTTTAACTAACTATTATGCTTGTAATTCACATTGTCGTTATTCATCAGTGTCGGCACCATTGCTTCGGCATCAAGCACAGTTATAGGGTTCACTCGTTATTGACTTTAGTATAAATGTAGTTCTATATTGTACCACTATCCATGACACTGTTATTATATAAGGTTGCAAATTGTTTAACTTTTAGCACTTATCATTACTTATGATTATGTGACTTTTGATGATGACTTATCTTATTTGTCATAGACTTATGAACATATGATGCCATCTCCTATTTTATAGCCCTTTTGTGAGGTTCTTTATCAAGATTGAAGTTCATGTCTTCTCCTACACTCATCATATGTTATTTGAGTGTTCTTGTATCATGATTTATGATATATTGTCATTTTGGCGAATGATAGAATACTTAAGCAACAATTTCTAGATCCAACATTAGCATGCATATTTTTTTTATAAATCATGGTAATTTCTAAATTTTGGAGCATTATCACTTGGTAGAAAAATGAAAAGCCAACAATCAAGTAACAAGTCCATTAGGAAGGCTGGTAAGAATACCAAACCTTAACCATTAACTAGCAAGAAGGTTGGCATTATCATGAATCCATCATACATCACCCCCTAGGATGAGGTGGACTCCATCCTTAGACAATTTGAAATTTCAAGGATTGAAGCAATTCCCACGGGCTCTTCAGACAATATCTACAAGCTGCTGGAGGGATACTTTGCTTTCTTTGCCACTAACATTTAGCATACAGGTTATCTTCTTTTCCTAGGATTTCTTCTTAGATATTTGAAGCACCAGGATATTGTGTCGATCCAACTCTTAACAAATTCTTATACATACTTGATCTGCTTGGAAGTTTTGGCTCGAGAAGCTAGTCTCCAGTCTGTTAATCCTAACATTTTTCATCGCAAAGCTGGTCGTACCAAAGTGGGAGATCAACCAGGCTATCAACTATACCGAATTCATCTTCATCCAAAGAGCATGATTTTTGAATGTGTCAATAAGACAAAAGTGTGAGAGACTCAATTTTTTTTGTTAAATGTTTCTTTAGTATTAGAGGAACATTTTCTACTAATGGTAAGTTTCTCTTTCTTGATTATCCATGTTTTATTTATTGTTCTTTACTAGTAAGTGTCTTTCCTTTAGATCCTGACCTCAAGAGGCTAAACTCGAAGGATAGAACTCATGCTGTCACTGACCAAGGCAATAGAAACAATGGAGAACAAACTCAAACTGTTAATCCTAGCTAAGTTCCTCATTTTTCTAGCATTTTTGACGGCCACAATGTTCTGGAAGAACCTCCAATGATAAAACGTAACTCTAAGGGCAAAGGTTCATTGGTAATGGGCAAGCCCGAATCTTTCACATCTTACTCCCCCATTTAGCCTGGGATACCTAGTAAGACATATTGTATTCATTAGAAAGTTACAATAACATTATCTCATAAGTTTACTCCGTTGGTTCAGCTTTGTCTACTTTAATAGTTGTTCCTATAGAAAAGGAAGTCACCGTCGACTCTTCCTAAGATAAATTGAGAAATATCATATTTTCTGCTCTTGTTCAAGCTCCCAAAATTCGGTCTCTCATAGATGTTATCTCTAGTTCATTCTCTCTTGTCAAAAGGAAGTTAAATGATAGTTCTGCTACTGGATCTGCCCCTAGCAAGAAACCTGGGACCGAGGACATGCAATCCCAAGTCATTGCTAAAGAAAGGGAGTTGATCGTTGCTGACTCAAATCTTAAGATTCCAAATCTTAACGCTACTAGAGACAAGACAAATTTTAATGCTGCTGTATATGAGACCAATCTTAATGCTGCTGGAGATGAGACCCAGCAAGTGACTGAAGCAAAGCACTTTCAAGATCCACTTTCCCTTACCAGTTTTCCAAGCTCTCTTGAGGCCCTAAAACGTATATGCAGGGATCTTGGATTTTCCTTCTCACCAAAGGATCCCCTTCCTTCTAAGTTGCAATCATCAGTTCCTGTCAGTAAATTTGATGACCTTCTTCAATTGGTCATTCAATCTCCTTCTTTTACTGCTTTCCAGTCATTACAGCTTTCTTTCTACACTCATGACCATCAGTTTGGCCTTCTTAAGCAACACTAGTTGGTATGTGCCCTTTTAGTCTAGCTGATTTAAACTCTTTATATCTCACATATTACATTCTAGATCAAGCTTCGTTACTTATTTTAGGTTGCCAAACATATGCTTTCACTCCAAGATAAGGCTTAAAGATCGTCAAGTGAAATGTCCAAGCATAAGGAGCAGATCTCCTCTCTCAACAACTATATTATTGATTGAACCACATCAAAAGATGAAGCCCTGGAAAAAGAAGAAAAGTTGGCTACTTCTTTGAAGGAAATAGAAGCTTTACTCCTTAAAGAAAAAGGTGATAAACATATTTCTAATGGTAGGGTAAAGGCTTTAAAACTAGCACTTGAAGAAACTAAAATGAAAGGGGCCAAGCTTGTAGCATAAAATGCATCCCTCGAGAAAAATCTAAAAGGGAAGAAAGCTCATTTGGACAAGTCAAACACAATGATTAGGGATGCAAAACAGAAGGTGTCCAACTTTCTTGGCTTGCCTCTTGATACCATCATCGAGAATTCCCATGAAAAAGCACTTCTTATCGCTTATGTTGACAATGCCCATGAATGTTCAGACTTTGGCTTCCCTTCTCTTCCTACTGAATGGAATGAAAAGTTTATGAGTAAATTTGAGGGGATGTTATGGGGGTCTCAGCTCTTGTGAAGGAGGAGGAGGTTGACGTTGTGAAATTACTAGCTTTCGATGTTCCTCTAATTGATGAGGAAACGGATTCAAATAAGGAAAAGAAGGATGATAATGGGAATATGGATGGAAGTGATAATGACTATGACGGTTCTGACGACAACAACGATGATGATAATGACGGTAATGGTGGAGGTGGTGAGATGACATTTTTGGGCCATCAGATGATAAGGACGACTTGGGAGGCGCTAACCCATACCCAGTTGCTCAAGGCATGAAGGCTACTAAATACCTGATCCTTCAAGAACAAGTTCTCCCAAAACGAATGATGCTTCTCAAGGCCAAAAGCCTAAAGATAAAGGAAAATCTCGTCATCCTCAATATGCTCGAGAAGAAACAGGCGGACATTGATCACCTAAATAGAAAATTGGACAAACAACTGAAAAAATACAATGAATTGTCTGAAAAGTATAAGAATCTTGCTAAGAGCGCGTTAAAGTTAAGATACTTAAAAGAAGTAGAAGCCGCTCCTTGAATGAAGAAAGCTCGTCATCATCGGGAAATAGTCATGAAAGAGAACTCCAAACTGATGACTCTCTTTTGGATGCTAATTGACGACGGAAATGCCCTGATGAAGTTTCTATACAAAACTTAATTCTGGGGTAAATTTGTTGATTTCTCGTATTTAGGTCACAATTGTGGAGGTTTGCTTTGAAACTTTCATCGTAGATATTTGGATGAGTATCGGTTTGATCCCCACCCCGGGATGAATTGGAACCTTCCTAGTGTAGCATCCATCCTACTTTCTTCAAGCTCTCTTCCCTTCGAAAAACTGAAGTACAATAGGAAGAGATTTATTTCTGAAATGCAAGAAATCGGTTTTGTATTAACCTTAATGATTATAAAATAGTGATATGTTTCTTGTTTTACTTATAGTTTTCACTATTTTGGTTTTCTTATCCTTAGTTTAATTTAATGCGTTGTGTAGAATGAAGACCTTTCAAGCGGTCCAATCTCTGGGGATCTCTTGAGCAAATTCGTCGAGCAAAGAAAACACTTCAAGGAAAAGTCTTCAATTTTCAAAACATCGCAATTGGCAAGACATTGTTTCCTTAGATATTTTACAAGAAGTCTACATGCGTTACCCTTATTTTTGCTTTGACTTTCTAGGTGATGAAAAGGATAAGTTGCTCAGTGAAATCCAATCTTATCACACCAAAATAATATGCGGCCGTGATGGTCATCCGGTTAGGGAATGGGATTATGGTCGATTCCCTTCTATTTATACCCTAGAAGGAATTAATGCCTCCTTCAATTCTATACTTACATTGTCTACTAAGTCATTTGAAAAGTCAAAACCGTAATCTCGAAATTTTGAACACTGATTGAATGTATTTGAAAATAAAATTGTGATGTAACCTTAATTTTTGTATTTATAAAAATTTGTTTTTCATATATTAATTCTTGTCTCCCTTATTCTTAATAGGATACTCGGCATATCTGATTCTCTTGATGCTTCACAAATTATTGAGATTAAGGATAAGTTGGTTGCTTATGGAGAAGAAAAACGATCATCCTAAAACAACTCAATTTTGTGATTCCCAAATAATCCTGTAGCGTAAGAGTGACATAGGAACTACTTCATATTGAAATCAATGTTTAGGACCCACAAGAAATGACTTCTCGCATTGAGGAGCAGCTTGAAGAAAGGAGAAAGAGCTTGAAGCATTAAAAGATAAAACTAACTCGATTCATAAGTCAGATTGAATCTGACACAAAGATTGCTAAATTACATCGGAGACTAAATGATATTGGAGTAAATTTAACAAAGAGTCAAGTTCATTGCCAATCATTAGAGGTCATGCAAGTGAAGATGTAGTCGGCCTTCCTACCACCACTCTTGGAAGAATTACTAGATCTCATTCTTCGGCAAGCCAAGAATTCCCTACTTTTCTAAACCCGCCCCCGGGATTAAGCAATGAAACAATCTCGACATGGAGCAAAAAGGTAAAATTAGAGGTCATATAACATTTTGGAAGGAAAAGAGATCAGAAAGTATCTCAACGTATAAGAGAATACGAGAGCAAAGTACAAAATCTCGAGCATGAGAGACATACATTCAAACAAAATATCAAAGATTTGAATAACAGAGTCAAAACTTTACAAAGAGCCAATAAGACTCTCCAACATGCTTTGAATATTTAGATTGCTTCGATTCATGGGTTGGATAATCTATCAAATATTGGCTAAGTTTGGAGGATATAGGTTGTTTAAGAAGAGATAATCGTTGGTTCCTTAGAGTCGTTTCTCTTTTCTATCGTGACAACTCCTCTTCCCACTTCTAGTTTCACACCTTGCCTTGATTTACAACTCGAACACTACAAAGAAGATATTGTTTTGAAAAAGGAAAAGTTGAAAGTTACCATGCTCTGATATCAAATGAAAGTTACTATACTCCGATACCAAATGAAAGTGATTGTGCCAAAGGAAAATGGCCAACAGTTGTAAATAATGTAAATGTAGTTGAAGTGCGATATAAACTAAGTTATTTGCTGATGTGGAATATGAGTACAAAAAAATAGTAAAGAAATGACACCAGAAATTTTTATACCGGTTCTAACTCTCATTCTACATCCAGTCTCAGACTCCTTTTGGAATTAAAATAACAACCCTCACTTAACCCGGAGGAATAGGTTTACACCGCCTGAGCAATCAAACAGGAGTTCTACCACCTAAGCAACCGAACAGGACTTGACCGCCTAAGAAACCAAATAAGACTTGACCACCCGAGCAACCGAACAGGACTTAATACACAGTAAATTGAGTGTCTTGACCTTATGTGTTCTTTACAACACGGATTTGTCAATTGCAGTACACCCTTCCTATAATCTTTCGATCAGGTTGACTTGGTTAAACTACTTTTAGGGGATAGTTTATAAAAATATTAGTAATGGATAGTTGATCAAATTAACCTTATCAAAATTAAGTAAAGGAGGAGGCATCTTATTCGAAACCCCTCTTTCGAATGAGTCGAAAATAGTTATTCATACTAAATACTCATCCCTTTTGACCTTGCCGAAAGGTCTACTCAATTCCTTTTGACCTTGTTGGAAAGTTTACTAGTCCATTAAAGAAATAACTGCTTTCGACACTATTGGCTTCATCCTTTTTGGTGGAACTCCTTCGAAAGGGTTGTAAATGTAGTTGGGTGTATGTTCCTTTCGAAGGAATTTATCCTTGTACAACTGCTTGTCATTTATGAACCAGATTTCTTTTGAGACATCCCTTTCAACTGGGTTGAAAGGGATTTTTGTTCTCTCGAAACATACCTAGTTCACAACTGTGCAAGCTCTATTTAGTATATTCTATGGAAGATCATCTTGGATATTAGCAAATTCTATGAACTTATCAATGCCAAAACATCATCACTGTCTTTCTTGTCATTATATTTTATTTACACGATGATAATGTGTTTTGCATGTATGTTTTCCAAGTCGATTCCATAATATTGCATAAGATAGAAAGAAGTTAAGTAGATAAGATAACATCATGTGCAATTGATCATATGATCTCCCTTATAATTGAAATCTTTAATGAATCCATGCATTTCTTCTTTTTCCATAAATCCAAAACGAGTAACAAGTTTCAGAGCTTTTTTCGAAAACCAATTTAGGGTTACAAAGATTTAGTTATTGCAAAGAAATAGAGTTGAAGAATGAGTTTTGGATTCCAAAATATAGTCCCCAAAATCGAAACCCTAGGGTCTTATTTATAGATGCACGCCAGCCCCCTTTCACACCCTTTCTTTCGACTTAGTCGAAAAGTCCTCCTATCTTCTGCATCCATCCTTTCATCGTAATCGAAAGGATCAAGTATTTCTTTCCTATGCTTTCTCCTAAATTGCTTTTGACTTCGTTGAAAGGATGATAGATGCGCCTTGTCTCTTTGTATTGCTTTGTTGTCATAAGAAGTAAAGATACGAGCTTCCGACTTAGTCGATAAGCAGTTTTTTAGGGTTTCGAAGGTGTTAATGTGTTGATAGTTTCGACATGGTAGATAGCTCATGAACATATGCTTGCGAATTATTGCGGAATCGTCTATAAATGTTAAAGGCTTCGGCCGGCTCAAAAGACTTGACTATGCTTTCGAAAGAGTTGTCTGATCAAGGAATCTCTCTGAATAATTTAAATGAAGGTGAAACCTTTGGTTTTGGAAGGATTGGTGTGTGTATGAAGTGTTGTCATCCATTGCCTTCGAAAGGTGTATCTTCAACTTGTTTGAAAGGCCTTTATGCATGCGGAAGCACCTGCTTCGAAAGGGAACCACTGAAGCAGAAGGGTGATTTTGACCCTTTCGGCTCCTTCGAAAGGTTGTAATACTTCTGACCTTTGGCTGTAGCATCCCTTCTGCTCCTTCGAAAGGTCTTGCCGGAGCTATTACCTCTTATTCTTCTTTGTCTTCTACTCATTCAGGTTTCGAAAAGGTTGAAAAGGAATTTGGTAGTAACATCCTATATTTGTGAATCTATGACGACCCGACTTTCTCACCATAGAAAATCGCATCATCATGAAGAAAGAAAGGGATAGAAAAGAGAAAAGAAAGAGGAAACAACATCAGAATCTCAATAGCGGAATGAATAATTTATATTAATAACATATATGTTACATAGTATACAACACTAATCAGAGTTACACAGAATTTGCATCACATACTAGACAGTTATAAACGCCTGTCTAGTTATACAACTCAATACAATACAAGAAAGAGATACCAACACAGAGAACACACAGCGGAAACTATATATCTAACGCCGAAGCCTCCTGCTCCATTGCTCCTCCATAATTCGTCAAAGCTAACCTGAATCCCTTGGCTACTCGTAAAAATTTGAGTACCCAAGAGTTTAAGAAAACCGAAGATAAACTCTGGGTCAGACATGGGTCTAGTGTGAGTAACAGGTTAAAGTTGCTTAACTTTGAAAAACCTTTGAAAAAGAAAAGGTACCACGTAAGACTTCCCACACATAAACATGGAAAAGTTTTTACCTTACGCTAACGAAAACATTTGATAGGAAATCCAGTGATATTATAATAGGTCTAGGGTTTTCAAGTAAATATGAAATAGCCGAAATTGTTACATCTATTAAATTCCAGCTACTAGCCACAAAAGTGGGTAATACAATCAAAACCGTTGGCACTTATTGGATTTTGGATTCCGTCAATGGCAGGACTACCGGGGTACCTCCCGTCAGAGTTATACTGACGAATAGTCCTTACACCTCGAGTCTTCACTCTTCACATGAGATTCTCGACCTATCATTAATTTGGATCGATGTGGTTTTCGGATATCCAAATATGGAAACCTGATCCCGGTCTCATCGAAATCCAAAGCGTGTCTTTTAAGGCCAAGTTGATTTAAAGGTTTAAAACAATTCAATTATCTATATATACACCAATAGATAATACACATACCACAATAGATAGTCATCACAACAGATAATCCATATTATCATTATCAAAAGATAATCCAAATCATCATCACAATGCAACCAATGCATCCATATCACACAACATTACTTATCTCATATCTGAGATTCAAACCATTCAAGGCAATCCATATCATCCATTCATATATAAGCAATGATTAATAATCACACCAAATATAATTAATTTAAAATGAAGTAAATTAATTACATCATCTCTAATTAATTAAAGTAAATTAAATTAATTACTTCATCAATATACATCTTGCTAACACCACCATTAATTAATCATCAATCAATTATTCATTTTAATTAATCATCTCTAATTAATTAACCTTTAATTACATTCAAGTAATTATCCACTAATTAATTTCTCAAATTAATTATACTTAACCAAATACTGTAATTAATTTTAATTACTTCCTTAATTAATTAACTATAATTAATTACATTAATCCTTAATTAACTACATTAATTAATTCCTTCATTTATTAATTATTTCTAAATAAATCCATTCTTAATTACTTCATTAATTATAATAATTAATGATTTCTAATTACATTTTCTATTGAGTAATTAATCTTTATTTAAACCATAATTGTTAATCACCCTTGATTAACTCCATTCAGTAATTAACTACCCTTAATAACTTCACAAAATAAATTAATTACTCCTTAATTAATTATCTCTAATTAATCCCTTTATTAATTCACAAAGTAATTATACTCAAATTACTTCCATCATCAAATTACTTCAATTAATTACATCCAGTAATTACCCATAAATTACTTTCCTAAGTAATTTCTCTTCATTTAATTACATTAAGTAATTATACTTCACAAATCATCAAATGATTATTCTAAATTAATTAAACTGAATTAATTAACTTATCTAATCAAATTAAACTCAACTAATTACAATAAGTAATTAAGTCCTTAATTACTTCCATAAGTAATTATACTTAACAATTTACACAAATGATTATCTTTAAATTAATTAATCTAATTAATTATTAAAAATTAATCACATTAATTAATTCTAAAATAATCCTTAGTTAATGACCTCATTAACTATTAACAATTCACTAATTATTTTTCTAAAGTAATTAACTTATTTTAATCATTATTGTTTACAAATTAATTAATCATTAATAACCCATTTAATTAACCCCTAATTAATAAATTAATTAAGTATTAACTGTATCTTAGTTAATCCTTTATTACTTGATTAATTAATTACTAATCATTAATTAAAAATCAAATCTTATTTAATAGTGATTCATAAATTACAAGTTAATTATTCTAAGAATAATAAATCTTAAACTTTTAAGATTAAACCCTTCATTACTTTGAGTAATTATTCATTTTATTAAATAAATTAATTATCCATTTAATTACCCTATTAATTAAATGCATAACAAGTCATTAAATTCTAATTTAACTTTAACAAGCTTTAAAATCAATTTAAAACCTTCAAATTTATATAATAAATAATACTTTTCTTATAAAAGAAATTTTACAAGAGTTTAAAACAAATTCTTTTTTTTAAATCCAAACCATTTAAATTTTTACTTTATCATTCAATTTGTTAAAACACTTAAATTTATAAAATTTAAATTTATTTTATACAAAGATTCAAATTCAGATTTGAATTGGTTTAAACTTTGTTTAAAACATTTCTTTACATTTCAATTTCCAATTTAAAATTCAAATTCTTTTTAAAAACACTTTTAAACAATAAACCCCTTTAAAGTATTTTAAACAAATTTGAATTTAAAAACTCATTCATTTCCATCTTAATATTCAAATTAAACTTAAATCCATAATTTAAAATTAGACTTAAAACTTATTTTAAATCTTGCTTTATAGTTTTAAAAATTCAGTTTAAATTTAGAAATCACAACAGGATTTCTAACCTGTAACAAATCTAACCCGAGCAACAATTAAATTGTTCGAGCCTAATCCTAATCTAGCTCGAACAAATCACTAAAATAACTCGAGTAACATTCCATTTGCACTTATTTAAATCTTTGGGTACTGACAGGTTTACACATAAACTTGTAACAAACATACACCCGAGTCCACACATCCCTAACTTCGAGTTCCACATCCAAATGCTTTGAGCAACTCACGAATAAACCCGAAACAAACTCGAGAACCCAATTTCCCAAAACAACAGCTGACATACCCTGATCACCGTGCACGTGCACTACCGCTGCAACCAACTCTGACCCCTCGCGACCACACGCGCACGTCGACGGTCATCTCCTATCTCGATTCCGACCCTCGAATCCATTGCAGAAACACAAAATAAAAAACGAGCCTATGAGCTCAAAAACTGGAACAATGTCGAATTTGTAATTCTCTTCAAACACCAAAATCTGATCACCAGAGAAATTACGCCTCCGGCCACTACTTCTTCCACACTTCATCTATCACCAACTCAAATTTGGAAGAACTCGATCACTTCTAGAGTTCACGGCGATCAATTTTTCTGAGCCACAGAAAACTAGGGTTAAAATATTCAATCCCTAAACACCACTGTCTAAATGCCATTTTCCAATAATTTTCCCTGAATCTTTGATCATCACTCCATCATCAGAAAAGGTACTGGCCAACCAACCTCCTAGATCGACAGTTCTAAACCCAAACATGATTTCTGGTTAAACCAGAAATACTTAATCAAATACAAACTAAAAATTCTAATTTTTAGTTTTAAAATTCATGTCTTTGTTTATGAAATCAGTTTATACACTTGAATCAAGAAATCTGAATGATCAAATTCTTATTTTCAAAAAGATTGTTCTGTGGTATTTGTGTTTCAGTGACATTACAGGTTTTTTTTTTCTATTTATATAAAATTTAAACTTTAAACTTATATTACTCAACTATATTTTGTTTGAAATCCAAATCCTTAACGAAGATTTGAATCATGAGATCATAATTTTGGTCAGAGTTTAAACCTTGAATTTCTAGAACAGGCAAAAACATATTTTCAACAGCAAGCATATATTCATACATCTACCAGTAATGAACTTGTAAATTTGCATGCAAACACACTTGTTTCTAGAGTAATCAACCTACTAATTTATACTTAAGTTTATTTAGTATAAAATGTTACTCACTAGAATTTTATGAGCAGAGCCTATTTCTGAAAATGCTTAAAACCTGAATTGCTTTGATTTCAATAACTTTGAGTTGCTGAAGTTCTTTAAAACTACAGTTTGCCCTTTTTTTAAAAACTTCAATCTTGATTTTACTGCAAATGCTTTCCCTGATTCTACAATTTACATGCATGCAGGCCTGGATAAAGTTTCAAAACAAAAAGAAGGAGGACTGCAGGACTTTGAATTGCAAATTGATTTCAGGTTAATGAATTTGAAGGCTACTGGTTTATGTGATTTGCACTTCAGATTTGAATATGATTCATATGGTTTTGGTTTAGAGGAAACATTGGTTTTCAGTTGGGTTTTGAGGGAAATTTACAGATTTTTGTTTGAACAGATTTTCTGTTTTTTTCTTGAAGAAGTTTGCAGATCTTTGTGTTGATTTGAAGAAGAATAGAAAAGAATATAAGAATGAGGGGAAATGTTTTCATATAAGAATTTTTTTGATTTAATTAAAAATAAAAGAAAAAGAAAATTTAAATACGACACTTGTTTTCAAACTTAACATTTGTCACTTTGTTTATTTTATAACTTAATGCATGTCATATAAGTGTTAAGAGATTTATACATGTAAATTGAAGTATTTTATTTTAATTTAAAATTGTTTATAAAACTTTAACTTATTTTATTCCTTATAAATTTATCTCTTTTTTTATTAAAAAGAAATAAAACAAACAAATTATAAATAAAAGCTTATTCTAATATTTTTAAATATTTATTCCTCTTTAAATTTCAAAATATTAAATCCAAATTTAAATTAATTTGAAAATCAAGTTATATATATGCATATATAACTCTTATTAAATTTAAAAATAACAAATCCTATTTCTTACAAAATTTATTTATGTTCATAAGAACTAAGTATTATCATTATTATTTAAAAATAACAAATTAAACAATATTAAATAATTTATAAAAGAGATTATAAACTACTTCTATTACTCAATATGTTAAGATCATTCGTAAATTGTATTTTAAATTCTTATATAAAAATTCAAGCAATATTTTAAAAAGAAAATAAAACAAAGCTTTTATGTTAATCTAATTTAAATTCATATTTAAGCTAATTAAAATATAAATTTAAACAAATAAGATTTTCCTTTATATTTACAAACCATATAGTTATTTGTTAAATTGCTTTAAAAAGCAAAATGTTAAATTTAAATCAAAATTTCCAATTTACCAAATATAATTTAAAATTAGAAAATTGATTCATTTATTAAGTTCCAAATCAAAGTTTATCAATTTACAATATATACAATTATATATATTATAAACAGAAAACAATTTATTAGCTTTAAAAAGATAAAATCTACCAATTTAAATATTTATTAAAAGAAGATTATTAAATCAACTCAAAATTTTATTATCAAAAATTTTCGAATCAAGTTAATTCAATTTTTAACACAGATTATTAAATTTATATTGCCAAATTTCCGGGACATCACAGAATCCATCTGCATTGACAGGTTTTAGCAAGGTGGGAGGGTAGCCTTGTTTTTCTTCTTTCATCTCTTTGGAAAGCTCTTGCATTGTTTATCATTTATGTGCTTGAAACTCCTTCGAAAGCCATCTTAATGCCCTCGAAACACCCTTCAGTAAACCTTGACAAAATCCATGTCCTCGATTTTAGTAGCGCTTAGAGCTTTTATTAACCTTCTTCCATACCTTTGTTCTTGAGTGGATTTTATGGTTAACATTCCTCCCAACCCCCCCCCCCCCCCCGTATGAAATAAGCTTATGTTCTTTAGGACAAAAATTTCACAACTCCTTCGTTCTTAAAAACCCTTATTTTCCTGCAAAATTCAAAGCAAGTAACATTTTCTATTTTTAACTCATTATCATACATACATACATACATATATATATATATATATATATATATATATATATATATGCGCTTCATGATTTGGAAATAAATTCAATATAGCAGTGCTTCTCAACTCAAATGATTAATTGACCATAATCTTGAGTTAATAAAGGATATAAAATCCTTAGTTGTAAATGACAGAGAACTAAGGACTTTTGTCCTATAATATTATGAGTCCCACCATTCAACTTTTATAGTTAAAGATGGAATCCGTAGTTGAACTCTCACGAAGTTAATAGTTATCCAGGCATATAATAATTGAACTCCAAGAATTTCCTATCGAAGGCAACCAGTGTTTGGAAATAGGAGGTTATAAGCTGTCATCTGGAGATAAGTCATTGTGATCCACAAATATTTATTTAGGGAATAAGTAATATGTATTTACAAACTACTCTTGGGATAAGAATAGACCAGGAGCCTAAATTAAAATGTCAATGAACGTCGTTTAGAGTTGCAAACTAATAACCCTAATTTGGGTATTAAGAAGACCAACTCGAATTTTTCTTGCTAAAGATTTAGATACCATTGTAGTTTCAATACTACTCTTTAAAAGCCAGATTCGATAATTAATGAATGAAATCCAAAATTGACGATAAGAGGCCTGAAATTCAAATTCAACTACTAAAAAATTAAGGAGTTTAAAACCCGAATTAGGGCACCAATAAGTGGAGTTCAGAAGTTAATAGCAAGATGTCTAGAACCTAGATTCAGGTTTTAATAAGTGAAATTCAGAAATAGTCTTCATGATAGAACTCTTAAACCTAGGTTTGGGTATTTGTGATTGAAAATCAGAAACCGTAATAAATATCTTCATGGCAGAAATCCCAAACCTAGTTTAGGGCATAATGTTGGATAATCAGAAATCCATAACGATTATCTTCATTATAGAAATCTCAAGCCCAGATTAGGGCATTACTGATAAATAATTAGAATTCTATAATGATTATCTTTATAATAGAAATTTTGGGCCCAGATTAAGGCGATGATAAGTGAAGTCCTGTAATAGTTTCGAAATACAGATTTGGGCCTTAAAAGATGAAGTCCAGAAATGAGTGACTTGGAACCTAGATTCGGGTATTAATTGGCAGAGTTCTATTCTACTCTTTTAATTATGCCTTCTTAAACATATGTAAACCCTTTAGACCGTGTATGTAGTTATAGTTTGATTGGCTGCTTCGCGAGCTTAGACATCTCATTCCATCATTTGATATGCCACTTTTAGGCTTGGACGTTTTAGTCAAGTATTTGATATGTCGCTTCCCGGGCGTGGACATTTAGTCCGATGTTTGATGAGCCTTTTCTAGGGCTTGGACATCTTAGTCCTCTGTTGATATGTCGCTTCTCGGGCTTGGACATCTTTGTCCATTGTTGTCTGTTGCGCTTGATTAGCTTACTCTCAATTTGGAACCAAGGACTTACCAAACCTCACTCCAGGAGGCGCCTTGACCTGGCCATAGCGTGGCGTGGCTAAGGGCTTGTCAGTGTTTTAACCTGGCAATAGCGTGGCATGGAAAAAGGCTTACACTCATCCCTTTAGGAGGTGATCTACCCTAGCTATAGCATGGCATGGACAAGGGCTTGTCGATGCTTTAACCTGGCCCTAGAGTGGCATGGATAAAGGCTTGCACTCCTCCCTCCAGGAGGTGCCCTTCCCTGGCCATATCATGGCACAGACAGGGGCTTGTCGTAACCTGACCATAGCATGGCGCGGATAAAGGCTTACACTCCTTCCTCCAGGAGGTGCTTTGCCGCGTGGACAGGGGCTTGTTGATGCTTTAACTTGGCCAGAGCATGGTGCAGATAAAGGCTTACACTTCTCCCTCCAGGATGTGCTCTGCCTTGGTCATCTTGGCGTGGATAGAGGCTTTGACCATTTTAAGGTAATATTCAAATGAAAGGGGAATTATACTCCCAACCTTGTGGACTTTTATTTTGCAGAAAGAGATACTTCATTCATTCACTATAGGGAAATATGGTCTTAGATGTTCTATGTTCCATGTTTTGGGAACCATATTGTCGTCTAGCCGGATAACTTTTAAGCTCCCTTACTCAGCAGTCCATCTATGGAATTTCTCATGTTTTCCATTACTCTTCGAAGTAATAGATTCCTTCTTGAAATGTTCTTGTTCTTACTTTTGAGTTTTAATATTTCAAATTCTTTCTTTGGTATTTTACTATTCGAATTGCTGCCTCATCTCTCAACTCATGTATCAAATCCAATGATTCCCTCTTTAACTCTTGGTTTAAATCGAAAGCATATGTGATCCTTCAATGTGAATGTATTTCAATCTCAATTGGTAACATCGCCTCATACCCCTATGTTAATGAATAAGGGTATGTTCCTTTGCTGTTCTGGTAGATGTTCGATAAGCCTATAATACAAGTGGCAACTTTTCTAGCCAATTTCCTTTAGCTTTGTTCAGTCGCTTTTCAAAATAGTCTTTATACTATTATTTGCAGCCTCAACGGCCCCATTTTCCTTTGGATGCGCAATGGAGGAAAAGCTCTTAATAACTCCATTCTTATGACAAAATCCAGAGAATTCTTCACTCTCAAACCGCGTTCCATTGTCGGAAATAATCTTGTAAGGAATTGCAAATCTGGTTACAATGTTTTTGATGAAAAATCCGAGCACTTTTCTTGAAGTGATCTTGGGGAGTGGTTTTGCTTCATCCCATTTAGTGAAGTAGTCTATGGTGACTACCACATATTTTGCTCCCAATTATAAATTTGCAATGGGCCAACTAAATCAATTCCCCATATATCAAAGAGCCATGGACTTGAAATTGGGGTTAACTGACTTGGTGGTAACAGGGAAATCTTCGAGTATTTCTGGCATTTCTCACACCTCCTTACATATCCAGTGGCTTCGCTTACCATACGAGGCTCATTATCTTTTTTGCTAGCATTGTCCTGTTAGAGTAGTCTCCACAAATCCTTCATGTGCTTCTACTAGCAATTTCATCCCATCCTCCAAGCTTACACATCTTAAATAAGGTAGTGCATATCCTTTCTTGTAAAGGATTCCATCCACTATTGTGAAAGTTGGAGCTTGTCACTTAATTTTACTAGCTTCCCCATCGTTAGATGGTTGACATCCAAGTGTTGTCATAATAGTTACCTGTCCTTGGCTGGTTAACTCTCTCATTCGGAAATTCCCTATTGATTTCATTTTCTCTCTTTTCTTGTGACATGGCTTGCGATCTAGTTAAGACTATCGGTTCCTTTTCTTGTTCGGATGTCCCCTCTTCTATGCTCGTATTTGCTTGATATCCCACTGGCACAATCCGAGTTTCTGGGGATCCCTTTGAACTAATCAATTTTGCAAATGTATCTGCTTATGAGTTTTCTCCTCTTGGAACTTGATGTATAGAAAATTCTTCAAATAAAGCTAACATCTTTAGTATATTCTTTACATATAAAGATGGCTTGGCGTTTTAGTCTGATAAACTTGTTTCACTTGATTCACCATTAATTGCAAATCACTAAAAATTTGAATCCATGGAATTTTGAGCTCCAATGCTAAAGTTAATCCAACCACCACTGATTCATATTCAGCTACATTGTTTGTTGCTGGAAACCCTAACTTTATAGCATAGTGTAGACGGTGTATGTCTGGTGTTATTATGACATATCCCACACCACCCCCTTGTTCATGCACCATCGACAAATAACTGCCACATGAGTTTTTGATGCCTTTCCTTTTCTGACTGTTCCTTAAATAAAGTTGGTGCACTCATTGATAAAATCAGCCAATACTTGTCTTTTGATAGCTGCCTATGCCTAAAACTTAGTATCATACCGACTAAGCTCAATTCCTCATTACCTCTTTACTTGTTTTGGGCTCGGCCATATCCTTGATTGCATGGATTTGGTCTAGGCTGGCTCAATCCCTTGAAGACAAGGTAGCCTAAAAATTTCCCTGAATGGACTCCGAAAGAGCATTTTTGTGGGTTCAGTTTCATCTGATATTTCCATAATATTTTAAACATCTCTTTTAAATCTTCAAGATCACTTTTAGCCTTGTAAGACTTCACTTGCATATCATCCACATAAACCTTCAAATTTCGGCCGGTATGTTCTTTAAACATCCTATTGATCGGCCTTTGACATTGTAACGACCCTAATTTTGATTAACATTATTTAGGACATTTAATTAGTTAAATTAAATGAAATAATGTAAATGGTTAAGGGATTGAAATTTATATAATCTAAGTGGTAGTCATGCCTATTTGAATTAATGAACTAAAAGAATTAAAATAAATTAAGTTAGGGTAGTAGGTAAGGGCGTTATAGGAATAAGTAACAACCTTATACCCTAAATCATTTTACACGTTAATTTTCACAAACTAAAACAAAACAAGAGGCCGACCACAATTAAAGAAGAAAAAAGGAAGATAAGCTAAATCAAGGGGAAGGGACTAATCAACTTAATCCAAGATCAAATCTCAACTCCTTAACAACAAAGCTAAAGGCGAATAATATTTACATCTCATATTTTTGACGTTTTGGTTTCTAGAGTCAGATCTGAATGTTGCTGCAAGTATATTGCCATGTAAATGGTGTTTATATGTATACACACACACTCTCTCTCTCTTTTTCATGAATTATGGTTATTCATATTGATTTTATGACATGTTTTGAATTGAAAAACTTATCAAATAATATCCAATGCCTTGCGGTTTTAATATATGGTCAGAAATATTATTTTAGAAATGGGTTAATTGTTTTAATTTTCTAAATTAATGTGAATTTTTTATTAATTTTCTAGTGAATAATATGGTTGTTTGGGTTTAAAATTAATTACGGCAATTATATATATGTTTTGGATCAGAAATTTAAATATAATAGAAAACATATTAAAAATGTTTTATGTGAATTTTTATAGAATTTTCCTAAACATTTCAATAGATATATAAAATTATTTAAGATATGTAACTTAAATGTTTTATATATTTATAAAAGGAGGAGTATTTTATAAATGTATTAAATTGTTACTTCTAACATTTCGGCAGCACTTTTAGAAAAGAATTTAGAAAGGAAATAAGAGACCAATCGTTTGTTGACAAATAAGGCAGGTCAGTTTAAAAGAATTACTTTTTAAAAGTAAAAATGCAGCTTTACCTTACTTTACCTATTTCACCACTTTCGGCACCCGGCTTTCGACAGAGTCCTTCCGCCTCCATCGGCATCGAAACCAATGCACTTGGTATCAAAGACTTGGTATGCAGTGAATTGGACATAGACGAAAGGAATGTAGTCGAAACATGAGGTTCCAAAGGGGTTGAAGCCTTGCTTTGTTTTAAAAGAAAATGTGCTTTGCTTTCAAAAGGATTTCTTTTGACTTAGTTAGCTTTCGACTTGGTTAAATGGTTTTAAGGAATGGTTTTGAAAAAGGTTGCGCCTCTTGTTTTATAAAGAACCTTTCGACGGGGTCAAAGCCCCTTACTGATGCATCTTACCTTTCGAGGCGACGCCTTCAAAACGGCTTCTTTGTTTTAAAACTCAAGCTGCTTCTCCAATGCTTTTGATGGGATTGGTTTTAACACCATCCACTTCTTTACTTAGGAAATTACTTACTAAAGGGTTGCTTTTGACTTAGTTGTTTTAAGACCCTTTTTGATGTTTTGAAAGTTAAACCTAAAGGTTTCGAAAAGAATGACTTCAGAAGGTCCCTCCACATATTTTGACTTGAACCCAATGCTTTTGAAAGGCTTTTTTTAAGTAGTATACTTTAATGCTTTCGAAAGGTAACAAGAAAAGGTTTCGAAGGGGTGATTCCCCGGTGTTTTCAAAAGGGGCACTTTCAAATGGTTTCAAAAGAGATTGTTTAATGGTTTAAACAAAGGTTCCGAATGTTTTCATCAATGATAGTTTGAGTAATGCATATATCATGGCAAAGATATTTGAGTAAAGCAAAGAATATATTTTCCTTGTATAAGTATGATTTAAAGGGTTAAATGATTTTGAAAAGGTTTTAAGGAAAATTTAAAGAATAGTTAACCCTAAGTAAAATGACTCGGATAATTGTATGCCAGATGTGACTGGTATAGGGTCGCGCCCTATACATTAGATATTAGCCCCTAGCTAATTTAGTCTAAAATTTTAGCGTGTAGGGCTTAGTCACAGGTAAGACTTAAATGATGGTTGCACACAAAAAGGAATATATATATATATATATATACATGAAAGAAGGATATGTTATTAGTACGTCCGAAAAACCATTAGGATCAGGTGACCCTTGGAGAAGTAAGTTAAGAACAGATCATCCAGAAATATGCCTAACACTTAATAGTTTAGTTTGTTTAGTAGGCCCGACTCAACCAAAGGTTGTTAGTTAGCCAAATGATCAGACAGATGGTCCGTTTATTACCTGTTTTGAGCATGTACGATATTTGCTATTATTGATATATTAATTTGATTAACCTATTGGTTGTAGGTTTTTGATTGGAAAAAAAATATGTTTTAAAGGGATATTAGGGAAGGGAAACCCATTCCATTAAGAGGCGTGGTCTCACTTAATATCGATAAACCGAGATATATAGTATTATTCACACCAGGCTTTATGTCTAACTCGAAGTTTATGTTTTTTCCCTTAAAGTCTTAGGTGCTCAAAATTAACTAAAGTAGATTGAGAATAAATGTTTTACAGGTTTAGTAGATGGACGAATAAAGCTTTTAAAGACATGCTAGAGAAAATGGTAGCTATTTAGGAGTTACCATCTAGTTCTAATTTTGTTGTTTTGTATTAAAATCTGTTATGACTATTTAGTACTCTGGTCAATCAAGGGGGCTCTTCATATGTCGCTTTTGGCTATGTTGTAATAAATATATTTGATCTGAACCTAGGAAACGTTTGCGATTATGCAACTCGGATATGAAATATTGTTTTGAAATGTAATCAAAAAGTGTTTTAATCTATGTTGATTTTATTTCATATTCAAATGCTTCTGATATTATGGATACCATTAACATTACCATATTTGGTCATTGGAAGTTAATATCATGAATGACTGCAGGATCAGTAGCGTTTAGCTTCGGGCCTCTAGATAGAGGATGCTACAACTTGGTATCAGAGCATAGGTTTATGAAAAATTTAACAAAAATGATTTTTGAAGATATAAGCTCAAGAATTAGAGAAAAGATCGAGGTATGGGATAACGCTATAGTAACGTACTTGCTACGTATAAGTATATGCTATATCTCTATTCTCCTACCTCTCTTGGGCTATTCTTCCGTATCTTATGAGGCTTGAATATAGATATGGATGCTAGAAGTGGAAGAGTTAACCTTGGAAGGGGAAGCACTATTGCCAATGGAAATGCCAGACCAAATACGAGAAGGAACCTAGGTCAGGCACAAGTTGCAAATGTGGGTGCTGGAGTCTCGCAAGTAGACATGAGAGCAATGTATTAGTTTTCGTCAACATGATGCGGGCAGAAATTGATGCTGGAGTAGTCGGAGGAAATGCTAGAAGAGGGAACCAAGAAGCTCCAGTAGTGAATAATTATGATATTCTCGGTAGAGATTTTGCTCCATTGGGAGGAAAGTTGTTCATTGGTACTGAAGACGCAATCGAAGTAGAGAATTTACTACTTCATTGTGAGAGGATTTTCGCTGACTTTGGGCTCAACGATAAGCAGAAAAGGAGATTCATTTCTAGACGACTTCAAAGGGCAGCACTGTTTTGGTGGAACAGTGTAACAGTTGGAGTTAACGAGGAGAATATGACTTAGGCTGAATTCAGGAGGAAGTTCGAGGAAAGGTTTATGTCGTAAATTGCTAAGTCCACTCTTCTTATGAAGTTCGTCAAGTTAGAGCAGGGGGATATGATTGTGCTTGAGTATGCGACAAGGTTTGAGAAGTTAGCGAGATATGGCTATGCTACGATTGATACTGTGATTAAGAGGAACGAGAAGTTCATCAGAGGGTTGAAGCCCGAGCATGCTAACGCCATGTTACCGCATGTTAAGTATCCAAGTGATGTTTTTGTTGATATGGCCTTTAGGAATGAAGCGATGCAATCTTTTCTGGAAATAAATAAGGTCAAAGAAGCTCAAGAAGGGCAGATCCAGAAGAGAAAGTTTTTCCATAAGAAAGGAGCTCAGAAGGGTGGAGCTGCTAAGAAGGGAAAGGCAGGAATGGTCTGCTATAAGTGCGACAAGAAAGGACACTATGCCCAAGAATACCGGACCGGCAAGGGAAAGAAAGTTGCTAAGAAGAAAGGGATAAAGTTTTTCAACTATGGTCAGATTGGGCTTAATAAGAACCAGTACAAGGAGACAACTAAGGATGGGAAAGGAAAAATGTTTGCATTGGAACCTGCTACATCGAGACCAACAGTTAAGGAGAGGGGAAATGCTGTGTTGGGAGGTATGCTTTTGATTAATGGTGTATCAGTTAGAGTTCTATTTGATACCGGTGTATAGCATTCTTTAATATCTCATTGTTTAGCAGATAAGCTTAACCTAAAACCTTCATACCTATACTTTCTTAAGGGTTGCAATTCCGATAGGAGGTGATGCGACTCTTGGGATGAGATGTGACCACTTAGAGCTTGAATTGTTAGGTCATGTATTTTCTCACAGTTTGCATGCGTTTGATTTCATAGGGTTCAGAATTATTTTGGGTATGGATTGGTTAAGTAAATGCAAAGCCAGGATATTTTCCAATTATAGGAAAATATCACTTAAACACCCTGGCAGTAGTGATCGAATAATATACTCCATTGAAAACCCTAGTTTTGAGGTTAATGCTTAGTTGAGTGTTGTGGAGGTAGAAGACGAGTTGAATCACGTTTTCGTTGTGAGAGAATTTGCTAATGTCTTTGAATCTGTAGTAGGACAGCCACTGAAATAAGCCATTGAGTTTTTGATAGACTTAATACCTGGAGCAGAACCGCTAAGTAGATAGCTAAGCAGAATGACACCTACCGAGAAGAGGGAGTTGAAGGTGTAATTGGTGGATTTAGAGGGCAAGAATTTTATCTTGTTGAATATGCGAGTATATGATTTTTATTTGATGATAATAACATATATATATTCGTTTAAATGTATTTGTTAACGTACTATTTTATTTTTCACATAATTAAATAAATATTCGGTGAATAAAATAAATAACACGGAATTTAAATTTAAACATATATTTTATTCAAACAAATATTTATTACAATTTTGAATAGTACAAATTCAAGCTCTCAATATACATGTACAATTTTGGTTACAATACAAATTCAATTACATCACAATCTATCATTTACAAATACACCTCACTACATATCGCTCATTCACTCGTAATTTATCTACAACTTTTTTCCAGATTGAATCCAGCATCAGAGCAATCTGCAAAAATAAATAATGACGCGGTAAAATTGAAAACAAAATATCTTTGCAGTATAAAGTAAAATGTAATTTTGAAAACATTATTTGACTCGGTTATTTGGGTTGTTCGTCATCATTTAAACTTGAATCCATCATACATGAACAGCTTGTGACATACACAGTGTATCACTGTACATGCCATAAGGCCGTGCACACTGATATACACTTGATAAAGTTATAGGAACAGGTGAGCACAAGGTCAAACCCAAATCAAAAGCCAGGTTCAATTCAAGTGCAATAAAAATAAAGTCAGGATATCAGCACAAGGTCAATCCCGAGCTACAAGCTGGATTCAACTCAGGCAACAGGATGACTCGACTTACAGGATTAGATAGACCAGCAAAGCAATAACTCAAGTGAAACGAACATCACATGTAACAAGATAACAGTGACACAACGAAGCAGTTCAATATCCAACCGAACTTCAACTTGAACGAACAGTGACAAGAATTCAACTTAACCAAACTCAATGTACACCAGACCAGATTTCAAATTATGAAACAGCAAGTAGTACAGGTTGAAGACTGCAACACTACGGCCAGAAAAAAATAATACGAATTCTAACAAATCATGGATCAACAGTTTCAAACCAAAATAATGGCCGAAGTCAATACTGAAAGCAAATGAAAAGTCAAAGTATATTATCATCTAAAAATATTTTCATAAAATTAAGTTTGCAGATTTCAAACCAAAGTCAGTGCCGTGATGACCAGGGCAACAAGTTCGAACCAAGCCAGAAATCATCAAGCTGTGGTAATCATAAATGAACAGGTCAAGGAAAAAATCGAACAGTTCAGAATCGGAGCCGTGAGAAGCAAGAAATCAAAATATACGAAATTGAAGAAGTCAGCAATCATCTTAAGCAATCAACTTAAATCAAATGGCCAAGAAGAATTCAAGAAAATTATCAGAAGAACGAAAATCAAGGGGTTCGAACCCTATATAAACACTAACATCATCGGCAGTTTTAATCATGAGTTCAAGCATTCAACAAAGAGAGCAAAAGGCATAAATTACATACCGGAATCAAAGTCGAACTCAATCATCGAGAAGCAGCCGAGCGCAACTCAAGGAGACGAACGATCGCCAAAGCAAACACGTGAATATCCATCCGATCGATCAACATCCAAGCGGTGGCTTCGAAGATTTTCACAAGCCCTAATTTTTCATCAGAGTGGAACGAAGGAGGACATTATTTTCAATAGAAAAGAAATAAAAGAACAAAAGGGCCGACAAATTTTTCTCTGTTATAATTCATTTTGGGCCGGCTAATTAAAGAAAGGGATTGGGCTATAGTATATTTAAATTAGGGATTTTATGTTTAAATTGTTTTAAATTGTTTTTTCCTTTTTAACTTGTGAAAATTCTAGTTGTGTGACTAGGGGACAAACTACGTGGCGTAGTTTGAGAATTCGCAACTCAGTGGATGAGTTGTGGCAGGGTTTTGAGCATAGAGTTAAGGCTAGTCGGTAGCGGGTGTCACGAATTTACGTATGTAAGCGTCTGACTGCTTAATTTCTAGTAGAAACCTTGGGGGCAGCATGTAGGCAGGTTTTGCCAAAGCTGGGTAAATTCTATGTCGTTCTATTTCTGCATTTATTATTCTGCTATTATATGTGCTGCTATTTTGATATATCTGTGTTGAAAATATTTTATAAACTTCCGCAATAATTTTTATAATTAATAGCATCACCCTATTCACCCCACTCTAGGGTGAAATAGATCCTACAAGTGGTATCAGAGCAAGGTACAAAAGCCATTTTTGTTTTAAAAATTTGATTTTTCAAAAACCAATTTTTGTTTTAAAAATTTGAATTTTTAAAATGGCTACTTTTGCTAAGGGCCATTCTAATATTATTCCTCCTATTTTTGATGGAACCGATTTTCGGAATTGGAAATTAAAAATGGAATTTTATTTAAAATCTGTTAATATTAAGTTTTGGAATATTATTGAAAATGGGTGTGACATAACAGACGAGAAAATTATCTCGATTAATGATCTTGCTATGCATACATTATATTCTCATATTAATCAAGATAATTTTAACTTTATCTCTCATTGTGAAAATGCACAGGAAATCTGGAAAACTTTTAATGCAATATATGGTGCAAAAGTCAACAACAATGAGAAGTCCTCCTCAATCGAATCAGTTAAAGAAACGAGCTTAACAGGATTGGTAAAAAGCAGTAGTGATGAGGATGATGATGATGAAGCAGCTGAGCTGGCTCTACTAATAAAGACATTCAAAAAGTGGAACCACAAATACGTAAATCCAGCTCCAAATCAACAATTGAAAAGCAGAATAATCAAAGCACTAAACAACTCAGAAGAACACGGGATCATCTGTTATAAGTGCAACCAACCCGGACACATCAAGCCCAATTGTCCTCAAAATCGACACAACTTTGAAAAGAAATCAAAAAGGAGAAATTTTGCAGCCATGTGGAATACAAGTGATGAAGACAATCAAAGTACTATCAGTGAGAGTGAGAAAGCAGATATGTGCCTTCAAGGTAATATAACTGATAACGACGATGACGAGCTAAGCGAGGTATCAAAACTCACTCACTAAGAATTACTTATATATTTTCACGAAATAAATGGCTGTTTTGAACGACTTAGGGAGAAATATGCTAAAATTGAATCACAAAGAGATAGTTTGATAGAAGTAAATGAATAGCTTGAACAATTAGTCAAAAACTATCAAAACAAGTAACCTAAGTGTGGTAAGTGTCCAACATTCGAAGAAGATATTAAAACATCAGAAATCAAAATTAAATCGATTGAAAAGGAAATTCTGATTTTGAAAGAGAGTGAAAATACAAGAAGAGAAATTTATTTTAAAAGGTGCACACAATTGTTAAACGAAAATGAATCTCTAAAAACACAAGTCCAACAACTATCAACGACTTTAGATAAATTTTCAAAAAGTGAAAAATCGTTGAATATGATACTAGAAAAATAAGCTGTTAATACAGTTAGATAATGACTTGGATATAATCAATCTAAAAATATTAGAAATGAAATTAATCAAGTCAATTCAATGTGCACAATTTGTAGAAAATTTGGACACAATCAAAACAATTACTGGTATAGACACAAACACATGAAAACTATACCAATTTGGGTTCCAAAAGGCTCAGATATAAAATCTCTCAAAGTTAAATAAATCTGGGTGCCGAAAGGAACTTATAAAAATAGTTTTGGGTCTCCACAAAATTATTTTCCAAAATTATTTGCCACTAACAATAATGGGCCTATAAAAACAAATAGGTCACAAAAATATTCTCTCATGTAGGTGTGGTGGCAGGCTAAGGAACTACAATAGTGTTACTTGGATTTTGGCTGTTCCAGGAACACAATGGGCGACAAAGCAATGTTCCTTAGTCTAGTATAAAGGTGGCAGAATCACAATGGACGATAATGAAAATTATCGTAATGGTAAAACTGGTAATGGTATATTTTGAACGATATATTGAAAGTGATAATCTGCAACGTAATTTGAATTAAATCATCCAGTAATGTTATAAAGAAATGAATGATAATGATTCTGACTTTTTTCAAAATTGTTGGTCAATTATTCTTTTATGCCTAGAACACTACAATGCTTGAAATACTTCATATAGATTTCATTGATGATAATATATTTGGCTGACTCTATATTCAAGGTTTTTTGTTTATTTACACGGCTTCAATTCTAAATCAAGAGACTTTCATTTAAAAAGTTGTAAAAAATGATTTTGAGATATTATGTTGCACACTTCATGAACTGGTCTATAACATTCAACTAATAATATTTTTGAGTGAAAGAAAAATTCAGATGCAGATTACACAGGTAATCTAGTTGATAGAAAAATTACTAGTGGAACGTGATTGATGAGACATTTAGTAACTGCATCATTTTTCAAAGAAAATATCTGCATATTTTCATTTCAAATAATTTTCAAATTAGCAGACATTTTTCTTATAAAACCCCTTCTAGAAAATCATTTTTGACCTTGTTTTCAGATTGGTCATTTTTAGAAAAATTGATTTTATAATTATTTTTGAATTTAATTTTAAATTATTACATTGACTAATCTGACTCCCTATTAATTATCGAAAAGATAAATAGTATTTGAAAAAGTGATGAGTGTTGATATTAATCATATATTATATCTTGAGACGATATAATTAGTAAATTTATTTAGAAATTTAAACAACAATTATAAACACTTTTTGTTGGTAAATATTCCATTATCATTTCTATTTCTATCATTTTCTATCGACCATCACTCATCATAATCCATTATAGTATGTCAATATGTGGTGATTTAAACAGAAATCATTCGTTTTTCATTTTATATTTTTTAAATAAAATAATAATAATAAATAAATAAATAATCTAAAGTATTCACTCTCATTTAAAAGTCCACACGGTTATGCATGAGTGAATTACTTGGAATTTTTGCTTATGTGCTTCCATGCTCATTCAAAAGTCCTCACGGTTATGCATGTATGGAACGCATATCAAAATTGATTTATTAAATAAACAAGTTGATTCTAATCCATTTAAAAGTCCCCATGGTTATGCGTGGTTAGAAGATACTTGAATTCATTTAAAAAAATTAGAATACTACTAATCTCATTTAAAAGTCCTAACGGTTATGCATGGTTGGTAGATATTCAAATTCCTAATATAAATGTACCACAAAAAAACACAACTGTATGGTTTTATATGATGACATTATTCCCATCATTCTAAAAGTGGAATATGCGCCTAACAAAGTATTTATGATTTTTGTTTGATTTTTTATTAAAATTTAATATTTATATTCAATTGAGTTTTAATGTTGCATTAATATCTATCACTTTATCTTTATTTTTGTAACACTGTTGCTCTTTTACTGATAACAAAAGGGGGAGAGAAAAGTTAAGATTTTGTCAAATAAAAGCAAGTAAAGGTTAAATATTTTCTATTTGCATCTAGGCTCATTTGCATATTTTTAATTGTATGCATATATGAAGGGGGAACTTTGTGTAGAGAGAGATCATTCAAATAGAGGGAGTAAATTGAATGATCAAATACATTTAACAAATTCAAAATCTTAAATATATGTTTGTTATCATCAAAAGGGGGAGTTTGTTGAATATGCGAGTATATGGTTTTTGTTTGATGATAATAAACATATATATATATATATATATATATTCATTTAAATGTATTTTTAATGTACTATTTTATTTCTCACATAATTAAATAAATATTTGGTGAATAAAATAAATAATACGGAATTCAAATTCAAACAGATATTTAATTCAAACAAATATTTATTACAATTTTGAATAGTACAAATTCAAGCTCTCGCTATACATATACAATTTTGATTACAATTCAAATTCAATTACATCATAATCTATCATTTAAAAATACACCTCACTACATATCGCTCATTCGCTCGTAATTTATCTGTAACTTTATTCCAGATGAATCCAGCATCTGAGCAATCTGCAAAAATAAATACTGACGCGGTAAAATTGAAAATAAATATCTTTGCAGTATAAAATAAAATGTAATTTTGAAAATATTATTTGCCTCTGTTATTTGGGTTGTTCTTCATCATTTAAATTTGAATTCATCATACACGAAAAATTTGCGACATGCATGGTGTATCACTATACATGCCATAAGGCCATGCACACCGATATACACTTGTTATAGTTACAGGGACATGTGAGCACAAGGTCAAACCCAAATCAAAAGATGGGTTCAATTCAAGTGCAATAAAAATAAAGTCACGATATCAGCACAAGGTCAAACCTGAGCTACAAGCTGGATTCAACTCAGGTGCACTACAAAACATCATAAAACTGTCGAGCATAAGAATTCAAATACAACCAGTGCAGCAGTTCAAAATGGCAATCAACATAGATGAGAAAGTGCACCAAAGACCAACAGTACATGTCGATCAGGCAGCGAACAAAGTTAACAAAACATGCATCATATACATGACAACCAAACTGAAGTATAGAGCACAAGAAAATATACAGTAATAATATGGTTGTAGTGAATTAAGCAACTCGAGCAAGTCCAGCTATTATATGAATGCATGCATATGGTATATTTATCTAACCAGTTGCTGCAAACCAGGTCACAGTGAAACCCAAATGAACTTGATCGAACTCGAAACAATGCAATTGAAACTATCTCGAAGCAAATGAAAACAAATGCACTGACTCAATGCAACACTGAAGCATACATGACAACCAGGCTACAACCGTGAGACCATACCAACACAGAAACCTCAAATGCTACATGAAGTCAATGCAAACACAACATGGTAGTATGAAAGAAAGACTGGAAACAAAGGCAAACCAACTCAATGCAACTACATATGGTCAGGAATGTCAAAGACAAAGCAGCGCATACGCATACAACCAAATAATCATGACCAGAGGCAGTTTTTACTGAAGTGTAGACCAAACTTCAAGCAAATTACATAGGAAATAGAATGACTCGACTAACAGGATCAGATAGACCAGCAAAGCAACAACTCAAGTGAAACGAACATCACATGTAACAAGATAACAGTGACACAAGAAGCAGTTCAATATCCAATCGAACTTCAAACTTGAACGAACAGTGACAAGAATTCAACTTAACCAAACTTTATGTATATAACACCAGATTTCAAATTATGAAACAGTAAGTAGTACAAGTTGAAGACTGCAACACTACGGCCGGAACAAAATAAACAGACGAATTCCAACAAATCATGGATCAACAGTTTCAAACCAAAATAATGGCCGAAGTCAATACTGAAAGCAAATGCGAAGTCAAAGTAAATTCTCATCTAAAAATATTTTCACAAAATTAAGTTGGCAGATTTCAAACCAAAGTCAATGACGTGATGACCAAGGCAACAAGTTCGAACCAAGTCAGAAATCATAAAGCCGTGGTAATCATAAATGAACAAGTCAAGGAAAAATCAAACAGTTCATAATCGGAGTCGTGAGAATCAAGAAATCAAAATATACGAAATTGAAGAAGTCAGCAATCATCTCAAGCAATCAACTTAAACCAAATGCCAAGAAGAATTCAAGAAAATTATCAGACGAACGAAAATCAAGTGGTTCGAACCCTATATAAACACTAACATCATTGGCAGTTTTAATCATCGAGTTCAAGCGTAAAACAAAGAGAGCAAAAGGCATAAATTACATACCGGAATCAAAGTCAAACTCAATCATCGAGAAGCAGCCAAGCGCAACTCAAGGAGGTGAACGATCGACAAAGCAAACATGCGAATATCCATTAAATCGATCAACATTCAAGTGGTGGCTTCGAAGATTTTCACAAGCCCTAATTTTTCATCAGAGAGGAATGATGGAGGACATTATTTTCAATAGCAAAGAAATAAAAGAAGAAAAGGGCCGGCAAATTTTTCTCCATTATAATTCATTTTGGGCCGGCTAATTAAAGAAAGGGATTGGGCTTTAGTATATTTAAATTAGGGATTTATTGTTTAAATTGTTTTTTCCTTTTTAACTTGTTTGAATTCTAGTCTTGTGACTAGAGGACAAACTATGTGGCGTAGTTTGAGAATTCGCAACTCAGTGGCTGAGTTGTGGTAGGGTTTTGAGCGTAGAGTTAAGGCTAGTCGATAGCGGGTGTCGCGTGTTTACGTGTGTAAGTGTTTGACTGCTTAATTTGTAGTAGAAACCTTGTAGGCAACACGTAGTCAGGGTTTTGCCGAAGCTGGGTAAATTCTGTGTCATTCTATTTCTGCATTTATTATTCTGCTATTATTTGTGCTGCTATTTTGATATATCTGTGTTGAATATATTTTATAAACTTCCGCAATAATTTTTATAATTAATAGCATCATCCTATTCACCCCCCTCTAGGGTGAAATCGATCCTACATATCTGACCAAGCAGTTTGCCTCAGGGAGCAGTCGCAGTGTTTGCAAAGAAGCTGGACGAATCGTTGAGGTTATGTATTAATTATCTTAAATTTAATGAGAAGACGATAAAGAGTCGATATCCCTTACCTAGAATTAATGATTTGTTCGACTGGTTGAGTGGAGACAGAGTGTTTTCCTAATAGGATTTAGCAACAAGGTTCCATCAGCTTAGAATGGCTAAAGGTAGTGTTCCTATGACGGTGTTTAGGACCAGATATGGATCATATAAATGGTTAGTGATTCCATCCGGACAAACTAATGCGCCGGCATTCTTTGTAGATTTAATGAATTGAATGTTCCAAGAGCACTTGGATAGAATTGTATTTTGGTATTTATATATGATATTTTGATATACTCTAAGGATGAAAGGGAGCATGAAGTTCATCTTAGAGAGGTTCTCGAGACATAGAGGCAACATCAGTTGAAGGGGAAATTTTCAAAGTGTCATTTCTAGTAGAAGAAAGTGAAGTTTCCTGGTCACGTAGTCTCAGAGAAAGGGTTATCTATAGATCCGACTAAGATCGAAGCGGTGAATAATTGGAAGACACCCGGGATAGTGACTGAACTAAGGAGATTTCTTGGATTAGATGGGTACCATCAGAGATTCATTAAGAATTTCTCACAGATAGAAACAACAATGACCAAGCTAACACGAAAGTATGTGAAGTTTGTTTGGACAGATAAGTGCGAGAAGGCATTCCAAAAGTTGAAACACTTATTGACAAATGCACCCATGTTAGTTGTTCCAGAAGGGAATCGGGATTTAGTGGTATATACAGATGCATGTGGAATAGGATTAGGAGCTATGTTAATGCAAAGAGGTAAAGTGATTGCCTATGCATCTCGACAACTTAGACTGCATGAGGCTAGGTACATGACTCACGATTTGGATCTGCGGTAGTTTTTGCGTTGAAGGTTTGGAGACATTATCTTTTCGAAAAAAGATTTGAGCTGTATATGGATCATAAGTCGCTAAAGTATTTATTTTCTAGAAGGAGTTGAATATGAGATAGCAGAGGTGGCTGGAGTTTTTAGCTGCTATGACTTTAGTATTGAGTACACACCGAGAAAAGGTAACAAGGTTGCGAATGCACTTAGCAGAAACATCATAATGCAGTGTTAACGTTGATCGCTGAGTGGAAGGATTTAGAAGAGTTGACATGTAGAGTTCAGTGGATGTCTCAGAGTGGGTCTAGTACAGAGGCTGCTACATTGTCATATTTAGAAGTTCGACCGATGATAGTTGAAAAGATTGCTTCTAAACAGATGAAGGATCCAGTATTAGTTGAATGGATCAAGAAACTAAGGGATGGAACAGAGAGCGATGACCTGAAGGATTTTATTCTTGACCGGAATGGATTGTTGAGAAAGAAAGTAAGGTCATGTGTTCCGAATGTAGGAAACATTAGGAAAGATTTTCTAAAGGAATGCCATCATTTGAAGTTCATTATTCATCTGGGAGGAACTAAAATGTATCAGGATATGAAGAGGGGTTTCTTCTAGAAAGGTATGAAGAGGGATGTAAGCTTATGGGTGAAGTAGTGTTTGAACTATCAACAGGTAAAAGCCGAACAACAGAAACCAAGTGGGTTTCTTCAGCCTTTAGATATTCCAGTGTGGATGTGGGATTCTATCTCGATGTATTTTATAGACGGGCGGCCAAGATCAAATATAGGAAACGAAAGTATATGGGTCATAGTGGACAGGTTGACCAAGGGTGCTTATTTCGTTCCAGGTAAGTCAACCAGGACGGCGGCTGTTTTAGTTATGTTGTTTATGAAGAATATATTTATACTTTATGGAATTTCTAGTGGTGTAGTAAGAGATAGAGATTCCTTATTACTAGCAAGTTCTGGAAGAGTCTACAGGAGACTTTGGGTACTAAGCTCAAGATGAGTACCGCTTACCATGCGCAGAAGGATGGGCAAATGAAGAGAGTTAACAAAGTCTTAGAAGATTTGTTAAGAAGTGTACTGGATTTTGGCGGATCGTGTGAAGACCATCTACACTTAGTCGATTTTTAATATAAAAACTTTTATTGACCTAGTATAGGGATGGTCATGTTTGAAGCTTTGCATGAAAGGCCATGCAAATCTCCAATTTGTTAATTAGAGACAGGGATAGGTTGGTTCTTGGTCCGAATTTAGTTAGAGAAGCTGGAGAGAAGATTGAGTTGATACGGGCTAGAATGAAAGAAGCTTATTCTAGATAGAAGAGTTATGCCAGTAAGAGATGGAAAGACATAGAATTCTTAGTCGAAGATCATGTTTTCGTCAAAGTATCACTAATGAAGGGTGTGATTAGATTCGAGAAATATGAAAAGTTGGCACCCGGATTCGTAGGATCATTTACTATTATGGAAAAGATCGCGAAACTCGCATATAGAGTAGAATTACCAAACAGTTTGGCAGGAGTCCACGATATTTTTTATGTTTCTCATCTAAGGAAGTGTATTGAGGATCCAAAGACTATCGTAACACCAACTATGTTAGGATACTAAGCAGTGGAACTGAATTTGACTATAGTTAGAAAGCCAGTTCGTGTAATCGCGAGATATGAAAAGAGGCTATGGAACAGGACAATCATATTAGCTAAAATCTAGCGAAGTGACGATGAGAGAGACTATACTTAGGAAACTGAGAGCAGGATTCGAGATACTTATTCTGACTTGTTTCATAGCATGTTTTACCTTTTCGTAATTTCGAGGACGGAATTCTTGAAGGAGGGGAGTCTGTAATGACTCTAATTTCGATTAACATTTTTTAGGACATTTAATTAGGTAAATTAAATGAAATAATGTAAATGGTTAAGGGATTGAGATTTGTATAATCTAAGGGGTAGTCGTGCCTATTTGAATTATTGAACTAAGAGAACTAATATGAATTAAGTTAGGGTAGTAGGCAAGCGCAGTATAGAAATAAGTAATAACCTTATACCCTAAATCATTTTACACGTTCATTTTCACAATCTAAAACAAAACAAGAGGCCGACCACCAATAAAGAACAAAAAGAGGAAGATAAGCAAAATCAAGGGGAAAAAGCTAATTAACTTAATCCAAGATCAAATCTCAACTCCTTAACAACAAAGTTAAAGGTGAATAATATTTACATCTCTTATTTTTGATGTTTCTATTTTCGGAATCAGATCCAATTGTTTTTGCAAGTATATTGTCATGTTTTAAATGACGTTTAGATATATACATGCTTGTTGATGAATTTTGCTTATTCATATTGATTTTATTCCATGTTTTGAATTGAAAAACCTATCAAATGACATCCAAATCCTTGCTATTTTAATATATGGCTAGATGATATTTTAGAGATAGATTACAAGTTTCATAATTTTTTAAATTAACATGGAGTTATTATTAATTTTTTAGTGAAGAAAATGGTTATTTAGGTTTAAAATTAATTACGGCAATTATATATATGTTTTGGTCAGAAATTTAAATATGTTAGAAAACATATTAAAAGTGATTTATGCGAATTTTTATATAATTTTCCTAAGTGTTTTATAGATATGTTACACTAAAAATCTACCTTTCGACTGAGACGAAAGGACTTCAGAAGCGAAGGAAAAGGAGCACAAACCAAATCTTTCAAAGGAGTCGAAGGGATGCGGTCATCAGAATTTATTAATGTCAAACCTTTCAAAGGAGTCAAAAGGGTCCATCTCTATCATTCAAGGAGTTATTACCATTCGAAGAAGGTGGAGAAGTCAAAGCAAGTACAAGCAATTCTATAATGACCATTTTGAAAGCATAGTAAGCCTTTCGAACGGGTTGGAACGCATCCAAAATACCATTCGACAATGTTGAAAGGTTCATAAAATAAAACAGCACTCACAAATCAACAAAGAGTGAAAGACAACCTCCCGACAATGTTGAAGGAAAGCACAGCACTTGAAGAGAAACCTTCAGACAAGGTCGAAGTGTTCACTACAACCAAGAGAACAGCAGCCTTCTAACATGGTCTAAGGGTTCACAACAGTAAAGAAGGCAAACCTTTCGACAAAGTCGAAAGGTTTAAGGTTGCATATAAAAGGGAGACCTTCCGACCCATCGAGAACAAGGAGTCGAAAGGAGGACCGCCTGCATCTATAAATAAGACCCAAGGGGTCCTGTTTGGGGGATCTGATTTCTCTCATTCTAGTATTGTAACTTCTTAACCGCAGTGTTGTAACCCTAATTGAGTGCGATTTGGGAAATTTAATAGAATAAAGATTTTTCTTGGATATATAGGGAAGTTCTTAGCTTTGTTAATTACTTTACTACTTGTTTAAACCTTTACTAGATTGACCTATATTTCCAGGTTCATCCCCATCAGAAGGTCCTTGTCGACAACGATGATAATACTTATGTTATGAGTAATCACTGCAACCCTTCGAAGTCATCAACTTTGAAATCTAAACCCGTCAACCAGGCTAGCAGATTGTTCGGATTAACATTCACAGAAAGCTTCCAAAATCATGTGCATTGTAGTCTAAACCTTTTGAAAAGGTTGGCAGCCCTTTATACTCCAACAACATCAACAACCTTATGAAACCAATCAACAAGTGGTCCAACCTTTCGAAAAGGTCGATACCCACCTTATATCCACAGAAGTGTATCATACCCTATTTGAGGCCAAGGAGGACAATTATCCTAACCTTTCAACATGATCAAAATTAACCTTTTTTAGGACAAACTAAGGGAATTTCAACCCAGCCAAGAAGACAACTTATGCTAGAGACCTCAAAAAAGTCCAACTAAGACAGTGACAAAGGTCCACTGACTTAGCAAAGCAGGAAGGTTACGTAACCTAACTTCTAAACCTTTGGACCACATCGAAAGGTCCGATCCAGAAATTATTACAAGCGAAGCTAAATACAAAGGCAATTCTTAAGGGTATCATGACCGCCATTCATACCAAACTAACCATACTACTTAAATAGCTTTGGGTGTCAACCATAAATTTGGTTAACATTTTGGCGCTAGAAGGAGGGTTTGAACCTTTGACCTTATTGAATTCCCCACCTACTCTTCTACTTGGTTGAATCTCTTAAGACTTATCAGCTTCTCTTTTTGGACAAGAAAGGATCTATTTTGGATAAAAGATTCACAATTCTTCTAACTGAATTTAAAGGATAAGGAATGAATTCAATGTTTCAAACAAGAGAAAGTTTATGCAAAGGAAAATTTGTTCAAGGTTCTACAGAACCTCTGGAAGTAAGGTATAATTATCAAGCGGATTATAACCTGCACTTACTTGAAGAGAAAACCCTTTGGCTTCATGCCCTATGGGTCATTAAGAGGAAAAGACAAATTATGCCCTATGACCCATTAAAATGGAGTATCAACCCGTTCCATTCGGGATCAACCCTAATCTTTGCTCTTGAAAAGGAGAATTCGAGGAAAGAAGGCCTATTTCTACAAATAAGAAAGAACATTCAGTCATATTCCTATGGGACCATCTTTTAGTAGGAAATGAAAAAAGATTATGACGATTTTGCACATAAATGGAGTAAGATTATAAATGAGGCTCAACATCCAAGGGAAAACCATGAACGCATAGAGAAATCCACAACTGAAGAACTAAGGATAATAAAGGAATTACCAAGTGGAAGTGTAAAGATTATCGAGAAATTTCCAACCGAAACCCTACGATTGAAATAGAGGCCCTTGAAAAAGGATCAATGGATAATGAAAAGGAAACCTACTCCTTGAGAAGAAGTACTTGAACCAAGCCACAAAAGATTTAGACGCCAGTTAAAGATGGCTCAAAATTCAAGACTTCTTAGAGAATATAATCTTACTACCTCAATCGAAGACAACTATATTCAAACCAAAGTAGAATTATTGGCCTTCTCGGAAGAAGAAGCTAAGATTTGAAAGGAAACTTAAGGGATTGTCCTGCAACTTTCATCTAATGAACGAACATTATACAAATCAATGCAAGGTGCTTGAAAAGATGGTCCTACATTCTCTAAGACACGGAAAACTTAAACAGTTTGTAAAGGATTGAACCAGTTATGGAATAAAAATTCTATTCTCAAAATAAGAGAAGTCTACATGGTTAAGAGTAAAATTCTCCTTAAAAACTAGGACTACCTAAAATGGTAGGCTACCAATAATGGTACAAAGCCTTTGGTCATGCCAAGATGGCCAGGTCAAGGCACCTCCTGAAGGGAGGTTGCAAGCCTTTAGCTGCACCAAAGTCAGAAATGGCCAGGTTAAAGCAATGTAAGACCTTATCCTCGTCATGCTATGGCCAGGATAAGGCGCCTCCTGAAGGAAGAACGGGTAATCCCTTGGTCCCACCACGCTATGGTCTGGCCAAGGTACCAAACAACCCCTTATCCGCGTCACGCTATAGCCAGGTTAAGGCACCTCGTGGAGGAAGGTTGGGTAAGTCCTCGGGCCCCGCTTGAGAATAAGCTAGCCGCACGCATCAAAAACTCGAATGAAATGTCTGGTGGCCTAAGAAAAGTCCCTGCCTGAAATGGACACCGTCGGAAATCAACGATGCCTAAAATGGCAATTGCTTAAATAAGCACAAGAATTGGACAAAAGAGTCCCTGTTTGAAATAGGCCAAAACAAATGAATAAAAAATTCGGGCCTGAGAAAGAAAAATCATGTGAAATATCATCAAAGCACTAAGATGGCACATTCGACAAGAGAATCAGAAAGAATTCACTGACTCCTCCTCATAAATATCTGCCAGATTGGTTTTCTGGTCTTCTATTACTTATTACCGAAAATGGGATCCTGGTCTTTTATCACTTATTACCGAAAAGGGTATTCTGGCCTTCAATTACTTATTACCAGAAATTGTATCCTAGTCTTCTATTAGTTATTACCAGAAATGGTATACTAGTCTTCTATTAATTATTGTGAAATTGATTATGTAGTCCTCTATTACTTATTTCCAGATTAGTATTCTGACCTTCTATTACTTATTGCCAGATTAATTCTCTGGTCCTCTATTACTTATTTCCAAATTAGTTTTCTGGTGTTCTAGTACTTCCTGCCAAACTGCATTTATGGTCTTCTCTTAACTATTAGTGCCAGATCGGGTATTTTGAACTTCTATTACTTAATTACCAAATATGGTTTTTTGGACTTCTACTATTAATTCCAAGTTGAGAATCCTAATATCCTGTTAGTAGATATGGACTTCTAACCTTATATTATTCATTATCAAAGATGGCACTTTGGGCTTCTATTAGTTATTACTGAGAACGGAATTCTGATATTCAGGTATTCTCTTACTAAAACTGGCACTCTAACCTTCCATCACTTATTATCAAGAAGACTCTGAAGGATATCTTTCAACTTATCTTTCATCTACTTATACCCGAATCTAGGTCCGATGACACCTCATAAAACTCCATCATTAACACCAGAACCTGGGTGAAGAGTGAATGTTATAATCCTCAATATGTTTTAAGAATGAATTGTGGGTAATATTGAAATATCCCAAATACAGGCCACAGATCGAACCATGTAGGTTTCTAGTAAAAATGTCAATAGGAGACAACCGATAAATCTTTTATATTAATTTTTTACGTAAAGATTATAACCTTAAATTCATAGCTATTGTTTGGACTATAAGGCCTTCAAAGATTTACAAATATCAAGAAGATTTGTAGATTTACTTAATCAAGAGAAGTATCATGAGCTAAGACGGAAAGCTCGAAGAGGTGTAAGCCTATAGGACAAATATTCAAATGAAAAGGCAAATAAGGTGCAAACATAGGCAACAAACCAAGTATTGTTTACATATTATAAATAATGCATTGTGTTTCTAAGGTATGGGAAAATATATCATATGTGCTAAAATTATTGCGGTTCAATTAACCACTCTTACAAATCCATAGATATCGCAGGATCAATACCTAAAGCTGAGTTCCAAAATATTAGTTCCAAAGATTTACATGATGTCTGGCTACCTTTTAATTTTACTTCCAAGCCGTTAATTCTCTCATAAAGTTTGGTCATTTCAAAGTCAAGTTCGATACTAGTATCTCCACCAATGGAATGCTTTAGGATTTTAATATCTTTTTCCCTTTCCTTAAGTTTTAACTTTAAATTCTCAGTTTCTTTGGAGAATTTTTGAACAGTATGACATTAATAATAATAATAATAATAATAATAATACTTTCCACTCCACTCCTTTGCAATAGGATTAGTAGAAAGCTTGGAAAAAGAAGAATACTTATAATATTGACTCCGTTTAAGCTCCGCTATTAAACTATTCTCGATCTCTACAAATCTCGAAGCAGGGGCTTTGGAAAGTGAAAATAATCCTACTTGAGTCTACTATATAAAAATGGAAAATCAAATTTCTTTATTTAAGAATACATGTTAGGATGTGTTTCTCATCATCACCTACTAACAGTAACAGGATACAACCCCTCATAAATTTTTGCATTAAAAGTCTGTTCTATTTCGATATAATTTTTGGCACAACTTATTTAATCTTGCCAAGAGAGTTGGTGGGAAGAGGTACATTGAGCTTGACTATCTCTCAATTTTAACTCTAAATTTCCTATTCGTTGGATGAACTCGGAAATCTTTTCATCAAAGTTGATTGTAGGATTCGACTTCACTTGTTGTTTAAGTATAACAGTCGCTTCATCTTTTCTCTTAACCTCGGTCTCAAGATGGTTAATGTGATTCTTATGATTGTTGGCTATGATCTTTTGGAAGAGGTATCTTTTATGCTAATTCACCGATGTTACCATTGAAATGCTCGAGAAGGGCTTCATCATGGGCCATGATCTCACCACTTCTGTTTAATAATCTATCTTTGGTGGCATCAATGTGAGAAAGTAAACTTATAGAACGATGGATCATAGCAGACCTTGGAGCCTATTCAAATCAAAACAAATGAAATGAGATCAAAATTGAGTTAATAGATACCTTTATTATTATAATAATGGATTACAACTCAAGTAGCCACAAAGTCAAAAGGAATAGCAAAAACTTTCATTGCATCTAAAGTTGAGAAGCAACATTGCTAACTTTGTCTAGAGTATTAGCGGAAAGCATGACTGTTGATTCAAAAGGTATAGTAACTCCTTTAGGGGTAATAACTGGCGAACATTTATTATAATCCCATTTTTCGACAGGTGGGATATCATGACCATAAATTAACTTAGTATAGAACATTATGTTTTCTTAAGAAAGTTTCTTTCTCTTTACCAAGAAAATAGAAGCGGAGGCGAGAGTATCCAAATATAATTTTTGTAAATCTTGAAGAAAGCAGTATTTCAATAAATTTAAAGGCTTTAGGAGTAGTGCTTTTTAGAGTAAAACCTTCTCGGGTTAACATAATAACTTAGATGGTTTCTTGGGATGACACAACCTAAAGAACTGATATTCTGAAATAGCATGGCAAAAGGAATCTAGGCATAGAGAGCATTACCAAAACATGTATTCATAAACCAACTGTTTGTTATATATTTACAATCACTCATCCAGTTCATACAAAATAGACTTAGAAAAGAATCCAGAAACAAATTTATCCTTATAACACTCAAGTTCTTCAATAAGGAGATCTTGAGGAATCAAATTGACCCGAGGTAAATTCCAGCATTCCCTAGGATGCGAGTCAAATCTGAATTCATCTAAATATCTTCTATGAAAATGTCTAAGAAGACGCCCATTGAATTCGCCTAAATACAAAAAATTTATGATTGAGTGTCTACGTTATGTTTTATACAAAAATTAATTAAAATGTCTCTCTCTTCGGCCATAATTTAGAATAGGGTTGTTAACTCTCTATTTTCCTTTCAAGAGGGCATTATACCAAAGACACACTTTCTTTAATAAAGGAGTAGCCCTCTGATATTTAAAAGATACTAGCATGGAGCTTGTTAACAATCCAGGGGTTTCGAGACGATCCATGAATTCGAAGTAATTTATACAAAAGCTTGTCTTGTGTAGGAATTCGTCAGATTATTCCTGTTCGTTACTTATTTTTAGACCAAATGAAGATCACAAAAATGGCAAAATAACTCCATTACATTTTCAAGATATATGAAAGAGAATGCTTAATTTTTCCCACCAAAATATCAATCTTAACATGTTCATCTTCTTCCCTCTTTTATAATAATAACAATAATATTAAATCATTCATCTCCACAACAAAAAGAGCACCAATGGCGGTCTATAACATTCATCCAATTCATCCTAACTTTATTAACGCAGAGGCGCCACACTGCTGCTTTTGCCATGCGATGGGACTACTAAATCAGCCCCAAGAGGTGGAGGAGGTGCAAAGTGCTCAATATAGTAACGTGAATCATCAACAATCCAATTTCTTCAATTACCGCATAATGGATACGTGGTCCATGCTTTACAACTTAACTACGGCCACGTTCTGGATGGATTTTTCCATTTGGGATACCTTCGATGAAAATCTTGCACTGGTGCTGTATTCATCTTATCATCCAATATGGGTTGAACCCATCATCGTCAACCCAGTCAAGCTCCGGACCTACCTCCCCTTCCAACTATAATTAAGGGTCACCTTACCTTTTTGTTAATCGTCCTCAATATTTAATTTTGGAATAGCAACATCTTTTTGAATGTGTATAAACTAACTGATTATTTTGAAAAATGTAACACATGAAAGTATATACGTTAATGTTTTGAAATTCAAGTTTAGTTAAATCTTTGGAGTGATGTTATGTAACTGAAAATGTGCTTAAGGGACTAATATTTTGTTGAATGATGTTTTGTCATGCAGGAAGAAATTAGAAGGATTGTGTTACTGACTTAAAAGAAAATTTGGTTTCGCCAATTTTAAATTTGTTAATCCCACCTAATAAAATAGCAAACAAGCTTCCTAAAAAGGTCTGAGTACAAAAACACACATAAAGTTCAAAAACTTGATAGATTAAGCTTTCGGTAAAGTCGAAAGGTTCATAGAGAAAGCTTTCTACGAAGTTGGAAGGTTTATAGAATAGTCTTTTGATAAAGTCGCAAGAGTAATAGGAAAAGCCCCTTCAACCTTGTCGAAAGCTCTATGCAAACCCGAACCTATTCCAAGTGTAACATAAAGATAAGTGGCAAGACCTTTCGACATGATCAAACCCAAAACCTAAAAATTCCTAAATTAGAAAACATTGATATTATTAATATTTTCTAAAGGTGTGGTCAAAATTATCAAAATATGTTATACCTGTTGAAGTCGAAAGGTCTCAAATTTAACTCAACAGAACTTTAAACGTTTTGACAAAAATGGGCGTAAGCAACACAATGGTTGAAAAGTTCCAACCTTGTCGAAAGTTGATAGACGAAAGATTTGAAACTCCCCAACCTTGTTGAGAGCTTGTTGTCGAAAGGTTGGACCATTTATTTATCTAACCTTTCGAAAATAATTGAAGGTTGACATCACAATACCTTCCGACCCCATCTAAAGGTACAAAGAGGGAAAATCCATTATTGCCGCCTTAGTCTCCTTCGAAGGGGTGAAAAGATCATTTTGGGTTACCAAAATTATATATTAGTGGGTTCCAGGCTACCATATCAGGTTTGGCCAAACCAATATCCAATAATCAATGCAGTTTTCAAATGCTCCTTCAAGGACAAGTAAGAGAGCAGGTTACTCTAAAGTATTAAATCAAATGTGAGAATTTACCTTGTTGTTTAAGAAGTTTAGGAGAATTCTTTTAGTTGTACTCGATAATTTTGTTTGCAGAAAGAAGAATAGGAAAGAGAAGTAGAATACAATATAAGAAGATCACCAAAATTCACAACCGATTGGATCAGACTTAAATAGATGTCCCAGATTGACGCATGAAGGACAAGAGGTGGGAAATTTTATCGCTTACGACAAAGGTGACTTGAAAAGTCTAGAGCATCCCTTCGAATGTGGGAGGAAAATGTTACAATAAAAATCAACCTTTTGACTAAGACGAAAGGTCTTTCAACAAAAGCAAAGGAAAAGGAGCACCCAAACCTTCCGAAGGAGTCGAAGGGATGCAGTCATCAAAATTTATTAGCGTCAAAACTTTCGAAGTAGTTGAAAGGGTCCATCTCTAGCATTCAAGGTCTTCTTACCTTTCGAACAAGATGAAAAGGTCAAAGCAAGTGCAAGAAATTCTATAATGACCTTTTCGAAAGCATAGCAAGCCTTTCGAACTGGTTAGAACACATCCAAAATACCTTTCAACAATGTCGAAAGGTTCATAAAAGAAAGCAACATGCACAAATCAACAAAGAATGAAAAACAACCTCTCGATGACGTTGAAGGAAAGCACAACACTCGAAGAGAAACCTTCTGAAAAGGTCGAAGGGTTCATTACAACCAAGAGAAGAGCAACCTTCCAACATGGTCGAAGGGTTCACAACAGTAATGAAGGAAAACCTTTTGACAAAGTCAAAAGGTTTATAAAGGCAAAAGGAGAAGCATACCTTTCAACTAAGTCGAAAGGTCCAGAACATCAAATGAAACGCAAATCTTTCAACAAAGTCGAAAGGTTCAAGGTTTCATATTAAAGGAGACCTTCCAACCTGGTCAAGAGCTAGGAGTTGAAAGGAGGGCCGCCTACATCTATGAATAAGACCCAAAGGGTCCTGTTTTGGGGGATTTGATTTCGCTCATTCTAGTCTTGTAACCTCTTAATCACACTACTGTAACCCTAATTGAGTGTGATTTCATAAATTTAATAGAATGAAGATTTTTTTGGATACAGAGGAAAGTCCTTAGCTTTGTTAATTACTTTTTAAACCTTTGCTAGATTAACCGACATTTCTAGGTTCAACCCTATCGGAAGGTTCTTGTCGACAATGACGATAATACTTCTGTTATAAGTAATCACTGCAACCCTTTGAAGTCATCATCTCTACAATCTAAACCCTTCGACCAGGCCAATAGCTTATTTGGATTAACATTCACAGAAACCTTCTGAAATCATTGGCGCTATGGTCTAAACCTTTTAACATGGTTGGCATCCTTTTATACTCCAACAACATCAACAACCCTCCAAAACCAATCAACAGATGGTCTAACCTTTCGATAAGGTCGATATCCACCTCATATCCATAAAAGTGTATCATACCTTGTTTGAGCCCGAGGATGACAATTACCCTAACCTTTCAATAGGATTAAAATTAACCTTATTTGGGACAAACTAAGGGAAATTCAACTCAGTCGAGAAGACAACTTTTGTAGGAGACCTCACAAAAGTCCAACTAAGATGTGACAAAGGTCTACTTACTCAACAAAGCCGGAAGGTTACATAACCTAGCCTCTAAACCTTTCGACCGCATCGAAAGGTCCGATCTGAAAATTATTACAAGTGAAGCAAAATACAGAGGCGGTTCTTAATGGTATCATGCCCTCCATTCACACCAGACTAACCATGCTACTTATATAACTTTAGGGTGTTGGCCATTAATTTAGTTAACATGATATATAAAATTATCTAAAGTATGAGACTTAAATCTTTTATATATTTATAAAAGGAGAAGGAGCATTTTGTAAATGTTTTAAATTGTTGCTTCTGCGGCAACACTTTTAGAAAAGATTTTGGAAAAGAAACTAACAACCAATCATTTATTGAAAAATAAGGCAGGTTAGTTGAAAGAATTAATTTTTAAAGTAAAAATGCAGTTTTACTTTACTTAAACTTTTTCACCACTTCCGATCAAGTACTTCCGCATCCATCACCATTGAATGAATATGGTATCAAAGATTTGGTACGTAGCGAATTAGAAATAGGCGAAAGGTATGTAGTCGAAACACGGGTTACCAAAGAGGTTAAAGCCTTGTTTTTTTTTTAAAGAAAATGTGCCTACTTTGCTTTCGAAAGGAATACTTTCGGCTTATTAACTTTTGACTTGGTTAAATGGTTTTAAGGAATAGTTCCGAAAGATATTACACCTTCTACTTTATTAAGAAGCTTTCGACGGGGTCGAATCCCCTTGCTACCGTATCTTACCTTTTTGAGGCAATACCTTCGAAAAGGTTTCTCTATTTTAAAACTCAAGCCGCTTCTCGAATGCTTTTGAAGGGATTGGTTTCGACACCATCCACTTCTTTACTTAGGAAATTGCTTTCGAAAGAGTTGCTTTTGACTTAGTTGTTTTAAGACCCTTTTTGATGTTTTGAAAATCAAATCCAAAGGTTTCAAAAAGAATGACTTCAGATGATTTCAAAAGGTCCTTCCACACATTTTAACTTGAAACTAATGCTTTCAAAAGGTCCTTCCACACATTTTAACTTGAAACTAATGCTTTCAAAAGGTTTATTTTTAAGTAGTATACTATGATGCTTTCGAAAGATAACAAGAAAAGGTCTCGAAGGGATGATTTCTAGGTGTTTTCGAAAGGGGACTTTCAAATAGTTTCGAAAGAGATTTTTTGATGGTTTAAACAAAGATTTCGAATGTTTTCATCAATAATATTTTGAGTTAAGCATATATCATGGCAAAGAGATTTGAGTAAAGCAAATAGTACATTTTCCTTGTATAAGTATGATTTAAAGGTTTAAATCATTTTGAAAAGATTTCAAGGAAAATTTAAACGGTAGTTAACCCTAAGTAAAATGACTCAGATAATTGTATACCAGATGGGATTGGAATAGGGTCATGCCTTATACATTAGCTATTAGCCTCTAGCTAATTTAGTCCGAAATTCCAGTGTGTAGGGCTTAGTCACAGGTAAGACTTAAATGATGGTTACATACAGAAAGAAATATATATGTACTGGGAAGAAGGATATGTTATTGATAAGCACGAAAAACCATTAGGATCTGATGACCCATGGAGAAGTAAGTTAAGGACAGACCATCCAGTAGTATGTGTAATAGTTGTTAGATAATTTGTTTAGTTTGTCTGGTAGGCCCGAGTCAGCCAAAGGTTAGTAGTTAGCCAAATGAAACTACATTTTTTCGAACAGATGGTCCATTTATTACTTGTTTTGAGCATATATGATATTCACTATTATTGATATATTAGTTTGATTAACTTGTTGGATGAAGGGTTTTGATTTGCAAAAAGATATATTTTAAAGAGATATTTGTGAGGGGGACCTGTTCCGCTAAGCGGCATGGTCTCACTTAATATCAATAAACTGAGATGTATAGTATTATTCACATTAGACTTTATGTCTGACTCAAAGTTTATGTTTTTCCCCTTAAACTCTTGGGTGCTTAAAATTAATTTGAGTAGATTGAGAGTAAAGGTTTTACAAGTTTAGTATATGGACGAATAAAGCTTCTAAAGACGTGCAAGAGGCAATGTTAGCTATTTAGGAGCTACTATCTAGTTCTATTTCCGTTGTGTTGTATTAAGTCTGTTATGACTATTTAGTACTCTAGTTAACCAAGCGGGCATCTTCATATGTCACTCTTTGCGTATTTTATAATAATTATATTTGATCTGAACCTGGGGAACGATTGGGATTGTGTGACTTGGATATGAAATGTTGTCTTGAAATGTAATCAGAAAAGTGTTAATCTACGATGATTGTATTTCATATTCAAGTGCTTTTGGTATTATGGATACCATTAATATTACCGTATTTGATTACTGAAAGTTAAAACTATAGATGATTGCAGCATTTGTAGTGCTTAACTTCGAGCCTCCAGATAGGGGATGTTACATATATGTAGCTCATGCATTCTTTAGTCCGAAAGGCATTGCTTTGTAGCAGTAGATTCCCTAATCGGTAATGAAACTAGTGTGTTCCTCATCCGGCATGAACATGGGTATCTGATTGTATCTAAAGTATGCATCCATGAGAGATAAAAATTTGTGCCCCCTAGTTGCATTAACCAACTGCTCAATTCGTGGTAATGGGAAACGGTCTTTCGGACAAGCCTTGTTCAAGTCAGTATAATCAGTGCAAGTCCTCCACTTTCCATTCGATTTCTTTGCTAACACTGGGTTTGCTAGCCATTTTGGTTAGCAAATTTCCTGAATTAATCCATTTTCAAGGAGTCTTTTAACTTCTTCTTTCAAGACATCAGATCGTACTCTATCTAATTGTCCCTTTTTCTATCTAATGGGGGTTGCTTCTGGATTGACGTTTAGAGAATGACACATGACCGATGGATCAATCCTCACCATGTTTGAATGATACCAAGAAAATATGTTTTTATTGGTGTTAAGAAATTGGATTAAGTCTTTCTTTAAGTTTCTATCCAATTCCTTTCCCACTTTGACTACCTTGGTGGAATCATCTGAATATGTGCATGTTTCCTCAAGGTCGTCTATGGGGTTTATTCTTTCTGTTTCCCCTCGACAATCAAATTCATTTATGATTGGGCTTTCTTCGATAGAATTGGCATCGAATCTTTTCCTCTTGCCTCCAAGAGGAATATACCTTTCATACATACATTTATTAATTTTATTAAATCTAATTTTTACTTCGAATGTTGGATGTAAAAATCCATCATCCAAAGCCTAAAAACAATATAAAAATCAAAGTAAGTAGAAGATTCCTTTCATATTGATCAACTATAGCAAAATACATTTCATGAGAGCTAAATTGCTCACCACGAACTGTGACCCTGCCTCTCTTTATTAAGAATTTCAACATCAAGTACTTTGGCGAGACAAAAGCATCTTTCTCATCAAGCACAGGTCTGCCAAAGAAAGCATTGTAATAGGTTGGTTGGTTGATGATCACGTAGGGAGTCTCGAAAGTTCAGCCAAATGGTGGCATCCCCATTTACACTGGCAATTTTAGTTGTCCCACTTGAGTCGACCCTTTATTGTTGAACCCAAAGATTGGTTCCATGTCGGGCTCTAGCTTGTCCTCAGGGATGTTCGTCTGATCAAAGGCATGCTTAAACACGACATTGATTGCACTGGCTGTATCCACAAGGACTTTGGACACAATAGACAATCCAATTTGAGTTGTAATCATTAAGGGGTCATTATGACGATGGTGTTCTCCCTTCTTCAAACTCTTGGGGGGTAATGGCAAGATTTGGCACAGGAATGCTGAGTCGCGAACTTTTAAATGGGGGATCTTCTTCGACTGAAAATACAACCTCTCTTGCCTCCTTAATATATATGTTTCTTGCCCCTTTACCAGTCCTCGTTGGATGTGGACCTCCATGAATCGCATCGATCCTACTTAATGGTGGGCTTAAGCTCAAAGGGTCTTCTTCCTCCAAAATATTAACAGCATTACTAGGGAGCTTTTGTAGATGGTCCCCTATTCATAGAACTTTTTGTTTATCCTGGATGAACTCTTTCAAATGACCTTCATGAATCAACTTCTGAATTATCCCTGCCAAGAATCTACATTCATCAGTCTTATGGCTATTTTCTTTGTGGTAGACACAATAGTTATCGCCTTTTCTCTATTCTAGGTAGCTCTGAGCCTTAAATGAAGTTGGGAAGCTAACTCGCTTTTGCCATAGCATAGACGTAATGGCTTGTTCAAAGCGATTGAATTAGCAATAGGTTCTTCCCATCTTTCTCTTTTATGCCCTCGATTCAGTCCAAATCTTCCACCCTCCTATATAGGAATCGCTTTCTTTTTAGCGTGATATAGCTCATCCACTCAAATGAACTTGTTAGTTTGAAAATGGAAGTCATGCAGATCCTTGCATCCACTAACAAAGAGTTGTTTCCAGAACAGGGTATTCTCTATTAATCCAGAATGTAACGCAATGAGGTTATCACAGTCATTCATGTCCTTGGCCTTTAATGCTTCAGTGTTGAAGCTTTTAAGATAATCTCCCAAAGACTCTCCCTATCTTAGTTTTATGTTAGCCAGAACTTTATAGCCAATGTTTTGGTCCTTACATATGCTAAACTGAGTAGAGAATTCATAAGAAAATTATTTCCATGAGTAGATAGTCTTTTATCTTATTATCGATACCATTTAGTTGCAGCTCCTTGGAGAGTCACTGGAAATAATCTACATTGAACAACTCCAAATGCATTATATAGATCCATTTGGCTGTCAAAAGTCATCATGCGGCCGTCTGGATCTATAGTTCCATGATACTTCATAGTCGACATCTTTACATAGAATGGAATTGTTGTTGCCATGATTTCATTGGTGAAAGGCGGCACATGCTCATTATCATTCACATTCTCGTCCAAGTTTCTTTTCCCCTTAGCATTCAGCACATCTTTAATTGCTTTTTATACTGCATCTTTTAGATAGGCCTCAGCGTCAAGATAATTTTTCTGGTCTGAATAGTATTCTTTCAATGTTGAGCTACCAGGCTATTTAAGAGATTTATCTAGTACTCTTCCTTGATGACCAGCTTTAGTCAGAGGACGTCCTTTCTTTTTTGAAGAAGTTAAATCAATCTTACTATTGCTTTCATTTAGATAAGCCTTTGAATTCCTCCTCAGGTAGATTACCTCATCTTCATTTGTTGGTCTTGTTGTCTTAGAATATTTTTGGGATAATGCCATCTTGAGAAGTTCCTACATCTCGAGCAATTTATATTCTAAGTGCTTTATTTTGGTGGTGTTATTTACCTTATTGATCCGATACTGATGGTTGCCTCGGTACTACCCCATCCAAGTTGAAAGTTGGGGTGATATTTTCTTTTAATGTAGCAGTGTGAACAACTTCCTCGCCCATTTTGCTAAGTCTCCAAGATTTCATTTTCCTACACCAAGTCAAACAACACATAATTAGGCTATAAGATAATCACGAGGTCGGAGGTTCATGTCCCCCTTTTAGCGCTAAAAATGTTAATAAGAAAATTTGTCAGCATTCCCAAAGCTATGTGAATAGCAAACAAAATTATTTATGCAACAAAATAGGACTATTCGAAGAGTTTTTTCCTTCGAAACCTCTCTTTCGATTAGGTTGACTTGGTCAAACTACTTTTAGGGGATAGTTTATAAAAATATTAGTAGTGGACTATTGATCAAATTAACCTTATCAAAATGAAGGTAAAGGAGGAGGCAGCTTATTCGAAAGGGATTTTGGTTCTCTCGAAACAGATCTAATTCACAACTACGCAAGCTCAATTTAGTGTATTCTATGGAAGATCGTCTTGGATATTTGTAAGTTCTATGAAATTATCAATGTCGAAACATCATCACCATCTTTCTTGTCATTATGTTTTATTTATCATGATGATAATGTGTTTCGCATGCATGTTTTTCAAGTTGATTCCATGACATTGCATAAGATCAAAAGAAGTTAAGAAGAATAGATAACATCTTGTGCAATTGATCATTAGTCTAGCTAATGATCGTAATGATCTGCCCCATAATCGAAATTCTTAATGAATCCATGCATTTCTTCTTTTTCCATAAATCCAAAGAGAGCTACAAGTTTGAGAGGTTTTTCCCTAAATTAATTTAGGGTTACAAAGATTTAGTTTTTTCAAAGAAGTAGAAGTTGAAAATTGAGTGTTTGGATTCCAAAATCATGTCCCTAAAATCGGACCCCTAGGGTCTTATTTATAGATGCAGGTCGGCCTTCTTTCGCGCCCCTTCTTTCGACTCAGTCAAAAGGTCCTCCTATCTTCCACATCCATCCTTTCGTCATAGTCGAAAGGTCCAAGTGTTTCTTTCCTCTACTTTCTCCTGGATTGATTTCGACTTCATAAAAAGGATAATAGATATATCTTTTCTCTTTGTGTTACTTTGTATCTGTATTCACACCTTTGAGAAAAGCAACTAAGACTATATAAACAGTGGACGTAGGCAGTTACGCTGAACCACTATAATGCTGATGTTCTTGTTCTGCAGTTAGTTTTGCATACATTCCTCTGTTTTAATTTATTATCTTCATTAATCTCTCTACATAAATCTTTTCTTGAGTGTTAGTGACCGATTTTGGTGCTAACATTTTGGTGCTTTCATTGAGTGCCGCATTCTCAGGCTATTAGGGTCTACTTTGTTGCTACTGGATTGAAGAAATCCCCCAAAGAAGATCTAAGTTCATTCACAAGAAGTTCATATTCTACTTAGAGTTCTGATCGATAACTCTACAATGGAAAGACCACGTACAAGATCAACCTCCCATAATGTTGATGTCAACTAGACCGCTAGCATCCAACAAGTAGGACCCAGCAATCAACAAGCTAATTCGGGTGCTGGGACCACCACCGTCCTAAACCAAATAGAAGTTGTCACTAAAATAGAGTTCAATGAGCCGATGAGAGAACTCGTGGAAAGAAGGAGATAGCTTAATGAGTAGATTCAAGCTAACGCTAATCTCATGACCCAACTTACTCAACAACATCATAGGAATGCTGGAGGAAGTCCCGCAACCTACTCATTATCTGATAGCTCCGCTTCGTCTGATGAACATCCCAGGCGTAGATGCCGTAGAATTGAAAAAGAGCAAACATGTGCAGTAGATCAATCCAACAGGAATGGTTCAGGTTCCCTACCTGGAGCCATAGCCCCTCACTAGCACTTAGGAAATTACTCCCAAGTTGTATTGGGAAACATGGGATCTGAAGCGCGAGTGGAAGCTGACTGACCGGCTCATCAGGGATGCAATAAAGAAATTCACCAGCACACTCGTTTGGGAGATCTCTAATCAAGAAGACACCAGCCAGGACAGTTATGCAGAACGGAGTCCAACTTGCCATCTCCCATCCAGACCCTGGACTTGTCAGCTATGGTCAGACAGCTGATGAGGGAAAATTAGGGCTTATCCGACGATGATTGGGGTATAGATAGAATTCATACTCCATTCACAGACGTTATCCAACAGGATGAATAACCCCAGAAGTTTAGTATGACGACTATTCCAGCCTATGAGGGGAAGACTAATCCCCGACAGCATGTGATGAGAGACGAGTGGATGGTGGACTGGGCTAGGGAAAATGATGCGACTAAATGTAGATGTTTCCCAATAACCCTATCAGGAATCGCTACCATGTGGTTCATCAAACTTTCCTCCACGATCGATCTCCAGATTTGATGAGTTAGCGTTGAAATTTGATGAGTTAGCATTGAAATTTACGACTAAATCCATACCACTCGCCCACTCCAAGTTCCAAGGGAGTCCTTCAAGGAATATTAGAAATTCAGGTTTTAGCTACCGAAGTTAGCAACTCGAATGACCATGTTGTTCTTATGGCCCTGATGCGAGGAGTAGATCAAGACTCACAACTTGGTGATTGGCTGGCAGGAAAACCTGCGGCTACCCTGGAACATTTTTATTCAAAGGCACATGAGTTCATGAGAAGGGAGGAGGCCAGGTAGACGAGGCAAGGCAATGCTAGGGCTTATCAAAGAGATGGTGCAAAGTAACATTGCGATAAAGCAGGCTGGCGATAATTTTGGAAAGGTCCAGGTTAATGTTCAAAACAAGCTCCAGCAATCCAAAGGATTCGGAGGGGGAAATTCTAGAAGGAAGAGGGAAGCCGAAAAGTGGAAACCAAGGTTCTTGACCTACAACGAATACACTCCTCTGAACACATATCTGGAGAATATTTATTTGCCACCTTCTAACACCTTCCAATACCGGAAGTCATGCCCGAAAGAATCCACTAAGGAACAAAAGCATACTGGGAAGTACTTCCAGTTTTATGAGACCTACGGGCACAACACTGAGGAATGTAGGCACCTCCATGATGCTATAGAAAAACTAATTCAACAAAAGAAGTTACGGCAGATTGTTAAGAATCAATAGGAAGGCGGACAAGGAATGTCCGACCCCAGTCGCAGGCTGGCTCCACATCATCCTAAGGATCATGCTCGGACCAATAACCATAAACACGGTAGTCGGTGGCATCATCTAGCAGACAAAAGTTGGCAAGAAATGGAACATTATGCTAATTCCTTGAAACATGCGGACTTTGAATGCTGCTCGAATTTGGAAGATAAGACTCCAGCGAAATAGCAACGAATGATGACGAACGATATAGTATTCAGAAGTAAAGATGCCGATCAGGTGGAGGCACCTACCATTGACCCGATGGTCATTTCGGCAACGATTGGGCCAGCGTTTATGAGAAGGATATTGATTGATTGTGGGAGTTTTGTTAACATTATATTCAAAAAGGCGTATGACCAAATGGAGATGGAGGCAAAAAATCTGAAATCATCTAAAGCACGCATTCACAGTTGTAATGGTGCAGCCACTAACGCGATAGGTTTTGTTGAATTACTGGTTGAATTAGGAGAAGGTGAACGTAGGAGGATACGGATCATATCATTCATTGTGCTGGATGTTGATTCCCCGTATAATGTTTTTCTAGACCTACCGGCCCTAGCGGAGTTTCAAGCAGCTTTGGCCCCATGGTTTTTGACTTTAAAGTTTTCGACAGATAGAGAAGTTTGGGTAGTGCATGGCGATCAAGCGACTAGTCGTGCTTGTTATGTGGCTGAGTTGAGAGAGGCTCAACGAAGAAAGAAGGGAAAGGTTGCGGACGACTCTGTCCTCATCCATGTTGCTCAAAATTGACAAGTAATGCCCTAGTCTTAGCTCAGGAAGCATAATCGGATCCACAGAGACTTGGATCTGAGAGACGATGATGAAGAACTTAAGGAGTCTAAAGTAGCACCGGCTAAATTGACGATTGACATTCCAGTCAGCCATGACAACCCATCACGGATGCTAAATATTGGATCAAAACCACTCCCTCGATGACTGAGGATCTTGCTGATTTCCTCTAAGCGAATCTAGATGTTTTCGCTTGGACACATTCTGATATGTGCAAGATTTCATCCGCCATAACGAGTCGTGTGTTGAAAATTGACCCAAAATACATGCTCGTGAAGCAAAAAAGGAGAGGTATGGACCCGGATGGTCTGCTACTCTCAGAGAGGAGGTGGAACAAAACCAATGGGTTTACCCACGACGCCCTCTACCCTGAATGGATATCTAACCCTTGCTAGTGAGAAAAGCGAATGGAAAATGGAGGACTTAGGTTGATTACTCAGACCTAAACAAGGCTTGCCCTAAGGATAGTTTCCCTCTACCCAGAATTGACCAGCTGGTTGACTCAACTGTCCGACACGAGTTACTGTCATTTATGGATGCATATTCGGGATACAATCAAATCCCAATGCATATTCCAGATCATGAACACAATATTTTTGTCATGGATGTCGGACTATATTATTATGTGGTGATGCCTTTTGGATTAAAGAACACAGGAACGACTTACCAGCGCTTGGTAAATCGGATGTTTAAAGGCCAAATTGGTAGAACAATGGAAGTCTATGTGGATGACATGCTCGCGAAGTCACGGTAGTCAAACGACCACATTCGAGACTTAGCGGAGATGTTTGATATACTTAGATACTACGGAATGAAAATCAATCCACTAAAGTATTCCTTTGGTGTTGCGTCAGGAAAGTTTTTAGGCTTTATTGTCAATGCATGGAGAATTGAAGCTAAAACAGAAAAGATTCAGGCTATTCGAAACTTACAGGCACCCGGAACTATGAAGCAAGTACAAAGCCTGAATGGAAAGGTCACCGCATTGAGTCAGTTCATATTCAGAGCAACCGACAAATATATTCCCATCTTCGATGTGATAAAGAAAGGGAATTTTAAAATAATGCTTGTTAACCCGCCTTTTGTCAAGGCCATAGACAGATGGATTCAACCTAACCAACTTTACGATTATCGAGGCTAGAGTATGATGGATTCCATTTAAATGGATGAAGCTCGCTTGGATGAGTCGCTCAGCATTGAGGTTCGTCGATGTGGCTCGACCGTTCGACCAAGGTGGCTCGATCGTACTTAGCTCGGCTGAGTTAGTGCCGATCGACATGAAAGGGACTGAGCTGGATTGGCTTTGATAAAGTTAGGTTTGTATAAGTTGGACAAAGATGAGTCGGTGTAAGTGGTTCGACACCGATGGTTCGGCCTCGAAGGGATCGGCATTGGTGGATTAATTGTGTGTGGATCGGCCAGGGTAGTTAGGCTGAGGGGGCTTAGCAAGGTAGTATGGCTCGCCAGGCTCGCCAGGCTCGCCAGGCTCGCCAGGATGGTGCGGCTTGGCAGGATGGTGTGGCTCGGCAGGATAGTGCGACTCAAGTCGAAATGTACAGAACTCAAGGTCTGTCGAAATGAAGGGTGCAGGTTCGACAAAGGTCTTGATGGGCCTGTACCCCTCAGGAAGCCCAATAACTCAAAATTTTGCTATAAATACAACATATGAGGCTTCAGAAAAGGGATCTTCATTTTCTGTCTCCTTTCGTCTTTTGCACAAAGGTTGCTCTACCATTGTTATTCTAAATACTCTGGATTGTAACTGTAATTGATTCTAACATCAACAAAAAGGAAATTTCTGGAGTGGACGTAGGCCGGAGTCAAACGAACCACTATAAATTCTATGTTTTACTGCTTTCTCTTCAATTTTTACTGTTCTTCATGCTTATACTCTCTACATATATTCTCTTTGTGAGATGTGGCTGGAATTTGGTGCTTTCATCTAGATTTGGGTGTTAGTGACCAATTTTGTCGCTAACATTTTGGTGCTTTCACCGAGAAGGAAAGCACTCAGGGATTTTGGAGCTAGGAACTTGAATTCTAGGAAGCAATGGCTAGGCCATCAGTAAGAAAGCAAGTGACAAGAAGAAGCAATCAAAAGGGAAGTCAAGAGGCCTCTTCTGAAGCTGGAGCTGGAGTAGGTCAAGCATCCGCCTACATCACCAAAGACGAGATGGAAGCGATGCTAAGAAGACAAGAGGAGATGATGCAGACTCTTCTCATAAAATTTGGACAACTAGGAACTTTAGAAGCTAGATCCGTGGAGCTGGATCAGAAGCACTCAACCAGCAAGCAGATGGAGTGGTTCAGCAGGGGACAGCCCCCAATCAACAAACGACTATCAATCTGGATGGACCTAGGCTTAGGGCCACCCCACCAGGAAATGCTGGACAAACCCATGGAGGGATACCTGACGACACCGTGCAGCCAGACGCCAACTAGAATACTGGACTACGTGATGAGGAATATGTGCCAGAATTCCCTCATAAACTTGGGGGACAGATCGGGGGTAGCGGATAAGTATTACAGCTTGGAGACAATGAAAGATTAACGGAAATGGTCAGACGAGCTGTGAGAGGTGGATTGGTAAATAAAGACTTGGAGGATGTGAATAGGAGTCCCTTTACTCCTACTATTAGGCAAGCTTGGAACCTACTGGATTTTAAGCTACCAACGTTGGAAATGTATGATGGGAGAACAGATCCCATTTTTCACCTAACGAGGTACATGCGGCACATGGAGGTACTGGGGGAATCAGACAAGGTCATGGCTCGATTCTTCCCTTTGTATTTGATGGATATCGCAGCTATGTGGTTCAAACAACTGGAGAGCAGTTCTATTGACACTTGGACGGAGCTGATTGAAAGGTTTATGAGGCAGTTTAGAGTCCATATAGTCAGACCTAAGAATGTGATAATTTTGATCGATGAAACAATGAAAAGGAGAGTCACTCAGGGATTTCTTAACCAGATTCAATGTGGCAGTGACTTCAGTTGATCGGCCCGATCCATCGATGGTTTTGATGGCTGCAGTTTTAGGAATTGTAGATATTTCGAATTTCAAAATATCGTTAGATCAGGACCCACCGAGGAATCTCGGGGAGTTCTACCACGAGGCCGAAAGGTTCCTGAGGCAAGAAGATGCGTAGTTGAGAGAGTAGGGAGAGAAGCTGAAGCTTATGCAGTAAGGGGTGGAGGTCCACCCAGGGAGGATCCAAATAAAGATGATAAAGGAAAAAGGAAATAAATGGAAACAGTAGCACTTCGAAGAGGCCTCAGAGGGAGTCAAAGTTTTCTTCTTACACAGATCTAACCAAAACTTTTGAATGGATTTACTTGGATGCTCGAGGGGCCTCCAGTATCGAAGGCCGGCTGACGCAGCGGATAATTCGAAACAAACTTCAATCGATGGAATGTAGCAATCGGTGAGTTGAGAATACTGCAAGGCCCAAATCCGTTGATCCAAAGATACCGGATTCTAGCTATCTTCGTCTCGTTGATCGCGCACGATACCGAGAAACAAAGATCTACGATTCTTCGCACGTTGATCTAGCGCACTAGATTCCGTGAATCGGCTTCTACGATCGTTGAATCGAGCGCACTCGATTAACCGAAAGAGGAGATAGGAGATTACACTCAACTACCAATTGGAGAAGAAAGCACAAAGCAATCAACAAGAAATTTTATTTCAAAATCAACCACCAAAAATGTACAACACACGCCCTATTTATAGCTTGTTACAACCGGCCCCCTTAAGTCGTATACGACTTACGACTCATCCTGGGTCGGCAACGACCTATGACTCACGACTCAAAAACACACAGCTTAAAACCCAGCGACTTAACAAACTGCACGACTCATCAGCTACCATGACTCACGACTTATCATAACAAACGACTCAAAACATGTACAGACTCAATTATAGGTCGTGAACGACCTAACATCATTCAACAGCGACTTAAAGAACATACCAACAGTACACAACTCATCGGTACAAGCGACACAACACTTAGGTCGTATACGACCTAATGACTTACGACATAAGACACAAACGACTTAAACTCTTAGGTCGTAACTCGTAACTTGTTAACATCTTTCTCTGATCTCCAGTTAGGTCGTGGACGACCTAGGCCTTCAATAACTTCTGCTCTGTTAAGTCCTGAATGACTTAAACCTGTGTTGTTAACTCGTATGTGATTCATCAAACATGAACGACTTATGCTTCCATTAACTGGCAGCTTTTTTTCTCGTGGATCTTTAGGTCGTAGACGACCTAACATCTTCTCCTTAGGTTGTATACGACCTAGGCCTTCTCCTTCCTTAAGACGAGAACGACTCATGCTAGGTTGTGAACGACTCATGCCATGGAAACTGTTAGTTTGCAATTCTTCAATCCGGGTCTGAGCTGCATCATCCTTCCCTGGTTGAGAAAAATTCGTCCTCGAATTCGTAAATTCTTCCACATCAGATTGTTCATCTCCATAATATGGTATAATATGTTTAACATTGAACACGTCAGAAGTGTACACATCCTCCGGCAGCTTCAGCTTATAAGCATTTTCATTAATCCGTTTCACAACTTCCACAGGACCAATTTTTCTAGCTTTCAACTTGTTATAAGCACCCACAGGAAAACGATCCTTTGTCAATACAGCATAAACCAAATCACCTTTCTTAAATTCAACACTTCGTCGTTTCATATCAGCAGCCCGCTTATACTTCTCATTTGACTTTTCCAATCGTTCTTGAACGATTCTATGACATTCCGTCAATCCTTCAACAAAATCAGCAGCTCGTTTAACTGTCCCCTTCGATGGTGGTACTACTGCTAAATCCAATGGCCCCCTTGGTAAATTTGAATATACAATCTGAAATGGACTGTAACCCGTACTACGATTCATGGCATGATTATGAGCAAACTCTGCTTGGCATAGCTTCATGTCCCAACTTCTCAAATTATCCTGTACAAGACATCGCAACAAATTTCCCAATGACCGGTTAACAACTTCTGTCTGTCCATCAGTTTGCGGATGATAAGCACTACTAAATTTCAGCTTCGTTCCCACCATCTTCCACAAACTTAACCAAAAGTGACTCAGAAAACGAGTATCTCTATCCGACACAATAGACTCTGGCAATCCATGAAGTCGATAGATCTCCTTGAAAAATAACTGAGCAACACGAACAACATCCGTCGTCTTCTTGCAAGCAATAAAATGTGCCATTTTAGAAAATCTGTCAACCACTACATATATAGAATCATTACCACGCTGCGTTCTCGGCAATCCCAATACGAAGTCCATACTCACATCAACCCATGGTCTAGCCGGTACCGGCAACGGCATATATAACCCAGCATTGGTCGCGGTTCCTTTCGAAACTTGGCAAATATGACATCGCTCCACAAACCTTTCGACTTCTTTCCTCATCGACGGCCAAAAGTAAGATTGAGAAATCAACTGCAACGTACGATCTCTACCCACATGGCCTTCTTCATGCAACTCCTTGATAATTTTCATTCTCAAGCTGCTCTCAGGAATACATAACCGATTTCCTTTAAACAAAAATCCATCAATCATCATAAATTCATCAGTACTCCCTTCCTTCACTTTCTCAACATATTTCTCAAAGTAAGGATCTTCTTCAATCATCTCTGGCAGTAATTCAAACCCCGTCACTTCAACCTTCAATGTTGTTAACAAATGACTCCTTCTACTCAACGCATCAGCTACCCGATTCGTCACCCCAGATTTGTGCTTAACAACAAAGGTAAACTGCTGTAAATATGCGATCCATGATGCATGTCTCGCTGAAATCTTATCCTGCCCCTGTAAATGCTTCAATGCCTCATGATCAGTGTACAGAACAAATTCTTTCTGAAATAGATAATGTCTCCAATGTTTAATTGTTTGCACCACAGCATAGAATTCAACGTCATATGTGCTGTATCTCATCTTCGCCCCTGACAACTTTTCACTGAAATATGCAATAGGTCTCCCCTGCTGACTCAACACTCCTCCAATCCCCACCTTTGATGCATCAGTATGTAGCTCAAACAACAACTGAAAATTAGGTAAAACAAGAATTGGCGCTGTCGTCAACAGTTCTTTAATTCGTTCAAAAGCAACTCCCGCTTCCTCTGTCCATACAAACTGTTTTCCTTTCATGCAATCAGTAACTGGAGCCATCACGCTACTGAAGTGTGGAATAAACCTTCTGTAGAATGATACCAATCCATGAAAACTTCTAACTTCAGTGATAGTTCTCGGCTGTGGCCAATTTCTAATAGCTTCAACTTTACTCTGGTCCACTTGGATTCCCTTCTCAGACACAACATATCCCAAAAATAACACACTTCTCGTCATGAACACACATTTCTTCGTGGCTGCATAAAATTGTTCCTCACGAAGAATAATCAACACTTCCCTCAAATGTAGAACATGCTCCTCCATATTCCTGCTATATATCAGAATATCATCGAAATAAACCACCACGAACTTCCCAATGAATGGTCTAAAGATTTGATTCATCACTCGCATGAATGTACTAGGTGCATTTGACAAACCAAATGGCATAACCAACCATTCGTATAACCCCTCTCTTGTCTTGAAAGCTGTCTTCCATTCATCTCCAGGTCTAATCCGAATTTGGTGATAACCACTCTTCAAATCAATCTTCGAAAATATAGTTGCCCCACTCAACTGGTCTAACAAATCATCCAACCTCGGCATAGGAAATCTGTAACGAACAGTAATCTTGTTCAAAGCTCTACTATCTGTACACATTCTCCATGTTCCATCCTTCTTCGGCACCAACAAAGCTGGTACTACACAAGGACTCAAGCTTTCCTGAACACGTCCCTGTTCTAATAACTCTTCCACCTGCCTTCGTAACTCTTCATGTTCCTTCGGACTCATTCGGTAATGTGGTCGATGTGGTAACACTGCTCCCGGAACAAGATCAATTTGATGTTGAATGTCTCTAAGTGGCGGTAACTCCTTAGGTAACTCCTCTGGAAAGACATCTTCAAATTCTTTCAAAATTGGCTTTGCTTCTTCTGAAATCTCAACTTCTTCACTACTCTCTCTCCCAATCAACAAAAACACTTCAGGCTCCTCTTCAACCTCCTTAACAAACTCCTTCAAAGTCAACAGAGTTTTCAATTCCTCAATCTCCTCAAGCTTGCTTTCTTTCTGTTGTTGTTTCTTGGGAACTAAAGTGATTTTAGTACCTTCGAACATGAAACTGTAGCTATTGGCACGACCATCATGTTGAACTGCTCTATCAAACTGCCATGGTCTGCCCAACAACAAATGACAAACATCCATGTCCACTACATCACACCAAATTTCATCTTTGTACTTCTTCCCAATCGAAAAATTCACATAAGCTCTTCGACACACTTTCACTTCACCACCCTTCCTTAACCATGCTAGCTTGTACGGTTTAGGATGCTTCTCAGTTTTCAAGTTCAATTTCCTCACAGCCTCTGTAGAAATAATATTATCGCAACTTCCAGCAACAATAACGAACTTGCAAACTTTTCCCAGAATAGTGCATGTCGACTGAAAAATATTGCTTCTCAACCAACTATCTTCCTCCTCTTGCTTGGGTGTAAGACAAGACCTTCTCATCATAAGATTACAACCTTCATCTCCAGACAATTCTTCTTCCTCCTCAACATAGAGTACATTTGAACACTCTGCCTCCTCACCATCACCCTCCTCAACTTCTGCAACCATTGCTCTCTTCTTCGGCTTCGGACATTCATTGCTCTTATGACCCAACTCCTGACAGTTATAACATTTGATCCCACTGCTAACCTTCGCCTTCTCAGCCTCCTTTACCACTGTCTTTGTAACAGGTTTAGGAACATTAGAACTTCCACCAACACCCTTCACTTGATTATTGGAATTAGTAAACACACCACCTCCATGCCTTCCTTGCTTCTCCCAAGCTAACGCTTTCTGATGTGCCTCTGCAACTGATCTAGGATCGAACATATTAACCATATCCTGGATCTGCATTCTCAATCCCCCAATGAATCTAGCAGTTAGCTGTTCTTCTGTTTCCATAATATCATTTCTGGCAATGAGTTGGTAAAATTCATCAGCATAATCACTAACAGACTTCGTCCCTTGCCTCAGATTCTGCAACCTCTGGTATATAAGTGATTGATAGTTGTAAGGTAAGAAAGTAGATCTCATCAACTTCTTCATCTTATCCCACGATTCTATCTTTGACTTCCCCATTCTCTCCCTTGTAAGTTTAGTTTGCTGCCACCACGCAAAAGCTCTCCTCCTCAACCTAGTAGCAACCAACTTCACCCTTCTATGCTCAGGAACCTCCTTGAAATCAAAGATCTCTTCAACATTAGAAATCCAATCAAGAAATTCTTCTGCTACCATCCCTCCTTTAAATTCTGGAATTTCCGTCTTCATACCCGATTCCCAATGACGATCATCTTCAACATCCCGGTAAGAATTTCGAATTTGATCTCGATCTCGATAATGAATACTTGCTCTATCACCCTCTTCAACAAAATCAAAGGTACGCCTACATCGATCTCGACCATTATCATCCCTCCGTTCATGCATGCTTCTTTGACTATGTCTCTCTTCCTCTCTATATGCTTCATTGTCAAATTCACGTTGACTTCTTCTCTCTTCATGTGCATAGTCATGATGATCTCTTCGTGATGAAATTGATGTTTCTCTTCTATCTCTACAAGAATGTGGTGATACCCTCCTCGCTTCCGTAACCGCTGGCGAAACTCGGTTTCCTCCATGGTTCGAGTTTGGTGATCTCCTCCTTTGATTCAAATCATTCATCAATTTCTCCAACTTCCCAATACCTTCATCAAATTTCTCATTAATACGTTGTTCCATAAGCTCGGCTTCTTCTCTTCGATACAAAGCTTCAACGTTTTGATGACGATTAGCTCTCCTTGGTGGCATGATTAAATTTCACAAACTCAAACACTTCAAAACTTCACAAGTTTCACAAATTTTAACTCACGTTCAACAAATCTCGGTTAAAATACTTGTCTCGGCGTGAACTCACGGCTTAACTCCTTAGCTCGACCACAAATCCACACGACTTAACTTGCTCGGTTCAACACTAACTCGGCAACAAGTTAACTCGGCCACCACTTCAACAAATCGCACTTCAACACAGCTATGTTCGGCTCAAGGTCTCCAAGCACTAGTTCGGCCTCAATACTTCAAACACTTCACTAGGCTCGGCTACTTCCCAAGTATACACGGCCTACTTCAAATTCAAACACTTTCAACACTTTGATCCAAAATGGAATGGATCGAAAGTTCTTCCTCTTGTTGCAACTTCAATATGAACACGATGAACAACTTCAAACTTCAACTTCAAATACTTGGCTCCAAGAATCAACTTAGCTATGATTGGCTAAGTATGGCTCTGATACCAATAATGACGCAGCGGATAATTCGAAACAAACTTCAATCGATGGAATGTAGCAATCGGTGAGTTGAGAATACTGCAAGGCCCAAATCCGTTGATCCAAAGATACCGGATTCTAGCTATCTTCGTCTCGTTGATCGCGCACGATACCGAGAAACAAAGATCTACGATTCTTCGCACGTTGATCTAGCGCACTAGATTCCGTGAATTGGCTTCTACGATCGTTGAATCGAGCGCACTCGATTAACCGAAAGAGGAGATAGGAGATTACACTCAACTACCAATTGGAGAAGAAAGCACAAAGCAATCAACAAGAAATTTTATTTCAAAATCAACCACCAAAAATGTACAACACACGCCCTATTTATAGCTTGTTACAACCGGCCCCCTTAAGTCGTATACGACTTACGACTCATCCTGGGTCGGCAACGACCTATGACTCACGACTCAAAAACACACAGCTTAAAACCCAGCGACTTAACAAACTGCATGACTCATCAGCTACCATGACTCACGACTTATCATAACAAACGACTCAAAACATGTACAGACACAATTATAGGTCGTGAACGACCTAACATCATTCAACAGCGACTTAAAGAACATACCAACAGTACACGACTCATCGGTACAAGCGACACAACACTTAGGTCGTATACGACCTAATGACTTACGACATAAGACACAAACGACTTAAACTCTTAGGTCGTAACTCGTAACTTGTTAACATCTTTCTCTGATCTCCAGTTAGGTCGTGGATGACCTAGGCCTTCAATAACTTCTGCTCTGTTAAGTCCTGAACGACTTAAACCTGTGTTGTTAACTCGTATGTGATTCATCAAACATGAACGACTTATGCTTCCATTAACTGGCAGCTTTTTTTCTCGTGGATCTTTAGGTCGTAGACGACCTAACATCTTCTCCTTAGGTTGTATACGACCTAGGCCTTCTCCTTCCTTAAGACGAGAACGACTCATGCTAGGTTGTGAACGACTCATGCCATGGAAACTGTTAGTTTGCAATTCTTCAATCCGGGTCTGAGCTGCATCACCGGCAAGGAGGAATCTTTAGATTACGAGCGTGCATCGGGAAAGCATTGCCTATTCCATGAGTTAGATGGGCACAACACAAACGATTGTAGGCATTTGAAAGATATCGTGGAGGAGCATGTAAGGAATGCAATACTACAAAAGGAATCGGGTTGTAGTAGTGGAGTGGGAGCGGTCACCGCCTTCCTCGAACGAAGATGGCACTGGATCTGGTCGCAACCGGCTTGCTATCAAATGAATGGTTTTATGGTTTTGAATAAGTAATAGAACACAAAGCAATATGGCTAGATCACTTACACATGTATGGGATCGAGGACGGTCCCTAGGCGTGGTCTGAGATGACGAAAAACCGTACTGCTTGGGTCTATGAAATCTTGTTTTCTTTCCGTTTTTCTACAAACTTTGGTTTCTTCTTTGGTACTTTGGACATTTAATTCCCTTTGTCGTACAAACTTTTTCTTTGGTAACTGTATTCTGTAATGATCGGATTTGGATCAATGTAATAAATAATACATGTCTCGCGATCACGGTCCCGACCGGAGAAACGGGGAAGTAATCGCAAGTTACGAGTCCCTTTTGTAGGAGAGCGATGGAATGGACTTGAAATACTATACAAGTCCTTGACCGGAGAGTCGAGGCCGGAGAATATAAGAATTCCTTGGCCAAAGAGCCGAGGCTGGAGAATATAAAAGTCCTTGACCGGAGAGTCGAGGCCGGAGAATATAAGAATTCCTTGACCGGAGAGTCGAGGCCGAAGAACATAAGAAGTCCTTGGCCGGAGAGTCGAGGTCGGAGAATACAAAAGTCCTTGACCGAAGAGTTGAGGCTGGAGAATATAAGAAATCCTTGATCGGAGAGTCGAGGCTGGAGAACATACAAGCTCTTGATCGGAGAGTCAAGGCTGGAACGGGATAACGTGACCCGCCGAGGTCTACAGATTCAAAGACTGAACCCGGAGAGGTAAGGGATTCGAATTTCGACTTAGGATGGATGGACCCGGTGAGGTCCTGGGCTTGGCAAAGGACCCATAGCAGTCTCGAATTTGGATATTGACCCAGAAGGGTCTACGATTTGGCTATTGGTTATTGATGGATTAAACTTGGTTGACGGGTTCGGATGGCTATGGAATTGCCCCAGGGTTTAGTCATTAGATTCAAAATCGGATATCGACTCAGAGCAGTCGTAGTATTGGATAAGAATACGGCGATGGCACTTGGATAGGATGGCTTGAATCATGGATATATTAGTATGGTTATGAACGGAACATAGACTTCGGATATCAGATTTGAGGTTATTCAAAACACTCCTTCCAATAACACGGCATGTTGTGGAGCAAATGTTAACCGGCCTTTTGTCGAGGCCATAGACAGACGGATTCAACCTAACCAACTTTATAATTATCGAGGCTAGGATATGATGGATTCGGTTTAAATGAATGAAGCTTGCTTGGAAGAGTCGCTCGGCATTGAGGTTCGTCGATGTGGCTCAGCCGTTCTACCAAGGTGGCTCGGTCGTACTTGGTTCGGCTGAGTTAGTGTCGATCATCATGAAAGGGACTTAGCTGGATTGGCTTGGTTAAAGGTGGGTATGTATAAGTTGGACAAAGATGGGTCGGCATAAGTGGTTCGGCACCAGTGGTTCGGCCTCGAAGGGATCGGCATTGGTGGATTGAATGTGTGTGGATCGGCCAGGGGTAGTTAGGCTGAGGTGGTTCGACAAGGTAGTATGGTTCGACAGGGTAGTGCGGCTCGGCAGGATGGTGCGGCTCGGCAAGATGGTGCGGCTCGGCAGAATGGTGCGACTCGGCAAGATCGCACGGCTCGGTAGGATGTGTGGCTCGGTGTGTTTACCGCTTCGAGTTCTAACATGAACTACTTCAAATCAAGCGTAGGGTTGCTTCGGGTCGTCACCTAGGGAGGCTCGGGTCGACATGTACAGAACTCAGGGTCATTCGCAATGAAGGGTGTAGGTTCGGCAAAGGTCTTGATGGGCCTGTACCCCTCAAGAAGCCTAGTAATTCGGAATTTTCCTATAAATACAGCATGTGAGGCTTCAAAAAAGGGATCTTCATTTTCTATCTCCCTTCATCTTCTACACAAAGGCCGATGTGTCATTATTTTCTAAATAATCTGGATATAACTGCAACTGATTCTAACATCAATGAAAAGGAAATTTCTGGAGTGGACGTAGGCCGGAGTCAACCGAACCACTATAAATTCTGTGTTTTACTGATTTCTCTTTAATTTTTGTTGTTCTTCATATTTAGACTCTATACATATATTCTCTCTATGACCTGTGACTAGTACTTGGTGCTTTCATCTGGATTTGGGTGTTAGTGACCAATTTTGGCGCTCACAATGCCCGACTATGAGGATGCATTCCGAGCTCTGGTAAGACGTTTAGAAAGTCCCTCGATTCTGTCAAAGCCTGTAGACCACGAAGTGTTATATGTATGCTTGGTCGTATCTCAATATGCCGTCAGTACGACCTTGGTTCGCGAGGAAGACCGAATTCAAAAGCCAGTTACTATGTTAGTAAACGTCTAACGGGGGCAAAGAGAAATTATCCTAGAATTGAGAAGCTAGCCTACTGTTTGGTGATTGCGTCAAGCAAGTTTCGTCCATATTTTCAAGCACACCCGATCAGTGTTTATACCAATCAACCTCTACGACAAGTGCTCCAACGACCCGAACCTCTGGAAGGTTGTTAAAGTGGAACATTGAGTTGAGTCAATTCGATATCACCTACCTGCCACGGAAGGCTATCCAAGGGGCAGGCGCTAGTGGACTTTATTATAGAATTCACCATGTCAGACGAGCCAAGCAGTGATGGTGTTGTTCCTTCCATTTGATGGAAACTATACACCGATGGGACATTCGATGACCGTTATTCTAGAGCTGGTGTTATTCTTGTAACTCCCGAAAATCGATCAATTTATTATACTTTAAAGCTCTAAGAATAACAAACCCTAGTATGAAGCATTGATTGTTGGCTTAAAACTTACCAGGGAACTTGGAGTAAAATCGGTTGAAATATTTTGAGACTTACAATTGGTGGTGTACCAAGTGCGGGGAGGCTATCAAGCAAAGGGGAAGAGACTTACCCATACCTTGCTCGGGTTTAAGATCCGTTGGCAGACCTTGAACATTATGATATTTCACACATACCATGTGAACAACATAGGGAAGCCGATTCATTGGCAAAATTCACAAGTACTGGTGATGCACAACAGATGGGCTTGGTTCCCGTCGAAATCTTACATGCTTCGAGTATAAACGAGATGGAAGTAGATTTTGTGTTAGAAACAGAAACTGAGAGGGAGTCGTGGATAACCCTGTTCAAACAATACCTATTACATGGGACTTTGCCCGAGAAAAGGAACGAAAGACGACAAGTCATCGCAAAGCTTCGCGATACATAATTAGGAGGGAATAATGTCTCAGTTCCCTTACTTCGATGGATTGACCACGAAGAGATAAAGCGGGTCTTGAAAAAGGTTCATGAAGGATAATGTAGCGACCATACTAGGGGGCAGAAATTAGCGAAAAAGATCCTTCGCTACGGATACTATTGGCCAACCGTGAAATGGGACACCGTGCACTATGTAAGAAGGTGCGAAAAACGTCAAAAGTATGCAAAAATCCTGAGAGCTTCCATGACGTAACTCAACAAATGATTAGTCCCTGACCATTTGCAATATGGGGGATCGATATAATCGGCTCCTTGCCGATCTCCAGAGGTGGTGCGAAATATGCAATTGTTGCGGTCGATTACTTTACCAAGTGGGCAGAAGCAGAGCCCTTAGCTACAATCAGAAACAAAAAGGTCATTAATTTTGTTGTGCGAAACATCATATATTGTTTTGGCCTCCCACGAACTATCATTACGGACAACGGAAGTCAATTTGAAAGTATGGAGTTTAAAGAATTCTACCAAAAATATGGCATTGAGAAAAGGTTTGCAACAGTCACTCCTCCTAAAGCCAACGGACAAGTTGAAGCCGTAAATAAAATAATCAAATCAATATTGAAGAAACGTTTGGAGAAGGCTAGAGGCAAGTGGGTGGATGAAATTCCGACGGCACTCTAGGCTTACAGAACCACCTACAAGTCAGCGACTGACCATACTCCATTCACTTTGGCATACGGCACTGAAACTGTTATATCCGCGGAACTTGAAGTTCCTTCTCATCGGCTAACTCATTATGATCCTAAGATGAATCAGGATCTCTTACTGGAATCGCTGGACTTTGTCGACGAAAATTGTGAAGAAGCTAATTTAAGGGCGGCTGCATATAGGCATCGAGTCGCTCGATATTATAATGAAAAAGTTTGACCGAGAATCTTTGATGTGGGCGATCTCGTTTTGAAGCGAGTTTTTCCGATCCCATCACATAAGAATCCCACATGGGAAGGTCCATACGTCATTGAACGGAAGCTTGGAAAAGGAACTTTCAAGCTAGCAACCGTCGATGGCATGACACTCCCCAAGCATGGAATAGCGAGTATTTGCATCGTTATTACACTTAGCCCATTTCTTTTGCATTTTAGTAGTAATTGTTTCCAATATGTTTTTCTTTTGTTGTTTTTTGTTTTTGGAATGTAATAAGACAATTCAATTTATTCCTATTTGTTATGATCAATAGAGGCTTGAAGCTGTTTTTTATGAACTATTTGTGTTCTGTGTGTTATAGCTCCATAGCAAAAATTAAATCACATTATTCTGTTCGACGTAAGAAAGCGCATACAAAATTAAAAGTCAATCAACAAAATAAAAATCTCTAAGTCCTTAGAGTGCGGACTGAAGTACTCCGAGTCCCTAGAGTGCAAACTAGAGTATAAATGATTCAAAAAGTCTCTAAGTTCCCAGAGTGCGGACTAGAGTACTCTAAGTCCCTAAAGTGCGAACTAGATTATAAACGACTTAAAAAATCTCTAAGTCCCCGGAGTGCGGACTAGAGTATAAACGACTCAAAAAATCTCTATCCCCGGAGTGGGGATTAGATACTCTTAGTCCCAAGAGTGCGGACTGAAGTACAAACGATTTAAAAAATCGCTTAGTCCCCAGAGTGTGGACTAGAGTACTTTGAGTCTCCAGAGTGCAGACTAGAGTATAAATGACTTAAAAAAATCTCTAAGTCCCTGAAGTGCGGACTAGAGCACTCAGAATCCCCAAAGTGTGAACTAAATCTCTAAGTCCCCAGAGGGCGGACTAGAGTACTCTAAGTCCCCGAAAGGCGGACTAGAGTATAAACAGTATAAAAAATCTCTAAGTCTCCGGAGCGCGGACTAGAGTACTTTGAGTCTCCAACGAGCGGATTAGAGTATAAATGACTTAAAAATTTCTAGGTCTCTGGAGTGCGGACTAGAGCACTTCGAGTCCCCAGAGTGTGGACTAGGGTATAAACGATTCAAAAAATCTCTAAGTCCCCATAGAGCGGAATAGAGTACTCTGAGTCCCCAGAGTGCGGACTAGAGTATAAATGACTTTAAAAAAATCTCTAAGTCCCCAAGTGTGGACTAGAGTACTTTGAGTCTCCAGAGTGCGGACTAGAGTATAAACGACTCAAAAAATATTTTAAGTCCCCGAAGCGCAGACTAAAGTACACTGAATCCCCGGAGTGCAGACTAGAGCATAAATGATTCAAAAAATCTCTAAGTCGCTGAAGCGCGGACTAGAGTAATCAGAGTCCCCAGAATGCAGACTAGAGTATAAACGACTTAAAAATTTCTAAGTCCCCGGAGTGCGGACTAGGGTGTAAACAATTCAAAAAATCTCTAAGTCCCTGGAGTGCGGAATAAAGTATTTTAGGTCCCTAGAGCGTGGACTAGAGGATTTACGATTCAAAAAATTTCCAAGTCATGTGGAAGCGGACCGGCTCTTGTGTAACTCACAAGATTTCGAATTTCGACTACAAGTTAGATAGTAAGCTAAACAACAAAAATCATCGAAAACAAAGAAACAAAATTTTATTTACTAATCAAAGATTCAATTTCACTACAATTACTCCTGAACTCGGAGCAAAAAGTCTATTTACAATGACTATGAAAATAAATAGAAATAACTGCATAATTCAGACTTATTCGGGTTGAATGAGGCACGACCGGATAGTTACTTTTTTGATTTTTTTTCACCTTCCTCGGCTTCTCCGAAAGCTCCTCACCCAAGAATTTTCTCTTGGACACCTTGCTACCTAGTGAGGTGGTGACCGAAGAAGGAGGGAACTTCAAGTGGCGTGGTCCCACCGGGGAGAATGACCTTCAAGGGCCTGTTCACGGGATCATCCAGTTCCATAACTTGAGGCTCGGCCTTAATTTCAGCTTTCTTCTTACCCTCTTCCATGATTTGATCCTCCATACTTATTTTCGAAATGTGTTTGGAGGCGCCCGTGATTTCAACTTCATCATGCTCTTTTGTAGGTAAGGGGTTCTTGAGTTTGTCCTCATCGAGCACCCCAATCATTTGAGCATCGAGTCCGGAAGCATTCCCAGTGTGAGATGCCTCTCCCAATTTCTCTTCCTTCTCCGTGGCGGCATCACTTCTTGGAGTTGGTTCAGGATCAGAATAGCCTACATGAAGGTATAAAAGACAAATGTTAGAATATGTTTATTGCCTGCCAAGAAGTTATGGTTATTTGAACTTTAGAAAGAAGAGTTATACACCAGCCGCTGGCTGACTCTCGGCTATTTTGGGAGTCTCACCTTCTGGGATAGGGGACGAAATGTGGATATCAAGCCCGAGTATCTTTGGATCATAGCCAACAGGCTTCTCGAAAGGGTTGAGTGATGAGCGACCGATCGGTTGAACAGAAGGAGGAACTAGAGATTCGGTCCCGGATGGGCCAGGAACTTTGTCCTTTGATGAGGAGGAATCTCTTCCATAAAGGACTTTGGCTGCAGATAAGTCGAAAGGCTCATTTCCTCGAAGCACTTCCTTCACAAGAGAATCTTCATCAACGACCTCGGTGCCCAGCTTTACTCGTTTGAGTTTTATCAAGGTATCCCATGCCTTAGCTAATGATTCAAGGTAACCCTCGCCTAGAAAAGATAGATCTCGATGCATGAGAACCCAAGCATTGTATTCAGCAATAAGCGGGTCAAATAGGTGTTTAATTTCTTCTATCCCGGCTTCAGTAGCCGCCTCAAGGCGAGAGTCAATTTCTGTCAATTCCATTCTTTTGCCCTCTTCATGGGCTGCGTTCTTTAACTCTTCAGCTTTGGAGAGCTCCTCATCAAGCTTTGTTTTTAGAATCGTGTGGCGATAATCTCATCGCAATATCGTTATGACTCCTCTTGAGCGGCAGTTTTTTCTTCCTTTTATTTGAGAAGTAGCTCCTCCAATTCTTTAACTCGTTGAGCGAGGACATCCTTCTCTTTTTGAACGGAGTCTTTTTCTAAAGCTAAAGCGCCACAGCATTGAACTGCCTAATCAATTTTCCTTTTGTGAGTAGCTTCCAGATGACTGACTGCCTCAGATATATCTTTAGCGTTTTGTTGGAAAACTTCAAGTTGAGATTTGTATGAGGAAAGCTCTTCATCTTGGGCTTTGATAATGTCTTTATCATGAATGGCTTCAAGTTTCAAGTGATCGATCTCATGCTGACGTTCCATAGAAACTTCTAAAACTTTTTCTGCCAAGTGAACAAATGCATCGTATTGAACATAGACATCGTTATTGCAAGCGATGACACTTTGTTTGACATGCCCTAGAATTAGGTGAATCGCAGGAAGAAATTTCAGTCTGTCGAAGCATATCTTCGAAAATGTGGCTTTAAGCTCAGCTAATCTTTCGGCTAACGATGAATCATGTGCAAAGATTGGAAGGGTTTGCTTAGCCAGAGCCACGACTATTTATGAGGCTCATGAGATTGTTTTGTGCTGGACAAACGGTCGCGGGAAGCTTCAGATAGAGACCCCCTCTGAGCAGACTTTTCTCTATTGTTCTCTGAGTAAGGAAGAGGATCGTTGGTGTATGAAGAATGGTTGTATGTTTGTCTCCAAGAAGACGACGAGTCTCTAGGATGGTAGTTCCTATCATTACTATCATCTCTTTCTCGGCGTCTACCTGACGTCGAATCCCAACTGCAGTGGTGGAAGATGGAGGACCCGCGAAGGTGGTCGAATCTTTGAGTGCGCCCCATATCACCTGCACGGAAATCAAGTGAGGACGAGTTAGCGAGAATAACATGATGGCTAAAATTTAAGTGCAGGTTGAAGTGTGAGTGTCCATGCGTGTCCTACTGTTTCCCCCCGACGGACTAGTTTCCATTGCTTTACTTATTGGAGTTTTATCTCCCTGATGATGAATTTGGTTGCCTCCATCGCCTATCATGGGAGAATTAAGTCATATATCTCCTGGGTCATTAAAACCGTAATTCAGCAGGTCATTAGGGATGCTCAGGTCTGAAAAACCTTTTAATGAACCCTCTAAATCTTGGGGAGAGACTTCTTCTCAACCGAAGTGATCGTAACTTTATAAGTCCCGCCTACTGTTTTATTTTTCAGTCTATAGGCTAAGCTTTTTTGCCTCTTCGAAAGGGAAGTGACTTGGCGATGCCAGGCGCGTTCATTATTGGTCCAATATTGGAACCTAAGTTCTCGTCGGTTATTTTTGGAACCTCGGCTTCCTTTATTTTTCCTTCCTCAAATATATCAGGGATTCCTCTTGTAGAGGGCATCAAAGGCCTAGCTTGCCCTTTGCCTTTTTCCAAGGCAGATCCGGTTGTACTGGCGCTAGTTGGGAGACTTGTTCGACGACCTTCCGCCAACAATCCAAACGTTAAAAACGATTCATTGAAAATAACGGATTTGATCTCTCGATCTCCCATGAGAAAAGCTCGAATGGCCTCAATGGCCTCAGAATACTCGCTGCCTTCGGGAGGTGGGCTGATACCTGAAAATTTCAAAAGAAGTTTGGAAAGAATGCACTTCGTGCCTTAGACAAATATTTGTCCAAAAATGGAACTTACTCCCTTCCAGCCATCTTCTCGTAAAGCCAGAGGCAGCGTACATAAAACCATTCCTGCTTATATTGGACCGTCAGGATCTAAAACTTGGAGTGTGACTCGAGGAATATGAAAGATGGACTGTCAGATCATCCTTTGAAGCGATAGATATAGCGGATATCGCTGGAGTGGGAAGCCTAAATAAGATGCTCGTGAAGAGAATACAAGTGCCATATTTGAATGCGTGACTATTGGGATGCAGCTGTGCTGGGGCATTTCAATATACTGTAACACTTCATGAAGAAAGGAGCTGAAGGGTTGCATGCTACCAACCCAACACATGAATTTATTGCATGCTGTATATCCAACTGGGGGCAGGTGAGGCCAATCTTGCCCCGATGGAACTAAAACATCGTCGAAAGGGATCCCATGAATTGTACACAACCAACAGAGAGCATTTTCGCCAATTTTTTAAGCTTGTGAATCAATAGGGTTATCCAGAATGACTGCTCCGTCTATGACATCAAGAGCCGGGCCAATAACTACAGCAGATGGATCAGGGATACCTTGTGTGGAAGTTGTCGGTGGGTTTGAAGTTCCTAATACCTCTGGCTGAGAACCTGGATTGGGCTTATTAGAAACTATAGCGGAGCTCAATTTTCTGGACATCTTTAAAGAGCGATGGATATGGGTAGATACTTGTTTAAATTATACTTGAAAGACAATCGATATTAGATATGATGACAAAAATATTCCTCCCATGTGGTGTATGGACTAGTGCAGTCATTCAAGCATGAATATAAAAGAATTAAAGATTTAAAAACTGATGAAGTGTGATTGATCATTAAACTATCATCTTCGAAAACCATCATTGCCAACCGTCTCCGAAAGCTTGCCCTATGATCAGTAGTAGGGACCCTGGAATTGGGCATTGCCACCATAGGTTGAAGGCTGTTATTTTCTTGGGCTGAGTTTAATATGTGTTTACATTTTGTTAAAACTATGAAGTTATTAGTCCAAATCGGCTATATATGCTCATGTGCTTAAGTTCTTGTCATTGTTCGAGGTTTTATGGTTAGGCTTGGGAGTATATGATCTTGACATACGTTGTGTTCAAGTGGAGATGGTTTTGATTATCAATGCCGAACCCAAGGCCCAAGGTCGACCGTTTCCCTAAGCCTACATACCGAACGACTCATCTACAAGCTATCGAACCTCTGCCCTAACAACTGAATGGCCTCGCTCGGTCTTCGGCCGAACCACTACCCTAGACATATGCCAATTCATGGCGACTCACTAAGTGCCAGGCCGCACTCACTAAATTTGTTCTCCTCACTCACTCCCTAACCACCTAACGACCCATTGGGTCTATACCGACCCACCTTCCTAATTTCCAACCATCTCGTGCTCTCACATGAGGCTAAACGACCCTCTTGATCAAGATACCGAACTGCTCTCCGGGATTCTGACCGGCACGCACTTGCTCTTGAATTACCGAACCCCTCTTCTCCTCGTCTTTCTTCGCCGAGCGACATCCTCCCTCCTCCTAAGTCTCAACATCCGAGTTAAGAGATGACACCTACTCCCCCTAGGCAATTTATGCCATCATCCATCAAAGTCAGGCCGAGGCCTTAACCTAGAGTCCACTCTTATTCCTAATCCATCTTTTTCCCTCCTCAGAGTCATCTTCTATCTATTCTTATAACAAAAGAAGAGGGGGGACTATCCACTAGAGCACTGAAGCTCTATATGACTTCGAATTTAGAAAGAAATTCATACCTAGGGAGAGAGCTAGAGGTATGCGGTGGTTTCGAGGTGTTGGGATGGAAATTTGTTCGAATTTGTGAGCAATTTGAATCACGAGGTAGGCGATCAGGATTCGACGGAAGGCTAAGTAGCGAGTAAAGCTTGGGGAGGAGTGAATTGATGACTTTAGGAAAGTAGAGTAGAAGTGAGAAGAAGGAGAAGGACCGAAGGCTGGGACTTATATATGGAAGAGGGAAGTTGAACAGGCTATCTCCTGTAGACCCGGTCGTTATGATTTGGGAAGTCGGCTACTAGACGCGCTTACCCCAACTCAAGTAAACCAACCATGTGGGGCGGCCTCCGTATGCCGACCTACACCTTATTAAATATATATATATATATATATATATATATATAATAAAATCAAAAATGTACGAGATGCTAGGAAGGTACACCATGATTCGGCCTCCGTGAGATCGTGTGCATTCAGCTTTTGGATGTAGGAACCAATTACTGATTCAAAGTGTGTTGTGTTTGTTTCATACGACACACTTCGGAGGGTAAATGTTACCTGGTTACTTGGCCCGGCTACAAGATGATAATTATAGAGGTTTTGATTGGATCGAGACCAAACTCGAGCCAATGAGAGGTAGGAAATATATGAAATTGATACACTCTGAGTGGTTCGGCCTATACATACTAGTCGGCCAATGTACATGGCTCGGTCCATGCGCATGGCTCTATAGGTATGGGTCGACATGCATGGTTCGGTCTAGGTTGTAAAACAAGCGCCGCTCGATCAAGAACAAAGGTCATGCATGGCTCGACCAAGATGGCCAACATGGATCGCTCCGCCAATGAAGATAAAGTTGGGGTGTCTCGGTTTGGATGCTCGGGGAAGGATGGCTCGGCATTTTGTGGGTCGACTAGTATAGTGAGACAAAGAAGATCGGTCTGAAAGGTCCAACATATGTCGTTCGGCCTAGGCGAGGTAGCAGACATCATTCAGTTGCGGTTGAGAAGTCATTGTTGTTCGGTCGGGGGTGGTTTGGCACAAGTGGTCGGTCTATCTGGTTCGGTACAATATGAAGGAGTTAGCTTATTCTTGGAAGTCGACATCAAGGTGAGGAGTTCGGCATTACTTCACTTAGAGATTCATTATGAGTTGCCCCGAGTCCTTTGAGGTCTTACTTCGAGTCGCTTGCTAAATGACCATCGGTCGGCCATGATGGTTCAGTATTCCTCAATCGGCCGACAGTCATTCGGAGTGCTTGGGCTAACCGACTCGATATTATCATCCATGGGTCGTTGCCTTAGTCTTTGGCATTCATAGAGCATCTAGCCTATCTACATCTATAAATACAGAGGCAGAAGGACAGGTGAAGGGACCTTTTATGGGGAACTCCAAGGATACTCTGCCATTTTTGCTACTCGCTTCTTTCAGTTCAAATTTGTATCGAGTTATTTGTTGACGGATTATATCTGTATTCAAGTCTTTGAGAAAAGCGATAAAGATTACATAAACAATGGACGTAGGCAGTTACGCCGAACCACTATAATTCTAGTGTTCTTGTTTCTACAGTTAAGTTTGCATACATTTCTCTATCTTAATTTATTATCTTCGTTAATCTCTCTACATAAATCTTTTCTTGAGTGTTAGTGACCAATTTCTGTGCTAACACAAACTGGTTGGGTTTTCCTCACCTTAGAGAATTATGATCATTCTTTCTAAGCTTCGGCATTGGTTGATATCATGACCATTTGCAAGATGATAAAGATAATATGATCTTTCCTTACAAATTTGGGTCCCCTCTTTTATGAAGGCCAATAGTTTAGCTCATCTTTGATTAAGAAATAGATGTTTTCAATGGAAGTGGTGCGAGCGCAATCTTTTGAAAGTCGTGATTTAAAGGCTAGCCCTTTTAACTGATGCTTATCCCTTTTGTTGCTTGCACTAGGCTCCTTAGCTTCTATAATAAGCTTTCTTTTCAAAGAATCTCGAGTTCCATTTTGTCCTTATGAATGGTTAAGAATACTTTCCCACTTCCTAGTGAATCGTTCAAAGTCTTTTTTCATCTCTTTTTCGAAAATTGTTCCCCTGGCTTGAAGTTGATTTTTCTTTCTTATTCTTGAAAAGATATCATCTTTATGACATTGCTTTCCCATAGTAAAAATTAGGGATGACCCTAGATGAAATGGACTTAAGCTCCACTTATTGCGGTTATAAGACGCTATTTGTCTTCTCTTATTTTCCAGTTTATGCAGTACCTTGATTCTTAGCATCTGTTCCTCGTGAAGCTTGGGATCACTAAAGGCTTGGAAAGTAGTCTTAGTTATTCTAGGTTCAGAAGATCCATGTTCGGACATCTTAAAATGGTTATTTGGCATCGTGTTAAGTCTTAAGGTTAGTTATCTTGGAACGGGGTATGCTTGGTTAGGGAAGTTCTTTATGCCTTAAATATGCAGGCTTGATAGTTCAATGTAGGATAAAGTGGTTCCACTTGGGATTTCAATGCAGCTGGAGGTTCAAGCCCTCATCTAGCACCAAAAGTTAATAAATAAATTCGCTAACTTCAAAAGTATAGTAAAATGGAATAGATTCAAAGAGAGGCTCTGTTGAGGCCATTCGAAGTCATCAAGTCGAAGCGAGTTCCTATGACATTCCTTAGTGTAGTCACCAAAGTCGAAGTCATTCAAGTTTGAAATTGAAGTCAATCATGCTATTAAGATTTAAGTTTGAAGTCAAGTATGAAATGCTAGTACAAGTTTGAAATCAAGTGTACTATGCTAGAACGAGGTTGAAGTCAAGTAAGCTATGCTAGAATAAGTTCCAAGTCTAATATGCAATGTAAATCACAAACCCAAGCAGTCAATATGCGAAGTCAAAATGTCATTCAATTCACAACTTCGAATTGAATCAATATGTTATGTTATGTACTTGTTTAATTTCCAAATTCTTATGTGTATAAGGTTCTAATGGTACTATAGACTTTGCAAATCCTTAAATCAATTTAGGGTTTACAATGTTGAAAAGGTAAGAAATGAGACAAGAGAATTCATCCCCTAAAATGGTACCCCTAAGGTCATATCTCTAGAGGTGGAGACACAGGACTTCGGTGCACTTTAGCATTAGTCCCCATGAATGTTTCTATGGCAGCTTTGACAATAATGGTAGTAAAGGCCTTAGCAACTCCAACATTACTATGTGCTAGCTCTTCGCTTTACTCTTCTAGTATGGATACATGGCAACTACAAGTTATGGTGTTGGAGGCTTTCATTATGACATTCGATGTCCTTCAAGAGTGGGTGATGACTTCGAAGATGGTAACCATGAAGTAGTATCAAGGTCTTCGGGGATATCAACAGTGTCCACCATCAACACCACCTGTGGATTGTGCGATGTCCTTGATGTGCTGTATACAGATGATGTGCGGACTGATTACTGACGAAGTGGGGGCATATCTCTATGTTCCTCTGACATCATTGCAGAACCATTCTTGGCGTCATTGTCTGATAGCATCTTCGAAGTGCCTATGAGGTGCAATACGAGAATGGCTTTGTATCAATAGAACATGTTATAGTCACTTCGGCACCCTTCAATGGCTTACGAAGTGAGTTGTACTTGGCCCCTTTGCCTACTTGATCACAGGAGACATTATGTATACTTTGTTATGACTGAAGTGCGATATTCTATCTCTTCGACACGGATCCATAAGTGTCCCATTGGCTATATGTTTTCGAAGCTGATCATTGGAGCAAAGTCATGGCATATCAAACTCCTTCGACAAGAATTATAGTAGTAACAATATTATATAAGTTTTATTATTATATAACTTTTAAATTTCATATTATTTTTGTAATAGTCATATGTATAGTGTTATATTAATTAAATCTTATTCGATTAATTTTAATTAATTAATATTTTAATTAATCTTACATATTGATAAAACACTTATATCAATTAATTATTATGTGTTATAACCTTTATAGTATATCACATATATCATATATATGTGTATATTATTTAATTAACTAACCTTTTAATTAATTTATTTAATCAAATAATTTTAATTAAATTATATTAAATTCGAAAAACATTTTATATCATGCACATGTACTTATGTTATTTTAAAAAAATTTAAACAATATAAGAAATATCAAAATATATAGTGCATGCATATATTTTTCTTTAATTAACTTATTTGAATAATTTATTTATTTTATTAATCTTGTAATTAAATTTAAAAAAATTCAAAATTAATTTATATTATTTTTCAATCATTTTGAAAATATTCATTATATCTTTAAAATTTGTATATATTTTATTTTAGATTTAACTATTAAATTTAAAATCTTATATTTTTTATTTTCAAATAATTTTGAGAATTAGGCCAAGGCCCAATTCAAATTGGGTCTTCTCTATTAGGGGCAACCATTGGACTCACATATCTATCCAGGCCAAACCGGTAGCTAGAGAGGAAATAATACATGATTACCCAAACCCAATCCTTCAAATTACCTTTCTAAACACCATATCGTCTGGACTGTGAGCTTAATTAGTTTAGCCTAACATGGCTAGACTGCATAAGCTATTGGGCTCTGATACCGTTATTGAAACTAGGCTAACTCGCAACGGAAGTTATGGGTGAATTTCAATTATTTTAACCATTTTGGATCTTTATTGGGAGTATGAAGTCTAATTTATTTAGAACATTTCTAATCTTTTTTAAAATAAAATCGTTATTTTATTTAAATTTATAATATACTTTTATACTACATAATTAATAGTATGTAATTAATATCATATTATACATGTATCATATACATATATATACCTATGTGCATGTGTAACATAGCAATCCGTGTAAGGTCTTGCAATGGAAGTTATGGGTGAATTTGAATTATTTTAACCATTTTGGATCTTTATTGGGCGTATGAAGTCTAATTTATTCAGAACATTTCTAATTTTTTTAAAATAAAATCGTTATTTTATTTAAATTTATAATATAATTTTATACTACGTAATTAATAGTATGTAATTAATATCACATTATACATGTCTCATATACATATACATACATATATATATATACACACACACCTATGTGCATGTGTAACATAGCAATCCGTGTAAGGTATGACATGCCCGTGTATAGTTGTAGGGATTTATAATGCAATGGACATGTTAACTCGTTTAATATATAAATATATTGTATGAATGTATGTTTGTATACTTTAATTTATATATATATAATATTATATATATGTTTGTGTATATGTATTATGTTTTATTCTAAATAATTTTATATAAATATAAATATATATAATATATACATGTAATACTTTTAACATTATATATATATAATTATATAGGTATATTTTAAAACATTTATAAATTATATTAATTAAACTTAAATATTTATTAGCTGCAAAATCGAGAAACAATATATATACATATATATAAATTTTAAAACATATATATATATATATATATTAAATACATATGTTCGTATATATATATAACATAATAATATATATATATAATAATAACTTTAAACATACATAAATATACGTATATTTAATATATATATATATATGCTTAATAACATGCATGTCAAAAACGTGAATTTTTTATTCTAAAATAAATGTTAAACTAAATATCTGTATGAATATTATTTTAAAAAAATAAAAAATCATTTTAAAAACATAATTTTTAAGTTTTAATTTTTTTAGTGTTAAATTTTGTTAACTAAATATTTAATGCACAAATTTACAATTAAACAACAATTTTAAAATCTATTATTGATTTTTGGATGATATTTAAAATTTAAACTATATATATAAAATGGTTTTTTATTCCCACCGAAAGTATATTATGTACTAATTTAATTTTATATAATATATATATATTGCGCTTAGACTACCCCCTTTCTATGCTACTAATATAGCTTCCCTTCTATGAAGCCTAAGACAGCGAACAAATCAAAAGTCAATCAACATGAAAAGTCATTTCATTACGGAACTTCACTTAAATGAAAGTGAGCCAGTCGAACTAGATCCGTAATTTACATAATTAATTGCTTTAAATAATATATATAATATTTTATTTCTACCGAAAACATTCTAAATATGAAACTATTTATATAAAATTATAGAACTATATTTTGTATAGAATAAGATATAGTATTTAAACTATAAAGATTATATTTGATTAAATATTACATATTAAATTAATTAAAATGTAAAAAAAATCTTTATTTAAGCCATGCATCTTATATATATATATATATATATATATATATATATATATATATATATCAGAATTTTTTATTAAATGTAAGTATATAAACATACAACCAATCTAATTGTGATAATATATTTATATAATAGAATCATCACATAACTAACAATACAATATACATGATATAAGTATTATATATGCATTAATATTCATAAATAAATTATAAAATTTACCTTACTACCCGTGCCTATAAGTACACTTTAAAACGATGAGATCCACTCCTCGAACTAGCTTCCAATCTAATAGAGTGCTAGTCCCCGAATCGATGACCACCGACCATCGAAGATAATCCGTTTTACTTTGATTTGAGTTTGGAAATTCAAGGATAGGGATATGTCATTTTCGGCTAGAGGGAGGGATGGATGGAGGCACTAAATAGATTAGAAATGATAGTTGGTTGAGATGCCTATATAGAGGAGGAATTGAGACAAGTTAGGATCTAGATCTCTTATTAATTCTCATTCCCTTATCCATACAAACCTAGCCCATCTAGCCAACACATAGCTACCCCTTATTTTGCTCTATTATGGAAAAACATACCAGCCACTTATGTAGGCTTCGAACTCATTTAAAGTCCGAACAAAATATTTTACATTTAAATCCAATGAACACGTGGTTCAATATCGTATATCGACCAATATATTTATAACTAATATAAATATATTTAGTAATAATTGTTCATCAAATCAAGATAAAATCTTAATATCTAATATTTCATAAATATTAATTAGTTTATATCTATTACAAATTAATTAAAACAAGTGGTCTAAGGAGTATTCGTTATTTTAGTTGTGTGACCCGTTAGTCGTAAATTTGATCGACGATTAATATCGAACTATTCAAATAATAACGCTTACATGTTAGTTTGTTGTAGTGCAACATTTTGACCAATTTATTGCTTACTTTGTTTCAGTAAAAATCTAATTTCATGTCGTTAAGCGTTGTCCGACGGTGATTATTATTTACACCAATTTTCTTCATCAAAACTATATTACTTTGGATTTATGGAATTTGCTAATGCTTAAAATTCCAATATCGTCCATATTCAACTCCATAATCTAAACACAAAGTCTTGAGTTTAATAATAACAATTATTACAAACGAACTACTTTGGCCGGAGATTTTGGCTTTGAGTTGGCCATGATACCAACCCCATATAACTGGGGAGACAAATCCTCTCTTGAATAATGTTTCACTTCCAATACTTCATTCGATCCAACTATTGTCATTCGATGGACGTCGTGCTATGATTTGACTATAATAAAAGTAAAGCCTTCTTATTGAAGATCAATGGTATTCTCAAGTTGAGGGAACTGTGTAAATTAGTCACATCGATATTTTCTTTTTGATCTTAGTTATATTAACTAGCAGAAAACTATTGAGCGAGTCATTCCATAATTATCCAACAACTAGCAGTATGTAACCGCTAGTTACCCCCAGTAGTTATGAGTAATACATTGCTTAATATTTTTATAGCATTATGTACTCTAGTCTCAACGGATACATCGATATCCAGTTTCGATGCATCTTAACTGAGAATATTTAAATGATGTTTTTATTATATTGTGATATAATACTCATGACTATAACTATTTGTAATTACTATCACAAACACACCACTTATGGATTTTCTATTAAATACATCTTAAGTAAATATTTAATTATTTATAACGCATTATAACAAATATATAACAAAAAGAAAAACACCTTTATTATGAATGAAAATTGATTACAGAATTAATTAATTTACAATAAATTATAGAATTTCGCATAGGTCACACTCCTAACCCTATCAGTAACTATGATGTATAATTCTCTAAATGATGAAATATGAAACCAAGAAATAAAAAGAACATGCTTTATTTTCAGCAAGTTTACAAAAACCTAATTCGACACCGATTTGAATCAATACCCTAAAGGAACTTCAATTTGATGTTATATATATATATATATATATATTAGAGACCTTAGAAACTTAGTTTTAGTGAATATATAACCTAGAACCATCAAGAAAAAAGAAAGATATAAATAATCTAACTAGAACAAAAATACGCTAATATGAAAAGAAGCCCATAAATCTATTGTACACCAACGGGTGCACATCGATCCACCGGTGGATGACCCAAATTTGGGTATTTCGGGCTTTTAAACGCATAAATCGACGTATGCTTCGACTTTTTGCATAGTGTTCTCTTACAAATCTTTGGTGACTTCCTTGACTTGTATGGTCGCTGGTTGAATGTGTAGCTTGGCGATGATGACGATGTGCGATTATAGTATATGTAGTTTTGGACAACGAATGAATACCTAAATTATGTAGGGCATATAATGGGTCCATAATTTACAGTATTGACATGCATTCTCCTATAGAGCAATGAAGCTGGGCTAGGAGTTTTGATCTGGCCAAAAGTCGACCTATAGCGCACGTAGCAGGACCAAGCATGAGTCATGTTTGTATTGCTATCTTTTACCTTAGGCGGCGAGACCGGATAGTAATTGTATGAACATGAATGGTGAGACCTGATTACGTTTCTAAGACGGATAATGATTGTAGATATGTAATTCTTTACCATATGTGGCTAGACCATATTACATATCAAGGATCCTTTACCATAGGTGTTCAGGACTGGATCATTCTTAGATAGTATAATATCATTTTGTAGCACGTTAGGCAAGGCCAGAAGATGTTACACTTTAGACTTAAATCATGCTATGTCATTGTCACAATAGTATACATGTATTAGATTAGCTTCAATTACTCAGACGTATGTTTGACCTACTCCTATATTTTCTTTTATCTATATTGCTTAAGGTAATGGAGTTTGATGATGAGATGGACCTAGAGGTATGGACTTTTTTTATAGCAAAGCTAGCTGACTTTATTGTGGATCGTCCACATATATAAAAGAATTAGAAACAGGATTAGGCACAAGCGTCAAAACAGCTTCAGATAAAAAAAGCATAGGAAGTTGGCAGAAGGCCAAGTTACTAAATACAAAAAAAAAAAACTAGTCCCCCCTTCCCCCACCGTAGATGAAGATCCACCACCAACGCTCCCATCACTCTCGCCATCCGTAGATTCAGGCCCAACAACACGATAAAATCTAGAAAATAGGATAGCTCAATTAGGAACGAAATCCTTTGAGTCCGAGCAGTAAAAGTACTTCCTATCCCACTTATCATCCAATAACATATTGTGGTTCAAATCACCAACATTCCCCAAAGTAGTGAGCGTTAATCCATCATTCTCAACATGGTAAAATAACCGCCTATTTTCCTCGTCGCCACCGATATACTTAAAAAAACAACCGCCTTTCGAGTCATACCTTATATCAAAAGGCTTATAATCCACGCCTGCTCGAACACATCCACAATATACCATTCAAATGAGGAGGAATCATAAATTCCATATCCGAAGGCAAAGTAATCACAAAAGGCATCATCACAGATGGAGCAACAATAGTAGTAGGGTGAGGCTTAGGAAGCTTCCTTAGAACCGGATGAGGAAAGTGGAATCCTATCAGAAAGTGGGATGGGTGAGACGTCAATTCGATGTTTACAAGATTCCTTTAGATGACCAAATGAGTGGTAAGCTGTGCAAATATCAGGCTTCCAACTATAATTGACATCGACAGTAGTAACGTGGCCTCAGCAATACGAATAGAAATCTGGGAAGGCAAAGGCTTATCCGGAGTAATTTCAATCAAAGCTTTGGCATAAAATATATTTTTTGGGCCACGGTATTTGCATCGAAACATTTTAGTTTACCAACTACGCTTGCAAACTAGTTCATCCCAATCATGGGTTGAACAGACGGGGTGTGTGAGAAGTAAGCCGGACTGGAATGGAAAGGATCTATTCCCTAGCATTATCCACGAAAGGACTCCATGGGGTGATAATGAAAGGTTGACCTGCAGTAATGGAAGGATCCGCCTCTAGGACACAAAGCCTTTCATCTTTTATGGAGAACTTGGAAAAGAACATAGAGTTGTCGAAGTGGATTTGCAGCCTACCCTTTGGATTTCAAAACTACCGGCAATGATCTTAAACCTCCTGAAAGGAGGATTAGAATCCAAAAAACAAACAAACTAAGTACTCCGACCAAAACCGACCTCGTCTTCCAACACCTCAACCAGTAGAACCTACACTCCATCTATCTCTACTATATCAAAATTGCAGGAGAAAAAGACCCCAGCATTTCTAGGAAGCACATAAAAGAGGGAAGCTCACTTGCTAGTAGGAGTGGGAACAACATAGTGCAGGGCATCATGCTTGTTCAATATAGCAGGAATGGATACAAGCTTGTCACTTAAAACAGCAGGTGCCTTCATACAATCACCTGATGTGCAAACTTTAAAAGAAAATTGCAGGAGAAAAATACCCCTAACTCACGTCAAAATTATAAATAGCTTAAAAGTCCCAACAGGAGATAAACCAGAGGAAATCAATCCAAAGTTAATTCTTTTCCTTTTCATTGCTTCTGCGCTGCAACTTGTAAGTAACCTTTACTCAATCTTTATTTCGAATTTGTGATATGCTTTCAAATTTCAATGTCGACCTTAGAGATTTCATCGTTCCATACTTCCATTCCACTGTCTTCCCAAAACCCACACATTTTCATTTTCCCAGACCAGGCAAGCCCATTGAAATAAGAGGAAATTTTATTTAATCTCTTCAATTTCTCGATCAGCACTCCTGTAATTTGATTGTATATTTTTCATGATTCTGGTTCCTACCTCCTACGCAGTCTCCCTCCCCGATTTGGGTTCCTACGCAGCCGCCCTGTCCGACTGCTTCTGACCACCCCTCACCATCGTAGTCTCCCTTCGTGATTTTTTTTTGACATCCTAGGCCCTAGGCAGTGCTTTCGTCCAGTTTGCTATTTTCTAAAACAATTTGTTCGGGGTCTTACGTTATTTATTTATTTATTTATTATCTAATGTATTAGTAATTGTCCATCTATTATGTTTTTTTTGGGTATTGTTGAAGGAATCTGTTCTTGGGTAAGGGAGGGCATTTTTTCATTTTTCAGGAAATTGTTAACGGGGGTACTAAAAAAGTTTGCCTCCTCTTAACATAATAAAAATATGTTTTCTACCTGCCCTTAGATTTCGACAACCCTCTATCGAATTTTGATTTCTCTCTCTATCATATCCCATCAAATATGGCATTTGGGGAGCCATCGTTTTTTTTCCCTTCATTTTACGATGTGGTGGCGCCGAGTTTTGGTTCGAACGAGGGTTAAAATAGTAAATCATTTTTTTCTTATCCAAAAACAGAGTCCCTTTAACAATGTCCTTTTTTTTTTTACTAATTTATGAAATTTAGTATATTTTTTATCTCTTTTGAATCATTCTTATTGAGTTATATTATCGGTCTAACTTTATGAAGATATGTTGCAATGTAAAAATAAATCATCAAACAAAGTAAGCGGTTATATACATGATATTGTTATTTATTGGAAAATTTTACTACTTAATTAGCATTAGCACTTGGATGATATAGTTTTCAAAAACATTCCATACATGTTCTTAATCAAAATTAAATGAAACTGTCATATGTAATGTGTCTACATCTTTTAGTATTTGACTTATGCATTATTTTTAGGTGATGTTGATATGAGTAACAAACAGCTTCAGAAAAAACGGCGATTATGACGATCAAGTTGCAAAAGATGGAGACGAGAACAACAAATCATAAAGCTAAGGATGCTACCAAGAAGGTTGAAGAGAACACGAAAAAGGAAATCAGAAGTTTGGCTTGAGTTCGAAAGAGATACAGATGAAACTAAAGATGGCACAATGAGAAGGTATGGTATGTGTATTCATTGTAAATAAAAGATAACTATTACAAAAGATGGATGTACAACTAAGTTTAAAAAACATTTAAGTAAATGTTGTGTTCGCATTGCTAGACAAAAGTAACAACAAATATTAGGGAAAGAAATTTTGAAAGAAAAAATGTCAGATGACAATGATTTGATTGGTAAATTGCATCCTCATAAGTATAACAAGGAAAAGATTAGAGAAATAATAGCTGTAATGATTATCGTGCATGGATATCCATTTAGAATGGTTGAACTTGAATTTTTTTTATCTTGTATTCTCAAATGTTGAATCTTGAATTTAAGCCAATTTCATAGTTAACCATTAAAAGTTGATGTACGAAAGTATATGAAAATGAGAAGAAAAACTGAAAGAGATGCTTAGGGGTGTGGGAAGAGTAAATTTAACAATCGACTTATGGACATGAAATCAAAGTATAGGATATATGTGTCTTACATGTCATTTTCTGGACTCAAATTGGAAATTACATAAGTGTATTCTAAAACTTTGGTAGTTTAGCACCACCACGTGCCTGCCTTGCTATTGTTGATGCTATTTTTGCATACCTTGTAGATTGGGGGATAAAGAATAAAATATCTTCGATACTTGATAATACAATTTTTTAATGATTTAGCCGTAAGAACATTAAAAGAAAACTTTTCACTGAGGGTAGACTCTATTTCAAAGGAAAAAACTTTCATATTAGATGTTGTGCACATAATTTGAACCTAATGGTGCAAGATGGATTGAGTGAAATAAAAGGTGTGTCACATAGTGTGGAATATTTTAAAATGTCTCCTCAATGACTTAGCAAGTTTGTGGATATAATTAAACAACTACAACTCTCCGCCTCTAAATGCTTAGTCTTTGATTCTACTTGTTGGAATTCAACATATGAAATGCTAGAGTGCGCAATTCAATTTAAGAACGTGTTTTCTATGTATCAAGAGAGAGAGCCATCTTACCCTTGACTTCCTTCTATATTGGATCGGGAGAAAACCGAATCGGTATGTAAAATTCTAGAAATCTTTAGTGAAACTTCCCATGTTTCTTCTGGTACTTCTTATCCAACTTCAAATTTATTCATCCTAAACTTTGGAAGATTAAACAAACATTGAATGATAAATCGGTAGAGTTTGAATTATTTTTTATATGAGTGAAATGGTGAATAAAATGAAGATAAAGTTTGATAAATATTAGTATCAATGTAATCTTTTTAATGTCAATAACTATTGTCCTTCACCCTAGATACAAAATGAAACTAATTGAGTTCTGTTTTCGAAGATTTATCCTGCTGCTGAATCAATCCAAAATATGAAATATATCGCTTTTACTTTGCAAGTTCTATATTTTGAGTATGTTTTGAGTACGCCATTGAATGCTAATTCTAGAAAAGTGATAACAACTATGATTTTAATAGCAAATTAATGCCAAAGAGTAGATCTGAGTTTGAAATATGGGCCGAAGAATCAGATATTATAGAACCATCTGAATCAGATTTGGATGTATATTTGAAGGAGCTTCATTACAAATATAACGGGTTAGATGATAAATTCAACATCTTGGACTGGTAGAAATTCAATGCTTCAAAATATAAAATATTATCAAGCATGGCTCATGATATACATTCTATTCCAATAAGCAGTGTTGCTTCTGAATCTGTACTTAGTGCTGGTGGCAGAGTTCTTGATCAGTTTCGAAATTCTTTGAAGTCTGAGATGGTTGAAGCTTTGACATGAAGTGGTGATTGGTTGCGATCCAACTATGCATTGAAACAGGTAAAATACATCTTCATCTTCTGTTAGTAGAATATTCAGAAATTTCTTATTTATTGACTTATAATCATTGTGTTGCCACAAAACTTTGCAATTTGATTACATGCTCAATTCTTTCTTTTTTATGTTAAGGTGCAACATGAAGAAGAAGCTCATAGGTAGCCAAACTTTTGCATCCCTCTTATCATCATTGTTTTTTGTAGGTATCATAGTTTATTTTTTAAGTAGTTGATTTTTTTACTAGTATTTTTGATGAATATTTCTAACTATTTTTCATTGTTTTTTGGGTTGGAAGAATTAATATAATTTGCTAGGCTAAATTTGCACTTTTTTGATGTTGGGGAACTGAATCTACTGACATTTGGTTGGCAAATATATTCAACCATGTTTTTTTGATCTTTTGTGAACAGTGGAATATTATATTTAAACTATGTTTATTTAAATTAAGTCAAACTAATGTCTTAAATGTTTCTGTTTGTATTTTGTTTGGATGTTTTGTACTGTATGCAACATTATCAATTTTAATCTATGAATGATATCATGCCTCACTTAAACATGATACATTTATTTACAGTTTTATGCTCATTAAATTATAGGACAAATTTTCAGTGTAGGCTAATTTTCGAATCAATTTCCCGATCGGCGTTGGTTTTGAAACTTATTACGAAACAGGGCTAGTTTCTGCCCAGTCAGCATTCCAGTCACGTTTTTGTAACTGCCACGAGAATGCACAACTGTTAGTTGCGCACGGGATTTCAGTATTTAAAAAGCGCAACTATGAGATGCGCATAATTTGGGTTTGATTTTTTTTACGAAGCACAACTAAGAGTCGTGCAATGGGCGATTTTGGTTTTTCAATCAGCGCATATGCAGGCGCAACTCTTAGTTGCGCCTGCTATAGTTTCGTGCAGGCACAATTCATAGTTGCGCGTGCACAGGTTGCTGCTGCTAAAACAGAGATAGCAGCAACCCTCATCCCCATAATACCAAAACTCTTCTCAACCTTCAACCCTTCTTCCATAGCCGAAACCAACAACTCCCAACCTAAATTTTAGTCAATTACCACCATTTTTTCATAAAATTATCAAATTTCTTCCTCTTTCTTCGATTAGACCGAAGCTACAACAATGGAAGCGGGATCCTCTTCAACACAAATAGATTTTGGTAATTTCTAAACCCTAAATTTTTTGATAATTTTAAAATTTGCTTATTATTTGGTTGTATTTGCTAGAAATATTGTCAACGGGCTTGTTGTACATCTTAGTAATCCAATTTGAAGTGTTGAATCACTAATTGATTGTAAATGATTTGCAAAAGTCGGATTTTTGCATGAACTTTGAAGAACCGGAAAGCGGACCGGTAGACGGTAGCGTGCTTTATATGCAAGATAATCACCCCTCTAATTTTGAAGAGTTATTCGCCTTGTAATTATAGTAAATTTTTGCAAGTTATTTCACCTTTTGAATTAACTAAAAGATACAATTCTTTGTTTTGCAGAGTGTAAAACCGGTAGATTGCCTGGATCATTCGCAATGTTTTGAAGAATTGATGGAGATGGTTGAAGATCAACGGGTTCAACAATTACTATATCAAGCGGGATTCTGGTATTTCATGCAGATTAGATATATCAGATCTGACAGGTCATTACTCACAGCTTTATGCGATAGATGGAGACTGGAGATTTTCACTTTTCACTTTTCCGTTGGAGAAATGACCATTACACTGCAAGACATATCTATTTTGCTTGGCCTTCCCATCGAAGGCACCGTGTTGAACTACGATGGTAACGTGGACGCCGATGAGGTTTGTCAACATTTGCTTTGTGAAATTCCACCTCCAGAAGCGGTGGTCAATAGAAAAGAGTTGAAGGTAAAATGGCTCAATGGCCTTATAATTGGCAAGAAGATTTCAGTCGATTCATCTATTGAGGAGATAGAACAGTCCATACGGGCTGTCATATTACTTCTAATCGCATCTCGTCTATTTTAGAACCATTCGAAGGGTAGAGTTAGCGTTAAATGGTTGTACTTGCTAGAGGATTTTGCCACTGTTTCTGATTATTCATGGGGTAGCACTGTTTTGTACGCATTGTACAAGGAGTTGGATAATGTGGCACTAAGAAAGACGAACGGATTAGCAGGTTGCCTAACCCTTCTGCAGGTATGTCGGATTTGACTTACCGGCGTACCAAATTTATAAAGTATTTTGAAAGACGTTTCTTAACACTCATAATTTGCAGGTATAGTCTTGGACGCGTATTTTTGTTGGACGGCCAAATGTTAGTGCCAACGATGCTCCGGGATTACCGTACGAGTCAAGGTAAAAGCAACTTGAAATTAGCACTGAATTCTTTTTGATTTCTGTCAATATTCACACACTATTTTGATTATGACCGTAGATGGACCGGAGATAGACGTTGGAGAGATAATCCAGCCCGACATCCTACATTATATCGCAGCGAGCTCGATGTTATGGACGAGCATGTTGGACGCCATACACGGCTGAGATCGTACAAGATCTCCCGCCTATTTGTTTGGACAGGGAGCATAATTGGTATGCAAGGACCTCGATTATTTGCTTGCAAAGTGTAGCCATGCACTACCTCGGCAGAGTGATGATGCAATTTGGCCTTCATCAGCATATACCGGATCCGACCGAACAGATTTTCCCACATGGTTGGAATAGAGCCTTGTACAACACGTATGTCGCAAGGTGGGATCACAGGTTAGATCACGTTCAGGTCGAACGCGTACCAAGAATGTCAATCGAACAACACTATAGTTGGTACTGGCATATCACACGACGATTTTCTCTTAAAGAATCGTCAACTAGACTGCCCAGATACACTCCATGGGACCGGTGGAACGTGATTTGGTAAGTGTTTACAAGTTTTACTCTTTGAACTTTCTCAACAAGCTTTACTTACTTGCGTCATTGATTCTTTTATTTTAGGTTCAAGGGTTGTATATGATTTCCAATGAAGTTGACGATGTCCTGGCAGATCATGCAGATGAGGACAGAGTAAAAGGAAAGTGCTTCACCATCAAGGAAATTATCAAGTCGCTTCTGGGTAGGCATAAGCTAGAAAGACCACCACCATATATGCCTCGTCTGCCCCAAGCTTTTGGTCATACCTACCAAAGAAGATGTTTTAGAGGTACGGTGGGTCCTTCACAAGGTAACCAGCCGGGGCAGGAAATTGTTGAAGTTGGACCATCTCAACCGCCTCCGACGCAAACTTAAAAAATACGCGATCGCAAAATATAATAAGAAGATAGGATTGTGTTGATCTGTCATTTGGTTGCTTTGTTTTGAATTCGTATTGGCTTGAAACTTGTTGGCTTGTAGGTGCTGCGATGTTGTATTATTGACTTGGAACATGTTGTTATATGAAATATGATGAGTTGTATGAAATATTTCACCTGTTTGGATGAACTGTTGTACTTATATGTTGTTATTATATGAAAGTTGATGTTTAATGAAAGTCGCATATGTTATATGGTCTCTGGAAAGTTGCAGGCACAACTTTGAATCACGCAAAAATAGTATGCGCTTGTTGGAAAGTTGCAGGCGCAACCAGTAGTTGCGCACCCATGTGTGTACTTTGCGCAACTTTGAGTTGCGCCTAATAATTTCCTGTAGCGCAACTTAGATTTGTGCCTGCATACCTGGGCTCTTTTCTGGCCCAACAGCTGCATATAAACAACACAACTCCTCCCAAAACAAACACAACTCCTCAAACCCATTTTCTTTCAGAAACCCTAACATCCATTTCCATTATTTTCACTACAATCAACACAACATTCCACTCAAAATCATTTAATTCTACGGAGATAAACAAAAGATTGCACGTACATCTACACTTGAGGTAAAGAATCGAAACCCTACTCCACCAATTTTGATAGGTATAGTGTTGCAAATAACTTTCTGTAATTTTGATAGATCAATGACTATTGTGCCTATTATTTGTCAATATGACGGTGATTTAGTCATCGATGAAAATAGCAAGCCAACCTATGTTGGCGGAAAGCATAAGGGATCGAAAGTCAGGAGGGGTTGCAATTTTCTTGAGCTAAAAACGGCAATTTACAAAGCTACAAATATTGCTTCTACGGAGTTCGACATCTCGTTGGTTAGTAAGTGGGTAACGGATGATGGACCAATTTCTATTGAGGTAAACGACGACGACGACGTCGATTCTATGTTTTATGTGGGAATGAAAGTAATTGAGCTGTATGTTAAGAAGACGGAGGTGGTACGTACAACTGAACAACGAGCTCAAATCTTTAATTATGCCAGTCAACCCGGACCTAGTAATACTACTGAGCGAAGTCAAACGTATTACCCACACTACTCCTACCAGCCACCGAACATTTACGCACAAGCAGGTGGTTATGCTTTTATGTGCTGTATTAATGTTTTATTCATGTTTTTGGAACTTAACAGTCAAATGTTTGTGTACAGATACGATGTAATGGCATATCCATCACAGTCACCCGGGTATGGTTTCCTTCCATATCCATCGTATCCTCCACAGTCAATTCCAACTCCGAATTCAAATGACTACTTGCATGGACTTGCAGATGAAGATGTTGACACCGAGGATACGGAGGGTGGAAATGCTGATATTGAAATTTCTCATTTGGATAGCATGGAAATCGCTGCTTCACTAGACGACGATGAAACATGAATCGATGCTATGAATGTTAACAATGACGCTCCTTTAGATGATATTTCAGAGGAAGTTGATGACACTGATGAGCATATCGAGATGGAAGTATCGTTAGAAGATGACCAATGCAATGATACAATTATGGAAAGATCTGTTGTGCAAGAATTTCAATTTACCGACGAAATGTTCGGGCTGAAATGTATGGAGAAAGACCCTCGAGTTGGTATGATTTTTAAATCGAAGGAATCTTTAAGTGAACATATAAGTGAATGGTCTATAAAGTGTTCGGTTTCATTTAAAAACATAAAGTCCTGTGCTAGAGAGTTCACTGCTATATGTGATATTGATGCTAATCGTCCATGGCGGCTTCACGCTATTGTGTCTAAAAGAAATCATGTTGGATGGTGGATGATTAAAAAATACGGTGGTGATCACGCTTGCTCAAATCCAATCATCAACTCGAACCACAAACAAGCAACAGCCAAATTCATTTGCACCAAAGTCCTTCCACGTGTTCTTTCGAACCCAAGTTACACTGCAAAATCTGTCCAAGAGCTTATGGCACACACTTATAAAATTCAAATAAGCTACATGTGAGCCTAGAAAGGACTTAGCAAAGCGGTGTCTACAATTTTTGGCGATTGGGAGTCTTCGTACAGTGACTTGCCTCAGTTTCTTCGTGCTATACAGAAATGCAATCCAGGTACTGTTTATCATGTACATACAGAAGGAGTACAATTATGGGGGGCTTTCTGGGCATTTGGACCGAGCATTGCAGGTTTCAAGCATTGCCGTCCAGTTCTTTCTATTGACGGAACATATCTGTATGGTAAATATCAAGGTACGTTGCTTGTGGCCACAAGAGTTGATGCAAATAACTCTCTTTTCCCTTTGGCATTTGCTATTGTAAGGACGGAGTCTGCGGAAACTTGGGGTTGGTTTTTTTTCATGCATGTGACACTTAATTCCATCGTTAAATGCAAGATGCATTACATTCATTTCAGATAGAATGAAAGGAATTCCAATCGCCTTGCAAGAGAAGTGGAGAAGACCACATCATCATCGCTTCTGCTACGCCATTTGAAAGCAAACTTTAAAAAAGCTGGTTTTGGTAGTAAGATTTTGCAAAACTTATTTCATGCTTCCGCTGAAGCAAGAGATGAGACAACATACAAAGCACTCAGAGAGCAACTAAAAAATGCGAGTCCGGCTGCTGCCAGATGGATTGATAGAAGTCTTCGACATAAGGATGAACATTGGGCTCTTTACAAAGACAACGGTGAACGGTTCTATATGATGACTACCAATGCTTCGGAGAGTTTCAATGGAGTTCTTAAAGGTGCAAGATTGTTACCAATCAAGGCGTTAGTGGCACGTACCTTTCATCGTCTTAATAGCTACTTCTACAGAAGACGTACCGATGGAATGGATTACGCATCTTCGCTCACGCCAAATTATGACAAAATGATGGAAAAATATTCAGCAGAAGCACGTAATATGAACATTAACAGATTCGGCTTAATGGAGTAGCAAGTAACAGACACAAACGCGTGCAGTTACACAGTAAATATTACGAATGACAGTTGCAGCTGTTTATGCAATATTCATATTCTAGCACATTTTCCATGTTTCCATGTTTTAGTTGCATGCGCACGATGTAAAGGAGGAGCGGACAGAGCTTACCATGATCTTATTTCATCCTGGTTTACAGCAGACATTTGCAGACATAGTTATCCTCCGGTTTTTCATCCAGTGTCCGACAGTAGATATTGGGATGTACCTGAAGGCCCTACTATACTCCCGCCACCAACGCGAAGGAATACAGGAAGACCAAGGTCCACAAGAATAAGGGGAGTCATAGACGAAATGGAGGACAGAAGACAGGGCAAATGTGAACAATGCGGTAACTTGGGTCACAAGAGACGAACGTGTGGGAAGCAATAAATATTTTACCTGTTTCTACTACTTCTGTCATTCGTGAACTGTATAACTTATATTTTTATTCTATACGCAACTTTGTTATCAAATGATATCTTATGTCAAACATTTAAATTACTTGCTATGTTATGTTACTTCGATTAAATCATCTATTGCATATCCACTACAACAAGCTAGTACAAATAAAACCAAGTAATACAGCATTCATTACTAATAAAGCATACATAACTCAATTAAACAAGTTTGATACAGATCCATTACAGTATAGTTGCACTACCCAGTTTACTAGACCCCTTTCCAAATTGGATTTACGGACTGCAAATAATCTACTTGATGTCGAAGCTGTCTTTTTTCCTTTTCCAAACGTCTTACTTCGGCTTGCATCTCTAGCGCATATTTCACTCCCCTCGGGGTCAATGGACGATCTAGCCATTTGAAGAAATTACAGCACTCAACACCTTTCGGGTTAGTTATATGATCAAGGTAACTGGCACATCCATAAAACCGATGTTCAGCATTTGTTTGAGTGTTGCATACAACTACCTCACAAACATCTCCACAGTGGCAAAGTGGATGTTTATCTTGTCTCACTCGTCCTTCGTCGCTAATTTGTTTTTCCAGTCTTTGATTCTGTTTGCCTAAGCAGAATTGATTATCCAAAGCAGATTGAACATCAACATCATTAGCCGGCGGAACTATCTCAAATTGAGCTTCAGGAACTGTTTCAAGCTGAGTTTCAGGAACAAATTCATTTTCATTTTCCATCTGTTCAACATATTGGACCAATACTACATCTGGAATCTCCCAATTATCCATATTAATTAGTGATAATGTGAGTGTGGGTGAAGGGATTGTTGTACCTTTGGTTTAATCGAAGAAAGAGGAAGAAATTTGATAATTTTGTGAAAAAATGGTGGTAATTGGCTAAAATTTAGGTTGGAAGTTGTTGGGTTCGGACATGGAAGAAGGGTTGAAGGTTGGGAAGAGTTTTGGTATTATGCGGAGGAGGGTTGCTGCTTCCTCTGTTTTAGCAGCAGCAACCTGTGCAGGCGGAACTATGAGTTGCGCCTACACGAAACTATAGCAGGCGCAACTAAGAGTTGCGTCTGCATATGCGCTGATTGAAAAACCCAAATCCCCCCTTGCGCAACTCTTAGTTGCGCTTCTTAAAAAAATCAAACCCAAATTATGCGCATCTCATAGTTGCGCTTTTTAAATACTGAAATCTCGTGCGCAACTAACAGTTGCGCATTCTCGTAGCAGTTACAAAAACGTGACTGGGATGCTGACTGGGCAGAAACTAGTCATGTTTGGTAATAAGTTTCAAAACCAACGCCGATCGCGAAATTGATTCGAAAATTAGCCCACATTGAAAATATGTCCTAAATTATAATCTCTGAATGATGTGATGTTCATTTTGTATATTTAATTCAGTTTGTATGCTTTCATTTTTATATAGTTTTGATGCATTTCGTTTGCTAATTGGAATTCTTTGTGAACAACAATGAGAGCTTAGTCTTGTTCAAATAGCTGATGTACTTTGAATGCAGTTTCTTTGTGTGTACCTTTATGGTTTTACACACTTCTGAATGAAATGTATGTCTAATGCAGTTTATTTTTTGTTGATGTAGTATATACACTTAAGCTTCCTAATATGCATCTATTAATCAGTTTAGATATAATTTAGGGAGTATAATGTGCTGGTGCAGACTTCACCTAAGATTGCCAGTTTAACACTAATCATACAAAGACGCCCATGTATTGACATAAAATGTTTTATGTGCATGATGCATATATGTACATGTACATGCATTATTGCTGGTTTTGTCCAAGTGCATCTGAGTTCGCCAAGTCTGTCCAAGTCCCAATGAGTTAAACGAGTCGGGCACATTTGTTGCAAATTTTTAATGGACCAAGCTCAAGCATAATATGTATAGTCCATATATTAGCGATTCAGACATTTGTCCATCCAATTTGTAGTTCGATCCGAGTTCGTACACTTTATTGTTCGATCCGACCCATCTGTTTTACACCCTTAGACATGACGAACATACCATATACGCTCACATCATCTCGTGTGGGGAAAGTACACTCTGCCACTAGCCAGCTGTTCTAACAATGCGGGAATGCACGTTTGTCGTGTACTCATAGTACCTGTATAGCAAAATATACCAAAATCCAAATATATTCTTAACATCCCCTAAGACGTAAGAGTTAAGAGTTATTGTACAAACATCCAAATATAGACATCCGCAGTCTATAGCATGGAGCTGATCTAGATCGGCTATTATTGCAAGATAGCCTAATATAGTGGTCCTTTTTTAGTTTGAAAAGAATGTCGAACCAAACAAATATAATGGAAAAAACCTAATGACAACATCATTTATAATATTACAGTGCATATGTTGTGCAATGTACTGTTGAATGTATGCCAAGGGAAAAACACCAGAAGTAATAGCTTCATACTCAAAATGGGGGTAGATATATGGTGTATAAAGCAGGAGTGTCATAGTCATCACCAAAAGGCAAAAGAATTATATCCGGACCTCCTATCTTAATGTCAGTCATCGTATAAAAATCGATTGGAGTAACGCCTAGCTCAAGATTAAGAAAATGGAAGTTGAGAGGTGTTGGGCTACCACCTCTCAACTAGGGCGAAAACGAGAGGATGATCAAAAAACTAGGGAGGTCTGATCTATTGAAAATAGACAAATGATCGGTCTGCAAACTACCTACTAAAGCCAGAGGGAGTGTATTGTAAAACTGTATAATACACTTGGACCAACTACTCTGACAACTAATATACCGAGTTTATATAATAAACAATAGTTTATAATTAATATATAATTAATTAAACATTGAAATGCTTAAACTATGTTATAAACAATAATGATATTTGGACTATACAATTAGCAAATAAATATTACCAATTAACAAATATATAATTAACATAACATTAACGTACTAACAGTCATTTAATATTTACAATTATACATAGACTCTATCCAAAGTGGCGCAGCAATATGTGTGTCCATCCGAAAGCTCTTACAATATAAGTAGAAAATCGTTGTATCAGGTAGGGTTGGCAATTAGAACTGAGAATCGCAAACCCGAACTGAACTGATCCGAGGAGACCTAAACCTGAACAGAACCCGATGGGTCACAGGTCGAGTTTAGGTAATGAAAAATACCACAAAGATCGATCAAACTCGACTCGAACCAACCCAACTCTAACCGACCCGACCCGAACCTCAGGTCGGATTGGGTTTAGGTTTTAAAATATATTGTTTGGACCCAACAGGTAACAACCAGGCCTTCTATGTTTTTGTACTAAATTATCTTAATTAAAATAAAATTCTTAAGCTCAATTTTTGGATAGTTTTACTTTGAAAATATATTTTTATTGAATTAAAATTATTAAATAAGTGAGTTTGTTTTAATAAATTAAGTTAGTGAATAAATTCGTTTCAAAATAATATTATTATTATTATTAAATTCAAATAAAATATTTACGATGAATAAAAAATATTTTTATTAAAATAATTGTTATCTAATTGAAACAAATAAAACAAATTTTATTTGACATTAATAAAATGAACAAATCGATAGGGATAAATAATTTGTGAATTTAACTATTTTGTAGATATTATCAAATATACTTGGTGAAATGTTTAATAGTTCAATTTAAATCGAAAGCAAAATTATAGATAAATGATAGAATTAATTAAATTTTAAAAATAAGTATAGAGTTGAATTAAACAAATAGAATGCGGGCTTAATTTTATATGATGATGCTAGAACATTCTCTAACCCTCCATTCTGGACCTTTCTTTGTACCGAACCAAAACCCGATTATTCCTTTTTATTTTTTTCCACCTTAAATCCATTGATCTCAACTAACCCTAATTTACGGTCATAAATCGAAAGAGAAAAAATATATAAATCGTAAAATACAATTTAAAAAAAAGAACGTAGACACATGATGTCAAGAGGTGCAATGGAGACAGCCAGTTAGGTGGCCCGCGACACGATGCTGGAAACGAAGCTATTCTTGGGTGCGTGCGGTAGCTTAAGTTTAGGAAGTAGGTGGCGCGACCTCGATGGGGCAACGCTGAAGACAAGCTTGGCGACATTAAGCATGGCAACTAGGATTAACGCGATGAGAAGGGTGGCGGTTAGGGCCGAGGAGGTGCAATTAGGGTGAAGTAATCTCTGATTTGGGGATTTTGATTTAATGTTTAAAAGAAAAGAGAGCTTCAGTGAGGTGATGTTAGTAAGAAATTTTGCTAACACCTCAAAACACAACTTAAGAATTATCAACCCCTTCGAAACCACCCTTTCGAATGAGTCGATAGAGATTCCATGCCTTCCAAAGGTGTTCCTTTTAAGATGTTAATTGACGATAAGAAATTTGGTCAATGTTCGAAGAAAAGTTTAAGAAACAACTCATTCGAAACCCATTTCGAATGGGTCGAAAGCATCATTACATCTTTAAAGAAGGATTCCATTGTAAAGCATAAGTTCTACGATCATGATGAATACTCCTTCGAAAGAGGTTATATGCTTTAGAATATCCTAGCGCCTTTCAAAGGAGTCCTCCTAGATGATATTAGTTCGATAATCATATAGTGAGTCCCTTCGAAACCCCTTTCGATTGAGTCGAGAGGATTATTATTCTCTCAAAGGGACTTGATGTATAATCTCATAACAAATAAGATTTAAACTCAATATGCAATGAAATCTCATCATGGATAAATAATACAAATTCAATTAACTTGTTAATATTGGATCATCGTCATCACGTCGATTTAATATTTCATGTCATGAAACATGACGATAATATGATTCAAAATCAAAATATCCAAGTTAACCCCATAGCTTTGCATAAGTCAAATAGGGGTTGAGAAAACTAGTGAGTATCATGTGCAATTGGCCATTAGCTAGTCGAGTTAATGTCTGAAATGATCTTCCTCATATTCGAAATCGATATTGGATCTATGTATCCACTCCTTTTTGTTTATCTTAATTGGGTGATAAGTAAGAGAATTTTCCTCAAATTGATCTAGGGTTACAAGAGTTTGCTTTTGCTATGAAATAAGAAAGAAATTTCAGAGTTTCAAAATTCGGTCTCCAGCTTGGACCCCTATGGTCGTATTTATAGATGCGAGTTGACCCATTCCGCTCCCATCCTTTCGAAGCTATCGAAAGGTCTCTCTTCCAACCTTTCACGTCTATCCTTTCGCCTTTGTCCTTCCGCTTCCATAGCTTCAAAGGCGGATGTCTGATCTCTTATTATGTATGAATTAGTCCTTTCGCCTCCATCAAATGTATATTAACAATGGATATTGTTCCAACATTCCTCAATGTTGCTTTCATATACTTTTGGGACCTTTCGATACATTCGAAAGGCATGCCTCTTTCGATAGCGAAAGGGGCAAAGTTTCGTATTGCGTTATTTGGATGTAAGCGGAAGCACTCCCAGCTCTCTCTTCTCCTTCGAAACCTCTTCTTGGTTGCTTTGGCCTGATGTTAATCATGATGAGTGATTACTTGAATAAGTAGGTAAGTGCTTTCAAAAGGACTAGCAAACGATTGAGAGGATCATTGCGAAAGTTCACTTGGTCTTGTGTGAAGTTTTCTTTGTGCTTGCGGAAGGGTCCAACCATTTCGAAAGGCTTATCTTTGCTTTTGAAAGGTACACATTGGTAATCCCTCTATGGAAGATTAACAGTGGCGAAACCAACCATTTCGAAGGGTTTGGTTCTTTTGCGTGAGCTTGTTATTTGATACCTTCGAAACGTGCTTCGAACTCATATAAAACTCTTTCATGCACGCAAAATCAATTGTGTCGAAAATATTAACAAAGGTGGAAGGATAGCCTTTCCTTCCTTTCGACTCCTTCGAAAGCTCTTCTTTCACCCGATACTTGTAGGTGCATTAGGTGCTTATGGCGCCAGTCTAACTTCTTCGAAAGCTACTTTAACGTCTTCGAAGCCCTTCTTTTCAATTCTTGCGAAGATTTTTTCAACATTTTTATAGGTCTTCCTTCATGCCTTTATTCTTAAGTTAGTTTTATGGTTAACATTTGGCACCCCCTCCACTCGGGCGTTTGAAAGAAGCTTTTGTTCTTTAGGATAAAAATCTAATAACTTTCCTTTTGCTCATTCGAAACGACCTTATTCCCTTGCAAAGTATAAAGCAGGTTAACTTTTCTTACTGTTAGTTCAAAATTTATGTAAAAATATTCAGTGATTTGCCCGTAATGTGATTGAAGACAATATTGGCATTTTTAACAATAGAATAGACCATCATCTGGAGATAACAAGTAATAAGAAATCCACAGTTGGGAACGATTGAAGATCAAAATTCTTGTCTGGAAAAACTAATTGAAGTCCTAACATCCAGCTTTGGTAATAATGAAAGAAGCCTAGAATTGGACCCTTGTTATACTAAAAAAGATCAGACATATAATTTATACATGGCATCAATAATTGAAGTTCAAAAGCCTTCTTCTGGGGTAGCTATTATCTGGTAGTAAAAGTCCAGAAATTAAAGTCCAGAAATTATCATCAGGAAATAAGTCATAGAAAAACAGGAATCCACATTTAGGGATAAATAATGGAACTGTAAAAACCCTCTTCTGAAAATAACTGGTAGGAAACCCAAAATAATCGTTTAATAATAAAATTCCAAGGATCATTATCTGAAAATAAGTTATATAAGACTAAGAACCTCTTTTGAGAACAAACAATATGAGTATAATAATCCTTATTTGGAAATAATTGAAGACCCAAAACCCAGATTAAGGTATTAGTAAAATAGTCCTAGGAATAAAGATTAGAAATCATTAATAAAGGTCTTAATAAAAGAGGTCATGAAGCCCAGATTCAAGCATTAATGAATGAAGTCCAAAAATTAATGGTAAGAGACCCAAACCCAGATTCGGGTATAAGTGAAAACCAGGAATCAATAGTAAGAAACTTCAAACCCAGATTCAGGTACTAATAAAAAAGTCTAGAAATCCTCTTTTGGAAATCAGTCGAAGGCTATAAATCCTTATTTAAGCCCTTTATTTTACACCACTCTTTGGGTTTTGATTCTATTGAAATGTGTAATCTTTTAGGCTCTGTAAATTGTCAATGTTTGGTGTGCTGCTTCTCGAGCTTAGATATCTTAGTATGTCATTGTCTGGTGCACTTGGTTAGCTTATCCACAAGCAGGGCCTAAGGACTTACCCAACCTCCCTCCAGGAGGCGCTCCAACCAGGTCTTATAGGCGGGACTAAAGGCTTGTTCAGTACCTTGGCTAGGCCATAGCGTGGCGGGACCAAGGGCATACTCCGCCCTCCCTCTAGGAGGTGCTCCAGCCAGGCCATAGCGTGGCGGGATTGAAGGCTTGTTCGGTGCCTTGGCCAGACTATAGCGTGGCTGGACCTAGGGCTTACTTCGTTCTCTCTCTATGCGGCGCCTTGACCTGGCCATAGCATGACGCGAGCAAGAGCTTGTAGATACTTTACCCTGGCCATAGCGTGGCGCAGATAAAGGATTAGTCGTCCTCCCTCTAGGAGGTGCTTTGATTTGGCAATCTCGGCGCTGACAAAAGATTTTGATTGTTTAAGGTAGTTTCCAAATTTAAGGAGAATCTTACTCCCAACCATGTAGACTTTTCTTTAAGAAGAGGCGCTTTGTTTGTTCATTGTAAGTAAATATGGTCGCAAACGTTCCGCATTCCACGTTCTAGGAACCATATTACCTTCTGATTGACATAATTTATAAGCTCCAGGAGGAATTACTCTGCATACGATAGGGGACCCTTCCAGTTGGTCCTGGCAGTTCATCCGTAGGATTTCTTGTGTTTGACATTATCCTTCAAGTACTAAATCTCCCTCTTGAAATGATCTTGTCTTTACTTTTGGATTGTAGTATGTTAAAATTCCCCTTTTATATTCTGTAGTCTGAATGCATGCTTCATCTCTTAGCTCATGTATTAAATCCAATGATTCTTTCTTCAGTTCTTGGTTTAGATCAAATGCATATGTGATTCTTCGATGTGATGGTACCTCAATTTCAACTGTCAACATTGCTTCACACCCATATATTAGAGAAGGAGTACAACCCATTGCAGTTCTTATGGACGTACGATAGGCCCATAGTACAAGTGGCAATTATTCTACCTAATTTTACTTGGCTTTATTCAATCGTTTTTCCAGAATAGTCTTAATAGGCTTATTTGCCACCTTAACGGCTCCATTAGCCTCTAGATGTGCCACGGAAGAAAAGCTGTTGATAATCCGATTCTTATGGCAAAATCGAAAAAACTCTTCACTTTCAAATTGTGTTCCATTTTCAGATATAGTCTTATAAGGGATCCCGAATCTAGTAATGATATTTTCAATGACGAATCTAAGCACTTTTCCAGAAGTGATTTTGGGGAGTGGCTCTGCTTCTACCCACTTAGCGAAGTAATCAATGACCACTACAACATATTTTGCTCCTACTTTAGCAATTGGCAATGGTCCAATTAAGTTGCTTCCTCACATATGAAAGGACCATAGACTAGAGATCGGAGTTAATTGACTTGATGGTAAATGGGGAATCTTCGAGTATTTCTAGCATCTTTCATATTTCTTTACATACTCTATAGCTTGACCTGCCATTTGAGGCCAACAGTAAACTTATCTCATTATTTTAATAATCATCTTTATCCCATTGGAATGGTCTCCACAAAATCCTTCATGCACATCCACCAACAATTTCATCACATCCTCCAAACTCACACATCTTAAGTAAGGAAGGGCGTATCCTTTCTTATAAAGAGTTCGATCCGACATTGTGAAATTTAAAGCCCGTCGTCAGATTTTCCTAGCTTCCATCTTGTTAGATGGTAATATCTCATTAGTAAGATATTCTACAATAGGTTGTCCATGTGTTACTATAACAATTATCTGCCTTCGAACGATTGGGTTTCTCATATGGAATTTCTTCGTTAATTTCTCTTTCTTTTCCTACTTGCTTTTTGGCTTGGTAAAAACCAGTAGTTCCTTACCTAGTTCAGACATTCCCTTCTTGATACTAGGATTTGTTTGATACCTCACTGGTACGATACATGTTTTTGGAATTCCTTTTAAGCTAGCTAATTTTGCTAATGAATCTGCTTGAGAGTTATCTTCCCTTGGGACTTGGTGTATAGAAAAATCTTCAAATAAGGTAAGCATTTTTAACATCTTCTTAACATATTGGGCTAGTTTGGCATCTTCAGTCTGATGTATCTTTTTTATCCGATTCACATTGATTGAGCGTCGCTAAAGATTTAAATCAATGGGATTTTAAGTTGCAAGGCCAGAGTCAATCCTACCACCATTGATTGATATTCGGCTATGTTATTTGTTGCCGGCAAACCCTAGCTTCATTGCATAATGTAAGCAATGCCCATCAGATGTGATTATGACATACCTTACTCCAACTCCCTGCTCATTTTGTGCCTCATCCATAAATAATTTCCATATGTGTTTTTGACCATTCTCTTCCTTTGATTGTTCCTTAACGAAGCTTGTACATTCATTGATAAAGTCTGTTAATGCCTGCCCTTTAATTATTGCTCATGGCTGAAATTCAATGTCATACTGCCTAAGTTCAATTCTCCATTTTACTAGTTTCCCTGAAGTCACAGGATTACTGAAAACTTGTTTGAGTGGAGAGTTGATTAATATTCTAATTAGATGCGCTTGAAAATACGTTTTGAGTTTTCTGCCGTCGATATCAAGCAGTAAGCTAACTGTTCTATGACTGGATACCGAACCTCATCCTCCTTCAATCGCCTGCTTACATAACAAATGGGAAGTTGAGTTTCATTCTCCTATCTAATTAGCACTAAACTCCATATACAAATATAAGCTTTCTCCATCCATAGGGTTGGATAATATAGGTGGACATTCTAAATGATTTTTAACTCTTGGAAGAATTTATTACAATCCTCTCCCCATTCAAAATTCTTTCTTTTCTTATCACTTGAAGAAGGGGGTGCATTTACCGATCGCCTTGTAAATAAATCTGCTTAGGGTTGTAATTATACCATTCAGACTTATTACATCTTTGCTAGTTTTAGGTTCTACCATGTCTTTAATAGTCTGAATCTGGTCAGGACTGGCTTCGGTTCCTTGTGGGCTGACGATATAACCTAAGAATTTTTTAGAATGAACTCTAAAAGGACATTTTTAAGGATTTAATCTCATTTGATACCTTCGTAATTCTTTGAACATTTCTTCAAGATCCTAAAAGTGATTTTCAGCTTCATGCGAATTTACCAGCATGTCATCCACATAAAGTTCCATATTTCGTTCAATCTACTCCTTAAACATTCTATTGACTAATCTCTAATAAGTAGCTCTCGCACTCTTCAGCCCAAAAGGCATTGCTTTATAATAGAAAATTTCCCAATCGGTAATGAAGCTAGTATGCTCTTCGTCTGATCTAAACATGTGTATTTGGTTATATCCTAAATAAGAATCCACGAGAGATAATAGCTTACGACCACTAGTTGCATCAACAAACCGATCTATTCTAAGTAACGGATAATAGTTTTCGGGCATGCTTTGTTCAAATATGTGTAATCGACACATGTTTCCCATTTTACATTTGTCTTTTTACCAACATTAGATTTCCTATCCATCTTAGATAAAAAAATCGTATAAATCCATTTTTAAGCAGCCTTTTAACCTCTTCTTTTAGAGCAACGGATCGAACATTGTCAAATTTTCTTTTCTTTTTCCAACGGGGGTTGAATTTGGATCAATATTTAATGCATGGCACATAACTGAAGGATCGATTCCGATCATTTCTGGATGAGTCCATGCAAATACATCTTTGTTAGCTTTGAGGAATTGAGTTAATTTCAAGTTGTCCTTTAGTTCCTTTCCCACTCTAACGATCTTGGTCGAATCAGCTGGATTTATATATATTTCCTCAAGATCGTATGTAGGCTTTATCCTTTCCGTTTCCCCCGACAATCTAATTCTGTAACGATTTTGCTTTCCTCTATTGTTGGTGTCAGTCCTTATCCTTTTGCTCCCAGATGAGAAGTAACTTCCAAACACATGTTCATTTATTTTATTACATTTCATTTTTGTTTCAAATGTTGGTTGTAAAAGTCCAGCATATAAAGGTTGAAAAACAGTAGAGGAATCATAATAAGAAGAATACTCCTTTTTATATTGATCAAGAGTGGCAAAATACATCTCGTGGGAGCTAAATTGTTCTCCTCGTGGTTACCCAACCTTTTTTATTTAAGAATTTCATCATCGGATACTTTGGTGAGACGAATGCATCCACCTCATCTAACGTAGGGCGGCCAAAGAATGCGTGGCAGTATGATGGCTGGTTGATGATCACAAAAAGAGTTTCAAAAATTCTGTAGCATGGCGGTACTCCCATTTGTACTAGCATATTTTCTTGCTCCACCAGAGTTGTTATTAAACTCAAAATTAGGTTCAAAACTAGGCTCTAGCTTATCTTCAAGAATGTCCATTTGATCAAAGGCATGCTTGAAGATGACACTGTGAGGGTGACGAAATCCCTTTTTGAGTTCTTAGGGAGTAATGAGAAGATTCGACATCTACATATTCAACCGTGGATTTTTAAGCAGGGGCTCTTCCTAGATAGAAAATACTCCTTCTTTAGCTTCTTTGATATATCTTCTTATAGCTCCCTTACTAATTCCTACTGGATGTGATCCCTATGAATCACATCAATCCTATTCAAAGGTGGACTTAGATTTAATGGATCTTCATCTTCTAAGTTATTCACGGGAGTATTAGGTAACTTTCGTGGTCCATCGCTGGTCCGGGGTGCTTATGTTGGTCCTGGATGAATTCTTCTATGTTTCCTTCACAAATTAACTTTTGAATGATTCCAGCCAGCACTCGACATTCATCGGTTTTATGGCCATTTTCTTTATGGTAAGCACAATAATCACCCCCTTCTTTTGCTCAGGGTAATTTCTAGCCTTGAATGAGGTTAGGAAGCTAACTTTCTCTTTTGTTGTAGCATAGATATAAAACAATGGCTTGTTCAAAGCAAGTGAATTAGTATTGGAATCCTTCCATCTCTGCCTTTTGTGACCTCAGTCAAACCAAAATCTTCCATTCTCTTTCTTAATGTTAGCTTTCTTCTTGGCATGGTACAATTCAACCATTTGAATGAATCAACTTAAAAGTGAAAGTCTTGTAAATCTTTACATCTATGAACAAAGTGCTCCATCCAAAATGGTGTATTTTTTATCAGTTCCGAATCCAGTATAATCAACTTATCCCCATCGTTCATATCTTTAGCTTTCAGTGCTCTGAATTGAACCTTCTAAGGTAGTCACCCAAAAATTCTCCATGCCTTTGTTTGATATTTGCTAAATCAGTATAATCAAACATGGTATCTTTACATATGCAGAATTGAGCGAAGAATTCATAGGAAAATTATATCCATGAGTAAATAGTCTTCTCTCGATATTGACAGTACCATTCTACGGCAGCTCTTTGAAGGGTTACTGGTAATAGCCTGCACCGTACTGCTCCAGAGGCATTATATAGATCCATTTGGATGTCGAAAGCCATAAAGTTATCATCAAGATCGGTAGTACCATGATATTTCATGGTGGGATCTTGACATGAGATAGAATTACCGTTGACATGAATCCATCCATAAACGGAGCTTCTCATTCATTGTCATTGACTTGCTTATCCAGAGTTCTTTTCCCCTTAGCATATCATTGACAGCCTTCTTCACCACATCTTTCAAATAAGCTTCAGCATTATGATAGCTTTTTCGATTTGGGATGTATTCCTTTGAAGTCGAGCTTCCAGATTGCTGGAGAGATGTATCTTATATTCTCCTTGATAATCGATTTTAATTGCATTAAGTTTTTTTTCTTTGACGATGTTAGGTCGACCTTGCTCTTACCTTCGTAAGTATGAGCTTTCAAGTTTCTCCTTGGGGAGACCACCTTGTCTCCAGTTGTTGATTTTGTAGTTTTGGAATATTTCTGAGATAGAGCTACTTTCGAAAGCTCTTGCATTTCTATTAATTATTGCTTCAAATGACTTATCTTGACTGCATTATCATTTGGTTGTGCTGGGGTTGATGGTTGTCCTTGCACAACTCCCTCCAAGTTGAAAGTTCGAGTCATATTTACCTCCAAATTTATTGAGTGTATTGCTTCCTCATTCATTTGACTAAGCCTTCTTGATTTTATTTTCCTATAACAAGTCAAATGTTCCATAATTAATCTATAAGGATGGAGGTTCAAGTCCTTCTTCTAGCGTCAAAAATGTTAACAAGAAATTTTGTTAACACCTCAAAGCACAGCTTAAGAATTATCAACCCCTTCGAAACCCCCTTTCGAATGAGTCAATAGGGGTTGCATGCCTTCCAAAGTTGCTTCTATTAAGATGTTAATTGATCATAAGAAACCTTGTCAACATTCGAAGCAAAGTTTAAGAAACAACTCATTCGGAACCCATTTCGAATGGGTCAAAAGGGTCTTTACATATTTAAAGAAAGATTCCTTTCGAAAACATAGGTTTCACGGTCATGGTGAATACTCCTTCGAAAGGGGTTATATCCTTTATAATATCCAAGTTCCTTTCAAAGGAGTCCTCCTAGTATATATAACTTCGATAATCATATAGTGAGTCCCTTCGAAACCTCTTTCGATCGACTCGAGAGGATCATTATTCTCTCAAAGGGACTTGATGTATAATCCACATAACAAATAAGATTTAAACTCAGTATGCAATGGAATCTCATCATGGATAAATGATACAAATTCAATTGACTTGTCAATATTAGATTATCATCATCACGTCGATTTAATATTTCATGTTATGAAACATGATGATAATATGATTCAGAATCAAAATATCCAAGTTGACTCTGTAGCATTATATAAGTCGAATAGGGTTTGAGAAAACAAGTGAGTATCATGTGCAAATGGTCATTGGTTGAGCTAAAGGCTGAAATGTCTTCCTCATGTTCAAAATCGATATTGGATCCATCATCCACTCCTTTTTATTTATCCAAATTAGATTGTAAGTAAGAGAATTTTTCCCAGATTGATCTAGGTTTACAAGAATTTGATTTTGTTATGAAATAAGAAATTTCAGAGTTTCAAAATTTGGTCCCTAGCTTTGACCCCTAGGTTCGTATTTATAGATGTGGGTTGGCCCCTTCCATTCCCATCCTATTAAAACTATCATAAGGTCTCTCTTCCAACCTTTCATGCCTATCCTTTCACCTTTGTCCTTTCGCTTCCACAGCTTCAAAGGTGGATGTCAAGTTTCTTATTATGTTTGAATTAGTCCTTTCGCCTCCATCAAATGCATATTAACAATGGATATTGTTCCAACATTCCTCAATACTGCTTTCATGTACTTCTGGGACATTTCGACACCTTCAAAAGGTATGCCTCTTTTAGTAGCGAAAATGGCAAGGTTCCCTATTGCGTTATTTGGATGCAAGCGAAAGCACTCCCAACTCCTTCTTCTCATTCAAAACCTCTTCTTGGTAGCTTTGGCCTGATGTTAATCATGATGAGTGATTACCTAAGTGAGTGATGAAGTGCTTTCAAATAGTTTCAAAAGGACTAGCAGGTGACGAGAGGATCATTGCGAAAGATCACTTGGTCTCATGTGAAGTTTTCTTTATGCTTGCGGAAGGGTCCAACCGTTTTAAAAGGCTTATCTTTGCTTTCGAAAGGTACACATTGTTAAAGTGTCCCTATATGGAAGATTAATAGTGGCGATACCAAACAATTTGAAGGGTTTGGTTCTTGTGCGCAAGTCTGTTATTTGATACCTTCGAAAGGTGCTTCGAACTCATATAATACTCCTTCATGTATGCAGAATCAATTGCGTCAAAAGGATTAACTGAGACAGAAGGATAACCTTTCCTCCCTTTTGACTCCTTCGAAAGCTCTTGTTTCACTTAGTACTTGTAGGTGCATCAGATGCTTACGGTGTCAATCTAGCTTCTTCAAAAGCTACTTTAGCGGCTTAAAAATCCTTCTTTTCAATTCTTGCGAAGCTTTTTTCAACACTTTTATGGACCTTCCTTCATAGCTTTATTCTTAAGTGATTTTTATAGTTAACAGATGAATGAATTAAAATTCGAAGTTTCGAATGAAATAAAATATATTTAGATATAAATGGTGAAATTTTGGAATGAGTTTTAGTTAATATTGAAAATAACATTAGTGAGAAAATATTAAAAGTGAAACACTTTTTTAAATTTTGTGAATACAAATTATGAGGGGAAAACTGTGATTACAAATTTGATTAATTATTTAGACTTTTGAATATAATTTTGCTTACCTATAATTATATTAAGAGAGAACTAGGCATAAGGACAAATTTGGGAAAAAAAATTAGGCTGAAGGACACCAAGTTTCATTTTTGGACTGAAGGACAAAGTTCGGAAAAAAATTAGACCGAAGGACAATACTAGTTATAACTAGCATTGTATTCATTTTTACGCTATACAAAATGCTAGTTATAACTAGCATTATATTCAGTTTACAACGTATAAAATGATAGTTATATTTAGCGTTGACCTTCAGTCTAATTTTTTTCAAAGTTTGTCCTTCATGCTAAAAATGAAACGTATTGTCCTTCAGCCTAAATTTTTTTCAAAGTTTGGCCTTGTGCTTTTTTTCCACTTATATTAATATAACATAAACTATTTGAAGGGTTTTTATAAAATATATTTATATTACACACACACATACATGTACACACACACACGCGCACACATATATATGAAAGTGATGAGTTTAGTTTCTCGAGATTTGAATGAAAAGGTTATTTCGAGAAGTAATATTCTAAAATTGTAATAAGACGAATATGATTTCTTTATTGTATGGAAATTACTATTAGTAATATTTATAATATATTTATTTAAGAATAATTTTGTAAGTAATATATATTGTATTTGTTTATTTCTAAATAAAGGGAAATTCTTTTAAAATCTTCTAGAGATATATACATATAAAAATTTTTGAATTAATTATTATCGAAAGAAGAATTTTTGGATTTTTCTATACAAATAAATTGTTATAAACCAATATTTTGGTGTCAACTATTTAAAAGGTTTTACATAGAATAGACTTCCAGTTTAATGAATTACTTTTCAACTATAGTTTAATGGTGATTTGGAGTCTAAATGAGGGTTCTAAATATATTAGTATTGGAATATTTTTTCTCTCTGGAAAATGGTTTAAATTGAAAATTATGTTGGTGTTGGAATTTTTTTATATGGTTTTGAGAAATATTTCAAATTAAAAATCCTTATTGGAAAAATAAAATTATAAATTAAACAGGAAGATAGTTTGAAGGAAAAAATTCATTAATTTTTTAGCTTCAACGAGATGCTCTCAATTTTTTAGTGAGAGGGACGAACTTTTCAACTAATATAGCATAAGGACAAAAATTTGGTGAAAGAGATAGTGCTATTGTGTAGTATCAGTTTTGTATTTACTAAAATAAAAGAAGGATGAAACACTTACGTTTCAGTTTTACATGTAATGGTGTATAGTATCATTTTTATCTGGTGTGTCCTTATGACTAAATTTTGAAGAGCCCGTCCTAGAGGCTAAAAAACATTGAAAGTTTGTTCTTTAGAAAAATTTCCCCTATTGTTATTTAAAGGAAATTGTGATCGATAAAACTTCTTTCATGTTATTATTTTCAAATTATTAAAGAGGTACTTTAAAACATAAGAATTTTTTTAAAAAGAAGTTTAAGGGATTTGTAATTGAATGAAGGATTGAAATATTGATTTCCTTGTAATTAAATAAGAGATTCTGAAATATTGATTTTTGGAACTAATTAAGGATTTTGGGTAAGAATGTGCATTTTGCGATTCAATCTTGTTTAAATTTAATGTTGGCATTTGGAGTGTAATAAAGATTTTGGAAAAAAAATGTATTTTTCAGGAAAACCCCTTCTTAATCAATAAATGGCCATATTAAGTGCTTTGATTGATTTTTTTTTTGTGTGATGAGAATATTAAATAAACGAAGGTATAATACAATTTGGTGTGGGACTTCTGGTAATATATCTTCAGTTATTCTTTGAACTTATTGCATAGAATATCATTGTGTGTAGTGAGTGTAGTTTATGACTATTGAGTAAAAGATCGAGTAACATTGAGTTGTATGGGACACTCAAGTGATATTTGTTCTATTAATTTTTGTAAGTAAACGCCACTTATCATTAGAGGGTTAGGAATTTTGGTAATCCTCTAGAGGGGAATATCATGGTTTTAATAATTGAAAGGTCTACTCCTCTCTAAGAGCTACGAATTGAGCATATATTAATATATACAAATTTATCCTTCAAGGATTGACTAATCGAGTGTCATTATTTACTTCTAGGGTTAGTACTTGAGGATCTATTTTGTGGTGATACTTTGATTAGGACTTATGGAGTCGAGAGTATTTGTTGGGAATCTACGTCATAGGGTTCAAGATACTGCGAGAGCAGATTGTTAGGAAATCAATTCTATGATTTCGATGATAACAACTATACAATGGAAATCAAGTATGCATATATATCTATAAATACAGGTAATTGTTAAAGTAAAGATCATCAAAGAGACAAGAACAAGACTCAAAAGAAGTATCAAGAGGCTACAAGTCGATAGAATCGGAAGAGGAATGACACAGGCACAGGAAAAGAAACATGCACAATTCTAGACGTCTGAATGCACTAGCCAGACGTTTGATTGATTCCTCTGGTTCGCAAATCAGACAGAATTAGACGTCTGGTTAATTTACTCAGACGTCTGAAAAGCAACCATATACAAAAAATATATGAGAGCCAGACATCTGAAACATTTTCCAGACATCTGATTTTAAACTCCGCTATGTATATTCAAAGTACAACTGTCACAATTGAAAAGACACGTTCGCTCCTCTTCGCTGTAACTCTTCATCACTATTAGAAGCAACCTTAGAGCACTTACTAACAGATGCAACTACACAAAGGATCTCTTTACCACTATAAATAGCAACAGAAATTCAAGAGAAGATCTCACCTTACTCACTTATACTCTTTACTCTTATACTCTGATTAATACTTCATCTCTAGCAATCTAATACCTATATTTTAGTCTTCCATATACTCAAAACTCTTCAATCAATATTATCTATATATATAGATTGGAAGCATTTGTACTCAACAGTCAATACTCGTGTTATAGAACATACACTTGATAGGAACAAGCTTTTGTAACCAAGCCTATTCCTCCGAGCGAAGTGAGGGTGTTTGATAGTTGAATTCCGAAGAGGAGCTTCGGGACTGGACGTAGGACGGGAGGTCTGAACCAGTATAAATCCTGGTGTGATCATTTCCATTTACTTTCCTTTTATCATCTATCAAGTTTATATTAGATACATTATATAATTAGTTCACCTATACTTGCATATATATACACTACCAAATCCACTCATATAGATTTACAATTGGTATCAGAGCCAAGTTTGATCAAAGAACAGTAACACGTTTTTGAATCACTTTAATATGGCAAGTATTTTTCAAGAAGGACAATCCACAACACGACCTCCACTATTTAATGGATCTAACTATGCATATTGGTCAACACGAATGAGAATTTTTATAAAAGCAAATGGTCTAGAAATTTAGTTAGCCGCACAAGATAAATAAGAAGCATCTACTACTACTATGAACACATGGACCGATGCACAAAAGACCTTAGCATCAAATAATGCTAAAGCTATGAATGTTTTATTTTGCTCTCTAGACAAAAATGAAATTTCACATGTCATGTTATCACAACTGCATTTGACATTGGCGTACCTTACAAATTACACACGAAGGTACAACAAAGGTCAAACAAACTAAGGTTTCAATTTTGCAAAACCAATTTTCGTCATTCAAAATGAAACAAAATGAAACTATTGTTGACATGTATTCTAGATTTCATAGTATCCAACATGATCTTATGGCATTAGGAGTTAAGCTTACTGATTTTGATTTAGTTTCTCAAATACTCAACTCTTTAACATCAGATTGGGAAAGAAAAGTTTTAGCTATTGAAGAAGCTAATGATCTCACTACTCTCAAAGTTGAAGAGTTGATATGAAATTTAGTGTCATATAAAGCTAATTTACAGGCACGAAAAGAACTAAATTTGGAGAAAATGAACATAGCATTCCCAGCAATAAAGAATGATGACTCTGACTTAGATGAAGAAGAGATAGTCTTCATTGCCAAGAATTATAATAGATTCAAGAAATTTAGAAAGATGACCAAATTCCAAAAAGAAGCGAAGTCCAACACAACAAACCTATCTCAAATCAAGTGTTATGAATGCGATCAATACGGACATATGAAGAAGGATCGTCCAAAACTCAACAATGATAAAAAGAAGAACAAATTTTAAGAATTCAAAAAGAAGAAAGCTTTCAAAGTAACTTGGGATGACTCGGACTCTTCATCATTTGAAAGTGATAGCGATAGTGACGGAGAAGAAGCTAATGTGTGTTTTATGGCACAAACTGATAAGGTATGTCTTGAACTTAGCTATGACGAATTATTAGAACTTAGCATGAAATTAGATGATAAATTTAGACAAATTAAAAAATTGAACAAAGAATATATAGTCAAAATAAATAGACTAGAACTAGAAGTAGGAATGTTAAAAGATGAAAAAATTATCCTAGAAGAAGAACTTGAATTATCTCAAAATAAAATCAAAAATAATTTAGAAAGTGAGGCTATTACTATTGATTTTGAAAACGCTAAAATAGTGAATGATAATTTGTTAAAATAAAATGTTGACTTAAAAAACAGTACTGGAATATTGAAAATTGAAAATATAGAATTAAAAGAAAAATTAGATAAAATTACAAATAATGTGTCAAAATTTAATAAAGGAAAACAAGATTTAGAAAATGTTATCAAAACTTCAAAACCATCAGGCAATAGAAATGGAATAGGATTTAAAAATCCTTTTAAACAAAAAGGAAATAATGCTAAAAATATTAGTTATATAAAAACTAAAAGTTTACCTAAATCTAAAATGAATACGAAAAATATGAAAATTTGGATTCCTAAGACAAATGATAATTTGATTAGACAAAAGCATATTAATAATTTCTTAGAGAATGTAGTCTATAATAAAAATTATATTTATAAAGTACCAAACCATCTTGGGTATGGTTACCTTCTCCTAACAATTAGGACCCTAACAAAATATATGGGTACCAATTAAAACATTTTTTATTTTGCAGGTACCCAAAATCAAAAATAAGGAGAAAAGGATACTATATAGCGGATGCTCCGAGCATATGACCGAAAATTCAAAAATGCTATCAAATATAACATTCATCGATGGTGGAACGGTAACCTTTAGAGATATTCAAAAGGATATGTCGTAGGCAATGGAGAAGTTATCAACTCTGGTATATCTAACTCTCATATTATTGCAAATGTTTTATTAGTAGAAAATCTAAAACATAACTTACTAAGTATAAGTCAATTATGTGATAAAGGTTTTCAAATAAATTTTGAGAAAGATAGATGTAATACTTTAGATAATAACAAACAACTTATTTTTGAAGGTGTTAGAAACAAAAATATTTATGTATTAAACATGAATATAAATAAAAATTCAAATTTATGTTTAACAGCCAAACATGATGATCCATGGCTATGGCATAAACGATTCTGTCATATCAATTTTAAAAATATTAATAAATTGGCAAAATATGAACTAGTTAGAGGTTTACCAAAAATAAATTACAAAATAGGCGACGATTGTCAAATTGGAAAACTTAAGAAAAACTCTTTTAAATCTAAAAATAATATTTCTACCAAACAACCATTAGAATTATTATATTTGAATTTATTTGGTCCAACATAAATACAATCTATAAATCATAAAGAATGCGTCTTTGTAATAGTTGATGATTTTTCAAGATACACATGGACTTTATTTTTAAAACATAAAAGCGATATTTTTGGTATGTTTAAGATATTTGCTAAAAAAATTGAAACACAAACATATTTAAAAATTAAAAATATTCGAAGTGATCACGGAGGAGAATTCGAAAACGATCTTTTTACTAATTTTTGTAATAAGAAAGGAATAACTCATAATTTCTCTTTTCCTCGCACACCTCAACAGAAGGTGTTGTTGAAAGAAAAAATCTTACAGTACAAGAATGTGCACGAACATTACTAAATAGTAGTGGTCTACCGAAACACTTTTGGGCTGAAGCTATTGCCACAGCTTGTTATGTATCGAATCGAGTAACAATACGTCCTATGACTAAACAAACTTGCTTTGAAATATTTTTTGGTAAAAAACGTAAAGTATTATACTTTGAAACTTTCAGTTCAAAATGCTTTATACTAAATACAAAAGATAATTTAGGTAAATTTGACCCGATGGCCGATGAATGTATCTTTCTTGGATATTCGGATCGTAGTAAAGCATATAGAATTTTTAATAAAAGAAATAATACTATTGAAGAAAGTTTATATGTTTCGTTTGACGAAAATCTTTTTAATCATCATACTAATGATAAGAAGAAATTATTCCACTAACAAATTCAACAAATTCTGTTAATAATGAAACAATGTTCAAAATAACACTTTGGTATCACCCCCCAGAATTTTTAAGAATCATTCAAAAGATAATATTATTGAAGATCTCAATTCTAGAGTAACTAGAAATCAACTTAATCAAATAAGCCATATAGCATTTGTATCAAATTTTGAACCAAAAAATTATAAAGAAGCTTCAAATGATAATTTTTGGATAATTGCTATGCAAGAAGAATTAAATCAATTTGAACATAATAATGTTTGGGAATTAGTACCAAGACCTGAAGATCAATCGGTTATAGGAACAAAATGGGTGTTTAAAAACAAATAAGACGAAAACGGAAATATTATTAGAAATAAAGCACGTTTAGTTGCTCAAGGCTATAATCAAGAAGAAGGTATCGATTATGACAAAACCTTTGCCCCAGTAGCTAGATTAGAAGCCATTCGGACATTACTCGCTTTTGCAACTCATCACAATTTTAAATTATTTCAAATGGATGTCAAAAGTGCTTTCTTAAACAGTTTTATCAAAGAAAATGTATATGTAGAACAACCTCCACTATTTGTTCATGAAGTATCTAGATCATGTTTTTAAATTACACAAAGCACTATATGGATTAAAACAAGCCCCTCGTGCATGGTACGAATGTCTTAAAAATCACTTAATAACATCTGGTTTTCGAATAGTCAAAATAGTTACAACTTTGTTTATTAAAAGAGAAAATGCTGATATTTTAGTTGTACAAATTTATGTTGATGATATCATTTTTGGTTCAACCAACGAAAATCTATGTAATCAATTTTCAAATATTATGAACAATTAATTTGAAATGTCACATATGGGAGAATTAAATTTCTTATTTGGTTTACAAATAAAACAGCTTGAAAATGGAATTTTTATTCATCAAGAAAAATATTGTAACGATCTATTACGTCGTATTGAAATGGATAAAACTTTAAGCAAACCAACACCAATGAGTACCACCGTTCACTTAGAAAATGACGATAACGGAAAAGATTTCGATGAAAAATTATATCGAAGCATGATTGGTTCTTTACTTTATTTCACGCTAGCCGACCCAATATTATGATGAGTGTATGTCTATCTGCTCGATTTCAAGCAAAATCAAAAGAATCTCATCTAAGAGCTGTTAAGCGTATTTTACGTTATCTATCTGGTACTAGAGATTATGGTTTGTTTTACCCTAAAGAATCATCGTTTGAACTAGTTTCATACAGCGATGCAGATTTTCGTGGATGTAGAACAGGTTGTAAGAGTACTAGTGGAACTTGTCATTTTATCGGACAATCTTTAGTTTCATGGTTTAGCAAAAAGCAAAATTGTGTTTCTTTATCTACTTGCGAAGCCGAATACATCTCCGCAGCTCTAGCATGTGCACAAGTGATATACATGCAACAAACACTAACGGATTTCGGCAAAATTATCAACAAATCTCCAATATATTATGATAACGCGAGTGCTATAAATTTATCAAAAAACCCTATTAATCACTCACGAACTAAGCATATAGATATACGCCATCATTTTTTATCAGACAATGTTGAAAAAGGAACTATTTCATTAGAATACGTAAATATCGAAAATCAAGTAGCAGACATCTTTACGAAACCACTAAATGAACAAACCTTTATTAAACTCCGAGGAAATTTAGGTATTTGCTCATTTCAAGATCTTCTTCCTTAAAATTAATCAATGTTTCACTTTAAGGCTATGATTAGTTGTTTATTTTACTGCCACAAATTATACTTAATAAATTCTGAACCTTTAATTCTTTAGACAGTGAGTTTGTCTATAAATAATTCTTTCAACTTATAAATAAAGAGGTATACAAAACTATATACACACAATTCATATCTTCCTTAAAGAAACAAAATATAACCATGTCTAGTGGGGACTCTTATATATCCATCTCCATCTCAACACCAACAACGGATAGCTCTGCTGACACGCCATAATGGCTTCCTACACCTACACCAAAGCAGGAGCCAACGAATAGGTGGTCCTCGTATCATACGGGTTTTACTCCCGATAACAAGAAGACCAAAAGATCTTTGTTTGCCTCTCCTAACACAAAGGAGAAAATTGATGAAATTCATCATTATCAGAAACAACAGATAGATCTTCAACGAGAACTATATTTCGAACAAAAAGTTACAGCATGTCGGCTAAGCTTTTTGAACCGAGTAGCAATGAAGTTTTGTTCATCACGGAAGAAAGATATCCATGAATCGCTACCAAAACCTTGTAGTTCTTTGGATCCCTCATCTTCGTATCGTTCTCATTCGAACCCTTCACCAAGAAGATATTCTGGTTCCCCGAGAACTCATGAACGTGGAAGTATATGGTTTCCACTTAAACCATGGACGGATGACAAGTCAGGAAATCGCAAAACTTCATCGCCTTCTAAATAAATTATATTTGTTATTGTATGTATCTATGATGATCTGTTCTTTTATTTCACAACAATAAAATTATTTGTTATAAAACATTCGAGAAATAAGCAAAACCATCAAATTTTAGGCTATTTTTAGCCACACTGCTTATTTCAGACGTCTGACTATGGCCTTCAAACGTCTGACATAATGATATACGTCTAAAATTTAAGCACTGTGCATATGTCAGACGTCTGATATACCTCACAAACGTCTGAAATTCTGCTCTGTCTTCTTCAAATAAAAATCAGAGAATTTCAGACGTCTGAAATAAGATCCAGACGTCTGCCTTAGTTCTCTACCATGAAGTTTTCAAAAATAAAGCAAACCAGACATCTAGTTTTTATACCCAGACATCTGATAAAACTCTCTGCCTCTCCAAGTTTATAAATTTGATCAAACAGGACGCCTAAATTTATCTACTGTACTCAATTTAGGGCAAACCAGATGTCTGGTTTCCAATCCAGACCTGATTCCCAATCGACCATTTAAATTCACCCAGATAACGTCTTTTTTTCTTTTATCTCAAAATTGTTAAAAACCTACGATTTTCTTAGACACGATTTTCTTTCCAGAACATCATTTTTAAGTACATCAAATCATAATGCCTCCTCGCACTAAGAATCCCAAGATGTTAAAACGAAAAAAAGACCAACCGACTTCATCTTCAAATCCTCAGGTGTGCTCCGATGAACAGATCGAAAGGTGGATGAATAAAGCGTTGCATTCCATCAAAAGGTATGAAGACATCTAAAAGAAAAAACTCCACATAGGTCCATTCTACAATCTCCTTCAATTTCCTATGTATTATTTGGATGAACTTTGTGAAAATGTTGGGTTGGAAACCCTAATTTCTTTCACTTCTAATGACATACAAATAGACCGATTAGCCATATTTCTATTCTATGCGAATTTAGACAGTACTTCAGCATGGAACACTGAAAATGAGGATAACTGGCTCTGGTCCAGCGTGCATGGGAACACGATTAGATTAAGTCCGGGCATAATAGGTCGAAGCCTAGGATGCTCTAACGCGGGGGAAGATTTATACAACATTCCCGATATGCGCTTCAAGCCACGAAACAGTATTACACATCAAATTTGGGAGGAAAAAATGCCAAAATTTGCCTCCAAATATCTACATCCAAAAGCTTGACTCCTAACTCGAATGATAATTAATACAATTGTTCCATGAATGGGAAGTCATGAGCAAATCACCAAATTATAGTACAAAGCCCTATATGCTCTATTTAGTGAAACAAGGGTAAATTGGGCCAAATTCATCTTCGACGAGCTCAAGCATTTTTGGACTCGATCACGACCATCAATTATTTACCCAACTTATATTATGAGACTTCTTCGTGCACATAACATTCCATCCTACCTATCAACCTTTGAAGAAATCTCGCCTAAATATGCTTCCACCAAATTCTTCTCTCTGATGCACATACCTGAAATTCCCCCAGAATTCATGTCTTTTGAAGATTGGTCGCACAATCGTCAATCTAGACGAGTTGAGCCTCCTCCTTAACCACATATCGAACCATCCCAAGAGGAGGAACAACATCGAGAAGCAACTCCACCTCCTCCCACGCCATTTGATTATCCGGGATAAGATGAAATTATAGAGACTCGAACGGATACAAATCCAATGAAAGTGTTCGAGATCTCACCCTTCGAAACCAACATATTCTATCCCAAAATAAAAAAACTTTTGGCTAAGCGAATTGACAACTTCGGAACATCATTTGCTACACGCCTAGCCATAGTTGAAGAATCTCTTTCGATTGTCTTATCGGTTCTTAAAAAAGTACCACAACGGGTTCGCGGTCCAACGCCACCTTCTAAATATTGGCCAACCCCAGTACCTTCTCCTCCCGTAAAACATTCCAAACTCTCTGAGGATGAACCTCCCAAGCAAGCTTTGACATCTCCTACAAAGGCTAGCACTTCTGAAAAAGAAGGACCAAAGGAAAATAATCAAATAAAGCTTCTCCAAAGGAATCACAGATTTTGGAAATCATAGATTTTATGTTTTTGGAATATCAATTTTTGTACAAATCTATGTCCTTAATCAAACTTTAAGTTATTAATGAAATTTTCTTTTTGTTTGATGATTGGTTTCAATTTTATAATTCTTTTTGATAATGCCAAAGGGGAAGAAATATAAGTATAGTCATAAAACGTTAAAAATAAGCACATATTCAGAGGGAGATTTATAATCTATATATAAGTACATTGAATAGTAGTCATCATCAAAAAGGGGGAGATTGTTAGGAAATCAATTCTATGGTTTCGATGATAATATTTATACAATGGAAATCAAGTATGCATATATTTTATATTTACAGGTAATTGTTAAAGTAAACATCACCAAAGAGACAAGAACAAGACTCAAAAGAAGTATCAAGAGGCTACAAGTCGATAGAATCGAAAGAGGAATGATACAGGCATAGGAAAAGCAATATGCACAATTCCAGATGTCTGAGTGCACTAGCCATACGTCTGATTGATTCCTCTGGTTCGCAAATCAGACAGAATCAGACGTCTGGTTAATATACTCAGACGTTTGAAAAGCAACCATATACATAAAATATACGAGAGCCAGACGTCTGAAACATTTTCCAGACGTCTGATTTTGAACTCCGCTATGTATATTCAAAGTACAACTATCACAATTGAAAAGACATGTTCTCTCCTCTTTGCTACAACTCTTCATCACCATTAGAAGCGACCTTAGAGCACTTACTAACAGATGCAACTACACAAAGGATCTCTCTACCACTATAAATAGCAACAGAAATTCAATAGAAGATCTCATCTTACTCACTTATACTCTTTACTCTTACACTCTGATTAATACTTGATCTCTAGCAATCTAATACTTGTATTTTAGTCTTCATATACTCAAAACTCTTCAATCAATATTATATATATATATATATATATATATATATATTGGAAGCATTTGTACTCAACAGTCAATATTTGTGTTATAGAAAACACCCTTAACAAGAACAAGCTTTTGTAACCAGGCCTATTCCTCCGGACGAAGTGAAGGTGTTTGATAGTTGAATTCCGAAGAGGACCTTCGGGACTGGACGTAGGATGGGAGGTCCGAACCAGTATAAAATCCTGCTGTGATTGTTTCCATTTACTTTGCTATTATCATCTATCAAGTTTGTATTAGATACATTATATAATTAGGTCACCTATACTTGCATATATACACACTACACGATCCACTCATATAGATTTACACATATGATTAGGATCTATTAGGTATGCTAGTATCCATCCTAGCGGTCCTGATCTGAGGGTCATGTCTTGGATCCTTGATGTCAATTTGATGAATTGATGAGGCTGAGAAATATTACTTTCATAAGAGATATTGCCCAGATGTCACTTTAGGACCAATAGTTAGTTACAAAGGGCAAGTAGTAATCATGACCAATACTCAATGGGGTCTGGTAGCATGTTTATGACATGCAGATGGATATAGGTGTTGCAATTCTAGGAGTAACTAAGGGACTGTAGGAAACAGGCTATGGGCATTAGCGTTTCTTATAGCAGTGCTGCGGTACGTCAGTCTTCCATTTGGATGACATAGGTAGATTCATTATTGATGAGATATTTGACGATAGAGACGATGATTATATGACTGGCTATGTGTTAGTCTATCATTCAAGATAGCCTAACCTAAGACAGTTGTGTGTTGTCCTTTTAACATTAAAGATTATCCGTATGCTCGTTTGTCTTTCTCTCTTAGAGCCTTTGTGTAACGATCCAAAATTCCTGTCATTTTAAATTCGTATATTTAATTGATTTTAAATATTCACAAGAAAAAATTGTAAGTCGAATAAATTTTATTTTGAATATCTAGATTTAATTGGATAATTAAATCGATAATTTAGTATTTGAAATTACAAAATAATTGGAATTTGGGTTTAATGTGATTCAAATTGATTTGTAAAGTTGTATTAAATCATACTGGAGTTAGAATGATGTTATGGAACTTTTAAAATTGAATTAAAAATTAATTTGTGGAAATTGAATATTTTAATATTTAATTGAGAGTAAAAATAGTCATTTTTCAAACAGTCTCGGATTTCGACGAAACAAGTTTCATCGGATCCGTAATGTTATATTATTGTAAGATTTCAAATTTTGTGTCAATCGGATTTACGGTTTGTCCAGGGCAAGCTAAAACGCGTAGAAATCGGTTTAAGTGAATTTTAAATTTAAATAATTCGATTCAGAAACCTATCTTCCAAATACGATCGAATGGCTCCTGATATATATTCCATTGCGTTCGGAATAGGGGTAAAACATTATAAATGCCAGGCGGCATGCTTCGTTTGGAGTTCAGAAAAATTCTGGATGAATAGTGTTTTGAGAATTTTCTATAAAAGGACATAGATTTTTCCCATTTGCAAAAAAATCTGGCTAGGGTTTACAACCAGCCCTAATTATAATCAATGGCCGAGAATTTCAATTCTTTCTCTTCTATTTTCTTCAAATCTGTTAATCGGTTCGTAAATCTTCTAACTGTAAAAACGTCGAGCACGAAGAGATCTCCATGATCAACGGTGGAGATCGTTTAAAGCGAAGCCGATCAATGGCAAATCGAGTTCGAAGTGCCGACCTTAGTGCACGATTTCCAAGAAAAATAGACGGCCGAGCTTGATGCTATTTGAGCCGAGATTGGAGCTTGCTTCGACGCGTAAAACGATGGCCTCTGATCAATGTATAGGTGAACGAGAGTGGCACGATAATTGGCGAACGAGGGCGGCTACGTTGGGTTTGTTTCGTTCGTATGGAGCCTGATGGGGGAAGAAAGGGATCACACGGCCTAGATCTAGATCTTGAAAGTCAACGGCCAAATATTTAAAAAGATTATAAAATATAAAAAGAAAATAGTAAAATTATTATATATTAATTCGTTTAAACTTTAAACTATCATAACTTTTTCATACGAGGTCCGTCTCACACGAAACGAATTGCATTGGGTTCGTATGGACGAATACTATGCGATGAAGCTAGATTGCTATTGATTGGAGCTGTGTGTTGTGTGTTGATTATTTATAATCTCTATGTGATTATCTTTGTGATTGAAATCGTTGAAGGCTAAAATTTAGCCGAATATAATTTTGGTATCGTTGGATACCGAAAATAAATAAAAATTTGATTTTTGAAAATTTAGATTGAAAGTTTATATTAAAATTTATTGTTGAGAATTGGATAAATTTAAAGGAAGGAATTCTAAAATAATAAAATTTTAATCTTATTGAATAAAATTTCAAAATATGGGAAAAAGCTTTAATAAATGGATTTCGAGTAATATTATTCAAAGGTTGAAAAATTTATTCAAAATACGGATTTTAAAGAGTTTGAAAAATAAAAGAATTGGTTTTCTTTAAAAGGAATTTATTTTTTAAAAGGAAATAAAATTTGAAACCCATTTGGGAATTGATTTTTGGTGATTGAATTTAAATCTTTTGAAAATCCATTTGGAAATTTAGTTGTTGTTTTGAAAAGAATTTGGAATCAATTGAAAATTGATTTGGGGTTTAGTAGAAACTGATTTCAATTTGAGATTTGAATGAAATTCACTTGGTGTTTAATTTCTTGGAAAATCAATATGGAATTTGATTTGGTTGTTTCTGAAATCAATAGAAAAATTGAATTGTTGTTGAAAGTGAATATTTGAAATCGATTTGAAAATCGTATATCAGTGGATATTTGAAAATTGATATTCACCATGGAATTTATAAAGGAAAGGTAAATTTGTTAAGAAATAAACATCGATTTATTTTTGAAGTGTGGAAATAAATTTATGGATTTGGAACGTAAATTTAAAGTAAATCGGTAAGGATTTATTTAATTGGTTTAAATGAACCATTTTGAAATGAAAGTGTATTCTCCTTGGAAAGCCGAATAAAATTTCTGAATAGCTTTGAAAGATATATACATACATACATACATATATATATAATTCTAGAATTGGTTTTGAAAAGGATACTTTGGAGAAATTAGCTTCTTAAATTATTTTAAATCCTTTAAGTAAAGATTTATTAAGTTGATATAGAAATGATTATTTCTAAGATTTATTCAATAATTGTTTTAGAAAATAGTTATTTAAATAGTTATACTCTATCTCACTACACCATTATAAGCTATTAACAACGGGTAAAAACCGTTGTTAAGTCTAAAAGCAACGGGTAAAAACTGTCTTCAACATAGGAGTGGTTGAATTTAGCGACGGGAGAAAACCGTTGCTTTATGTCCAAAAGGCAACAGGTATAAACCGTTGCAAATTGGGACAAAGGCAATGAGTATAAACCGTTGCAAACTGGGCCAAAGGCAACGGGTATTAACCGTTGCAAATTGGGCCAAAGGCAACGGGTATAAACTGTTGCAAATTGGGCCAAAGGCAACGGGTATAAACCGTTGCTTTATGGACAATAGGCAACGGGTATAAACCATTGCTTAATGTACAAAAGGCAACGGTTACAAACCGTTGCTTAATGGGCAAAAAATCAACGGATATAAACCGTTGCTTTCTGTCCAAAAAGCAACGGGTGCAAGCGTTTCTTTATGGCCAAAAAACGTTGCTTTATGTCTAGTAAAAAACGGTTAAAAACCATTGCTTTATTCCCAAAGTCACACATAAAGCAACGGTTAACACCCGTTGCACATAGTGTTTGCTCCTGCTCCTACAAAATCACATCTGTAACTCACTACTGCGTTACACGCATATCTCAGTATATATACCAGAATATCAATATATATCAAAATATGCCAGAATATCAAAATATTGGTACACAAGCACTATAAACATATCGCACATATACCATACATATAAAATTATCAAACTTATAATTACACTCATTGTTTTGCAAATAGAATGCTACCGTGCTGGAATATCATACTTATTACACTACATTTTTTATTACACTACACTACAAAGATTTCATTAATTACACTACATTGTTTTGCAAACAGTGAAGTCTACATATAATAAACACATTAAAAGGATGTTGAGCAGGTTAGCCGAAGCTGATATTTCTTTGGCTCATGCTGTGGTGCATACAGTATTCTATCCAAATCCTGCGCAAAAGTAAAAATAGGTTTTAAACTCAAATCATACAATGAATTTTAGCTTGGTCAAGTTCAGTTAATAGAGCAACGGAATTACTGTGTAAGCAATAATAATGCACAAGTAAAAGTGGCAGCAAACATTTAAACAACTATAACAACACTAACAAAAAAAACTGCCTTTCAACTTCATCCCATCCCCTCTGCTATACACTTCCACTCACAACCACACTCCTACACACTACAGCACTTCCTCATTTTCTCTGTTTTCATCTCATCCACACTTAAGTACTACATCACACCCCCTACTGCTTATTGCCTGTCAACAACATACACCATTAGCTTGGTCAAGTACTACACTTAAGTACTACACTATTTTTGGGTTTTTGTCCAATGTTGCACCTTTTGTACTGAGCCAGAAATCAAGTAATATGAACAAGTTGCTCGGACATATCTAACCTTAAATGTCCACCTCCTCCGAATTCATTTGATTCTACTATTTTTCTTAATTATCTCATTCGGGTATTGTTAAATCCATAATCTTTAAAGTTTGTACGTGCACACGCCTATCAAGTTAAATCCAAACATTTTATAATGGTTTTTTCAATAAATATTGCTTGATGTTAATAGTATGTACTAATTTTGCACCATTAATATCCAACAAAAGCTATATTGCAGTATACCTTTAAGTTATTACCTCATCGGTAGGTGTACATTATGTATCCTTAATCTATGATTGATTTCACCTAGAATATATGAAAACAAAAGGATATAGCACATAGCCTCGTTATCATAAATAAGCCAAGTACAGGTTTGGTTCTACTCAGTACTCAGGCAAAAGAGATGTCTGCGAATGCGGCGAGTGTTTCTGCTGGTAATCCAACATTGATTAACGAGTTAATTATATGCATTCTAACTGTTATAACTTTTAAATCAATTATATGCATTCTAACAACTGTAGTTCCTTTTATTGTCTGCTTCAAAACCAATCCCCTATCAACTGCACATTCACATCACATCACAAAAACTGTAACAGTCTTCTTCTGACTGCTCCTCAGCCTTCAACTTCCCTTTCATCCACCATTTACACTTCCAACCTGGTTCCCTTGGTACCAGTAAGCCATCAAACACAAACTACAAACCTGCCTGCACTCCAACAACATTTCCATATTTCCTATTCAAACCAATCACTACACATTTCATTTCCTCTTCAAACCAAATCATAACCATAACACTGTCAGCATAATTCAACTATCCCGACCAACCTCTCTAACTCCACATTCTGCAATGAACTCCAGCATTACAAACTGCCTCCCACTTCCTATTTACCAACTCTACCACAAACCACCAGTATCAACCACTCCAACCACCAGTAAACACTCCAGTAACCACTCCAGTTCCCTACCAAACATTCCAGTCCCCTACCATTTCAGTCCCTACCATTTCAGTCCCCTCCCCTACATCATAACCAAATTATTTTACCACCCATTAAACCCAATTAGTACGACACACACATAATTTTTTTTAGCTAATCAATTTTTAGTTTATTGGATCTCCATTCATCGTTCAGGCACATTGATCATGTTTTTTGTTTTTTGATTTTGTCCTTGAATTTTGACTTTACTTCCTAGTATTTGATAAATTGTTGATTATCTTGTAAACAAGACAAACCAGGACAAAATACACATGCATTTGCATATGCAAATTTCATATACAGCAAACAAAAGAAAATCAGCAATATATGAAAAGAACAAGTCAGAAATATAAATACCTCCGACTAAAGATATCGTATCAAACCCTTTTGATGGCTCACATAACCTCCGGCTCCAACATCCCCAAAGGTCTCGGTAAATTGTCGACATATTTTGGCGGTTAGCTCATCCGGCAATAAAATTTTGTCCAACAACACTTTTTCATATGTGGGTGGTACTGGTTTTCCATGAATTACTAATGTTGTGGAATCTCGGCATATAGTACCTGTTATCTAAGCATTTCTGGAGTGAATATATGGAATCACATTTACAGAACTAACAAGCTCCCAAACATTTAAGACCATTGTGCAGAGCTACACAAGTCCTAGACCCATTGTGTATGCGATATTCGATCTTTAAAATCATGCAAGATTGGAATGGAAGTTGTAAACTTTTATGATCTTTCTATATCCTTTTCTGTTTTGGAGTTTACTGATTTATTTTTGGACATAATGGCTATTGTGAGTGTCAATGAAAATTGAAACCAAAACAGATATAAGATAAAGACTACGATGAGTATAAGTATACAAACTAGATCGCTATTGATAATGAATTCCTTCTCATCTCTGTCATTCATTCGCTGTCTCAAACTCCAGCTCTGCAATAGCATTTTGAACTTTTACGTGATTCTTCATCATTTCTTGCTATCTCTCACTGTTTCTCAAATCTAATCATGAACACAACCTTTTTTTAAATAACACTGTACTTTCAGCCAAGCAAGAATTTAGTGAAGGTTGTGCCCACCAGAACTTATCCATGTGATCATTGTTATTGATTTGCTAAAACTACTTAAAACTGCTTAATTTTCTCTATCCTATGGTTATAGCATTATAAATATTGCTAAATATTCTCTTATATCTTATGATTATGTAAATTTGGATTTGAAAATGTCAAATACACCTCTTGTGAACCTAATTATGACGTACATGTCAAACGTGAACCTTTGTTGCCTAACCTCTTTTTCTATAACAAAAGATAATTTGGAATCTATAAATACACATGCACTAATATTCATTAATTTGTTTATATGCACAATAACAGAGAGCTGTAAACTCGATTGAAGCACAAAAAGACTGATTGGTCGATTAAAAGAGTACCTGTTGCAATTAC